>MARA01000012.1:0-1300624 GCA_001792895.1 Lentinus brumalis | reverse complement strand
GCTGCTGCTGAAGCTCAACTATGCTGCTTACAAGCACAACTTACCTGCAGACGAGCGGATTTCGCTATCGCGGGAGGCTATGTTGGCTGCAGTGCGCCTCAGAGCGATCACAATGGCCTATGTTGAGCTCTGTGAAGTCTAAGGACCTCAGAGCTCGACGAGCTGCTGTCTACGGTGCACATTACATAAGCTAAACAGTTTTAACAGCCACAGCCAGAAAAGTGCCGAAGAAAATCAACAAAGAGCGAAAAGAAAAATGCATGAAAAGTGCAGAGGTCAAGAGTTCAATCCCGGGACATGGAAAACATAAGAAGCGCCAATATATCGAAAAGGAACGGGGGTCAGCTAGCGCTTTGGGGCGCTAGTAGGCTGCACTGCATGCGTCCTTGCGTGCAAGTACGGACTTGACGCCGTCCCAGAAACCGGAGATAGAGCTCCGAGTTCAACACTGTTTACAGTGACGATGAGGACTTGTACTACAACAACCCATACAATACACCAACCTGGGCTTTGATGTGCTATGATATTCTTTTGGTTGCATGTGCCTGACTTGTACTGTTCCTGAGCTATCCTAGTACCTAGAATATGTTGGCTGCAACTAGCTATCTCCTGGACCATCTGACTACTATATGCTAGAATGCCCTAGCATCCTTAGCCTTCGACTACTGAGCTCTGCTGCCTGGCACCACTGTGTACGATCTTCTACAGGACACTGTATATCGCAGTTGCTCCTGATGAGCGTCTCGTTGGGTGCTGCAGTGCACTATGGATAGGTGCACATTTTGGCGATAGAAGTGACATTGAAAGATGTGTCTCCTCAATTTTTATCTCCATCTGGTGAGGCTCACCCGCCTATGCTGCTTGATGTGGAGAGGAGTAATCATTCAATGTGTCTCCTCAATGTTTGCCTACACCCCCAAGCTCCAGCACTGCAAGAGTGTGTAGAGCAGCCAGGAGACTGGACTTCCACCTGCCTATGCTGCTCAATGTGGAGAGGAGCAAGTTGACACATCCAAAGATTGTCTCATTGAGCTGTGCTGAAATGAGACATACAGTATGGAGGGTGCAGGGTGCCTGCTGGGTGAAGACTCGGCCTCGTCATTTAACAAGGGAGGTCAGTCTGCGCAGCAAGCAGCGATGTGGGCACAGGGGGTGGGGGGGGGGGGGGCGGAGGTGATAGATAAGATGGGTGTGTGGGTGGGAGAGGCACTGGCCTGCTGTCACCTGCCACAGGTGGGTGGATGGGCACCTCAAGGCCCCCAAGTGCGTCCGTTCTCGAGGAGGAGAACAGTATCTGTTTATAGCAAAACACCATTCATTTACAGCAAGATGACATTCATTTGTAGCTACAACATGGTAGTAATGTACAAAATACAAGGGTGATCGAAGGCTGGATGGCAGCAGCAGCATTATTGCAATTACCCCTGGCCTATTATGGCAGAGTTTTTGAAAAAGTCAATTGTGGACGGCTCTATTCCCACTTGGGTGGGAGTGGGCCACTACTGGCAAATGACGATTGATGGGTTTCTGTATAAGTTAGAGTGTTCTGCTGGCTTTTAACTTGTGATATACACTCCTTCGTCGGGAAAACGCACAAGTTGTGGCAGTTGATGCCCGTGCAACATGAAGTCATACGGCACATGGTAGTTGTTGGTCAGAACTACCCGCTGCTGGCGTTGGCTGTAGAGGGTCATCGAAGGTGCATGCCTTCTGTAGAAGTCTGTAGAATGGCACCCAATGATTGATAGTTCACTGCAAACTTCAAAGACCAATCCAGGTTGAAGACTGTCCGTCAGAATCTGGAGAGAGTATGAAGTCTCAGTGCTCAGCAGTATAAACCATCATTGCCGATACCCTCAAGCTGTTTAATATTCCCCTCGTCATCTTCCTCAAGGGCTCGCACATCTGTCTCGTCGTGCCTATCGACTCACATGTTCAAGTTCTCATCATTACCCTCATCTGCGGTCGCGTACTTCGCACAGTAAGCAAGCCAGCCTATGGGTGTCCTTGTTCTTGTCCTTCAACCCCGGTGCTGGTGGCAAGGGCAGCCATCGGTGGACACTGACACTGACAGGGAGACTCGGAGGCTAAGTCCAGGTGAATTCTGTGGGGCAAGTTCAGTGGGGCACCTCACATCATAGAGCCTTTGTAGCGTCATAGAGCTGTCAATGACATCGTGCAGGGGTCTGAAGAAGCAGGAGGAGTGGGGCAGAGCAGTGAGAATGCGAAGGCTTGTCAAGAGTGCGCCAGACACGTGACCGCATATACTCCATTTATGGCAGAGCTGAGGGCTCGTCCCCAGTTTGCGTCGCCACTTCTCCTCCACTCTCCACCACCATCCCTCCTGCCCTCGAGTTCTACGGTTGTCGACAGCTTCTTCGACACCGCTGGTTGCTCAACTGCTACGTCCAGACAGCGCACACCTCTCTCCTCGGAGAGCCTGTTGCTTTCCTGACTCGACGGTGCATGCTTACTCGGTCATAGCTGCAAGACTCATCAGGTACATGTCTCCCTCTTTCCCACCACTCCTCCTCTATCCCGGCTCCGCGCTGCTGGCATCTATGTGTGAGAGAAGGTGCGCGACCTGGCCAGGGAGCACATATATCACGGTTCCTGTCTGCACAGGTACATCCGTGTATCTTGTGCCACCTGAGGGTCCTGGCTTGCATCAGCAGCTGCTCCGGATGTTATCTGGGTCTCTTCAAAGGTATGGCATCCTCATTTTTCCGCATCTGCATATGTCCTAGTAGGTGGGTCCACAATTTGCGAATTTTCTGAGTCGGTTCACACTCACAAATGTTGACCAGCCAGCCTGGCAGCCTCCTTCCTCAAGGAGGATATATCTTGTGGTGACTAGACGAGCACAAGGTAGCTCCTATTCAACACGGTGTGTCCTTTCCCTGCATGCGGGCGGCAGGCAAAGACGCTTATAACTCTCAGCTATGCATGTAGTATCATCGATGTGCATTACTCCACGCCACTACGTATATGTAGCAATAGCCATCTTCAATCTGTACTGCTCACGTTGTCGTAGATCCAAAATATATCTATCTTGCTACTATCACTATACAGATTTGTCTGTGAACAGCCTATGCCTGAATATCATGTGCTGAGGCCATCGAGCTCAAGTGTCATCGAGCTCGCCGTTAGCACGCCATCCATGGTAGAGGCTGCTGCGAGCTTCTGCAGGGCTCTGTAGAGGTGGGGCACGGGTTTTACAGAGCTCTACAGTATGTTACCGTGAACCCCAGTCCCTTCCCCATGACTCTACAGAGTGTTACTCGATTCTATAGCTTCAATCATGCAGTGACAAACACTTACCAGCCCTATAGATCTCTACGACATCTGTCGTATACTGGGGATATCATTGACAGTTTCCCGATGTTCTACCAGTCAAGATTGCCAGTAAGTAGTGTTAGCACAGCCACATAGGTGAGATAGTGTGCGTCATCCACAAGTCTGACCTGCAATCCGTCCTGTTACTATCTTGAAATTGTCATACAAAAATGCTTTACCAACTACAGAATGCCAGTAAGTACTGTTGATCTTATTTGTAGCTAAGTTTGTCACTAATCTACAGAGCTATGTTACTAGAAGTATAAGTGGTGGTCATTTGCGGAGTTTGCGGAGATATCGAGCGCTTATTTGCGCTTACATAAGCTGGCTGCGCTGCTGGCCTGGTCACACCCTCCCGTGTAGCCAGCACAGTTGCGCAAGCTTTCGGGTTTATCGGATTTTGGGCGCTTAATTTGCGTAACAGTGCGAGTAATCCTTGCATAAGTAACTGGAGCTTATGGGGCATTAAGACAACGCTCAATTGGGTAGCCCTAACCCTATGTCAGCGTCTAAGCAGTAAGCATTTGTTGTTATATGTGATGATGTAATAGTAAGCCACAACATTAGTGCTTGTAAGCTGAGTCCAAATATTATTCCCACGGGGATCGTTTCCCGTTCCAGCGTCTATTGGCATATCTCGACCATAAAGGACAATTTTTTTGTTCCTCATCAATCGTAATGAATGTTTCCCTGCTAGTATTGTGCACTCATGGCAGTCCCTAAAATCATGTGATGCTGGCCTTGCCTCGACCTCACCTCCCCCTTCAGGTCTCCACATGCTGCATGAGCTTATCTGTATATAGGAACCTCCATGAGTGACCAGTGGGTGCGCAAAATCCGAGAGCTACACCTATATCCTTGCTGGGGTTTTCTCAGGGATTACCCATACCCATGGGTTATGGATACTTACTTGCCTTGGAGTGGGCCACTACTGGCGAATGACAATTGATGGTATTATATAAGTAGAGTGTTGGATGACTATTCAGATATTCTGGATTGTTGTCAACTTGTTTGAAACTGCGGAATTTAGTCAGGAACCAATACACCACATGTGATCCATGACTCCATCACCATCATGGTAAATCTTGTGAATAGTTCAATAGAGCTCAACATTGTGTAACTGCTCTCCCCCACTGATGTCAAGAACTGCTACAAAACTCTCGATACCCTGTTATCCCTATTCTTCGAGATTGGTGATCTGCCTAGTGCCACAATATTGTACTTATTGTAACACAGCATGTCCATGTCTCCACTGACATAGACAATAAGTCTGCACTGTGTACCATACGCAGAGGACTCCTCCCACCAGGGTCCATCCTCAGTGCTGTCAATCTGGCAGTTGCAGGGCTCCTTGGCCTGGAGGATGCAATAGGTGTACATTCCTTGAGGAGTATCTTGCAACTATGGCAATGACAAGGACTTTGACAGGGGTAAGTCCAGTGTTAGGCACTTCTAATCCCCTATACTCAGGCAAATCAATAGCTGCCACTATCCTTCCTCGAAGATCTTGAGAACACCATTCCTATCACCCACACCAACCTTTCGCTTTTGTATACATCCACACTGGAGGTCTTGGTGTCAACTTGTTACAGTATTTTCTGGACTTTGCCAATGATTTTGGGGAGATGCAACACATGCCAGAGGGCTGGCACATCCATGTTCAAGTTAACCTGATGGTGCACAGTTTTGGGCCAGAAGTGGTCTCCCTTGCGGAGATGTTGGGCTTGAAGACCTCGATGTAACATGACTAGACCCCAAGCACTTGTGCTGCTATGCCAAAAGGCAGTTTAACTGAAGAGGTATACTCTCAGCCAACGAGGGGTACTTATGCTGCACCAGCATATACTGCTACACTAACACTTATATGGTGTGACATACATCAAGTGTTACACTCGAGCCTGCAGCACTACCAATCTAGGAGGGCGCCAAGGTCACCCTTGTGCACCCTGGGTTTGAGGACATGGTTGATATGGTTGTCCACATCCCCTATTGCAAGGGATCACTGGTGCACACACTCCCTGGAGTAGCACCCAACTTGCCCTTGGAATGGGTGACAGGGTGGTGGCCCTAGAAGAACAATTACAATTGATGAGGGATAGGGACCTGTACGAGTGCACTCGCGAGTTCACTCATACTCGTCACTTGCGAGTATGTGGATCCAAGGGTCCATACTTGCGCTCGCACAATTTTTTCCCATGGGTATACCCATACTTGTGAGTGGCATACCTGCAAGTTCAGCAAGTACTTACAGGTACGCATGTCGATGAGTAACTCACAAATACAAGTGGCCTGTGATGAGCTGATAGAAAGGAGATGTACAGTTAATACGAAACATATGGTGCATTATGGTAGTCAGCATTAGTCTAGGTCCACAAGCTCCGGAACATCAGAGTCAGAGAGGTCATCCCTCACTTCCCGAATAACCGGATGCAGCATGATGCTAGCTTGATAAACCTCCAGGGATGAGGCAGGATGAGGGAAGTAGTACACTCCCTGCGGGGAGACCCGCACATCGGACACCTTGGGGCCACAATGTCGCGGTCCTTGAACATGACCCACAGCTGTCAAGAATACTCGCTCGACAGGAGAGGATGACAGTAGTGTACGGAGGGCAAGGAGCTGCCAGGGGTCAGATGTAGGGTCAGCACTTTGTAAGTATGAGCACAAGTAGCAGGTGCGACTCAGTTACTAACTGCATGTATATGGTAATGAAGTCAACAACGTTGTGTTGCTTCTCTGTGGGGAGAGAGCAAACAACCGGGGCCTCCAGGCATAGCCGGACGATGGTGTTGGTGAGATGGAGGACATTGGGAATGTGCTCATTTTGAGAGAGACACGCTGCAGCGGCGAGTAGGGGACATATGGTAGAGAGCAATGATGTGATATCAAAGAGTCGGCTCGCATGAGCTGAGGACTGTATGCTGGATGAATCAGCCATGTTGGACAACATGGAACAGCATCGAGGCTCAAGCAAGCTGGGGAGTGAGGAGAGATGACAGATGTTGAGGACATACCTGATAGCTTTTATAGCCATCATCTCCTCAGTTCCAACTCTTTCCCTCTTTCCAGACCACTACCCTCTCTGTCCATGGAGTGTTGGTCCAAGCGACTAGGCAATGCAATGACGGACAAAGCCCATGGCGGGCATGTAGCTCCTGTGCGTTGAAGAAAGGCTTTGACGTTGGCAGGAGATTAGCAGTGAGTTCTTTCAAGAGCCAAAGCCAGGCAAAATACAGATACGTGCAAGTAGAGGACAAAGCGCGACTTAGGCAAGGAAAGGACAAGAGCGCAGCTGCGGTGGCAAGGCATCAAGGGCCAGTTGGCAGTGCCGCATATCACCGGCGGGCTCGTGGCTTATGGCTGTTGAACCCCCTTCATGGTCTGAATACCTCAAAGCCAAGCCAAAGCTGCGGAGTCTATGGCTCTGCTATTGTTTTCAAGCAGGGGTGCATATAAAATCCCAGCCAGCAAGCTCTTGATCTGAATGTTCACTCCTCCAGCTTCCAACCACCACTGCCTTACAATCATCTCTCTCTTCCCCTCTCGTTTTCACCACCTCTCTTCTTCTCACTGTCTACTCTGGTCAAACAGATAACCATGCCAGCACAGGGAAACAAGCGCACTCATGATGAGTGCTCACCTTTGCCGAGTTGCCCTGCAAGCCCATCTGCAGCATCAACACCGACAGCCACAGCCTCACAGCTATGCAAGAAAGCGAGGCAGACCTTTGATGAATGGTACAAAACTGACAAGACTCCTCTGGATGATGTATTGGGTGAGTGCTAAGGCGTTCATGGTGTCTATTAGTCATAACCACACGTACCTCAGCCCAACAGATGAAGAAGTGGACCTCGTACATTTACGACCACTACGATATGCCTCTGAAGATTGTCTTTGAGAAGGGTGAATGGAAGTATAAGTTTAGGTGCCCCCGGTGAGTTCAACATGCTCTTCATTGTTAGGTATGCGCAACTGACTTTTCTTAGCACAGGAACTGTACTTACACAAGCATGCATGGAGACTTCCACCACGGACCTCAAGGGCCATGCGGATGTCTGCACCACGCCTCCTCCTGGTACCCCTGGTACCATCACTGACTATGCCCAGGGCGTGAGCTACACCCATGCCAAGTTCCGTTATTTGTTAATGGTATGGGTTACGCAATGCCATCATCCCTTCGCCATCGTCAAGGATGAACCCCTCCTCAAGATCTTCAAGCTCTTGCATGCAAAGATGGCTATCACATCAGCCATGACCATATCCCACGACGTCAAGGAAGTCTTCCAAATCACCAAATGAGTGGTTGCCATCTACCTACAGGGGCAACGTGGGCAATCCACATCATGTTTGATGGGTGGACATCACCAAATGTCATTTCCTTCCTCGGCGTCATTGTTTCCTTCGAGGAGAATGGGGTGCTGCAGAGCATTCTCCTTGACTACATCTGGTATGTCTGTCATGTTGGTCCGTGTCACGTCTCTTCATTCTGACCATTTGCTTCATTAGCCTCCGCCGCAACTACACGGGCAATTATCTTGCTGAAGAGCTCAACTTGTGCCTTGAGTCATTTGGCATCACGAACAAGGTGAGCCAGTATTGTTGAAGACCCCGCACGATACATAATCTAACTATCACTCAGCCTCATATGGTAACAGATATACGCGCAGACTGCAGACAACACATCTAACAATGACACAATGATTGCGGCTCTCGAAACCCTACTTCCCGGGCCTGCTCGGGTCGAGACACGTATCCGATGCACATGTCACATCCTATCGTCAAGGTGCGTCGTTTGTGTGTCGCTATCATTATGCTTACTGACAGTAACCTGCATTATAGGCTATTGTTACATTCCATGCCCACAAGGCACCAACTCCGGTCCGGACCTACCTCGGACTCCGCAACTCCGGTTCGTTCTTACATGTGTTACTATCCTCGATCACTTCACCCCTTATAGGGACCATCATGAGTACCAAAAACCCATGGATACCCATGATTCAACCCGTGGGAATACTCATGGGTAACGTACTCATGGGTATGGGTTACTCATTTCCCACGGGTAGGCAAGAGTACGGGTATAAGGTTGGCAGTTGGCGGGTATACCCATGGATACTCATAGTGACTTACCATACTTTTAGTCAACCATGCTGCTAGTTTATCTAAGGTAAGAAAGGCTATGTATTTATTAATAACACTACTACGTAATCACAAACAGGTAATGTGACTAATCTGCTACACATACGACCAACTAATGTAGGTATCTCCAGAGTTTTCCACCCTTTGCTTGCCCAACAGCTGGCTGAGTAGGTTCTTTGTGCCATGCGGGATAATCACTGGGTCCTTGGGCCTCCCTTCAGTAACCTCCCATGTAGCCATTCCCAGGTAGGAGAGTCTCCTCATGAATCATGTAGATGACAGGAATGATGTGAACCACCATGAAAAGGTACCTTTATGAGTCACCATTCAATGATTGCTTGGTTAGACACCCATGGGCACTCATGGATTACTCATGAGTATCCATGTTTCCATATACCCATAAGTTACCCATAACCCAGGGGTATGTACCCATGGGTATGAGTAACCCGTGCGAACATACCCATATGAGTACGGGTAGGGCTCTCAGATTTTGCTTACCCATGGGTATGAGTCATGGGTACACCCATGAGTGACTCATGACGGTCCCTAGGCAGACAATAATAGCCATCAATACCCGTTAATGTATTTCTGGAAGTACTGATGGGCACGTAGGGTGCAATTGATGTGCCTTGAGGAGACAAGTAGATAGCAAGAAGAATGAGGCAGAACGATTGAGAACTGAGCGAGCTACAGGGGGAGGAAGTACCCCTGTATGCTGCCAGGAGTGGAGTATTGCCATATTTGGCAGGAGACAGTCGGGAGGCGCGGCGGTGCTTAAGCGCCCAAATTGGACGCACAGGAGGCACGGGACAGATGAGATCAGGCTGTTATCTATAGAGATAACAGCCACCAGGGCCTAATCCTAATCTACTGATAACAGGCCCCCAGGAGGCTGGCTGCCATATTGGGAAGCCCCCAGAGGCTTCCCCGGGAGTTCGTGATACATCATGAACCTTGTATTACGACCATATCCAAAGTTATCAGTAACAGATTTGTACTTTTACTCTCACACGACAAGTTTGTCTTATTGTCTTACTAGTTAGGCAAGTCTCCAGAAGTTTCTCGTATATTCTAGCTCATTCTCACTGTTGTTACTTCAGAAGAGTGCGGACATGAGTAGTACTTCCCAGAAGCTTCTTTATGAATACTGGAACATTCTTCCGCAGTCTCACAACTTGTATATAAGGGGCAATGTCTTAGAGCGACCCCAAGTTTTCAGTCTCTTTCCGAATACACCAAGCTCTCAGCTTGATCTCTCGCTTTCAACTGATCTTACTGGTGTTCGCTTTCGATAAAGCGAACCAAGACTAGTAGGAGCATGACCATCTCCACCCTGATCAGCTCAAAAGTGTTGTTCTTGAGCCCACGGCCTTGCCTGACATGGTGGACATGCCATCTGAATGTGTCGTCGTCCCAGCTGGTTCAGGTCCTTAATCAGATAGCAGAGCAACTCACGGTTGAAGAGTGGGAGAATGACTCGGAGGACTGTGTGCAGCAATGAGCACAGTGAAAGACTGAAAGTCTGTGCGGAGGAGGGCTCAGAGGGGAGGTGAGCACAGAAAGACTGAAAGTCTGTGTGGAGGAGGGCTCAGGGGGGAGATGGTGGGGAGAGACAAGACTGCGAGAACCCTCAATAACGGGCTGTGGAGCTTATGAGGACGACACTGGCCTTTTGCGTGACTCGCGTCCAAGTCACATCATAGCTGCGTCATGTGACTGCGTGGACTTTGGGAATCTGCGAATTTTCTGCAGTGTAGCTTGCTCCACAGCAGCTGTTGTAGTTCTGATATATCATGGATAGGTAGTTTGCCAGGAGGGCTTTACATCATATACAGGCAAGGTGTTATGCTTTTTAGCATGACCTTAAACCAAAAGGTTGTTCTGCCCAACTGCCTGCAAGATACTAGTCCTGGTTGCCTACTCCGAGGCACACCCTAGTATACAGCCTGTGTTGGACTCATCTCTCTGTGTCACCACCTCCAGGACGACTACGCAATGACCTAACAAGCAATAAGCTGGGATGGACTGAGTAGGAGATCCGGAGGGATCCATGGATGGGTGGGAATCAGAGGCTATGGGTCGTGAACTAACCAAGATGCAGCATTACATATGAGCTGATGACATGATGATTATTACAGTGGCCTATAGAGAGTGCCAGGAGAGCCTATCTTCATGATCTAACAGCCTAGGTGGGGAGGCCATAGGTGAGTACCTTCCTCATGTCATTTGCAGCCATTTTTGCAGCAATCAAGTAATATCTACACCACGTAGAATCCCAATCTATTGTCCTTTCAGTTGTACAGGATAACTAGGGCATGGTTTCCTCTGTATTTAGTACGTGCAATTCACCTATGTCCTCCCATCTTCGAAGCCCAGGCCCAGCCCGAGCCCTCATGGAGGGCTGGGCTTGACATTCGAGTGAGCCCAAGCCCCCCCAAAGCCCAGCCGGAGCCCGGGTATCTGAGCCCAGCCTGGCCCTGCACATCACTACCCATCTAATGAAGATATATGTATTCTGCTTCTAAACAGATCTAGCCATCAATACAGGAGCTAGAACAGTATATGCAATGCCATACACTACCGCACAGTTTTGAAACCCTACCGCACAGTTTGTAAACCCTGTGTACGTGCTATTCAGGCCAGTCAAAACAAACAGGAAGGCAAACAGATGGGTATGAAGGAGGGTGCACAGGCTGGGGAGGGCTCACTAGCAGCAGTGCAAACAGAGGAGAGAGTGCATTCAACTTCAGTGCTTGATGAGAGATCTGGCATCTCGAAATAGAGTTTGAGTTCGGAGATGCACACCTATCTAATGGGCAGATACTGTACAGATCTCTGGCCATTGGCCCATCTCCGTAACAGTTTCGACGCCGAAATATAGTACTCCTGCCAAATGCAAAAAACCCGGGCTTGCAGACTGGGCTCAGGCTTTTGAAATTCAAAGCCAGACCCTCCTCCAAGGGCCGGGTACCCCGGGCAGTCGGGCTCAGAGCTTGAGCCTGCACAACACTACAGACAGGCATGCATGCTAGCATGTATGATATCCCCAGATTGACCTAAATGCCCTGCATCGATAGAGCCCCCTACCATAACGATTCACTACCTACAAGCAAAGATACAGCACGTACTTCTCATGCATTCAGGACAATGCTTGATGACACATCTTGCAGCCATTTCACACTGTATGCATTCTGCCCTTTTTGGATAATTTATGGACAGTTCCGCTACAGGTGTATATTGTTACGACTGATCGTCAAGGGAGATCAGGGAAGACTCACGAGACGAGCAGGGGCGTTGACGAGCACTTGTGCAGCGAGAGCGGAGCAAGGCTCGACGATCAGGGCTGGGGACAAGATGTATTGAGAGAGGTATCTACAGAGCGAAGTACAGCTTGGCTTACCTGGGGACAAGAGGTTGAAACTGAGGGTCCCCAGGTAGCGCTGGTGGTCTTATATACATGAGGGAACAACAGCGTCAGAAGACAATAACGTGAGAGAGACCATGGGAATCAAGGTGATCGAACAATAGAATGACTGGGAAAGGAAATGAATAGTACCAGGGAGGCTGTTCGTAACAGTACCCCCCTCCCAAGGGTCGTGTCCGCACGACCTAACGGTGGGATGTTGGGTGTTGCGCGTAGAATTCCATAACCCGCTGTGGAGCATGGGTCAGGTTTTCCGCAGGCTCCCAGCTGTCATGTTCGGGACCCCATCCCTTCCATCGTACGAGGTACTGGAGCTTCCTTCCTCGTCCGTAGCGGCGAGACTCCAGTACCCACTCAACTTTGTATTCCTCTTCTCCTTCCACTTCAATTGGTGCAGGCTCTGGTGGGTGCCGGCCTGGTAGGGAGCTGTGCTTGTGCGGCAGCAGCAGCGACACATGGAAGACTGGATGGATGGGTAGGTCTTTTGGTAGACGGAGTTCATAGGCAAGGTTGCCAACTCGGCGTACCACTGGATAGGGACCTGCATACCTGTCCACCAACTTCCGAGGCATCCCTGTGACTCGCAGGTTGCGAGTGTCCAGCCACACCTTCTGACCTGGCTCAAAGACCGGAGCGTCTCGAGCATGCTGGTCAAAGTGTGCCTTCATGTGTTCCGCAGTGAGCATCAAAGCTGCAGTCGCATCCTCCCGGGCCCGTCGGAGTTCCTCGCGATGACTGTCTGCCGCAGGAACCTCAGTGGGTAGCATGGGGATGTGGAACTGTGGCTCGAACCCGTAGAGCAGGTAGAAGGGTGAATACCCTGTGGAGGAGTGGACATGAGAGTTGAACGCAAACTCTGCAATGGGCAACCACTGCACCCAGTCGTCTCGGCGGCGTGAGCAGAACATCCGCAGATAGGCTTCTACCTCCTGGTTCCACCTAGGGACCATCATGAGTACCAAAAACCCATGGATACCCATGATTCAACCCGTGGGAATACTCATGGGTAACGTACTCATGGGTATGGGTTACTCATTTCCCACGGGTAGGCAAGAGTACGGGTACAAGGTTGGCAGTTGGCGGGTATACCCATGGATACTCATAGTGACTTACCATACTTTTAGTCAACCATGCTGCTAGTTTATCTAAGGTAAGAAAGGCTATGTATTTATTAATAACACTACTACGTAATCACAAACAGGTAATGTGACTAATCTGCTACACATACGACCAACTAATGTAGGTATCTCCAGAGTTTTCCACCCTTTGCTTGCCCAACAGCTGGCTGAGTAGGTTCTTTGTGCCATGCGGGATAATCACTGGGTCCTTGGGCCTCCCTTCAGTAACCTCCCATGTAGCCATTCCCAGGTAGGAGAGTCTCCTCATGAATCATGTAGATGACAGGAATGATGTGAACCACCATGAAAAGGTACCTTTATGAGTCACCATTCAATGATTGCTTGGTTAGACACCCATGGGCACTCATGGATTACTCATGAGTATCCATGTTTCCATATACCCATAAGTTACCCATAACCCAGGGGTATGTACCCATGGGTATGAGTAACCCGTGCGAACATACCCATATGAGTACGGGTAGGGCTCTCAGATTTTGCTTACCCATGGGTATGAGTCATGGGTACACCCATGAGTGACTCATGACGGTCCCTAGTTCCACCTCTCTGACTGTCCGTCGGTCTGGGGGTGGTACGCGGTGGACAGTGCACTCTCAATGCCAAGACCCTTAAGAATGGCACGGAAGAGCTTGCTGGCGAACTGGGGACCATGGTCGGAGATGATCTTTGTGGCAGTCCATGGAGGCGGAAATACTCCCGTATGAAGTTGTTCGCCGCACCTTCGGCATCGATCTCGTCTCGACATGGAATGAGATGCACTAGCTTCGCATGCCGGTCCGCAATGAGCTGCAGCGCGTTGTACCCATCAACCTCTGGTAGGCCGGTGATGAAGTCACAGGTCACAACTGACCGGGCCGTCTGGGATCTCGTTTGGCTGCAGCTGACCGTGCCGTTTGCCGTGGATTGGCTTGCCTCTACGACAGGTGTCACAGGTCTCGACATAGTTTTTGATGAACTGTGTCATACCCGGCCACCAGTAGTTGCGGCTTACTAGCTCAATGGTCTTCCACTGGCCTGGGTGCCCAGCTGGTGGCAGGTCGTGGTGCAGGCGAACAATATCTGCCCGTAGTGTGCGATCATTGGGAACGTAGACCTTGCCTCGTAGAGGAGGACCTTGCTCGACATTCCAGTCCACCAGATCGTTCTGCAGCCGTGCTGGCCCGAGTTGTTCCACCTTGCGCAGTGCCTCTGCCACCTCTTTCTCGCGGTCTCCACACTCCGGATCCGACGCAGAAGTGACTTCTCCGGTACAGAGCCAGGTGTCCGCGTCTAGCAGCCAGAGAGCGGAAGTGACTAGGTTGTAGTACCGTGCGGCCGTGGTTGTCATCTGTGTTGTCTCGCTGGTGGTCAGGGCGACGGGATAGTGCATCTGCTCGACCGTTGGATGTGCCCGGTTTGTGTGTGATGACAAAGTCAAAGCGAGAGAGGTAGAGAGCCCATCGAGCCTGCCGTCTGGTGAGGTTCTGCGCCGTGCGCCAGTATTCAAGATTCTTGTGATCTGACTGAATCTCGAATACTGGGCAGTCCTTCGAGGTAGTGGCGCCACGCCTGGAGGGCACGAATGATTGCGAGCATCTCTTTGTCATAGATCTCGTAGTTGCGCTCAGCATCATTCATGGATTCGGAGTGGAAGGCGATCGGGTGCCACTTTCCATCCTCCCCCTCCTGCGACAGCACCGCTCCTGTGGCAAACCCAGAGGCGTCGACTTCCACCGTGTGGGACGGTCCGGGTCGTAGATGCGGAGTACGGGACTTGTCAGGAAGCACTGCTTCAGCTCCTCAAATGCCCGCTGCTCCTCCTCTCCCCATTGCCAAGGGACATTGCCAGTCAGCCTGTCTAGAGGCTTGCAGATGGCGCTGAAGTTCCGGATGAAGCGACGATAGAAGTTCGCAAAGCCGCGAAACTTCCTGATGTCTGACACATTGCGGGGAACTGGCCAGTCTGCGATGCCCTTGACCTTCACCGGGTCCATCTCGACCTGGTTCTCGGACACGAACATCCCGAGGTACTCCACTTTGGTCTGCTCGAATTCGCACTTCTCTGGTTTACAGAACAGGTCGTGTCCTTCAGACGCTTCAGGACCTCTCGGACAAGGGTACGATGTTCAGTAAGGTCATTCGTAAAGATGAGGATGTCGTCGAGATAGACGGTGACCTTGCCGAGAACGATGAGGTCCTTGAAGATGTCGTTCATGAATGCAGAGAAGGTGCTGGGGGAGTTGGCCAGACCAAAGAACATGACTGTGGGTTCGTAGAGTCCCCGGTTGGTCACGAAGGCCGCTTTCCACTCGTCGCCTGTCTTTATGCGAATGTTGTTGTACCCCCAGCGAATACCCCCAGCGTCGAGCTTCGTGAAGTACTTGGCCTTCTTGAGTCGATCCATCAGTTCCGAAACCAGCGGCAGCGGGTAACGGTTCTTAATGGTGATGTCGTTAGTCTCCGATAGTCCTGCACAGGGCGAAGACTGCCATCCTTCTTTTTGACGAAGAAGAAGGGAGAGGACATTGGTGACTTCGACTCACGAATGTAACCCTTGGCCAGGTTTTCTTCAAGAAACTTATCAAGCTCGACCTGCTCGTTCGGGGATAGAGGGTACACCTTGGAGTGGAACATCTTGGCATCAGGAACCAGCTCAATAGCGTGATCATAGGGGCGATGGTTGGGCAACCGTTCTGACGCCTCCTTTGAAAACACACTAAGATACTCATGGTAGTGTTCCGGCACCAATTGTTCGACAGGACGAGCTGGCCCCCGTTTCTGGTACTCCTGTTCCGCGAGCTCCTGGGAGTAGGTATGGCTCGCAGAGACAAAGAGTTGAGGAGCACCTTGTAGGCTGCGCCCCTCCATCCAGGCATCCAGAAGGGTTTGCTCAGATCCATCCCACTCCTCCTCGTTCGGCAATGGTGGCTCATCAACATCCTCTGCCTCTTTAACCATCACCGCTGCGCACACCCTGCCAATCTTCTTGGCCTTCCGGACCCGATCTGAACGTGAACGCGCCGTGAGCCTGACCTCCGTATCACGCGTCACAGTTGCAGCAGGTTCCGTGCCTTCGACTAGCATGACATGTTGAAGGGCAGCGGGATAGGCGTAGCGAGCCACGTTCCAGTCAATCTCCAGATTGTGCTCGCGCAGCCAGTCAATCTCCGGATTGTGCTCGCGCAGCCAGTCAAGGCCGATGATCACATCCTGTCACCTACGTCTGTCACCATAAACACCACCTGCTCCTGGTGGTCCCCAATCGTCATCCTAGCACGGCTACCTCTGCAATCGTGCCATCGCGGTTCTCTGTACCGTCGATGTTGTATAAACGGATGGGGGATGCTAGCTTCCGCGTAGCAACACGGTTCTCCTCCACAAACCGTCGATGCAAAAACTTTGTAGTGGCCCCACTGTCAACCATGGCCACCACATCCTTCTCTCGCCGCTTGCCGCTCAGTCGTACTGGGATGTGGAAGTGTTGTCCATCATGATTGAGTTCATAAATAAACGACGATCCCAGTACAGCGTAGCGACTATTGGTACATGAGCGTGCGCGCGCGGCATCTAGCGCAGCTCGAATCAAAAACCCTCCTTCTCCTTCATCGTCGTCAGCGTGGCAATGCGCTCCTCCAGTGCCTTGAGCTGCAACTGAAGGGCGACCACCTCATCCGACGTCGTGGAGGATGATGAGGAGGCTGTGGCGCGTTGACCGCCTTTCCTCTCCGGGCATTGGGCAGCCCTGTGACCGTTTTCGTCCGCAGACGAAGCAACCGGTGGGACCGGAGGTAGGAGGACGTTCCTTATTCGCAGCTACCTTCTCGCCGCGTTTTGGGAACTTCCCGGTGCGAGGTCGCTCCTCTGACCGCCGTGCCAGTGCTGGTCCATCTGCAAGGCAACCGTCTGCATCTTGACAAGGGTAGAGATGTCGTGAGCAGTGGTGGCAAACTCGTCCTTGATGCGATAGGGGAGTCCTTCACGGTAGCGCTCGCGCTTGTCGTCATCGGAGAACCCAGTCCGAGCAGCCACCGCATTGAACTCAGCAGTGTACTCCTTGACCGTGCCAAGTCTGTGCGAAGCCTTGCAAAGCTTGACCAGCTCAGCAGTGGCTGCCTCCTTGTCATCTACGGCGCAGAAGTGGGCCTTGAACGCATCTTCGAATGCAGCACATCCGCCCAAGGAGTCGTTGTGGCTGCCGTGATGATATGCGGCCGGCCCAGCTTGCAGCATCGCCTGTGAGGCGGTTCAAGACGACCATCCAGATCAGGTTTGCGCCTACTCCTGCCCTGGTGGCAACTCCGTGATAGGCTTTGGCGCTGCTGATGAAGGTAAGGCCTTCCTGAGCATTCTTGCCATCGTACTCTCGAGGCAGTAGAACCGGCAGGAGCTTGGTGACGTCAAAAGGAGCCGTCATGGTGGGGAGAGTGGGGGTGATGGGTGGTGGTGTGGTGGGGTGCGAGGAGCCTTGCGACGGAGCACTAGGAGTAGTCGTCCGCGAAGGATTCCGTGGAGGAAGAGGTGGTGGGGAAGTCCGAGACAGGGAGTTGAGGACAATGTCAGGTTGTCGTCCCTCCGGCTGGGACAGAGGGGGTAGTGCCGAGGTAGTGGCAACTGGACTAAAGGATCCGATGCTCGACGTTGCAGGCGCTCGCTGGCAAGAACAAGCACGGTGGGGAGAGGGATACGAGATCCGCCGAGTGGAGACTCAGTGGGGGGTGTATTGGTGCGGCTAGGGAGACGGCTAGGGGGTCGTGTACTGGGACGGCTGACTGCGCTCCGGGATGAGTCACGTAGAGGACGTCCACTGGCAGTGGTGGTTGTGACTGGTTGTGCAAGTCGAGCGCGGATGAGGTCGGCAGACTCTGCGCTAGGGTAGATGTACCCTGTCTCTCGAATTGATGCCCAACCCGCACCTGTGGTCGGAAGGGTGTTATGCCGGTTAGGGCACGGTTGTTCGTCGCAGATGTAGAACTGCCGGTCCCGGTTGTTCCAATGGTGGTCTCCTGCTGCTGCTTCGTGGAAGACGTGGTTCCACCTATCACAACGGTGTGTGGTTGGATCCAGGGCGGTGCTCCAACCGTTGATGCCAAGTCAAGCGGTTGTGCGAACGGTGGACCTCAGAGTCTGACCGTGAGAGCGTTCCAGGAAGGTAGTACCGCGCACGTAGGTTATAGAACCAACAGCGACAGATACAGCTCAACACCAGGAGCGCGGTTATAGAACCGGCGATCAACCGATGGAGGGTGGGGAGGGGGAAATACGCCAGTGCTCGTGTTGAAGTTTCGACCTAATGTTACGACTGATCGTCGAGGGGGATCAGGGAAGACTCACGAGACGAGCAGGGGCGTTGACGAGCACTTGTGCAGCGAGAGCGGAGCAAGGCTCGACGATCAGGGCTGGGGACAAGATGTATTGAGAGAGGTATCTACAGAGCGAAGTACAGCTTGGCTTACCTGGGGACAAGAGGTTGAAACTGAGGGTCCCCAGATAGCGCTGGTGGTCCTATATACATGAGGGAACAACAGCGTCAGAAGACAATAACGTGAGAGAGACCATGGGAATCAAGGTGATCAAACAATAGAATGACTGGGAAAGGAAATGAATAGTACCTGGGAGGCTGTTCGTAACATCTATAGGGTTACAGCCTTATCGGACCCAAGCCTGGTGGTCAGTCATGTAATCAGTATAAGCTGGAGTACTACAGATCCTGTCATTGGTAGGCAATGGATAAGCCGAAAAATGGTGTGGCCACATACTGTAGCCACCTGAATTATAGCAATTTGGTCATGTCACATGGCCCAGTTGTGTTGCTTATTGATCTGTAGTTATGTCACAATTCCAAGGCATTGTTATCTTATTGACAGGTGTTCATGATAAGTGCTTATTTGTTGTCACTGAGATCAACATGGACCTCAATGCCCATCTCGATGTCCATCTCCACATCCTCCATCTCCTCATTCTCCGCTCCATCCTCTACATCAACCTCGGCATCTGACTCTGCACGGCATTCTGGCCCATCTTGGAGTTCTATCCCCCCATCTTCGTCAACAACCACCAACTCAGAGTCTTTGCCTGAGCCAAGATGTCCTGCAACCTCATCTACCAAGGCACCAAGATCATTATCGTGATCCTCACCATCGACAAGATCATCCTGTTCATGCTTGGGCTGTACAGGCTCGGCAATAGACAGCGAAAAGGATGGATCATCATCAAGTCGCTCAGTGAGAGCAACCCAAGCCTGCTCGCTGGAGGGTCCCAATATTGGTAGGGAGGACAGCTGGGCAACCTGGGTTATTGGTAAGTTGCTCTTTTGTCTTCGGAATCTGCCAGTTTGTTGCCAACTTGCCTCCTGCTTGATGATGAACTTGAAGACCCGCTGCATGCCTACGTCATTTGGCTGGAAGTTCCCCGTGCCTGTAGAAGTCGGTGAGTGCTTACTTGAGTGAAATAGCTACGGGAAACGTACAGCCTCCTGAAACAAAGACAAGGTGTATCCAGCCGAAGGAGGTTTTCATCCAAACCTGGAACTCCTCGCCCGATGCACCAACCAGCAATTGATCACCAGCAAACCGTGCAACTGATCCCATCCCTTCTCAGCCTTCAGCTTCTCGAGGTATGGAATGATGATCTTCTCAATGTACTGTAGCCCTGAATGAATATATGCTGCTGTCAATGAACATAGAAATGACTCACCTTAACCATGCATTTGAAGTTACTCCAGTGCTTCTCGGCGCTCGCCGCCCACTGACCAGATGTGACCTTCCTTCTTGAGTGGTGCGCAGAGATGCGCAGATGGGAGAGACTGCACTGTTTTCCCAGGCCAGATGGTCTGTACAGGGAGCATCTTCCCAGAACATGTTGTTGTGATCATCAGTGTGAACTGCCGCTTCTCATCCCGTCTGAACATGTCGACTTGTTTGGACCCAATCTCATCCAAAGCCTTCTTGCCGGTGGGAACAACAGTAACACCTGTCTGATCACCCATTAAGGATGACTTCGGGGGGGGGGGTCTTTCACATCAGCATGACGTGAATGATCTGGAGGAACATTGCCTTGCACAGCGCCTCCCAATTCTCGGGGGTTTTCTGTGCTGTCTGAGTCGCCATCCGCCATTATCACTCCAATTCGCTGTCGAGGAACTGTCTGATGAAGTGATCTGAGCACTTGAACTTCTCTTCTGTAACTGGGATCTCCTGCTCGATGTGACTGAGGATGAGTGTCCGAGCGACACCAACAGTAATTGCAATCACCATGTGTCGATTTGCTACAAGATTTCCAGTGACATGCCATGCTTCCGCTGTAAAGCAATCATCAGATCTCTAGCAGTAATCAGTTCAAAACACACTCACAAAGATGCCCGGCCGTCCAAGCAGCTTTCCTGTCTGGTTCCTCGCCCCTGCGGAAGCCACCTTCTCAAGGATCAACTCCTTCACTTCCGCTTCTGCCCAGTTGTGTCGATCCAGTGCTGGACCGTTCCTGCGTGTAGGGATCAATAGATCTCGTTACCACCAACTTGATGCTGCAAATGCTTGACAATCTCGACCAACTTGAATTGGCAGGTGTAGGCTGCTGCATCAATAGCCATCCATGTTGCGAAAAGGAATCAGTTGTTCTGTTTCTTCCTCTGCCGCTCTTTCTTCTTCTTGACTGCAGTGGTCTTTGCTCTATGGAGTGGGGCTGAGTCTTTATGTACATGCTCGTAAGACATGAGCACGGACCACTTCCACTGTTGGCATCATGCCGTAAGGTTGACCTGGTGGGCTGAGAACTGCAACATACTCACTTACCTTGGTCTTATAAAGCTTCCCGTTCTGGTCTTGGAGCCCCACTGCCTTCTCCTCCTCTCTCTTCTGCTCCCTCTGCTGCTGCTTCTGTATATGGTTCCCCTCCTGCACCTGCACCTGCTTCTCTTCCAGATGACTCTTCTGACAAGCTTCCAGGGCCTTCCTACACTCCCGTATCTTGTCTTCAAATGCCTCATGTTCCTCCTTCTCTTCCTGAGAGAACTTGACGAGATAGCGTTGCATGGAGCTGGTGTCTGGAGTTGAGGGCATGGTGATGGTAGAGGTATGCATATGTCACCATCGCACTCGAGTTCTGAATGAAGTAAGCTGTGGTTTACTGGAACCTTCTCTTGCTGAACTTATCTGATTATTGTTATATGTCACGGTCTCTAGCCTGCCAATTGTTATCTCTTACTAGGAATTGTTAGGTCACGTGGTCACAGATCATTGCTATAATTTGGGCGGCTACAGTACGTGTGGCTTCTAGCTACCTAACATGACTGGATTCGAGGAGAACGGACAAGAATTGGCCCAGTTATGGGATGAGGAAGCTTAAAAGCAGGGTGTCTTAACCACGAGTAAGACACCGTAGGCGCAGCATGTAAGATACACCTAACCGTCTTATGGGTTGTGGCTGTGTCTTACCATGGTTAAGACCCTCCTGCACTTATTTCTTTTGTTTTCCTGCGTATCTTCACCATTTGGTACATGGGCGGGCTTGTTTGAAAGCTGTTGTAAGTTTGCTTATTAGATGGCAGCTTACCATGCGATCTACAGTGCCTTCCTACAAACAGATAACTGGTCAGCTCTTTATGACAGTGTCTGATAAGGCAAATGCGGGCATGTTTGGTACCTGCATGTACTGCCCATCATCTCCCGAAGGATTCAGCAGTGTAGTCATGAGAATGATAAAGATATACTGAATTGTGTCCCAGGTACTGTCTTGGTGCAGTATTGAAAGTACCTGCATTTCTAAGATAGCGCTCATTACTGCATAGTATAGACCTAAATTATAGGAAACTGTTACAAAAGAAATCAGCCTAATACACTTATATTTGAAGGGGATACACAGGCAGGACTGCCCTGGAGAGCATATACCATATAACGATCCCCAGTGGTCCCAATCTCATGCATGCAGCCTTGCTAGAACACCATGCCCATTGGGAGTCTGGGAGGCACAGTTAGTACTTGATGCATGCCAGATGGAGGCTGCTATAAGCCATTCTATTACCCAAAAAGCGCAATTAGTAGGGGAACTGGGTAGGTAAATGTGCTGGCCCATAATAACAGAGCACTTATAGAGGCTGTAGCCTATACCCATAGGTACATACCGAGAGTAGTTTGAGGTGAGACCGGCTCCTTGTTGGTAAGATTTGAGGGAGAGAAACCAACTTTCTTGACCTATGAGGAGAACAGTGCATGTCATCGCAATGGCTGAGCGGACCGTTACGCCACTGGTACCATTCGAAAGCGGCTGTGCCTGTATTTCTAAAATGTGTTGTCGCAAAGCGCCGGGGTCAGAACTGCTAGAGCTACACATGATTCTGTTCCTACAAAAGGTGCCATCAATACACAGAATAGCAAAGTAATTACTGCACCTTACGGGGGTGCGTAGAGTGCAGTCGATGTGGCTTAAAAGAACAAGCAGATAGCAAAGGGTGCGAGGCGAAATGATACAGAAATGCGTGAGCTACAGGGGAAGGAAGTACCCCTGTATGCTGCCAGGAGCAGAGTATTGCCATATTTGGCAGGAAGCAGTCAGGAGGTGCGGCGGTGCTTAAGCGCCCAAATTGGATGTGAGGAACGCACAGGATCGATGAGATTAGGCTGTTTTCTATAGAGATAACAGCCACCGGAGCCTAATCTACTGATAACAGGCCCCCGGGAGGCTGGCTGCCATATTGGGAAGCCCCCAGAGGCTTCTGTCGCAACTTTCCCACGTCAATCCAGATAGATCCAGATGGATTTCACATTCGGATGCACTTTCTATCTCATCACGGAGAGTACTACGACTTTTTTTTCATAGCTTCATATTGTGCTGGAGAACTGTCTAGACTGCTCTGTGTGTCTATCTTGCTGCAACAATGAGTCCCAAGGTCACAAAGGTGGCCTCAAGATGGGCACTTATGGGCCCTTCATCCGGATGCACGTGGGATAATTGGGACATTATTCCCCAGGGATTCATAATACATCAAGAACCTTGCCTGTATATGATGTAAAGCCCTCCTGGCAAACTACCTGTTTGTGATATATCATATCTACCACAGCTAGTGGAGTGTCTAAGGCTGTACTATATACAGTGTACACCTGGAAGGCGAGCTTCGACTAGCATGCCATTAGCACAACTGGGTATTTAAGATGCAAATACTCAGGACTTACCATGATCACTTTCAAGAATGCTCTTCTATGCAGCTCGGCTCGCAATGCCAGTGACGGTACTGGTACCAGAAGCAGTCAGTCCAGGTACGGCAGAGTAAGTAAGTAGTATTGAAGGCTCACCAATCACCGGGGATGCACTGTTTAGTTACTCTCGGGGAACATGCTAACCTGTGGTGCGGTCGGAAGCAGATAGGCCAATCTCGGGAGAAATTACATACCTCAAGCTTCAACTGCTAGGAGGAGATACTGACTGTACATGTATAGTGTCAAGATGGAAGCCACAAACATATACAGACTTAAGACATCGTGTAGCACCAAGGCTCAATCCTCAGGAAAGGTCAGAAAGTGGGCAAAGTCGGGTTTACCCAAAAAGCTTCAATTATGACAGTCTGGGTGACCTTGTACACAAGGTAACTAATATAGCTCAGTAGATTGATTACAAACTTTGTTATGAATAAGATTAACAATACTTACTAGCATCCTATAGTTGGTAGAGCATCATTTTGAAACATATTGAGCATGGGAACAGGATGGATTGCATGCCAGACTTTCAGATGACAGACACTAGTATATGGGCAACTTTATCTTACTGGCTGTGCACTATTGATGGATGTGTGCCCAGCTGGACACAATTTGGATTAAGGCTGAGCACAATTCTGATCCGTTAGTCTGAAGATCTGTACCTACAGGTATTCTCAACTCTGGAAGCTTGATCTGGATCCATATAGGTAGTGACCTGCACTACCTGCATATGTAGGTACCTGTCAAACCTGTGATACCTCTACATATCTAGTGACTATTAGCCATAATTCTTATGAAGTTTCACTGTCACTGCTGTCAGAGATGCCATGAGAAGTGTTCAGACTACTGTCAATATGCATATTTCCCATCTCAAGTTGAGTACAATGTCAATATTCAATCTGCACAGGTCAGCAAGCAGCAAGTCTGATCTGCATCTGTTAGTGATCTGTACACCAGCTACCTGAACCTGTATAACCTGAAACCTGCATAATATGGGACAGGTACCTGTGCAATACCTGGATCTGTGCTTACCTTAATTTGGATTGTGTCCAGCTGGGCACGCAAGCATTGATGTGCCTACATAAGCATAGATAAGCCTCTAATATTACTGATGATTTGACAATTCAGCACCATTTACAAAGATGGTAACATATGTCATGATGAACATGATATGAGTAGTATGTGGTATCAATGCGCATCGGTATACATTGGGATTACTTACTAACAGAACTTCTGTATCATGATTAGCCCCAGCGCTTGTAGTATGAGTAAGTATTGACAGGTGCAGTATATATGTATATCATATACAGCCAAGTACAAGCTATGTTTAAACATATCATGTCTTGTCATTATTCACAACCATTCAAAAACCTTTATACTAACATTTTTACCCTGAGAATGAGATCACTCTTCAGTATCATGGGCCACTCAACAGAATTTGCAGTTTGGTGCAAGCTGAACACTGGCATAAGCTACAGGTGCCATCTAAGATGCCTGAATAGTCAAGTATCATAGGCTTTGGACCCCACCAAAACTCCCATCAATTGTACTTTGCAAGTAATGGCCCACTCTGAGGTAAGTCTCATGATGACACAAGCTTACCTGCTTACTGGCAACTTGCCAGTACACTATGGTTCAGGGCAAGTCCAAACATTAGAGATAGAATTTGAGCTTTGTAAACCATAGATGCAGCAATGTAAACAGATAATAATGCAGCTGGTGTAAGTTCAAGCATGTTTTAGTCAAAATGGGGGTAAGACATTATCTTAACAGGTGCTGACATTTTTCTAAATTCACCCTTATCCCAGTGACCACTTACTCCACCCCCATGGGCTCTGTGTCAGCACTAATGTTTGTTGATAGTGCTTGACTTACAAGTATGACACTGACAAGTATGTATATATCCGCGAAAACTACTCATGCAAGTGCGAGTATGAGATCTTGGACATGCATACTCGTGAGTGACAAGTGCAAGTGTACTTGTGAGTGCACTCGTATAGGTCCCTACCCAGATAGTGAGGGAACAATAACATCAGGAGACAATAGTGTGAGAGACATCATAGATGAAGACTAGGAAAGGAAATGAATAGTACTGGTGAGGCTGTTCATAACAGGACCATCCAGACTACAGTGAATTGTCTTGAATGGGAAGGCCAGAGACCAGCAGAAGTGATAAGCAAGATCAAGGACTGGCTCATCAGATACATTTCAGTCTTGGGTTCTGTGGAATCACACATCTGATTACTTGTATAATTTAGGATGTCAACCTTAGTTGTCCGAGCCAACAAGATGATGTGCACAACTGTGGAGGGGCTCAAGATTGATTGGGCCAAGGACATTATGAATATAGGTGAGTGCGGATATCATCCAACAGGACTGCCCCTTCTTTCATTAGTTTGGTGCACTGTTGGCTCAGCATCTGAACTATAAGCCAGCTGATATAGGCAACTCTCAACTGTAGAGTGACCTTGTCACTAATCCTCTTGAACCAGGCTGGCTGCAGAGATGAGTGAAGGAGAAGTCAACAGAGATGATGAGGAGGAGGAGACAGTGGTTGGGCAGAAGCATAAGGCAAGCAAAACAGTCGCTGCAACCCCAGCAAAGACACCTGCATGTCCCATTATGTTAGTCAGGCAGCACCGTAGCCAGCCCAATGCGGCCTAAGTTGAAGAAGAGCAAAGGTCTGCTCAATTTCAAGGAGCTTGCCAAGGCTGAGGAGACAAACCACCAAAAGGAGCTGGATCTTTGTGTGGAGAGGGCATACTATAATAGGCCAAACTGAAGCTCAAGTTGCAACAAGACAAGCAAACTTGTGAGCTCCAGAAGCTTGAGCTCAAAACCCGCAAGGAGCTTGCTTTGATCTGCAGGGCAAGCACAAGCAAATGGGGCCACCACCCTGCTTCTGCATAGTCATGGTGAGTCAAACCTCTTGCTCTTTAACCTCCTCTTGTTATCACCAACACCTTCAATGTCCCAGATCTCCTTTGCTGTCCCTCTTAACATGTTGGTCTCCTGTGATGGTATGTCTCAGATGGGAGGTCAGAAGCTATTCAAGTTTGGTGGTGATGGAAAAATTCACCCATCCCGCCACCAGAAAGATTGATGTTATGCTCAGGTGTGTAATCCATTCCCAGCATCAAAAAGACATTATAAAGGCACATGAAATTTAAGCTTATCTGAGGCAACAGTTTTTTGGTCAATGTATGTTGTATTAGTAAGTAACTGCACAGCATAAAGCAACAAGTTTTGTTTTAACAAACTATTTCTGGTGCACAAATATATTTCTAATACATTAGTGATGATAGGCTCTGTAATCACTCAAGGCCAGCTAGTTAAAGTCACACTAGTGTGGTTTATATGACAACCACAACTTTGATATCATGACACACTAACAAGCCCTACCGTAACAAGCCTGTGTCATTCAGCTGACTTACATACCAGTGTTATCCTTCTATGATTATTGTCGCCATACTGTTCTTACTTGATACCGATACCATTGTGATCTCCTGTACATCTAACATTACTACACTGATCCACCAATTGAAATAACTGCTTACAAAACTATACTGGTAGAACAGATTATGAATGTCATCCAGGATTAATGATTGTGATATGTCCTATTTTGACACTTGAGCAGCATACTTGTAAGGCAGATAAGCCTTACAACAGGACTATTATTGAGTAACAACTTGTATCTAATTAAAATAAGTGCACATTGATAAGGATGCACACTCTGACGTGGTGAGGCTCAGCCTTTCACCATGTCCACCAGAGTACAATGCACTTCTCCAATATAGAGATTGGTACAGCGTACTTGGGACTGGATGAACTAAGGCTACATCAAGACAATTTTCAATACCAGTGCATCTAGCGCGTGATAGACTAACTATAGCCTCTGTTATAAGTCTCTTATTGTAGTTTATTATTAATTGATCAAGCTAGCAACAAGGGCAATGCCCCGCTGAGTAGACCTGGCCCCTCAAAGGTGGAGTTTGAATACTAACCAACATTAAGCAGCTATTCAAAGTATGTATCTTGGATATGCAAAACTGCAGGCGATCTTCCCAGGGAGGGCAAATGTCCCTGATTCCAATGACACACTTTACACCATAAGTGTGAGAAGAGCGCATCATGCATGGCCAATCACTGATAACAGCTGGAAGGGCTGAGAGACTGCACATGGCTCAAGCAGTGTGATACATATAATGTTCCACTCATCAACCCACACACTGTGGACAGCCACTCTCAATTGCTTCCATCAAGCCAGGTTCAGCAGCACTTGTTCCTTGCAAAAGGCAAGAATGATCCTAACTCGCACACATGGAACATCAAACTACATGAGAACACCACTCTCCCACCCTGCATTCACTGCCCTGTTGTTACATCCCATGCTTCGAAGGCACCAACTCCAGTTCGGACTTTCCCCGGACTCCGATACTCTGCTCTGTCTGACATGTATAACTGTTGTCGATCACCTCTCTCCATTCTGTTTACTTACTTTGACCCAGACTCCAGTCCTGTATGCCCCTGCTTGTATCCACCTCCGCTATCTGCTTCCACCTGACTCTGACTCCATTTGTATCCATCTTCGTTCTGTATTCAATTGTGTCTGCCTCCATTCTGCAGTTACTATACTTTGTATAGGTTGATCACTAGCTTCCACCCGGCTGTGGATCCTGACCTCCTTTACTTATGTTTTGGCTACTCCTCTCCGGACTTTTGGACTTTACTATATAAGCCTCCTTGTAGAGCCACTTAGATCTCAGTTCTGATCTCTTGTTATACTCCCCATTATGACTCTGAGCTCAATCTATTCTGTTTGCTCTTCTCTCTACTCTGATCTTTCCAACTGGACTTCTGATCTCTGACCTTCAACCTCTGACTCTGACTTCTGCTAGACTTCTCTTCCCTGGCTTGACTTCCTTTCTACTTGGTAGTATCTCTTCCTTATCTTCTCACTTCTTGCTTGCTCCAGTATAAACCCTGGATCTCTTGTCTGTGTTAAATTGAAGACACTTGTGTATCCTCAAGGTGTTGATCCATAGCTTGGCCAAAGTCTTCTTCCTCTACATGCATCCTTCCGGACTTCATAACTCTGGAACTCTGTAACTCTGAATATTACCCAGACTTTGTCCTGGTGTGCACAGTCTTAACAGCCGTGCACCCTACTTTGGTCAAAATCTAACCGGATGCCATGGTCATCTAGCCAGTTAGTCAAATGGTCAAACTAAAACTGGCCTGTCATGGGTCACACTCTTGGTCAAACAGATTGAAATGGTGCAGTATAAAATACACCATTGCCCCCCCCCACATAACTTGATAACGACTCAGTAGACCCATATGCAACTCAATGTACTTCTAATGACAGATGTTCTATTTGCTGATGTTCATGCCAATAATCAAGTCTTTGTCAACAAGTCCATCTGCACTCACTCTAATGTTTCCAAGCTGCACTGGATAGTCTCCTCCATTGCCTCAATGATTGAATTCAGTCTCTGCAATGGCCTCAGCACCAATAGCTCTGAGTGGTTCCACATTGGTTTTGCAATATCAGTGACCCTATATTAGTGAGGGCACTGTGCTGTCAGTATCGCAGTGTGCCAGCACCATAAAGCGCCCACACCTCTCCAGCAGACTGTCAGGTCAGTCATCAGTACTATGCTGGTCTTTGACCAAATGGAAAGGCAGGAATCAACTCACAGAATTGTTGGGTAGGCAGCACTCTGGAAAGCCTGCATGGCTGCATGACTGGTAAGTCTGCCATTACAAGGCTTGCAAGCCCAAAAAAGGTGCAAGAAGGCATGCACATCTGTGCAACTACTAACTCGAATCCAGGCAAACAAAGTACTGTACTGATCAATCGTTAGCCGCATGTCATGCATCACACAGCCCTCCGCCATCCCTTATTCTGGCTGCTGTCATAGGTCACCATGGAGTCCGCCACTTGTGACAGCCATGATTTGGGTGTTAGAGTGCCCAAAAGGGGTAAATCTGCGGCACCTGGGCCGGTGCCGCTCAGCCACCTGTCACACCTCATGCGGTCCTCTGCCACTCCACCGCTACAGACTGATGCTGTCACACGCTGAACCCCCCGCCACTGACGATTGATCAGTACAGTATACATGTGGGTAGGGAACATGCGAAAGGCTAGATGTACCAAGTTGTAGTCAATTCTGTCAAGCAAGCAGCGCATGAAAATTCAAACAACACCCGGAATTTACTGAGGGTAAGGGCACTGGGGGCACTGGCCGCACAAACCTGAGTTACTGATTAAGGCTAGCTTTGAACCACAAGGAGGTACTTGGTAAGTCAGTATGTCAACAGATGATCATCTGGCTGACTCACCGTGAATCACTCTGATGGTTTCAAGGCTTTCAGTGCTGCCAGGGTGTAATGGCTTGGGGGTAGGTCATGCAGACAGAGATGGCACAGTTGTGGCACAGGTAAGTAATGGATACTTCAACAGTAACAGTGTGCTATCACTTGACAGTAGCTCCAAAACCACAACAGAGCAGCGATTGCAATGACTGGTGAGTTATCCTGGGTGATTCTATACCATCTTGCGTGTTGCCCCTCAAAGTCAATTCAAACAGTGCCTGGGTGGGAAGGAGCCTGCATGCTCAAGGACCCCCATGTGGCAATAACCATCAACACTTGACCAATCAGTATTCATGTCGCCGAGGTCCAGAAACCACAACAGACCGCAAATGACCTCACGGACCGACAGAGAGGAATCACAGAAGAAAAAGGCATCTGAAGCTACAAGGATTGCGGAGCAATGAGCAGTGCCGAATTTTCAGCTCGACGTGGCCGGTCACCCCGTCCCGTATCCCACACACACACCACACGATCTGACCCACCCGATTAAATTACTGCAAAAGCATCGGTACAAACCGGTAACATAACTTTGACATCGTCGTCATCACGCCCCTCGCCCAAGGGCGTCTTCCCTTTGCCAGCGACCAACCGTCGAAGCTCAGCTCGAAGTCTTGAGGACCCCGCGCGCGCACACACGACGCGTTTAGAAGAGCTCGCCCAGCGCCGCCATCTCGGGCCCACCCGACTCGCGCATGCCGATCTCCCAGTCTGCGAAGCGAACCGTCAGCGTCGAGTGCGAGCATGCAAGGAGAAAAGACACGACACTCACAGCCATAGATGATCGTGACCGCCATAAGGATACCAGTCCCGCTGCCGATCGCGCCCATCAGATCCGCAACGACGGAAAGGAGACCGAGGAGGGCGCCGCCGAGCGCTGCAGCGGTCGGGACGACGCGCTTGAGCTCCTTGTACATCGAGCCCTCGCGGTGGCCGGCCATGACCTGTGTGAGAACGCGTCAGGAGCGAGCCGAGGAGCGGGGGGTATCAAGGTGGAAACGCACCATCTGCTGATCCTTCAGCTGCTTCGCGATATCACGCGGGCCACTGCCCGACACCTCGATCCACGTCTTGGAGAAGATTGCGCACGCAGTGACGGTGAACGCGACGTAGATGAGCGTATGTACGGGGTCGAGCAGCACAGACTTGAGCGTGTGCGGGGGCGACATGTAGTACGCGATACCCGAGACCGCGGCGAGCTGGGGCGAGTCCTCGAGGGGCTCCCAGACACCGAGGAGGCGGACGAGGAAGTTGTTGGGGAAGCGGTTGGCCAACATCTGCGAGATGATGAAGACGTTGCTGGTCAGCGCGCTTTCCAGCATGATCGGCATGTTGGACGTGTAGAAGAGCTTGACGGGGTAGCTCCCGCGCTGGCCGCGGAAGCGGTTGCTCTTGACGGGGATTTCGATGCGGAAGCCCTGGAGGTAGATGACGACTGCGAAGACGACGACAGTGGCGATGAGGTTCATGATGTTCGGGAGTCGCTCGCGCCAGAAGGCCTCGCGGAGGGCGCGGCCCTTGTCGTTCCAGGTGAAGAGGAGGTGGAAGAGGGAGACGACGGCGCCCTCGAACTCGGGACCGCGGCCGGTGTTGACGGTGGTGGGGAGAAGGCTTTCCAGACGATGGACTCGCAGATGTTGGTTGCGATGAAGAGGGAGATGCCGGAGCCGAGGCCGTAGCCCTTCTGGAGGAGCTCGTCAAGGAGGATGACGATGAGGGAGGCGACGACGAGCTGGATGATGAGCAGCAGGCAGATGCCGGCACCGAGGTCACTAGGCTGGCCATACATGCCTGTGAGGACGTAGACGGTAGCGTGACCGAGGGCGAGGACGAGAGCGAAGACTGCAGGGGATGTCAGCGAGTGTGCGGAAGAGGGGCGCGCCGTCACACGAGCCTGCTCGGCGCGCAAGGTGGTACGCGGCACAAGGAGCCGCTCGATGGAGCAAGTCGCATCTCGCTCGCGCAAAAGGCGAAAGGAAACGAACTCACGTTTCTGTGCCCCGCTGAAGAGCGCGCGGTCCTCCTTGAGGGAAAAGTCGACCTCGATCAAGTTCGCGCCGGCGAGAAGCTGGATGATCATGCCGGAGGTGACGATGGGGGTGATACCGAGCTCCATGAGGGTGCCGCGGTTGGAGGCGAGGATGACACGCATCCAGTAGAGGGGATCAGCGGAGTCGGAGGACATGATGCCGTAGAGGGGGACCTGGGAGCAGACGAGGAAGATGAGGAGGGTGACGGCGGTCCATAGCACCTTTTGGTTGAAGGGGACCTGGGCGGGGAGTGTGAGGACGGCGAGCGATGTGCGGGGGAGAGACGTACTTTGCGGTCTGGGGACGAAACCTCGGGGAGGATGGGCAGGAACGGGCGGACGAGATTGAGAAACCGGACTGCAAGGGAGTGGTCAGCGCAGGCCGCGGAGAGCAGCGGGGGACGTACATCCGCTCATCGTGAACGAGCGGCGGGGTCAGCGAGGGAGAGGTGGAGAGAGGTGAGCAGCGGACGCGGACTGAGCTGGCATGCCAAACACGCCCAAACATCGCGTGTCCCAAATCAGGAAAGTCGACGTGTCACTAACGCTATACAAGAGGCTACAAGGGGTATACAACACTACTCGCGCTCGTCTATCGCGTCCAGGGTCGCTGTCCCCGCAGACGAGTCCGAGTCCTCTCGCGAGTGCCCGCCCGGCGAGATGCTCTCCCCCAACGCCGCCAGCGCAGCCACCCCCTCCGAGTCCCGCTTCCGCCGCGGCCGCCGCACGCTCGCCACTGTCGGTGTCGTCGGCGTCAACGCCTCGAACCCGTCCGACTTGAGCCGCATCAGCATGTCCCGCGCAATGTCCGCCGTGTCCCCCGCGTTCGCACTCAGCAGCACCTCCGTGTTCAGCGTCAGCGGCACCGCAGGCGTCGGCGCAGTGCTCTTCCGCTCCCGTGCCCGCGTCCGCCGCGCCTTCCGCCCGACGCTGTCCCCGTTCCGCAGCTTCTCCAGCAGGTTGTCCAGCGCCGCGTTGTCCTCCTCCGTCGGCGCCGCGGCGTCCTGCGCGTTCAGCTTCCTCGCCCGCGCGTCCTCCGCAGCCTGCCTCCGCTTCTCCACCGCCTGCCGCTCCTCCGCCAGCTGCATGTTGTCCGCTCGACATTTCTGCGCACCCCGTCAGCCACACGTAAGCACACATCAGCTCCGCAACGCACCTTGTACGACGTCACGAACGTCTTGAAGATGCCATAAAACTCCGCAGAGGTCATGTTCTTGTCGTCCTCTCCGTAGTACTTGACCACTTCCGCAAACGTCGAGTCCGCATGGTTCACGTCGTCCACAAGGTCCTCCAGCTGCCCCGTCGCCTTCCCGATAAACGACCACATCTGCTTGCCGTACTTGTCGTTCATGTCCATGTCCGAAAAATGCTCCGTCAGTTCCTTGCGGATCGCCTTCAAGCCCTCCCGCAGCTCGCCCAGCGACTTGCGCACGTCCAGCAGATTCACTACACCCAGCCCGCGTCAACACCCTCAGCGCAAGCAGCCTCGATCGTCCTCACCTCGGTACGCTTCTGCCGGCGCCGCCAGCTCGTCCAGGAACGCCTCCATGTCCGGGAAGTGCTTCGCAACCGTACGCTCCAGGAAGTGCAGCAGCGTCGTGTTGTGCAGTGACTTCGTGTCAACGAGCTGCGACCGACGTCAACACGTGTACTACGAGCCATACTCACAGACGCACCTTGTTGATACTGCTGACACGGAACCCAAACGCACCACCCTTGACACCGGTGCCGTTCATGTAGTTTCCGATGAGCAGAATAAGCTGCGTGCACGCCATTCGTCAGACGCGCTCTACGACAGTCACGCACTACTCACGCTCAACAACTCCTTGAAGTGCTTCGCCTCCAACAGCGACTTGCCCGCCTCCGACAGTTTTCGCGCGCTCTGCAGTCCTCGTCTCATGAGCGCAACCCAACCACGAGCAAGCAAGCACTCACATCATCGAGCAATTCCCACGTCTCGTCAAACACGCACTTGTACAGCATGCCTTCGATACGGGGACCCAAGCGGTCGATCTTGATCAGCTGCACCATCAGACGGTCGGACGGATGGAGCCCGGCGAGCTCTTCCGGGTCGGCATTGCGGTACACATTCAGCTTTCCGACCTAGCGCACTCCCATGAGCATCGACTCGCAACTCCTGAGAACCCCACTTGCCTGCTCTGGATTCGGCAGCACCGGCTTCAGCTCGCTCAGGAACCCCTGCGTGCACACCTCCTGGTCGAAGTCCCGGATCCGCAGAGCAAGCTCCTCGGGCTGCAGCCTCTTGACAGTCTGGATGAGGATCTCTGCAGACAGCTCAGGACCAGCTCCGCTCCCTCTCCCTCAACCACAAACTCACCGACTCGCTTCTTGGTCTGCGGATCGAGCACACTCTTCAGCTCCGCACGCTTCTGCTTCGCTACACGCGCCCGCCGTCAGTCTCTCCTCACACAGCACAACGCAAGACGCACCCATCAAGTTGATCACAAGCTGCTTCGCCTTGAAGTCCTCCTCCATCTCCATCCACACCCCGTCCATCTGCAGCTTCTTCACCCACTCGTCCTCCCGCGACGGCTCCTTGAACACCGTCTTCTCCGCCTGCTGCATCGGGAGCTTGTCCCACTGCAGCTGCTTCATCTTCGTGCTCGGCGTGATCGACAGGTCCTTGCGCGCAGACAGCAGGTTCTGGATGTTCGACCCGAGCAACGACGTCCGCACTGAGCCGGACATCGGCGGCATCGGTGCACCCGGCGGTGGGGGTGGAGGTGGCGGTCCACCACCAGGAGGAGGAGGAGGTGGTGGTGGCGGCGGCGGTGGTGGTGCGGAAAACTTCAGGCCACCGGGTCCAGGTGGCGGGGGTGGAGGTGGAGGTGGTGGAGGCGGCGGCGGCGGCGGAGGGGGAGGAGCAGCCGCGGAGGGCGGTGGGGGAGGAGGCGGCGGTAGTGGAGGCATAGGTTCCTCCGGGTCCGGAACAGGCGAGTTGAGCGGACTGGGTTCTGAGGGCGGACGACCTCGCCTGGTGAGATGTCTGCGCAGCTGCTCGGCGAGTGAACCAGGCTGCGTCGGCGAGTCCTTCCCCGTATGGACGGACAGACCAGAGCTGACAGACGTTGCCTCGGTCGTCGGATACGAGGCTGTTGAATTTGACCGTCGCAATAAGCTTTCGCCGTCAAAGTCATCCGTCTCCGTCATTGACACAGTGCGACTATCGTCATCGGGAATGAAGTGAGCTGGATAGTATGTCAGTGAGATTTTCCCTGATGCATTGGCTGCATCCTACGTACTGCCGAGCGGTGTCCTGGGCAGGTTCTTATTCCGCCGTGAAGGCGTACGAGCACTGCGGGGACTTGAAGACGCGCCGTCGCGCGCATTGTTCTGGCCACAGACTTGAGTACAAGCGATGCAGCACAGCACAGTGCACTAACCATAGCGCCCTCGGCGATCTGCTGCTGGAACTGCTCTTGCTCGATCTCATCATCAGCATCCATGAACTGGGACGACCGCCCGTTCTGCGCCTCCGAGATGCGCGATACATGTCCCGGCGGTTTCTTCCCGCGGGTAGACGGGAGCTGGTTGGTCCTCCGTATACTGCCGCTCTTCTTCGGTGTCTCTTCGCTGTCCGCACCGTCAGCAGGCGCACCATCCCGACGCTTCTTCTCCCGACCCTCCAGGATGCTGATCGTCTTGTCTCGCTGCAGGTGCCTCTCGAGCGTGTCGATGAGCGTCCTGCGGTCCATACCGCCAGCACTGGCGTGGTCAATGATCTTGCCGACGCCCTTGCTGACCTCCTTGAGCATACGGAAGAGCTCCATGATCTGCGCCTCGAGCTGCGCAATCTGTTCCTCGTAGCCAGCTCTCTGATTCTCGATCTGGCCTTGAAGCTTCTGGGTGTTCTCGCGCGAGATGGCTAGCTTCTCCTCGAGGCGTGCGACCTTCGCCTTCAGCGACCCGACGAGACCGCCCTCACCCTGCGCAACCTCATCCTCGAGCGCTTCCTTCTCGAGCCGGTAACGAAGCGCGGCGGCATTCGCCTTGACGAGCTCGTCCTCCAGATACTGATGTCGGTCAGCTTCGTTGAACTGCGCGATGATGCGCTCGACAGAGTGTCCGAGCCGCTGTTCTGCGCCGACGAGCTTCTTGTCGAGGACGACATCCGCGACGAGAGAATCAATCAGCTGGTAGTAGTGCGCCAGCGCAGGCCCCTCTTCGCGAATAAGCAGCATGTGCTGCATGATCGACAGGAAGTGGTCCTTCGCCTTGGTGTCCGCCGTCTTGGCGCGAAGGGCGTTGTACACATCCTCCGGATTGGCAAGATCTTTCAAAATTGCCTGGTCGACGCGCTCCTTCAGCTTGCTCTCGTCTTCATCGAGCATCTGCTCCAAAATCTGGAGCTGCTTGTCGATGACGGCGACGCCGAACGAGCGACAATGCTCGATGATGCTCTGCAGGCCGGCGGCCTCCATCTGCGACCTATGGTGGACTCGAACGTCCAAGTCGTCAATGTTGATCATGATGGCATTGATGAATATGACGTTGGACAGCTACGCAGACGCGTCAGGAGAGCGAGCTGTGGACATGCAGATTGCATACCGTGTAGTCATTGAGCGAGGGGTCTATCCCGCCATGCCTCTTGACGTCGTCGCTTGCGCCGACGAGGGTACCCATCTTGCCGCGTCCGGCGAGGGCGATCTCCAGTGACTTGAACCAGTAGCCATAAGGATTACCTGCTTCGTTGTTGGCAGAGCTGAGGGCTTCGAGGGCGCTGACGACAAGATGATGATTTGCGCCATCGTTGTAGTACTCGAGAAAGCAGAGGAGGTCAAGGAGAATCTTGCGGGTCGGAAGGTGTGGCGTATTGAGTGCGGACGCTATTTGGGCCAGGATCGTCGGGTGGCTGAGCGCGTCATTGGCCGCGAACTAGGATCGGTGTCAGTCGGAGCAAGAAAGCGTAGGCCCAGCATCCCGCCATGACCCAGATCGCGGTCCGAAGTATCTCCCAAGGACGGCAGCCGCCGTATGCTGTTCAGACGTGAAGCGGGCATAGCAGAGGGAGCGCGCGCGCAAGCTGTCATAGCACTGACGGGCGCATACGGAGGGCTGCCAGGAGCGAGAATGCCGAGGACGCGAGAGATGTGATGCGGCGGGGCCATGGGAGGAATGCTGGGAGTGCACGCACCTGATGGTTCAATATCTGCTTGAGGCACTTTGCGACCTCGTACTCGAGCTCGATATCCTCCTTGCGCCTGTGGCGAAGTCAAAGGGTGGGCGTGGGGATTAGGGAGATTGGAGCGCACCTCTGCACGCCCTTCCTGCTGATGCTCTGGAGAGCCTGGCCGAGTACGGAGGTTCCCTGAATCTCGACGAAGTGGCGGAACCAGCTGAGTGGAGGGATTATGAGAGAGAGCGAGTGAACAGGGCGGGAGAGACGGACCTCATCTCCTTGCTGCGAAGGGAGACCTGGAGACTGGATGCCTGCTTGGGAGTGATTGTCCTGTCCATGAACTTCTTGATGTACCACTCTGGAGTGCCCTCTGAGAAGGGGGCGGCGGCCTGGCCGGAGTCAGTCTGTTTGCGGGCCTGCTCCTCGCGCCTGCGCTCCTCGCCCCAGCGCATGTGCTCGTCGTTGTATACGATGTGCCACTTCTGGTCTATGGAGAGGTGGGGGATGTCGTCTAGACCGCGCATGCGCATGATGTTCTCGAAGAGCATCTCGATCTCCTCGTCGTTCTCTGGGCGGGGAAAGGAGAACTCTTCGGAGGGCGAGTGCTTGTAGAGGTTGGAGAGGTGGTGGTGGTGGGGCTCGAACGGAGAGATGGAGGGGGCATAGCGGGAGCCTCTGGCGGACTCTGAGCGCGAGGTGGCGATAGAGGCACCAGAGAGTGGGCGAGAGCGGTCAGCAGCATCCTGGGCGACGATGGAGGACTGCCGCGGCCTGTTCCTGCGTTTCCCGAAGAGAGTCTCCATGGCGTGTGGGTATGCAGCGAGCGTGCGGGCGGCCGAGGGCGTGTGCCCAGGCGGGGAGCGGGCAGGCGGAGAGAGGCGGACGTGCTCGGAGACCGTCAGAGAGACAGAGAGGCGTGGGTGTACATCCGAGGTCGTCACAGGTCGTGGGCGGGCACTTCAGTACAGCGAGATCGAGGGAGCAGTCAAGATGCACGGCGTTGCAATGTCCCAGAATGGCAGCAGCCACGCGACCAGTGATGTCAACGCGCCCTCCTCGTCCTCCTCGCTCTCGACGACGACGCACACGACGACGAAGACGACCACAACGACCATGTCGGCCACCACGGCCACCGCGAACTCCGCCATCTCTACCCTGTACCGCATCTCAGTATACCTCTTCCTCGAAGTCGTAAGTACCTCTGCCTACCCGCGCTCCTCCTCCTCACCCTCCTCCAGCTCCCAAAAAGCGAACTCAAGTACATCATCCCCGCCCTCTATCTCGCATATGCCGCAACCCTCCGCGCTGCCACCCCCCTCTTCACCCACGTAGTCGCCATCCAGGAGGAGAAGCTCCTCGTCGAGGAACACAAATCAGAAAACAACGGCGACCTCGTAACAGACGTCATCGTCTCCGAAACCACCATCGTCGCCCCGCTCGACGAACCTCTCGACGTGAGTCTTCTTTTTCGCCCATCTCCCGTCCCGCTCACCCCCTCGCAGTGGAGGTCCGCCCTCAAATCGATCGTCTTCTCCGTCCCCTCCCCCGTACCCGCTCTCCGCTACGCCAATCTCGCCATCAACACCCTCCTCCTTCTTGCCGTCGCAGAGTTCTTGCTCGTCCCCTACTTTGACGATGCTTCCGGCGTGGTATTCACGCGTGTCGGTGCGCTCTCCCCTGACGCAGCAAAGATCGTCGTGCGCTATCCTCCCACCACCAACGCGACCGAGAACCTCGTCCGTCTCTCCTGGCGCCAGGTAAACACCAAGGGCTCCACAGACGCGCCCTGGCGCGAGGGTCCCTTCGCAAACCTCACCGCCGAGTCCGACTGGGTCTCCACCGTCCGCCTCCCCGGCCTCTGGCCCAGCACCACCTATGAATGTACGTCCTCCCCTTCTGTACGCCCTATCGCCCTTAACCCACTCACCCGCCTCCAGACAGGTTCGAGGACCTCAACAACACCGTCCTCCCCTACCCCGCAAACCCCATCCGCTTCCGTACCTTCCCGGATTCTCGTCTCTACAGCGGCTCCAACTTCCGCTTCCTTGCCTCGTCGTGCATGACTCCCAACTTCCCTTATGCCCCCTTCCAGTCTCGCAGGATCAAGGGTTTCGACATTCTTGCAGACACCCTTTGGCCCAAGTCGAAGTCCGCTGCTACTGCCGTGCCTGAAGAGCTTGCGCCTGCACAGTCCTCCGAGTCTACCTCTGACGCCGTGCCCGCTGCGGAGAGCGCTTCTGAGAATATCACCATTTCCATATTGAATGTCACTGCACCAGTGGCCGTCGAGAAGCCTGAGCCTCTGACCGAGTTTATGATCTTCCTCGGAGATTTCATCTATGCTGACGTCCCCGTCTACTACGGCGACGATCAGGAGGCTTACCGCCGTTTCTACCGCCGCAACTACAACAGTCCGAGCTTCCGTAAGGTGTACGAACGGCTTCGTGAGTTCCCTGCACGATTTGTGGCTATCGACATCGTATATTGATGAACACTCGCAGCAATCTTCCATACCTACGACGATCATGAGGTGATTAGCCAGACCGCTCCATTTCGAATCGCATCACTGACGTGCCGGCAGATCATCAACAACTACGTGGGAGAAGGGAACGACACCAAAGGGCCATTCCCGAACGCCTCCAGCGCGTTCGAGCTCTATAACGCAAACGCGAACTTTGACTCTCCCGTTGAGGGCCAGTACTACTACGACTTCCGCTATGGCGACGCTGCCTTCTTCGTCTTGGACACCCGGAGATACCGCTCTGACATCACCGTCGGCGATCCCACCACCCATACCATGCTCGGCGACCAGCAGCTTGCCGCCCTGTACAACTGGCTCGGCAAGGTCCGTGCTCACCTCCGTTCTTCTGCTATCATCATACTCACTTGTGTATCCCGGCAGGTCAACCAAACCGCTGTCTTCAAATTCATCGTGACGTCCGTGCCCTTCACGTCCCTCTGGACGTACGAGGGCCCCGTCGAGACCTGGGCCGCGTTCCCCGCCGAGAAGGCTGCGCTCCTCAGCGCTCTGCACTCAGTCCCGAACGTGATCCTGCTCTCTGGGGATCGTCACGAGTTTGCCGCGATCGAGTTCGAGGCGGGCGACTGGGGCCACAACGTGCTCGAGATCTCGACGAGCCCGTTCAGCATGTTCTACGTGCCCTTCATCCGCACGCTGCTCCCGCGGAGCGAGGAAATCGTGAACAAGACGCGGGAGGAGGTCGTCGTGAACGAGGACGGGACCAAGGAGGTGATCCAGCACGTCGTGGAGGTGCCAAAGGAGAAGGTGGTCAAATACATCGCTGAAGGCAATTACAAGTGGTACGACCGTCTGCTCTCCGTATGTACTATGAGTCCCGAGACTGATGTGCCTCGTCAGGTCCTGGATCGAGGTCGACACGAGGGACCCCCAGCACCCCGTCGTGAACGTGGACATCATGATTGACGGCAAGTCCGCCTACAAGTGCGTCTACGTCGTTGCTTCTCCTTTGGTATCCGGGCTAACGTGTCTACTTCAGGATGGAGGTCGTCGGCAAGCCCGTTAGGCTGCAGCTGTCCACCGCGCTCGGCGCATTCGTGCCTCAGTCCTTCAAGGGCGTGCTGGATCGCATCGGTCTCAAGCCGAGCAATTGGTTCTAGTTCTGGATTTGCGCATCCATGCAAGCTTGACGATCTCCATGACCCTTGAATACCTTTCCACGTTAGCCCACAGATATCTTGCATATACGTACGCCTGACCCGCACACATGGTGTGCGGTGTAATGTAGTCTCTGATGGAGGATGGTGTGCGATAGAACTGCAGGAAAGACACGGAACGTAGACATGTACTTGTTTCCAATGTTTGTGCTCACGAGACTAATGAATCATGTACGTTACGCTACGCTCAGCCTTTGACGGAACCTACTGCGTGCATAGTTAAGCGAGGCAAACCACCTGGGGGACACTGCCACCGAGGTTGTGTGCATCGCGGCGCCATCGCAGGCTGATCTGCGCGATTGTGCACATGAAGCGTGCTCTCCGCCTCGTCCCCCGTCCTCTTCCCACCCCCTCCAGGAACGCGTCCGCAGCGATCTCCGCGTCCCCCCTCGCCACAAACTCTTTCTCGCTCACCTCCTCGCGCGCCCAAACTCGCCGGAAAAGACTAGCCTTCGCACGCGCCGCTCCGCTCCTGCACACCCGGAACTGCTCTATTGCAGCCCATCCGCTCACCATGTCTGCCTCTGCTCCCAAGGCCGCCCAGCAGGACTACAGGCTCCCGACAGACGTGAAGCCCGTCCACTACGACGTCACCGTCTGGACGGACCTCGCCAACTCCACCTTCGAGGGTGTCGTGCACATCGAGTATGCGCCTCTAGCAGCAGCTCCACGCGTCGTAAAACTCGCTCACGCGTCCTTTCAGCGTCCACGTCAACAAGGAGACGTCCACGCTCGTCCTCAACACCGCCAACCTCGAGCTCGGCGACGTGTCCCTCCAGTCCGACGCTCTTAAGAATGTTCAGTCTGTAGCGAGCACGAAGTTCGACGAGGCAAACGAGCGCGGCATCTTCTCCTTCGCCAAGGCGCTGCCTGCCGATTCTAAAGCCCGGCTCTCGATTTCGTTCAAGGGGCCCCTGACAGGCGACATGATGGGCTACTACCGTTCCACCGGCGGCAAAGACGGCGAGCTCACCTACACGCTCACGCAGTTCGAGGTAGGGTCCCCTTCCCAGGCATAATAATCACACAGCTGACGTGCGTTCTGGTGCAGCCCACGGCCGCCAGGAGGGCCTTCCCCTGCTGGGACGAGCCTCTCCTCAAGGCCACCTTCGCCGTCACCCTCGTCTCTCGCGTCAACTCCGTCAACCTGAGCAACATGCCCGCCGTCTCCGAAGAGGTGTACAAGCCCGACAGCGTCGACAAGGACACGTGGCTCGCGAAGAAGATGGCGACCTTGCCGGACGCCGACCAGTGGAAGGTCACCAAGTTCGAGACGACGCCTCCTGTAACGACCATCCCTCTTCGTCTGCGCATTCATGGCTCACAACTCTGCGAAGGTCTCCACCTACCTTGTGGCCTACGCAAACGGTCCGTTCGAGTACCTCGAGAGCTCGTACAAGAGCCCGCTCAGCGGCAAAGTTCGCCCTCTGCGCATCTATGGTGACTATGTCGGACATTTTGCAACCGCGACGATTCTGAACGGCCCACGCAGCGACTGCCGATGTCATCTCCCAGGCGCAATTCGCCTTGGACGTCAAGCGTATGGTCCTTCCGCTATACGAGGAGGTCTTCGATATCGAGTACCCTTTGCCCAAGCTCGACACACTCGTGGTAGGTGTCATCTGATCAGTCTCGACGCCTTGGCCCGGGTTAACGCTTTGCTAGGCGAGCGACTTTGATTCCGGTGCGATGGAGAACTGGGTAAGCAATCACTTTTTCACGACTCTCGTATGCCCGCCATACTGAAAATGTGGACGACAGGGTCTCATCACCGGTCGGACACAAGCCTTCCTCCTCGATCCTAACTCGGCAGATATCGTCTCGAAACAGAACATCGCCGGCACGCAGAGCCATGAAGTCGCACATATGTGGTGCGTGCCCATGAGTCGGAGACTAAGGCATGTATGGACACCGCGATCTACAGGTTCGGGAACATCACGACCATGGAATGGTGGGACAATCTCTACTTGAACGAAGGTGCGCACGCGCGTTTATGTCCTAGTCAGATCGCGGACGGACGACTGAATCCTTTCTCTAGGATTCGCGACCCTGGTAAGTGACATCTTCAATCGAAACGTGTGCCGTCCCGGCTCACACACATTCAGATGGGCGAGAAGATTATACTTGGTATGTGGCTGTGGCCTTGTCCTTTGTGTGCATTCGACTGATCTCTTCCCAGACAAGTATGTCGTTAGACTTCGATTCCGCATGAGGGTCAAACTTACAGACGCACTCCAGGGTCTTCCCCGAGTGGAAGCTCGACGCAGACTTCGTGATACATCATTTCTATCGCGCCCGTGCTCTGGATGCCAAGCTTTCCTCCCATCCAGTAGAAGTCGAGTGTCCTGACGCGAACATGATCAACCAGGTACGTCATGCATAGCGTAACTCTACTAGGACCCTCACGAAGTACTTGCGTACAGATTTTCGACAGCTTGTCATATGCGAAGGCGGCTTCGGGTAAGTTGCGGTAGATGCGAAGGGATACCTTATTCAACTGAAGTCCACTAGTGCTCCGTATGCTGGCCAGCTATGTCGGAGAGGACCGCTTCCTCAAAGGTGTCTCTATCTACCTGAAGAAGCACATGTACAAGAACAGCGTCACGAAGGATCTCTGGGAGGGCATTCAAGCTGCCACTGGTTCGTAACATATAGGTTGTGAACTCGCGACTGGCTTTTGACTCAACATTCGCAGGTCTCGATATTCCAAAGATGATGGACAACTGGGTCAAGAAGGTCAGTGGGTACGAAGTGATCAAGTATCAGTGTATTCACCCGCATTCGCAGATCGGGTATCCCGTCGTGACCGTCACGGAGAAGGACGGCGGGATCCATGTCCGGCAAGACAGGTTCCTCGAGACAGGTCCCGCTGACCCCAAGGATAATGAGACAATCTGGTGCGTATGTAACCGTCTGTCGGTGTTACCCGTGCTGATAATTCGCTATGACCCAGGACCATCCCCTTGAGCCTCATCACTACCTCCCCCGACGGGAAGACTGTCATCAACAAGGACCTCCTCCTGGACGAGCGCGAGAAGTTCATATCTCTTGACACCAGCAAGCCGTACAAACTCAACGCGGACACCACTGGCTTCTGTGAGTGCCGCGCACATACAGAGCGTGAAACGCATTGACACAGCAACAGATGCTACGCAGTACCCAGCGGCGCGGCTGGTCAAGCTTGGCGAGCAAGCTGCTGCCAAGGATTCGCCATTTTCTCTCGCGGACAGGATCGGGCTTGTCTCGGATGCGCTCGCGCTTGCAAAGGCCGGCTACACTCCTGTCAGCAGTGCGTTGGCACTCATCAACGCGCTTCGTGAGGAGAAAGAGCGTAAGTTCCCAGGCGATCGTGGCTATCCTCTGCAGTGAGTTCAACGACATTGCAGACCTGGTATGGGGCGCCATCGCCTCGAACCTCGCTACAATCGTTTCGACGTGGTGGGAGAACCCGCATGTTGTCAACATGTTGAATGCCTTCAGGAGGGCAAGTTTCGAACCACTTTGACCAATGTTCTCTCTTGTTGACTCTGCATCACAGGAGTTGTTCGTACCGCTCGTCAAGAAATACGGCTTCGAGTATTCCAAATCCGACTCATATGACGTCCAGCAATTGCGAACCACCGCGATTGAGCAGGCCGCCAGTGCAGAAGATCCTTGGTACGTCACAATGCGCATCCAGTGTTTACGAGCCAAGCTCAACGCCGCATAGGGTTGTGGAGGAATTGAAGAGCCGCTTCGACCACCTACTCAAGACAGGCGACGACTCCAAAATCCCCAGCGACCTAACCAACATCACCTTCAGAATCGTGTGTATTACGCGCATCTATATCAAAGAAGCAGACTAACGACGCAACGTAAGGCTGTACGGAACGGTGGCCGAGCAGAGTGGGAACTTGTGCGGAACATTGCGGCCAAAGCCAAGAACCCCTCGCAGGGGCTCTCGGCAATGCGAGCCATGGGTGCAAGCCAGGACCTCGGCCTCGCCGAAGAGACGTTCCAGTTTATCCTGAACGGTGCCAGGGATCAGGACACGTTCTACTACGCCGGTGGACTCATGAACAACTTCGCTACGAGGCGCTTCGTTGCTGAGAAGTTCAAGGAACACTTCGCCACCGTACGTTGATCATCCCTTCGCATAAAGCGCCGTCTCTGATCAGCCATCATGTCACGCACAGTTCGAGAAACGTTACGCTGGGAACTTTGGACTCATCCGGTGGACTGAGGTAAGAGACTTCGATCACCCTTGCGCATGGAATGAAAGCTGACAGTTTATGAATCAGATTGCGTTCATGGGGCTAGCATCTGAGAAAGACTACGAGGAGACGGCCGCGTTCTTCAAGGTCAGCGAGCAACCTTGTGCAGATGTCTCTGCTCCTCTGACCTACAACTCTTTGCAGGACAAGGACACCTCGAAGTTCGACATGGCTCTCAATCAGACGCTCGACTCGATCAAGTCTCGTGCGGCGTGGGTGAAGGTAAGCCATCTACTTACGCTCGAGCCACGCTATGAGATACTGACGACGACCGCCCAGCGCTCAAACGACGAGCTCACGAAATGGTTGGAGCAACGAGAATCGAAGCTCTGATTTAGGACAGTTGTATAGCCGAGTGCAGACAATCGCATGTGCTGTGACCTTGATAGTATAGCAAGGCAGAAACCAAGTCGGCCCAGCTACAGGTCGGTGTCGTCGTCGAGGCAATGTCATCAACAGCCTATTTCGATACCATCGTACGGGCCGTCGTGGTCGCTGCTATCGCCATCGAATATGTTCGGTACATCACCGACAATGCACTGGTCGCTTGTGTTATCCTGACCTGTTTGATCGGACGAACGCGATAAATGAGGACGGTGAAGGAACTCGTCAGATACTCGAACTCACCGGGACACGAAAGCCAGGAACCAGAGTCGACGATGTGGATCTCACCGGACGGATGGTGGTAACCGAGGAAGCGTCCGGGCAGGATCGGGACAATATCCTCCTTGTTGTTGATATGCGTCACCAAGAGTGGCAGGGAATCAACGTAGTTTGCGAACTCCTGGTTCCCCACACGGGGCAAGCCGTACCCCACAAAACGGGTAGTGATGCCAGAGATATGAAGTGGGAGGAAGATGGCATCCAGGAGTCCGATAGCAGCACCTGCAAGCATCGTCAGTTATCCCTACCGCAGACTGAGACATCGGGGTTTACTAGGACCACTGACCCAGCGAGTGACCGGTGACGGTGACCTTCTTGGTGCCAAACTTGGTGATAGCCGTGTTCACGGCTGCCAAGACGTCTGTAGCGGATCTCTCCTGAGACCCTGCAAACCCCGAATGGGCCTTGATGTTTCTGCTGAGGCCCGGGAAAAGACTCGAGCTCAGAGGCTCAAGTATGATGTCCCCATCTTCCAATACAGGAAGACTAGTAACGTCAGCCTCCTTATCTAGCGCAACACTTCGACTGCGACTTACATCTCACTGGTGTCGGTCCCTTGATGGCTGACAATCACCTCGCCCAGTGTGGGGTCGAAGCCGACGAACCCTGTGGTATATGGACGGTCAGAGCCGTACCGTCAACATCGGAGTTCCGGAACTACGCACAAAACTGCGTCAAATCGCCATCACCACCCGACGCGACGGGAATGAACTGTGGGTTGGCCTCGCAATTTGCACCGCAGTCCCACGCCAACGTTGTGGCAGGCTCGCAATAGCCTGTGCTCGCATAATGCGTGTAGGGACGGAACGCGGTGATCTGGTTCGTGGTGAGCGCTGTTATGGCCTGGCGCTCGACCAAGTGCGGCGCAAGGCTCGACGCTGCCAACGGGATCGCCGTCGTACGCCCACACAAGAAGCCAGCGGCGAAGAGCGCCACGAAGGTGTGGACCTTCATGCGACCGAACATAATGGAAGCGAGTGAGGACTGGAGAGCGGGGAACCGGTGGTGGTCGAGGATCCTGCACAGCTGCGTTGTATAGCGAGGAGGCTGGCAGTAGCCGGGTGTTCGTCCGATAGCGAGGGGCGACACAGAAGTCGGGGATGGCAAGGTGGCGCTTTTAAAGGCCTTCCAAGACTTCCGAAGGACCGTTCATTTCTGCCGAACCCGACTAGCGACTGCGCATGCGTTCTTCTGTCGTTATGACAGGTACAGAGAAGCCTTACTTAGTCTGTTGTTGTTCTGAGAGTATCACCCGGGCACCGGGAGGCATGCTGTGGGGTCATGGGAGGTCACGAACGTGCAGCCGGATCAGCTGTTGTCCGTGGGCAGCCGGGCTACACATGTATCATTGCACGTAACTGGGCAGTTGCTGGTCAATATTTGCCTGGTCCGGAAGGTGATGACGCACCGCAAGTCAGTCATCGCCGCCTGCTGAGACGAACGTCCCAGGCGAACCACGATGGAATGCAAAGCGGCGTTGAGGTTGCATGAAAACTGTCGTCAAGTGTGACAATAACGACAATGGAGGGTGTGGTCGTGTCAGAGCGGAGATAGATGCATGATGGCATGTCAGAGGACTTACGTTTCTCAAGTCCCGCGAGAAAGAGCAATCGTTCGACGACGATTGGAAGAGGGATCAGCAGCTGCATATCGCCGGGCGAGCGCAGCCGAAGACTCCGGATCCCGAAAACGGGGAGGTGTTGTCCCACGTCTCTCGGCTACATCATAACAATGCGAAGAGGTTACATGTCACCCTCTTGATCCACTCTCTGTGCCAGTCCGAGAGAGAATTGACGGGTCCGATGAGCCAGGAAGAGCCGCCCTGAGCTCCTCACCAGGGATCATATCAAGCGGCTCACATAGGCGTGGTTGTGCTTAGTCAAGTCGCGGCGGGAGAACGCTCGGGCGTTGCAGACATCGTCCTCTTCTCCCAGTGCGTAGTGCGGACTTCACGGCTTTAGTCCCTGACCGGGCTCTGACCTCAAGCTTCCGTCCGAATATGACGCAGATGACCTCCATGATCGTGGTACCACCCCTTGTTCCAAACCCATACTTGACAAGCGTTCTAAAGGCTCGGGCACCTCTCCATCACGACTCCGTCGTAGGGTCCAGCATGATCGGACAGCTGGAAGTTTAAGGCCAGACTGACGTCTCCCGCCGTACACGAGGGGCTGGGATTGTCATGTCCTGTACGGAAGGTTGGTCGACATGCAATTCAACTAACCCAGAGAAGATGCACATACCGGGACAGCCAATCCACTGGTTATGCTTGTCGATGTGAATCTCGCCACTGATTTGGCGGAAGCCGAGCACCATCGGTGGAAGGATCGGCACCAGATCCTTCTTGTTGGCTATATGATTGACCTCGATCGGCAGGGTGTCGACCCAATCGACGAACGTGCCCATCCCGACCTTCGGTCGAGTGTCAATTGGTTCATATTGTGACAAGCTCGGAAGCTTTTAGGTACTGACCCTTGGGCAACCGTAGCCTACGAACCGAACCTCGGCCGTTGGGACCTGAAGATGAAGGAATATCGCGTCCAGCAGAGAGATTGCTGCGCCTGTGAAGTTAATAAGCATACGTCAGCGATAGACATGTTAGCTTGGAACGACGTACCCAAGGAATGCCCGACAGTGGTGACCCTGTTCGTTCCGAACTCTGTAGTCGCATTCCGGACTGCTGCCAAAACTGCCTCTGACGTTCTGGACTCGCGCATATCAAGACTACGAGTGATGAGGCTTAGATAAACCTTACGCTGCTTGCTCTGAAGCAAAGCCGTCGTGGACCAAGACATCCGGCTTCACGCCGGGAAACAGCCGTGGATCCAGTGGTAAGCTCGCCGTATCCCCGTCTGTCAAGACCGGGACGCTGCGACGTGAGAGGCGAAGAGGTTGTTAGTCGCAGCCTTGTCAATTAAACTGAAGGTATCCTTACATCGTCAGCACGTCCGTGCCTTGGTGGGAGACGATCACTTCATCGAGGTCGCGATCATACCCGACGAACCCTGGATGTTCAGCGACTCTCAACGGAGATTAAGGGAAAACATCGAATAATGTAGCACTTACAAAACTGGGTGAACGAACCGTCGCCACCCGAAGCCACCGGCTGGAAGTTCGGATTGGCCAAACAATGCTGACCGCAGCTCCAATTGATGGTGGACTGCGGCTCGCAGTACGCCGTGGCAGCGAAGGAGGTGTACGGCACAAATGACTTGATCTGGATCTCTGAAAGAGCATTGGTCCCCGATGCGTCATGAGCGGAAGACGGGTGCGCAAAGACGGAAGATGGAACTGCAGACAGGGTTGAGTACAATGTGATCGATGCAATCCTCATGGTGGTCTGCTAGCTGTAGGAAGGGAGGGGACGATGAGAGCACCAGAGACATCGGTCCTACTTTGCAGGAGTGGACTTATAGGTGTGAAGTATTTAGGCTCCCCCCGCGAGTGAGCTTACACGACGCGCGAGGAGGCGTGAGCCCTCCACTGACCTTCGCTCTGCGCTCGCTCATGAACAGAGAGGAAGTACGCAGTTCGTGCCGCGGCTTTATCCCAGGAATCAATCTTGCAAGCGGGATAGGCAGCGTGAATAAGTACGCTAGTGGCGTGGCATATGCACAGCGTACAAGATATGCATGAGACTACAGGGCGAGGGACAGTCAGCGATCACGTCAAGGCCACGCCATATGCATGCTTGACAGAAGTGCCAAACGCACTCGGAAGTCAAAACCATTGAGACCGACACTTATTGGAGCGGTAGATGTCCTAGCGTTCCCGACCGCGCGGGGCGGTCGTGTGATTCAATTAGTCAGTAGTGCGTCGTGAGGCTCAGATGTGGTTCCCTGCTTCGCGCGAGCACCGAGACGCGAGGTGGTTCAGGTGAGGTGCTGGGAGAACGGCAAAGGGCGCTCCCTCAGCTGCTGCAAGCGCTCCAAGCGCTCCAAGCGCGCGATCAAGGTCCTTATAGAAATGATGTAAGTAGTTTTTTCCCTCTAGGTCAGTCTCATACATGCGCCATCTCCTTTCTCCCTCACTCATCCTAGACTTGTCTTTCCGCTGGTGAGTCGACAATGCTGACTGTCCACTCGATACAATCGTTGATGCCTCTACAGCGACTCACGGCGAGGGACGCGGGGCAGGGGAATGGGCTTCCTTAAACTCCGCCGACTTACGCAGGGCTTGACAGGTGGTTCAACGAGAGGTAGGAGATAAGGTGATACCGAAAACGATGTGCACTTGTCACTGGTCAAGTATGTTTCAATGCAAGCTCCATCCCGACCTCCGTTCGCAACTCGCCAACAACTCGCGGTGTTTGAGTACTCACGTCCCTTGAGACGTTACGCCCAACAGAGCAACTACACGTGCTTCCCGTGTCGCCCTCTATAGTCCTGAGCATACTTCAGCCCCCGTCCGGGAAGATGCCAGGTGCCGCATCGCCATGACCAGTGGTCAGACTATTACCGTGTCGGGTGAGAGGTACCTTTCTCTGCGCTATGTTCCCGCTTTTGCAGACCCTCGCCTCGACCGAGTCTGTAGGCAGTACACTTACATAGTAGCATACTGCCGCCATCGGTTCATTCGCGGCGCGCGCCAAGCTTACAAACATGTGGACCGGTCACTGCCGGTCACTGCCTGTAACCGCACATTCAAATTGCAAGCTGTAGTTGCAAGTCCAGTCAACTAGTGCACTTGAATCTAGCGTCTGCAGTTGGCGTAGAGTACAGTAAGTTTGAAACGAACCTGGGGAACATTTCGGCAAAAACTCACGCTGTTCGCAGAACTGGTAGACACTTCCGCCGCGGCCGCGGAAGCGCCTGAGGACGGGAAGGTGGCAATCTATTGTCCAATATTCAGCCAAACGGCGATACCCCTATGATGCTGTTTCGGGTGCGGCTTTGTCTGTGCGTGCTCAAAGCAGACTTTTCTGACAGTCTGTCGCTGAAAATCTTGTCTTCCTCTCGCGTCTTAGGTACAACTCAAGGACTATACTCACGGCCATGGTCCTGCGTGTGCAGATCTCGCCAGCTGAGTTCTGTTATTTATATCGCAACTACTCCCCCGGGCTACATATTCGTCCAACGGTGTGTCAGTTATAATGACAACCCCTGATAACCCTCGACTACCAAGGCTAGCGGGCGATGGTGCTGTGCTTGTGAACCATCACTATGGCAGATTCGACAAAGCGCCATTGTGGCGCCCCATGTTCGCAGAGTCCGTGACTTATTGTGGTTTGCGCTTTGTCCCTCCACAGCCGCTAAAACCCAGCCCGCGTTGACCGCTCGTCGCTTCATTTCTTGACTCTTCCCTCCCACCACCTTCTCATCACCCACGAAGTTTCGACATGGCTGCCTGGAGTGCACGTATCAACGACACCGACGTCCACAACAAGCTGACCGATATCGCACAGCAGCAAGCTGCTCTCGGTACCATCAGTAACCTTGCCCCGACCATGATGCAGCCCCCTCCTCCGAAGGCTCCCCTGGCCGTCCACACATTCCTTAAACAACAACGCGATACCCGCCGCGCAATGATCGAAGCTCTGGAAGCTGAGATCACCACACTGAACGGTATTCACAATGCTGTCTTTCCCCATGTCACTTCCCTTCCCTCCGAGATGCTAGCCGAAATCTTCTCCTATCTGAACAACCACCATCCCGGGCAACGAACCACCTCGGACTTCTCGAATGCCATGGCTGTGTGCAAGAAATGGCGCAACGTCGGGTGCGGGGTAGCTAGATTCTGGACCCGCATCCCCCTCCATAACCCGAACCTCCTTATGGCCTCCCTAGAGCGGTCGCGGAGTCTCCCGCTCGTTGTGTACCTGGCAGAACGCAGGTGCACCGACGTTCAGATCGCCATCGACGTTCATACCGTCATCGAGCTCCTACAACCACATATGGGGCGTATCCAAGTGGTCGACATCTCCCACCCCGACCGAAACCTCCTCACAATCCTCTGCTCCGCTCTTAATAGTTCCGCCGCGAAGCTCAAGACTCTACGCATCCGGTATTCTGAGCTCGGCGGGAAAGAGGTGGTTCTCAGTCCCCCATTCGGCGGGAACATGCCGGCGCTCTATTCCCTCGCCCTCGACCGTGTCCTGCTCACTCCTAATGGAGTGTGGTTGAGCAACCTGCAAAAATTGAGCTTGAGAGACACCCTCCCCTCTTTCCCAGAGATGCTCGCCCTCTTGGACAAATGCATCTCCCTCCGTACCCTGTTCATCGATGGTTATCACATGTGGGACGACGACGATGACGATCCCGCCAACCAACTTGTCGTGCGCTTTCCATATCTCGAAATCCTCGACGTGCGTACACAGCCCATCGTCGCGAGCGAAGACCTATTTGCCCATCTCAGCCTCCCGGAGAATGCGGCTGTGCGCCTCGAGGTGGACATGGACACTGACGATGTTCGCCCTATCCCCCTCCCCGACCTCCGGCTCAGCCATGACATCCCGTGCGTCCAGGGCCTGAAGCGCATCGAAGTCCTCTGGCAGGGCCCCAGCAGCATCATCATCCGCGGCTTCCGCAATGCGCAGAACTGCGGCAGACCAAACTTCGAGGTGGTTATCAAAGGCGCCAGCGACTTCCTCGACCTCCCGGATGAATGGGGCATTGACACTTCGGACGTCGAGGTCTTCGTTCTCCGGTTGGGTGGAATGGGCGAGATGTTGCTTGATATGTGGGACATCCTTTTGAAGTTCCCCAAACTCACCAAGTTCCGCCTCATCGAGCCGGACGTCGCCACCCTCATGTGCCTCATTGCTAAGATGACGCAGACAGTCGATGTCCCGGACCGACCAGGCCAAAGGGCTCATCGGCTCTGTCGATACCTTCAAGTCCTGGACTTGGTCGACTTCCAATGGGCCGACGAGATCGTGGATACTATGAGGGACATGATGGTGGGACGGCAGACTCTCGAACCGAGGGCGTTGCGGCACGTGGATATGCACCACTGTGCGATGAAGGCTCTGAACGGCCGCTTCACTGTCTGTACTCCTGCCGCCAGGCAAGGCGTGGTGGTTTCAAACACTGCTTGAGTATCGGACTATGCTCACGGACCAGTACATATATCTCATACTCTCATTTCATCATGACATGTAATTACGCACTGTAGTATACAGTAGCCTCTCGATCTCACTCATTCTTCCGGACCAGTAGATAGTATGACGATCACATACCCTGCACCCTTACGATGTTTGTTTACGTACTTAGCTTGCTTCGGGCTCTCAGATCTCAATCCTCGAATCCATCTCCGTACCTGCTGCCGTTCTGTACTCTACGTTATGCCATACTTACTATACTAGTATAGTATACATGCGTATAAGTATATACTTATACTGAGGATACATCCGCGCACAAGAAGACATGAATGAGTATGCCAAACCCCTCAGTCGAGCTCGTCCACCCGGAGAGTGATGGATGACCCACACTTCTCCCTAATCTCCTTTACCTCACTCGAGCCACCTCCGAAGCAAGTGACATTGAACAAGTCGAGCTCCTTCAGTGTCCCAGCCGCCACACGCGCAACAATCATCGGCTTCAAGCTGTTGTCCAGGACGAACTCCAACCCTCTGATCTCGACAAGCTCCAATGTGCTCAATGCAGGGCAAAGCGCGAATATCCGATCTCCGCGGGCATTTGAGGCTTCGCCGAGACAGCTTGCGAGGTCACTGGCGACTGACTGCCGGATATCAACGACGCGAATGGTCCTTACGCTGTCCATCTGGGCAAGAGTTGTTCGCCAGACGTCTTCAGCAAGGTCATCCCCGATCAAGCCGCTGACGACGAACGTCTCTACCCCGGAGACATCAAACGGCCATCCGCTTCCCAGGAATGCCCCCGTCAAGTTCAGTGGGGCCATGCGAGCCCTCATTTCGATCGCCGGGTCATCGAACGAGGAAGCATCGTGATACGCGCGTACAACGAACGCAATCTCGACGGAAGTAGGGTCGGTACCCAAGGTATTGAAAACCTCCACGCGCTTGATCCCGTCGAGGAACTTGAGGTTCTCGGATGCGTTTCGCGGAAACATGTGGTATCCGGGGTTGATGTCAAACCCATGATAGGACACGTCGATATGGAATTGCGCCGAGTTGGGGACGGAAATGTGATGGAGCAGAGCGGCAGCTCGCTCGGGCAGATAGAAGTCGAGTTGGAGGCGCTTCAGGTGAGGAAGCGAGATGACTGGACGGTTCCAGTCGATATACGCTGGGCCGCGGCGGATGGAGACCCAGTCACTCTCTTTGATCTTGAGCGACTCCAGACCAGGGCACTGCGCCAACAAGTCTATCAGGGGTTTGTCCGCGAGGGATGGGTTACTGTGGATGCTGAGGTTCACCAACGTGTTCGGGCCACGCAGCGTCAGAGGTATGTCGACGCCACGCGTTGAGAACATTTTGAGTGACGGTAGCTCTCCCGCGAACAAGTGACGACCCAGGTCCACCATGGGCCGTGACTCCCCCTGGTGTTGACCTTTATCTGCCGGATCATGAGCTCCTCGAGTTGGAGCGCGGGGACTCTGAGCTTCCTCACGACTTGACGGAGATTCTCGAAATCGCGCACATCGATGATAAGCGTGCGCATGCGGGGTATATTGGGGAGTATGATCTCGTCTATAATTTGGTAGAGACAGCTGTGCCGTTCTGGAAGGTCGAGATTGAGGTGGAGAGGCGAAGACCGTGATCGGGATATAAATGCCAGGGCGAGAGATGAGTTATGGAGCGGGAAGGCGGTCCAGAGAGTGGCTGCTCCTAGGGCGATCTCGCGCCAGTGGTAGCAAACATGGGTTATCCAGATAAGTGACTTGAGTCGCGCTACGCTGAATGATGCTTTCAACATTCTTCCATCCTTGGACGTGGCGGGTTCCACAAGATACTTGAATATTTGATAGAAAAGCTCTGGTGCGAGCCTGTTCACAGGTGCTACGCTGTTTTGAGAGCGTCGTAGCTGCGTGAGCTCGGTTTGAAGCTGTTTCATAGCTGCTTCGCGCCATGCTGTCTCGTGCGAGATGTAGCGGAGGAGTGCATCCCGAGGAGTTGACTCGGATTCTCCGGGTGGCCCGAGTGGCCCGGATGGTTGCACGCCGAGTCTGACCGTTCAGTTAGAAAGCAGAGTTTATAGGACGGTACAAATTGAGGCTCACAAAGTACACGTGGGCGACATGCCACAGTATTCCTGGCGCAGGTCGTGAAGTGTTTGTTTGTGGAATGAGCGAAGCCTGCGAAGGATGGTTCCGGTCAAGTTGCTATGGTAGTGCAAATTACCTGTTCTGGCAAGATCTTATCTAATCTCCCTCTGACTTAACCTTCAGGTCAGTACTGTTTGGTCTCGTAACCATCCATTGTATGTACTAGGATCGCACACCGACCACCGCATTGGATGGGTACGAGACCAAGGACTGTACTTACCTGCATTTGAAATGTGTGCAGAGTCCTGTTCGATCAGCCGGTAATAGATCTTTCGCAGTAACACAAGCATGTTACATTCAACTGGCAACGCTCTGCGGTGTCCTTATGGTGCTGGCACTCCAAGCGTACGAAATTATCCAGAGTACTTACTCGCATGTCCTTCACTTCAAGTGTCAGCCTATATAGGTATCCTCACGCGCCGGGAGCCAGAGTTCCGTTCTGGCTGATGCACCAAGCCGGGCGGGCACATGGCGGACCCGAGTTCGGCGGCTCGTCCCCTGCATCCTTCAGCAGCAATGCAATCACCCCATGCGCCGGAACAGCGGTCGCCGTGAAGTTGCGCACAGCAGTCCCGTTGTCGGTATGCGTCCACAAGTCCTAGATCAGTGCTTAATTATCAACAACTGGCTATACGGTGAGCGCAACGAAGAGACGTACGCGGACGGAGTACTGGCGGCCTGCGCGGATCCAGGGAGACTCGGTCAGGTTGAAGGACATGTCCGCGGGTTCGTCCAGGGTATTGATCTATGAAGGTGCGTGAGCCCTCTGATAGGCAGATCTCGGAATTTCTTCTTACAAGCATGAAGACGGTGCCGTTTTCGCTCTCGCCGCTCCAGTATTGCGCGGGATGGGTCGAGTTGCTCACCCAGTCCGGCTGTCTGAACACGTCAAGACCATCAGTAAACGAGGGTTAGCGGACGCACGTTGATGCCCCAGTGGAATGGGGTGACACTTGTCCCCACGACTGGGTCCTGGTTGATCGCAATGATCTCTTCGTTCTTGAGGATGGACAAATCGGCGTCGCTGATTGTCGAAAGCTGAATGATCATGTGGTGAGTGCGACTGCATGCCTCTAATCACTGCTTTGCTCACATCCGTGCCGATGAGCAGCGGCGACTTCATCAGGGCCCACACGGTGAAGTGGGTCTTGGCCTCGTCGAAGGTAAGGTCCCCGTTGCCTCTGAAAGGCAGGTCAGCGAGTCAAAAGCGTCGATAGCCCGTCGTGTATGACTGACACTTCAAGCTATGATGAGGCATGATCAGCAAGGGGCATGGACATAGAACAACTGACGGAGATGCTCACGATATCCATGTCATTATGGCCGTAAAAGTCCGACGCCCAGGCAATAAATGAGTTCCTGCAGGCATATCAGCGCTGTCAAGTGAAGATGGCCGGATGGTCGCTGTACTGGTTGATGATGTTCGCAATTGAGCCCCAATCCGGGCCTACAGCACCCGCTTTTATCAGATCGAATTCAAGGTTACTTGTGTATGTCACTCACTGATATCACCAGTCGTCTGCAAAGTAGATTCTCATGAGTACAACACGCTGGTGCGGACGCGCAATCTTGCGACTCACCCGCCAGCTCTGTCCATAGCGACGAGCCCAGAGCCAAGGTTGCTCCTGTAGGGTTAGCGTGGTAAGTAAGGCTCTGGAAACGAAAGGCCTCACTGACCTCGCCCCATTCGCAGAGGGAGAGGATGAGAGGCGGATTTCCGGTGTCCTTAGCAAGCTGTGCGATCGCGCCGGCAATACGCTGATACTCTGAAGAGGGAGTAGATCGGTCAGAACCTACTCGTCCCTGCAGCGACAATGGGAGTTACGGACTGCCGACGATCCCTTGTCGGATGATCTCATCGTAGGGAACTGGACATGAGTGATGAGCGTTTGATGCACGGCAGCTATGCATGGGAGGTGCGTACTGGCGCAATTGTCAAATCTAAGCACCGTGTGCGTGTCAGTGCCGACTGTGAACCAGATCGAAGTAGTATAGTATCCATACTTCAGGTAGTCGAAGCCCCAGTCTTGGAAGAGTTTTGCGTCTCTGTGAGAAGGGCAGCGTGAGCCACGAAGTGAATGTAACGCAGAATTTCGTCACCTGTATTCGTTCTGGAAGGAGCCGGGGTATAGTTGACAGGTGTACCAACCAGAATCGCTATACTACAGTATGCGTGGATGTCATCAACTCTCGTTCGGTGTGCGAACCATATCCCTGACTCACAATCCCAGCTTTCCTGGAAGTAAGCGGTGATAATCAGAGATAATGGCCCGGGTGAGTACTTTGGCGCTCACAGTCCGAGGTCATGGATTTGGTTGGTGAGATTGTTCATTCCCGACGAGAAGCGGACATGATCTGGATAATGAGCGGACAGAGCGCACTGTAAGGAGGATACGGAGGACGAACCCACCACAATGCTGCCAGAAGCACTGCGGTTCCTCTCTGCGTAGCAGTCATCAATGTTGACATGCATATAGCCAACGTCCTACGGAGACGTTCAGCACTGTCTGTGTCGCAGCAGAGAACCTGCTGGCTCTCGCCTTCAATCCAAGCGTGACCATGAGTTGCGCCGTCTGCAACACCACAGTCTCATTGATATCGCACTGTGCATGGAAGAGACTCAGTACAGTCTTTCCGAGACTTGTGCTCGAAACTCACATGGTAAGCATTCCAGGCTACACGTCCAACACGCTATCAAGGTCGACTCGTATGTGACGTGATACGGTTGAAAGCTCACTGTTATACCCCAGCACTGTTCGCCTGGTTCAGCACGAGTGTAGCGCGGTGATGGAGGAAACCTACCGGGAAGACGAGCAACGCGATCGTCCGGTGCTTGGACTTGTATGGGATCTCTGGAAAAAAGCGTCCAAGCGCTCAGAAGCGACGCGAGCAGCAGCGCGAATGATCCCATGAGAGCAGTACTCGACGCCTTGGGGACGCGGACTGCAATGTTCGTCAGCGTACAACTCGACCTTTATGGTCCGCATGATTGTGAGCGCACGTCGGTATGCCGGCCGCGGCGCCGGGCCATCGAAAGCTACTGTTCGAACGGGAGCCTTGTGATGTTCGCCTTGCGCATCGTCGCACATATACGAGAGTTCTGTTAGGTCAGAAATGATCAGGGAAGGCCGCAGTCCGGCGGGCAGTTAGAGAGCTCGAGGAGGCATAGTGACCGCAGAAGCTCACTCTCGGGTGTCATGCGGTGCAGACTTCGAGTTGTGTAGGGAGAAAATCGAGCTAGATGCGACTTGAGGACGAACAAGGCGAGGGTCGTAGAGGGCGGCTTCCAACCTGACAACCCCCTTTAGGGCGTCCTCTGACGTCCCGGCGGTCACGGGGTCCTGAGACGCCATCGCTCGCTGTCTGAGTCTCAGCCAACCGTGCATCTCGTCTGTGCGCACTGGCAAGGGCTGAGTTCGTAGGGCGGGTGCTCGTTCCGTGGAAGAAGACGCGATGAGTTCGAGCCAACCTTAAGCTCTTCGTTGACACACAAGCCAAATCTTATCTTCCTTACGTCACTGCCCGCCTGTCGGCGTTCTTACCAGGGGAGATCGCTCAGCACTCAGGGCCGTACGCTTGAGCCATCAAGTCATCGCGACTTGATCGCGCTGACATGCAGAGTTAGTAGGTACACTGTGCACATATAGGCCCGGGACAGACGACTCACAACTGTGGTGTTAGTCGCGGGTGGGTCGTTCGGGCTGGCGTGCAACGCAGGGTTCAAAGAGGTAATGGGTAGCATACCGAAACATCCCTAGGACAAGCAATGTTCGATGTTCGACGTTCTATCAGTGCGCGAGGGCAGACGAGAATTCTTGCAAGGCTGTGCAAAGTGAACCGGAGCAGAAGTCTCCCAAAATGGAATCCTAGACGCGCGTCCACGACTCACCTTCAAGAGCTTTCATACTGACGTCCTCTTAAAATCCGTTCACTTGCTCAACAAACATGTACTTCGCATCCAATATAAGTAATCCCTGTGCAGACAGCAACACTACGACAACAACAAGGAAATATTCGCTTCAGGCCTCAGGAAATTCGAATATGCCCATGCCCTCACTCTGCATAATTCTACGGCCCTGTGAGGCGCTCATCTCAACAACCGTTACGAGCGGCGGAACGTCCTCTGAGTTGTTGGAGGATGTGTCCTTGGGTGCCACTGGCGTACGGTGCACCTCCCAGCACGTCAGCCTCGTTGGCTGGGGCCCGGCTAGGATGCTCCAGACCCCGAGGTCGAACCCAATCCAGCGCAGCGTAGTAGGCGACGACTGCGCTAGAATTGTCGCATATTCCCGAATAGAAGGAGCCACCTTATCCTCAGCATATGGAGAGATAGGACGACGGCTCTCTTGATAGCGAATGAGTAAGTGGGTAAGCGAGAGCTTGCATAGACCACGAGCGAGGCTGTCCTGCATGCCAAGAGTAACATTGGTCATCAAAGTCAACTCAGGCTAAAGAAGCACCAGTGAGCAGGGACGTACCAGAAGAGGTTGCTCCTTCCAGGGTTCATGTGGATAGTGAACGACATCTATGAGCAGTGTAAGACGGGGCACCGTGATACCTCCGAATGCCTCTGCGAGCCCCAATCCGTCTGGCTGGAGTCCGCATTCGTCCAAGTTGACGCGGAGCTCGAGAAGGCTGGGCTGCGCGTCGGCGACCACCGCTCGGAATTGGTGAGCAGCTTGTTGCCCGAGCTCCAGAGGGACTGAAAGTGCATGCAAGCGGCGGGGCAGTCCTAAGCAGTACAGCCCGCAGAGATCGTACGCCCATATGGTCTTCAACAACGGCCATGCTTTCGCGCACGCAGATCCCCATTTGAGTCGGTTGTTAGCCCGTAGCAAGTCGTCCTCCGCGCGGCCCGGGTCAATGTGGCAGTCGTGCAAGTCGCCGGTTGTAGGACGAAGCATGAGCTCCGAAACATCGGGGAACACAGTTGTGACCTGCTCAAGCCACGTAGAGCTCCTGTCCGGTCGCACGCCAAGCTTCTGCACGTTGCCGAACCGCAAGGACGTGATGTCTTGAGGTATCTTGATGTAGTCCAGCTCAACAACGGCGTCTGCAAGAGGCTCCAGCCCTCGGAAGCTCGTCGCACAAGAGCTCTTGAATATGATCTTGCGAACATTCCGCAGTCGCCCGAGCTCGCGCAGGTCCTTCTCCTCCACGTCACGTTTTCCGAACATGGACAACTGCAACTCTTCCAGCTCCGGCAGCGAAGTCGCCAGGATGTTGAGTAGAACGGAGGCGGGGATGGCTTCGTACCACCCTTCTATCCGCAAACGGCGCAGGTTGCGACAGCTCTGCAGAATCCCAAGGAAAAAATCCATCTGTCGTTTCTTGTACGAGAGAGGCGGCCCGTACACAGCATACGGCAGATCAAAGTAGATGTCTTCGACAAGGTGTACACGGGATTGGGACCCGGCGTCGACGCGGAGGAACTTGTAAAGTGAGGACATTCGTATCTCACACATGATCCTCCGCTCTGGGATGCGGGCACAGAGGGCGTGGAGGCCGATATCGAGGAAGAAGCGGGATGTACGCATGAGCCTAGATAGGTCATGGTCTGGAAGGAAGGACATGATCGCGTTCTGCACGTCGAAGTTCACGGTGGCTAGGTGGTTGGTGGGCGGACGACGCTCCTCGGGAGCAGCATCCAAGTCGCTGTCCTGTTGAGCGGTTACATGGTGGTTTCCATGATAACCGTTAGCCATGGTCCTTGCGAGACGAAGAGATGGACACGAACCGAAAGGTATGCATCGTCCGCGGGCAGTGGCACGAGGGTCGGGTCTCGAACGGAGAGTGGTGCGGCCGTTTCCATCAGTAAGGACAATAGCGAGCAGCACTGTGTTATCGTGATGATGGGTCCCCCAGGCCGCTCTTATAAAGATTCCTATTCCATTTGGTTCTGTTTGGCTATGGGCCACGCAGGGCTACGCGCGAATGTGGACAATAGCCGTTGTTGGCGCTGTCTGCAGTGCTTCTGAATTGCTTGAACGTGAGCCCTTGCAGTTGAAAAGCGGACCCAAAAGGTCCCGACTCAGTGTCCTCGGTACCCTCGATTCCTTGCTGCGCCCGAGGCAGGCAAATGCATGTCGATGGTGGTTGGCCGCCGCTACACTAGTGAAGCATTGACATGCGACAGGCTGCACTTGTGTCATTGTCCCAGAATGGCCAGCCACATGCGCTTGTGCTGGACCATGTAGCATGCACATGTACAGGCAGTTCGTCAGAGGTCGTGCAGTACAGTAACGGTCCGATGTCACTTACCAAGGCGTCGAATGGATGCAACGAGTTCGACCTGATGCATGTGGCGTCAGCAGCCACTCAAAAACCGTTGCGGCCTTCTCGGCTTCAGGGAATGGACCCTCCGGAGGTCAGGAGATGATCATACTGTGGAGGCATACTATCGATACATGTCTCAGCTTAGGTCTACCGCTGCGGTTGCGCTGTTCACTGCGCCTTGAGCATCTTCACGAACTTGTTACCGAGCGTAAGCAGCCATAGGGTTCGCGGTCGAAGTTAACGTAGCCCACCTTGTCGGTACCGGTGAGCAGCACCTCGACTCCCTCCTGCCGGAGGGGCGACTCGACCTTGCTAGGGACGGGGCGTGCTACTTGGTGGACAGAAGCGCATACGGGCCGCGGCAGATGGCAGCTGCGGTTCAGAACACTTTATTAGCACGGACGGTCCGGAAAGCCGTTAGAGCGGAGATGTGAGGCGACGTAACGTCAGCCGGCGCGGGAAGGGTGTCGTACGCGTGTGAGGTTGACTGCGAGCGGCCGGGGAGATGGCGTACCGGTTGGCCTGTGTTGATCGTGGAAGTGATTGAGGATGCGACCGAGCCTCCGGGCGATGCAAACTGCAAACAAAAGAGTGCGAGTTCTGTGCCACCGCCGTCACACATTACTCGGGCAGCGCGGGGGCGGGCGACGCGTGTTGGCCTGCCCTAAAGCGACGCGGTCACGGTCGCTGGAGCGCGTTGCCGCTTACGTCAGGATATGAACATTGGCCAAATAACGCGCAAACAGAGGCGCCCGGTGCGACATACCCTCTCCCCGACAAAACATCCCCGGCGACCCCGACGGCGACGACTGCGACGGTCCGAGCGACGCCTCTTCCTTTGTCTCCGCCGCAGACGACGACGACGAGCAGATACCCGACCCCCGGCAGCGCGGGCACGACTCAGCGCCCGGAAAGTGGACCCACAGCGGACTACAGAAGTGTTTGTGCTGACGCCGCGTTCATCCCGCCTGTCAGTTGTGTTCGACTCCCGTGAGAACCGCGCTTGCTGCCTCGCTTTGTTGTCCGAATCCGACGCTGACCTCTGCTTGCCCCGAAGGCGCGGCCTCCTCCGTCTCACACTCCTTCGTTCCAAGGTCTGTCGCTTTCCCCCTCGCATCCTTTGTCTCCCTCGCCGCTCTCTTTCCGGCTAGCAAGCACCATGCGGATGTAGCGGACAGCGTCCCCTCGCGTACGGAACGAGATTCGGCTGCTCCATGTCCCCGCCGACACCCACCCCGCCACTCGTAGACGGGATCGTCATCGGACGCGGTCTTCTAGGAATGCTTTGACGGCACTGCGTTCGTCGCACCATAGGTGGCACCCAATCGCTACAGGCTGCATTGGTCGAACACGACAGTTCGGTGGCACAGGTCAACGGACGCCGTGCGGGTGCGGGAGTGTGGGGGCATGACTGCTAGGATTTTGCGGCTCGTGAGTCGCCTGGCACGAGCGAGCCGTCGTTCCCGCATGCCCACAAACCGTCGCGTCCGTACTCTCGGGGTGTCGGTCCGAGGGACGGAACGACCCCTCTGCGGACATGGTCGTAAATGGTACCATGTCCCGCTGGTGCGTACGGGAACCACTCGCGTCTAGTCAAGGTTCACGCACCTATGTCGCAGACGTTTTCGCGTGCCAGTTGTCGGGCGGTTGGGGACGACCTGACGACATGAGAACAGCATAGACTCAAAGTTACCGCCCTTCGTCGTGAAGGGACGTAATGGAGGGTTGCCTCGGACATGGTCGCAGTCGCGGTAGAAATAAGAGAGCGAGGGCATGGACAGCAGCGGACTCCTTTGTCGCCCCGTCTTAAGGGGACTTTCCGCCCTGACATAATGTGTTTGCCTTTTCGGGCGAACAATCCGCTAGCCCTCCCCCGTGTCGCGCCTCAGGCCCTGCGTCCGCCTTTTCCAGCGGACAATAACATTGATCGAGAGTCCCCCTTTCGGAATATCCATCAATCCTGCCATGTAGATACTGATCTCACCCCAACAGCTGCCGAGGTCCGGGCACAAAGCCGCTCAGAGCCACCACGATCTGACTCTTTGCCCCGATCTGTCTTTGGTTCGTTTTCGCGTCCATATAATACCTTGCTCTCTCTTGCTCACGTCCTCCTCACTTGCGCTCCCCCGCAACGTTCCCTGGTTTGGCCTCCTCGTGTTCGTCCTTCACCTCCCTGCACGAACGCCATTCCAACCACCGGTCGCTTGTCAACCGTCCGCCACTGTATCAACTCACGCTGCTGTATCATATCTCGCACACGACCCCTCATGTCTCAAACTCTCCGACGTCGACTCTTTTCAGACCGAGAGCAAGATATAACTGAACGACCACTCAAGAAACACAAGAGAAACCCCCCTCCAGACCTCAAGACACGCGTAGTCAAACGCCAATTCCGCATGGCTCTCTTCGGCAACTCCAAGTTCAACTCCCATCTAGGCGTCCCATCGTTCCTCGGTGGCAAGAGCACTAAGCGCGATGGCTCAGTACGCAACCTGTCGAATGCGTTCGAGGAGCCAGAGCAGTTGGACCTCGAGCTCTCCTTCGCGTCAACCATGTCTCTCAACTCACCCGCTCGAATTTCCCAACCGTTGACGCCCGAGGATGAGTACCTGGACCATGTTCCTATGGACATCTCTCCCATTCCGGGCCCTCGCTTCCAACCAGTTGCCCCTCAGCTCACGCAGACCACGAACCCCAAGCCATTGGTTGGGAGACCACGCTCTTCCAGCGCGGCACGTCTCTTCGGCCGTGACATGAGCAACGGCCATGAATCGAGCTCACAATTCTCGGCTTCCTCGATGTCGAAGTCCGGCACGGGTAGTAATACTAAGCGTCTGCAGCGCTCCGCCCTGCCCACTGAGTGGTTTGCACCACCCCAACCTTCACCAGACGAGAATGCAATCAGCCAGGTGAGTGGTTGCAGTCCCAACCGGACTCCATCTCTACTGTGGCTGACATGTTGATGGTCAGCCTCTCAACATTGCTTCGTCGCCCTCCGACCGCATGGACGTCGACACGTCATTCAACTTCGCACCGTCCGCGTCATCCTCAGCTCCTGATCAGGGCCCTCTGTCAGCCTCGCCCACGATCACTGCGTTCAACTTCGGTGGCCCTTCTTCTTTCGGACCACCGTCGCCCATCTCTGCGGTGCCCACTGTGTCGACCTTCAATAATCTATTCTACGACGTCGCTTCCGCAGCCGGCGATCATGGTCTAGAGGACACTTCTGGTCTTTCCGGCTTTACGGAGTCTCCCTGCCAGCCACTCCCCAAGAAGCGTCGTTCGTCGTCGTCTCCCGACAGCAAGAGCCTCAACTTCCGGAATAGCCATCAACACCTCTTCGACGACGCAGATCTCGGTTACACTTCTTCACCTGCGCAGGAGTCCCCTTCCGCTCACAAGCTCGAGCGCGTGGCCAGCAGTTCCTTACTGGCTAACCAGAAGAGGCCAACGAGTCTTGGTCTTGGCATCCCCATAGGCCTTGCTCTCAACGCTAACAAGAAGCGTCCCCGCCGTCCTGCCCTCAGCGCCATGATTGCTCCAGGTGAAGCCCCCGGATCGAGCTCTCCGCTTCCCCAGTCCGCCTATCCCATCATGACGAACGCAGACGACAGCAAGGAAGTAGTACACCGCCTCCCGCCTGTGCGCCGCGCGTTCTCGGCCATGCTGCCCCCGAACTTGCTTGACCAGAGCATGTCGAGCGAGTCGAGCTTCGAACACGACCCTGATGTCAGCTCCCCGGCGCAAGCGTACGCCAAGCGCCAGCAAGTGAAGACGATCCGCCGGTGCGACGGGACGGACGACTTCCGCCCGCTGACGGGGGCTACGGCGCTGGTGAGACGCGACACGGAGATGATCGCAAGAAACGGCCCGCGCCGGAGCGACGAGCGGGACGACAGAGGACGCACCGTCGCGGACCGCGACACGCCGCGCAGCAAGTACCTGAATGCTGGCCCTGGCCTCGGTGGCTTCGGTGACAACGAGGCGCATGGGAAGATCCTCCCTTGCCACCGTGTGCGTGAGGATGGGCTCATGAGGATCAGCCCCAAGACGGTTCGTCGTTTATCATTGATGCAGGAGACGGTGGCTGAGGAGCGCGCGTTCTGCAGCTGAATGAACTCCTCGACGGCAAGTATAACCCCGAGCTGGAGAACTTCCACATCATTGACTGCAGGTTCGACTACGAGTACCACGGCGGACATATCCCGGGTGCAATCAACATCAACACGACGGCGGGCGTCGAGGCGTTCCTCCTGGGCATGTCGGCGCAGAAACCCCTGCCATCAATAAGCAGCGACCCGAGCAAGAAGACGATCCTCGTGTTCCATTGTGAGTTCAGTGTTAAGAGAGCCCCGACCTTGTGAGTGCCTCCCCTTCAAGTTCTCGCACCGGAGCCATGGACGCTGAACATGAACCGCTCATAGCGCTAAGCATCTCCGTTCCAAGGACAGGGCGTTGAACAACCACGTCTACCCGCGCGTGCACTACCCTGAAGTATACATCCTCGAGGGTGGCTACTCGGGGTACTTCCAGGAGTCCGGCAACCGGTGCCAGCCGCCTAATTACGTTCGTATGGACGACCCCCACTACGCGCAGTCGCGCCGCGAGGACTTGGATCAGTTCCGCAAGGGCAAGTTCGGCCGCACCAAGTCATACGCGTACGGCGAGGGCAAGATGCTCTCCATGACGTCCGCGGCGCAGCAGGTCCAGAACGTGGCGCCCAAGCGCAACTCTGCCCCGAGCGTCGGTGCGACGGGCCTGTTCGCGGCCGGCAACGCTGCGCGCACGAGGCGCGGTGGGCTGCACACCCTGCAGGAGGACGGCAGCGGTGGCCTCGAGAGCGACGCGGACGGGGACGACACCGACATCGGCGACAGCCCCTGCCCCCCGCCGACGAAGAATGTCGTGTTCAAGGGCGGCAAGAAGATCGGACGTGTGCCCTCGCGCGGGCTGAGACGTACGGCCCCACTCGCATGGCCATGGGCTACTGAGCATCGAGCTTCTCGATCTCAATGTCGAACCCCTCCCCACCTCAATACCCTTAAGGATATCCGGATTCGAACCACTGCCATATAGAAAACCTTGACGATAATGCGCACGCCACGACGCCGGACATGTCGCACTTATGGAGTAAAGGACACGAATCACCCACATGCCTACTATGCCTCTCGCTGATGTCGCTCGTTATGCCCTATGCGCGAACGCGCTCCGCTCTCTTCCCCCTTCCTCTCTGTTCTCTCGTATCACGCTCCTCGACGTTACTCCCCCTCCTTGGCAGGCTTTCCCGCTGTGCGATTTCGCGCGTGAGTCGACCCTAGGCGGGAGAGCCCGAGGCCATCCTACGGTCGGTCAGAAAACCAACAAAAGCACATCGCGTCAAGCATTGTTTTGTCCTTCCCATTTGTGACTTGTATAGGACCCAGCTACTCGCTCAACAGCGCTTTCGGCTTCGACCTCGTCTGTTTGCTGCTCGCGTCGCGTGCTTTGTCCCTACCTGTTCCTAATCTCCCAAATATTTCGTCATCACAATATGCCTCTCTGCCATCTCTCTCCATCATCTCATCCTCTCGCGTCCACTCCCCTCCCCTTTGCGTCCCAACCGAACTCAGCATCTTCACCCAATTTGTTGCATATATATCATATGTACGTCTACACGGACGGCCCCTTGCCGACACGCAGATCCGTCGCTCTGAGCTAGTGCTTCTATACTCCTTTATCTCCTCCGTTATTCCATCTACCCATTTGTCTCCCATCTGCCTCGCCTGATTTTATCTATCGGTTCCGCCTTCTCCTTCTTCCGCGGCGTAGGGAATGTGTCTGCCCTCTGCGCGCATTCTTCGCTCTCCGCTTGTCCGTCCGTCTACTTGCTCTCTGTCCTCCTGTATCCGGGGCAGGGAGTGGAGTGGCGGCGGCATGCGCTTTCGACTCCTGTAACCTGTTGTTCCCTGCATTTGTCTTCTCTGTTCTCCCCTCTGATCTCTCATCTTCATGGACATAGCTATTCCTCCCCATCCCTCACCCACATCCCCACTTGTTACTACCTAGTACGCGCCCCGAATCAGAACCGCACATTCCACATACAGAGGCTCTCGCAAAGTCTGGCCTAGTAGTAGTAGCATTTGTCGCATGCATGGTAGATCCACACGTCTCGATATCGGCCACGCATATACATTATCGCATTGTCACTGTCAGTGCCATCGGTCGAGCAGAGAGGCTTCTAATCTTGGTGATCTCACGGTCTCTTGAACGACGTACGAATATTCCCAAGAAATTGGTGTGTCGATAGATGGAGGGGTAGCTATAGGATACAGCTGCAAGATACGGTAGCGCATACACACCAGAACCAGCCAAATTACTTAAGTTATGCTCCTGCACGAGCAAACCACGCCTTCTGCGCTCCGCAAGTCGCGTTGGTGCAGCCCGGACACCGCAGACCCATCTGAACGCTCGTAGGACCGCATTTTCCGCTTGCGTAATCCCTCAGGTGCGACGCAGCGAGGTCTGCTAGCGCACGGATGAACACTGGGGACTCGTTGAGGGACTCTGCGCGTTCCACCTCCATCCCATCCTGAGCAGAGAACGCGTCAACCTTACTTGTTGCACAGATGTGGCCGCGGAAAGGCCACGTACCTCACGCGCTTCGTGCGCATACTCGAGATCAAGCTCGTAGAGCGTCTCAATGTGGTCGCTCGTGAATGCGATCGGCACAAGGACGACCTGCTTCTTCCCCAGACGTGAGAGACCCTTGAGGGCTGCGCCGGTCTGCATACCCAGCCATGCCGACGGTCCGACCTGCGACTGCCAGACAAGCCGGAAGGGGTTCTTGTGCCCCAACCGATCCATGACAGCAGAGACGGAGGCAGAGACCTCGAGGACGTAGGGGTCGCCCCTGTTCACGACCGACATGGGGAGCGAGTGCGCAGAGAACAGGAGGACGACGTCAGACCTCTTCTCCGCGGGGAACTTCTCGAGGGCGCGCTCGATATTCTGCGCAACCGCCTGCAGGAACGCGTGAGTGGACGATTCTCGGCTGCAGAAGCACACCTTCACGCAAGTACGCGACGGACATACCTCAATAAAGCCCGGGTGAGTACCCCACCGGTCAATAACACTCCACTCGACGTCGCCCGCCTCGCCCGCCTTGCCGCGCCTGTAGAGCTCGTTGAGGCTGCTGCCCGTCGTGCTGCAGCTGTACTGCGGGTACTGCGTGAACGCCACCGCGCGTTTCACACCGTCGGCCTTCATCTGCCGGGCCGCCTCGTCCGTGAGAGGGCGCGCGTACCGGAACGCGACATAACTCTTGTGCGGTGCCGTGGCTGGATGCAATTCGTCGAGCAGCGCGGCCATGCGCTCCCCCTGGAGCTTCGTGTAGTGCAGGATGGGAGAGCCGCCGCCGATGTCTTCGTACTGCTTTTCGATCTGCGGGGTGCGCCGTTTTGCGATGAAGGGTGCCAGGACCGACTGGAACGGCAGTGGGATGAGGTCTCCGTCCGAGAAGAGGTTCTTGAGGAAATCATAGGTCTCCGGTACCTGTGCGGGGTCGCTCGTACCTTGTGGAGAAATTGTGAGACTGAGGTGCACTCACCGTCGATGGTCCGCCCATGTTCAGCATCACAATCGCTACGTTCCCTCGAGTCAGTCCTCCACATAGCCTCCTCAGCATCGCAACATACCTGTCGGGCTACGACGCGTCAAAAGGCATGTACGTTCGAACGATGGTCGACAAGGCTCACCTCTTCCCTGCTCGCGGTGCGCTATTCAGTGTCGCCAACGACCGCGTAAAAGAGCGGGTCAGCGCCGTTGTGCGCCGTACGTGGGCGGCCATGGTGGTGGTCTGGTGGTGGTCTCGGAGCCTGAGGAGACGAGGGGGGCAGTATATGAGGCGCAGGTGGGAGAGTCCAATGGGAGAGGAAGCATTTCGTGCGAGTGCAAAGACGTGTCATGGTCCACGTCTCGTAGACAACTTGCCAATCAAAGCAAAGTAAGCCCGCGAATGTATGCCACTTAGTTACGTAATGTAAGCACATCAGTATCGCCATTTCAAGTACGCGTCCTCCGGCTTGCCAGGTATGACCGGGCCCGTTGAGTACCGTATTATATCTGCACGGTTGGTCACCACTACATACACAGTAGTCTTCAGTACTGAGAAAGGCTGTTCAGAATGTGAGCATTATCCCACGTTCAGAGACAGCTTAGACGTGGCCGATGACCACAAGCAGCACTGCACGCCCGACTCCTACGGCCCCGGAATGTACAGTTACATCTGGGGATATTGACATTAATGTGCCTCCTAGTGTAGCTCAGGGGAGAACGAACGAGATTCAGGAGATGACCTCAATAATCTGCAAGCAGACATGAAGCACTCCCGAGCTGTCGCCGGATATCATGGTAGTCTACATCATGGCCTGGGTAGGACAAGGGTCAGTGATTGGACGCAAAGGGCACGGAAAGCAACGTACTGTCTTCTACTTCTCCCCACCGTTCAATCTGGCTGTTGACCTCTACGTGAGCGGCCTGCGCGGCTTGGTCGACGTCTAGGTGACGCATGACGAGTGCAAGAGCAATCAGGAAGGACTTGGAAGTGTACGTGGCTCGCTCCATGGCTGAAGCACACATGAGTAAGAGAGGACTTCCTTGAACGGGGTGGTGTCATGGACAGCTTACCAGCCAGCTCCCATGGAGAGAATTTTGACAGCACCTCCTCGAATTTCTTCAACGTCTGTGGTGGCTGAGAAGGCACGAGGAACGAGTCGGTGACCGCGACGTCGACGTTGAAAGTCGATCGTGCCCAGTCAAGAATAGGCTTCCAATGCGTTTCCTGCAACTTAACGAGCACCTCGGGACTGTCTGCATGGTAGCTGCCGGTTATGTTGAGGACACAAGACGGGCCGAGGACAGAGAAAGCGACATACCAGATGGTGTCCGTCTCGAAGTACTTGATTAACTGTGCGCGGACTTGAGCGTGGGTCGCCTCGTCCTCGAACGCGTCCAGTGCTCTTGACGCTAATGACGTCTGCGGCGGACATGGGTATACTGATGCGTGAAGTAGAGATGCAACGCACCATAGGTAACGCGTGTGGCTTCAATAGCGTCTTCTGGTTCTCCCACTCCGACGCAATTAGGGCTGCGACGAGCCTCTTTTCCGGAGGGACAATCAGACGTTTTCCGGACGGTGTCTTGAGCGGTCTTTTATCAAGCGTAACCACATAGCCTCCATCCTGCTTTTCAATGTCTACGGTTTTCCAGAACCGCTTGAGCGTCGCCTCGGCACCTAAGTGTGCATCAGCGTAGAACGTCGGAGGCAATGACTTTGAATCACGTACGGTTTGTAGCCGTCACCGCCGGACCGTCCGGAATTGTCGCATAGGTCCTTGACAGACAGATTGCGCGTCGTACTGGCAGATTCCTGGGCACCGAGTGCCGAATGAGAGGTGCGAGCGAGCGGGCAGCGTGGCGGAACATGGACGCAGAAAGTGGACAGCACACCGGTCCGGCTCCCGCGGGTAACAAGTCGTGCGCACGTGACCTACTATGCCTCATGCCGCGCGACTTGCCTTGTTACGCCACCTTGAACTTACCCTAGGCCTGTGGTCTCTGCTGCTCCCTTCTGCCCGTCATGTCCCTAAAGGCCTATCTCGCCGAGAAATATATGTCCGGTCCGAAGGCGGACGCCATCCTCTCTAAAGTCAACCCGCCGAAGAAGAAGAAACGCAAAGCCACGGCTGCATCGACGAGCGCAAGCAGCTCTTCCTTCATCAAGGATGACGACCTCACGGGCTGGGCGGACGCGCCGCAAGACGGGGATGATGATGACATGGCGGAGGCCGTTGTAGCGGAGGACCGCCGGTTCAAGAAACGCCAGCGCACGGACGCGGACTCAGGATGGCAGACGGTGAAAGAGGGAGAAGGAGGGAGCAAGACCCCACCCCCAGCGGAGGATGAGCAGCCTCAGGTCGTCAAGACCGAGGACGACGAGCCTTTCACGGGCGGTCTGCTCACATCCGCACAGCTGAAGAAGAAGCTCCCCAAAGCGAAGCAGGAGAAGAAGTCTGCGGAGGAGGAGGCCGCCGAGCGCGCCGCTGCCCAGGAGACGGTGTACCGTGACTCTTCGGGGCGGAAGGTGGACATGGCGGCTGCGAAGGCGGAGGCGGCGCGCTTGAAGCGCGAGCGTGAGGAGAAGGAGGCGAAGAAGATGGAGTGGGGCAAGGGTCTGGTGCAACGTGAGGAAGCAGAGAAGCGGAGGAAGGAAGAAGAGGCCATGCGCAGTCGTGCATTTGCAAGGACCGTGGACGACAAGGATCTGAACGAGGAGTTGAAGGCACAGGATAGGTGGAATGACCCCGCTGCGGCATTCTTAACGGTACGTGATTGGATTCTGCGGGTATACATCCGTCGTTGTCTCTTATATCTCATGCTGTGCAACAGAAGAAACGAACGAAAGGGCCGCGAAAACCTGAGTATACAGGTCCGCCACCACCGCCCAATCGCTTTGGGATTAAGCCTGGCTACCGATGGGATGGTGTCGGTGAGTACATCTCTCGTCGAGCGCTGGGGCTGAATTGACCTTAAGGACCCTCAGACCGTAGTAACGGCTTTGAGAAGAAATACTTCCAGAAGCAGAATGACCGACGACGTCGCGGAGCCGAGAGTTACGAGTATAGTGTGGACGATATGTGATTGTGTGGATATTTTCATCACTACCCATCTATTTCCGCTGCTTATACCTGACTGCCCAATAACATTCTCTCTTCTCCAGGTGACGACTGGTCGGAAGCTCGAGGTAGAGGACTGTTTGGAAACCATGCCCGAACCACCGCCTTTGTGTGGCAGCTCATCAACATGAAGAGATCCCTCCCAGTGATGACAGGGGCCTGGTGGCTTCTTCGACTTTCGAGCTCTAATGCCGCTGTCAGCGAGAGGCTGCGCGATGGATTCGGGCTGTGTGTGATGGATGTATGAATTGCTGGCACAGCCTGGCAAGCGTAAGGTTCTGAACCTCATCGCATTGACTTCACTATCGGCTCCCTCAAGCATCCTCTTGGTCCGACTTTAAAGGTTGACGTCGCTGCAGTTCGGATCTCTGTGTCGCACCCACTCCATCTACGAAAGCCCTGGGCTGTCCGCTTGTGCTATCAGCCTCCCGGTTAGCGTTGGTGCCTTCAACTGCTTACCTGCATTAATCGTGCGTGGTGCTCTATCTGAGGGTTCAGTTCGACAACAAACGCTTACATGGTAGTGCGTCCACAGATGCGCCTCCTGCACACGAAGACAGGCGAGTTCTTTGATGTACCAGATCCCTCCAAAGTGCACTATGCCATCCTCTCCCATGTTTGGTCACGGGCGGGAGAAATGTCCTACCAGGACGTTGAGCATCTCCGGGGACAGCACATCGCACACCCATCGACCCCGTTTCTCTCCAACCTTTCTGAAAAGATCCGGTATGCCTGCCGTCTGGCGCTGGTCGATGGATTTTGTTTCATCTGGATCGACACTTGTTGCATCGACAAGACGAGCAGTGCCGAGCTCTCCGAGGCGATCAACTCTATGTTCCAATGGTACGCGAGCGCCGCCGTGTGCTACGTCTACTTGGAGGACCCGGAGTACGCCCAGGAGCAATCAGGAGGGCCGTCTATAGCCAAGTGTCGGTGGTTCACGCGGGGTTGGACGCTGCAGGAGCTCATCGCGCCTCGTATCCTTGTTTTCGTCGGCCCTGACTGGATCCCCTTCGGATCCAAGGACAGCTATTCCGATGAGATCGTCTCCGTCACCCACATACCAGAAGCGATCCTGCTGCACCTTTCTCCGGTGGACTCCGTCGACGTGGCTACGCGCATGTCATGGGCTTCGGAGCGCGAGACGACACGCGTGGAGGACCAGGCGTACTGCCTAATGGGCATCTTCGGCGTATACATGCCAACAATCTATGGGGAGCGGAACCACGCTTTCCGTCGGCTGCAGGAGGAGATCCTGAAACGAGACCCGGACCACACCATCCTGATTGACAGCTCTACTACCATGAGCATCGATGATCCCGCATGGGACTGGGCTTACACCGCTCGCCTCATGGCATGCACCATGACCCCTGGCCGCCGGCCACGCCAGCCACTTGCAGATTCCCCAAAGTCGTTTCGGCCCTCGCGCTCGATGTCCATTCACGCATTGTCTCCAGACCTGCTCGCTCAGCGGCTGCGCATGAGCTCGGGGCATATATCTCTTCTGCCTCAGATCTCAGTCGCCCCGGACGGCGTCCGGCTGAGGATGCCCATTGTCCATATCGGCGACTCCCTGGTAGCTGGGTTTCTCGCTTGCGAACATATAGTCCACAATTCCGAGCCGCAGCTCCTCGTCCTCCTGCTATGCCCCCCCACTCGCGATGCACCATGTATGGGCACGGACGGTCTCCATTACTTCATCTACGGCCTCTATTCAGTCCGTGCCCACCCACCGGTTGAGGACTTGGCCTTCCGCAACATCTGTCTGGGCCTTCCGGAAGCACTATATCGATACCAGCAATACAGCCTTCCACCGGCCATCCCGACGGTTCTGTCGCACACACAAGGAGCAGACTACATCCCAGCTGAATGTCGGCTATTCCTCCAGAAGATGCACTACGGTTCGTACGTGCTCGCTTCGTGCACCGTCGGGAGGGAGAAGTGCGACAAGAGCTGGGGTGAGCGCGACCCTCCGAGCCCTACGTACTGTTTCAAATTCTCACATACCTCGGACCCTTCGAACCGAATCCACATCCGTCTTGGACCCTGCCACGACGACTGTTTCTTCACCGAATGCTGGTCCCGCAGGCTACAAGTTTCCGTTGTGCACTCGCACTCGCGTGGACCATCCACACGACTGTCGGCGGAGGTCAGCGATACTGCGCATGTCGACATTAACCCTGGATCCCAGTCTGCTATGGCCCCTCTTGGAGCTGTGGATTCCGAGAGGTCTGTTGCGCATGTCGCTTCCTCCTGGAGCCGAAGGGAGCATGACGACCGCCTGGCGTACCACTCCGCCTTTGTGTGTTCTGCTGGGCACTGTATCGGCTCGCTCGGTGTCACCCTCACATTCACTTCCTGGTGGAGACATATCCATGCCCGTTCAGTCGCACTCCCGCCATCTTATACTGTCACTATTGACATCTCCACTTCAATGGGCTGTACTCACATATAAGTAAGTCGGGACGATGTCCGCGCGCCCATCGTATATCTACCCGTCTTTTCTATACAGCGCACAGTCAGTGTTCAAAGATTTGTACATGAGAAGCACAAAAGCTGTTACAGGTTGACCGCCTTATGGTATTTTATGATACGAAGTCTTTGACTCAGAGGGGAGTCGACCGTGTGTGCGTTCATGGTGTAGTCACTTCTCATGACCCAGTTGGACGTCGCAAGCGATAGCTCTCGGCTGACCGGATCGTGTCGGGCTTCCGCTCAGTGAAGATTGTTCGGTGGGTTGTACTTTAATCGGCCATGTGCAGTCCGCACTTCTCCCCGTGTTCAGGGATGCTGCGAGACGATGAAGCTTTCTCTGAAGAAGTGTTCATGGGCCGACCAGTGGGATTGCTCACACTAGGCATCAAATCTTGGATCGATTCTTGTTACATATTTACAGTGCCGCGGCCAGTTTATGCGGAATCTACGTGTGTTTAGCGCCAATATTCATGTCTGCGATCTCCAAGTGTCGTACGACCGTCCACCGAAGGCAAACACCAAGGAAAGCGAATCATCCGAGAGCAGTCAAGGTATCAACTCTGCTGGGGACGAGGCCTGCCCCCCTTCGTCGAACGGCTCGAAGGTGATACGATCATGGACCTTGCCCTTATTCTCCGACCTAGGATAGAATCCTCGTTAGCCTCGCCGCAACCAGTTCGAGCTTCCTACGTGGCGCACCTCCATCCGTACTCCTCTCCTTGTCGAATGTGCGATCTCTGGGCATAGACGATATATGAGCTCGCATAACCCGATGAGAGAACCAAGAGAGACGCACCAGAGTAGCCAGTAACGCATACGTCGGAACTTTGCCTTTATATGTCACGGAGAGATCCTTTCCGCAGCTGCATACTGGGCGCCCGGATGTGACGAGTCTGTGCAGCTCAGCGTGTGTGGTATTGGTATCTAAACCAACGGCGTCCAACAACTGGGGAAGGGACCTTCGAAAGCAATCCATGTCGTCGCGATCCATGTCGCCGTCGTTGTCGTCGGCACGAGCGCTGTCAGAGCAAGGCTTGCTATCATGGAAGGTCCTCCAGTGCTCCATGATCCCGATGTACGACATGTTCGTATTACAGTCACTGTTCCAGCCCCAGTTCCCTGGACCGTTGCATTTGAAGATAGTGGTGGGCTTGTTGAGTAATGCCAGTTGGGCGTCGCGGTCCATGGAGGGTTCGGGGGCTGGCTCAGCCTTCTTCTTACCCTTCGGCTTCTTTTGCTGCACAGACTGGACCGGGTCTTCCTTTATCTTGGCAACGGTAGCTTTGCGTTCAGACTTCGCCAGATGCTCGTGGCATGCCCTGACGAGATTGGAGTACACTTTGTCGCGATACTCCTCGGCTTCGACCATGATGGTGGGTTCGATCGCGGAAAAGTCTCCCGGAGTGATATCTTCCTTCGGCTCCTTCGAGGTGAGCAAATCATGCATGCAGGGCAGCTCCAGGGCGTCCCCGAAACTCGGAAGAATGTGCTGTTGCTGCGGGTCGCGGGTTCTCTTCAGGAACGCGCGATAGTACTGAAGGAGCTGCTTGCGTCGCGTGATCCACGTGAACTCGAAATGGTCGGCCGCTCGTTTGCGCCGTTCTTGCTCCAGCAAGGCTACAAGCTTGGGACGGATCGTGTTCCAGACTGCGTGACCGCGATGAGAAAGTGCACATGTAGAGTCCAGACGACAAGCGATGTACTCACTCCGCTCCGACAGCGGGCGTGGTTGATATATCAATGTCATGGCATCGAACGAAGTCTTGTGGCGGGGCCAGTCATCCCGATTCCATCCGAGCTCGAGCAACCTCTTCGCTATGCTGTCATGGAGAACGTCAAACATTTCTGCACAGCAACATGACCGGGAAAACTTACGCATTGCAGCGCTCGATTTCCGCATCCTCACCGGCCGCTTTCTTATCTTCGCGAGCGTCGCGAGTCCACTCGATCATCTCCCTGTGGAACTGGAACTGCGTCAGCGATTTTGCTGGCTGACGGAGAGAACAGTAGGCCATTCGTACAATTAAGTCGTAATCCGTGATCTCGATGGATTCCTGTATAAACTCCTGCAACGCCTCTTCGTCTCCTTCGTCCCGAAGATTGAGGTACTGTTCCGCGGCTTCAATGAACTGGGGCCCGTAGAAGAGATCCCGCGATATCTGCTGAACATCCTCCAAAGATACCTCGCCGTCGGATTCTTCAAAGAAGGTCAGCTTACAGCAACCGGTGTACTAGTGGACGTTGTGGACGCGTACTGAACGACTCGCGGGTTGCTCTGGGGACCAGGTCGTATATCACTCGCAATGCTTTCTTGTCCTTCTTGAGGTCCATCTCCTTGGCAAGCTGGTGCCCTCGCTTCACACTGAATGAGCCTGTCAGCGAAGTGACGTCCAGATCATACTCGCGACATACTTTTCACTCCAGCAGTAGCTGCAGAGTCGCACACGAATGGCGTAGTCGACAAATGTCGCTCGACCGGCTCCGCATAACTTAAAACGTTGCGATGCGTATGTCAACGTCTAGATACCATAGCAATTATCTAAAAACATACCTGACAGAATCGCTCAAAAACAATATATGCATATTCCGGCTCGCTGAGAGAAGGAGGACAATCGGGGAGGGGCGGTTCGACGTTCTCGAAAGCGGCCGTCCATACGTATCGAGAAGACCGCGAGAGAAGGATACTGCGCAGATCTCTTGAGGCGCGGCTGAGCTGTAGAATGTCGACTGGTTGTAGATACGAAGAGATCTACAACAGTGCGAGCGTTGGCTTGAAACCCGGAGTGCCAGGGTACAGTAAAGAACGGACCTCTAAGAATACCTCCATGGGTACGTCAAGGATTTTCATGAGCTTGCCGACGTTTCTGCCCTTGGCCTTCTGGCCCTTTGTGTTAGGGGGAAGCGATTTGGGCTCCTGTCTGTGCTTCTTCTGAATGAGAACATGAGAAATGAGTGCTTCTTGTCACCAATACTATGCTGATGCACCGTAGCACACTGATTGCGGAAGGATCACTTACTCTAGCTCTGACCATGGTGATACTAGTGTTGCCGCGGGGTGCCGTGTATGTGGCAGCGGATGTGATGAGGTTAAGTAGACTCCGGCGAGAAGCGCTCACTCTGGCTCCTGTCGCGGCCCATACCTGTCTCCGTTCCAAATATTTGTACATAAGGGGCCAAGCTAGCTCTCATCAACACCCAACCTCAGGCCATGAACGCCCCGGAGGACCTCCCTGAGCAACCTCCTTGCGAGCCCGAGTCTAAGTCACGGTGAACTTGAAGGCTCAAGGCGAAGTCAACATCTTCCATCCAGGCTACAACCGCACGCTGTTCTCCCTTCCCGCATTCCGCTCCGACTCGGACTATGGCTCCAGCTCAGACACGCAAGGCACTCCGGTTCACTACGGTGTCAGCCACCGTCTCGTCCTCGACGCATGCAGGATTGTGACAAACAACCGAGACGGCTACCTCGCGACCGACCGGGGAGGCGAGCAACGCGTGACTGTAGGCCCTATAGGCCTCCTGGACGTTTGTATCTACTTCTACCATCTGAACGACTACCCTGGGCCTGCGAATGAGTACCCAGTTGTGGCAGACTTCGCCGCGTGGAAGTTCCCAGACACGTTTCCCGCTCACTGGTCCGAGTCTCAAGGACCCCAAAGCCATGAGCCAGTCGAGCGACCCCAGAAAACCTGCGGAAAAGCAGATCCTTCGGTCGTCTCCGCGGCGAAGAACGCACGCTGCATAATCACAAAGGACTCCAGTTGTGCGTGACAGCTGAGGGCAAGCAATGGGAGACAACATGGTATAAGATATTTCCTCAATTCAGTACGCCGTTGTCTCCGAGTTCAGTCGGTGTCTATACTGACGCACATTCAACTAGGCGAGGAAGTCGAGCATCAACCCGACGGCGATCTATATGGGGTCTGGACGCACCCGCGAATGGACAGCCTGAGGGACGAGCATGTCCAGAAAGCCCCGCAGGTGTGGCAGACGACGACGACTGCGCCTGGGTCGGTCAGGCCGACGACGGATTGCGAGGCGTTGTTCTATGCGATGCCGCCCGAGAAGGACTCTAGGTTCTTCTTCGACAGTGATGGTAGTGATGGTGGTTATTGAACTTCCCCAGTCACCCACGATACCGAGACCGGTAGATCGTCCGTCCATGGGAACTCAAAGCGGGGTAGACAGCTGACGGGCACAATACATGCTACGAGTGGTTAAGTTCAAACGCACCATCACCTTCCTGCTCCGTCGAGAAGCGGGTTGAACCCCTTGGGGAAAACCTGCCTGACGTTCACATTGATCCTCGTCCCGCGCAGGTACTCTTCGTAGTACTCCCAGTCCTCGTCGGAGCCGCCCTCGAGGTGGGGCGGCAGTGTGCCCTCGAGTATTCGCGGGACACCGTGGTATGCCCGCCGGCATGCGGGTCCGGACATCACGACGACGTCTCCAGATCTGAGCAGGATGGGTGTAGGCGGGTCGTCGCGGGTGCGGCCCCCAATGAGGAAGACGGCTGCACACCCGAGCCTATGGCATTGGAGTGGGGTCAGAAGCCTGCATCCGGGTCAAGCACAACCACGCACGATATCGAGACCAGCGGAGAGGTCGCACAGATCTCTGAGCGGTCTACATGGGCCATGAGCGTGTCCTGTGGGGGCGTGAGACCATGTCTTGAACGCAAACTTCAAAGTATGAAGGCAACCGACCTTCGTCTGGTAGAAGTTCACGATCCCAGCGTCCGGCTCTATTGACAAGGTCAGCACACGTTCTCCGGCGGCATACACAGCCTAGCTATTACCGTAAGTCTCCTTCCAATGCATCCAGTCTGGCCCACCGTCGCCCCATCCATCCTCTCCCTCTCCTCCCGCGAAGACTCGCGCCCAAGGAATCTGCTCCACAGCTCGTTTGCAGACGCGGCGCACGAGCCCTGCGATCTCGCCCGGACCGCGCGTGAAGTCGTACTGTTTGGTTCCCCAATGGTAGTACCACCCGATGTTCGCCCACCTCAGCTTGGAGATCAGGGAGGATGTCGGGACGGGACGCAGTGTCTGCGAGGGGGTGCAGGGAGTTTGGGGGTGCGCGCGAGCTCGGCGTAATTGTCAGGGCTTGCTGGTTCGTTGGAAATCAGCTGGCGAGGGCCGGGAGGTACTGCGTGTGTCTGAGTGTACTCAGGTGTTGCCTCCGCGGTCGCAGGTGATGGTACTTGCAGAACTGCACGTGGGATAACTTCGACGTCCTGCATCTCGCCTTTCCGTACACGCAGATAGTCGTTCCATAGCCCCTGCCGGGGCAGGACGTAGTGTGTATCGAGGTTGGTCTCGTTTGGACTTCGTGCGTGGTCGCGTAGAGCCCAGCGGACGAGCCGCCTCTGTTCATCGTGCGGCACAAAAGACGGGAGGAGGACCAAGCCTGATGTATTGTACACGAAGGACATGAACACATACAGCCCACCGACACAGTACACACGGCAAACGCGCACCAGGTGTGCCCGGGAAGACGTACGCCTTCCGTCTGTCTCCAGTTCCCGTTCCGTCGTGCAGAAAAATCTCCGTGCACTCCACCGCGTCCGAGCGGCCTCGCCATCCGCCGCGTGTCGTCTCCTCCGCTCGCGAAGGGTCTGCTGCCGCGAGGTCGAGGACAGAGGAGAGATCGGGCGGGGGAAACTTGGCTTTGTATTTCTTCTCTGCGGCGCGGAAGGGCGTCCAGTCGGCGTCGACGTTGTCTGGTCTGTTGCGGGTGGACTTCCAGTGCTTGCGGCGGGCTTTCTTGTACGCTGTGCTTGTGGGGTCGTGTATGTCTCCGACGTCGAGTGTCATGGTGGTTGAGGTTAAGATGAGCGGCGGTAGACGCGAGGGCCAAATACGGGCAAATAGGATTTTCGAGATGCCGTCCGGGTGCGTCATCGTCCTTCACGCACTCATTACACTCAGACTCAGACTCAGACGGACACTCGACGCTGAGGACGACGACGACGACGACGACGCATCTGACTGCGCTCCCCATCCATGTCCTTATGGCTCCCGCGCGCCCCGCCCTCAGTCCTCCTGCGCACCTGTAGCCGTCACCCCCACCTGCTCCTCAGCGTACGCACCTATGCCCTTGCGTCTCAACAGTCGCGTCTTCCAGTCCACCCCCTCTATGCTTATCCGCACACAAAACGCTCGAACGGGTCTGGTCCGACTCTAGAACGGCACCTGCAGTCGTCCTCGTCGCAGAACGACGCGTCGACCACTAGCGGGGACAAGCCGCTTCCCCCCGCACCCAAGGAGGAGGCTCCGCTCGTCACACGCGTGTGGAAGAAGGTCAAGCACGAGGCCCAGCATTACTGGCATGGCAGCAAGCTCCTTGCTGCCGAAGTCCGCATCTCCGCCCGCCTTCAGTGGAAGCTCCTCCATGGCGAGACCTTGACCCGACGAGAGCGGAGACAGGTACGAACCGCACTCGGTGACTGCGCTGTCTGTCGTTTCGCTCATGTCGACGTTGTGTACAGTTGAAGCGCACGACGATAGACTTGTTGCGACTCATCCCCTTTGCTGTCTTCGTGATCGTGCCCTTCATGGAGCTCCTCATCCCCGTCGTATTGAAGGTCTTCCCGAACGCGCTCCCGTCCACCTTTGAAGACAAGTTCGCAGCGGTGAGTACTGATCCTCCGTATCATCGAACATAGCTCCAGTATCCACAAGACTGGCGGAAGTGCAATCCCGCCGGCTCCACTGTCTTGCCGTCGACTATTCCCACTTCTATGTGTACATGAGGCAGAAGCTCTGATGGTTTCGGCGTACGTGAACGGCGATTCTTTCCTAGCGAGCTGTATGCATCCTCTGGTCCGTGAAGGGTCACCAAGGGTACGCCTGGTACCACGAATACTAAGTAGCCATCTCTCATCCTCTGCGCGTTGATCCGCATGTACAGTGCACGGTTCCGCTGCCTCCCTGTTCTTCAAGAGCGACTGGCTCTTGACCCCCGTGACAGCGTGACTGGGAGCGGCCGGTCTTACTGCAACCCCTTCCCACTGAAAGTGCAGCAGGCACAAGGGCGGAGGAGAGGGAAGCTCGATTGCGCGTAACTTCCCTTTCTCACGATTCTCGTAATGAGAACACGCTCGATCGTCTTCACAACCTGCCACGGACCACGGACACTCCCCCTCCAGGTCGCTATACCACAGGGCACTATCTGAGGCCTGTCATCATCATTTCCAACGAAGGCAACGCGTGCTACCGTCTGGGGAAGACGTAGCATCAATTGCACGCGTGTGCCTCAGCCGCCTCCTTGGCCTCGATTGGTGCCATCCTCGACTGCAGAGCCTGCCGCACTGTCGGACTTGTACCGTCGGCGATGCGGCAGACCCAAGTCATCTTTCAGAACACACAAGGGTCAGAGCTGGCTGATTGCCTGAGACCCCAGCCAGAAAGAAGACCGTCGCATAATTGCCTGTCTGTCGACCCACCGAAGCGAACGCATCTCCTGTTCGATGCTGACTAGTCCGCAGGAAGAGAAGCAGCGCAAGCTCCTCCGTGTCCGCCTCGAAATGGCCAAGTTCCTACAAGAAACCCTCCGCGAGTCCGGCCTGAAAGCGAACGCACACATCGTCGGCAGCGACGCGTTCAAGGAGTTCTTCCGCAAGGTCCGCTCCACGGGCGAGAAGCCCTCGGCCACAGACGTGATCAACGTTGCGCGCCTCTTCGACGACGACCTCACCCTCGACAACCTCTCCCGCCCGCAGCTCGTCTCCATGTGCCGCTACATGGGCATCAACGCATTCGGCACGGACAACTTCCTCCGCGGGAACATCCGCGCGCGGCTGCTCCAGCTCAGACGCGACGACGAAGCCATCGCGCGCGAGGGCATCGACGAGCTCAGCACGTCCGAGTTGCAGGCGGCGTGCCAGAGCCGCGGCATCCGGACATCTGGCGTCTCCCCGGCACGTCTCCGCGAGGAGCTCGCGACTTGGATCGACTTGCATCTGAACAAGCGCGTGAGCGGTGTCCTTATGGTATTGGCGCGTGCGTTCCAGTTCGACAAGAAGCCGGGCGAGGACGAGGACGGCAAGACGGCGATCATCCAGAGTCTCGAGGCCGTGCTGTGCGGCCTGCCGGATAACCTGGTGCGTGTAGCGGCGTTGTTCCGCACAGGGCGTGAGCTGACCACGTGCGCAGCTGAGCGAGGCGGAGCTCGAGGTGGACGACCAGGCCAGCTACAAGCAGAAGCTCGAGGTGCTCAAGCAGCAGGAAGAGCTCATCCAGGACGAGCAGGAACAGGAACAGCGCGAGGAGGACGCCCGGCGTGCGAAGAAGGAGGAGGAGGCACGTTTGGCGCAGTCTCTGCTGCCTGAGTCGGAGGTACGTCTTCATGTCCAGGGTCTAACTTCGCTGTTCAGGTCCGGGTGTGTGCGATGACTGGATAAGCTCCGTTCGTAACGCGCTCTGCTTCAGAGAAATGGAGAGCTTGTCTTGAACTTGCAGGTACCATGGTTCCTTGGGTACATGTTGCCGTACCTCTACATACTCGGTCCAGGGCCGACCCTGTCCTTGGACTTTCCTCCTGAACAACGGACGAGCTCAGGCGATGTTGCGCTACCGCCACACCCACTGTCTGACATCGTACCGATCCAACGATCCGCTTGTGCTGACACGCATCTTCACAGCTCCAGCCCGAGAAGTCAGAGGCCGCCGCCGAGGCAGATGCTCGCATGACCACGGAGCAGCTCAAGGAGCTTGCCGAAGCGCTCTCGGTCCTCTCCGCCAAGTCGTCCGTGCTCAAGGAGCGCGACGAGCTCCGCGCGCTCATGGAGGAGAACCTGCAGGCCGAGGAGGACCCGACGTCGCCCTCGGGCGCGCTGACGAAGCGCATCCGCACGATGCTCGAGAAGATCGACAAGCAGCTGGACGCGTACGACTCGCGGGTCGGCTCGTCGCTGCAGATGATCTCGGCCACCCCGGATGGGAAGATTTCGGTGCAGGACCTGGAGAAGGCGCTTGCTGTCATCAAGCACAAGCCGGACGAGGAGGTCGGGCACAAGGTGATCGAGAAGCTGGATGTCGACAAGGATGGGTTCGTTGAGCTCGAGCACGTCCTTGGGCTTGTACGCGAAGAGGGCCTTGGTGCGTTGTGTTACGTGTCTTCTGGCTTGGATTCGTGCGCTAATGGGCGATACGTGGACAGGTATTCTGTTGGACGACGAGGCGCAGACCCTGATTGGGCAGGGCCGTGAGATCAAGAATGTCTCAAAGCCGCGGAAGGAGGATATCGTACAGGAGTAATCGGACACGCTGGTCTACCTCTTATCATACACCCTATATTCACCTGAATGCTAGATAGTCAGAGTGTGCTTGCTGTCCTGCAATGGCTCCCTGCGATGGCTCCGAGCGTCTTGCCATATTCTCAAGCTTGCCACTTCCTTCACTCGGCTATATCAGCAGGACAACATCCTCAACGGCGACATATGTCCATGCGCGTCGGTCTGCTCGTTTGTCTCTGTGCCTTCACTTGGAGGCACGACGCGCTGGGACATGAGCGCGCCGACCATGCCGAATGCCAGCATCGTGGTATATTACTTATCTGCCCTGGGCTGCTGGTTGACCGTGAGTCTATGGAGGTAGGACGACCCGACAACGTATATTTCTACGAAAGTAGTACTCAGTCGGGATCACATGCAATGCAGGCTCCGAAGTTTCCGTCTAAGTGCCAGAACCGCTGTGAGCATCCTAGCATTCCAAACGATATTGAGCCAGGTGCAGGTGAGATCGTCGAAGGAATGAGAGCAAGTCCGATCGGGTTCGCAGAGTGGACGTACATGGAGTCATGGCTGTGTCCGGGGATACGACAGCTACTGCCAACGGCCCTCACTTGGCTGGCTTCGGCGCGATCCACTGGTCTTGCAGGGGGTATACGTCGTCTCGGTGTCATATCCGGAGAGGGAGCTGCTATGTGCAGATGTCGGTGGCAGAGTTGCGACGGACGAGAAGCAGGACGATGGGTTGTACGATGGTGGGAGCATGAGCGAGTTTGACAAGCGGCGGGTACTGCTCGAAGACGGGTCGGTATCGGAGCGGTCGCCTGAGCTGACTTCCTCGCGCTTGCGCAGCTTCTGGCGTTTCTGATACCGTCCGATTGGCGACGAGGACGACCCTTCATTCCCGCTCGCTGATGACACCCCCTCAAGCGCATGCTTGCGGGGACGCTCATGTCCGAAAGCGAAGACGTCTGGCCGTGGTCTCCCCTGGACTGTGGGCGATGCGAACCTATCGGGATACCTGACGTCGCTTTTCTTGAGTAGGCGGAAGTCGCGTGATCTATCCGATAGAGGCAGCGTACGCTCATTGTCCCGCAGGAATTTCCGCCAGAAATTCTCGAGCGTGTTTGGCGTCCAATCAACCTCGGACTGGAAAAGTGTCATGACCTTGCCCAACCATGTGGTGAGGGGACCTTTCCATTCAATGCCTGCCGTATGCTCTCTCGTCCGCTTGTTGGCGGCTTTTCCATAGCCGCCCTCATTTCGTCCTTGTACTCCATGGGTCTCGTCAAACATGACTTTGAGGCAGTTCCAACCAGCTCCATCGGACAGAGCAGTGTGGTTGATGTAGACCAGGGCACACCACAACACGACATAGAGCATGGACTCCATATCATGAGCAATAGTGTGCTTCCCAGTCCGCCGCCCCTCCGCAGAGGTGAGAGTATCGATAGGCTGGAACTGCCACGTCGCCTAGACGAACAACATCAGCGTAAGCGCTACGATGCATCCATAGATCGCATACCGAAACCTCGTAATCTTCCCATAGAGTAGACCAGGTTCCCGACTCATCTTCCCGCGTCGACTCCTCTGATTGGGCGCCCGCGCGAGACAAATCCCAATCGCAGAGGTATCCTCTGCGAAGGTTCGATGTGCCGGTCTTCTTGTCTGTGCATAGGATGATGTTGCTGGGACTGACGTCTCGGTGAACCCGGAGCCCGAGCTCCGCCGCTGCTTTCAGAGCTGGGATGATAAACATTCCCGCGCAGGAACAAGTCCGAGTCCTCGGTCAAGAGCATCGCCAATGATGACCTCGGAGTGCTCACCTTGGAATGCGTCATATGTACCACTGAGGAGTTCCCGACTGCCCTGAAACCGATGAAGGGGGTATCCCACGATCTGGAGCAGTAGCCTGTAGTGGGTGTGCTGCAGGAGAACCACGCCATTCACGCAGCAGTTCCAAGCGGCCGTCAAATGGTCTTGCGTGATGGTCACTTGGCTCTTCTCTGTCACAATCAGTCTCGTCAGACTTCATAGTAGATGAGGCGGTGTGACAGCACTCACTCTGGATAGATTGTGTGCGTCCCTTCCGGGTAGTTTTTGTCTTGATGACGCGAACGTCTTCTTGCATGTATACCGGAGGAAGGTTTGGAACACCCTTTTCAATCAATGATATGATAACGTCACCCTCCTTCGCATCTGAGTCGCGGCCGCTGTATCGCCATGTATCCTTCAAGAATACGATGGTCCCCTTTTGGCCATCTGGAGACGCAGGATCCTTCTCCGCGACGACGGCCCAAATCGACCGGGTACAACGCCCGAACATGGAAATTGGAGACGTCAATGGGAGCGAAACCAAGATCCGAGGCCTGTACGCCGTCGACGGCACGGGAGTCGGCGGAGCGGTGAGAATGATGGACGAAACGCAGTCTTCCCGGTAGTGTTGTCCCAACCCGCCGTTGCCAGGCACCGGCGGGACTGTTCCAAGCTGTTCCCTTTGAATGTGCGCGTGGACGGTATCCTTGAAAAGCCGCTCTTCCGCCTTCAACGCAACCGATGCGGTTAAATCGCTCCCTTGTTCGGCTGTTGTCAACTGGGAGAAGTACCATAAGAACTCGCACAGAACATGGGGATGGGTATGGAGATTGATCCTTGAAGATACGATTGGCAAGTGGCCGGACGGTCCTGGTCCGACCCCTGGCTACTTACGTACTGCCTTCGATTAGGTACTCATTCCGAAGTCGGCGAGGCAAGCATCACAATGGCTGTTCCAACGCCTAGTAAGTACGTCTGAAGTCATCACTTGCGGTTCGATTGAGAGAGTACCAGATGTTGAACGTTGATAGTTCAACGTTAAACATTGAACATTGAACGCCAGCAAGGCGCCGGGCATTCTGTCTCCTGCCATCGTCATGTCCGCACTGATCGAACAGTACAAAGCCAAGGCTCCTCCCTCGCCTCAGATTATTGAGGCATACGTCCAACGCATTGCCAATTACATGAACCTCTTCACCGAGGACTCTCATTATGCGTCCAAAGACCCCACCGCTCGCGACAGCGCCCTCGGTGCCATACAGCAGAACCCGCAAATGGCGAATGACTTCTCTCCTTATAGCGTCGTCCCCCTGGGTTCAGACCCGGATCCGTATCTCGCCAAAGCCGATGCGGAGATTGAGAGAATAAGTAGCAAGTCGACCCTGACAATGGCGGAGTACGTTCCTCCTGTACCTTGTCCCCATGTGCTCAGTCTGATGCGAGTCCTCCTGATGCAGTCGCGCCCTCCGCTTGCACTGGGCCTTCTCCGCTCAGCTTGTCTTCACCGAGTACAAGGTCTACCTCGCCTATGCCGATTGGCCCGATGTTTTCGACAAGATCGACACGCGTCTTGACGTTGTGTGAGTTCTGTGCCCGGTGTCACTAAAACTTGCTAATGCGTTCGGCCTTCGTGCAGTCATCATACGTGGCTCCGTGACTTTCTGGCTCGTGACGGGATTCACATGGATCCATTCCAAGGTCACCCGCTGCTCGGGCACCTTAGTACTACCCCCACCGTGACTCCTCCTCCGTCTCGTCATCCCTCCTCATCGACATCGACAACCAAGCTTCACGCAGCGCAGGTCGAGGCTCTGCTGAAGAACCCTCGCGACCTCCTCAACGCTCAGTTCAAGTCCGCCACACTCGACGGTACTTTCAACTGGGAGCTTGCCTCGTTCACGCAAGACAGGTCGGGCATCCAATACTCAATCCGCCTCATCGATCAGCCCGATCTAATCCCTATGGATGTTGACTCGATGCGTACATTGTTGTCTGAGAGCGTTGCTGTCGCGTAACTGGGTGTTCGTTATTGTTGTCTCGACGTCGGCTTGAATTCTGGATACTAGTGTGTACTTGATTTGCCATGCACAGTAGGTGTTCTACCCCATAACGGCGCACCTGCTGCATGCTTCGAGTCCTACCCAGCATACTCAAGGGAGATCCAGGCTGGGGTTCGTGCCTGTTCGTGCAGTGGTTTGCAGGTTTCGGGGCACGTGTGTTCGCAGTAAACAAGTGAACAGCGGCAGGCGCAAACCTGTTCGACACGCTCGTCGAGCTCACTGCATCCACTCATGAGCCGCTCAACTGGCCTGGAACAGTTCGAGTCGGGTTCGAATAAATGACTGTCAGAAGGACGCCGTATGTGTAGGCGCCCAATGGTTGATGAACGGTTGAACTTGGGTTGAACGCGCCACCGCAGCCATGCGCCTTGTCTCCTGCAACCATCATGGCCTCAAATGGCATCGCAAGACATAACGCTAAGGCTCCTCCCCCGCCAGAGGTCATTGAGGCTCAAGCCCACCGCATGGCCCGCTACGTGAACATACTTACCTGATGAGGCTCCCGCTTCTCCGACCTATCATGCAGTATCCTCCCGCACGACCTTCGCCAGGTGGAGGTGGCTGATGACCGTGGCCCTATATTCTGCAGCCTGAACCCGAAGCTTGGCCTCGATAGCGGCGAAGGCCTCTCCGAGTCTCCGTAAAATTGGGCAGCGTGCGCTTGGCGAAGGTCCGCGGCGCGGTTGGAAGCGAGAATGACACCGTACCTAGTGCTCAAGTACTTGGACGAATCGCTTCTCGTACTTGCGCTATGTAGCCTCCTGCTCCCTTCGAGCACGTTCCCGCTCCAGGCATGCGACCAGCTTGAGGTGGATTGTGGTCCAAACTATCGAGTGAACGCCAAGTGAGCACAGGTCGGAATATACCGGGTACCAGGTAGGGATGAAGAGTCGTCAAAGAGCTTCACGTACTTCTCGACGTCAGCTTGCGAGGCTGATTCATCATCTGGTCCCATTCTTCGTCCGCAGTCGGGAAGTCTGTAGGTTCATACCCAAGCTCGCGTAGCTTCTCGATAATGCTGGTGTAGAGTTGAGCACCTGGGAAAGACCGCAGAGTAATCAGGGAGTACTCACGCTGAGACCCGTTCCTCTTCTGCAACTTCTTCCGCATCTGCCCTCTGAGAAGACACCTGAACCTGCCAGCGTATGAGTTCCTTGCGGAACTGAGGAAGACAGGTCATACCCGGCACGTCAGGAATAATGCAATAGATGCTCACATTGAGCCTCTCCAAAGTCCATCGCTTGCGCTCCTCGATGAAATTGCGCATGGGTTCCTGGTTCCAGTTCTGACTACGGCACAAAGCTCGATACTGCTCCACGACCTCGATGAAGATGGGTCGGAAGAAGAACGAATATTGAGTCTGATTGACGTCGGGGACATCCGGTGCATGTCGTTCTGGTGAGACAAGATGTAAACTTTGTGACAAGGTCCACATGGGCATGATGTCGAGACCCCGCGCTCACCTAGGTTGTCGCGGGTCGCTTGCGGCAGTAGGGTCGGCACGACCTTCAGCAGCACCTTGTCCTTGTCGACAGCTATGTCTTTGGCCAGCGTGCACGCCTTTCGGACGCTGTGACAACATAGCAGGGCATGAGCGTCGTAGCAAAAATCACAAGGGTTTAGCGGACGTACTCTCTCTTCCAACACTCCCGACAGAGTCGCGCGAGGCCAGCATAATGGACGTTGACCGCCCTCCCTGCGCCACACAGCTACGGAAGCCTCAGCAACTACCAGCGAGGCTTGCAGCCGCAGTCCGCACTCACCATACAAAAGCGTTCAAATAGCAGGTACGCATACCGCGGCTCGCTCAGGAACTCAGGACAGTCGGGCGGAGGAGGAGAGACGTTCTTCCGCGTGGCAATCCAATTGTGCCTAGAAGTGCGCGAGAGCAACATTGCACGCAAGTCCTTCGACACGCGTGCGAGCTGGAGAATGTCTATGGGATCCAAGTGCGCCGTGATCTGGACCGACCGGTCAGCTACGGGACGCGACGCTCAGGTGGCTCGCGGACACACCTCGAAGAATATGTCCATGGGCACGTTTAGGACCAGAGTGAGCTTGCCAACGTTCCGGCCGGTCAACCTCTTGTCCCGCATATTCGAGACCACTGATGTTTGGCATTGCTGCTGTACGTGTTCAGTTGTAAGTGAATATCCCGCGGCCAGACACGTATCATCACGTATGACAAGTTCACCTCTGAGGGTCCCGTCATCGTGTAGTGGAGGGGAGGAGGAAGTCACGTATGAGCCCTTGATATGCAGCGAAAATTCGCGTGCACGAGATCCTTAGGTCCATGTGCAGGTCAGAAGTCAAGATGGAAGCTCCAACAAGCTACATACTGCAGGCTACTGCACCGGGTTGAGAAGCGCCCATTTACTAGTCCGCTCATCGAATAATATTGATATCGACCGTTAGGGACGGCCAATGTACTCTACGCCTTCACTCTCACTCATGTTCTGTACGCAAAGAAGAGTCTGATAATGTACAACTAGTCATACATCCGCGGTATCATATAATGCAGCTTAAGCCGACGACTCCTTGCCAGCCTGCCGGCTCTTCTCGTCGCCCGCGACGTACTTGTACGCAGTCTGAGCCACACCCGAGGCCATGCCCGCGGCACTGGACGCAACGGTCGTCGCAGTGTTGTATGCGCCCTGGGCGACCCCGCCAGCGCGCTCCGTCAGGGCGGGACCCGTTCCCGTGCCCGTCGACCGAGCGTTCGCCCAACCGTCGTCTGGATAGCGGAAGGTCAGCACCGTAGAAGAAAGGGAAGGGGTAAGACATACCCTTGTTGGAGTTTTCGTTGAGCGGGTCGATGTTCGCGGTCTCGATGATGCCCGGGCGGCCCTCGACAACGCCAGCGGACTGGCTGAAGTTGCGAGCGGCCTCCTTGTGGCCGGTGAAGTTGCCAGCAGCACCTGCACCGAGGGTCTCGTCGGTGGGATCTGTGACCTGTGACACGCACGATTCGGGGTCAGAAGGGAGAAGTTCTGTGTCGAGACCGAGGGAAGACTTACGAAGTTCGCCTTCATGGGGTCGGCGTGGGTAGAGGAGATGGTGGGGTTGGCAACGCCAGGGTGGAGGTCTACACCCCTGTTGCCGCCGAGAGTAACGTCGGTATCGTTGAGAGACATTATGGATGGTCGTAAGGTCGTAAAAGACGGCGAGGTTATGTGAGAGTGAGAGTGAGAGTGAGAGTGAGAGTGAGAGGAGATGAGGTGACTTGTTGATGACCTCGAGGAGGATGGCCCTGCACTTATATGTAGCTGGGCCCCCATGGGATTGTATGACGTCTAAAGAGGAGCAGCCAGGGAAACTGGATACAGCTGTGGATTGCCTGTGGAGGTTACGGCGCGCAGGAGGAGGCGCAATCGTATGGTGACGTCACTTACAGTCATCCCCCCTACTGTATCATTCAAGTATCCCAGCGAACTTCCAGCACAACGCAACTGTTGCAACGTGGATTAGCCATAGAGTAGCCATAGAGTGTCCCGTATCGCGTGACTCAAACAGGCCGAGAGCGATCTTTAGCTCAAGTACCACAGGGTCGTATCAGTACTAACTTGAGGAATACACTGTATGCTTGAGATACGGAAATGACAGAGACACTGACCGCAAGCATGGTACTGCTGATGCCCCGTAACATACCGTCAGCATAATAGAGAGCTACTTACCGTACTTACGTTAGTCCTATTCGTTCCAAGTTTTTGCGTGCGGTGATAGCAGGAGAGGGAGCACGCCTTCAGTCATTACGCTCTAGTGTAGAATAATATGTCGCATAGCATCTGCGGAGCACATACTGGTCAAAGCCGCTCACCAGTCTCGCCGTTCGGGGAAGAAGTTCTCCCTCGCCTCCTTGCTCAGGATATGCACCGCGAAGTCCCCTGCATCGATCATAGCCCAAGCACCATTCACACGACGCTTGTTGTTGGGAGGGAGCGGCACAGGAGGGTCTCCAGTGAGCAACTGAAAGACACCGTGAGCGTCGAGCACCGGCAGAACAAGGCCGGAGGCGACATACCACTTTCCTGACTATCCGGATGACCGATTCGATTGCACCGCGATTCTCGGTGCCCTCCTTGACCTAGCGAACAAGATCGTTAGGTCTAGGGCAACCAGAAAGCAAGGCATACGAGCGTACCTGGGCTATGACCACCCAGTCCCAGATGCCCCCGACGTCGTCAGTCACGCCTTCACCCAAATAAGTCCGCCCTCTTTTTCTCCTGCCACGCGGCATGGCTTCCGGCAACGGGGGTCCAACAGCTGTGGGTATCGGCTCTCGCACCAGCAGAGTTCCAGGCTCGAGATGCGGCGACGCCTTCAGTTCTGCATGCAGCCGAACGATGGGATGGTCCTGGGGGAGTGCAGCTGGGAGAGGAGCCAGCGGACGTGTAGCAGCCTGAGGAACGGATACTCGTCGAGAGTATGGTGACGGTGTGGAAGACTCGGCCTCAGAGGGGTCGATGAACCATGGAACGGAGGAGGGTCCGGGTGAGCTGGTCGAAGGCTGGCGTGACGAGGCAGTAGACAGCGCACGCCAGGCGGTCTCTGGGTGCCCACGAGAAGAACAGCGGCAACTGCGCGCAGCTATACCGAGAGTGTCCTTACGAAGCACGGAGAGCATCGTGGTGGCCGAAAAGCTTGAGCGCGACGACACGACAACGCGTACGAAAAGTCGGGGGCTTGGCGGGAGCGGGCCGTCTGCCGCGCGCCCCAATGGCACAAATTGAGTTGACAGCACGCTCGTTGGAATCACAGGCCCTTCCCCGCAGGTGTCCACTGTCCTCCTCCCCTCCTCCTCCCTCTCCTCCTCCCACCCTCCTCCAACAGCCAGCACCGATGGCCGGCCTCCGTATGAGCATCGTCGTGAGCGCGACCGCCTTTCTCCTCGGTACGTCCCCTCACGCCCCAGCGCCTCCGCCACAGGACGCTGACCTCTTCCTGAACTCCATTGGTCCCGTGTTCCCACCCACCGCAAACCTCGTCCTCGCCCACGCTTGCAATGAATAGGCCTCCTCTTCACCCATTGGATCGCCGACTCGCTCACCCTGTGGAAGTCGCCCGACACGCAGACGGACAGCAGGCTCTGGACCGCTGCGAGCTACTATGCCGTACTCATGCACGGCCTCCCGCAACTGACGTACCTCTACGCCACAGTCGCCGCCCTCGGCGGTGCTACCATCCTCTGGAGCCTGCGCGATGGTCGCGCAGGGAACCTCATGTTTGACGGTGGGAGTGCTTGTGAGTCTACTTGGCTACTCGATTCCCCTATAGCGCGCTGAGATCCGTCCCGCGCCTGCAGTCCTCTACCTCGTCGCAATAGCCGTATACGTCTACCGAGTCGTGCCCAGTATGTACATCCTCATTGGCTCACGCACGGACGCTCACACTCACGACTGTCCGACCCGCAGACCTCTCCGCGAACTTCTCCACCCTCCCGCTCCCCTTCTCGGCAGAAACGCCCGCAGCGAGCCTTCCCGAGTTCCCCGCCACACTCCGCCAACCGACGCTCGAGCTCGCGTCCGCCCACCTCGTCTGCAGCGTCGTCCTCACCGGCGTCCTCACTCTCCAGGCGGGCCGCTGGTGGGCCGAGCAAGCAGACGCAGACGACGACGACGACGCCGACTTTGACGACAAGGGCGCAGACACAGGCGCGGAGACAGGTACAGAGACCGACCGTGCAGAGACGGAGCCGCTCCGGAAGCGCGACAACGCAAAGGCGAAGGCGTGACCGCCTCCGCCTCTACCACAGGCTCAGGCTGCTTCGTTACTCCCGCCCTACAATAAGCGGATGGACAGTCCTCTCCCCCACTTTTCCACTCGCAAAACTGCTCATGACGCGATGATGACGACGATCTCGACGACCGGCCGGTGTATATACTGATACGGACTGGGCTCTCCGGCTGCGACGGTTGGTACGATACTGCTCTCTTCCAGCGGGGAAAGCACGCGTGGACTCTTTCTCTGTGTGTTCCGGCGTGGCTATTGTATATTCGCGTGGTCTCCTTGCTATCCACTGTGCAGGTTCATCCCCCTTCACGGCTGTCCGCGCCTGCGCCGCAGACGAAAAATTACTGTCGTCCATCTCCAGGTCCTGCCATCCAGACTTCTCGCAGCCCTGCATCCTGATGCATACAGCGGACGGATCGCCGAAGTTTCGTGGCGATATGTTGGCTGTGGCAAGTTCTTCGTTATGTGCTCCTCGAGACAGGTAAGTGGGTTTGGGCGTCTGAACGCTTGCTCGAGTGTCCTGTCCACTCCTGTGCGGATATGTATGGCTCTGGAAGGGTTGTCTACCCATCGTAGGAGCGTCCCCGACCGATATGTGAGCTCTGCATGTCGCGTCTATCAGAGTTGCATGTCTCCGTCTCAGTCTGCATTTCAGTGGGTTGTTGAGGGACCAGCCAGATTCCGCCCAGACATGACACAAGAGTCCCAGGTAGGACTGTCAGGACAGCCGCACGCACCTTAGGCAGCGGGTATCACCCAGTTCGAACAAGCGGATGTAGCCGTACAGCAGACAGTCCTTTCGACTCGCTATATGTACAACAAGGAACAAAGTTACCGAACGCGCAAGAAAGGGCTCTAAGGAGGAAGGCAGTCCGTACGGTACGCGCGTACATGTCACGGGTGGACATCCTAGCGGGGTGCCAGAGGTTACATCATAGTACACATGGTGGTGCATGGCCGGGAGTGGGACGCCCCAGCGTGCGCAGCTGAGGCAGGCATACATACATAATCATAGGCAGGATTCGAGATACGAGACACGAGACAAGGCGGAGGTAGACGGACGGAGAAGACAAGACTAGTGCAGACGACAAGACGAGGAAAGAGAGATAGTGTGTGGCTCCAATACATTACTTCTTCGCAGCCTGACAATGGTCGGTCGGTCAGAGTCTCATGCCGCATTTGCAGGTACGCACCTTGGCAGTGCGAGAGCTGGTCTTGCTGGTCGAAGACCGGGAAGCGGTCGTCTTCTTGGCGGGAGCCTTGCCCGTCGCCGCCTGAGATGTTCGGTCAGTGGGCCCCCTACCGGCGAATATAATGTTGCCTACCTTCTTCGCAGAATCCCGCTTGCTTGCGGTCGTGGTCTTCTTGGCGGGAGCAGCCTTCTTCGCAGGGGCCTTCTTGGGAGAGGCAGCGGCCTTCTTCGCAGGGGCGGCCTTCTTAGCCGCTGCGGGCTTCGCGGCGGTCGACTTCGCGGCGGGGCCTTCCTGGTCGTGGTGGCCTTCGCAGCGGGCTTCTTCGCAGGAGCAGCCTTCTTGGCCGCCGCTGCCTTAGTGGTGGTGCTCTTGGCCGGAGCCTTCGCTTTGGCGGGAGCCTTAGTGGGAGCCTTTGCAGCAGCCTTTGCGGGAGCCTTAGCAGTCTTGGAAACAGGCTTGCGGTCAGGCTTGTTCTACGACCCAATTACTACCGACGGACACAGCCACGGAAACGCAACCGTTGGGCGCAAACTTACCTCCTTCGTCGCAGACTCTTCTGCGGGACGCTGGGTCTTAGGCGGGAGCTTCACGCGCCCCGAGGGACCTGAGTGTATGCGGTTACATCGAGGTGGTCGTTAGGTAATGACCGCGGGAAACTCACCCTTCGGCAGGACGAAGACACCCTTCTCAGCGCCGGCTTGGATGGCCTTGCTGAGCTGGGTGATTTGCGCGTTGCCGATGTCGAGGTTGTACGTGTCCTCGACATACCTAGGTGAAAGAGAGAATCAGAAAGCAACGGAGCGGACGCAAGGCAGAGACATACTTCTTGATCTGGGGGCGTGAGACGCCATGACGGGCATCGTCGGGATGAGCAGCGATACATTCCTATGTTCGTACAGAACGAAGTTAGCTTTTGTCGTTGCTTGCACTGCACTACAGACACTCAAGAGCCAGCGAGAGCAGCTACTAGTTGTCACGAAGCCTGAAGTTGAACGGACGGCGGACATGACGGGCGGAGGTGGCGCGCGGCGGGGGCGATGCCCTGCACCCTACCCCTTTTGGTCGCCGAAGTCAACCTCGCCCGCTCCGCAACGACGAGCAAGATATTGACGCATCGTACACTTCAGATACGCCCTAAAGAGCCGTCAGGACCAACCTTGATCATATCCTGCCAGCTCGGGTGAGTGGGAGCGGCCCGAGCCGCAGACTTCTTAGTGCCAGCCGATCTGGCAGTGGAAGACTTCTTCGCAGCAGACATTGCGCCTAGTAGTGCTAGAGAGTGTTGCGCTGAGTATAGGAAGCTTGAAGGAAGCGCAAGGGGGCGAGGGACGAGGACGGAATTTGTCGCGCGGAAGGGGGGCGGGGGATGGTAGTGGTACGGGATGAAGAGAGGTCGTTCAGACTCCGAGGCGCGTCCCAACGGATTCAACAAACTGTAATCGGGTGTCACGTGAGGCTCAATCTCAGGAACGCGACATTGTCCGTTTGTCACAAGCACCATAGCCTACTGGACGCACCGGAGGTAAAGGTAGAGGTCTGTTTGAGAGGCTACCGCGGTTTCTGGGACGAAAGAAAGAGAAAGACGTCGGGGACGTCGAGTTTTGGGGTTGCTGCGGTTGTGGGGGAGGTACAGACGTTTCCTGTGGATAGTTTTTTCCACTCAAAGCTCATGTACGTGTCATACGGAGTAATTGAGGTGTTCCAACAGTCGTTTGGGAGGTACGGCAAGTGGGTGTATTAAGGGAAGAGCCAAAGTGCGCCGTTCCTCCAGGGCACCGTTCCACAGCGATTTCCATATACGGACGCGTCTCGCGCCGAATCTCGCGCCAGATCTGATGCCATCAGCACGTGCCTGTGACGGTGCGTATCCTGACGGGCGCTGCCCAGTGCCAGGCTCTCCTCCCTCTGAGTCTCAGCCTTACAGCTTGCGCGGATTACGACTACCTCATGAGCAACCCTCAGGCTCTCCTGGCTTCAGCTCGTTCAGCATATCGTTCGGCGCTGCGGGCCTCAGCGTCGACCTTTTCCGGGGACCCCGTCGTGCGCAATGGTGAGTGTGTTTTGCGCGTGCGTGTCAAACCTGCGCTCACCACGTTGTTGCAGCATTTCGCCTCAAGATTCGTAACGAGGTCCTGCCATACAGCTCCAACCTTGACCCGAAGCAGTTCGAGGAGAAGATAACGCTCGTGAGGGAGATAGCTGATGTTCTTCGGAAGAACGTCGTGCAGGCTCGGAAGGTGGAGGGTGCGGCAGATGCAGAGGCGAAGGAGCGATGGAGTACGTGTGGCAAGAGCTGGCGAATCTTCTGGATACACTGACGCTATGCTGCAGAGCTGAACATCACTGATCACACTGAGCTCGGCTCCAATGAGACTATCAAGCAGGCCAGGACGCTGTCCAACCGGAGTGCGAGGAAACGTGACGGTCAGGTCAAGTGAGTCAGCTCTGAGACTCTTTCCATCCGCTGCTTGACGGTCCTGATTCAGGTGTTGTCAATCATGACCAGTGACGAGCAGACCCCAGAGTCCGGTCCGAGCGTACCACGTTTCTACTCTCAGCTCAAGAAAGCACACAAAGAACGTGTCGTTCCAGAGCTCAAGGAAGAGGATCTCGAGGAGTCTTTTGTTCGAGGTGCTGGGTTACCCGTGCTTGTATCGTATGCTCTGTTAATGTCAGTAATGCCTGCCCACAGGAAGCGGTCCCGGTGGGCAGTCTGTGAACAAGACCGAGAACAACGTCCAGCTCCTGCACAAGCCGACCGGACTACGAGTCGCGTGCCAGGAGACGCGTTCTCTGAAGCAAAACAGGAAACTGGCGAGAAGGATACTGCTTGACAAGGTTCGCTAGACCATATTCAGCTGTAGCTCGGCGCTGATGTCTGCCAACAGCTCGATGCGCTTTATAACCCTGGACTCTCCAAGCAAGAGATGCTGAAAGCCAAGCAAATAGAGCGCGAGCGACGGCGGAAGAAGAAGGCAAAGAAGAGACTTCGCAATCAGCAGAAGGACTCCGAGGACTCTGCGGAGCAGGATGAGGATGAGTAGTGCTTAGCTCAGGGATACTTGTACCGTAGCTGGAGTGGAGACCGCCGTAGATAGCTCGTGACATCGACCTGTTTGCAGCACTAGTACTTGTCTGTAGATATGGAGCGTTCGACTCGAGTGAGTCCAGGACTAACCTTGGACCTGCATGAAAGAAGTCGGGGGTACAAGTGAGTCTGAATGTACAACACAAGTTGTCTTTGATCAAAGTCGGTCTGTTCCGGCGGTGTCGCCACGCGTTGCTGCTGCGTGCACAGCGAGCTGCCTTGCTTGCAACCACATCGCACCCCCGATAATCCTAGTGCTCGCCATCCACCGCGCAGCCGTACGCTCAAGCCATGGCTTCCGGTGGCTTGCACTCGCTTGCCACAATCATCAAGAGGTGCGTCCTTGCTCGAGGTCACGCATCCCAGCTTCACAGGACGACCATCGGTGCAGGCTTGAGGCAACTACCTCGCGACTCGAAGACCTCGCGTCACTCGCGACATCCTACCTGCCTCCGTCTGCGCAGGGCGCAGTCTCTGCGATCACCTCGCCAGCGTCCGCAAATGCCGAGCCCACACCCGTCCCGCCTCCAGGTGCTGCTGCACAAGCTGCGCCCGCGGAAACCCCGAGGAGCGTCGTTGCCTTCGATGAGCAAGTCATCGAGGGGAAGCTGAAGCCCTTTGTTGAGCTCACGAAGAGCTTCGCGAGCCAGTCGGTCATCGAACAGGTGCGTGCGTGTCCGATCGATATCAGACCGGCCATTCATGCATGCTCGCCCCTTTCTTGTACGCGTGCACGGGATAGGTTGGGCTGGTTGAGCAGGAGTTTAAGGACCTCCGCGAGCTGCTGCTGATCGCTGGGTCGTGCAAGAAGCCCGAGCAGAGTGAGTTCGAGAAGCTCCTGAGCCCGTTGCAGAAGGACATCGAGGCGATCTCGCGCGCGAAGGAGGCCAACCGGAAGGATCGGGAGTGGTTCAACCATCTTTCGACTGTCGCGGAGGGTGCTCCGTGTATAGGATGGGTCACAGTGGTGAGTCTCTCGCAGTCTATGCGTACGATCCTGTGTCCGACCTCTGATCCTCCAGCAGCCGAAACCCGGTCCTTATGTCGCCGAGATCAAGGATTCGACGCAGTTCTACGGCAACCGTGTCATCAAGGAGTTCAAGGAGAAGTATGTCCGTTAGGACGTTCATGGTGAACGTAACTGACGCGCTGCCCCAGGGATCCCAAGCATTCCGAGTGGGTCAAGTCGTATATCGTGCTCCTGGAGGAATTGCGCAAATATGTCATGGAGTACCATACTACCGGACTTGTCTGGAATCCCAACGTAGGTCCACGAGGCACAGATAGTATGTCCTACCGAACTGACGCCCCCTGTAGGGCGTATCTCTCTCTCAATTCCAGTCGTCTTCGAGCGCGGCACCTGCTGCAGGCGGCGCTCCCCCACCACCGCCTCCTCCTCCGCCCCCTGCCGCTCCGCCGCCGCCGCCAGCTGGTGCTTCCGCGCCTGCCGCTGGGGGCATCACAGCTGTGTTCGAGCAGCTCAACCGCGGCGAGGAGATTACCAAGGGCTTGCGCAAGGTCGACAAGAGCGAAATGACGCACAAGAACCCCGCTCTGCGAGCCAGCGGAACCGTTCCGGCCACTGTGTCTGCGCCCGCAGGTGGGCATGTGTTCTTCTCACCGAGGACCGCTATGCTGACACGAGAATAAGCTGCTGCGAAGCGTCCCGTCAAGCCCAGCAAGCCTCAAGCACTTGCGGGCAAGAAGCCTGCCAAGTTCGCGCTCGAGGGCAACAAGTGGATGATTGTACGTGCCAAGGGTTGTCTGCTCTTATGAAGAGGCATGCTGATGTCCGGGTACAGGAATACCAAGAGAACCAGTCCGCGCTGACGGTCGAGAACGTCGAGATCAGCCAGACGGTGAACTTGTTCGGATGCAAGAACTCGACCATCATCATCAAGGGCAAGGTCAACGCCATCACGCTTAGTGAGTAGTACACAACTGTCGCTCCTCCGGGGTCACCGCTAACCCGTTCGGGATGCCGTCAGTCAACTGCGTGAAGACCAGCGTCCTCGTCGAATCAGTAATCTCAGCGGTGTCGGTGACGAACTCGCCATCATTCGCGCTCCAGATAACCGGCAAGGCGCCGACGATTCAATTGGACTCGACCGATTCAGGGCAGATCTACCTCTCGAAGGACTGTCTGGACGTCGAGATCACGACCGCGAAGTGCAGCGCGATCAACGTCAGCGTGCCTGTCGAGGGCGAGGAAGAGGGCGTGTTCAACGAGCATCCCGTGCCGGAGATGTTCAGGACGACCATTGTCAACGGGAAGCTGGTGACGACCGCGGTGGAGCATGCAGGATAGACGACATGATGCACCGCTCGCGTGGCCTGCGGTTGCAGGCGTAAGTACTGGAGACTTGAGTTGACTTGTGGATGACCCTTACGCTATTACTCACGAAAGAATGACACTCGTTGTGGACGTTGTGGTGGAATGTAATGATGCATTTGTCGGATAGTAACCGCGATGTACAGCTTGTCCAGAGTCAGTAAGTAGTGCTGGCGGGCGCGTACCAAGGTCCACTTCTCCATCCGTGCCTGCCTGCTAGCGTGGTGACGTCAGGGACGGCAATGACGTTGGTCCCCACTTGGTACGTCCATATAACCCTTGCTTCCTCCAGAGCCTGCCCTCACACTAGCATTCCGTTACTCTCATCTTCACCCATCTTGCTCAACGATCTTCACGACGACCACGACCACGAACACGATGTCCGGAATCCCCCCTCAACTCGACACTTCCCCCGGCACCCCTTCGCAGGAGTGGGCCCGCTCGACGACCACTGCTGCCTTCTCGCGTGCCGAGCCCGCACCGGCCCTCGCTCCTGGCGCTATTCCCCCATCTTCAAGCAATCCCTCGCAAATAGCTGCACCTGCTCTCGCCCCAGGATCTGTTCCTCCAACGACAGAGGGTGTCTCTATCTCATCCGCCAGCGACGCGAACAAGGGTACGTTTGATCCCGAGATGGTTCCCGGCGCATACCCTGTCACCCCCGGCGACCAAGATCCGACTCGTCAGACTTCCCTCAAGGAAGTCACCCAGACCGCTGCCGGCCATGCGACGAACCTCGCTGGTCAGGCGTCCAACCTTGTGTCGAGCGCAGCTCACACTGCAGCCCAATATTTACCACAAGGCGTAGTTGACACGGTTTCTTCCATGATGCGTGAGTCGGTCCAGTTCCTACACGCGCATACATCCATGTTGACATGCGTCATAGCTACGTCATCCGCCACCTCCACCATGAACACTGCTCGCGCGTCTGAGCACGACGCCGAGCACAAGACCTCCTTCCCGTCCTCCGAGGTCACTGGTGCCAGCTCGGGCGAGCACGTCGGGGGCGTCGGATCCCTCCCCGGATTCGTCAACGAGTCCGCGGTCCCCAAGCTTCCTCACGAGCGCACCGATGACGAGCGGTACATCACCTCCGGCGGGGTTGCGGCGGCCGTCACTAGTGCTGCTTCCACCGTCGCTGGTGGTGTCTATACGCTCAAGGATCAAGTTGTCGGTTCCGCTCCTTCCACAGAGCAGGCAAAGCAAACTGCTCAGGGCGCCGCGCAGACAGTCCAGAACACCGCCCAGTCGGCCGCGCAGACCGCCAAGCAGACACGTATGTCTGTCATGAGTTCTTGGCCGTGCATATGCTCATCCTATCGCAGTTCCAGGTACTGGTACTGGGTCGCATACCACTGCCGTCACCGCTTCAACACTGCCTGCGCATGAACCCTTCGGCGCTCAGCCTGGTGATCATTCCCTCGGTGTGGGTTCGCTCCCGGGTACCCAGAGCGAAACCAACGTCGCCCTCCTCCCCGAAGAGTCTGCCCACCCGCAGTACGATTCCGGCGCCATCGATACCCGTGCCCAAGTCAATCTGAAGCCGTCCGAGGAGTCCAAGGGCAACGAAGCGTCCTTTGGTGCAGCACGTCACGTCGCGGGCGTCGGTGCTCTAGTCGGCGACCGTAGTGAGGAGGGCGTCGCGCGCCTCCCCGATGAAAAGGGCACGCAAGACGTCAAGCCCTCCACGACCAGCGAGAAGGCTCCGGTACCACCGACGAAGGACACCCCTGCCGCCAAGCAGGAGATTCATCCAAGCGGCAACAAGGATCTTCCTAACAATGTGAGCTTCGTCTTCCTTACTGTGTGATCACTCGAACGGATGGACGAGAACCCTGCGGGACAGAATCAACTACGTGGGGATCCTGGCACCGGTCGCTTCGCGGCCAAGACCCAGGGTGGCGAGGTCGAGCGTGACGGAGAGCTCGACAGTACGCAGGCTGATCAGCTCCACGCCACCCTGCGGCCTCGCGCGCATGCATTCGGTGGGGAACGCGCGTGGTGGGGAGATGTTCCTCTGAATGGAGAGCGCGCTCGAGCAGAGCTCGATGCTGATGCGGATGATCGTGATTACAGCCCTCGTGGTGAGGTATGCAGTCATGTACTTCCCGCTGGGCTCGCTTTCGTTGTCGGAGTGGCGTCCAAATCGTTCCTACATATGTGCTGACGTCTGCCTCTCTGTAGGGCACTGGTTACGACACCGACTACCACCCAGCCCAGATTCACCCGCGGGAAGAGCATTATAAGGAGCCCTCCGACCACGCCGCCGAGGGCGAGAAGTCCGACGCCGTCCCCACGCCCGATCAGCAGCGTCAGCCCAACGCGACGGCCGCGAGCGGGCAGAAGAAGGAGAAGGCGTCGTTCATGGACAAGATGAAGGGCGAGGCGAAGGTGTTGATTGGGAAAATCGAGGGCAAGCACGAGAAGGTCGAGCAAGGGCAGCGCATGAAGAGCGGGGAGGCGAAGTCTGGGCAGACGTAAGCAACAATTCCACTGCCGTCGAAAGGGACTTGGTCTTGTGATGGACTTCTACTGTATTTGTATAGTGTACTTTTGGATACGTAGGTTATCGCTCCGGGACACGATGAACATTCCTGTTTAATGACAATCATATGCCATATCCTTTCTCGAGCTCATCTGCTTTGCTCATGCGTGCCACCGATGCTGTGGCACTCCGTAGAACTTACTTCGTACGACACCTGTATACTATGTCTGTTGGGCGCGCAGCGGCCGGGGCCATGGTCTCTCTTTGGTTGTTACCCGACTTCCTCCTGGTCGTACTTGCTCAGACTCGATTCTCAGAGATTGCTCATAAGTTACACATTTGACGACCTCACAATACACGCTCATTGGAATAGACTCGGATTACCGCGTACTATAGTCAAATTTTAGAGTCGGAGTCCAGACACGCGCACACTGGACTCGACTGTCACGGCCGCGCGCACCATCACTCGACTTACCACTCCCGACGCCGCCTGAAAATTCTGTACGAGCACGCGGCTATCCTCATTACTTCGACAACTGATCGGACCTCAGACTTGACCTCTGTACTTTCTAAGTCGTCGACCGCGGTGATCCACGGCTCGCTTGGCGTGCGGCCCGTTGCAGGTGTACTACATAGGAACGTACGGACGAATACGGATATCAAAGGCTTTGAGGCGGGATTACGACTGTGTATGTTGTCGGATAACAACCACCTTAACCGCGATGTACTGATGTACTACTAATGATATAGCAGTGCTGGCGGCAAGGCGTGCCGAATATTATAATCTCATCAGTACCCGAACTCTCCCTCATCCCATCGTCGCCGCCTCCGTCTGACCCCCTGCTGCCTTTTGAACCCTAGTGACACCCGAGGCACGACATACACGACAGCCTATGGATAACCCAGGATGGCATGCATACCACCGAGCAAACAAGGCAAGTGTACAGTACATGCGTGTCTCGCGAACATGTTCCCGTTGACTTCGCGCTCCGTAGGATGAGGCTCGCTGGAGTGCGCCGCACAGAGGCCCCGACGGCAGGTTCCAGCCTGTCGAAGAGGTCGGCCCCATGGCTGAGCCCTTCGTCGGAGGCTTTCTCCCGCCGCCATCCCCCAACCCCTCTCTCGGACCGCAGGTCCCCCCAAGGACGCATCGTACTTCCGTACAGACGGGCACGTACCGAGCAGCACGAGCTGGCAAGAAGTCTCGCGCACAGAGTCCACGCTCTCCGGGTCCGGGGGCGCCAGCTCGACCTACTCCATGTTCGCGAACATGAGCGCGGTCGAACGCTCCAAGCATCTCCGCGTCGCCCGCATGTCCCCGTATTTGCAATTTATGGCGGGCCCGCTATTGCGATACGACACTGTGGACGAGCACGGAGTGTGGCGGGGAGCGGCAATGATAGTCAGTGAGTACTGCCCTTGGTCATGAAACTCGCGCGCCGGATGCGGTCCCCCGGATGTTCGCACTTCATTGCTTTGCCCTCCCGTCTGTCCCACTTCCATTTTCATTGGCTCAACCACCGTGCTGCATGAGCTGGGGAGGTGTGCGCGGTCAAACGGCGAACGGAAAGCCCACGCTCCTCCTCCAAATGTTTCTGTCTTGCAGCGGGACGAGCATCTCTCAGAGGATGTCAGGACAGGACAAATGTCGCATTCGTGCAATCGGCATGTCGACCACGAAGCGACCCGACTATGTCATCCCTTTGATGTCACCGACTGCACCCATCGCGTGTGTATGTATACCCCACACCTCAGCCGGGTGCAATGTCGTAGCCAATGACTCTCGCAGCACTAGCACTGACATTGTAAGTGGTCGTCGGGCAGGCGGGCGCGCGTCCACCGTCATTATCTTGCGTACATCCCACGGAACGCGGCGATTGCTGAACAGCGCGCGCGTGTCTACAGCTGCGGATGCGGGCTCGGTGTATGAGCCCCTCCCCGTTCTCACATACCATTGGGACCCGAACTTCACGCCGAACGGCAAGCTCAAGCGTAATGTGTCCTCGCGCACGCACGGGCAGTCGTTTGACCTTGCGCCGCACCCTGCCGATCCTCTCTCAACTGTCTCGCCCGGGTCCCCGACCAATGGCGAGCAGAATGGCAACGGCTTCCATGCAAATATCGAGCAGCGGCGCATTGAAGGACAAGAGCTGTACGTGTACTACGGTACTGGCGGGTGAGTTGCCTTCCTCTTGCCCCGACAACCCGCGTGCTCAGTCTTCCCTGGAGGACGTTTACGTTCTGGCGGTTTATGATTGAGATACCCCTCATCTCTCACGAGATGAAGATCAACTATACCATCAATAATGGCATCGAGCTCACTTTCTATGTGCCGGGCCGCGACCAGAACATGCGCTGGGCCGCGTATTCAGTACGTATGCAAGCAGCTTCATCTCGTCCAACCTGACGAGTTGTCATCAGTGTAATGGATTTAGCTCGGGGGTGAACCCCGACGACTTCCGAGGACCTGGATTCAAGAGCGGCTACGATCCAGTATGGATGGACTTGCTCGCTCATCATGCCGAGGAGCCGTTCCATGCGCTTGTCGGCGGCGGCGACCAGCTGTACTGTGATAGTATCGTCCGGGAACCCGAACTTCAAGACTGGGTTACTCAGATGAAACCAGAAGCGAAGAAGAACTATTTCCTCTCGGATGAGATGCGGCTGGCAATCGACCGATTCTTTTTCAACCACTATTGTCAGAACTTCCGGAGCGGCGCGTTTGCCCGAGCGAACAGCACAATGTACGTGATGTCTTCACTGTCATACAGCGCTGGTGAACGCGATGTTGACGTGATCCGGAGCGCAGACCGATGTTGAATATGCTTGGTATGACATTCCTCTGCTCGCGTTAAGCAAACCTGCTTACTTCTCGTCCCGTCCTAGATGACCATGGTGAGCACGCTCTGATAAGGCGGTCGTGTGTGACTGGCTGACCCTGACGTGCCTAGACTTGGTAAGCTGAAAGGGACGGATGCTCGTTCAGAGCTTGACTAACCTCCTTTTATCACCGCCGTGAAGATTGACGGATTCGGCAGTTGTCAGTATACACGTCGTATTGATGCTGCTGCATTGACTTACGACAGACTCCGTAGATCCCGATGACCTCATGCGTTCACCGGTGTTCAACTAGTGAGCATGCGGTTAGTAACGTCATGATCAAACCACTCTCTGACAGTCCGGCCACTGCCGCGGTACTTTGCTTCTACCACCTTCTCCAGCATTGGTTCGCGAGGCTACTTCTTCTTTCTCCTGTTCCAGTGCTTCATCAACGGTAGGCCATTGAACTGTACTCGTGAAGCTCATAGTCGACTTACCGTTATGCCCAATCAGTGGATGTTGATGGGAAGGATGATCGTCGACACCCGTTCAAGTCACTAGTCATTGGAGGGGACGGACCTTACATCCCTTACCCGTCGCACTCATTCTTGTCGTACCTCGGCCCTCATGTGTATATCCTCCTCCTGGACTGCAGGTATGTGGCGACGCTCGTCGCTAGAAACGCTTGCTCAACTAGAATGTAGAGCGGAACGGAAGAAAGATCAGATCTGCAGTCACCAGGAGTACAAGGCCGTGTTTGCTCGTATGGCCGCCCTTCCGCGTACGGTCGAGCACATGGTTTTGCAAACAGGTCGGTACTCATCCTTTTGACCGTGCCGCAGCTGTCAATGTTCAACCCCAGGTGTCCCTGTGGCTTACCCGCGGATGGTGTTCCTGGAGTCTGCACTGGATTCCAAGCTCAACCCACTGGTCGCCCTCGGAAGGAGCGGTTCAATGGGTCTGTCAGGATTTGTCAACAAGTTCAACGCCGATGCAGAACTGCTTGACGACCTGGTAAGTCGTCCCTTTATTCATCTCGGATCATGCTGACTTTGTGGGTGCAGAACGACCACTGGACTGCGAAAGCACATAAAGTATGGCGATCTTCCTGCTACCACTCCCTCTTTGCTGATTTGTTGTCCTCCTGCAGAAAGAGCGGAACTGGTTAATCCTTGAGCTTCAGAAATACGCGAAGGGACAGCATGTGCGCGTCAGCATCGTCTCGGGTGATGTGCACTGCGCGGCGGTTGGGGTGCTCAAGACCTTCGTGAAGGAGAAGAAGAGGCCAGACATCCCTCCGCCCCAGGACCACCGCTATATGGTCAATGTTGTCACCAGTTAGTCCGTAGCCACTCATTCGCTGTCGAGTCCGCTGACGTTGCAAATAGGTGCTATTGTGAACACGCCGTTAGTAACCCCGCAAAGCCATCATTTGTAGTATTTTAAGCTCACTTGGCTGAGACAGTCCACCGAACGGGGTAATCACCATGGTCTCAACACTGTCTACCAAGACACATCGAACGCTACACCACGCGGATACTGATGAAACCATGGTACGAGCCTGATCATCGAGCCTCAATATGGACTCCATCTCCTCATGCCGCTTCAAACAGATACCAATATTCGAGCGGGACCCTGACGGCTCTGCACCGAAGAGCAAGTATATCATGGGCCGGCGCAACTGGTGCAGCGTCCGGTGGGACCCTCAAACAGGCGACCTCGTCTGGGACATCCGCGTCGAGATTCAAAAGGGCAACGGACAGACTTCTGGGTGCGTTTCCTCTCAGTTTGCACCGATTGTGCTGCTACTTATAAGGACCTCGCAGATACGTCGTCCGTGCTCCTCCGCCTCGCTGGAACTGAGTACTGAGTGCCGAATACCACTACATGCTCTCCTGCTCTCCTCATACATTAATACTTATGCCCGGATACCGCTCGTTCGCTTAATTGCTTTCAACCTTGCTACGAGGATCTAATTCCTGCTTCCTTCTTATACCCCACTGTATCTACTACTACTCGTGCCGTGTAATACGCACTTGACCGTCGTTCATGATACAACACACAACACGAGATCCAGACCCGGCTATCATCTACATACATAATTACAGGTGTACGGTAGGCTGCTAACGCCGCACGCCGTATGTATACGATACAGCGTCTTCTATAGGGTCCGCCTCTGCAAGTTCGACATCCCCGTCCGTCTCCACCCCAGTATCATGAGGAACCAAGTCCGCATCATCGTCTGTATTGTACGCGCTCGTGTCCCCGTACCCCGCCAGCCCAGCAATCTGCGCGTCGATGCTGGACGCAACAGTCGGCGCGGGCGACGGTATCCGCTCACTCCCCTCGCGCAGCTCCGGGGTGGCCAGCTCGCGGAGGTTCGGGGCACTCGCGCTTGGGATGATCATCGGCGGGGCGTAGCACTCGCCCAGGCTCGCCGACGACTCCGCGCGCGGGAACGCGCCCGGTGGTGCCGGGGTGCCAGTGGGGGCGGGCGAGTACGCGTGGTCGGGGGCGGTCTTCGCGCGTTTGTGCGAGCCCGTGTCCTGCGCTTTTTGTGCGACCTTGCGTTCGCGCCGCGCCGCGGCGGCCTGCACCCTGCGCTTTGTCTTTTCCTCCTCGGCCTTCTCCTGCTTCGCCCATTCTGCCTCTAGCGCTGGCTGCAGTGCGAGGTATCAGAGACGAGTGCGGCGGTAGTACATTGAGGAGTTCGTGAGACTCACCAGGTTCTTCCGTGCCTCAATCTCCTCCTGCTCGTCCAACGCCCACTGCTCCTGCATGAACTCCGGATACCGTTCGCATGCCGGACGCCACGTCCGCTTGCTGTCCGGCTGGGGCTTGATGTCCGCGCCCGGGTTCGCGACGACGGCGTCGATGTCCGGAGGCGGGGGGAAATCGAAGTCGGGGCCGGGGTTGATCTGCACCTGCGCCCCATTGAAGAGCGAGATGAAGGGATAGTAGCCGAGCGTCCCGTCGTCGAACGGGTTCTCCTTATGCTCCCGCAGGCCCTCCCTGTTCACGCGCTTCTTCTGTTCGGACTTGCTTGGGGCGTGCGCAGCGGGAGGAAGTCGTAAATGTCCTGGAAAGCGATGCCCTGAGATTCCCCGTTGATGAAGAACGCAATGTACGACTTAGGGCCTAGCGTCGGGACGGGGCGCATGGGCGTTGTCTCGGGCACTCGGCCCTTCCCGCGCCCGGTCGAAGGCAGGTTCTTGACCGTCGCGCTCTTCTTCGTCGAGGACGGGAGCGACTTCGTGTCCGTCGCCTTCGCACGGTCGTTCGCGTCCATGAGCGCGATCATCTCCTTCGACTGCGCGTACTCGAGCGACTCAAAGTACTCCTGGCCTTTGAACTCAATCGCGATCCGCTCGCGCTTGATCTGCGCAGGGTCGTACGGGTCGCGCTTGTCTGGTTTGCGGCGTGGAGGCAGGCAGATGTACATCCCGACGACGTCCCCGGTCTTAAACGGGCGCCCGTACGGCCGCGGGCGCGAGAGGTGCACCTTCTCCCCGGTCTTGTCGCGTATCGCGTAGCTGTAGCCATCGTATCCTGCTGGCGCGTTCAGCGGGGCCTCGCGCCGCGCCCAGCCTAGGCGGACGTGGCTTCCCTCCTTGCGCTTCAGACCAGGGGCTCTGTCGCCCGCCCCGAGGTCGATCTTCACCTCCATGTACCACCGTCCCTCGCGCATGGGGGCGTTACACCGCGCGCTCCGGAACCCCTTCTCGCCCTGCAGTTCCAGTCCGTCTGGGGTGACGTGTATAAATGGGCTGCGATCCTCCCAGGAGATTCGGAAGGTCGGCGGTTTAGACTCGATGGTGCGGAAGGGGGACGCAGACTCGGGCGGACAGACGCCGGCAGGCATATACCTGAAGTTCATGCGGTTGAAGAGGGGCTCCGTGGTGTAGAACCGGGAGCCAGGTGCGAGTGGGACGAACTGCGGGTGCCGCGAGATCGTCAGGCGGGGTCGGGAGGCGAGGTCGGCATGGCGGTGGCTGAGGACGAGGTTTTCTGGTGCGGGGGTCGCGCCGGGGTCGGAGGGAGCGGGGGACGCAGCTGCGTGGGCGATTGCTGCATGTTTGCGTTTGCGAGTTGGCTGGGGGAGGTGGTGTGAGGGCCCAGGCGGAGGGGTGGCGGTTGGAGGGGATGCTTCGCGCGATGCAGCGATCTCCATAGCGAGCCTTGTCAAACCGCCTGTGGGCGAGACACTTGTCAATGACTGCAGTGCACTCACAAGTCGACTCTGAAGTACAAGTTTTCCTTTGACGGAAGATCTGACCGGATTGACTTCAGGTGGAATGTGGCACCAGACAGCGGACGTGTCAGGGTGGATCTCTGCTGGTGATTGCGAGGCGCAGCTAAGAGAATACTGTGGTGTGCTAGGGGAGTCGCTTCGCTACGACTGGTGGTCTTTCGCAGTAGTGAACGTGGAGGAGGAGGAGGGGTAGGAGGTGGTGAGAGGACAAGATTTACTTACAGTATTGGAACCGGTAAGTAACTCAGGATAATGATCCGCATAACATCTCTGTAAGCTGATGGACAGTAATGCTGGTTAAACATTTGATGCAAGCGTGACGCGTTGACGCGCGGGTGGCTGCAACGGCCCGATCCTCCTCTCCACAACTCAGTCTCACTAGGACCCCCGCATATGGTATATATGGGTCATATGGCAAAAGGCAAGGATTTTGGGCATTTTTGGGGGTGAGGATCTGGGGCAATTTTGGGGGTTTCCCTATAACCTCCCCCAAACAGGCCAGAAATTGGGTATAGACCCCATATAACCTCTTTTTGGCGCCCCACGGCTACACGGGCGCTTACGGTTATTCACGGCGTGTGAATGCCCTCAAGTCTTGCAACCGCTCTCACCGTTTCTGAGGGGATAACGAGGTCATATATCAATGTACTTACACATCGGCCGCTCAACTTGATTAGCGGGTCGGGCTCCGGAGGTTGTGTCCGGGAGGGTCAATTTTCGGGGCTCCCCTCCTACGACCCTCCCGGCCGGACCCTCTTTTCGGGCCTATGACATCGGCCATTTTCACCTTCATTTTTGGGTATTTGCATATAACTTTCCGGGCCCTCCAGGCCCGGTTTTTGGGTATCTGGCCATATGAGCTCTATATACCATATGCGGGGGTCCTGTCTCACTCCGCCACTCGCTGCACTCCTCCTGATCACGTATCTCGTGTTTGTTTCCCAGAAATGACTGCCTTGCGGTACGTGCAAATCAAGTCGTCGAGCAAACTGCGCGCTGAACGTCTTGCAGTCGTATCCAGAAGGTATCGCTAGGCAGCCCATCGTGGTATCCTCAGCCACAGTACTGACACGGTCATGCTGGTGTAGGAGTTGAAGGATATCAACAACAACCCCCTCGATGTGAGACATATGTGACTTATGCTGGTACAGATCTGACGAGGGATCAGGGCGTGACCATCGAACCTCTGGAGGATAACCTGTTCCAGTGGAAGTGCGCGATCAAGGCAGCAGTAAGTCATCCCAGAACCGGTGGCGGGTGTCTGCTAAGGCGCAGGTACTTGTGCAGTCAAACAGCCCTTACAAGGGCGGAACGTTCCACTTCACCCTCACGCTGCCGGAGAACTTCCCCTTCAAGCCGCCATCGGTATGTCTATTCTTCCCCGTGCGCTACGGGTCGCGCCTCCCCGGAGTGCTGCATGCACTGTCCTCAACTTGCTATTAGGTCACTTTTACAACCAAGATCTACCACCCCGGAATCAACGAGGAGGGCCACATCTGTGTACCTGTTCTACGTGATCAAGTGAGTGACTCATGTGCCCCACGTTGCCGTCGCGTCAACTCCGCCATCCGTGTCGAACACATATGGCTATGGGACTGACATGCTGTTGCAGTGGAAACCCACCGTGACCCTGTCATCCGGTAAGTGAAGTCCTCAGGTCGCGACGTGTGACCTGTGAGGAGTAGATTGTTGAAACGCGTGCAGTCCTGTCCACGATTCAGGAGAAGCTGAACAACCCCAGCCCCGACGATCCCTTTGAGCCAGACATTGCGGCGGTAAGCGGTACTTAACGAACGATGATGATGAGTTGTTGTTCACAACTCCGAGCAGCTGATGAAGAACGACGAAGCGAAGTTCCTCGCCACGGCCAAGGAATGGACCAAGAAGTACGTACTCTACTGGTCAGTATCGGGAGGTCGCACTTACGACTTTTGACCGTTTGTGTCAGGTACGCGCAGCAGTGAAATGCGGTTTGGACGCGAAGCAAAGCTTCTTGTATCGTTGCGGGATCATTGTACAGTATGCATATCCAAGATTCCAGTGTCTCTCCTGCGACTCGCTTCGATAATGGACGAGGGGTAAGCTCGGTGTGTATGTCCGTGGAGCGCCATCAAACAGACGCTAGTGGGAGTCTCCGAGCCCAAGGTTCCACCTCATCTCGCTTCGCAGACCCGCCCTATGCACGCCCTGGGGTTATTGCTCGATGGACTAAACCACATGATGTGCCGGGAAGCCTCTCGGGGACGTCGTGGACACGACCGATATGTACGTGTAATCTGGGCTTGTGCAGAGGATACGAAGTAGAGTGTGCACATTGCACTCGTCGCCACTCAGTCGGTGGCCCGCTAGACGTGATTCGAGCTTATGCATCGAAGTCTGGACTCAGCGTTGAGCCCAGGCCACTGTCACGCTGCCTCGGGAGACGCAGACAGAAGACTGCTGCCAACCAGGCGGACGCGGTCCGGGGAGGTGTGAGGTAATGTGTACGAAGCAGTCAAGGCGAGGTGTCGCATGTCCAGAAGGACATACTTATATCCTTGGGCCGAGTCCATGACGGATCCTCTATCGGAGCGGCGGATATTCATGTCCAAGCGAGGTGTTCTCGATGACTGAACACTAGTCCTTACTTGTGTACGCCCGAGATCATGCGCCTTGCGTGAACAGCGAGGCGCCACTCGCTCTGGCCCTACGTAGTAGGCATTTGTGAAGCTCATAAGTAGAGGTTGAGAATTGATTTTGCCATCTGATGTGACATCGTACCGGCCGGGAGCGATTGGGGCCAGTCAGAGTCCGGGGGTGGTTTGTGAACCACTACAGTTTCCATATATGTATGTACTACGGCCGATCGAAGATCGTACCTTGTGGGACCCCGCAAAATCTGGTCCTGGTTACCGGCTGGCCAGGATTCAGAGGCAATTGAGCCTGAAGCTCGCCTACAATGCAGATGGCGAGGCTACTCGCAGTGGTGAACTGTCAAAGACTGGTGATAGAACAAGGAGACGGGATGGTTCCTGTCGAGCTGGGATGGCGCGGACCAGGACCCCGGAACCGTTGACATCTGAGGCGTTTAGCGCTAGGCGAAAAGGGCGAGACCGAGTGCCTGACGCTGCCAGAAAGTGCAGGTCTGCGCTCGTCTTGTACTCTCTCTCGCCCACATCTCGTGTTCTTCTGTGCTTGTTACACAACGCCCGGTAGTTTTACTCTTGTTGCGGCAAGTTCAAGGCGTCCATCAAGGCCGGCAGGGAAGAAGGACGTCTGGATTAGGCTGCGCACCTCCGACTCGTGTCCTACACGTTGCTCGCTCTTTCCCCCACCCTCGATAGTCTCTGCTACGGCCAGCACTAGTCCATCTTTCAGCTCGCATCTTCTGACAATCTGATCCATTCGCTCTATACTTCTCGCGCCCTGCTTGTCCTTTCCGATATCTCCTTGGCCCACGCTCACTCACCCCGCCCGTCATCCCCGCAGTGAATACGCGAAACGTCAGATCGCGGTTTTCCCGAGTCACGCCCACCCAACGTGTTCGCAACGAGGCTATCGAATTGAGGGACCCTCTTTCGTAGACAATTGCCATGCATCGCTTCCGGTAAGCATGTCCCCGCCCTTCCTCAGACCACAGCTCTGACACCTTCTCCATCCTATCTCCATCGCTCACCCACTCGTGTTTTGCGCCCTCCCAGCAAACGATCAGACGCAAGGCGGCCCCTGGACATTGAAGCTACAGTCTCCGTCAGCCAAGACACGCACGACGTCCTGCCCTCCTTGCCCCCAGCGAGCGACTTCCGCACGTCGCTCATATTACCAGGGTGCGTCCCCGCTTCTTCTTCCCGCGATTCTGTTTCCGCTCACGCCGCGTCCGATGTTTCGTTGGTATAGCCTCACCCGACGCTTCAGCGTGCTTCGAAATTCGTCCGGCGAGCCTATTGGGCTCGATGAGCTGAAGAACAAGCTTGCAGAACAGCGCGCGCGGGGTTCCCAGCACCTGGTCACAGAGGAGGAAGAGGATATGATCCTAGAGGCGCTTGGAAGATTCCATACCAGGAGTCGGTCCCGAGGCAAGCAGCAGCAGCAGCAGCAAAGCGCGTATGATGAGAGCGAGGCTCGGGCATCTGGTGCTGAGGCGGAGGACGATGATACGGACCCCATCCGACAGTCGGTGCGTTCTTCCGACTCTATAACGAGTCCTTCCCTCCGCGGCGCCCCTTCCATCGCTTCCATATCGTCCACGAAGGGCTCCCAGACAAGCAGGCGGATGAGCAACAACCTGTTCGGGTCTGGGAAGTTTCGCGACCAGGCCTACCTCCTGCGCAACACAACCCCGCGCCGTGGCGGCCGTGGTGCAGGCCCGATCGCGCAGTCAGACTCGAACACGAGTATGAGCACGGTTGAGAGCAGCGCGAGGCAGGAGAATAGCATGTCCATGTACTCCGACACCCAGAGCCTACGGCCGACGACACCAGAGGGCAGCACGTACACGTTCTCGGGATCTGCACCATCCAGTCCGGGGAACGCGAGTATGCTCTCCAAGGACCGAAGTTCACGGTCTATTATTGGAGACCAGCATTCGGAATACTCCAGTTCATTGAACAAGAGGCTGTCCAAGATGTTGTCAGCAGAAGGGGTGCGGAGGGCGTCCATCGCTCTTGACCAGGCGATTAGGGAGTTGGAGGAAGAAGGAGACGATGAGATTGTCATGGAGCGGTCGCCCGTCGCACACGTTCCCCCCAGCTTGATGAATGGCTCGCTATCAGGCATAAACTCTGCGGTGAGTACTCCTCGAGATGACCTCATGCATCTTCTGAACGACCACCTGGACCTCAAGGTCGAGCTCGACTCTTCCTCGCCTGCCACCTCTGCGAGCGACTACGAGCCAGGCACCGCGCTGTCTTCTGACGACCCTGTAGTGAGCGATGAAAGCCAGCGATATTCCCCTCATCCCGCTTCCCGCACAACGTCCCCGACCCCTCGTCTACCTGGTTACATCCCAGGGATGCCACGTCCGATGACGCCTCGGGAGACCTCGTTCGACGCGGAGGATCTCACACCGTCCGCTACGCCGCGTGCGACTTCGCCTCGTCTCCCCGGCATAAATACCCAAGGCACCCCTTTGATATCCCAAATCACGTCCAGCATGTACCGAAGCAACTCGAGTGCGTCCTCTTCTTACCAAACTAACCGACCAATATCACCCGCCGCCTCAACCCCTCCCCTTTTCTTCAACCGTTCCATGAATGGCCGCTATACACCCGAAGAGCGCCAAAGGAACGGAAACAAAGCGTCTTCGCCGACCTCGGAAACCGCGGAATCACCTGTCCAAGGACGACGACGCCCCATCTCTCCTCTCTCTGGCCCCGCATATCAGCCACTCACAAATCCCTCCTCCCGCCCCTCTACGCCGTCGAATGTGACGTGGAACATGCCTAGTAGCCCGGACGGTACCCCGCAGAAGGCACATGGCCGGAACGGCAGTGTAGTGACGCACAGCCGGAGTGGCAGTACGACAAGCATCAACGACCCTTACGCCGACGCTCTCGAGCGGTCCAAGTCCACGAGCCGGTCAATCAGGTCGCCCGCACTCCCAGACTCGCCGTCCGTCGACGCTGGCGGTTCCGTCATGTCCGAGTACCGCCCGCCCTCCGCGATGTCTGGTATCGAGCTCGGCTCGCCCATTCAAACCACCAACCTATTCCGTTCACCCACCCCAACTCACAACGGCACGCGCTCGCCGACGTCGCCGGCGTCCACTGATACGGGTGGCGTCAACGCCAATGACGAAGGGCGCATCGCAAGTCGGCGGGCGTCCAAGCAGACGCAGCAGCAGCAACAGCATCACAACTCGAACACGTTCTCCTTCACGCCGCCGAACGCGCTCCTATTCTCGCCCATCGCGAACTCGTCGCGCTCGTCTCTCGAATCGGCGGGGTCGAGCTACCACACGTGGGACGAGGACCACACGAAGGACCGGCTGTATGGGTTCTTCAGCAACCTCGACCCGGACAGCGTGCCGTGGCACGACATATCCGACAAGTCTGGCCCGTCAACTGCTGGGACATCGCCGTATGACGCGACAGAGACCGAGGACGCGGTGCGCAGGGAGATCGGGCTGACGAAGGGCGACTTTGTTGCGATTCAGGACAAGCTTGTGGGCGTTGCGTTGACGAAGGCGGCGACACCTGAGAACCGTCGTGCGGGTTCGATACGCAAGCGGAGGCCGTCGACGTCGCAGTCAAATTACTCATTTACGGGCGAGAGCCGGGTACGCATCGTACTCTTTGTTGGCCGCCTTGCTTCGGACGCTAATGCTGATCTGATAGGCTGTCAATTCCACTCCTCAGCCACAAACGCAAGCGCAAGCTCAAACTTCGGCTGCTTCATCGCGTGCAGCTACGAGCGAGCAAGTTGCCAAGGCCAATGCACTGCTGAACGCCGTCGTAGACAGCATCGAGTCGCCCAGGACCCGAGCGCTACAGTTGCTACCCCCGGAGGAACCTACCTTGTCTGTGCCTGCTCCCACTGACGTTGAGCAGTCCAGCCCGATGCGACGGAACAGGGCGCTGGCGGACGCACTCTTCGGTTCGGAAGAGCTGGACGCGAGTGCATCTGAGCCTCCACAGATCTCCATTATGTCTGACTTCGCGTTGGAATTTGATGACGACGAGCCCATTGATCTTACTCTCTCTCAAACCAGGCCGCTACAGACTCCGAAACGTTCAGACTCCCTGCGCCACGCTAAACAACCCATGTCTCCGATCACTCCCCCTGCCGTCCCGATGCCGATGAGCCCCAGCGGATTCTTGTCCCCCTCTCTCCTACGTCAAACATGAACCCTACCGAGCTCGCATTTGAGGTTCAGCGGAGGGCGGAGGCGGCGACTTTAGCTCTCCGCAAGTCGCCGTCTATTCCGAAGATGAACGAGGGTTCGGGGACTCACCCGCGCAAGCGCATCAGCCCGAACAAGATCTCTGCGCCTACACTGGTGTCTGCATCTACCAGCGTCGACGCAATCCCATTGCGGTCGCCCACTACGACCCCTACACCTGCGTCTCAGCAGGGCTCCAGCAAGATCGGCTCGCGGTTCAAGAAGCTGCGGGGGACAATCCGGCCCAAGCATGCTCCTCCGAATGGGGAGGAGGTCACGCCGTATCCTTTGGATTTGAGGGGTCCACAAGATACCCATCATCCAGCTGGCAGCTCGCCGAGCCTCGCGCTTCGCACGGAACCCATCTCCATTGTGACCTCGGCAGGCGCTGGCGAGCCTCCGCGAATCAAGGCTCCTGCACCACTCCCGAGCCCTCCTGCCTCTGCTACCCCAGGACTGAAGGGCTTCATGGCGCGCTTCCGCAAGCAGCGCGCTGCCGCTCCTGAGGCTCTTGCGTCACCGTTCATCGCTGTTCCCTCACGGCATGGTCCTTCTGCTTCCAATTCTGCTGTGTCTGCGCTGTCGACGACATCTTCTGGTTCCTCACCCGATCAAACGTACGGACCCGTACCCCACTCTGCCCCGGCTCTCCAAACGTTCTTCAGGAGTACGAGCCCCATACATCCTCCCCAGTCGCCTACTCCCAGACCGCCAGATTCGCACGCGCGAGCAGCATCCCAACCCCGCGCCGACGAGGATGCGCTCAAGCAGCTGTTCGATGCCGCCACGAATCTAGGGTTGGACCAGGCTGCCCTAAACGACCTCCTTGCGCGCTCACCCTCCACGTCTTCGCGATCTACGGCGTGGACGAAGCTTACGAGAGCGACCTCTCCCAACGACAGTCGCAAGAGCCAAGTCCCTGTGATCCGGGGACGGGCCACGCCAGAGAGCATCCGATCGCCTATGTCGGAAGGTCGGCCGAGTGTCGATGGCTATTCCCCGAGGCCGTCTGCGGAGCTGAAGTCGCCCACGCGCAAAAGCTTTGACACGCCCCAGCGCCCTCGTCAGCAGCAAGCCCAGTCACCCCAGCAGCAGCAGCAGGCTACGCCAAGTGCGATTGTGCGGCGGACGATCATCTTCCCTTCAGATTCGAGGATATCAACTATGGACCTGAGCGCTCTTGTTCGGAAGCAGTCGTCTGTGTCCCGTCGGCGTGCCTCAATTAGCTCGAACCGATCCGTGCACGATCGGGTGCCCACTCCTCCACCTCCGCATCGTGCTGCTGGAGGCCGACGCTTCTCAACCGATGCTTCCCCCCCTGTGCCGCAGTTGCCACAAGCATTGGCCGTGCAGAATGAGAACATGCTCGGTGTACCGAATGCGGTGGAGAAGTCCAACTCTGCGTATGATTCTCTGTGAGTTGACATACACAATCGCTCCTGTGTCAAGTTTAGCTGACCATCCATCCGCCCTGATCGTCAGGTACGACATGTATTCCGGTGACAACAGAGGGCCGCCCCTCAGTGCGGATTCACCGTCGCCTCACGACGCAGTCCCCGAAGCGGGTCAGGCGCTTGAGGTGATCGAGCTGGCCAATGGAGAGACGATCTGGTAAGTCTCAGCTGCGCTTCGTAAATGATATGTGGTCGGGGTCTCACACAGCTCTTTAGGTCGATCGTCAACGGTCTTCGGGACGATGACGGGGAGTCCTTCTATGGTGACCGCGCGAGTTTCTACTCCGAGTACTCGGTCAAGGACGACAGCAACGTGAAGCTGTTCTTCAAGGAACACGAGCGCAAGTCGTCGAAGGGCAGCGTCAACTCCTTCTTGTCGCGGAAGAAATCCCTGCAGCAATCGAAGGGCTCTGCACGGCCAGAGACGAAGGTTTGTACCGTGTCGTGTGCCTGAGAAGGGAACGGTGCTGACTGAGCGGTCCCTAGGTCTTCTTCAGCTCATCTCAACAAATAGGCCGCCTCATAGAGAACCTCTCACGGGGCATGGATGCTGGGTCCTTCAACATCATGCCAGGTGCTACCGGCGCTGCCGTCAGTACTCGCGCCACGGGACACTCCGTGTCGTCATCTATCGGCTCTCAGGGCGACATGAGCTGGACAGTGGAGGAGAGGCTGGAGCACATGCTCGGGTCCATGGGGGCCAGTTGATCATTCCCTTGCTCACACTCGTTTTGCTTTCTGGACGATCTTTGCTGTGATTTATACTTTCCTATCGGGTACCAGTCATCTTTCGGGCTCGTGTTTATATTTGTCGCACTCATCCCACGTTATCGCACTCACTGTTATACTGCGGAGATCCAGCCTCCATCCCTATGCTCGCTAATACATCTGTGGTCGGTCCATATCTGTCATACCCGTGTACGTCTCGTCGTGCTCACATCCCGCGCCAGTCTATCCATCTGTTCAAACAGAGTGCCACGAGGGCGTCGCGCAAGAGAGGTTCCTCCTGGAACGTGTACTTCAGGTATGCATAGGCACGTCCCACCTTGGGCACCTCCCTCGGCGTCGGATCATAGGTGGCAATCCTCGCCGTTGTCTCCGAGCTGAGTGACATGAGCTTCGAAACTCGTCAGTGTCAGGCACCCGGTGTCGGGCATGTCCCAATTTTGCGCACCTCATAAGCGTAAGGTTGTCGGTTCCCGAGTCGGCGCCATTCAAAGAGTTCATTGCCATCTGTGCTGCTCCGAAACTGTCGGGCGCTGTCACAAATCAAAGTAAGTCCGACAATGTATCGGGCTGTCTAATTCGTAAAGGCACTGACGTGTTCGTAGTGCCGTGGGAGACGAAGTCTGCCATCGGAGTCCTGTCCGTGTCCCTGAGGACGGACCCGAGGTGGACGCCCACAGCCCAATCGAGAAACGCGACCTCGATGTGTTCGTTGAAGGTGACCTGGTGGGCCCAATCAGTCAGTTCTCGGTCCGGAATTGGACGGACTACACGTACCGTCGTACGAGTACCTTGAGGTAGGTCGACGGTGTCGAATTTGTAGACGACCGGGGCGTTGTTATGGTATCCGATGGCCACGCACTTGTGGCGAGGATCTCCCTGGCCAGTGAAGAACAGTTCGTTCACGTTGTTGTTGTGGGCCATTGTGCAGAGGATGGAGAGGAGACCTCGGTCGAGGAGAGAGGGGTTCGCTCGGTTGTGCTGACATCGCCCTCTCGAACACGCTTTATACAGGGAGCAGCAGTAAGCCAGTCGGCATCGCCAGGGAGTGCGTCATCGCAGGCCTTTGCCATCATGTTGCATTCACTTAACATCGCAGCACCCTGTGTGATTGTATCGGGGAACAGCACATGTCGCAAATGTCCGCGGTATCGGGAGGTCGGCGTGCTCCTCACGAAGCTTCATGCGGTCGTCTTCTGTCAGCCTCGCGAGGCTTGCGATGTAGGCTTCTACATGCCCAGAGAAGCACGGCTCGAAAGAGGGTGGGGAAATGGTGGTCCGCACTCGCCAAAGGGTCCACATATGCACATACCGGCCGACTCAACGAAGGTGAGCACTCCGCGTGCAAATGCCGACGAAGTTGACGAGGGTTCACCCGCGCAATCCTTCGTCCTATAGCAGTTCTTCCGTGTAAGAAATGCGTGACACTTGTGCCGGTGTACCGTCTGATGCATGCTTGTCAGCATTACAGCCTTCGGGCTCCAGCCCTGGGAACATGGCTTCTCAGTGATACATCGTCATGCTAGGTTCGGCAGACCATGCGGTCGGGCAGCAAGTGTCCACCGCGACCGATGCAACCACCGGGTATGTGGACGTGAGCTTGAGTTAGTTCTGTCACCAACCCGAGGACTGTCGAACACATCGGAGAGTGCAAAGATATGCCGCCGCGACGTATGTGGTAAGCAAGTCATCCGTGATCACGACTGGTTGGACAGAATGCTCATGTGTCGCTATCGTAGGGCATCTCGCTCATCCGTACATCCACCACTTCTTCCCACCGCCAAATCCGTCCGATGACTTCCGGCGCCTTGCTGGTAGTTTTCTGTGGGACTGCGCCGCATTCGGCGAGAGAGGGGCCTTCTGTTGCCGAATGCCGAATTTCTGAGGTGTGGGGGATGGGGAACACCCTTGAACGCTGCTACTCCACCGCCGAAGCCCGACCTGGGGCGGAGGGCTGGGTGAACGTGCTCTCTGCGCTCGTCGCGATCAGCGACGTGGGCACTGACGGGTCGCTGATCTCCCCTGATTGAGGCGTCCCGGACAGAGCGGTCGCCTCGTGGACTCGTGTATTCCGGGCATCTCGCCTTGCATAGGTGGCTCCTGGCCGATCCGGGGCAGCTATCCAGAGCACTTCGGCCACAACGCTTCCGTAACATGTCTTAGGGATGGTGACGCTGAGGACGTTGTCATGCAGTTCACGCTCATGCAGGTATGTGGGGACCTCATTTATGTGCCTTCGAATACGCCGAGACTCGCGCTGACGTGCTGGGATGTTGTTCAATCATACATTGCTCTCGACTCAGCTGCCTGGTGGAGGGGGCCCGAACGCCGACATGTGGTAAATTTCCCAGCCCACGAACCAACATCCGTCGGGTTCTCTGGACTTCTTAGATCCCGGCACAATGACGAACGCCTCATAATTGAGTAAGGGACCCGTTCGCTCTTAAAGGCTCCGTCGTGTTCTTCTCTAGTGTGCACATTTGGGGCTGTGAGGCATTTAAGGAGTGCTTCATCTCGTCCGCACATTGCCATGCAACTGCAGCCTCACGTTATGTGTCTATCTATCTCCCGCGGCAAATACAACGACTATATTACCTTGCTGTGATTCAAGCTCACCCGACGTCTGGTCACGCCCGAGATCCGAGCCGCGTAACTTGCCATGTCATGAGCGGTATGTGTGCAGATATACATAGTAAATGTGTCGGCGTCTCATACACTTCCGTTATCAAGGGGATCATGACAAGGAGGTTTCTAAATACTTCAGCTAAGCAAGCACGTAGACAAGCCTTGTCAGATGTCCTTTCCAAGACAGAGTGCGTTCAGCAACCGGGTTAAGACTAGATTTAGAGATGCATTGCCTGCCATTGGCCGGATCCTTCTCGTGATGGGAGTGGAGTCGGTTTGTGAGGGAAGTTTGGCGGATAACAAACGGGGCCTAAAAGTGAGGTTCTCTCATTACCGAGTCTTCGCGTGATGAACGGTGCAGCAAATGCACACTTATGTCAGCAGCGCCCTCGTTCAAGGCACAATGCTTCAACAGCGATTGTCTTGCTCCGGACGGAGTGGCAACTGCCAGCGACTGCCCCACAACATTTTCATCTTCTGAGCTTGGGGCGACTCCGAACAGCGTTGTGGCGGAACAGACTTGCGACAGCATGGATAGTGAATCGACTCACGAACATTGGAAAGCACTGCCAGCTTGAGTAGCACTGGGTGTGCAATGTATCGGTGATACAGCAAAATGCGGTGCTGAAGTCAATTTCAGACATGACGCCGCTGTGGCGGGAGTCACGGTGTAGCTCATAACTAGTTGCTCATGGTGGTTATGATTAACTGAGTGAAGGGCTGTCGGAGAGTGCAATATACGCTGACGATCTATGGCACCGGTCACGCCCTGCGTGACCAACACGAGAAAGACACGTTCCTCTGACAGGGTGCTTCTCGGAAGCTGTAGCTCCACGGACGCATAAGGAGAGCCCAGTTCCTGTTTAACCACAGTCGCCGCGCCAGCTTCGCCAGGGATGATTTGATCCTATTGAGATTTGTCAGGGGTACGGCTACCGCGCGGAACGCTACGTTTGGTCCAATGACCCTGTAGAGCGCGTCGATCCCACATCTGCGGACATGCGTCTCGTGAAATGACGCGGATACCCCGAGGAAACACGCAGCGCAGTCGCTGGGGAAGTTCCCCATGACCCGACGGTGACCACGGTGAACTTCAGCAAACGGCACATTGGGGTCTCTCCCTGTGTAGGTCTATTCGGCGTCGTATGATGCAGTGCCGCTGAGCCTTGTCATCGACTTGCAGAACAGACCGCGTCCTATTCCGAGGCCGGGTGCTTCAGTTAGGCGATGATTTAGAGACTCGATGGTCCGAAGGTGGTATTATCTGAGCGAAGCTGCTGTCTTTAATGCTGCGACGATGAATTGCAAGCTCAGCGCGTCGAGTGCAGTCGCCGTGAGTTGCCGAAGACGGATCAGCGGCGCCTCTTGATCTGAATTGATGGGAACATATGGGAACACAGCTTCCGACGCCCATACGGCGTCTGACACTAACTCAGGTAACTGTAAGTCCACCCCGGTCTCAGGCTGTCAGACCAGCTGCATCAAGAAGTGACAATGTCGCCGTACTCGCCGCAGTCGCCGCGCTTGCCCCCCTCCCCGTCGTTGCCCTCGTCCTCGCCATGGCAGTCCTGCCCATGAACGTCAAGAACGGCAATGGCTATCCACAGAATCCCGAAAACGCCCTCATGTTCCTCCGCTTCGTCGCCAGGAGGTACCTCGTCTTCGGGTTGACAGGCTTCGTGGCCTTCACGCTTCTCTTACGCATGCTCTATGTCCGCACCGAGGTCATCTTGGAATCGCCCGCTGCTGGTCAGGAACAGTCATCTGCAAGATGGCCGGGTGCAAGGTCGCCACCGCTGTACTCGCAATACCACGAATACGAGCTCCGGTTACCACAGCACCATTGGCATGCGTCATCGCACGAGGCTGAGCCTAAGTTCTTCTTCGTGCCCGGCCACAGTCGAGGTATGATCTACATCCATTTCCATGCCCTGGAGAACCTATGTTCAACTGGGTTGACGGACAGGTTCCGGATGGGGTAACATCATGCAGGAGGTCCTGCTGAACGCGTATTTGGCCTACAAGACGGATAGAGCGCAAGTCCGCCTTCTTGCTTAGCTTGACAGGTCTATTGAAGCCCTTTACAGGTTCGTCTTCTATAACTATACCTGGAACGACAACCCATCCGAGGCTTACGCCGACTACGCTGGGAAGCCTATCCCGTCTCGCATCCCTCTGACGGCGCTGATTCGAGGTGAGTACGCACGCCCGATGGGTTCGCCCCGCATCAATCTTCGCGTCGAGAGGAACACTTCAGACAACCGTCTTGCACCTGTTCCACAACGTCACCGATAAGCGCCTCATGTTCATCTCCTTACTGTCAGTTTGGACTCGCCGTGGTACTAGGCTGCTACTCAGTTTAGCTTGTTGACTCTTGGCAAGGTGCCTTAATCTCGGTACGGGTCTCGCATTCAGCAACATCGCAGTACACATGCACCCACCTGATATTCAGATCGAAAGCTCTGAGAGTGAATCTCCATGCATAATTGCGGGACCTATTATACGGTTGCTGAACGTAGATGATGCGCGTTTAGAGCAGACATCCTCAGCAGGCGACGTCTGATCTATCTGTTCATCCTTTGCCACCATCTAGTCGGTCTCCCCTCTCGACTCTGAGTACAGAAAGCTCACTACAATGTGTGATTTAGGTCCGATAGTCGGCGCACCCTTCCCGCCCGGTCAACACGCACCTCCCGCCATTGCAGAACAGTACTGGCACACAGTCTGTGACGACCGCACGACTTCCATTGACCGGGAGGGCGTGCACAAAGAGATCGGCTCATGGATGGTCGAGCCCATCACGAGAGCCTGGGTGGGCAAGCTCGTCGCCATCGACGACCAGTGCGTCGCGGTCTCCGACGGCGCGAGCATCTACGACTGGCTGTAAGCGTTCGGACGTCCTCCACGTTACAACCCGTAGCTGAACGGGCCGTATCTCCCATGCACGACAGAACCTTCGGCGACCGCCACGCCCTCCACGAAGCCTGGACCGACTTTGCAGCCTCCCCGATCGTGACACACTTCGGCTGGTCCTCACTCGTCGAACTGGCTTTCGACAACAACCGGGAGGTGATCTCGCCCACGACGGTCTTCGAGCCCCCGCTCTCCACGATCCCCTACACCTCCAACGCGGAGCGGTACACGGAGCTCAAGGGCCTGCTCGTGCTACATCTTCGGCGGGGCGACTACGAGGCGCACTGCAACCACCTCGCGAAGTGGTCGAGCTCCTTCCTGGCCTTCAACGGCCTCCCACAGCTCGAGCAGTTCGACCCACCAGAGGGCGGAACCTGGGGCGAGAACACGCCCGAGAACTACGCGATCTACCGCAAGCACTGCTTCCCGAACACGGAGGAGATCGTCGCGCGCGTGCGCGAGGTGCAGCAGAGCGAGGCCGCGCACGGGCTCGACAAGGTGTACATCATGACGAACGGCGCCGTGCAGTGGGTCGAGGAGCTCAAGACGGCGCTCACACACGCGGGCGGCTTCAAGCACGTCGCGAGCAGCAGGGACTTGGTGCTCAACTGGGAGCAGAAGTATGTTGCGCAGGCGATGGATATGCTTGTGGGGCAGCGTGCGCAGGTCTTCATCGGCAATGGGGTGCGACATGCAACACTTTCTGAAATGTATCACAAGTAACTGATGAGTTGCATTGCAGTGGTCAAGTCTTACTGGTGGTATCGTCGTGATGCGGACGGCGAACCGCTTCCACCCGGACACGACGCGTTTCTTCTAGCCATCGCCATCGCCATCGCCATCGCCATCGCCATCGCCATCGCCGCGAAGCGATAGGTGCTTCTCCCCTCAGGCCTACGCCTATGATCTTAAAAAAAGTATGACGACCCGGCTGGATGCCACGACCTGTACGGATACATACCCCGGAGATTCTTACACTGTAAAGTACTTCGCGACCATATGTCGCATGATGTTATACCAACTTATGCTTTACAGCTGAGCCGGACGGATGTAAGTACGTAGAGACGTGGATGGGGATTGAGTGATGGAGCATATCATGAGTACAACACCGCAGTGGGTGTGAGTAAATGGGGTCAATGCCGTTGACAATGCACGTGCAGCTAGAGAAAGAGTTAGTCGAAGTAAGTAGAGATAGGTGAACTCGAGGCAGATGAGGTCGTAAGTGAGCGCATGTGTGTAGTCTTCAATTTCCTCCTAACGTAATCGGTCCCGTAAATCAGTAAATCATGCAGGTATGATCTGTCGTGCAAGCGATGAGCCTCACACTATGCCGAAAGCACACAAAGACCTCGTTTGGGAGACTCACCAGCTCGAAAACACTTCCCTGGTTCATTTTGCTGTAGGATCCTTCCAATCGTCCACCGCAACGCCCATATACTGCGGAAGGTGCTTCCACACGTCCTTCCGGACCTCCAGATCGCGCGCATGCAGCATCGTTCTGCACGGCTCGCACAGCGGCCACAGCTCAACCACGTCTTCAATCCAGTGCTCCCAAGAGTCGAGCGCCGCGTATCCCGCAATGTCGCCAATCGGGTCCTTCTGCAGCCCGTCGAGCATCATGCCGAGGATCTCGCGCAGCGCCCTCTCACAACCCTTATTCATACATTGTGAGCTCGGGAGTGGCTTGCAGATGCTGCACGCCCCGCGCGTGCTCGCGCGGACGAGCTCCGTGCGCCCGCGGAGGATGAGCTCGAGGTCGCGCTGCTCGAGTCTCTCTGTCGTGCCGTCGGAGCGCTCGACGCCCGTAGAAAGCTCCGTGTCGAGCTGGCAACATAGGTAGAGTGCGGTTGGCAGGACGGAGTCAGCATGTGTGAGGCGGGCGAGGTTGACTGCCATGATCGCGTCGGGGGGCGTGATGTGGAGGAAAAGGTTGCCGTCGGCGCCTGCGGCGTCCCAGGTGGCGAGGTCGTTTGTGAAGTAGAGCTTGAGGTGCTGCATGGCGCGGGTGTGGACGTCCTCGACGTGGTACTTGTGCGCCATGCGGACGAGCGCGGCGAGCTCGGCGAACTCCATGCGCTCGTTTGGGACGACTGGGAACCTGCGCGGTGAGGAGGGTTAAGTTCTGTCATAGGATCGTGCATGGCGGAAGATTGGGAGGACGTGAATGCCATGTCGTCATGGTGAATTATGACAGGAAACGAACCGCCACCAAGCGTGCGCATGTCACATGCAGTCCGTAGCGCAGCACGAAGCCGTGGAAGGAGGGACAAAGACGAGGGAAGGGTCGGAGGAAGAAGAAGCGAGAACGTGTACGAACGGAAGAAGCAAGCCAATCGAAGCACTTAAAGCAGCAAGAAGGAACGACGCACTTCCGAAGTCCACACAACACCCGAAGCAAATAACGAAGGTCGTCCGGCGGATCGGAGATGTGCACGACAGGACAGCTCTCTATCGTCTCCGAGCCCGACGGTTGGGCCATCGCGAAGAGGTCCTTGAAGATGACCGAATGTCTTGTGAGGAGGCCGTGGTACAAGCGAAACGCGACATCGCGGCACAGGAGGATGATGTTCCCGTCTTCGAACCAGAGATCGGAGTCGCGCTTGACGGTTCCGTTGAGTGAGATGTTGGCAAGCTCGGTGGGGAGGGCGTTCGCATGGTCGGCAATGTTAACTCTCCACCGCTTCACGACGCCATTGCTGGAACTGCTGCTGTTGGCGTTCAGGTTGCCATTGCCGCTCATCAAATCTCTGCTGGCGCGGGTTGCACGGAAGAAGAAGAGGGGCATCAGTGTCTGCCGTCGTTGGCATCGCTCGTAGAGTGAGGACAAAGGAAGAGGACGTACGAGGTCGTGCCTCTGGCTGAGGTTGCGAGATGCTCGTCAGGGGCGATGGGATGTGCAATTGGGTCGGGGTCGCTCTCGACTGGAGATTGGGGCCAGTCGGGGAGGAGGTTGGGCGATGGGGATGGTGTCCTGCTGGGTGCGGGCGTGATACGCTGGAGGACGGCTCTGCGGAGGCTCATCCCAGGAGACGACGCGGGCTTGTTCGCAAAAGGGAGAGGGTAGCTTTTAGAACGCCGTCGGCCGCTGTGCGCGCGGAGAGCCTCAGAGAACATCCCACGTATCGCCTTACCCGACGCCTTCAACCGCGTTCTTATTGTCCGTCCCCACGTGACCGAGTTTTGCCCCTATATGGCAGCTGCAAACGACGACGCCACCCGCGTCCGACGCGTCCCGCCCGCAGACAACGCGTCGACAACATCCTCCTTTCTTGCTCCGACCGAGTCAGGGCTGTCAAGAGCAACAAATACCAAAGCCCTCCGCCAGCAGCGAACGAATCGCGTAAATCCAGCTGCCATCAGAGCCGTCGGAGGGTATTGCACTTGACCTCCGTCCCGTGGGCTTCGCTTCAGCTCTAGCTAATAGTAGTGAGCCGCGTCAAGCTTGACGTTGACAAGGAGTACTGGTGGTGGCGAGAGGCAGGACACCGTCTTGCATTAATGAAGGCCCCTGGCCATCTCTGGCCATGTGTCCTGACCACCTCGTTCCCAATCCTGACACAGTGACAGACTCCTGTCCCGTTCTCCTATGATAACAACCACCGTTAGCTCACTAGACTCTATCGCCATACACGACCAGAGCCTACTATCACCCAATATCTACCAATGATGAAGGTTGAGGTAAGTTGCGAAACCGCGTCAAGACTTGACTCCCGCTTTACAAGACGGCCAAATCGCAGTCGATCGACAACATGGCGAGCCACAAGCCGAAAGGGCGGAATGCAGGCAAGCTAATGCTGATGATGAGTGTTCCCATGGACGTCTTTTATGAGGTGAGCAGCGCAAAGCATCCATCTTGTCGCTTTCGCTCACTTCGCCCCGGCTCTCGAAGATTGTCTCGCATATGGAGCCCAAAGACCTTCTCCAATTATCCCGTGCTTCCAAGGAGCTCCGAGCCCTGCTACTTTCGAAGGAGGATACGCGTCACCTTTGGGTCGCAGCTCGCAACAACGTGGTACCTCCACTTCCCGATTGCCCCGAGGATATGAGCGAGCCCCGGTATGCCTTCCTCGTATTCGAGCGGTTCTGTGAGGTAGAAGTGTGCCCTACTCGTCTCAAACACAAGACTGAAGAATCACCTGCGTTGACAGCTCTGTGGGCAAGGTCGAGCACAGAATGTCGACTACGCAATTCGCGTCAGGTTGTGTGGCGGTTGCTGGACTGCGGAGTACGTCTCTTCAATATCACACTCGCATCGCATCCACTTTTTGACCGCCCGTGTAGGGCACAAAAGGGATCAGAACTGTGCAAGACTCTGCAGCTGCAAAGACAAAAAGAGCTCCAAGAAATACTGTGTACATTGGTGCCGAGAGGAACTCGTTCATGGTCTAGTATGTGCATCTGCCCAGACTTCCATGGCGATATCTCAGCAGCTTCCAGGCTCGGAATGGCACGATGGGCCTCTAAAGAGCCTAGACCAGATGAGGCACCACTGGTACTACTCTCCTCAGTTTCTTTCCGTTGCGAGGGAATATCTTGCCCTGCGCAGAAGCGGCAATCAAACGGCACTACAGGATTTCGTCGAGAAACGCCAAGCGGATACTCTGGTCAGGAGAAATGTACGTGCGCGTTAGCATTCGGAACGGTTGACGAGCTGAATAGTGTCGCCAGTTTCATAGAACACTTCTTGATTGGGAGGTAAAGAGCGGCAACATCAAGTATGCAGCCGGCGCCGATGCCCAAGCCGAGCGAATCTCCGAGTGAGAACTATGTTGCTGTTCTTTCGACGTCGCTGACCTCTATATCTCTCAGGATCACGAACGAACTCCGTGAGCTTGGATATGACCCAACAGAATTTCCTCGGCGCAATACCGATTGGGATCAAATGCTGAACCAGCCTCGCAAGTTGACGCCTCGCAGTGCGTCTAAGTACTTCTGTGACCGTGAGAGAGCGACAACTGACCATATGCCCAGTATGGAACACAATCCGTCCGAAGCTAGTCGTCATTCTCGAGGAAGGACGACGACAACGAGAAGCGGATGCTTTCCAACTCAAGTGGGCAAAGCGGCGTGAACAGCTTCAGGCGCATTATAAACAGTTCCTGCTGGAGGATCGGGCCAGCATCAAGACGCGGACGTTGCCCAGTCCCCATGATGCGGTGGAACTGCCTTGCATGAAAGATATCATGACTGGCGAAGAACCACACGTCGATCTGACGCAGGAAAATTTCCTCACAATTCGGGACACAATGCTCTTCGAGGCCGAAGAGTATCGAGCACGAGTCCAGAGGGAGCTTGCTAAAAAGCTTGCAGATGCATCTGCGGCCAGACCTGTCGCCTCCTCCACCCTCCCACCGCGCAAGCGTCGCCGTCTACCGGGCGCCAAGTTAGTGGCGAAGGGGAAACAGCGGGCATCAGCTGCTGACGATTCGGACGACGCCGGCATGGACTCGGACGAGGTATCCAAGCTGCTCGAGAGCCCCAGCTCTGTCTTCAGGTGCTCTCCGGGCTGGCTGAACCCCGACAAATGCAACTCACAAGTCGTCATGTCCTATATCGGACTCCTGGAGCACCGGCAGGCTAAGCACGGTACATGGAATAATGACGATATTTTCGTCACGAAGCCAGGGTATGGTGACCTCTTTGACGCTCAGTTCGCCAGGCGACTACTTTCTTCACTTCGACTCGAAGAGGGCACGACACACTCGGAGTTGGATGTTATTGTTCACTCTGGAAGGCCACAATGCAGTTGCCGGAAGGACCCGATCCCCAACTTCGAATCAGAGCCTAAGCCGGCGATCTTCGGAAGGCTGGTGCGTCTATTTTCATCGTAATGACGTGTCGCGTTGATATAACTTGCCCATGCGGCCTCTCAGATACAACATCTGGTGCTGGCATACCGCCAACAGTCCTGGATAAAGGGGTAGGTGTTTTTGCAGTGAGTACTGTCAAGCGTTCAGCTATTCATGGTGCATATGCTCCTGTACAGCCGCCAAGCAGACCCCGCAGAGAACTTGGACGAACATCATATCACCTTCACGCCGTTCGCGGTCCCGGATGCTGCGATTGCATCTTCGTCTGGTGACGTTGCTGTCTGACATGTACAGGTATTTGACACTCGTCGATATTCATGCGCGAGCCTCGGCCTGGGTGTCTAGTCGGGCGAGTCAGTCCGGCGGTGTCGTCCGAGATAACGGAAGGTGGGTACTTATCCTACATCGGATTGATATGGAAGTCTGTGTTCGCTATTGGCCAAACGCAGTGCTGTGACGAGTTTCGAGAAGTGCACCGTATGTCAGAGTAGACCTTCTTGAACCGTAACTCGGAGACAGCTGTCATTTTTGTGATCATGTCATCTCATAAGTACTCTTCACGTTCTACTCTTACTAATGGACGCCGATAGAGTTCGCGTTAGAAGAGCCTCGATTCCACTGCTGCATAAAAGGATCATCGGCGCAACTTGTTCCTTCCACTGAGCCATCCAACATCAGTCTGTCCCCCTGGTTTTGCATCGGACGTCTTGCCAGTAACTGCGAAAACTCCGCGGCCGTAATTGAGGCGCTGACCAAGAGCCGATGAACAAGGTGCGTGGATTGTAGATGGCCAGTTATATTGCTATTTTGCCTGGACTGAACGTCTGATCCCTCCAGTCCCGAAGCCAGTGTGTCCATACGAGGAAGAAGTCAAGGCGGGGAAGTACTGGGAGTCTGTCTGGGTTGTTGAACGTTCCCTTGGACATATTCTTCGAGGTATAAGCTATCCGTCTGAGACCTGCCTTGACGTCCCCTCGCCATGTTAACTACCATCCCGCAACTTCGACTTTCACAGATTGCATGTCACTTAGAGCCCTTGGACATCCTCCAGCTCTCCCGCACGTCGAAGGCCCTCAGACGTCTATTGCTGTCCCGCACATCTCGGCATATCTGGATTACGGCGCGTAAACGCATCGCTCCCGAGCACTTCCAGACGCGCCAGCAGGTCTAAGCGAGCCACTGTATGCTGCGCTCGTATTCCAGCCCACGTGCATGGTCAGTACCCCATACTGCTTGGTATTCCATATATAATTCTTGTTCACAGGCATGCGGCTCACGAGCTTTGAGTGTTGATTACGCTTTGCAGGTGAGATTCTGTCGGCCTTGTTGGAACGAGAAGTACTGTACCATTTCGAATGGTTCAACCAAGCCTGTGACATGTGACACCAAAATTTGGCCGTAAGTATTCGACCAGGAGGCCGGTGACAGGTGACACGGGCCAAATTTCGACCAAAATCAGGGCGCGCGACAGCGCGCCGCCCCCGGGAGGTCTTAGCGCCCGGAGAGTGGTTCCGACCAGCCTCGCTGTGACGTGTTACAGGTCCCCAATTTTCGACCAAATTGAGGGCCTGTTATGCGTGACTGGTCGAACCATTCGAAATGGTACAGTAAGTCTTCCTTTGATTTTCCAGCACGAACATAGTCGTTGGACGCGCGATACAGCGTTATTCGGGGGAAGGATCTAGCCAAGGCAGCACTAGAGGACTACATACTCGACGAGTTCTTCAGCCTACTCCCTGCGGAATCACGTCCCCGTCACACTCTCACACGGAAGGGTGAGTTCGCGTCCAAATCGATCCGCTCGTGTCTCACGGCCGCTTGCAGATGACCGCTCGATTGCCCATGTAGAAGCCGTGAAGCAAACCCAGACAGATCGCTACTATTGGATAGAGTTCTCCGCTATTGCGGAGCAATATCGGCAAGTATGTGAGCTGCGAGATGAGCAAGGCTTCGGAGAGTTCGTCGTGGAGCGCTCAGCGGTGACCTTGGCTAGACTGAACGTGAGTTCGCCAGCGGCCGGGTCGTGTGATACTACTGACTTCCAATATCGCAGTTCCATCGAGACCTCCTGAATTGGGAGCACGATAGGATGGTCTATAGGCATCACATGTCAGGACACATACATTGGATTGCATCGGTTTGTGGACTGACGCGATCAAAACTAGGGTTGACCATAGGCTAGAAGAGTACGGCTACGAAGTCGCGGATTATCCAAGCAGAGGGGTGGATCCCGAGTTGGATTGGACAATGAGTATTGTCGAGGGTCTATGACAGGCGTGACTTGCTCCGCCCGGGCCTTTGTCTTTGTGGCGCGGAGCAAAGCGCGCTTTGTCCCTGCGCGTGCTTTGACAGCCATTGTCAAAGGACGCATTGGCGGACCATTCAGCCATGGACGGCTCTTCACGGGCTTCCCCTTCATAGAGTCACGGACAGTATATATAGGACCCCGGTAGTTCTCTTCCCTCCACCACCTTTCTCACTCGTGTGCTCGCAAGGTACTGTAGATTTACGATAGTCTCCTCTATCACCACCTTTCTCACTCGTGTGCTCGCAAGTCCATCGACTTCGAGCACTTCTTCTGCTTTTTCAGGACTACGGCTCCGCGCCGAGCGCCTCCACCTCGCGGGCCCGACGGACGCTTCCTCCGCAGGCCATCCACTCCGCCTCTCGAGCCCCTTCCCGATCTTCTCCCAACTCCTGAGGCAGCCATGCCCGACGGCATCGTAAACCCGAACGATGCTGGACCTTCCTCGCAGCCGGTCACACCAGCAGGCGCAGGCACAACAGGTTCTAACCAGCCGGGTCAATCCCCAGCCACACCTCCGCCGACCACCCCCGTCTCAGCGGACGGAGGTTCGATCTCGTTCTCCCAGGAACAGGTGGCCGTTCTGCTCGGCGCACTTTCAAGGCTTCAAGTCAACCCGGCGGCCTTGGGACTTGCACCGGGGCCAGGTTCTACCACTACGGGTTCAGCTCCGGAGCCCGTCACAGCTAGCTCCTTCCCACAGTTCGCACCGGCGGTCAACCTTCCCTCTTCGGGTACGTCTCTCCTTGATCTTTTTCCTTCTGTCAAGGCAAGCATCCTCTTGGACATCGCGAGGCACGACTTCGAGCCCAGCGACCTGTACAAATTGGACCCGAAGTATCGCGATAAGGCAGCTCGGTCGGTCCTGGACTTCGACGGCACAACGTTCACTTTGCGGGACCCATCCACAAAAGATTATCCCTCCTTCCGCTCTGTTTTCGCGCCACTCATGACATACTTCAACATCCTCACGGCGTTCGCGGCTTCAAGCGGCAACACCGAATACCAGTATCAAGTGGCCAGCGGAGCATTCTTCTACATGTCTCAGCTCGAGCAGTTCAACGACGAGTATCAGTGGTCCGCGGTATTGCTGTATCACATCAATTTCCACCACAAGCGACGACGGGAGATGGCACGCGGCGATTATTCTGGATGGGCTCAGGTCGATTCCGCTCTGCATGCGCAACATCTCTGCGGCAAGGAACGTCAGCGCATGGCAGCGGCGCGTGGGACACAGAAGAACGCCTCAGGGTCTGGAGGTAGCAACACCGCGACGGAGGTTTGCCACCTCTTCAACCGAGGCGCATGCACGTCCCCATGCCGCAACAAGCGCATCCACAAGTGCTCCGAGTGCGGGTCCGTTGACCACGGACTGTCTGCTTGTCCGAAGGCATCTGCCTGAAGGCGTGGCAGGACGAGTGGTTCCTGTACCGCTTCCTGCCAACCCGCTCGTCCTCGCCAAAAGGACGGCAGCACCGGTTTCTCCCCCGTATTCCGGCCTCCATTTACTTCTGTTCCCCCACACTCCACATCTCCCGCGGCCCAGCCGCCGCCGCTCCCGCATGCACCGTTATTTCCGCCCGGTCCGCCCCCTTCCGCTCGCCCCAACACCGACCCTCGGTGCAACCATATTGCACGACGAGTCGACGACACGTTCCGCGTTCAGTCATCACTGAAGCGTGACGTCTGGGCACATTACCTCGCCGAATATCCAGACCAAGACTATGTACAGTCCATACTCCACATAATAGAATATGGTGCTTGTCTCGGATACTCTGGCCCGTCGCAGTCCCAGTCCTGCCGCAATTTGCGTTCTGCTCTTGAACATCCTGAAACCGTCTCCGCTGACATTGCCGCGCTGCTCCCCCGCCATCGCATACATGGTCCCTTTCCAGCTCCGCTGCTGAACCCATTCCGCTGCTCACCCCTCGGCGTTGTGTCCCGCCCTCGCAACCCCGCCAAGCTCCGTGTCATTCACCACCTCTCTTGGCCACCCGGCTCATCAGTAAACGATGGTATTCCTGACTCCGAAAGTCATATTTCTTACGAATCCTTCGACTCTGCTGTCGCAGAGGTTCGACGTCTCGGTCGCGGATCTTTGCTTGCCAAACTTGATCTCAAGGACGCTTTTCGACACATCCCGGTTCGGCGCGACGACTGGTACTTGCTGGGCTGCCACTGGCTCGACAAGTTCTACTATCACGTTGTTCTTGTATTTGGTGCTAAGTCTGCTCCGTATATATTCAACTTGTTCGCCGAAGCACTCCACTGGATTATTCAGCGACACATCCCCGCCTCACTCCGCCACTACCTCGACGACTTTCTGCCAATCTTTGCACCATCTACTCCTCTGCCCACTGCTCATGCAGCTGTGGAATGGATGATGGGTCTTGGGAAACAGCTCGGACTGGAGTTTCAGGAACTCAAGACCACATGGCCCTGCACTTGTCTCGAGTTTCTTGGTCATGAACTCGACACAGATGCAATGGAGGCCCGCATGCCGGCAGACAAGCTGGCCTGGCTCGGGGACATGCTCGCGACTTGGCGCACTAAGCGGACATGCCGACTTCGGGAATTGCAGAGCCTGATTGGGTTCCTACAGTTCTCGGCGCAAGTCATCCCGCACGCTCGTGCATTCATCCGCCGTCTGATTGAGTTCTCCGCTACCTTCAAGTCCGCCTTCTCTGTCCGTCACATCCCCGCATACGCACGCGCCGACATTCATTGGTGGTCCGTCTTCCACTCCATGTGGAACGGCATCATGCTCATCACCCCTTCACGAGCAACCATTCACGTTTTCACCGATGCCAGCGGAGCAGAGTCCAAAGGTATCGGAGGCATCTTTGGCACCTCTTGGTTTGCCACTCGAGTCCCACGGCGCTTTAGGAAGCGCGATATCCAGTTCAAGGAGATATACGCGGCCCTTCAAGCAACCCTACGCTGGGGTCATACCTGGAGCGGTCAACATGTGGTTTTCCACATCGACAATGAGGTCATCGTCAACGCCATAGAAACAGACCGCAACCGCTCACGGGCTACGATGTCCGTGCTTCGCACCCTCCTGATGATGGCTGCTTGCCTCGACTTCTCATTCTCCTCTGTTTGGTTATCATCGAAAGAAAACGCCTTAGCTGACGCAGCGTCCCGTTTCCAGTACACCCAGCTTTTCCAGCTCGCCCCGCACCTCTCCCCGAAACCCTCCTCACCGCACCCCCCGCTCACTGGTATGAAACGCACTCTCAGTACTCTCGACATGTCGCTTTCTACCTCTGGCACGGACTCGCTTCCAGTACCCGCAAGACCTATGGCACTGGCCAAAAGTCTTTCATTGATTTCGTGCGCCTGAACCCGGCATTTGCCAACCCTGACGGCTCCATTCTTCCCGCCTCCCAGCGTGCGGTCATGGAGTGGGTCGCAGCTTTGGGCGCGCGCGGCCTGCAGCCGAAAACAATCAAGTCTTATCTCACGGGTGTCCGTTCCCTTCACGTCGATGCTGATCTCCCCTTCGCAGTGTGCGAGTCTCCCGTTGTGCAGCGTCTCATCCGCGGGATCAAGCGCTACCACGGCGAACGCGCACGCAACCCAAAGCTTCCTATTACCCTCGACATTCTGCGGCGCCTGTGCTCCTCCCTTTCTCCAATTTCTCTTCAGGATGTCAACTTTCAAGCTGCCATCACCTTAGCATTTGCAGGCTTTCTCCGCTGCGGAGAATTCACCGTCAGCAAAGACTCGGCTTATAGCCCGTCTACCGGCCTCTCTCGTGGATCCGCGCAGTTCCTCCCGGATATCGCCACTGCTACCCATGTAGTGTTATCCCTCCCCGCGTCCAAGACTGACCCATTTCGAAAGGGCGTCTCTATCCTCGTCGCATCAGCTCCAGGTGCTGCCACATGCCCTGTCTCTGCGCTTCGCCGTCTCTTTCAAATGGACCCACAAGATCCCGCAGCACCGATGTTCTTTGGAGATTTAGGGCCAGGTTCCCCTCTCACTCGTTCTTCTTTCGTAACCCGCCTCAAGTCACTATTATCTGCGCTAGGCTTTGATGGTGCGAAGTACTCCGGACATAGCTTCCGTCGCGGAGCCGCGACCTCTGCAGCCTCAGTGGGATACGCCGACCATGAGATTCAACAGCTTGGGCGCTGGCGCAGTGATGCGTACCGGCTGTACATTGATGTCTCCCGCGACCGCATCCTGCACCTATCCACTCGACTCCATTGGGCCGATCCTCGCACTCAAGATTTCGAGCCTCCGGCTCTTCCTTTCGCTCCTCCACCTTTGGCTTGAGCTCGGCCCCGCTGTGGGTCGCGCGAGAGAGCGGTAGCGACGCGGACCGACTCGCGCGGTTCCGATGTCTGTTCGGACATCTTCGAATCCACCGAGTTCTGCTTGCCCAAGTCACGCCGAGTGATAGATGGATTGGACAATGAGTATTGTCGAGGGTCTATGACAGGCGTGACTTGCTCCGCCCGGGCCTTTGTCTTTGTGGCGCGGAGCAAAGCGCGCTTTGTCCCTGCGCGTGCTTTGACAGCCATTGTCAAAGGACGCATTGGCGGACCATTCAGCCATGGACGGCTCTTCACGGGCTTCCCCTTCATAGAGTCACGGACAGTATATATAGGACCCCGGTAGTTCTCTTCCCTCCACCACCTTTCTCACTCGTGTGCTCGCAAGGTACTGTAGATTTACGATAGTCTCCTCTATCACCACCTTTCTCACTCGTGTGCTCGCAAGTCCATCGACTTCGAGCACTTCTTCTGCTTTTTCACCCTCCCATCCGCTATCCCTACTTTGTTTAGTGTTTCGATTTGCTACGTCTCATGTATCTACACTACGAAGTCGCGGATTATCCAAGCAGAGGGGTGGATCCCGAGTTCTATATGCTCCGATATGACGCGCGGTATATGAAACCGCGGAGTACGTTTCGTCTACTAGCCAGCTCGGATGATTGCTGACATGGAGTCATCGTAGTCTGGCAGATCATACGGCCCAAACTCCTCGAGCACCTCGAAGCCGAGCGTTCACGTCGGGAGAAGGCGAAGTGGAAGAAGCGGAGAGACCTGCTGAGAGGATATTACATTTCATTCTGCCGCAGTGGCAGACTGGTCGCGGCATCAGACATCCAGAAGCGCACCCTTGCGAACTTCGAAGATGCCTCGCAGCTCCCTTGCATGCGTGCGCTCCTCGTGGCTCAGACCCCCCATGTCGATAACACCGAGGCTCAGTTCGCGATGCTCGAGCCGACCATCCTCACGGAGTCTCACGTCTACCGTGCACGGGTCTACAGCGACCTAGTACAGCTAGTCTTGGCCAGGTATCCGGAAAGGGCGACGAGTACACTGGCAGATGGTGGTAACAACATGGACCCCGACGACGGGAACGTTTCCGCAGCACAGTTGGCACTTCTAGAGGATCCCACTATCCTGTTTCGCTGCACATTGTGCAACTGTTCGATGTCATATCTTGGCATCTTGGAACACTGGCAGACTGTACAGACGACAACTCCATGGGCATCGCAACACGTCCAACTCCCTTCGGCATGGTCCGTCGATCGCCTCCTGACAGCGTTGAGCCAAATCTCCAGACTGAGAGTCAAGAGACATTCAAGGTTGAGACAATGTTTGGAGAGTGGTCCGGTAGTTTGTGCTTGCAGTGGTAACGATCCTCTGCTTGAAGAGTCTGACGGAGTGCACAAACACTTAATACTCGACAGGCTGGTACGTCCTACACTTTTTCACGTGTATCGGACTTGTAATGCTAGCTGACGATCGTTGAATATGTCTTAGCTCAAACATGTCAACAGGTACAGTATGATCCTCGCCGACACTCGCGGCGCGTGCTTCTCGATGTATATCAGCTCACTCGTTGCCCCCATGCCTAGTAACATAGCCACGCGTGCAGAGCACCTCATAACCATCCGACGCACCGCGTGAGGACTATTCTCCTGCATGTAAGTACGCATTATCTCACTTCTCCGCTGTTCTACACTAAGTTACTATGACTTATCACCAGCAGCTGAGGATGAGTTACTTAGTACCATGCTATGGTTTGCTAGATATTAGAAGGGCCGCGCGACATCCACCGTACGCATGAGGCTCAGGTCCCCCAGCCTGATGCACCTTCGAGTCCTGGCAATGTGCTGCTCTTGCATATGCGACGTGCGTGTGCACAACCTTGGAAAAATGCACTGGAATGGTGTAAGTATCGACAGAGAAGCCATCTCCGGGCCGTCCTGTGCTACATCTACATCTGACTTTAGCACAACCGGACTTCGTGCATAAACGACATCTCCAGCCATGATAAGCAAAGTACCAACTTGAAACTACATAATGTATGGGGACCCGCAACGCCTGCCATCCCTTTGGCACACTTAGTCAGCAGACGCTCAGCAAAAGGATGGTCGTGGTGTTTGCGGGCGCTAATGCTGCGCTCTGGGACGCGACGCTTGCGCGCGATGCAAGGTTTGGCTCCACCTCGAGTTTTGACCCATCTGCAAATCCCTCCGCTTCGCGCGAAGTGAGAATTGACTTGTAATTGACCATTGTAAGCTATGCTCTGCATTGTAAGCTTGTCTCAAGCTTGGAGCTCTGGAGAAGCTGCGCGCAAGGAGAGTTCAGGGTCCATTTCTGCTATGTGGGCATTCTAGAGCCCATTTTAGTGGTGCTTTTGAGTTCCCATAGTGTGATCCGACTCTTAGAAGTAGTCGCGATTTATTTTGAATGCATTAGGGGTCAGAAGACACCTCACCAACACGCGCAGCGGGGAAGAGAGGCGAGACTGACGAGACCACGTGACTAATTTACCGCGTCGGTGGCGTGGGTTGCCCCTGCGCGCGACGCGTCTGGGTAGACTTCGGTATGCGTGAAGTTTTCTGCTCTCCCTCCCCATCCGCGCACTACACAAGGTCTCGCCTTCCATTTGGACAGCATACATTTAGAACTTGTATTGAGTAAATCTGGAGAGCAACGTTGTCGAGCTCTAACATTCATCATAAACCCTGGTGAACACCAGAGCGTGGGTGCTAGTAGCTTACTTGCGTCCAGTTTGTTCAATACATGTTCTAGAGAGACCTTCCGAGAGTAGAACCCGCCTGTGTTCGTGGCCATATCATACTCTGAAACCCTCAAATACTTCGCGCAGCCCAGCGACCACATCCACACAGCGCTTAAGCAAAATACAAACACGGACAAACAACTCGAGCCTCGCAGGCGTTGCGGGTCCCCACTAGTACATAGTACTTTAGGAGGACTTCCCAGTGGACGGGCCGTGCGGCGTTCCCGGGCCGTAGCGATCCGGAAAACGCGTATGGTCACGCGTCTGTCACGCCCTGGTGGCCAGCGCCACCTCGTCGGCCTCCTCCTCTTCCTCCTCCTCTGCCTAGCTTGGATTAGTCTCGGTGACATACTCAGCATGAGCACACAGCTTACAATTTCCTCGTACTTCTCTCAGAGTACAGCGCCCACCACACCGAGCGGCGAGACAGGCGGAAGGAGCAACAGGGGAGGCACTCCTATTGACCTCACATTCGATTCCGACGGGGAGGGGATGTCGCCACCTCGCAAGCGGCAAAGGACGACAAGTAGCTTCTTTGGCTCGAAGCACGCCGCGGCGCCGTCACCGAAGCCAGCCACGCAGGCTGCGAGCAGCGCTGGACATGCTGAACAATGGCGGTTCGACCCCGCATCTCCCACCAAATCCTCTCGTTCTGCAGACGGCGAGCAGCAACGCAGTGCGCACGAGAGGGCCAAGAAGATTCTCTTGGGAGGAGATAACATCTTCAATCGTACGAAGTACTCGGATGATGCACCCCTTCCGTCCGAAGGAGGAGATGACCCCGTCGGGGACGGGGATCCGCAGTCAGAAGAGGAGAACAAGGCTGAAGAGAAGTTCGGTGAGCTTTTGGAGATGTTCTCGAATGCTGGTACGAAGAAGAAGGGCAAGTCCACGGCCAAGAAGGCGAAGCCACCGGTGGCGGGTCCTAGTCGCTCGAGGGGTCAGAAGGTGGAAGAAGTAGGCCCCAGCGGGCAGACTTATACGCCATTCGAGCTCCAAGTATGTCCGGAAGTGGAATATATTCGCCCATCCTCTGACTGCTTGCGCAGGTACGAGAACTGAAAGCAAAACACCCCGGCACGGTGCTCATGATTCAGTCTGGTTACAAGATGCTCTTCTTCGAGGAGGATGCTAAGGTTCGCCATGGTCAAGACATCGCTGGCTTGTGACTAAGAAGGACTACAGATTGCCGCGAAGGAGCTCGGAATGGTCTGCTTCCCCAAGCGAAACCTCCTGACGGCTATGATACCATTACACAGACGAGACGTGCACCTGAAGAAGTACGTCAGTGAGCCTGAAGTCTGAAGTGTCTATCCCGACTTTGCGCCAACAGGTTATTGTCGCAAGGATACAAGGTTGGCATCGTCGAACAGACTGAGACGGCTGCGCTGAAGAAGGTCAGCGACAACCGCAACGAACTCTTCGCTCGAGAAGTGACCAACCTGTACACTGCTGCGACGTACGTCCACGTCGGTAGCGCAACATAGAGGCTAATTAACTTTTCTCTAGATACGTGGACGACCTGAATACGACTGACGAGCTGGACGCGAACATTGCACCGCCAATGATGTGCTTGCTAGAAGAACAACGTGGAGGAATGGGTGCGGACGAACGTGTCTTGATGGCTATGGTCTCGATATCCCCGAGCACTGGTGACGTGGTATGGGATGAGTTCGAAGGTCAGTCCGACTTATGGGACCGTAGTCATAAGATTAACAGGTCACGTAGACAACCACATGCGCACCGAATTGGAGGTTCGTGAGGCTACGGTTCCTTATGTCAAATGGCCAATGTGCTGAGAGGCTTTCAGACGAGAATGGTCCACACGAAACCGTTCGAACTCCTCTTGCCTGCTAAGAAGCTCAGCACCGCGACAGAGAAGATGATCAAGTACTTCACAGAGTGCGTACTTTGATTGTTTCAATGACTGCTCGTCGAAAACAGTCTTGACCTCTGCGACATAGGCACTCGCATACCGAGCATCGCGTTCGAATAGAGCGATTTTCGAAGCAGATGGCTTACACGGATGCATTCGCATTGCTTTCCAAGTTCTACACAAAGAGACATGCGGCAGCATCAGAGAGCTTCAATAATGGTTTGTCTCCGCCTATGTGCGTGGAGAGCCCGAGACTCAAATACAATGACAGGTGACCTCATGGCAGCCGTAACAGACTTCTCCAAGCTGGTCGTCATTACTCTAGCACAATCCCTACAGTATCTCTCTGCGTTCAATGTTGCCGACGCTCTGCGAGAGACCCGCTTCTTTGCCAAGTTCACCGAGAGGACGCACATGCTGCTCAACGCTAACACACTCACTAACCTGTATGGAGATCAACCCTGCTGTGTGTATCAGACTGACGCCAGCGTAATCCCCCAGGGAAATTTACCGGAACGACACTGACTTCACTGCCAAGGGTTCGCTCATGTGGATCCTCAACCGGACGTCCACCAAGTTCGGCGCACGACTGCTGAGAAACTGGGTCGGAAAGCCTTTGGTAGACCACAAGTACGTCCCTGCATCCCTTCCTCCCTCACCTCTTCTTCACGTCATTTCACTCGCAGCGCACTCCGCGAACGCACCGAAGCAGTGGAGGAGATCCTGTCCAACAGATCCCCCAAACTCACACTATTGCGCGAGCTCCTCCGCCGTCTTCCTGACCTCGCTCGAGGTTTGTGCCGCATCCAGTACGGGAAGTGCACTCCGCAGGAACTCGTCACACTGCTGAGGGCATTCAACAAAGTCGGGACCACTTTTGCTCCTCCGCATCCCAGCCAGCCATCGCAGTCGGCGACCCTGAAGTCGAAGCTGCTGGCGGGCGTTTTGGACGCTCTCCCCAAGCTGAAGGACCCGGTGAAGGAGCTGTGCGAGGCCCTCATCTTCAAGGAGGCAGAGGCCGGACGAGAGGACGCGATGTGGACGGATGTCGAGGACAGGTTCCCCGCGGTGGACTCGTTGATGGTGGTAAGAGGTGGTCCGTTAGTTATGTCATTCAGAAAGTACTGACGGATATTTGCAAGGCAATATCAGTGGTCGAGTCGAATCTGCTCGAAGAGCTGAAGCGCATCCGTAAGGCCATCAAGAAGCCTGCGCTCAAGTACGCGGAGTGGAATGGTGAAGAGGTGAGCGCACTTCCTACAGCGCCTTTGGCGGTACGATGGGTACTTATGCACGAAACAGTACGTTGTCGAGATAGACAAGAGCGAGCGTCGGGAGATCCCGCCGACCTGGACGCTTCTATCAAGCACGAAGTACAAGCGGCGGTACCACACCCCCGAAGTTCGCACGATGCTCCAAGAACGAGCACAACACAAGGAAGCTCTTACCGCGGAGGCACACAAGGCCTTCCTGTCCTTCCTGGACGAAATTATCGAGAAGTACTATGCGCTACTCCGGGACGCGGTGAACAAGCTCGCAGTCACGGACTGCTTGTTCAGCCTCGCACAGGTTGCCGCACAGGAGGGTTACTGCCGACCACAGTTTGTGGAGCGAACGGACGGGGATGAGGACGTGCTCGAGATCGTGAAGGGGCGCCATCCTATGATCGAGGCCGTACGAACAGATCCGTTCGTGCCGAACTCGTTGAAGATGGGTGCCAGCGACACAAGGCACAAGATCATCACTGGGCCGAACATGGGCGGGAAGAGTTCCGTCGTGCGGATGACTGCTCTGTGCACGATTGTAAGCGACATTGAGAGTTGAACGCTTGGTGGTCCGTGCTGACCTCCAATCTGCAGATGGCACAAGTTGGATCATACGTGCCTGCTGAGTCAATGAGACTCTCTTTGCTGGATGGTGTGCTCACCAGGATGGGCGGTGAGTGCCCCCAAATCATCCACTAACTTGACCTTCATGCCGTATATTCGTAGCGTCCGATGAGCTCTCTCGGGGCCGCTCGACCTTCATGGTGGAGATGCAGGAGACGAGCGACATTCTCCAGATGGCTACGCCCAGGACGCTCGTAGTACTCGACGAGCTGGGCCGAGGGACCTCCACGTTCGACGGGGTAAGTGGGTGCAACCACAGTAGATTCTCATGAGAGCTTATATCAGGCTGTGTCCCTAGATGGCCATCGCAGGAGCTGTATTACAGCATCTTGTACAGGTAGTCAAGTGCAAGACGCTATTCATCACCCACTACCCTCAGGTTGCCACCGACCTGGAGCGCATGTTCCCGTCCGACGTGGGTAACATGCACATGGGCTTTACGGAGGAGACGCGCATCGACGGCACAAGGGAAGTCACCTTCCTGTACCGACTAGAGCGCGGACTCGTCATGGAGTCGTTTGGTGTCGAGTGTGCACGGCTCGCCGGCCTTCCGGAATCCGTCCTCCAGGTCGCCGCTGGGAAGGCTGCAAACATGAAGCAGGTCATTGAGGAGCGGTTAAGGCGGAAAAAGTGAGTCTTTATGGTATTGATCCGTGATCTCATACAAACCTCTGGGGCAGGTTACGCAAGTGCGCGCAACTCGTCCAGAAATGCCTTGCGAGCGGCGCTCATGTCGTAGAACAGCATGCCGCATTGGATGACCTGAGAAATGTTGTGGAGTCGATATCTACGCTATCTACGAGCGAATCGTCTACACGAGTCGACTAGTCGGACTTGGCTTTCTTCGCCTTTTTGTGTTTCGCCTTCTTCCCACTCTCCTTCTCGTCACCCTCCCCATCAACCCCTGCATCCCCCGCTTTCCTCTTGGCAGCAGTAGCCTTAGCTTTGTCCTTGCTCTTGTCTGATGCTTTCGACCCCGCTTTGTCATCTTGTACAAGCTGAATAATCTGCTTGCACATCGCCTGCAACCCGACGGATGCCTTGAGTCGGTCACTGGAAGCTAGACTGCCGGAAAGGTCGGACCACTTGGAGGGCTCCCAAGCTGAGGAGAGTTCCGCATCGTTCTGAGCGACGCGCTTGGTCTGGCGAACGGCCATTAATGCGAGCTTGAGGATTTCCTTGGCCTGTGCAGGTTGGACGGACGTTGCGCCCGTTGCGGAGCACGCGTTCGATAGCGTATCAAGGATAGCTTGGCGAAGTTTTGGTACAAACGCCAGTACTTCCGCCTTGCGGTCACCCTGTGAGCCATGAGTATGACGTCAGGACTACGACGATAGACAGGACACATACGATGGCCGGGAGCTGATTGATCAGTGTCTGGAGGAGATGGAAGGCTTGCATCTGCCGGTAGACGTTGAGCGCGTCTCCGGTGGCCTTGACAAGATCATCGCGGATGCCCCAAGCTGCTTGGGGATGCCTCTTTACGAAGTCATCGAAGAACGCGGTATTGAGCTTCGACGACTTGCGAGCAACGAAGTCGTGCAATGACTCCCGATACGCTTTCTGCACCGGTTCCACGGCATCGGCGTGCAGGAGAACCTTGGCCAGATAGAGGCTGGATTGGTTCAACGTCGTTAGCACGTCCGAAGTTGACGCCTTCCTCGCGAGTTCGTGCAGCTCCTCCAAAATCTTCGCTGCGTCCTCGGCCGCTACAGACGTCGGGATGTCCTTCGACTTGCCAAGCCGGTTCCGGAGGATACCTGTCGCCTTGTCAGAGAGCTGCTTCTCGTCAGGACCGGTGGCGACAATCAGCTCGACGAGCGGCATGATGAGGCGGATAACCAGGGGGTTCGTCGGCTGTTTCCTGACGAAGATGTCGATGAGGTCGAGCACGCGGTTCTTGAAGTGCGTCGCCTCCCTCTGCGCATCGACGTCTATACGCAGTGTAAGCAGACGGACCCGATACGGGGAAACAGATGCTAAATTACTTGCCTTTTCTGGTCCCCTTCTCGGCAGCACGCGCCTTGAATGCCGCGGCGAGCTTGTCGTCGATAGCGAGCATCTGGTCGTCGTCCATCAGATCCTCCTCCGATTCGTCGTCGGAGTCGCCTGTCGCCGCTGAGATACCGTTGACTCGCAGCGCTTCCTCAATCTTGCGCCGGAGTTCCAGGTCAGCCTCCTCATCAGCCTCCTCCTCTTCCTCCTCTTCTTCGCCGGCGGATGACGAGGAGGACGACGACTCGTCATCCTCTGCATCATCGTCTTCGTTATCTTCCGCGTCTTCCATATCCACGTCCTCATCCTCGTCGGCCATAAGCTCTTCGGGATCGCGGCGCTCCAATTGCTGTAGAGGAATCACCGAGGTAGATAAGCTACCACCGCGCACACGCCGGTCCAGCCGCGGAAAGAACTCACGGTGAGAATGAGATCAATCGTGCTCTCTTGCACAGAGCCCGACAGCAACGCAAAGACCTGATTGGCCGCGGCGCGCAGATATGCCGTACCCTTCTCGAGGAAGCCGATGACGGTGTCGACGAGAACATCGACCGGCTCGGGAAGTTCCTTGTCCTTGCCCTTGTCTTCGCCCATTGACTTGCGGCCCTTCTTTCCCTTCTTGTTCTCGGCAGGGAAAAGGCGTGAGGCCCCGTCAAGGCAATTCTGTGAGATAGACTATGTCAAGTGGCGGTACCGAGCAGAGTGACGTAGCGTGCTCACCTCGAGCGTTTCCAGATCTGCATCATTGTCATCGGCGCAGTACGTGTGCACAAGCGTTGCTGCGAGAAGAAGCTCGACGCCGCGTGCTTCCTCTCGACGCTCCTCGGACGCCTATACAGTTGGTTGTCCTTAGCATTCAGTGGTCATCACGGTGGTGTCAGGGCACTTACATCTTTGAGCCGTGAAATGATCTCGCGGGCCTTCTGGCGCTGCTCCACCTCCTCCGCTTCGGGCTCGTTGAGCGGCCGTACATGCTTGGTATCCTTCTCAAGCTGCTCGATCGTCGCCAGCACTCGGGACACCCAGAACCGTCCGTCAGAGGCGACCGCAGCGACCTTAGTCGCCTTGCTATCTCCTACCCAGCAGCGGTCAATCTCCATCGCAACACTATCTCAGGAGGCGGAACGGCACCTTTGATGATAGTGGTTTGCCCTGTCAGATCGGCTAAGCACGCAAGCAGTCGCTCGCGACAGTTCTTCCGCAATTCCTCCGAGAAAGCGGGACTGGGAACGCTGCGCAGCTAAGGGGCGAAAAAAAGCATCCGGGTTCAGTAATCTGCGATCTGCGTCATGCACGGGGAAGAAAACACACGTCGACCCCGAGTACATGGACACGGGATGGGAGGGTATATCTGAACTTACCGCGGCGATGGCTCCCTTCTCCGACTTCTTCGCGATGATGAAGAGCCCGTGGACGGTGAACCAGTCGAGAATCGTCTGTATCCACGCATCGCTCTTGGGAACCGCCCCGTTGCGGATAAGTGCACTGAGTTGGTCGATGATCCACGCGCGGCGCGTGTTCAGAGCGTGGACGTCCGCTTCCGCCCTGTGTATATACAAGAATAGCGCCAGATTGAATGATATGATTGATCAGCGACGCCTCGAATGGAATGGACGAGAGAGTTGTGAGCCCGTTGTACGTACTCTGCGGAAGCGGAAGGCTCTTCGTCGACCTGTTTGAGAAGGTACTCGATGTAGCTCTGGATCCCTTCGTCGTCCATTGACGTCAGAATTGACTCAACGGTCTTGGTCTTCGTGAGCTTGTCAAACTGCCGGCTGCCGTTGACTCCAGTGAGCTGGAGGATCAGCGAAAAGCCGATCTTGGGATTGCTCTTCACAGCATTCTGCATGTCCGAAACCTGCAGGTATCGACAGGAGATCAAAACTCATCTGAGATGGGACCGGAGACAGAAACAGCCTGCGCTGAACGTACCACTTGCCTGGCGGCCTTGTGAAGATAGCGGTCGCTATTCGAGAGATGGTTGATCCACGAGCGCATGAAGTTCTTCGTGAACAGCATGGGCATGTCGTCCGCACTGACACGAGGCAGCGCCTTTTGGAACACCTGGAAACCCCAGTACTTGCGCTCTGGTGAAGATGTCGAAGCGAACAATGACTCTGTGGGATGCCGCATCTAGCATTAGCCTTGCCGAAGCATGCGCAGCGGGAAACGACGCACCATCAACGACGATCCGGAAAAACTCTGGGAACGACCCTTTGGGGCACGCTCTCTCTGCGTACCAGTCTTTGGCAAGACCTGATCGAGAAGCATGTCCCAGACGAAGTGCACCTGCGGCTTCCACGAGCCAGCCTTCGGCAGATCTGACTCCTCGTCTTCGTCCGCATCAGATTCCTGTACAGAGCGCCGCAGATTAGCCAACCTTGCACGGGGGATAAGACTATTCCTCCGAGACAGATTCGAGATATACCTTCAAGATCCGCGCAATAGCGCTCAAATTCCCCGTGCTGAGCAGGTCAGGGTTCTTGAACGTCGGAGAAAGGAGCTTCTTCCACTCCCGAGATGGAAAGGCGGACTGCAGCTTCAACGTTAGTGCCACTTTCTCGGGCGTCCATGCCTTGGACTCCGAGTAAAGTGCGGCGATTGTTGCGTCCACGGCCTCGTCCTTCCAGGAAACGTCTGATTGAGCGAGTGCATCCACCGCGAGACCGATGGACCACCACACGCTCTCGCGTAGCCAAGACTTCTTCTCCCCGAGTTCCAGAAGTTGCGCCAGTACTTCCTTGTAGCTAGCGAGGTCGGAGGCAGCCGTAGACGAAGAGGGAAGTGTAGAGTCGCGCAGGAGCAGGCCGGACTGGATGACGGAGGTGAGACCGAACAGACGAGCAAACATGACGTCGCGTTCTTCCTGACCAGTCATAGCGCCCTGGGTCTTGGACGAGTCCAAGATGAGCTGGACGATCTGGGAGCATGTCACCGTGTCGAGGCGGGACAAGAGCTATATGCGACGCTGTTCAGCAACTTTGGCCGTGATATTGAGGCCCGACATTTGTCCTAGGTCACACAGGACGCACTGGACATCCCACATAGCGGGTAGGGGTGCGTACTGATTTGACGTTATCGCACTCCCAGTATGAACTTGCGGAACCTGGGACAAACGTCCTGACCAGGGGAATGCTACGCACCTCCGTCAAAGCAACCGCGAAGCCAAGCCTGCTGCTCTCCCTCGGACTTGCCAGTCCACGTATCAATCGCCTCAACGAGTACGCCACGTCAACCGCGTTGAGTGCGTCTAGACCATCCGACTTCTTGCCCTCATCCTCATCCTCCGACGTCTCTATGGAGCCCTTTGGAACGAAGTTCGACTGGAAGTGTTCAAGAGCAGAGACCAGTTTCACAGACGCATCAAGACGTTCCTTCTTGTTGGCTGACGAGAGATTCCAGAAGAGAGGGAGGGTAGTGGACATGGCGGTGGCTGCACAGTGCAGACCAGTTCCCGGCGTGCAGCGTTCTCAAAAATTATGGAGGCGCCGGCAATGATCGAGAGATTAGATAGGCGCGCACGGTCGGGACGACTACATATCTTATCTTTTGGTCGACTGCAACAATCCCGGCGCAACCTTGTTGAAAGTTGAGGCGCAGCTGAGCTCTTCTCTCAGTCTCATTCGAAATTTAAACTACCTAGTGAGACGTTCTAAGTATATGCCCATATACTATGTAACATCGCGGAGGAGATACAATACCAGACCAGTCCACCACAAATGCCAGATCAGTTCCACGCACCCGCCCGACCACCGTGAGCACGACGTACTACGTAGCACCCACGGGCCAGGGACAAATGAATTATGACGCAAAGGAAGGGTCAGACCTGTATAAGACGGTCTGGGCTGGCCAAGCAAGGAAGCAAGGAAGCGTGGATGAGAGACCAAAGCGGGCAGCGCACATCATAGAACTCACAACGTACCCTTCCATCCACGAAGATCAGAGCTGCGAGTGCTCGGTCGCGACCCCGCGTGCTTAACGCCGTGTGGGAGGTCGAGATGAACCGAGGCTGAAGAAGCAAGATAAGCGTGGGCGGGGAGCTGTGCGGGCCTAGAAAAGACATCGGGCAGAGCGTTCGCGGTGTTGTAATTCTGGTCGCAGCGTCGGGCAGCGTGCATCGGCGACGATTCGGAATCGGAAGATATCGATGTTCATGACGTCGTGACGAAGAACACTCCCGCGAGTGCGCTGATCAGGGGAAGAGGGAAGATCCTCCTGGAATCATAGTACCAGTAGCCGTGGCAGCACTAGTCCTTTCGCAGCAACGTCCGTCGTCCTCAATAACATGTGCGTCCTCCACAACTCCGAGTCTTGGTCGCCGGTGTGATGTAGGGGAGGCGGAAGGGCGGGAGGGCGGCCTTCCGCCTGCACGCTGATTGGAGAGACGTCGCATCCTCGACGAGCATTGTCATAGCGCGCACGTCAAGTGCTAAATTGTGTGCAATTGATCGCCCGCGAGTATGTAAGTATCAGAATGGGCACTCCACAGACATACATAGCAGGTCAACGTACCTCGTCAAATAGACACCCTTATCTCCTCCACTGCAGACTTTCGATAGCTTGGGATAGCCGTGGGGCCCCTCACTGTTAGCGACGACGGGCGCGATGTGGGCTGCTCGGTAGACTGCGGGGCGGCCGCCAACGACGTATGGGGTGCCGGTGAGGTGCAGAGGCAGCGTCGTCCGAGGGTGTCGTTGACGTTGTCTCCAGACAGGCAACACACACGCATGTGCGCTCGGAACGTCCGGGTCGTGGCGTTGACTCACGGAAGCCCGATGTCCTGGTCCATGCATGAATGCTGCCAGCGCTCCGGGCCATTCCTGACGTGAAATGGCTCGGACAATACGGCGGTAAGGGCGGTAGGCTGAGAGTCTGGGACGATGAGTCGACGTGGTGAATCAAGAAGACGGGAGGTCGGCAGGCTGGGCCGTATCCTTACATGTAAAGCAGAACGATTCCTCCCAAGGCTCCCATGAGTGCGGGCCCTTGGTCCGTCCGTTTACGACAGGATACCAAGGAGAGCCCCACATGACCAGGGCGTGTTCCCGTCAACGTCGCTTCGAGTTTACCTACAGGCTTCTTCCGACCCGAGAACACTGGTGGCGGCTGCGGGGTAGAAGCCGTCAGACAGCCTGCAGCGTCAAACCAGTGTTGCATTCACCGTCCTGTCCGCCACCTTCGCGCTCGGTCTTCATGTTCCTATTACTCAATCCCAAGGCCGGATCCTACAACCACTGCAAGCCAGACACGCAATCATGACTGTCATGCATGTAAGAAGACGCACGGTTACGGTGAGTTGTCCCCAACATCTTTCATGTCCGTCTAAATCTGGCTGTACCAGCTACAAGAGCGTGTACACGGACCAGAGACACGAGGGACAGGTTATCTTTCCGCGCTGTCATCTCGATGAGTTTCCCCGCGTTCTGAAGCGTCTTATTGCCGTAAGGAAGAGAAAGGATCGCGCGCGGTTGGCGTCCGGACGATGTCCGAAACTTACTGCACGCCACAAGGACAATCCGGGGCAGCCACGCGTCGGTACTTACTCGCGAAGAGCCGCCTCTCGGTCCCTCGAAATATTGCGCATCGCAGCGGGTTTGTCAGCTCGGGATAACCTGGGTGATACACACGCGGATGGGTAGAAACAGTTGGGAGGGAACGAGGTGGGGGAAGATCTGCGATGGAGAGCAGACAGGCGTTGTGGAGCGTCTTGGAAGACAGAATGCGAGATTGCGATGTGCGACGAGGCTCGGGGAGGTCTTGACGAATGCGGGCAGCACGCGAGCCCAGTAAGGCATGTGATCCAGAGGCGACCCGCCGTAGTTTTCCCGGTCCTCGACTCCGTCCGCCTGGTTCGGCTTCGGGTTTGGGCCACAGCGATTCATCCATCTCGCCTCCATCTCGCCTATTATATCCCTCTATAGTCCTTTTATCATCTCCCTATTCTTCCCGAGCATAAATACCCCGGCCTTCCTCCTCCTACCGTTCATACTCACCTCCCCCGAGTACTCGCACTCAACTCCCTTCCACCTCGCACCAGACTCAACTCCCTTGCACTCGCATCCACCACCACATCTCCCACCACCGCGTCCCAACCACCGCAACCCGCCCCGACCACCAGCCAACATGCCGAACTCTACGCTCTCCTCCTTCGATCCCCTCGCCACCCATCCCTTCACGAACAATTCGGGCCTCCTACCCAAGCCTGCCGCCCCTTCACAGTTCCCGCACGCCGTCCCCGCGTCGAACGCGCATCCCAGTCATACCGCCCCCGGGCCCATCATCCTCACCACTACGCCCATGCACGCACCACAGCCCAAGCGGGCGTCCCCAGCCAAGTCGAGCTCGTCCGGGCGCAAGCCCGTCTTCGTCCCCTTCCGTCCAGAACGCTCTTCCCGGACCTCGAGGACATCCTCCTCAAGAAGAAGTTCGCCGACGCGTTCCAGGGCAAGGCTTCCTGGGGCATCGACGCCGTTCCTCTCGCGCCCTCTGTTCAGTCAGTCGGGCAGGCAGGGCAAGGCACAGTGATGTAATCGCCCTCAATACCCATGTGATGTTCTATACCCACTGTGAGTCCTGCTCTCAATCCTTCCTCTCCGCCCCCGCTCCGCGTCTGGTCTTCCTGCTCCTTGTCTCCGTCATCGTTCCCCCGTGCTCAACGCGACTTGTGCAGATCAATCGTTCTCCCCACACGACGGCGCGGTGGCGCAGGAGGAAGCACTCCGCGGGGCTTCTTCCCGGACGCATCGAGTCAATAGCTTGAAAACAAAGTGCCATGGCGGCATTGTATTACTACAGGGATAGCGTTTATCATCGACGAAGGGTAATGGGCTAGGATATGGGGTGTTGGTCACACGTATCGCTCGCATCTGCTTTCTGCGCACTCTGCATCTGCTCATCTATCTATACTACCCGCATTGCAATCACTATCTGGATTCTGCTCTCATCTCTCACCACATCGTGTGCGCGCCACCGGAAGATGCCCTCGTCTCCCCCGCTCCCGCCGGGCGCAACATATACCTCGTGCTACTGCGAAGAGAACATCTACCTCCTTGCGCAGACGTTCGTCGAAGAAGCCAGTGCTTCGAGCCACGCAAAGCCTTGGCCCTGGGAGATCTACGTCGTGTTCATCTCCAACGGCGGGAAAACGGTCCGCAATTCAGTTCTCTTTGCTCGTTCTCTCAGGCTGTGGCCACAAGCCCAACTACCACGCCGGCTGCTTATTGGCCTCCGCTGACTGCACGTCTCGAATACTCTAGGTCGCGCTCTGGAGCCAGAAGGCCCGCGCAGGAGTCGTAGTTTGGGATTACCACGTCGTCCTGGTCTTGCGACCCCACGCGAACACCCAAGGCGATCACGAATTTGCAGCATGTGGTCCTTCCCCGCCCCCGCCACCCCACCCGAATGCTGCGACATCGCAAGCTCACTCTGACCCGGACCCGGATGGCGGCGATCAGGCATGGGTCTACGACTTTGATACGACGCTGCCCGTGCCCTGTCCATGGCGAGGTATGGATGGGATCACCCTCTGGCTTGTTCGCCGGCTCACGCTGCCCTTGACACATTGCCCGCGATTGGTCTGCTCTCGTGCCCCTTGATACACATCGCGTGCGCACCGCGCGTCCGTCCACCACTGATGACATCGGCACCGGACCGTTGTGCACCACCACCGCCGCCGCCGTGACCATCGCCCAGAGTACATCGCCGGTACCTTTCCATACGCTTTCGACGATGCCCTGGCCGACCGCATTGACCCGCAGTTCCGGAGGTGCGTCTGCCAATCCTCATCCGCCCCGCAGTCCCCCTTGTCGCCGCTCAGCAGTCAGCTCTGTGCTTCCCAAGGCCCAAGATGTTTGGTGGTGGACCTCTGATCTCCGATGCTGACCTGCACACTTTCTCCTACATGTGGCGCCACTTGCACATATTCCGGCCCATCTCTCGCGAATCTCTGCAGCCTGTTCAGAGTCATCCCAGCGGGCATATATCTCGATTACTTCGCCTCCGACCGGTCGCACATGGTCAGCAGACGTCCCCCGCTCCGTACTACGTACCCATTGCTGTGCTGCGACGCTGACTCTGTCTTTCCTATCGCGTTTCGATCCCCCCGTCGACGTGCTCCTGCGGCTCCTTTCGTGCTAGATCGTGGCCGGGTCCGGCGCTGCGGAGACGGAGACCCATGGCGGGACTGGCACCGGCGGCGAGCTTGCACACGCGCCGGAGGGCATCCATCTGGAGAATCAGAATGCGTTTGTGGGGACAATCGGAAGCTGTCTGAGTATGTGCCCCGCTCCAGCTGTTCTCTTCTGCTCCAGGTCTCACCCACACCCATGCCACAACTGACAACTTGACATGTCAACTGGTCCCCCGTACCCCGTGCCCGGCCGCTGTTGTCTGCGAAGCAGGCTCTGCGCCAAGCTACTCCATGCCGCCTCCACCGTACCCACCGCTGTGCGGCATCAAGGCGAAAGAGCTGGGAATCGCGCACAACCTGATGGAGTCCTTCGTGGCGATGGACATCAAGCCGGTTTCTGTCTCTCTGGCCGAAGAAGAGGGTCCTGCCCCAGCGGCCGAACTTCGAAGTGTGGGGTCCCCAGATCACTCGGGTGCCGGGAAGGCGGCGAACGCGAGCGCGACCGCAGTGCAGTATGGGCAGGTGATGGACGTGGCGGGCTTCGTCCGATGGCTGTCAGTGTCTGGGGAATCCGACCAGGACTTGGGGTGCTAAAGCCGGAGTCGCCCATGTATCCGACCCCCGATCCGAGGGTGCATCGCAGGCAGGCATGAGAAGCCGACGGGTGAAGTGCGCGCTCCGTTGGCGGTACGCTGCGCGCGTTCCTCTATATATTGCTCGGCTTTCCAGACTCGGACGGGGTGGTTGACGTGTGTGAGGCCCTTTCAATTGAGCTGTTCACGCTTCGTGCCCACGACGTCCACGTGTCGGTCCGGTCGTCCGTGCTTCGTTCCTCTGGCCACGCTCGGGCCTCAGATTGTAGAAGTGAGAAGTGCGAAGGCACCCTACGCGGCCGATAGTCGAGGCTGGAGTGCCCACGCCGACCGGTCGGAAGGCCCATTAGTATTGACAGGTTATGCCATCGGGCTACGCAGGCAAGGCGCACTCCGAACTTCAACCTAAGTATGACGTGTTGGACGCAAATAAGAGGCGTACGGGAGACGCAAGCGAGGACGCACCAGACCTTGAGCATAGGGATCTGTCTCGACCTTGTCTCCTATGTACGCACACATTTGTAGGTCCGACCTTCAATTCGAATTGTCGGAACGAAAGATGCAATTCCCCAAAGCTACTATCAGGGGCTCAGCAGTATCATCCGGTTACCACAAGTGCAGACCTTACCTTACACTCAATCCTTGAGCCTTAAGTGTGAGACTCTCACTGAGGCCAAGGCTGTTGATGAGGGCGATGGACGTGGGGAGGCCTGCAAGGACTCGGACTCACGCGTCGTCACCACACCTGCTCGGTCCATTGTCTGGCACTTTCACGACAACAATTCGGAGCCACTCTCTGTCGCGGCTCGCCGCGTGTGCACCCTCTGCCACCCTCTGCCACCAGGTCCGCTACGGAGTGCACTGGCAGAATGCCACGAAGTCCGTGATTGCGCAGCCTTGAACGCGTAACGATACAGTACTGTCAAACTTGATTGCCTGCGCCGAGGGAGCCCCAAAGAGCTTCAGAGTGAGTAGCAATTTCTCGACGTGGCTTCGACTTGAATCTCTCGCTGCCTAGTGTAGTGGGAAGAATTAGGATGGACGACGACTCGGAGTCCGAGGACTCCGCGCAGGCGCGACGCGATTCTGTGACCACTCACATGACCGTCACGTTGGGTGACAACGCTCTTTGTGGTGCTGGGCGCCAAAGCTTTTGTCTCCGCTAACGTCTTCCGCTCAAGCTCTGCTGCAGCTCAGTTCTCCTCTGTGTCTACGCTCCTGTCGCCACCCATCACACTTGAACGTACCCATCTCGACTTGCTTGACATGATGAACGGACACAGCGGACCCAGCAAAGGCGTGGCGACTACCAGCGCGGCAGACTCTTCCACGAGTCACAACGGGCCGTCAACCAGCGCAAGCGGTCATGTAAATGGCTACGTCCAGTGAGTAATCTTTCGGAAGATATAACAATACTCTGTTTGCGGGCTCGCGCGGGATGGCACACAGAGGAGTATGCGGTTGAATGTGTCGCTAAATAGTTGGTGGCGCGTGAGACCCGTTAGCGTGGCTCACGCTCGTAGGTCGTGCCGACGTGAAGCGTTGTAGCGCAACGTTACATATGATCGCAGGTCTTCAGCTGCGAGGTCGCGTCTTCCGTTGTGTCACGCTCATGCATGCTTTCATACATGGCTGGCGGCTATCTCGTGTTCGCGAGCGGATCTCTCCTGTGACAACTTCGGACTAATACCGTCGTTAGAGCCCCATCTCTGTACCAAATACACAACGAAGAAATCATTACCCATCTGTTCCAATCCGGATGGCAAACAGGCGTAAGAGATTTCGTTCCTTTCGTATACGTCACCTTCGGCTAATGGCTCATTCCAGAACTACGCCGATACAATATTGGTACGCATCGCATGGGTGCGCTCTTCCCATACCAGACTGATCGGCTCCTGCAGCATGTCCGTGGAACTGCATACCGCCTACACGCTCTCATCCTATCTCGATCACCTTACCTCGCGCATCTCATGTCCACAACCCCCCAAACCAGTCATCCCCATCAAATTCATGTTAATCTGGACCATGAGCCCGAGGTCACCGATGAGGTGCGTGCAACCTCTTCGTCGGAACAAAGTTGTCCGTACTCAATATGTCCATAGGGATTCTATCATGGTTCGTATCTTGCTTGGCGGAGGTGTTCTTCGGCTGACTGTCTCTGTAGCGTTGGCATATCTCTATTCTGCTCATGCTCTTGCTAATATCCGCCCTGAAAATGCACGAGGTGTCCTCGCTGCGGCTTGCCTTCTCGGCCGCATGGATGATCTCTGCAACTACGCATACGAAATCTGTCGACAATCCATCAGCCTCGACACGCTCCCTGTCTGGTTGGAGTTCATTGAAACCCTCTCACCGTCATCCGACGGCTCGTCCACCCCTGTTGTCGAGCAGCATCATCACACGCGTACAGCGGTTTTCGGGCCGTACGCGCAGCGCCTTCGCGATGACGTCTTCAGCTTCCTAGTAGTAACGCTGCCGAACCTAGTCAACTTCGGTGGCCAGGCGACGCCCACCACGCCCCTGTCTGAAGGTGCAAGCCAGCAAGCCGACGCGGGCCGTGAAACATTGCTCCAGGTCTTTGCACGCGTGCCTTTCGACCTCTTCAAAGCTGCGGTTGAGTCGCCAACATTCCAATTTGGTGAGTGACTACAGCAGTATGCTACGCAATGTGCTGACGTGTTCATCTGTACATGGCACAGCGTCCACTCATGCGCGCTTCAAATTTGCAAAAGATGCCATCGAGATTCGCAAGCAGGGCATCGCCCGCGGTCAGGGTGCGGAGGAGACCGTCGTGCTCGCGTTCGGCGGCGGCCCGAGCGGCGTACTCGTCACCCGCAAGTTGCGCAGGCGTCAGCTCTGGAAGGTTACCAACCCCTAGAGGACGTGGCTCTAGACGGATCGTCCTTTCATATTCGCCCTTTCGTGTTGTTCCATATGGCGCGTCGATAACCCATTCACGTCTGCTGCTGTGATCGTACTCTGCTCGTTATCTCCACCATCTAGCATCATCGTCGTCGTATCCGTACTTACCTACCCTACCCCCTGTTGTGTCCATAGGTTGCCGGTGAGCGTGTTATATCATTGTGTGTGTATGGTGGACCCGTGCGTTGATTGAACTTGATTCAGTTTCTACGTGTGATCGTCAGGGCTGCCTCTCAGCATCACCATATCCACCTACATTTCCGTACAACGGTAACGTCGGCGTCAATGTCTATAACGCCAGTGGCAGGCGGCGCCCCCCGTTGCATACCCGAAGATGAATTTCAGCAGGATCGTCGCAGCATTGCCTTTCGTTGCGTAAGCCTCGGAGATCCTGCTCTGCCTCTCCAAGTCAATGTTCTGTACCTCCATCGAGAATTGGTCCTCGTACCACATACCCCGGTGGCAACCGGTTTCACTCCACCGTTTCGACCTACACCGGGCGGGTAGCGGTATGGGTCTTACGACGACCCGCAGCGCAACCGCTCATCGTGGCGGGCGCGCCGCGGGCTATATATGCATGTGAAGACGTTGTCAGTCTTGTCAGTCCGAATCATATCAGAAGGTGTGCTATGACCCTCAAAGGATCGCCGACGCCATGGGCATATTGGGCAATTCGGTGCGTACATGTGAAAAATCAGATCCCGGCGACCATTTACCACTACTCACTCATATATTCACATTCGAATAGGCTTCTGTTCAAGTTCTCTTTGCGGGTGTTCTACGGCAACATCATACTCGAGAATGTGGAGAATATACCTTCCAGAGGTGTGCCCTGGTCAGCTGACATGGTCTGAGGTTATTTCGCCGATACTCAGATCTAACCAATGGTTCAGCATCTTGTGCCCAAACCACAGTAACTCCCTGGTGGACTCTCTGTGAGCCGATCTGCCGGTTCTGTGCTGATGAAGGACTGACGCTGTCGATGTGCCCCAGACTTGTTTGCACGCAGATACCAGCCGAGGTTCGCAGAGGCCGCACACCTCAACACTCCACGCGATACTCACGAACTCGTTGTACTCTATGGTGTTTGTAGAGACGAGAGTTCATCCGCCCTGTGGCCAAGTCGACTCTCTGGGGCAAGCGTAACTTCGGGAGCTGGCTTGTGGAGAACACGGGTGCGGTGCCGGTGAAGAGGCGTCGAGATTTCAAGGACGGACCCATTGATAATATGGAGACTATGGGGAAGATACTAGAGGTATATCCCGTTGGGACGTCTAATTCGCAACGTACGCTGATGTGGGTACCGACAGATACTCGAGCTTGGCGACATGGTTCTCATGTACCCAGAGGGAGTGAGCAGATATCATCCTTCCATGTCTCCGCTTAAGACGGGAGGTATGTTCGCGGCTACGGCTGACGCGACTGTGAGCGATACTCATGACCTTCTCGGATGTGCAGTTGCGCGTATCGTCTCGGACGTTTTGTCACGAAACCGCGACAATGCGGATTTCGAGGTGACTGTGGCGACTTGTTCCATCACATATACGTGCGTGATGCACCGTCCACATATGTTCCAGAAAGTGTCAGTACGTCTGAGTTACTCCGCAGACACCGTGAACACTTTCGGTCGGACGTCTTGCTTACGTTCCACCCGCCCATGGTCTTCACTCCGAAGGTATGTTTGGCTTCCATGCGATCCCGTCAGATGACTGACATCCGTGGATGAATCCAGAACTCCTTTCTCCCGTCAGCGAGGACGCCGTTCATGCGGTGACTGAGCGAATGCGTCATTCTATCTGCTCTGGCACCCTGGATGCGCCCTCGTGGAAGGTGCTGCGGGCTGCAAAGCTTGCAGCGAACATATACGCACCCTTGGGAGCAAGGCTGAGTCTCGGCACTCATGTGCGATTGGTGAAGCGCTTTGTCGACGTGTTCGAAGGTGGCCATGCAAGAATGGTGACCGGTGAAGTGCTGCTTGGCTTACAGAGGGATCTGAATGTACGTACCGAGTATTGGCTAGGTCGGTGAGTCTGTCTGACCATCAACAGGAATATCAAGTCCACCTCTCATCGCGGAGACTCACTGACGACTCTGTGCGCGACCCTCCCCAGTGTACAAACAACCTCATCTGTCTCATTCTCCGTCTGCTCTGGGGCACGACGCTCGGCTTACTGTCCCTCCCTGGCCTTTTGCTATGGCTTCCTGCCATCATCCTCTCCAGGCGCAGTTTACGGCGGCACCTGTGCAAAGGCCCAGTGACGGATACATGGGACGAAATCGCAGAAATCAAGGTATCATCTGGCGTCATCGCTGGCATACCCCTCTTCCTCTTCGCCTCTTTGGCCGGCTCTTTCTATTCCCCCTACTCCCCGATCGCCGTCGCCGCAGTCATGTGGATGTCTCTGCGGTGGATGGAAGACGCCATAGCTTCCCTTCGTCGTGCGACGGCCTCAGGCAGACTTCTGCTCACTCCGGAGTCTGAATTGAAGGATCTACGGGCCTTGAGGGAAGACATCCGCGATCGAGTCTTTGCAGTGGCCCTCGTTGAGCTAGGGTTACCGGAGGATCCGGAGAGTCTTGCTGATGGCTTAATAGGGTTGAAGAGGATTCTGCCCTACTTCTCAGTGTTCAGGAGGAGGAAGAGGTGCTGGAACGAGGTGCTCAGGTTATACGATAAGGTGGACTATCCTCCCGACGACTCCTGATCTCAAACCGACAAATTCGCGGGTCGCCAGTCCTGGTACTTACATATGTATAGTTTATCTTACGCGTGTCGACATGTATCGTTGGCCAGGGTCCAAAACAGAGTAACAGTGGTTCGGATCAGCTTTCAACGAACAACGTGACCTTCCATAGTGGGACGGGACAAAGACCCACGGGCGCTCCGCTTGTGGCGCACGTTTCCGTCCCCCGCGTCGCGTCGCACACCACCATGTCCAGGCCGAGCAGGCAGCCACGGCCGCATTACGCGTCAACGCCGTCCTCGGAGTTCATCCAGGCTCCTCAGTATACCTCTTCACGGTCTGCATACCCGACATTTCTATCTCTACAAGAGACCGCCTGGCTGCAGCTATCGTGTGCGGCGCGCGGCTTGGTTGATGCCTTTCGGTGGGACACCGTCGCTAGACTTGTTGCAAGGTGCGTTGTCTGTGCTGCAGAAGCTCGATGCATCGTATTTATCATGATTCCGCTCATGTTTAGTGACTCGGAGGTCCGTGCGAACGTGTTCAAGTCCCTGATTCTGAACACTGTATCACTGGTGTCCATCTACTTCTTTGACTGGCTACTCCTTCCACTCGCACAAAGTCAGCAGAAGTGGTTCCATCGGAATCTCGGTTGGTTCTACCAAGTCCTTTGGCTTCTGCCTGTCGTTGGAGTCTCGTTCTATCTCAACGTGAGTATCGTGTTCCATGTATCTAGCCACTTCCGGTCGTGCCCAGCCCTGCAATATGATGCATTCCATGAAATCCACATCCTCGAGGACAAGTGTGTCCGATGAGATGATCTATATCATGTCACTGAACTGTGAACAAAGGCGGAGGTATTGCCTCCCCGTTGTTCATCTCGATGGCCCGTTCACTTGCTCATGTACTTGTGATCACCGTAGAGCTCATGGTGCACGCTCATAGCCAAACGCGCCTTCACTCTCCAACACGGCACTCGAGCGGCCGCGCAACCACCGTCGACCTATAATGGCATGCTCAATGCACTCGCAACGTCTGCATACCGTGTCGTGATGGTATTCACGTCCGTGGTGGTCTCGTTTGCGCTTGCATACATACCATACGTCGGACCGCCTGTCGGATTTGCCTTCTTGTGCTGGGTTGATGCGTGAGTGTGTGCCTCCTCACCAAGGCAGAGGCATGCTGCTGACGGAGAAATATTCAGTTATTACTGCTTCGAGTGAGTACGAGACATGGCATCATTGATTGCAGCTGAGCAGTGAGCACGCACAGGTTCATATGGATAGCTCGAGGACTGTCGCTAGCGCGGCGAGTACGGCATCTCGAGGAACGTTGGGCATACTACTTCGCATTTGGTATGTCAGCGACACTACGCTATAACCGCAGCACGGGCTCATATCGATCCTAGGACTGCCCTCCGCGGCGCTATGCATGTGGGGTAGCAGTCTAGCCAACGTGGCTCTGTTCGCCCTCTTTTTCCCTGCCGTAAGTTTTGGCCAGTCAGTGCGATTTCGCAATCCTGACTTGAGTCTCAGTACATCATCATGGCGATGTACGCTCGGCCCGTCCCACTTGACCCCTTCAACCCAACTTCATCCGTGAGAGGTGCGACCGGTGGAGACGATATAGTCCGCTACCCTTCGCCACTCGTACCTATCCGCATCCCGGTGTTTGCTCCCGTCATCTGGCTGAACGACTGGATCGTACGGATCCTCAGCGTGGGCACGGGTGGCAGTGCGAGTGCTAACTATGGCGGAGCTCGCGGTGTGGGGATTGGGACAAGGCACCAGAGGATCCCGAGCGACAGCGTAGAAAGCATCGAGGAGGGTGAGGCGGTAGAGATGGATACCATGAGCGTGAGGAGCGCGCTTAGTGACTCCGGGAGGGTAAGAACCCGTGGTGTCGGGACATCTGGGAGTACAGGGAGGTTAGGGAGGAAGTTTGATTAAGCGGCTGGGTAGGTATGAGGTTTATCGGGAGGTCTGATGTCTTGGATTTTGGTATACCTCTTTACTGTGATGACCACATCGTCTCGTCAACAGCACATACCCTCGTATGCGTCGCAAGTCGGTCTACTGTCCTTTGTTACGCGGCGTGTATGTACTCCGCACACTACCCTGAAGCTATCATGAGCAATATTGCGAAGGATCGTTACACGTAGCGAATATTGATATGTAGATGTTCAGCGGCGTCGACAGGTACATACACGGCGGCACGATAGCTAGCCAAACCCAGCCCATTCAACAGAGAGATACGTCACCGCCTGCGTTTTCTCGTCCCACTCGCAGAACAGGTGGGACTTCTTCGTAGCGGTTCCCAGCCGTCCATGTGCAACGAGCTCCATCGGCCTCAAAGCCGCGTGGGGTGACTCGACGACTGACGCAACGAAGTGCGAGTGATACCGCATCGGATCACCTGAATCGATGTCAGCAGACGGCACGACTGCGCTTGGACGCAATGGGACGTACCAGGGTACACCAGAAAATCGCCACCAAACTTGATACCGCCGCCCATGTAGTTGCCCTTCTCCCACAAGTCCTGGAAGACTCGACATTTCGCGTACTCAAACGGAGTTGTGGGGTACGTCCAGATGCTTGCTTCGCGCGCGGAATCCAGCGTAGAGTATGCAGCAGAATCGGGAGCGTACCACTGGAGGTCCGAGGAGCTCGCCGGAATCGTCACAGTGAACGCGTGCGCGGCATTCTTGCTTGGAGTTCCTGGTCGGTCCTCCACAACGGGAACCGGGAGGACAGGAGCTGATGAGGAGTCATCAAGGGACAAGCCCTCCGCCAGGGCCTTTGCCTGAGCAGCAGCAGCCTTCTTCGCCTCGCGCTCCTTGCGTTTCCGGATCGCCTCCTCGGAAGTGGAGTGTTTTGTCGCTTTTTCAGAAGCCTTCTCCGCTTCTGCAGCAATTATTTGAGCGGTGACAGACGCCTCTCGTGCCATGTTCCATTCCGCGAGTGCTTCGGCGGAGGGGGGATGGTGTGCATTCCGGTCATCGATCAGCACCGCGAGTTCTACAGTCTGGTAAGCGGCTATGCTTGAACAACAACCACAACCTGGACGTACGCTTCTCCAGTAGTAACACAACCTCTTCTGGTAGCAACACGAGCGGCACTCCGAGGAATACGTTCTGCTGCGAGAGATGCGGCAGAGTTCCGGTCAAAACGCCGCAGACATGGTGTTTCGCGCGTAGCGTCGCGATATCTATCCTTCTCTTAGTATTCAGCACCGGGGCATCTTACACAACACAATCAACACGTACCTTCCACATCCCAGACGTAAGCCTTCTGGTTAGAGACACGTAGTCGGATTTTATGTTCGCGGTCGGAGTCAGAGGTCATCTTACCGTTAGCGCCCATAGAGCCCCTGCTAAGCGCGTTTGAGCGCCTTGGAACGTGCTTGTCGTCCACCACCATCTTACTCTTTCAGTCATCCTCCCTATTCTTACTCACTTGCTGCTCGTCTCTCAGAGCCTCGTGGGATGAGTGGGAGATGTGAAGAATGTGGCGCCAGCACAGAATGGGACCAGGACATAGGGTCTGCGATCTGCCTGCAATGCGGGACACTCGCGGACCCTACACAGAGCGTGCTCACGATGCACCTCGAGCAGTCCGACACCTCTGGTCACGACCGTTCACAATGGAGCAACGTATCTGGTGGGACCACTCTGCGTGGCAGGAACGGACGGGTACTCGCTGGTCAGGGGAAGGAAGCCCGGGACCGCAGGAACACGGTACGCGTGCCACTCCAATACACGGGCCAGGTCGTGTGGACTCACGTGCGCGTTCAGCTGTCCATGCACGACTTCATACGTACGCTTGCGACACGTCTTGGTAGTCCCGGAGCTACGGCGCGCGCACAGGGTATCTTCGACCAGGCCATGCGGGTCGGGCAGTATCGCTGGGGTCGCAAGGCGAAGTTGACCGCCGGGGCAGCGCTCGCGATATCCTTCCGCGAGTCGCACAAGAGCGACTCTATCCGTGACATTGCAGTGAGTTTTTCCTTCTCCAACTCGTGTTACCTAGTTGTCTCAGCTGTTCCAGGGTGCATGAGCATGTGTTGACGTGCGGCTGTGTCTCACAGTACCTACTCGACGAACCCCCCGTTGCCGTCTCGCGAGCGTTCACCAAGGTAGTGGAGCTGCTGCATCTGGGACTCTCGGTCGCGGACCCGGGGGTGCACATCCCAACCCTTCAGACGCACTTCGTCTCGTTGCTGCAAGGAACAGGGACAGCTCTTCCTACGCAGCTCACCAAGGTGCTGTCCCCGCTCATCTCGCACCTCCCGAGCATTTCGCGGACCGCGTCCTCGCTCTCTGCCCTCATCGCGCGCACGGACATGTTCAACCACCTTCCCACCCCACCCACTGCTTGTGCGCTCTTCATGCTCGCATTGGAAGCGGAGCTCACCAAGTCCCTGCCCAACGCCGCGGTCTTTGCGCAAGCTCTCGGGGCCCGCCTCGGAGCAGGCAAAGGCGTCGTGATGCAGCGGTACAAGCAGGTATACGACCTGGTGGAGGAGTGGATCCGGGACGTTCCTTGGCTTGACGCGCACCAGCGCAAGAAGGCCAAAGGGAGGGAAGGCGAGGGCCGTTCCAAGGTCGCCAAGCGCGTCGTCGTCGCGCGCGGCCTGAAGGACGTCGTGCAGTTCCAGGAAGATATATGGCGGAAGCGGCTTGAGAATGGCGGCAGACGGCCTGTTGTGCAGCTCGACGCTGACATGGACGAGAAGGACGGGAGCGGGGACGAGTGGGACAGCAGCGAAGATGGCAAAACTGAGCATAGCCGGCCATCTCGTACTCCGTCAGCTGCAAGTCACGAGTCCGCCCCTCCTCAGAAGAGAGCCAAGGCTTCTCACCCGAGATCCGTCGTGGACGCGTCGCAGTTCCTGCTGAACCCCCTGTCGGCGAGCGTGCCGGCCGTCCCGCCCTCGACGGCGACGGGTGGCGCAGTGCCGCCCGACCTGCTCACACACTTGCTCACTGCGGACGCGTCTTCCCTGCCGCACATGTTTACGCACGCTCCGAGCCGATTACAGCTGCTTGCGACCGAGCGAGGCGGCACGGACGAGCGGCACATCGCCGACGACGAGCTCTTCACTGCGGACGAGCTGGACGGGTTCATGCGCTCCCCAGAGGAAGCGGAAGCCGTGCGCGTTGCCATGGGGTGGTCCGCCGGCCCTTACGACTTGGATGCGGCACACGCAGAGACGAGCACGCATGGGAAGAAGCGCAAGAGGAGTTCACAGGAAGAGGGGGCACAAGGTCCCAGCGTGGAGGGTGCCAAGGGCAAGGCCCGTGGCACGACGAAGATCAACATGGACGCCTTGGCGCGGTTGCTGGACCCGGATGCGGACCTCGACGCGGAGGGCTTGGGGGACGACGTGGGCTATTACACTTATACGGAAGTCGGAGCGACGAAGGATGGGAAAGAGGACGATGTGTGTCCACAGTCGACCAGTCTGTATGACCACGACGTCAGAAGAGCCTGCGGTGCAGACGAGGAGGTCGTGGAAGAGTGGCGGCCTCTGTCGCCTGGAGGAGGCGGTGGTTCCGCTGAGGATTGGTACGATTTTTGAGTAGGATCTCAGAACGTTGGCTTTTGGAGGACAATCTAGACACGTTTTGTCATTTGTATATCATCTTGCATACCCTAATCCGCATTGTAGATTCGATGATAATTGTTCGGACTCCTGCCCTCGATGTGTGCTACTCCCGCTTGTGATCAGGTCGGGGCCGTCCTAGACCTTTGCCACGCAAGCAATCAGCCGTCGGACGTTCGTCCGTTGTCTCCGCCTCGCCTCGCCACTGTGAGCTCATGGGAGGCGGTGCGCAGTCTACGTACGTCGTACACATCAAGCTAGTGCAGCCAATTCCTTCCAGTGGAGCTCGAGGACTCTACGCATTTTTGGAGATCAGGAAGGCGTCGGAAAGACTTTACGATTGGAAAGAGAATGATGTGGGTCCACAGTCGACCGATCTGTAAACACGACGTCAGTAGAATGTAAGGCGCGGACGACGAGGAGGCCTTTGTCGCCCGGAGGAGGAGGATTGGTATGACTTTTGAGCAAGATCTCAGTTGCTTTTGGAGGACAATCTAGACATGTTCCGTTATTTGTATCTTTCGCATAGTGTAATATCTACTGTACATTCGATTGTCAAATTTTATGCGTGGCACGAGTTGCTCTCACTGACCCACACGTCCTCGAGGACCGTATGCCACCACTTCGGGTGCGTCCTCGACTGCCCTAGGCAAACAACCCATGTGCCGAGAGAAACTTGACGGACATCCGTCCGCTGTCCCCGCCCCATCTCGCCATGGCCGAGCTCGGTTAACGCATGGAACGCAGTGCGGGGCTACGTCAGCGGCCGGCACACCGTGCCCGCTTCAAGAGGCTGGATTTGCGGACGACGACGCAGCGTCCTGTCGCTCGATTGGTTGCGACTGGATCTCGGAGGGCGTAGACCGAGATCCATGATGGGCCATGGTCGGCTGGGGCAGCGAGGACGAAACCCGCGAGGCGACACCACATACGACTTGTCGGGTCGTGGGCTGCCTAGGGGAGACAAAGGCGACACACTCATTAGTTACCCGAGACGCGCTGTGACGTCACGCGTATGGTCACGGCAGTAACGCGTCCTGGTATGTCCAGCTGCGGCCGATCCAGCAGAAGATATGCACGCCAAAGGCCGAGGGGTCGCCGCACGAGGTTATGTTTCAGTCGCCTATTCGCCGGTTGCGGAGCTTGTAGGGCGCACTCGCGCTGTGTTGCGACATGGCAGAGAGGACTCGCTGAAGTTGTATTCGTAGGTAGCCTTCTCGCGAGGTTCAGTCTGGCCGGGGAGAATGAGCAGACACAGTGCGGCGAGCCAGTGCTTTTAGACCGTGGCCATCCGAGCGGCAGCAATGTCCGCTTTGACACCGGATCGTGTGGAGACCGTAGTAGGTTCCGGGATAAGTACAAGGTGCGAGCTCAACCTGCAGACCACTGGCATGAGGAACAAGACGGGACATCCTGGTCTGTCTTCGACGTACAATACCAGTTCATATATTCTGAGGCCCTCCCGAGTGAAACTGTGAAGGTAACCACGGGCGGTGGACAAGTATACTTACCTCGACTTTTGGCGCGTCCAGAACGCCGGTATCCCTGTCGTGGCAGCTGGCCGGAGGATCTGAATTTGGAATTCGACTGTACGTCTATCTCGTGGCTGAGCTCATTGACCCGACCGGTTCGCACGGCGAGGAGAGGGAAGAAGGCATGCGTTGGGCTATCCTGACTCGCTTGAGTGAATTACGACACGGAGCTTGAGAAGATGCGCCTGTCGGTGCGTTCGAACTGCTAGAAGCCGTGCTGGGGGTGGTCTGATGACCGGGAGGGTTACGACCAGGAATGCACGAAGACGCGGGGACGTCCTGGGGTCGCCGGACGTGGCATCTCGCTGGCGGTCTTTGGAGCGGCCGTCGACACGCGAGTCTTCGAAGAGCTTCGAAAGGCGAGCATGGCAGAGAGCAACTGCTTCTGAGCGTTGTCGGGCGGAGAAGATTGCCGGGAAACAAGCAACCTGCGCGTTCCCAGCCTGAGTTCGGAGGTGACTTTCGTGACAGCACCAAGAGCCGAGAGTTCCTGGAAGGATGTTCGATGGGGAACGCAGGAGGGGTTAGATCGCAGGGGTTCCCATGCTCTGGTAACCCAGGAATGCGGCGAGAGAGCCAACTCGGTCGGATGAGGACGAAGGGAGGGGCGGCATGCTGAAAGGTGGACGCATGACCTGGTTGACTATGGCAGAAGGTGATGAGTCTCGTGCGAGCATTAAGAAAGGGTGAGACCCACGATTCCCCTCGTGGTCGTAGGCCGGCGAACGTGAGCTGCTGGTCATTGAGGCCTTGAGGAGTCGGACAGACTCGAGCCGATGGCGGAGGAGGCAGAGAGAGACGGCAGTGACGGTGAGCGTGACAGTGGTGCGGGCGCTACACTGCTCGGCGAGTCGGGCGAGGCCTGGCTGCTCTTCTCGCTCAGGAATATGCACGCCCCACGCCTGCAAGGTATATAATCCCCGCTATCTCCTCATCTCTCCTCCCGTCCCTCCTTCCTCTCCCTCGCTCAGCCATGGCGCCCCCGCACCAGTTCCAGTCTAAGCCCTCCGACGCCATTCGGCGCCGCCTCTCCAGCGTCGTCTCCACCAAGCGGCCCAATGTCCACGCCTACTCGAGCCTCACGGTGCGCCGGTCCTTGCCCCTTGTCCCCCTGCCAGATCCTCATCCATCCGTTGTCCATAATCACTAGCCGATGTGGGCAGGTATCGCCGGAACTGTCACCAACAACGGCAAGAGCTTTGAAGTTGCGATCTCCATCCACGACTCCGTCTACAACACCGACTTCGCCTCCTCCACCATCTCGTACAACGCCAACGACCCCGAGACTCAGGCCGCAGAGATAGAGAAGCATGTCCTCGACATCCTGCGCAAGTTCTCGACCGAGCACTTGTGCAAGTTCCTCGGTGCGGGTGTCACCGTCAGTCTCTTGCGCGAGGTACGTCTGCGATCCCCCCCTTCTGCAATTTGTGTCGGGGATGCGCGTCCAGGGTCCCACTGCAGCCGCAACGCGTTGCTTTCGCGCGTGGAATATGCTTCTGCATTCCTATTGGTTCTGCGGCGCGAAACCCGGGAAGGACCTGGCTAGATTCCTCTGGCGAAGCTTCCTCGAGGAATGTCTTTGGGTTCCTGACTGCTTTGTTGCGGCTTCTACGAAGCTTCTTCACGATCTTCGTAAGCTTAAATGGCAACGTCCACCTGGTCCAAGTAACATCATTGGTGCGCAAGCTGGGCTTGCAGCACTCGCGGAGTAGCCATGATCTGCGAGCGTTTTGCGACCCGGCGACGGCCGCAGTCCGTCCCTGTACCGGTCTCAACGCGTAGTGCCATAATCTAAACATGCACTACAGGCACCGAACCTTTGCACGCGGCTTTGGCTTGACCTGGACATTGTCCCCATCGTGTTCAACATCAAGCCGTACCACACCGACTCCGTGACTCGCCCGAACATCAAGCACCGTATCTCCTCCACAACCGGCTCGTATGTACCCTCAGGCGCGGACACCCCCACGGTCTACTACGACCCCTCCCAGCTGCCTAGCGGTGCGCACCTCACCGCCGGCGCCACCGAGAACAAGCTTCCCATCCCGCGCACGGTCGACGAACAGGCCGATTCCGCGGCTCGCAAGTGTATCATGTACTTCGGGCCCGGCAACAACCCGCGTCTTCAGATTGGTCCCCGCAACCAGGTCGCGGTCGACGCTGGCGGCAAGATCCACCTCATCGACGACATCGACGAATATCGCAAGTCGGTGCACAAGGGGACGTGGAACTCGGTCATTAAGCTGGCCGACGAGTTGCGCGAGAAGAAGATCAAGATTGGCTTCTTCTCGTCCACGCCGCAGGGTGGTGAGTACTCTCTCCTTTGTTATGCTTCTACTCGTAAGCTCGCATCGTCTGCGCGTGTATGTTTTATTCCGCGACCGTGCGAGAGACATGGCGATGACACACTGGTGCTCCCCTGTTCTGCGGAAGGCATGTGATTACCCCGCATTGCGGGGATTGATCGGTTCTAGCGTTGCTTCGCGTATTCAATCTCAATTGAACGTCTTTTCTCACGCATAATCTGATCACTTCTGTCTGCAGGTGGTGTCGCTTTGGTGCGTCCGCTCGTTTCATGGGTCCACACCGTGGCTAATGCTGAAAATATCAGATGCGTCACGCGCTGATCCGGTTCCTGGCTCTCCTCGACGTCGACTGCGCATGGTGAGTCGCCCTGGCTCTTCTTGGCTGCAAGGTTTACTTCCGTCACTTCGACGGAGCGCGCGTAATCTGAATCCTATCCAGGACGTCGCGCTGCAGCTATCACCATCTCCGTGAGAGTAGAGGTTCAACGTGCTGACCGAATCTCGCAGGTATGTTCCGAACCCGTCTCCAAGCGTCTTCCGGACCACGAAGAACAACCACAACATCCTCCAAGGCGTCGCCGACCCCAACCTCCGTCTCTCGAAGGAGGCAAAGGACAACTTCGATGCTTGGATCCTCAAGAACGGCCTCCGATGGACCGGCGAGGGTGGACCGCTCGCGCCGGGCGGTGTTGACATTGCATTCATCGGTAAGTTCGTCCGGCATACAGTTCTACCTAGTTATGCTGACTGCTCCTACAGATGACCCGCAGATGCCTGGTCTCATCCCGCTCATCAAGCGCGTACGCCCTGACCTCCCTATCATCTACCGCTCCCACATCGAGATCCGGAGTGACCTCGTGCACGTCGCTGGCTCGCCGCAGGAGGAGGTCTGGAAGTATCTCTGGAACAACATCCAGCACGCAGATATGTTCATTTCTCACCCCGTGAACAAGTTCGTCCCGAGTGACGTCCCGCCCGAAAAGCTCGCGCTGCTCGGTGCTGCTACCGACTGGTATGTCCCTTGCACCCATCATCGGACCCTCGCCTTACTGATTCTCCCAGGCTCGATGGGCTCAACAAGCACCTCGGCGACTGGGACGCGCAGTACTACATGGGCGAGTTCCGCCAGCTCTGCGTCAAGGAGAAGATGATCGAGCTCGGGTGGCCGATGCGCGACTACATCGTCCAGATCGCCCGGTTCGACCCCTCGAAGGGTATTCCGAACGTCATCGACTCTTATGCTCGCTTCCGCAAGCTCCTCGAGAAGGAGCCGAACGTCGAGCCGCCGCAAATGCTCATCTGCGGTCACGGTGCTGTCGACGACCCTGATGCTAGCATCATCTACGACGAGACCATGCAGCTCATACATAGCAAGTACCCTCAGTACGCGAAAGACTTCGTCGTCATGCGCTGCCCGCCCAGCGACCAGCGTGCGTATCTTCCCTATCTTTTCCGAGCTTGCCGAGGCTGACCCCCTCCTTCAGTCCTCAACGCGCTCATGGAGAACTCCAAATTCGCGCTCCAGCTCTCCACTCGCGAGGGCTTCGAGGTCAAGGTCTCCGAGGCGCTACACGCCGGGAAGCCCGTCATCGCGTCTCGCACGGGCGGCATCCCCTTGCAGATCGAGCACGGGAAGAGCGGGTACCTCTGCGAGCCCGGAGACAACGCGGCGGTCGCGAAGCACATGTTCGACCTGTACACGGACGACGACCTGTTCGACACCATGTCCGAGTACGCGCGCACGCACGTCTCGGACGAGGTCTCGACGGTCGGCAACGCAGCGGCGTGGATGTACCTCGCGGTCATGTACGTCTCGCGCGGCGTGAAGCTCCAGCCCAAGGGCGCGTGGCTCAACGACCTCATGCGCACGGAGTGCGGCGAGCCGTACGAGCCTGGCGAGCCCCGTCTCCCGCGCACGGGCCTCAACGTCCAGGGCTGAGCGTAGTGGGTTGTGCGAAGAAGTTACCTGTGAGGTTCACCAAGCCTTGATTTACCGTTGACATCGTCGTCGTTGCTCCACTCTTCTGTGTGTACTTGTATTACAACTGCTCCTTGTCCTGTCGCAACACTCTGCTCCGCATCTTGAAGATTCGCTGTTGTACCAAAACATGTAGAGATAGATAGTTAAATGTGCACGTTGGATTTCTGGATACCTGCCTGTGCGAGATGTCATGTTGGCGACGCATGAAAGATTCTCGTCGGCAGGTCGCGAGCCCAAGGCGCGACGCGCGTAAGTGCAATGCGAGTGCCGCGATATTCAATGTACATAGACGATAAAAGAGGAGGCAGAGCAGGTGAGGAGACAACGAGTGCGATGGAGGGAGTGCACTACATAGGTGCACCGCATAGGGAACCACACGGGATAAGTATGAGACTGTTGTGTGTACGTTTCGTCGTAAGGTGAGTGCGGACGTTGGCCGTTGGACACCTAAGGCTCACCTAGGCTCTCCATAGGACAGCCCCCCGGTGGCTCCAACGCGGAACAACAGCATACATGCATGCGGAAGAGAGCCTGAGGGCCATGGTGCGACTCTGGCAGTGGCCATGTCCGTTCTCAGTATCTCGCTGAGCAACACGGCCGGATGATATCCTCCGCGGTCCAGTTGGGGGCGATCTCGATGAACTGTAGATATACCTGGAACTTGGTCTTGACGGCACTCCACTCCTTGGCCATATTGAACACGACGGACAGCCCGGATTGGTATGGCGCCACCAGGAGGTACTTCAGCTGGACTTTACCGTTGAAGGTCCTGTTCGCCTTCGCGAACACTTTCTGCACCGTCTCGAAGCTCCCGGGGACAGCTGCATGCGGACGACTGACTGTGGCCTGCATGACCCAGAGTTCGATCTGACCTCCGGCATGGAGTAAGAAGAAGCCGTCGAAGTGCGGGTTGGGTTCTCTGGGGACGTAACATCCACCGAGGGCGAGCTCCGTGATGTCCTCGAAGGACGTATAGCGATGGAGAGCAAGCTTCTGCGTGTCGGGGTTGGTTGCGGGTAGGGTGGAGGGAGCACGGCGCGAGCTGAAGGTCTGAGTCTCAGGGGTGAGTCTGAGAGTCCAATCCTCGTCGACGAGCAGCGTGGTCTCCGAACGAACGCTGTGGTACTCGAAGCGACGCGGGAGATCCGCGCTCTTGATTTGGACCTCCTCCATTGGCGAAAACCCTCTGGAGCGATCTATCTTGTACGAGTCGAGGTCGCATAGCAGAGCAATATTCATGCCTTCGAACAAGATGCCGGCAAGGGCCGCGGTCCGACCCTGCACCAGTGTACTGCACGTGCTGAATAATTGTGCTGCACTATGCAACTCGTATTGCAGGAAACCTCTTCTCACAAGCTCCGCAATGTGCTCGGTTTTGAAGTTGACGACGGCGACATCGTCTTGAACACTGGTAGCGTCGATCTCGCCATCCCTACCACCCCTACCGAGCAAAGCGATGTGGTCAGAGTTGTGGTAAGACAACGTTGGCAGCGCAAGAAGGACCCGGTTGATCTCGGCGATGTCGAGGCGGGCGACGATCTCATGCACGTTGGTCTTGTAAGACTCTAGGCCACCGCGCAATGCCGTCCTGATGTCACGGGGACACGGGCCAACCTCCCGCTGAATGTCTCGGGCTTCTTCAAGGGTGTACGGCAGTCCAGTCTTAGGGGACGTTTTACGTATTAGCGACAAGCTAGACAGGAGGTCAGCATCAAGGCGCAGTCACGACATGAGAGAATGGTAATCACTATACGTGAATCTCGCTCACTGTCCACGGCTGCATGATGTGATAGACAGTTGACTGCTTGAGAAGATGGCCGTATCTGGTTGGGTCTGGGGAAGCGAAGACGACGTGGAAGACTGCAGACGCCGTGATTTCCCCGAGGATTGGCCTAACGACCACACCAGGGTCGATGAGCGACCAGACTCGCTTTGTAGGATGATGGCTGAGATGTTGAAGACACCGCGGAAGGGATACCTTCTCGACCCTACAGGTCCTAACGCCGGATTCGTCGAAATAGAACACTTTCCCCCGTTTCGTAGTGAAGAGAACTGGCCGCTTGTGCGCAAGGCGTTTGAGGAGGACGTATAAGGAACAGTATGACTTGCCTGGCATAGCTCGACAGATCAGTCCGCGGGCCTCGCTCAAAGCCAGGGACACGCACCACCCCCGGGTGAGCCCGACAGGACCACACCGGAAATATCCTCCTGCTTGTGGGCACTGCGGAAGCGAGTGTATGCTCTGTCGTACTCCGACTCACGGCGATAAAGCTTGCCAGCCGTCTCGCTGAGGACATCGAGGTCTTGCCAGACACCTTTCTGTCCCACTTCGATTATCCGGTCCTCGGACCTGAGGAGCGCCTTGCCAGGTTCTCCCCACCGCTCCTCGAGAAACGCGACCCAGTGGTCGGTGTCAAGGCGCGTCCATCCCTCTTTCTGCATACACCCATCAGAGTAGGTAGGGAACAGAAGGGGATGCACATGTACCTCCCACTCGTCTGCGCGTTCGTTGCGACGTCGAGCCTGATGTGATAGTTGCTCGTCAGTTTTGGACTCATGAGCTCGGCGGCCTCGTTTCACTGTTTGATTCATCGGCGGCGATGCTGGAATACTGGAGGATGGGCGAGATAGTGGTGGTGGCAAGGTATAGGAGTGCCGGCTTCGTATCAGTCAGGACTTTGGAGGCTGTGTTCGGCTGGATAGCGATTGTGCTGGGTGAAATTAAACTAAATAATAAATAAATAAAGGGAGCCAATTGGGAAGGCGCTGCGGTTCGATACTCACCGCGGCGTCCTTGTCTTTTCCCTCCCTCGGATAACCACAGCAAGAACGACTGTCCATTTTCAATCCTACGGCATCTCTCTGTGCTTGACATCTTCCAAGAATGTACTCTAGCAGCCTCTCTCGTCAATCCCACCCTTCAAAGCAGGGCTTCTTCGGCCGCTTGGAGTTCCGCCCTCGACACTCCCTCCGCCCGCAATCCTGGCACGGTTTGGGGCACAACTTGGCTGCAGAACGTCCCGGACAAGTAGAGGAGTCGCCGCATTTGGCGCAGGTCCGATTCTGGCGGGGTTTCTTCGCTGGAGGGGGCGTGTATCCGTCGGTGAGTGCATGCTTGCGCGCTACAGCTTTGAGGTGTTCGGAGTGGGATGTGGTCGATGTTCCTGGCGACGGACCAGTAGTCCCTGAAGCTTGTCTATCGCCATGATGATCTTCAGCCTCTCCGGCCACTACTCCAGGTGCTGAATCTGTGAAATTCGCCATCAGCAGGTATAGTAACCTGGACCTCGTGTGTTGCGATACTGCACCTGTAGGCCGCAGATTCTGCGGATGCGAAGGCGTTCCTCGACGGTCTGTAGAAGACCTGTAGTCTTGAGAGTCCTGCGTAAGTGATGGATCAATATGGTGCTGTGGCTTGCGCGTGCATGACCGACAGAGTCGACAGATGTGAACGCTCACCTCCATGTCTTCAAGTCTCAATATTCCGCTGCGTGCCATTTGAGCCGGCTTCGATCTTTCAGGCGCGGGCGGGGCACCATCTGACCGTTTAGGATCACGGACCGCCAAGTCAGCTCCCTTGCGCGCGCTGCTTGTCTGCGCAAGCGTGTTCTTGATGTTCATATTTGACTGCCATGTCGTGAAGTACGCCCTGAGATGTTCCACAAGCTGCAAGACGATCAGAGTCAACAGACTGAGCACGGAAGCCAGCACAGCTGTAGGCGAACCTTGTAGTAAACCTCGTCGTTCCTCTCTGCCTCGCGGTTCCATGTGACAACTGCACCGTCCCAGTCTGGCTCACCCGTCTGTGGATTCAGAGCTGGCTCGTCCTGGACAAGCCGCCTGAATAGATGGTATTCTGCCGCGGTATGCACAGGCAGAACAGCTTTCCGGGACCCTTGTTTCGAGGCGAGGAATCCGTGACGTTGCTTGCTATCGAGCCCGGCGGTGTACTTCTGCATGCCGCTGGAAACACGGACGTCCTCGGGAATTGGAAGGATGCCGAAGACTTCCGTTGTCCGTGAGTACAGGTTACCGTTTACCCAGCCGCTGAGCTGTCGAGCCTCGGGGATGATATCTGCTGTAAGTGCAAGCATCTCTTGCAGTTGATTCGTGAGCCAGATGTCGTAATGGTTCCGATATGGCTTTCCTGTCGAATTGAATGTTCCAACCTATCGTACATATCAGCGTTGTGCCACACTGAGATGCTGTCGGCAATCACTTACGAGAAGGTTGTGTCGTAAAATGAATTCGTATAAACAACACAACATATGGCGGGGCGAAGTACCGGATGTAGGGAGGTGGGTTCGAAGATGACGATGGACTCCGCCTTCCGTCCAATTTGTTCCGCGCATACAGCGGTAGAGCGGAAGGTACCCGGCTTTCTGGTCGATGCCAATGACGTAGTAGAGTGCGATACCTGGCGGGTCGGACACGAAGCCATTCTGGATCAGCGCAAGGATGTTCTTGGCTGTGTGCCATGCAGCAGCATTGAAGAGCGGCTGTGCTGTCTTCGCATCCTTCAGGGGCCCGTACGTCTGAAAGACACGTGAAACCTGAGGGTAGAGAAGCTCCGGGGGCGGTATGAGCCGCTTGCAGTGCCGCCAAACCCATCGTGGTGCTGTGCGGACCATATAATCCCAGGAGTTCCGAGGAGCTGGGAGCGTCGAGAGGTAGCGCGTGATATTATCTTTGTCCTGCTTGTCCGGGACAAAGATTGCATCACGCAGTGCATTTGCGAAGGCGTACCTCAGGCCGTGTACTCTGGAGATGTAGAGCATGTTGAAAACGTGCCACACGTCCTTCAGAACGCGGCTGCGGATAGGGGCTTCCCATCCAGAGATGATGCTCTCCTGACTTGATGCTTCGAGCTCTCTCGCGTGCGACTCTCCAGCAGGGTCCCGCTCATAGCTCGAGAGATCTTGAGGATCACGGGGATAGACAGGAGCCGAGTCTAGCAACAGTTCCTCCGCGCCGTTCCCGCTCGGATCATCTGGGCCCTCCTGGTCATACAGAGCTGCAGCGATTAATGATGATTCATGAGAGTCGTCTGAGAGGGACATGGCAGGATGAGAGTCGTCTGAGTCGAGTGATATGCCACCGGCGGCCGTGGGCTCTTGATGCGGCTCCGGGCCCGAGTCGCCCGACGAGCTCCCCGGTGGAACGGACAGTGGTGGCTGAGGCCCTGTAGGTTTGGTGCGAAGGTGCGAACGTAGACATACGATGTCAAAAGGTGGGGGGCCAAAGGACTGAAGAGGGCGATTATGGTGTGTAGTTACAAGTGCTCCAGGAATCAAGACCTCTTCGACGGTCATGACTGTGCGTGTGGGAGTGATCTTGATGTTGTCGTATCTGGCATCTGTTGCGTGAGTCGATATAGCTCCAGACGCAATGACACGCGTGTTATCGGCGTGGTAGAGTAGAACAGGGAGAGAGGGGAAGAGAGCTGCGTTGCTCAGTAGAGGTACTGGCGCGGAGACCTTCGCTAGTTCCTCATAGATACGCAGAGAGGCATATGCGTCCAGTGCAGCGTACGACAGCTGCTCCTTCGAGAGCTCTTGATTCTCCCAAGCAGTGCTTACGCGTTCTGATACTGCTTTGTTGAGGCGACGGTGAAGAATGGTTGCGCAGAGCTCTGAGAGGCTTGCCCGCGCGCTCGACACAATCCGCCGGTCTTTGGCAAGCCGAGCATCAGGAAAAACCGAAATGCTAGGTAGAGCCCCGCTGAACTATCAAGTTCTCCGAGGGCTCGGGAGATGACCAGCATAGCCACCAAGGATGGTGAGCCTGACCAAGGAACTTCCTTTTTTGGACGGCATCTAGACGCCTCAGATAAGACATGCGCTTATCTCTCCCGCCTGCCTTATCCGGAGTCCCCGCACGCCCCTGCCCGCCCTGCCCGCCACTCTTCTCCTCCTCGACGTCGCGCACAACAACGGACGCGAATGACGCGTCGTTCCGATAGAATAATCATGTATGCTTGTATTTAGGACGACACAGCGTATTTCTACTAATGAATACCGTAGGAATCCTTCCTCTTCTGGGATTTCTCAGGGGAGGGCGGCAAGAGCGACAAGGCTGGCCTCTTCCGAAGCTTCTGAGAGCGGGAATGGGTAGGGAACGTGATAGTAGGGATGTTAGAGGGCTCGGTGATTGGGGTAAGGTAAGTTTCACGTCGCTTCTGCAGGCTTCTTGGAGAGGGGGGAGAGTCTGCCGCTGCTCTCTTCTGGGGTACTGTGGAGGGCATCACAGATGCTGCGGAGTCCGGACAACTCGACACAGTGCCGAGCAGTTGTGAGAGTCGTTTTGAGACAGCGTCAAGCTGTCTCTTTGCCTCGGTTGTCCGATCAACCTCTGCGGGTACGAGCGAGACGCCCTCCAGATGGGCCTGCATCTCGCGGAGGCGTGGTGCAATGCACTCTAGCTCGTGGAGGACACGCCCGACTGCCTGTCGGTCAATGCCATCCCGTGCACTGCTCGGCGCAGCAGTAGACGTCATGATGGCAGGAACGTCTGAAGCTGAAGCAGTTCCGCATCGAACCTCATCTACTGCAGATACGGCGGGCACGGGACTCGGGACTTGCGACGAATCGGGAGTACGCGAGCGCTCGGGCTCTGCGTCCGGTGTGCGGGTGCCAATGTGGACGGCCTCATCGTGCCCTTCGAAGGCGTCACCCGACTCCCTGAGCAGGTCGGCTACTAGGTTGCTCGCGCGCTGCATGATGCGTGCTGAAGCTGGCTCGGAAGGTGAAAGGGTGGGAGGGGAAACCGTAACGGTTGAGCGCGGAGATACAGCGGGAGGCTGATCATCAAACCGCGTGTGAGCCTCGTCTGCGCTGGTGGGAAGGGAGATGCAGGGTAGATTGAGTCCAGATCTGCGCAGCGCATCCAGCTGGAGGAGTGCTGCACGGATATGCTTGCAGGCATGCATGTGGTGCAGAAAGTCGGGGCACGAGCAGGCTGCCGAGCCGTCCTCGCCAACAGCTATCCTGTATTGCATGGGGAGTATGTCGGATTCCAGAGCCCGGGAGGAGAAGCAATCAAATTCGAAGATGCGCGTCTCGCCCTCGAAGCTGAGGATGGGAACACTTATCTGCTTCTCGGAGAACATCTCGGACGCAGCGGCATCACGCGTGGAATCGTCTGTGTGAATAGCACATGGCAGCGTGGGTGACTGCGACTGTTGTCCGCCGGTTCCTCGTCTCTCTCTTGCCTCCATCTGCTGCACAAGAGCATCCCCTCCCGGAAGGGCCTTCAACATGGCAACAAAGCGGGTGCTTTCCGTGTCCTGCAGCGAGCGCGCTTTGAAGATTGATGGGATGATGTTGGTGATCAACAGATGCAGTAGAACATCGAGTCGGAGGCGGCGGTTTCCGCGTTGCCAGCGGGAGAGATGCTTCCGCTTGAGGATTCCGTTGAAAGACTCCAGGTGATTTGTAGTGGTGAGTACTGCATTGACTTCGAATCCAAGCCTGTCAGCAGCCACTTGGCGGCCGAAGGCAGACCAGCTCCTCCAGAGGGACTCCGACATCCAGTACCCACTGAGATACGTGAGATGTTCGAGTGCGCCGGCTGCAAGCTGCGAGTCCTGAGGTGCAACCTCACTGGTCAGAAGTGCACGCTCGCGTTCGATCGCTGCCATTCCGTCCGCATGGTTGAGGGAGTCAATGAGCTTCTCCTCCAGTTGGCGAAGCCAGCTGCGAACGTCTGCGTGGAGCGTGGAAGTTCCCTTGAGAACACGCGCGCGATGGTTCCGCCAAGACTGTCGCAGATGGAACTTGCATATCAGCAACCAGATATCTGGGAAGACGCGGACAAGGGCGTTCCGCTCTTTCAGATCTGTGTCCGTGATCGCGACCTTCGGCGCAAAGGATGCTTCTGGGCTTGGCTTGAAGTCCGCGGCATCCAGCGTGGTCTTCCAGCGAAGCAGTAGCTTCTCCAGGATCTCCGTATTGTACCCAGCGTCTGTCTTCTTGTTTCCTGAGGGTGCGGAGAAGAGAAAGAATGCAACAGGGACGCCATGTCCCCGTTCATCCACACCCATGGCTATGAAGAGGAGCATCTTCCGATCGCAGACCCCAAAGGTCCCGTCCAGGATGAGCTGCGACGCGTGACAGTACTTCCACGCCGACTCTTGCATTGCCTTGGTGGCAATACACACCTCGAAGCGGTCGTCCTTCTCTGCGCGAGCCGAGTAGTAGAAGACTGCAGATGCGATCTCCTCCTTGTACGAAGGGGAGGAAGGATCTAACCATTCATGGACATTGATGTGAGGCGCAATTACCGTGCGTAGTCCCCGCAGTCGATTGAATTGGCGATAGAGGGAGCGCGTGTCGTATTTCTGAAGGAGCCAGCGGTAGGGAGACTTCGAGACTCGGAGATCGTGCGGCTGCTCCGGGTATGCATGCTGTGCGAACATGGTGCGGTTGGTGGCTTGAATATCCGTGAGCTGAGCTCCCATTCCAAGCTGCTTTAGAGCGAGCGAGTAGACGGATGGGTGGAGGGGTAGAGGGGGAATGCGCATTATGAAAGCTTCCTTGCACGCCTCATTGTGTCCGAAGAAGCCTCGAACCATCAATATCTTCCCTGACGCAACCTCCCACAGGATCTCGGCATGTGCTAAGCAGCCGGTGAAATCGACGGGAACACGTCGTGTCTTCGACTTCCGGGTGGTATGGTCATATCCGCAGTCACTAGACCAGTAGTACTTACTTAGCGGTAAGTACCTCGGTGCAAGGTGAGTGACTTACCATTGAAACAGCTCCCGCCTTGTCAGAATTCCACGCTTCTCTGTCTCCCCATCCCAGAGAGAACTCCAGCGATTCCCAAGCTCCTCGCGCCCGTCCGGATCCAGCCCCTCAGAAGCAAGAAGCGCAGCAGCTGCCCGCTGCTCGTCCACATTGTTCGCGTCAAATACACGGACTACAAGCGGTGACGCGTCCGGATTCGCGTAGAACGCGTCGATTTGAGCGCGCTGTCCCTTGGTGAGCCACAACTTTGAGATGTAGACCTTCGACGCTATGCGACGGGTGGTGAGCTGGACTTGTTGACCACTTGCTTCTGCAGGTCGAACAGCACGGAATTGAGCAGGTTTGTTGCCAGAGTAAGCCATCGCAAATGTCAAGCAGAGTGGTGAGTGTCTTCCCGTTCGCGCAGACCACCCATGTTGTTGGCTCGACGCCACAGGCCCCGGCTATATTTTTCTGGAGGGCCTGTGCTTTGAAAAACATACACCTTGCAGACATTCTATGGTATTGAGCGCCATATGCGTGCTATATTTCCCTCAGTAGATGCATACATGATTATTCTATCGGAACGACGCGTTTTGGACGCGTCATTCGCGTCCGTTGTTGTGCGCGACGTCGAGGAGGAGAAGAGTGGCGGGCAGGGCGGGCAGGGGCGCGCGGGGACTCCGGATAAGGCAGGCGGGAGAGATAAGCGCATGTCTTATCTGAGGCGTCTAGATGCCGTCCAAAAAAGGAAGTTCCTTGGTCAGGCTCACCATCCAGCCACCAAGAGCTAGATAGCTCTCGATAGTTGTGCGGTCTGTGAGTCTGTGCAGAATAGTGTCAAACAGCGAAAAACTACTGTACTACGTACTCGCAGATCAGTGACACACGGGAGGGTGAGAAATAGCACATTTATCTTGTGCTGGAGCGCGGTCGGATTCGAGCGCCAAACTGCACTTGCAGGCTGCAAGTCATGGCTGGACTAAATGTCACACGTGACTTACGTGCGCCTGCGCTTTGGCTGCGCTGGCAGACTTTTCGTCCCTTCGCTCTCCACCTCCTGCCTCGTCTCTTGCCCGGCGTCGTCAACACGCAAGATATAATCAAGGTCCTACTTATCTGATGCACGGGCAGCTCGAAGATAGTCTTTGGACGCTCTGTGAGTGTCGTCCTGCCCCCTGCCTACTTGTCCTGGACCCTGCCTGCCACCTACTTGCCCTGCCCACTGTCTGCCCGCCGCCTGCTCGTATCTCGTGTCACGTCCTTGTACCTCCTGCCGCTTCCTTGTATCTTCAACCACACGCTAGCCCGGCTCGCCCACTTTGATCTGCCCGCCACCTACTCACCCTGCCCACCGCCTACTCAACCCAACCCGCCGCCTCCTCATACCTCCCGCCATTGACTCGTACCTCCCGCCATTGACTCGTACTCCGCGTCACTCGCTGGCACTTCCTGCGCCTCCTCGTACTTCCCCCCACTTGCCTGAACTGCCCACCGCTCGCTCGTACTTCACGCCATCCGCTCACCCTGCCAGCCTTCAATTTGCCCTGCCCGTCGCTTGCTCATTCCCGCTGCTCGCGCATTGCTTGCACCTCCCACGCTCAGTCCGCCATTCCAGTGCCCTTTCTACCGCTGACTCGCTCTGCCCGCCCTGCCCGCTGCTCGCTTGCCCTGCCCGCTGCTTGCTTGCCCCTGCCCGCTGCTTGCTTGCCCCTGCCCGCTGCTTGCTTGCCCCTGCCCGCTGCTTGCTTGCCCCTGCCCGCTGCTCGCTTGCCCCTGCCCGCTGCTCGCTTGCCCTGCCCGCCATTTGTCTGCAGCCTGCATGTCCTGTCTGCCGTTAGCTCGCTCCACGTCGACTCACCGCCACACCCTTCTTTGCAAGCCCTATACCGCCAAGCAAGCACCACGCGCTGGACTCAATCTGTCGATCTGCACACGCCTAGTGACTCTGCTTGCTGCCTTTCACTCGTGCCCTGCTCTCGCCTATTTGCTCGTCATCTGCCTCAGCTATCATGTCTTTGGTCTCGCCTGCTACCGACTTCCTTAGCTCTGCCAGCTGTCCAAGTCTGTTGTTGCTGACAGCTTTGACTTACATGGGGGTGTGGGCAGCGTAGATGTACCATGTATAGTGTAGTATCATTGGCAATATATATTTTTTGAGGACGATCATCAGTGTATATCCAGCGCGTGTTACCTCGAATATGAAGGATATAAAAAGATATCAAGAGCTATCGCAGTGCTATGTAGTACTAGAGAGGCTATGCACAGGGCTATCTACTGCTATGGAAAGGGGGACTATACTCTCAGCCTATCACGTCTAGCTAGACGGGATAGGTCTAGCTAGACATGTATTTTTTTCCTGATGAGCAAGGTCAAGCGCACCGACGAATGGTGCTGATGATCCGCACTCCATTTGAAGGTGTCGTAAGTCGGTGTGTATGAGACGGCCTACTTTGCGGACATTAGGGTTCAGCAGGAATGTGCGCAGCTGCGCCGGAAAAACCCCCGAGGCAAGCAGCCTCCCAATCTGTACGTAGATCCCCGGACACAAATGAAGTCAGTACAGGCGACACACATTACTAGAACTGCTGCACTGACCTGCAGAATATAGACACGCTTCTTGTACGCAATTTGTAGTATCGCCGTCCGGGATCGACCGCCACTGCGGGTTTGCATGCCAGCCGCGAGGAGGTCAACATTCCACTCGGCATCGAGACCAACTACAATCTCTGAGTCTGGATCCTCAACATCGTCCATGATAGCGAGTACGGCTTGGTCGATGGTTTGAGTGTCGCCGTGAACGAATACTGTGACATCGTCGGGGAGAGCCAGCGGGTCAAGATGCGCATACTTCTCGACCGGGACAATGTCCTCTCGCAAAGAAGGAAAGCATGTCTCAAGGAATTGTTTGTCGGCCATGTTGTCGGTGTAGAAGAGCTTGGGCTGGGAATGTCCATAGCGAGTCAGAGCTTCCCGCATCCGCTTGAGTGCAAGTTCGAATTGCGAGTGAGCCTTCGTGGCGACAAGGTCGCATATTCTGAGCTCGCCCTTCTCATTGGTAACCGAGAGAAGACCGACGTAGATCTCAACACTGTTGATCTTGAAGACGTGCTTTGTGATCTGCCAGAAAAATGACCAAGTTAGTTTATCACCGAATGAACAGACGGCGTTAGCGGTACTAGGTCACTGACTTTATGGCTATGGTCGATCGCACAGATTTCACCAGACAGCATTGACGTATGCTGGTCTATATCCGGCATATGGTCCTCGACTCCACGATCATAGAGGTCTCGAAGCCACTGTGAGCTGGGAACAAAGCCATGGTACCCATTGAGAGACATGTCGTCGAAGGGAAGGAAGGGAGCGAAGTGTTCGCCAGGGAACCAATCTGCAGTGTGCCGTCGTCCTTGGAGGTAGTGAAGATACTGAAGGTGCGTCTGATCGTGATGCCGCAGATGCTGCACCCGCAAGGTGTCTGAGAACTGCTTCGCACCCATTCCGTTCTGTACACATGAGCGCAGAAGGTCGTACGCCTGTACAGAGAGGCCACTCCTGTAGCTCAGACGGGCAGGGAACTCCGCACGAAGCTCTGGTGGGAGCACGGCGAGGATCCGCGCGTCCCAGCTTCGGAATGTCAAGGTTCCTTTCCGTCCAGTGTTGGGGTTGGTACACACGCTGCAGCGGTATATGTACCCAATGACCCAGAAAGATTGCTTGAGATCCACAACCCGTCGAGGATAACGAACGTGGCCGTCACGACAGAGCGCGTTGCGACAATTTGGACAGGGGATGCCTTGGGAGACTAGCGAAAGTGGGTCCCAGAGGAAGAATCGCGGTGCGTAGAGAGATTGAGGGCTAGGCTTCTTATTACGAAGCAGGAAGTAGGTCGCCTTTTGCGCAAACCAGAAGGTTCCCTGTCGGTAAGGATTTGGAAGCTTGTTGGGCCCCGAGCGATCGCGCGCTTCAGCAATCCTCTCATTGAAGGCCTCCATGAGCCACGAGGGACGCGCTCGCTGAGTCTGCGTGTTTGGAACTCCTCGGCCAGCATCAGCCAGCGGGTCTTGACCCATATCGTCATCTGGGTCGTCATCCTCCTGACCGACTCCATCAAGGACGAAGGCGTTGTAAAAGTTGTCGTTGTCGCCCTCAGGAGGAGAATCCATGAACAGCTGTGAGGGGTCCTCATCAGGGACAACGACGGACACCGCGTGGGGAACTTGAACGCGGTTAGCCACAGGTGGGTGCTCTGAGACACGAATATGCTCGCCGCCTGGACTCCGAGCTATGTCAGTAGATAGGAGCTGGAGAGGCGAAGCATACGCACTTGTTATGCTATGCTGATCACCTAGAACACTGCTGCCGTCCCTGCTGTCTTCTTGCGGAGGTAAATCAGAGGTGGCCTCGGACGATGTACTTGGCGCCGCCTCAGTGGCACGTCCGAGTGCATGACGCTCCAGTGGTGCGTGCGTTGGGTGTGCAGGGCCATCCCGAGCACTATCCTGCCGCAGTTGTTGAGCCGAGGGCATCCCAGGGACACGTAGTTTGCCCTATGAACGAATATGAGCACGAGGACTCAGGAGTAAGCGAGGATAGGTGAGAACATACCGAGACGGTGACGGTGTACTCAAGTTGCTTCTGCGGTCCAGGGTTGCTCGGCAACTCCTTACGCGGCCGCCCCGGTTTTCGTCTGGGCACGTCGAGTACCTCGCCCGCCGCTTCAGCTGCCTTGCGTGCAAGTTGTCGCGGACCGGTACCACGCGGACGACCCGGCCCTCGCTTGACAGGTACCTCCCCAGACGGCGAGCCTTCAGCTTGAGTAGCCGCGTGAGTGTTCTTGCTGCCGAGCGGCCTGCCTCGTCGAGTTTCGGTCTCGGAAGACGCGTTGCTCGTCGTGAGGATGAGGGTGGAGGGGTAGTTGGGAGTATGGTCTTCGACAGGCTGGTCGCGGAGGTTGCAACATCGTCATCCTTTGACGCACTGCCCTCCAACTCCGTGCCAGTGATGAATTCAATAACTCTAGACCTTTTATAATATTAAGCTGTAAGTGAGGCGAGCTGCAACTGGTGCAGCAAAATGAGATTCACGGCGTACCTGGGTAGCTGCTCCTCCACGAACGGTGAGTTCGTCTCCCACTCATCCATCGCGTGCCCGAAGTCGCCGTCGGAAAGCTTGTCGAATAGAGCTGTGTCGTCCTGATCTTCCATGACTTCCATCCCGGGACTTCCTGGTGGTGATACAGACAGGCAGGTTTGTGCACGCAGCTAATGCTCGCAGTAGGTGAGCTCGCAGGAGATGACAAGGCTTGTAGAGACACACCGTAGACACAGCCGAGCGGCAAACGTGCCCGCCTTTCTCCATTCTCGGAATCTGAAGGTCAGGGTCCATGGGCGGGCCATTGGGGTGCCGTGGTACTAACTACTATTGGGCTGCAAGCAAGAGAGACTCACCAAAAGACTCCCGGGGACAACCAGCTGGCAGTCAAGCAGCAGGGAAAACATGTCTATTGGGATGCCCGGTAGTCTACAGCAGTGGACACGTCGAGGACAGGAGAAGCACGACACGTCGAGGACGCGTCTGAGCGCGTCTCGGCAAGTTCCGAATTAACCCAATTTGGAAGCGTAGCGTAATCATGTTTACGTTCGCTATCCGTATCGCTATCCGCCAGCACAATCCGTAGCGACCCCTGTGTTCTTGAGGGCCCCACAAGCCGCTGGCGGCTATTAGTATACATAGCTACACCGCCCATATACCGGCCATATATGGACGCCCGGAACCAGCCGGAACCGGCTCCTTCCCACCACTGCTATTAGTTGGGAGCGATATCAGGCGATGATACACACTAGGTGCACTCAATTATCTTTTTTATCCCGCCATTTTATTTCCCACAGCTTCGGCTATGCGGGCATGACGACATCCTGCCGCCCTTGCCTCTTGCAAGCCCTCTGGTATCTCGACCTCCAGACAAGCCCTTGAGCTGCGACTTTCACAGACTCGGGCCAGAGGTCAGGCAGCAGTCATGCCACCAGCAGCGGGAAGAGGGTAGGTGGACTTTGGGCCTTCGAGGATGGGTGCGCGCCTGGCGACCCCGCTCCTCCACATGCGTGGGAAATAAAATGGCGGGATAAAAAAGATAATTGAGTGCGCCTACTGTATCCAAGGTTTCCTGACAGCTATCTCAAAAAACAGCGTCGCTCGTCGCCTGCCCGGGGTGTGTGTCCGGATCACAGGGAACCCCGGCCGAGGCCTCAAGCGCTTCATGCCTCCGCGCTGCGGGCATTAGTGTAGGGCCCGGCCGAGCCCGCGAGGCAGGCGCCCAGCGTCCAGCGGAGCAGACGAGCGCGCAAAGTTTGCGTCTGCGCCTCTTCCACCGTCGAGTACGACTCCCGAGAGACCCTCCCCTCCTTAGCGTATTATCTGCTAGTCTACTCTACTCGCTTTTGCCCCACCCGCCACGCCCTTCTCGCTTGCGCAAGACACTCAGAAGGAGAGGACTCAGGACCCAAATCGCGGCGCAAGCGAGCCCGCCCACCCAGCGGCTCGACCTGCGCCGCGTCCGCGGCCGGCTTCGCCGGTCCTAGCCCGGGGAGAGCGGCTCGACCTGCGCCGCGTCCGCAGCCGGCTTCGCCGGTCCTAGCCCAACCCCCACGCTGAGCCTCTCCTTGGTGTACGAAGCAGCGAGCAGACGACGCTGGATAGGCTAACTATCAGGATCCTGGGGACAATCCGCCGGAATCAGACGCCCATCCGCCGGACAGAGACGCCCATCAGTAACGCGCGCGCAGGACGGTCTCGACTCGGACTTGCCCTACTATCCTCACTCCACTGCTTTCAATACTACTGCGTAGACCTTGTGCAAGCTCGAATTCAACCTTGTCTAATCCCTTTCAACCATGACTGTTACCTCATGATAGCACCAACACTGGTCAAGCAATATCAGCCCCGGTGGACTTTAGCGATTCCTGTGAAGCCAAATCGGCCCAGGTTATACTCCAGGTAAGCGTTCCGGCCAAGCGTTTTTAGCTCAGGTAAGTGCTCGCTGTAGGCAAGTTCACTGGGTCGCTGAGTTGAAGAGTATAGCTTCTCTCAACTCTCAATACCATACGAGTATCACCTCTACCGCAACTCCGAAGGGCAGGTTGGTCTGCATAGTACCCTTTAACCGATAGTGTTGTAGGGTCCGGTCAAGTCCGGTTTTTTGACCCCCAGGCCCTAGGACCGAGGACTGCAACCGGACTTGACTGCTCAGATTTCGCGCAACCGGACTGGAGAATCGGTTATTGCATGACCGGACCTAACTCCGGTCCGGTTGGCGGTCCGAACCGGTCCAGGACCGATCTGCAGTCCAAACCGGTTGAAGACCAGTCGAGACCGGTTATTTCACGCAAGACTTGGGCAGAAGAGCGAGAAATTGTTCGCATTCAGTACTCGTACAGCTAAGCCAAAACCAACGCAAGAGACATGTAACAAGGCTTGACTTAAGTAGCAAAGGAGAGGATAATAGCAAGGAGTGGAGCATGTACAGTAATTATTGGGACAATGTTCATGGTATGACGACAAACCTAAGTGTCCTCGACAGCCGCGACAAGCTCCTCGTGCGCCTGCATGTACTCGAAGTCGTGCATCTCGAGGTCTTCAACAAGCTCGGATTTCTTACATGCGAGGTCGACAACCTCCTTCGCCCAGTGATAGTGCAACATCTGCAGTTGCTCAAAGAGCCCGGGGTCGAGGCGCGAGCGGCGGTCGGTCATGACCTCCTTACCGCGAGAGAAAAGGCTCTCGACGCCAACGGCCACTGCAGGGACTGGGAGGATGTCGAGGGCAATCCGAGCAATGGTGGGTACATTGAGGCATGGGCCTGGACCACGGACATGACAGATTCTATCAGCATGAGCAGAGGGCGAACACGATGACCAGACTTACTGCCCACCACTTCACGAGGTCCGTATCGCGTTTCACGTCCACAGCGGGATCATTGAAGTACCGTTGGAGCTCTGCCTTTCAACCCTCGACAGCATCCGCACCCTGCAAGCGCTTGAGCCGAAGGCGGTCGTACTCATCGAGGACGTCGAGGGAATGTTCGCCTGCTGCTGCGGGTGGAGCGGCATTGCTGTTTGCGATAGAGGAATCGGACTTGAACAGACGCTTCGGCCAGTATTCGCGCATCTGTGTCAAGTCGAACAGTTAGCACGACACCTGAATGCGCACCAAAGGTGCCAAGGACGTACGGTATCGTCGACGATTTCCCGAGCATACACCTGCCAGTTTCGGGCATCAGGGTCGCCATTTGCGACAGCCTCGTCGTAATCGTCTGCACCTCCCCAGTGCTGCTGGATGTAGTCCAATTTGAGGTATGGATTGGTAACTTGCATCGACTGAATGTCAGCGATAGATGCGTAACAGAATGGAGAATTGTACTTACAGTGCGAGAGGACGTAGCTCCGTGCGTCGTCGAGCCTCTGATAATACTTGTTGATCTTCTCAAGTCCTGCATTCAGGGCGTCATGGAAGAGCGCTGATGTGCATCATACTGATCTGTGCCCCGATTTTGCGACCTCTTCGCACCTTCTATCGACTCCCTATCCTCACTATCGTCCATTTCGCCATCCTCCTGCCCTTCTCCTGCGCTCCTTCGGCCTCATCGGCCAACCTGCGAGCTATCGCTGGCCTATATCGTCCCCAGTTGGCTTTGGTAGTCATCGTTCATCCTCGCTCGACCATCACCTCCCACCTCATCTCTCGAACGACGTCAAACCATAGTCCTTTGCGTTCGACAGTCGTCGACCAGCCTTCGTCTTCACTCCCATGGCCAGCAATTCTGTAACAGCACCGTTACTCGTGACTTACCATATGCGGATCACCGTACTTACCGCCCGTCTCTACGATACGCTCTCTTTGCCAAACCAACGCCAGTATGGCTTGGTTATCTCGTCTCTCGCTTGTCCACATCCTGTAGCTCGCTCTAGCTTCTCGAATATCATGTCTTCGACTTGCCTCTAGCCTGCCCTCGACAACCTTGCCATTACAGTTTGGTTTGGCCAACAAATCAGCGAGCTCAAGCCCGGTTCTGAGTCCTCGCTCCCTCTCGGTTGCTCGCAGTCCCTTGCAGCGACATCAATCACTCATTTCGACTTCTAATCACGACACCGGCTGTGTTTTTATCAACTTTCATCGCGCCAGTGCATCATCTCCCCTTGCTTGCCCGCCTACAAGCCCCTATCTCGAGGCTCGCGTAGTTGCTCGTCCCCCGACGGGTTATTCAAGTCTGCCTGACGCGCATAGCCCTCTCGAACATTGGCGGCTGCGTACAGACGTTTCACGACCTCCAATCCGGCCCCTTCTTCATCTGTTCAATTCCATCTTCACCTCCCTCCTCGCTCGCACTCGCGCCCGCTCGGATCCACCGGGCCAGGGCCAAATCAACGCACTCGGACGCGCTCCAAAGCCACTGGAGACGCGCCGTTGGAGTTTTTTGGGTTCATGGTCACTCGTTCGTCACCTTTTTCATTTTGATGTTGTCTTCGATCCCCTCCCCGTACCCTTTGAACCCCGACACCTCGCCGTCTTCCCTCCATCAAGATCCCCTGACCATGCTCGCTCACCACCCTCATCTCTCATCATTTCGTCGCCCACCCGCCCTCCCTCGAATCCAAGCGCGAATTTCCGGAGTTTTCGGATATTGTTTTTCAGATGCGCCTCGTTTCTCTCTCGTCCCGAGAGAGAAGCCTCGGCAGAAAAAGAGGGGATAGAGGACGAGGACACGGAGTTCCCGGAGGGCGCGGACAAGGAGCAAAGCGACGCGGACGTCGCCCTGGAGACCTCAGGCGACAGAGCGGAGGCAGGCCAAGGGCAGGCAGGACTGCTGGAGCGCAGTCGGCGTGTCGGCGCAGGTATGGAGCGGAGGCGGAAGACCTCGCGACGACGCAGGTCTCCCTCCGTGTCCTCTGCTCTCTCGAGCGACGCTGCAAGAGCACGCGGTGCGCTCGTTCCCCCTTCCCTGCCATCGTAGCGGACACGCACGACGTGCACACTCTCGGACGACGCGGCGCAAGCCGGCGGCGGTCTCCTCTCTCCTCAGCGACACTGCACGTGCACGCGGCAGCGTTCGCATCCTCACGTCGGACGCCACCTTGGGACGAGCGGCGATCCTTGACGCTTCGCGCGATTTTCAAAATTTTTGCGCCTCCAGATTCACGCTCACGACACCGTCTTTTCACGCTTTTCGATGCTTCTTCGACCTTGTTTCGACCTTCAACCCCCCGGTGCACCTCGAGTCTCGACGCTTCGATGGACTGATCACCCCTCACGTCGCCTCTCAGCCACCGTCCACAACCATGTCCCTCGTCCTCGACCCCGACTCTTCTTCATTCCCAGTGCATCCCTCACACCGCTTGGACTCGTGGACCTTGGCTACGGTCATAACCACCACACAGTGCCTTGTATTCTCGGCTCTCGGAGCTCGTATGCACACAGCAGCTACGGTCCACGTGCTGCGAGGCTTCGCTCTCGTCTCGTCTCGTCTCGTCTCCGCTTTGGTCAGGCCTAGGCTACGGTCTTAACTGACACATCACACCCGGTCACGCAGGGAACCCTCTACCCCTGGTGACTCTCGACCTTGGTCCAGAGGAGTCGCTCTCCCTGGAAGCCCACGTAGCCATCGATTTGGTACAAGCGGCAATCCCTTGTCTCTCGTCTCGTTCTCGTCTTGATCCCCTGTATCCTCGACTACGCCTTACAATACTTCGCATCTCCTCGTTTATGGTACCTCGTCCATGCACTACGTCGCTACCACTTATGTCTTTGTGTTTGTCTTCGCTTCTGCTTTGCCCTCCTGTTCCATCTCGCATCCTTTGTCCCACGGTCCTCATACTTGTTACTTTAGTCATTCTTTGCCTTAGTCACTAGCTTACTTACGATATAGCTACATCTCTCGTCGTTCACTCCTCGAGCCGCAGCTTGAAGGAGGAGATAGTGTAACAGCACTGTTACTCGTGACTTACCATATGCGGATCACCGTACTTACCGCCCGTCTCTACGATACGCTCTCTTTGCCAAACCAACGCCAGTATGGCTTGGTTATCTCGTCTCTCGCTTGTCCACGTCCTGTAGCTCGCTCTAGCTTCTCGAATATCATGTCTTCGACTCGCCTCTAGCCCGCCCTCGACAACCTTGCCATTACAAATTCGTCCGTTCGTCGATTTGTCAGTTCATCGACCCTGCGACCCTTCGTCTATTCGAGCCTTTGAGCCTCTTGAGTCTTCGTCCCTTCCCCCTTTACTATACAGTTTGGTTCGACCTTGCCTTAGTTCATTTCGTCCCCTTCGCTTCGTGTCAATCGGCGTGATTTGTCGATCGCGTCATTATGTTGCGATCGTTCAACCTGGTCCGTGCGCCTAGCGCCTGTTCGGCGTTGTCGGCGCCGTCGTTGTCGGATCACGCGATTAGCCTTGTGTTCGGCTCTGATTGGTTGCTCGTCGCTTAGTCATAGGCCGAACCGCGCACTTCGTCATACCATATTGTCGAACAGCATGTACAGTGTCTAGTTAGAGGCCCCTTCCCTTCCCCCACCATCTACGCTCCGAATCAGAGACCCTTTCCCCCTCTCCGTCATCGAGCTCTCATTTTGGTTGTTTCGACGCTCTTCGATGTTTTCGCCAGCTTCGAGCCGGAGTCGCTCCAAGTTCAAGGTCCAGTTGAGTCGCAGAGTCTTCTCATAGTTTCGCCGTATCGTCGGCCAGTGTCGTATCGTTGACCCAGCAAGTAGCCCAGGAAGGGTAGTGTAAAGCACAGATAGTCTTCCTCACACCCGGGCTATGACACGTCCAAGACCTATCGATTAGGTGAACGTGCTATAGCGGTGGGTGGTGAGAAGATGATCCTCACCACGCCACTCGCGTGGTACATCATGCTAGAACTGTACAGTAGATCAAGCCACTATCTAATCTCGTACCGTAGAGCAATGTACATCTTATCAGTCCGGCGTCTATCCAATCACGGGCGTCACGAGTAACCCAGTAAGCCGCCGTTACATCCTCCCCCTCTAGGCCGAGCTCAGGCCGTACACGCAGCACGCCTCGATGGTCGCAGCATCGAGGGTATACTCGTGTGCCCGTAGGCTACGCGTCTGGCACCGTCGATGCGCTCGGGGCAGCCTCCTCCGCGGCGGCCGGGCCCTGTCCCTCGTCGCAGTGTTCGTCCATGACGACGTCGGTCCCGCTGGCGTAGTCCTTGACCGGTAGCGACAGCGCGTAGCGGTAGTCGGGTATGCGGGACTTGTATGACGCGTGGCAGATATCGTACGCGGCCCGAGGGACGTCTGGGAAGGTGGTGGTGTCGATGGGTAGGCCGGCCAGGCGGGCACGGGTGGTCCGAGCATAGGCATGGAGAGCGGGGGCGAGGTCACCGAAGGATGTGGCGGCGTGGGAGGTGATCCATGCCGCTATGTGGTGGTAGCACAGGTCGCGACAGTCGTAGGGGAAGGGGGCCGGCTCCTCGAGGAGGAGTATGTGGTAGTTACCGGCCGTAGCAATCCACGACGGGGCTCCGTCTACCGACAGGAGTTCGATGAGCCCCCGGAAGAATGCTGATTCGCCGAAGCGCTCCACCTCGCCATCCGGGATGACGGGGAGGATCGCCGCGATGAACGATTCAGCGACGACGTCGGCGGCGTGGGGAATGGATCGGACCGTAGTGGATGCGGGAACGCCGCTGTCGCGCGTGCGCATGCCAATGGGCCATTCCGATGCGGGGATGTCGGTGAAGTAGGCGACAGTGTCGTCGACGCTGCGCAGGGTGTTCAATCCGCGATTACGTCCGGCGCGGGAGCGGGCTAGCCAGGACTCGATCGGGTTGTCGTCGACAGGGATGATACGGAGTGCGGTGATGGAGAGGGGGTCGGTTGGTACCGTTGGGGGTGGCGCGACGGCCGCGTCTTCCGATGCAGCCGTCACCTTCGGGGCGGCAGGGAGCAAGTCATGGTCGCCGCTCCATGCCAGCAGCAGATAGCGCATACCCTCCGTGCGGAGCACGGTCGGGTCTTGCATCTGCGTGTGTAATCGGCGATAGAACCGAGTGGCCTCGGGGTCGCGCTCAGTTAGTGCGCAATGCCGCAGGTTGTGAGCCTGGTGAGCAGTGACGATCTTCACGCTCTCCCAAGGTCCACACCCGCCATTGTACCGGGTGCTTGCTGGCGGGCGAGCACCTCGTCGCCGGGCCTTTTCCACCCTATTCATCTCCTTTTGTTCCGCCTCCAGTCCCATCAAGCTCTCGGTGACGTAGTCCGGGAGATCGTATGGGACTGGGCCGGATTCATCAGCGTACGGGCGGTCTGCGAGCGTAGCATCAATGAGCTCGCCCATGTTGGCGTTGCAGAACCACTTGTACCACCTCGAATGAGGATGGTCCTCCACAGACGGATCTGGCTTACCGGGGTGCACATACTCCGATGACTTCAAAGGATCGGCGATGTCTATCGGCTCTTCGGTCGCTCCTGGTCCAGAGGTGGCATGCTTCTTGGCCGACTGTCTTGCGATTCCGGCCGAGTTGTTAGCCCCGGTCGAGATCTCAATGTCGTCGGTATACCGTAGCTGAAGCTCGTCGGCTTCTTCTTCAGCCACGTGGCCTCTTTTACGAGCTCTTGGGGCACAGCTCTCAGGGCACCTGGTAAACCTCCATTCCCCATGTTCCCAGTCGATTTCAGGGTTATGTCTGCGTAAGTAGGTGTACCCTAGGATCATGTCTTTACTACCTAAGTCTGCTACGAGCAGCTGGTGAGTTGACTTATGAGATCCAATTTCGACATAGGACCGGACAGCATGAGTAATCTGTCCACTTTTGTTGAAGGTCCCGTCGGCGTTATACACGTCGTACGGGGTTGCCAGCTTATGAGTTCCCAGGTGATAGGTTTCGACAACTGATTTATTGATGAAAGATGTCGTGGCCCCTGAGTCTACCAGAGCTTCGACCTGCACTTTTCTTCCGTAAACCCACAGTGTCACAGGCAATTTGAATGAATTCCTGTTGCGAGAAGATGACGATATTACAGGATTGTCCGTGCTACTAATGCCAACACTACATGTCTGCATTCCGACGTTGGGTTTACTATTCTCTGCCATATGCTCGCAGGTGTTATTCACATATGGCGTATGAGAAAATCCGAGCTCTTCGAGGACCGAGCCTTGCCTTTTTCAGACTGGCCGGAACGAGTCTGAGGTTCATCCTCCTCAGACAAGGTTGATTCACTGTCAACATCCTCTCGCCCGAGTCTCGCAGTAGAGATGGACTTTGAAGACTTGGGGGTGTCGTCCTCGTCGTCCGTGACTTCAACTTCTACAACACGTGTCTTTTTCGCCTTGAAGTTGTTCGACGGTGTCGTGCCTTTTGTCCCTGTCTTCTGATCATTCCCTTTGGACTGATCGTTCCCCTTGGACTGGCTCTGGGACTTGGGACGCTTGTCAGCGTTCTTGGCGAGCAGGTAGCAGTCATCTGTGTCGTGCGAGTTCCGCCTCTTGCAGTTGTGGCAGTATAGCGCCTTCTTGTTTGTGGTAGCGGAGTTGGCCTGCTTGCCCTTCTTGCCCTTGCCCTTCGACTTTTCAGCCGAGTCGATGTCCATCGGGGTGTGACCGCTGTTGTCTGAGCTGCTCTTACTAAAGACAGTGCCTCGTGTCTTTTCCGGGTTGAGCTCTCTGTAGAAGTTGAGTAACATGTCAAGAAACTCGGTCCACTTCTTGGGGACATTGCTGCTACCCTTGCCAACGAGGGTAATCCGCATGTCGCGGCTGATAACCTCCCGTAGCTTGTCGATGAGAAGCTCATCATCGTAACCCGTAAGACGTCCGAGGGTACGGAAGCGTTCCGCATATCTGATGAAGTCTTTAGCAGCCAAGTCTTTGTTGACAAACAGGGCTGTGATCTCCTTCTTTGCTCCTTCTTTGTCGTCTCTCTGCCCATAGATTTGCGCAAACTCATCCATGAAGGCATCCCACGTTCCGAGGTCTTGGCCTTTGCCTACACGGTCATAGTACGATGCCATGTACTTATGAGCTGGGCCTTGCAGCTGGGACAGGGCGGTAACAATCTTTTGTTTGTCGGTGACGATACCCTCGTGCGCGCACCACAGGCTGATCAGGTTGCGCCACTCTTCCAGCTTGATCTTGTCATCTGAGCCCTTGAAGATGGGGGGCTCGCCAATTTTGGGCTGACGCGAACCTCCTCCAGTCGACGCTGGTAAGGCATCGACTTGTTGTTTGTAGGACTGAACAAGGGTCTGCTGGTCCTGAACGAGTGTGCTGAGAGTGGTCACTTGGGTAGTCAAAAGACTGATGTGGTTTATAAGGCTCCGGAAATTGGTATCCATATGCCCAGCCATTTCGGCTACCACGTTCTGGACGTATTCCGGGACACGTTGTTCCGCAAGCCCTACTGCGTTCCGAGCTGCAACAATGAGATTGATGTCTGCCCCATCTGATATGCCATCTCTGACAATAGCATCAATTGCCTGGGGGTCGAGTGCGTGGAACGTGGTTACGGGGACAAAGTCGTTGTAGTTCATTGCTGGTGACATAGTGGTTAGTACTTGTCTTCCAAGTGGTTACAATGAAAGGTAGCAAAACGAAGGATTCTCTATTGCCAATGGTGCCCATTACAGATCTAGATGCCATAGTTGAACTCCAGCTTCAGAGCGTTCAGCTCGTCGCAGATCTCCGGAAGACGCTCGTTCAGGTTTTTGAAAGAAACCTGGCCAACGGCCTTTAGCTGCCTCTTGATAATCCTCCACTCCTTATTCGTCAGCTTCCGCGCCCTTTCTCCAAGTTGGTGTACAACTCGTTGAACTCCGTGCCCCACAACCTGATGTCGTCCTTTGCATCCTTCGAGATACGATCGTCCTCGAGCGCCTTCTTGACGAATGGAGAGAGTCTTTCGACAGTGGGTCGGAAGAGGCGCTCGAACTCCCGGATGCGATCGACGACCTTGTGCTTCAGCATGTGGAGGTCCTTGGGGACAGGCTTGTACTCCGGGATCTGCACAGGCGCCTGAAGTCGTTCGATGAGGGGACGAGATGGGTCGGAGATGCGATCGATGAGGGGCGGTGAGGCCTGGGAGATACGTTCGAGGCGTCGTATCTCTTTGAGGAGCCTGGCACGCTCTGCGAGTTGAGCGATGTCTTCGTTGGCCTGCCTCGCACGCTCCGGGTCGAAAGGTCGGGGGATGACGCGGACTGGTGCGGCGTTAACCCTTTTGCGAGGGAAGCGAGGGACATGCTTGTACTCGTGCGAAGGCCGAAGGAGGATGCACTCGTAAATACCGAGTGGCTCCTGCTTGGCAATGACCTTGCGGTCCTTCGAGATCTTGGGCATGGCTAAGAGAGAAGAGTCAGCAGCTTGTCAGCTGGTCCTTGACAGGACAAAACTCCAAAAAAGGGAAAGGTTGTGCCTTGATGTGGTGGTAAGCTTGATTCTCAGACACGGCACCACACCGTGCTGCAAATGGGTTTGAGAGGGTGTTGCACCCTTCTCTAATCTGTCCAGCCTGGTTACCCGTCGACAAGTCAAAGACTCTCATGGGAGATGCAAATGATCCGTTCCAAGCTGTTGCCCGAGGCTAACAGATCCCCTTACGCCTAGGGCCCGGCAAGAAGATTAACAACCAAGCCATACAGCCTGCCATAGGCAAGCCATACAACAAGGTGTCTCTCAACATAAGTGACTGAAGCTTGACAGCAACAGCACTGAAGCCCCCAGAACCCAATAAGTACTGAAGCTTGACAGCAACAATACTATAGCCCCCAGAACCCACAAAGCCTAGGGCTAAAAGCCCAAAGGCAAAGGCAACAACCAACACCCAATTAAAGGAAATAAATGCAAGGGACTTTGCCAAGCCCAGTGCAATAGAAGAAGACTTATCCAAATATAACAGTAAGCCCAAATACAACACTCACTAGTTATGAAATATAAGTGTGGGGAAAAGGTGAGGGCTTGTTAGGCCAGAGTTGTTAGATGGGTTAGACAATAAGTGGATAAGTCTGAGGGTGCCAGCCTCAGACTGGTGGTTTATATACATGTAGCCCCAGCCCCCCTGGGACTGGGGAAGACCCCTGGTACTCTATGTTACTAAGCTAATCACATGACCAGCTAAGTAAGGGTGAGTCATGTGTGCTGAGGTAGCCCTATTACTCAGCAAGTAACTGACCAATAGCGTGCACTACATTACTAGGCAACTATCTAGAAGGTTCTAGGACCAAGGTCCTAGAAGGATCTGGACCAATGATGTAATAGATATCCCTAAAGAAGATAAAAAGCGATCATAAACATCGATAACTGATGATAACTACTGATAACTCCAGATAACTAATGATAAGCCCACTTATCCACCGGATAAGCGCTAGAAAGGTCACGTTTTGTGACACCGCTTTCGCGACGCCGTAATGACTACTGACTGAACTTTCCGCTTTCTTTGTGCAGGCACACCGCAAAAGCAAGGACGAGTTGGTACGTCTCCGTCCCACCTTGTTCGGGAATCATTATCCAGTAGCTCTTACTGACCAATTTCTCTCCAGCGCTGCTCTGAAGCCCTGATTGATGCACTCGAAAAGTGTGTGGAGTGCTCAGTTTGCTTAGGAGCGCCGGCAGATCACATGTTCGTTGTCCATTACCTGACTATTGTGACTGTGCACTCACATGTGTTTTACAGATTCCTGTGCGGACACGGTGTATGCAACACGCGGGACTGCACCAAGGAGATGTTCTTGGTTCAAATGTTGCAGGAAATCAAGCGACGGAGGACGAAATAGACGCGGGCATCCCTGAGGAAGACAGGACCTATCTTCCACCCTATCAATGTCCACGTTGTCGTCATCGCTACCTTTCCAACGAACTGCAAGGGCCCATCTTCGACCTGAAAAGCACGTGGGAGATGATCCAGGAACATCGCCGTCAGACTGTCCCTGATGCATAGCTGCCGCGCTCGCTCTCGACCGTCATCCATCTCTCCCTTCTCTGAGATGCAGCAGGCTCTCACTCGCGGCCAACTGTCTGTCTGACTTCCCCAACATTCCTGCCCACGCCACGAATACCACGGTCTCACCTGCATGACGTCGATTGTATATCGTTCACGCCCCTTTACTGACACCGAAGACTGTATTGCAATTTGTTGTACGTCTGTAACCTCCCGCGCGCGTGTAGCGATGTAGAATGGATCGTATCATGAATTGTCAACGACAGTACTCTGATATATATATACATTGCACTACATAAGAAGAAACCAAGCCGTGGTGTATGTGACAAAGCATGCAGCAAAGGTGCGACGACTGCCGAGTTTGATGGCTCGAACGGTATTCATAACAGACGATCCCCAAGTTTGTGAGGATGGTGGAAGACATCCGGACCGATGATACGGCAGCTGCGTCTCTGAGGGCAGAACACCCAACAAATGACAACAACCAACCTGAAAGGGTGCGAGTGGGCTAGTCGATTCTCGGTCGAGCGGCGACGAAGTCGAGCGTCGGAGGTTCGCGTAGTCGAAGAGCTCGAATGGGGGAGGGAAGAAGGCGAAAGTGATGCGAGGGGAAAAGGGGACGGGCGACGTGTCGGCGATATATGGCCTAAACGACGAATAGCCGTCGGCAACACGAGACCCCGAGGCGCTCCGGCCTCGATGCGAAGACTCTGCAACGCGAAAGTGTGACGAATCGGACCCGTCCTGGGTGCACGAAACGACGAGGTCCTTCCTGGACAACTAGGGCCACGATAGGCTGGGGAGACCACGATAGGTCGACTGGGTCACGATAGACCGACTAAGGCCACGATAGGCCAAACGCGAAAGCTCGTCTTGAGCGAAACCGGCCCTTCCTGGGCTACCCTTCCTGGGCTACTTGCTGGGTCGACGATACGACACTGGCCGACGATACGGCGAAACTATGAGAAGACTCTGCGACTCAACTGGGCCTTGAACTTGGAGCAACTCCGGCTCGAAGCTGGCGAAAACGTCGAAGAGCGTCGCAAACGACCGCAAACGAGAGCTCGTGACGGAGAGGGGGAAAGGTTCTCTTGATTCGGAGGGTAGATGGTGGGGGAAGGGAAGGGGGCCTCTAACTAGATGCTGTACATGCTGAGCGACGATATGGTACGACGAAGCGCGCAATTCGGCCTATGACTAAGCGACAAACAACCAATCAGAGCAGAACACAAGGCTAATCGCGTGATGTGACAACGACGGCGCCGACAACGCCGAACAGGCGCTAGGCGCACGGACCAGGTCGAATGATTGCAACATAATGACGCGATCGACGAATCGCGCCGATTGACACGAAGCGAAGGGAACGAAATGAACTAAGGCAAGGTCGAACCAAACTGTATAGTAAAGGGGGAAGGGACGAAGACTCAAAGGCTCAAAGGCTCGAATAGACGAAGGGTCGCAGGGTCAATGAACTGACGAATCGACGAACGGACGAATTGCTGGCCATGGGAGTGAAGACGAAGGCTGGTCGATGACTGTCGAACGCAAAGGACTATGGTTCGACGTCGTTCGAGAGATGAGGTGGGAGGTGATGGTCGAGCAAGGACGAATGATGACTACCAAGGCCGACTGGGGACGATATAGGCCGACGATAGCTCGCAGGTTGGCCGATGAGGCCGAAGGAGCGCAGGAGAAGGGCAGGAGGACCGCAAAATGGACGATAGTGAGGATAGGGAGTCGATAGAAGGTGCGAAGAGGTCGCAAAATCGGGGCACAGACCAGTATGATGCACATCACCGACCGGATGCCGGAGCTCTGGGTCACACCGCCACTTGTACAAATAAGAACACACAAATCCTCGAACTTTGTCGGTCTCTGTCTGTTTTTGACTTATGATACTTGAACTCTACACCACAACTAGTCTTGTGCGGGGCTATTCCCTTGTACAAGATGGCGACTCGACCCACTCTTGCCAGCAGCCCATGGTAAGAAATGTACACGAACTCTGTGGCGTCTCGTTGACACTCCACGAAGCAATCCGGCTCGACCCCTTGGGTAGCACCGACAAGTGCGCTGAACATGCCATTCGCAGGCTTGGTGGCGCACGGTCTATGGCTCTGTGTCGAGCGCACGCTGTGCCTCGTAACGCATCGTTGTCTTACCGGCATCCTCAGCAAAACGGTTGAGCTCGTCTCTAAGCTCTTCCGACAAGTTTCCACTGAGCTTTGTGTGTTGGAAGGGACACAATATTATGAGTCCGCTCAGTGCGCGGACTCGAGATAACATCACATACGCACCTTGCAAACTCTTCGCGCTATGGACGTCCACGATGGCATAATTCAAAGACTTTCCTTGACTTTTGTAGTCGGTATACGCGTACGCCGGCACTAAAGGTAATTGTCCCCTCGACACCCATGGAGATTTAGACTTTCCTCCAACTGACATCCGTACTTGGAAATGCTTCTTCACAGGAAAGATAGGCACCACGTCCTCTTCCAAGTCTTCAGAGAATTTACCACTTCCCGGAACATGAATGTAAGCTACCGCTGCATATGCAATATCATCTCTGACCTCGTAAATAACCTTCTTCACCACACCTTCAGTCCCATTCACGATTTGCCTGCCGAAGGCTATATTCTCGGTGACCATCACGCGCATACCCTCAAACATTGGTAAGCACCCGAGCGCGTCCTTCGTGGTGCTACTTGATAATTTCCACAGACCTTGCCGTAGTTCCCCGGCAACAGGTTTCTTGGCAATCCTGTCTTCCGAATGGAGCATGGTAACCTCAACTCCAAGCTCTTCTGCTTTGTGTGCAATGATGCGTGCATTAATGGCATCGCGGATATCCTTCGTCCCGACGATTATAGGTGTGTCCTTGAAATTTGCTATCGCTTCACGGTCGTCGCTTGCAAGCTGGTGTGTGATTCGTCTATACAAAGTGTCAATGTCACTACTCTCGCCGGGCGCGCACTTCACTCGACTCTGACCGATTCTGGCTCGGCCCAGTAACGCTGCATACTGTGGGTCTGCAGACTGTCGTTGGTTCTTTAACAACTGCACCACAGTTTTGACCTGCCTCCAGAGGTAAACACCAGTCAGACAATCTACAGCCTTACAATCTCTTACGGCCTGTAGTCCAGGATGATTGGCAAACTCGTGGTCGAACAAAGAGACGGCCAGCACCGTTTCAGTTGCCCAAAGTCGCCCGTGAAGATCATGTTCACCCCACCAAACAAGCTGACCGCACAGGCTCCCAAATCACCTTTAGCTAGCTGCAACCGGCGTGAGATTTCCGCGAGGAAATTGCGCCAACCATGGACACCTCGTCAATGATGAAGTACTTCACTTTGCTCCATATAGCCCGTATAGTCTTCAGTGTGGTGGCCTTCACCTCTCCGGGCATCATCAACAGCGAATGTATCGTATACCCTCCTATATTGAGCGCGGCAGAACCGGTAGGTGCGCCTACCAGTATTTCATGTGACCGCCCAAGTAGCTCAAACAAGCGCAGTATAGACTTAACAACATGGGTCTTCCCGGTCCCGCCAACTCCAGCGATGTACATCAAGAGCTGATCGCTGCCGGTTGGATTACCAAGATGGTTCGCAACGAGTCGGAAAGCTCTCTCTTGCTCTGCATTATCTGCTAGACCCATCTCAAGTACAACTTGCTCCGTTGCTTGCCTGATACATCCACTTCTGACATACCATTCGTCCTCGTGGCCTCCTGCAGCGTCGCCTCGCGCACATTCTCCTCAATATCCCCAACCCTCCGTCGTTTTCGCCGCCTTGCATCCTTCGTCTTTGATTAGGCCGCCGCTGCTGCTTGATAGCACGCATCACAGCTCGCTGCACTTGGATATCCACATCATCATCTTCTGTCCTGACCGTGATAGCGTCAGCCTTTCGCTTACGACTGGGTCGCCGTCCCTCTCCGCTAGTAAAGCACATGTCCAACACCTGTCTAGCTCGTGGACCGACCATGTTATCCAGATCCACCCGTAACCGTTCATCATTATCAAACGAGTCATATATGTTATACAAGTCAGACTTATCAAACAGTTCGTAATCTTCGCCAACGGTATCTTCTCCGCTACCACTATGCTCCATCCCATCATCTGGCAATCCATCTCGCATAAATGCCAGGGCTTCAGCACGACGAAGGTTGCTTGCAGAATCTCGGACGTCCCGACATTCCGAGAGTACGTTCATATTGTCGATGATTTTCATAAGGGCACTAGGTATGACACGTCTTTGTCTCTCAAACGCGTCTGTCCATGTCTCAGTTGAGTTGCGTAGATCGGAAGGTTTCCGCCACGGGACGAAAAGAATGAGCATCATCCGGGCCCACTTTTCTTTCTCCTCTGGGCTTTGATCAGATCTCGGAACTCGGTCTCCCAAGACAACGGGCACTGTCCAAATGGTCCGTTTCCGTACTCCGTGCGTTTCATGCTGCGTATGCTCCGTACTGCAGAATAATCCTCTCGGAGCAGGTCTACGCCCACGACGTCTCTGAACATGGCCCGCGTTGTCGAGGCCCTCAGGAGCTGGATCATCACCACGATAATTCAAGAATTTCTTCGCAACCTTCTCGGTAGTGCCAACAAACTCATAAAGCGACATCACTCAAAATCTGCTTCAGTAGGTCTGTACACATAGTCTTGCTGCTGACTGGACGCTGATATGGATCCCGACTTCAACTGCAACACAAATGTCTCCTCCGCATTCTGATTGTTATCAGAAGCATCTCCTTCCTCGTCAATTTCTATAGGCTCTGCTACACCGCTATCCGGACCAAGGACCTCCGTCTCCTCAGGAACCTCCTCAGATGGTTCGGCGACATGATCTACCATCTCCACATCTTCAGATATCTCAGCGGCAATGGGAGACGCCTGAGGGAAATGTCTCTTGAATAACCGATCAAACGAACCCCAGTGTAAAATGCTAAAGGTATCACTCCTATACACATCACCGCCTCCGATCAGGAAGCTCATAACTTGCTGGTGAGATATCTCAAGGCGAGAGATCATACGATTGACAGTGGCTGTCAGAGCGCTCTTCGACACACCTTCCGGAGTCGCGTCAGGGTACCTCTCGTTAGTCTTTTGAATAGCATATGAAAGTGCACCCAGCCCTATGTGAGCAGGCAACGATGCTTTCGTTATGTAGTCTGTCACGTAATACACTAACGCCTTCGCAGCCTCGCCCGAGCCAATGAACTTGATATCCATATTACACTTCATGAGAAATATAACACGACAGCATTGTAACTGGCAATGCGTGCATGAAGACGCTTCATCAAGATCCCCCCTGACTCTGGGTCCAGCTCATACTTTTCCTGAGTGGAGCCATCAATCCGCATGCGACACAGTGCGTCTCTCCGTGCGGCATCAGCAGGTACAGTCCCCTTGGCGACGTATTTGAAGCATGTACTGCTGTGCTCATGCCAATTGAATTCCCTGACCAGAGCCGTAACAGATGCTTGGTAGGCCGCTTCGAACTCAGCACGTCGTTCAAAGGACTTTACAGATGGCGCGGCGGCAGCTCCCGGGTGTACGGCACCGGGCTCGCGTGCTGGACGACGCAATGGCTTGCCAGGTTCCTCCGAACAACTGATTCAGTTCCTGGCAACTCACACTGTATGACGGACTCCAACCACTTAAACATCCTTTCACGATATGTCTCATCTGATGCCATCTTATCCCGTAACTTCTGCGGAGGTAAGTGCCCGTCTAACCAAATCAGCATATGACAATGCAAGGTGCCCCGTCCTTGTGCCTCCACGGTCCCGTAATACCCCTTACATCTGCCAAACAGACCCTTTCCAGGACGGCCGTAGCGCAACACGACCTGTATGAAGTTCGTCATCATCTTATCAAAGAATTTTGCGCATGCTGAAGGATTATTTGCAGCGATGACACCGCGCTGCCATCGGGACAGTTCCGAGTCGCCGCGCAAATGGTTCTCAGGCTCCGCACCAATTTCATGACCCGCGTAAAAACGAACAAGGGGGTGGTCCCGATCAGATGGATTCAACGTGATGAACAAGGTCGGAGGGCCCTGAAAATTAATGAGACCCCGGATCTGGTTACGCATGGCCAACTTGTGCCCATTGGAGCCGGTACGTCGTAGGACACGGTGTTCACCTGTTGCAGAAGCCGCATGATACCCTTCTCCTCATCGTCTCGCGGCTTATACGCCGGGTTCAACTTGAAACTTTCCGCTATCTGGTCCAGCTTCTGCACGTTCACCCTGAGCAAATCAGCGACTACACGCTCGCGTTGGGACGCCGACACGCGGAAACTTACAGAATCATAGACAGCTTTCTTCTGGCTGATGTTGTAATACACAAATGCAAAGTCAGGATCATTCCTGAAAGGTGAACCATCGACCATGAGGAGATATTTCAGTTGCTGATCCAAACTGAGATAACGAATGCGCTGCGGCTCATGGAACCCGCCGATACCCCATGGATCCAAGTGCGGGAACAACCAAGACAGCAGCGCGGGGTTGTGGAAATCAGGGACAAGGGCGCTGCCAGCTTGAGACTGCAGGAATGAACCGCCCTTCAAGCAATGCAATAAGGCTTGCATAGACATCTCCTTATGGTTCCGGGGTGCATTGTCAGCGTCCACGTATCCGACGCTCTCCATCAGATCTTCCGTATCAGAAGCCGTAGGCACATCCCCAGCACCAGGTACGTAGTTATCTGTTGCACCCTCGACTGCACCATTGACCTCTATATGACCTATCTCCATCGCGCAAGGCACCCCTTCATTCACACCAGTGGTGTTTGGCCCAAACAGCTGATCCAGATTCTCCTGGCTGAACCCTTGGAAACCACCAAACGATCCGGTGTATAGTGTGAGTTTTCTCCGGTCAGAAAATTGATGACAGTTGACACGCGGGATTTCTGAACCAAGACCGGTCTCAGCCCCTCAATATTCTTGGCGGTCGGTTTGCTCTTCCCAATGAAGACTGCACACACCATGCTTCGAATGACATCTGGACATGGAGGTAAGACATCATTCAAATGGGTTGCGTCCTGAGGATGAATAGCTACGTTTCCTTTCGTACACCTTTGTGACGTCTGTCGATCGGTACCTTCAAGCGGATGACCTGGGATATCACTGAACCGGTACGAGATCTTACTGGCCCGAGCACGAGAATACAACATGCGCTCCACTTGAGTAGACCCTTCGAAGCTCGCTTCACGTCCTCGGGCAACCGTTCGTGTCCGTAGTACAGCCAGTTGGCTAGAGCATACTTCGGAAGATCCCCCTTCTCCAAGTCATGCTGACATTCAGCGCATACCCTGATGCCGTCCTTCATCTGCAGATTGAGTAATCCCTTTGGGTGGAGGATTGCACCGTCATAGGCCGTCCGATTGTAAGACATAGGCAGCACATGTTCTGGTAACAAGTTATTTCGAAGTAAATGAAATCGACGTTGGCAGGATGCATTACAGTGATTCGACGGCGGCGTACACCTAGCACATACAGCACAAACCAATTCTGCCAACGCAGCCATGGACATCGCATCTTCCCATTCCGCAATTATCGAGTCCTTGAGGACGTCGTCAACCACTGGAGGTGATCTGGATCTTCGCGCTGACATGCGGAGGACAGAGTGTCTGTTCTCTGTGTGGTGGATCTGGTTCCCTGTGGCATCTCGGGGCTTTGGCTTGACATTCGGACGGGGAGCAGACAGCACGGAAAATATATACTCAAAAGATGAACAGACGTCACTGCAAATGTGCTCTTGAATAACAGCTAACAACTCATCCTGAGTCTTACGAGACACCCCGTCGATCTTGTGACAACGTGTCAGGGTGCGTAGCTCAGTAGCAAACCAGTGGTTATACATACCAAGGATGTCGCGCAGCGGGCCACGAACCACCATTTCCCCAGCCTTCGCATATGCGCTTGTCGCATGGCTTACCGCAGAAGTATTCGCTGACTTGAATTTGAAGAGAACATCGAGATGAGCTGATGTGATGTTGCGAGGCGTGGCAAGCAACTTTCCACCTTGGAGGTTAAGATACACCGCAGAAACACCTTCCGAGCGTGAAGCAGATGAGACGCAATGGTGCCAAGGAAATATATTGAGATATACCCGAGCACAGAGAACACCAACGTGCAACAACCGAAGACGAGTGATGACGTGCAACATATCACAACAAGCAATAACGAGCGACGACGTGCAACATATTATAACGAGCAATAACGAGTGATAACGAGTTATAACGAGTGATTGCCGCAAAGGGCGCATGAAAAAGAGGACATCAGCAAGAGCGACACATGAGGCAGCGAGATTCACAAACGCACCATTAGCACACGCTTCACCCGATGAAGCTACCACAGATAATCCACCATTCGAAGGAGGGTCTACTGAACATCCGGTCAGCGTCTAGGCCGTGTAAAGCAGGGCGAAGCACTCACCATGCATGTCCATGGAAGAGCCTGCGGTCTGTTGAGGTTCTGCATGTACTACACATGAGCAATATATTCAGAGACGAATACAACAGACGAACCTAGGCCCCCCCAACCTCGGTATATGATGACAGACCGTCAGTGTTACGACTGATCGTCGAGGGAGATCAGGGAAGACTCACGAGACGAGCAGGGGCGTCGACGAGCACTTGTGCAGCGAGAGCGGAGCAATGCTCGACGATCAGGGCTGGGGACAAGATGTATTGAGAGAGGTATCTACAGAGCAAAGTACAGCTTGGCTTACCTGGGGACAAGAGGTCGAAACTGAGGGTCCCCAGGTAGCGCTGGTGGTCTTATATACATGAGGGAACAACAGCGTCAAAAGACAATAGCGTGAGAGACATCATGGATGAAGACAATAACGTGAGAGACTCAGAGAGAGACCATGGGAATCATGGTGATCGAACAATAGGATGACTGGGAAAGGAAATGAATAGTACCGGGGAGGCTGTTCGTAACAGTACCCCCCTCCCAAGGGTCGTGTCCGCACGACCTAACGGTGGGATGTTGGGTGTTGCGCGTAGAATTCCATAATCCGCTGTGGAGCATGGGTCAGGTTTTCTGCAGGCTCCCAGCTGTCGTGTTCGGGACCCCATCCCTTCCACCGTACAAGGTACTGGAGCTTCCTTCCTCGTCCGTAGCGGCGAGACTCCAGCACCCGCTCAACTTCGTACTCCTCTTCTCCTTCCACTTCAATCGGTGCAGGCTCTGGTGGGTGCCGGCCCGGTAGGGAGCTGTGCTTGTGCGGCAGCAGCAGCGACACATGGAAGACTGGATGGATGGGTAGGTCTTTTGGTAGACGAAGTTCATAGGCAAGGTTGCCAACTCGGCGTACCACTGGATAGGGACCTGCATACCTGTCCACCAACTTCCGAGGCATCCTGTGACTCGCAGGTTGCGAGTGTCCAGCCACACCTTCTGACCTGGCTCAAAGACTGGAGCATCTCGAGCATGCTGGTCGAAGTGTGCCTTCATGCGTTCCGCAGTGAGCGTCAAAGCTGCAGTCGCATCCTCTCGGGCCCGTCGTAGTTCCTCGCGACGACTGTCTGCGCAGGAACCTCAGTGGGTAGCATTGGGATGTGGAACTGTGGCTCGAACCCATAGAGCAGGTAGAAGGGTGAATACCCCGTAGAGGAGTGGACATGAGAGTTGAATGCAAACTCTGCAATCGGCAACCACTGCACCCAGTCGTCTCGGCGGCGTGAGCAGAACATCCGCAAATAGGCTTCTACCTCCTGGTTCCACCTCTCTGACTGTCCGTCGGTCTGGGGGTGGTACGCAGTGGACAGTGCACTCTCAATGCCAAGGCCCTTAAGAATGGCACGGAAGAGCTTGCTGGCGAACTGGGGACCACGGTCGGAGATGATCTTTCGTGGCAGTCCATGGAGGCGGAAATACTCCCGTATGAAGTTGTTCGCCGCACCTTCGGCATCGATCTCATCTCGACATGGAATGAGATGCACTAGCTTCGCATGCCGGTCCGCAATGAGCTGCAGCGCGTTGTACCCATCAACCTCTGGTAGGCCGGTGATGAAGTCACAGGTCACAACTGACCGGGCCATCTGGGATCTTGTTTGGCTGCAGCTGACCGTGCCGTTTGCCATGGATTGGCTTGCCTCGTCGACAGGTGTCACAGGTCTCAACATAGTTTTTGATGAACTGTGTCATACCCGGCCACCAGTAGTTGCGGCTCACTAGCTCAATGGTCTTCCACTGGCCTGGGTGCCCAGCGGGTGGTAGGTCGTGGTGCAGGCGAACAATATCTGCCCGTAGTGCGCGATCGTTGGGGACGTAGACCTTGCCTCGATAGAGGAGAAGACCTTGCTCGACGTTCCAGTCCACCAGATCGTTCTGCAGCCGTGCTGGCCCGAGTTGTTCCACCTTGCGCAGTGCCTCTGCCACCTCTTTCTCGCGGTCTCCGCACTCCGATCCGACGCAGAAGTGACTTCTCCGGTACAAGAGCCAGGTGTCCACGTCTAGCAGCCAGAGAGCGGAAGTGACTAGGCTGTAGCACCGTGCGACCTTGGTTGTCATCTGCGTCGTCTCGCTGGTGGTCAGGGCGACGGGATAGTGCATCTGCTCGACCGTTGGATGTGCCCGGTTTGTGTGTGATGACAAAGTCAAAGCGAGAGAGATAGAGAGCCCATCGAGCCTGCCGTCTGGTGAGGTTCTGCGCCGTGCGCCAGTATTCAAGATTCTTGTGATCTGACTGAATCTCGAATGTACTGGGCAGTCCTTCGAGGTAGTGGCGCCACGCCTGGAGGGCACGAATGATTGCGAGCATCTCTTTGTCATAGATCTCGTAGTTGCGCTCAGCATCATTCATGGATTCGGAGTGGAAGGCGATCGGGTGCCACTTTCCATCCTCCCCCTCCTGCGACAGCACCGCTCCTGTGGCAAACCCAGAGGCGTCGACTTCCACTCGTGTGGGACGGTCCGGGTCGTAGATGCGGAGTACGGGACTTGTCAGAAGCACTGCTTCAGCTCCTCAAATGCCCGCTGCTCCTCCTCTCCCCATTGCCAAGGGACATTGCCGGTCAGCCTGTCTAGAGGCTTGCAGATGGCGCTGAAGTTCCGGATGAAGCGACGATAGAAGTTCGCAAAGCCGCGAAACTTCCTGATGTCTGACACATTGCGGGGAACTGGCCAGTCTGCGATGCCCTTGACCTTCACCGGGTCCATCTCGACCTGGTTCTCGGACACGAACATCCCGAGGTACTCCACTTTGGTCTGCTCGAATTCGCACTTCTCTGGTTTACAGAACAGGTCGTGTTCCTTCAGACGCTCAGGACTTCTCGGACAAGGGTACGATGTTCAGCAAGGTCATTCGTAAAGATGAGGATGTCGTCGAGATAGACGGTGACCTTGCCGAGAACGATGAGGTCCTTGAAGATGTCGTTCATGAATGCAGAGAAGGTGCTGGGGGAGTTGGCCAGACCAAAGAACATGACTGTGGGCTCATAGAGCCCCGGTTGGTCACGAAGGCCGCTTTCCACTCGTCGCCTGTCTTTATGCGAACATTGTTGTACCCCCAGCGAATGTCGAGCTTCGTGAAGTACTTGGCCTTCTTGAGTCGATCCATCAGTTCCGAAACCAGCGGCAGCGGGTAACGGTTCTTAATGGTGATGTCGTTCAGCCTCCGATAGTCCTGCACAGGGCGAAGACTGCCATCCTTCTTTTTGACGAAGAAGAAGGGGGAGGACATCGGTGACTTCGACTCACGAATGTAACCCTTGGCCAGGTTTCTTCAAGAAACTTATCAAGCTCGACCTGCTCGTTCGGGGATAGAGGGTACACCTTGGAGTGGAACATCTTGGCATCGGGAACCAGCTCGATAGCATGATCATAGGGGCGATGGTTGGGCAACCGTTCTGACGCCTCCTTTGAAAACACACTAAGGTACTCATGGTAGTGTTCCGGCACCAGTTGTTCGATAGGACGAGCTGGCCCCCGTTTCTGGTACTCCTGTTCGCGAGCTCCTGGGAATAGGTATGGCTCGCAGAGACAAAGAGTTGAGGAGCGCCTTGTAGGCTGCGCCCCTCCATCCAGGCATCCAGAAGGGTTTGCTCAGATCCATCCCACTCCTCCTCGTTCGGCAATGGTGGCTCATTAATGTCCTCCACCTCTTCGACCATCACCGCTGCACACACCCTGCCAATCTTCTTGGCCTTCCGGACCCGATCTGAACGTGAACGCGCCGTGAGCCTGACCTCCGTATCACGCGTCACAGTTGCAGCAGGTTCCGGTGCCTTCTTACTAGCATGGCATGTTGAAGGGCAGCGGGATAGGCGCAGCGAGCCACGTTCCCAGTCAATCTCCGGATTGTGCTCGCGCAGCCAGTCAAGGCCGATGATCACATCCTCGTCACCTACGTCTGTCACCATAAACACCACCTGCTCCTGGTGGTCCCCGATCGTCATCCCTAGCACGGCTACCTCTGCAATCGTGCCATCGCGGTTCTCTGTACCGTCGATGTTGTATAAACGGATGGGGGATGCTAGCTTCCGCGTAGCAACACGGTTCTCCTCCACAAACCGTCGATGCAAAAACTTTGTAGTGGCCCCACTGTCAACCATGGCCACCACATCCTTCTCTCGCCGCTTGCCGCTCAGTCGTACTGGGATGTGGAAGTGTTGTCCATCATGATTGAGCTCATAAATAAACGACGATCCCAGTACAGCATAACGACTATTGGTACATGAGCGTGCGCGCGCGGCATCTAGCGCAGCTCGAATCAAAAACCCTCCTTCTCCTTCATCGTCGTCAGCGTGGCAATGCGCTCCTCCAGTGCCTTGAGCTGCAACTGAAGGGCGACCACCTCATCCGACGTCGTGGAGGATGATGAGGAGGCTGCGGCGCGTTGACCGCCTTTCCTCTCCGGGCATTGGGCAGCCCTGTGACCGTTTCGTCCGCAGACGAAGCAACCGGTGGGACCGGAGGTAGGAGGACGTTCTACCTTCTCGCCGCGTTTTGGGAACTTCCCGGTGCGAGGTCGCTCCTCTGACCGTCGTGCCAGGTGCTGGTCCATCTGCAAGGCAACCGTCTGCATCTTGACAAGGGTAGAGATGTCGTGAGCAGTGGTGGCAAACTCGTCCTTGATGCGATAGGGGAGTCCTTCATGGTAGCGCTCGCGCTTGTCGTCATCGGAGAACCCAGTCCGAGCAGCCACCGCATTGAACTCAGCAGTGTACTCCTTGACCGTGCCAAGCCTGTGCGAAGCCTTGCAAAGCTTGACCAGCTCAGCAGTGGCTGCCTCCTTGTCATCTACGGCGCAGAAGTGGGCCTTGAACGCGTCTTCGAATGCAGCGACATCCGCCCAAGGAGTCGTTGTGGCTGCTGTGATGATATGCGGCCCGGCCCAGCTTGCAGCATCGCCTGTGAGGCGGTTCAAGACGACCATCCAGATCAGGTTCGCACCTACTCCTGCCCTGGTGGCAACTCCGTGATAGGCTTTGGCGCTGCTGATGAAGGTGAGGCCTTCCTGAGCATTCTTGCCATCGTACTCTCGAGGCAGTAGAACCGGCAGGAGCTTGGTGACGTCAAAAGGAGCCGTCATGGTGGGGAGAGTGGGGGTGATGGGTGGTGGTGTGGTGGGGTGCGAGGAGCCTTGCGACGGAGCACTAGGGGTAGTCGTCCGCGAAGGATTCCGTGGAGGAAGAGGTGGTGGGGAAGTCCGAGACGGGGAGTTGAGGACGATGTCAGGTTGTCGTCCCTCCGGCTGGGACTGAGGGGGCAGTACCGAGGTGGTGGCAACTGGACTGAAGGATCCTGATGCTCGACGTTGCAGACGCTCGCTGGCAAGGACGAGCGCAGTGGGGAGAGGGATCCGGGATCCACCGAGTGGGGACTCAGTGGGAGGGGTGTTGGTGCGGCTAGGGAGACGGCTCGGCGGGCGGGTACCTGGTCTGCTGGACGAAAGGCGGACTGCCTCACGTAGGGGGCGTCCACTAGCAGTGGTAGTAGCAACCGGTTGTGTCAGTCGCTGGCGGATCTGCTCCTCCTGTTCAGGTGTGGGATAGACGTAGATATGGAGGTCGGTCCACACTGGCGCTGATGTGCATCATACTGGTCTGTGCCCCGATTTTGCGACCTCTTCGCACCTTCTATCGACTCCCTATCCTCACTATCATCCATTTCGCCATCCTCCTGCCCTTCTCCTGTGCTCCTTCGGCCTCATCGGCCTACCTGCGAGCTATCGTCAGCCTATATCGTCCCCAGTCGGCCTTGGTAGTCATCATTCGTCCTTGCTCGACCATCACCTCCCACCTCGACTCTCGAATGACGTCGAACCGTAGTCCTTTGCGTTCGACAGTCGTCGACTAGCCTTCGTCTTCACTCCCATGGCCAGCAATTCATCCGTTCGTCGATTCGTCAGTTCATCGACCCTGCGACCCTTTGTCTATTCAAGCCTTTGAGCCTTTGAGTCTTCGTCCCTTCCCCCTTTACTATACAGCTTGGTTCGACCTTGCCTTAGTTCATTTCGTCCCCTTCGCTTCGTGTCAATCGGCATGATTCGTCGATCGCGTCATTATGTTGCGATCGTTCGACCTGGTCCGTGCGCCTAGCGCCTGTTCGGCGTTGTCGGCGCCGTCGTTGTCACATCACGCGATTAGCCTTGTGTTCGGCTCTGATTGGTTGTTCGTCGCTTAGTCATAGGCCGAATTGCGCGCTTCATCGTACCATATCGTCGAACAGCATGTACAGCATCTAGTTAGAGGCCCCCTTCCCTTCCCCCACCATCTACACTCCGAATCAGAGACCCTTTCCCCCTCTCCGTCATTGAGCTCTCGTTTCGCGGTCGTTTCGACGCTCTTCGACGTTTTCGCCGGTTTCGAGCCAGAGTCGCTCCAAGTCCAGGTTCAGTTGAGTCGCAGAGTCTTCTCACAGTTTCGCCGTATCGTCGGCCAGTGTCGTATCGTCGACCCAGCAAGTAGCCCAGGAAGGGTAGCCCAGGAAGGGCCGGTTTCGCTCAAGACGAGCTTTCGCGTTTGGCCTATCGTGGCCTTAGTCGGTCTATCGTGACCCAGTCGACCTATCGCGGTCTCCCCCAGCCTATCGTGGCCCCTAGTTTGTCCAGGAAGGACCTCGTCGTTTCGTGCACCCAGGACGGGTCCGATCCGTCACACTTTCGCGTCGCAGAGTCTTCGCATCGAGGCCGGAGCGCCTCGGGGTCTCGTGTTGCCGACGGCTATTCGTCGTTTAGGCCATATATCGCCGACACGTCGCCGTCCCCCTTTTCCCTCGCATCACTTTCGCCTTCTTCCCTCCCCCATTCGAGCTCTTCGACTACGTGAACCTCCGACGCTCGACTTCGTCGCCGCTCGACCGAGAATCGACTAGCCCACTCGCACCCTTTCAGGTTGGTTGTTGTCATTTGTTGGGTGTTCTGCCCTCAGAGACGCAGCTGCCGTATCATTTTGGAGCCCACCGCGAGGGGTTTAGTTGACACCGTCGGCTCAAGCTGTCGCCTTCGTCGTCGTCTTTCGCACCCACGTCGAACCTCGACTCTTCCATCGCCGAAGTGACCGAGCTCCTTTGCGACTTGTCCATCGAGCTAGACAACGAGTACAACCGCGCCGAACTGTTCGACGAGTCTTTTGGCTTCGCCACGGCACCCTTATCCCTTCGGAGAAATCGTTCGCTTCGTCGCTTACACCGCTATCGCCCTCACCCCTGGCATCGCAGTCATCGTCCCCTCGTCTTTGCCTCGTCCTCGTTCGTCGTCGCTGTCCAACATAGCGTCAGGTTCACACATCACTCGCCGAAAACAACGCGAACAAGGCATCCCCCTTCTTCCACCTCTCGAAGAGAATCTCCCTCCGCCGAAACAGCCTTCGCGCGCTAAGGCCCCCTCTTCGTCGACACCCCAATCGACGATCGTCCCTCCAGTACCACCCCTAGTCCCTCCCCAGTCCATTCCCTCTCCCCTTCGTCGTCTACCATGGCTCAACGCAAGGTCGACAGTATGCCCTCTCGAACGAACGCGGCACCCCGCAGTGGGTCGCGACGAGCCGCGAAGGGTGCAGCGCTATTTCCGCGACCTCGAACGCGTAATGGCGAAGTATCAGGTCACCGACGATGCCGAACGAAAAGAGGCTGCGCTCATCTACGTGCCGATCGACGTCGCTAAGCGCTGGGAGTCGCTTCCTACCTACTCCGATGCCACGAAGACGTACTCCGACTTCCGCGATCAGGTTCTCAGCTTCTATCTCGGCTCCGACAAGGATCACAAGTTCACTCTTCGCGAGTTCGACGATGTCGTGTCATCGCGGGTTCGCTCTGGCATCGGTTCGCTCGCGGAGTACATGGCTTTCTATGGCGAATTCTACCCCATCGCTCGATACCTGATGTCGAAGTCGCCCCCAGAGCTCACCCATCGCCAAGTCGTCGACACACTCCTTCGTCTCATCCACAACGATCGTCGACCCGCTGTCGAAGCTCGACTTAGCCTGAAAGTCCCCGATAAGCATCGCGAAGACTCGTACACAGTCGATCAGGTCCACGAAGCGATTGTGCATGTTATTGACGATCGGCCTGCCTTCGCTGCGGTCGTCTATCGCGAGCCCCTCTATCGTGAGCCCCTTCGCCCTTCGCCCCCCAGCTCGTTGTTCCCCCTTCGCACCCTCATGCCACGAACACGAACGAGCCGAACGATCTGACGATCAAGAGCGAGGTCTTAGAGAAGATCGTTGCAGCTGCGATTCGCACCGTTCGCGATGACGAGGCAGTGTCAAAGCGTGTCGAGCAGCCCCCTCGGGTCGGTGATGGTCGCTTCCCTGATGGTCCCCCTCACTATCCTCCTGGACGTCGTCAAGTTGGCACCCTATTCGCCGATGTCGCACAGCGAGCCGAAGATCGTCCCCCTTGCTACTACTGTGGCGAGTCGACTGTAGCATGGCGATCTGTCCAGTCGTCGAGGCCGATGTTCGCGCAGGTCTCGTGGTTCGCGATCGTCCTGGAGGTCATGTGCTGTTGTCGAACGGCCGCGAAATCCCTACTCGTCGAGGCGATGGCTCGACGATTCGTGAAGCGATGCTTGCCTACTACGACCAGAACCCCGATCGTCGACCAAATCGTCGTCAAGATGGCTATGTCTACACACTGTGATGCGGCGATTGCGCTCGAAGCCCACTCGATCGTCTTCCCTATTCCTATCCCCTTCGTCGTCAAAGCCCAGCATCGCAGCCCTGTCCTTCATTGTCTACCTATCTCGACCTTCGTCTTCATCGTCCACTTCATCTTCCATATCATCATTAGAGCCCTTTCCCCATTGTCATCCATCGTCCTGGTCGCCCATCGTCATCGTCATGTTTCGAGGACTGAGGACAGTCCATATCTCAGTGGGGAGGGGATGATGTGCATCATACTGGTCTGTGCCCCGATTTTGCGACCTCTTCGCACCTTCTATCGACTCCCTATCCTCACTATCGTCCATTTTGCGGTCCTCCTGCCCTTCTCCTGCGCTCCTTCGGCCTCATCGGCCAACCTGCGAGCTATCGTCGGCCTATATCGTCCCCAGTCGGCCTTGGTAGTCATCATTCGTCCTTGCTCGACCATCACCTCCCACCTCATCTCTCGAACGACGTCGAACCATAGTCCTTTGCGTTCGACAGTCATCGACCAGCCTTCGTTTTCACTCCCATGGCCAGCAATTCGTCCGTTCGTCGATTCGTCAGTTCATTGACCCTGCGACCCTTCGTCTATTCGAGCCTTTGAGCCTTTGAGTCTTCGTCCCTTCCCCCTTTACTATACAGTTTGTTTCGACCTTGCCTTAGTTCATTTCGTTCCCTTCGCTTCGTGTCAATCGGCGCGATTCGTCGATCGCGTCATTATGTTGCAATCATTCGACCTGGTCCGTGCGCCTAGCGCCTGTTCGGCGTTGTCGGCGCCGTCGTTGTCACATCACGCGATTAGCCTTGTGTTCTGCTCTGATTGGTTGTTTGTCGCTTAGTCATAGGCCGAATTGCGCGCTTCGTCGTACCATATCGTCGCTCAGCATGTACAGCATCTAGTTAGAGGCCCCCTTCCCTTCCCCCACCATCTACCCTCCGAATCAAGAGAACCTTTCCCCCTCTCCGTCACGAGCTCTCGTTTGCGGTCGTTTGCGACGCTCTTCGACGTTTTCGCCAGCTTCGAGCCGGAGTTGCTCCAAGTTCAAGGCCCAGTTGAGTCGCAGAGTCTTCTCATAGTTTCGCCGTATCGTCGGCCAGTGTCGTATCGTCGACCCAGCAAGTAGCCCAGGAAGGGTAGCCCAGGAAGGGCCGGTTTCGCTCAAGACGAGCTTTCGCGTTTGGCCTATCGTGGCCTTAGTCGGTCTATCGTGACCCAGTCGACCTATCGTGGTCTCCCCAGCCTATCGTGGCCCCTAGTTGTCCAGGAAGGACCTCGTCGTTTCGTGCACCCAGGACGGGTCCGATTCGTCACACTTTCGCGTCGCAGAGTCTTCGCATCGAGGCCGGAGCGCCTCGGGGTCTCGTGTTGCCGACGGCTATTCGTCGTTTAGGCCATATATCGCCGACACGTCGCCCGTCCCCCTTTTCCCCTCGCATCACTTTCGCCTTCTTCCCTCCCCCATTCGAGCTCTTCGACTACGTGAACCTCCGACGCTCGACTTCGTCGCCGCTCGACCGAGAATCGACTAGCCCACTCGCACCCTTTCAGGTTGGTTGTTGTCATTTGTTGGGTGTTCTGCCCTCAGAGACGCAGCTGCCGTATCAGCGCGTCTGATGCCCAGGTAGGTAGTCGCTCTGGACAAGGTTGCTGATCACAGATGTACCACTTTTGATCAGTGCCACGCCAGTGATGATCTTCTACTGCACTTGAATGAAAGGCGTGGTTGTAAGGGGCACAAGAGGGACGGGGCTGATCTGGTGGGGGCTGATCCAGTGTGCAGAGGTCGACGTCAGGTAGAACACAAGTTCACCTGACCTTCGCCTGTCAGTGGACCTCAGAGTCTTACTGGACAGCGGTGGGGGTCCAGGAAGGTAGTACCGCGCACGTAGGTTGTAGAACCAACAGCGACAGATACAGCTCAACACCAGGCGCGTGGTTATAGAACCAGCGATCAACCGATGGAGGGTGGGGGGGGGATACACCAGTGCTCGTGTTGAAGTTTCGACCTAATGTTACGACTGATCGTCGAGGGAGATCAGGGAAGACTCACGAGACGAGCAGGGGCGTCGACGAGCACTTGTGCAGCGAGAGCGGAGCAATGCTCGACGATTAGGGCTGGGGACAAGATGTATTGAGAGAGGTATCTACAGAGCAAAGTACAGCTTGGCTTACCTGGGGACAAGAGGTCGAAACTGAGGGTCCCCAGGTAGCGCTGGTGGTCTTATATACATGAGGGAACAACAGCGTCAAAAGACAATAGCGTGAGAGACATCATGGATGAAGACAATAACGTGAGAGACTCAGAGAGAGACCATGGGAATCATGGTGATCGAACAATAGGATGACTGGGAAAGGAAATGAATAGTACCGGGGAGGCTGTTCGTAACAGTCAGCACCGATGTTGCGACACCGCCCTGCAAAAATGACATGAGCCATCGTCCAGGAGAGGATTCAAGACAGGAAACGAACGTACCCAACGTGGCGGACATCGGAACTGTGTGATTATCCATGGACATTGACGACTGAGCAATTGCTCCTACGGGTCTATCAGTTTGCACGGGGGAATAGCCCCGCGCAACCTGCAGGAACGGAGACACGATGGACGCACCTCCTGAGGACCTCCTTCGGACAGCGGGACAGATTGTGCGAGAGCTAGGTAGCATCGGCATGGTGTAGACAGGGAAAGAACGAGGATGGCGGTGCCCTCAGTTCACGCCATATATACGGAGATCGTGGGAATTGTGCACAACAAGATCATCAGCGCGATCATCATTGCACAGAGTCACAGTGTTACTGCACGTGTGCGTGATGTGACGGTCACTTGCGGCGTGATTCTTGCATACAAGACCTGTTCTATTTCATAGCCCAGGAACTATCGAGTCTATCGTGCGGGCTTCAGGTTGCCATCTCGCCTCGGTTTACTATGGTACTAGTACTACCCCTCTCCCCCATGACTTCCGCTATGCCGACTCGCTGGACGCATTCCGTAGATACTATGTCAATTGGTACATCGACTACCATGCTCACGAAACTATATGCTAGTCTAATCAAGATCATGTCTGGTCGTCTGCACCGTCTGACCGTCTGAAATGTCTGACAGGGTGGCTATGCAGAGGTTCAGACGTACAGAGGAATCTGCGGTTACTGATGTCGTTCGTCTGCGATTGAGGCACGCCGTCTCTGATTGGTCACATCAGTAATTCCAGATTTATCTGATGGCGTCTGAAACGTCTGATACAGACGTTTCAGACGCTTTCAGACATGATTTCAGACAGCTCAGATGGCTCAGACGCCTCCAGACGTTCAGACAGTCTGGAGACGTCTGAGCATACCTTGTATCGTCCCGTAACCACACTTCGACACCTCCATAGGGTCCCTCAGCCTCCGTGAGACGTCCCTCGGCAGTTGTTTTCCGAAGCTTCGGAGTGGCCTTGCCGGATTGGGCTCGAGAACGTCCGGCTCTCTTGGCTGTGCCGGGACTCCCTGGTGGAGAGGTCTTCACAGCGGATGTGAGCAAAGAGTCGAAGCGGCTTCTGGGCATCTCCCCACAAAGTTTCAAGACCATAGAATGAGATGAGAGACCGGTGTGGTCGAAGTCGAGGTCGAAGGTGGTAGGCGCCCGCGCGCCAGACATTCAGATAAATCGGGAAATACTGATGCAACCACGAGGTTGCATTCCGGGACACGCCGAGGAACTTTCTCCGGCACTGACTCCGCTCAACCTGCTGCCCGGGAGGAATAGGGAGGAATTCGCACTGTGGTCAGGTCCCCGACCATCAGCTCGCCCAGCTCCTCCCGCCCACCGGTCCGCTAGACGTGGTTCCCGCCAGTGTGCCCAGCAGCTTCGGCCAGCCCAATGCCCACCCTTCCCTCCCCCTGCGTCCTGGTCATCCACCTCCCGGATCCACCCATGACTATACGGTAAGAAAGAGAACTACTTCATCGCCGGATCGGAGGTTTTGTCAGGGATGGTTGTCGAGCCTCTCATGGCCAACTGGCATTGTCGACTTGCTACAGTGCGTGAGCCACGTTGCAGCTTCACATCGATCTACGATTACATGAATATTTATACTATAACGATAAAAATGGTGCCAGCGCAAATGAAAGTCGGAGTCGTGTTAGATTCACTAAAGTAGGAGCGAATGAACAATGGGATCTCGGGGCTAAGCGGACGGATTTGGTGATCGCTTCGGATGACAATACATGGCGAGAAGTATGTAGGGATGGGTCTATTAATGCCAACTGACTGGACTGAAAAGGGTGGAGGTGAAGGAAATACTGGACCTGCAAGGACATGCACATGGAGAAGAACGGGAGCGACGGCTATATGTTGACGGTGAACCCCCATGCTGCTAAGTCTCAGCGTCCCATCTCTGCCTGATGACGTCCTCTAATGTCCAATCAGGCGTGACATCGACAAGTTGCACGTAAACCTCGAAGGCCGCAGGGATTTGGCATAGAGCTGATGCCATCTTCCAGACGACGGACAGCTTGCGTCGGAACGGAGCCACAAGGAGGAATCTCAATTTCACGGCATGGGAGGGAACTCCGAAGTCCTGCTGAGCCTTCTCGAACAGTTGCTCCACTGTGGTGAAGCCGACGGTGACGCCGGTGTGCACGGGACTGACAGTGGCCTGCACAAACCAGAGCTCGAGATTCTGTCCGCCAGCACCAACTAAGAAGAACGCGTCGAAGAAGGGGTTGTTTGGTGAGGTAGGGACGTAGCAGGTGTCCAGCTGGAGCCTCGGTGTGGAGATCGACGATGTATAGGGTACGCGAACCATGCTTCTGACGGTCTGGGGGTTGCGGTCGGGTAAGACCGAACAAGCAGTCCTCGTAGTGAGATTCTCCTCCCAAGTGAGTCGAAGACGCCTGTCCTCTTCCACTAGCAGCACGGCCTCCGAACGATGAGTGCGATATTCGAAACGGTGAGGGTACTTCTGGCCTCTGGTTCGGGACTCCCTCATTTGCGAGAACCCTCGGAAACGAGCGACCTTCGTCGTGACATCGTACTGACACAGCATCTCGATGGCCAAGGGTTCAAACAGCACACCGGCGAGGGCTGCGATCCGACCGTCTCCGGGTTTGCACATGCCAAGCAGCAGTGCCGCACCGGTCACCTGCAATTCCATGAAACGCTTGCGGACGAGCACTGCGATGTACTCGGTTTTGAAGCTGACGACGGCGACGTCGTTCCCGGAGCACGTAACGTCAACTTCATCTGTCTTGCGATGGATGATCGCTAGGCGATGTGAAATCAGGTTCGCCGACGACTCCGGCGCGAGATGGACTTGAGCAATTATGGCGGCGTCGAGCTGATCGACGGCGTTGCTGAGTCCTTGCGAGTAAGAATCCATGCCGCCGCGCAATGCCGTCCTGATGTCGCGGGGACACGGGCCAACCTCCCGCTGAATGTCTCGGGCTTCTTCAAGGGTGTACGGCAGTCCAGTCTTAGGGGACGTTTTACGAATTAGCGGCAAGCTAGACAGAAGGTCAGCATCAAGACGCAGTGACGACACGAGAAAATGGTAATCACTATACGTGAATCTCGCTCACTGTCCACGGCTGCATGATGTGATAGACAGTTGACTGCTTGAGGAGGTGTTTGAATCGGGATGGGTCTGGGGAAGCGAAGACGACGTGGAAGACTGCATCCACCGTGAGTTCCTCGGACACCGGGCCTTTGACCACACCAGGGTCGATGAGCGACCAGACTCGCTTTGTAGGATGATGGCTGAGATGTTGAAGACACCGCGGAAGGGATATCTTCTCGACCCTGCAGGTCCTAACGCCAGATTCGTCGAAATAGAACACTTTTCCCCGTTTCGTAGTGAAGAGAACTGGCCGCTTGTGCGCAAGGCGTTTGAGGAGGACATACAAGGAACAGTATGACTTGCCTGGCAGAGCTCGACAGATCAGTCCGCGGGCCTCGCTCAAAGCCAGGGACACGCACCACCCCCGGGTGAGCCCGACAGGACCACACCGGAAATATCCTCCTGCTTGTGGGCGCTGCGGAAGCGAGTGTATGCTCTGTCGTACTCCGACTCACGGCGATAAAGCTTGCCAACCGTCTCGCTGAGGACATCGAGGTCTTGCCAGACACCTTTCTGTCCCACTTCGATTATCCGGTCCTCGGATCTGAGGAGCGCCTTGCCAGGTTCTCCCCACCGCTCCTCGAAAAACTCGGCCCAGTGGCCGGTGTCAAGGCGCGTCCATCCCTCTCTCTGCATACGCGCATCAGAGTAAGTAGGGAACAGAAGAGGATACAGGTCAGAGCGTACCTCCCACTCATCTGCGCTCATCTGAAAAGTGGGACAAGGTGAGACCCAAGGAACGTATAAGGAGCACGTCTATAGTCAAGACTCAAGGGAGGTTCAAGTTGAAGCCGGCCATTCGTCACTGGCCCGTGACGAACGCGATCGTCACGCGTCGTGTCGCGCCCCTCCGCGCCATCCGGGGCACCCGCACCGGTATGATGGCAGATACATATAGTCCGTCGTTGCCCACCGCCCGTCGCCAGCTGACCGCGAACAGTTCGCGCCATGTTTAATGAGAGACGTCCACCCGTCGGGGGTAGAATATGCAGGTCGATCAATGTAGAGTGGTACAAATAGTTCACATGTAAGTAGCTCAAGCCAGAGCCAATCGTCATTATAGTAGTGTGCATCGCGAGTCTCCCGCCGCCGCCAGGTCCGTGGCCTCAGTCTAAGCAGTCTCGTACTCGAGCTCGATACTCTTGATCCTCAGGATAGCGTCCTCCGTAGGTGGGCCAGCCGACCACTTGTCGTTCCCGGACGACCACTATGCGATGGACACCGCCGGAGTCAGTTTACGGGTGGCTATATGCGGTGCGGCTATATGCACTTACTGAGTTCCACACGAAGTAAGACGGCACGGAGGGCACGTTGGTCTCGAGCGTGCCGATTAGTGCGCCGTCGAAGAATTGTTGAGTTTCGTTCTGGCTCCATACGATCTTATACTGTCGTATAATGCGTTGGTAGACAGTGCTCAGAAAGGTGGCGGACACGTACCTCGTGCTCGGCTTCGGTGGGGTCCGCCGGATAGGGAACAGCCAGATGCGTGTTCCGCGAGTGGTCGTTGGTCGTATTCTGGTTCGTGAGTTGAAGGCCAGGCCGGACGTGGTCATTTCCAGTCGTGTAGAACGCGGTGAGGATCTCGATGTCCGTCTCTTGGCTGTCGTTCTTGTAGGTGAAGAAGCTAGTAGTGACAATACACAGCAGAATCATGGTCAGAACGCAGGCGCAGACAGCAGCTCAAGGTCGGCGAGTCGGAGGCGTCACTCTTCTTACCCGTGGCAGACGCCCGGGACCGGAGAGGTGATGGCGACAGTCTTGAACGTGCCGTAGAGGATGTTGTTGAAGGCAGTCCGGATGCCCGAGCTCGGGACGTTGCCTCCGGGAGGTGTGCCGCCAGATACTGTCATAGTGAGATAGCCATCCTGGATGTCCGTGTTGTTCAGCGTGAACGCGCGCCCGTAGGGATCCGCCGTCTTGTTGATGGTGTAGGTGGCAACGTTCAGTTGGTTGGCGCGGAGGAAGTTCACAACACTGGAGTTCGACGGATCGTAGGTAGAGAAGTCCACCGAGAGGGTGTTCGTTGCCATCGCGCCAGACAGAGAGAGACCAGCCAGGGCGGCAGACAGAAGGGGTCCAAGGATCATGATTCGAGCTGCTGGAGGTACGGTTGAGGAGATTGACCGTTTGGCGGGGTCGGCGGGGTCGGACAGACAGGCGTACAAGTAGAGACTGTGGTGGTTCAAGTTCAAGTTGCGTTCGACCGCCGAATTGAGACACGTCTTATTTAAGGCTCAAGTCGCGTGACGTCAATTTCGCACGACCTGGACAAACCTTCCAGGCTTCAAGCTCAAGCTTGTCGTGCACTACTTAGTACCAAAGTAATTACTCAGTTTGTATTCCGCGTGCATACAGCGTAAGAACCCGGTCAATATCCGAAGCTGTATGGCATTCAGGATCTATACTCCGCAATTTCATCTGGAAGGCCCAGTTTGCACCAAACCTGTAGAACGACCGACCAACGACCGACGCATGAGATTCATCGAAGGGAGGGAGTTCAAGGTCATTCGGAGAATCAGCGAGGAAGAGGAGGCGATTAGGTTCGTCGGCGACTCGAATTGTTGGCAGCGGCTCCCGGGCCTGAGAGTCGTAGACCACGAGCTCGCAGGAGGGAGGTCCAAGACATAAAGTCGGCAGAGAAGCTGAGAGGACGACGACACGACGATCTCGGGCAGAGAGGGAGTCGCAGATTACGTGCGCTGGCTGTCTGACTTGCGAGGGCTGGACAGCGGAGTCGCAGGAAGGAGATCGAGGACGACGGTAGAGTGGACAAGGAGCTCATGATGACGTTCGGCATGGAGTCGGATGCCAAGGCCATCCCGGACTTGATTGAGTTCGTAGAAGGGACTCGGGGCGCAGGGCGCTGGGCCGCTGAGGAAGTGTCCGCAGAGAAGAAATCGTCGAGTACACGAGCGCTTTGCGAGGGAGGAGAAGACGCAGGTTGGTAAGAGCATGGGGACACAGGAGGACGAGGCGCGAGGTTGTCCTTATCCTTGAAGATCTTGCGAATGTGCTTGCGGATCTTCTTACCACTGCTATGAGACTTGCTCCTGCGATGGCAAAGAGCGATGGCAAGAGCGACGTTAGGGAGGACACCATCTGCGCAGCCAAGGGACAAGACCGTGTAGACCGGCGAGCCTGTGGACGCCATTAATATTGTAGGTCTTGCAACAGATATAGAAGGCCGGGACAGTAAAATCGAGGACACTGGTGAGCATGTGGAGGACGAAAGAGAGATACTGTAGAGATCAGACCGTAGCGGCGGGGGTCCGGGGTGTGACACCCGCCGGTAGGGTCTGACATAGCGGCGGTAGGCCCGAGGAAGTGTGACATCGCCGCCGTAGGCGGCGAAAATTTCCGAATTTGGGCATCTAAACGCCCGAAAACAAGCTACTTGAGGCTGTCACACACGGCGGCGGGCCTAGTGACCTGTGACCGAGGGCCAAATAGCGGCGCGGCGACGGGCCTTGTGACGTGTGACGCGCCGCTACGGTCTGATCTCTACAGTAGTCGGCGTGGATGTCGGCGAGGGTGCGCGATGAACGATGATGGCGGGAAATCGTGTACGGCGGCAAATACAGCACTCAGAAAAAGAGTAAAATCGCGCAAACTAGGGCGGGTGATAGCACTGACGAACGAGACAGAGAACGTATTGCGGGCTGGACCTGACTTGATACTAGGATCGCCGTGAGGCAGCGTGAGGCAGACATTGACCGCCTACGTAGTATCTATTGCTGTGTCAGTCTACGCAACGGTCTATGATATTGTTGGTCGCGTACGATTTGGAAGGAGGTCATAGTGGTCAGCTGCAGACAAGCTTGCAGAAGAGGCTTGCAAGTACTTACTTGGTAGTGGCCATCCAGTAGGCGTCAAATACTGTACCCGAACATGCAGATGCTGAAGCGCTCACTGTCCATTCTGCTTCCTTCCAGCTGCTACACGAATTTCATGCTTCTGCCACAACCAGTTTGGCGCATCGCTGAGCAAACAGTTTTCTGCTCTCATGACAAGGCGAACACAGCTTTAGATGGCTTACATTCATAGTGCCGTAACCGGTGAGTGCGGCGCTCCTTACATCATATCATCTACATACTTAAGCCTCATGGATCCCCATACCCGTCGCGCATCTTCCTCATCCTTCGTTGTTTAACCGCTTTCGATTTGGACGATGACTTACGACCTTATGCACAAGCGGCCCTCGCCGCAGTCGAGGACCATTTGCTCTCTCCGGAGGAAATTGCCACCACGGTCGTCGCGCAATGCAACCAGTGCATCGCCAGCTCAACCGGCAACGCGGATGTCACACAAGAGGGAGACACTCCTGGTCTGGAGGGTCTCTTGTGGTCCTTTTGGTCTGGCCTCCTCAATATTGCGGAGGACGACGCCTCGATGCACGATCGGCTCGCGCGTATTCTTGCTGCCTTGAAAACCAAAGACAGCCAAGGATGTGCCGGTTGGATCATCTGGGGTGAAGGTTCGCACTGGGGAGAACTCCCTCTCTTCGGCCCCGTCTCTCGTGAAGGAATGAACGGTGCGCTGGCTCTCTGTTTTAAGTACTGCCGAAGCGGACGCCGCAAGGCGTCTCTGAATCCTCGTTTACCACTAATTTCTGCTGTAGGCCCGAATGCATTCCTCCAGGGCGAGGGCTTCCTTGACAAGTCGACGCCCAGAGCACACGCTGTTCTCTGTGGAGACTTGCCCACCAATGACCCCGTCGAGCGCATGTTTTCCCAGTCCCGCAAGGAGTGGCTGAATATCAACGCCTTCCTCGCGAAGCTTTGGGCACTCGACATCGTCGATGAGCACTTCTTCGGCATTACGACGATGCGCATGTTTCTTGAGCCGCTCTCCGTCCAGTCGACCGAGGGACCTACTGTCGATGTGGATGGGAATGACCCTCAAGAGCTCCAAATCGAGGTGGCTGCGATCTGGATTAAGATCGCGGGGGCAAAAATGTACAGGTGCAGGAAGATCCTGGGTCCCAAGGGCAACCCGGACTGGAAGGCGAACCAAGGTGCTCCGGGCGCCAGCGGCGGGACGTGGGACGGCGCGGATGGGTACCACCCGGACCGCTGGGCTCATTGGAAGCAAATCTTCTCGGAGGTTGTACAGGGAAATTGGAGGAAGAACGTCGCCGAAGCGGCTCAGGCGAGTGTATCTCGGATGCATGCTCACAGTTCGTCCTCACCCTTCTCTTAGGCTGCTGTGGATGCCATGGAGAAGTTTGAGCGCGATGCTCCGTCTGCGTAGATGGTCGGAGGTGCCGTGCAAAAGGGCTCGCATTGTCTGACATATGCTTTACAACTTTATACAAGCCACCGTGCACCAATCCTCACCCGGTGATTGCCCCACGATCGCTGACACCCACCTTGAAAGCGAGGTGCCTGAGCGGGAAAGGCCTCGCTATTGTCCTTACGGGTCCGCAATGGGTGCCACCTTTGACCGCCGCTTAAGTCGGTCGGGCGCGCCACTGCCACCGCTTTGTCTCAGGGGTAAGCACAATGGCCTCACGCTTTGACTTTACGCAACCCACAGATATATAAATGCTTGCTATGCGGATGCTCATTCACAAGAAACACCCACACTCGCTTACAGCAAGATATCGCGGTAGCCATCGTAACGGAACTCATTCCAACCAACCACCTTTCCACACGTCCACATAATCATCAACCACCTGCGAACATCCCATATGGACTCAAACCGACCGCGCCGCGCGAATTCATTCTCAAACCACGTCAGAAAGTTTTCCGGCACCGTCGGTACATTCGTGTGAGTGCAGTGATCTTTGTCCGGCGGTGTGAGTACTCACACTTCGAGCACGGCCCTTAGAAACGCAGCAGCGAACGCTCTGGCACGCGCAGCAGCACCGTCAGATCCGGATGGAAGACACAAGACCAAAGTATACGGGTACCGAAGTATGTCCAAGGATGGTATTCATCGCGTGAGGTCGGCCGATGACTACAGATCGTGTGCGTCGACGGGTCCTAGGCCCACCGTCCAGCCCGCTTATCCGAAGATCAATTCGGTCACGGAGCGGCGCGCACATGGACAGAGGTCGGGCAATGACTACTACGCCTCCAAAGCATCTGCGTCAACGGACAACATCAACAAAGTGCTCCCAATGATCGCTCCTTGGCTGGACATTGAGCCCTCGCATCCGAAGAATGGGTCGGTCTCGAAGCAGCGCGCACTTCCAATGATTTACACATCGCAGGATGGACCAAGACCCAGCAGGCAACGGCCGCCACCCTCGGGTCCGCTACCGCCCACGCCTCGAGACGCAAGTGGTTCGCGCGGCCAGGCAAAGAAGAAGGAGCATCCCGTCCCCGTCCAATCCCTGGACTCGAGGCCAAAGAGAGCCGACGAGAACGAGCTGGTGAGTGGCTACCAGTTCCCGCAGGCTCGTGCCACTCCGAGGCACGACTCGATCTTCGCGCCCTCCTTCGTCGCGCCGAGCTCACCAGCCACGTCAATGTCGGCTGCCATGCCCGACTCACCGACCCTTGGACCCGCCTCGAAATCCTTTGGAGGGCTCGTCGATCCTTCACATGGTCCGGCGGCGTCGAGGCATGCACCGCAGCGGGCGGGAAACTCCCCATTCATGTTGGTGTCTGCAAGGTCGCCGACGGAGTCGGTATACTGCTCAACGGGCACACCGACGGTTCGGCGCCAGGGCGCAATTAAGCGGACGATGTCCTCCGGGGAGGCCGGCGTCCCGCTCCCAATTCAACACGCACGGCATCGCTCCGAGCGAACGGGCGAGGCGGTAACCACCCCACGGCACATGAGCTCGCAGTCACCAACCGCCCCGACTCAACATAACCGTGAACCGCCCGCCCGGACGCTGCGCCGCGTTGAACAACATCTGCCTTCTTCTCCCTTGAGGTCACCCGAATCCGCACGCGATCACAGGATCAAGTCCCCCGACGTGAAGCCCCATGCACGCAACGTGCCGCGTGATGTCGAGAAGACGCGGTCGCGGACAGACTCCCTTGTGGAGACAGAGACTCCGCGTTCCTCGCTCCAGCTCGCTACGGCGTCCGTGGTCGAGAAGGTACAGGGCACGATGTCGATGCACATGCGGGAGGCCGCGGGGGCGCGGCCCGTGAAGATGTCCTCGGTGTCAGCTGGGGGCGCTGATCTGCACCGTGCGAAGTCGTCGAAGGCGGACGTCCAGATGAAGCCGGCACCAACGCCACAACAGTCTCCGCCTAATAGTCCTGAAGGGGCGGTCCTCATGATGAGTGGCGGCAGGAAGGGGACGGCGGATCTGGACGAAGAAAGGCGGGCAGATGTAGCGGCGTGGGTGAACTCGCTCGCCGGGCCAACGCGCGAGCACGCCACGCAGGGGGTACGCCCATTGAACATCCGGAAGAGGACTGGAGCGTAGGTGACCAGAAAGTGAGTAAGCGAGCGACGAGTATCTGAGCCTATGTGAAATGAGGTGTCTTTTTGCGTGCTTTATTGCGAGCGAAGCGAGCATTCACTGTTCAGGCCTCCCAAACGCACTTCGCGGAACAAACATGTACAAATTCGAAGCAAGCTACCATATACGGAAGTGTATGTTGAATCCTCGATATCTCTTCACAGTCTCGGTTTATGCTTCTCAAAACGCCCACACATCCTGTATGGGTATGAAGGGACGTCTGTAGCAAGTTTGAAGAAGAACGGACCACAATCGATTGAGTTTTGGCCACCTACTTTGGGGCCCTGTGGTTTGGGCGCTTGTAGTGGTTCGGATGTTAAGAAGCGCTGACAAAGCCGGTTCGAACTGAACCGTTTGCTGCGCAGCGAGCTGTCTGTCTCTGACTGAATGCTAGTAATAGGCGTACCTGCACTCCCTGCCTTGTTGTGTCACCGTATTTGCTGTAGATTTGTATTCCTAGACTTCATGATTACCCTAGTACTGCCGAGTCATGTAGAATACATACGACAATACCTCTCCTCAGTTTTCCCGTTATACACCCGTTATAAGTATACGACCTTAAGCAATATGAGTGTACTTACCTCGGATGTACTCAAGATGCACTTGCCACACCTCCGTGCCAGTCCGTCCTGGGGGTCCATACGCAGCGCAAGGAAGATCTAGTACTTATGCCCGAGCTTGCAACACATGTTGCTGTATCACCTCATCGCCGTACTCGTACGCACACAGGCCTGGTGAATCAGTAGGGCTACTCAATTCTTAGGACTAGCGAATCCCGATTAATTCGAATACGCCCAAAATCAGGGTTAGCCAAGTGATCGGTGGCGGCGGTGGTTAATTCTGGCAGCCTTCGTGTAACCTGCGTACGGGGAGCTGTATGATCATCGTCCGGTGCCCTGACTCAAAAGGTCCAGAGCTGCTGTCAATATTTTACCAGTCGGAGGACAGGAAGACGGAACGAGGTTTGTCGAGAGCCAATATCATAATTGACAGCCTCGCCACTGGTGAATCATCCGGAGCTTTCGGCTCACGCAGATTTCTGCGAATTGTCTGCGGTTCAATATAATATTTCAGAGTTGAGTAGCACTTAGTGCAGGGATTGAGAATTCGAGAACAGACCAGCTGCAGTCTCTGCTGCAGTCTTTCAAATTCGCGAGCCAGGCGTTTGGCTCTGTGGCTGAGGCGCGCACTGGCGCGCAGCGCAGCGCTGTTCATTTGTCACCTTCGTCCTAGCCTTTAACCTTACGTGTCACTTGCTCAGCTGCAACCACCACCTGCGTTCGTTGGCCTCATGGGTAAGCAGAGCTCTGCAAACAGGCCCGTGCCTGTGCGCCAGCGCAAGCAAAAGGAACTTGGAGGGATAAGGGCCACTTCCGCAAGTGCCTCGTCGTCGTCACCGGGTGACAGCATGGTCGGGCAACTCTCCTTACTCCTCACAATGCCGCTCGATGTGTTCTTCGAGGTATGTCATCTTACGGAACCACCGCGCTTCAATCATTGAGTTTAACCCGCCACAGGTCGCGTCACATCTCAAGCCGGTCGACCTCCTTCATCTCGCCCGCGTATCAAGCGTGTTCCGGAAGATGCTCCTGTCTCGCTCCTCTCGCCGGATCTGGATCGCGGCGCGCAATAACTTCGTACCAGAGATTCCCGACGGCCCCGACGACCTGAGCGAGCCTCGTTACGCGCGCCTCCTATTCGAACGCGACTGCACAGTCAGTCAAATTACGGCCTCTTGTACACCGTATCTGTGCTCATCTCACCATTCAAAAATCACTAGAATTGTGGGGCTACAGGTGCCGAATTTCTTGACTATGCAAACTACCACCGATTTTGTAGCACCTGCTGGAGCTCGAGGTGCGTCGTGGTTGTTTCCCGCAGCGAATGGTCGCCCTATCCCAACACTTATCATGATGCACAATCTGCCAGCGTCCGACCGGGTGGGCAGCTTGCCTACGACTCGGGTTTCTATTACGATCCCGACTTCAAGAAGGTCATCTACGACCTCCTCCCAGGGGTGCCAGGGGGGCGTACCAGGCGTACCAGCACGCTCAGGCTTGGCGGGGACCTTCCTCCATCCCCGAAAATAACAAGCAAACTGAGCATACCTTTTACCACCGTTCCGACTTTGCTGCGGTCACGGAGGAGTATCGCCAAGTGCGTGCGGGAGAGACGAACATATCGATGAAGCAGTTCGTCGCGAAGTACAAAGCGCGCACTCAGGCACGTTTGCTTGTGAGTATCGTCACTCCTTCAGTTGTTTGCAGCAGGCTGGTCTGATGCCTTTTATCTAGTTCCAGGTGGAGATCATCATGGTTGAGCTTGACCGAAGACAAGCGCGGGCGGTTTTTGAGCACCACATGACCGACCGGAAGTTGGCGTGAGTTCCTCACACCTAGCCTTTTACCCTACTCACCTGCAGCACCGTCTCAAGAATTGCGGAGAAGCTGCGGGAGCTGGATTACGATCCTGAAGACTACCCAGCCACGGACCCGGATTTTCACTCGTTGCTTGACCAACGGGCTGCACTCACTCCACGCAGTAGGTCCCTCCCTGTATCACCCTCATCATCCGGTACTTATATCTGCTGCAGTCTGGAATAATATCAAGCCCAAGCTCCTCGAGATGCTACAGGCTGAGCGCACGCGCCGGGCAGACGATGCGTTCCACACCAAGTGGTTCATGCGCATGCAGGAGCTCCAACCGATATACGACGCCTTCGTGCAAGTCGTCAAGGGACGGGACTCAACGGACGTGTGGGCGAGCATGATGCCCGCTTTCGGGGCCGCAGTGAAATTGCCCAGCATGCGTGCTTTGATCACGTCCGCCAGTCCAACGGAGCACGTCATTGAAAGCGACTTCGCTGCCATCAGACCGGCCCTTATGCGCGACGTGCGAGCGGCCATGCGGAAAATTCAGCACCACTGCGCAAATGTGCTTCGGGAGGCAGCGAGCGGCCCCTCGCACGCAAGCACCTCCACAGCCGGCACGCACAAAGGCAAGAGCAAGGGCAAAGGCAAGGCCCGCGACGTCAGCGAGACGATCCTGAGGCCTGAATTCGACCTCGAGGACCTATTTGCCGACGACCCCGCGGCGGCGGACCGCGCGCTCCTCGATCGCCCCACGTCCCTCTTTGAATGCGTGCACCCAAGCTGTCTCGAAGCGGAGGTGTACGGGGTTCCTCAGATGAGCACAGCGATGACTTTCCTCGGGGTGCTCGAGCATGACGCCACGTATCATACGTCGCCCTCTTGGGATACTATCCCCGTGCGACCCGCCGGGGAGACTACGTGTGCCCTCATGCCACGTCTCCTCGACTCCCTCGGTATGCCTCGTGGTACGACGTTGTCAGCTCTACATCAGCGTTTGAGCAACGAGAGGCCCTCGCAGTGCAGTTGTGGGATGCGGTTCTACCAGCCTCAACATGTCGTCGGCAATATTGCGCCGATGATGTCCGGCGGCGAGAGCTATGGCCTCTCGCACCTGGTACGTCGTTCTTGTGGCGCATCCGGTGTCTCCGCGTCTCCTCCTTCTGACTTCTTTCTTGGGCACACAGTTGCAGCATATCTCTGGGCAGTGGCATCCCCTTGTTGGGTACAATATGAAGTGCGTCCCCGAGCTCCCTCTCGCAGTCCCTGCGAACCCACATGAACTGACTGGGCTATAATGTTTCACAGCGTTTACAATCAGAACACGGTGCACAACATCACCCTTGAGCTGAAGCCCAACGCATACGCCCACCAGGCTGGCATGCCAGCCGGCCAAATGCAAATTGGCGGGATCGGCCCCATGTCCCTCCAGAGCCTCTTGTTGAACATCAACGGGCTTGGCGGTATGCACCCGCTCGGGATCATGCAGAGGGCGCAGCTCGCGTCGCATGCGCAGACCGCGGGTATCATTGGCCTGCTTCAGTTTAACGCGCCTGTTGACCCTGCTGCGTCTGCTGTGCCTGTGGGGCCCTCGCACCCGTTCGTGCAGGCGCAGATGCATGCGCTCGCGGGTATGCTCAACCAGCCTGGGGCGATCGTGGGGGCAGCCCGGGAGGTGATGAAGAGCCGGAAACGCCGGTAGAGGCTGCCAAGTCGATGTTTCGAGTCCGGACGAGAACTGTACGACTACAACGGAAGGCGGCCTGAGCTCCGGAAGGTATATGTGAGCTCCAGCAGCTGGCTCTGTTCATCCCTATGCACGTTTCTCTTGGTCGCCCTTGGCCACCCTCTGTACTGACCTATTGTCCTGTGTGTTACTATGTACTGCTTACTTTTGTACTATACATCCTGCATCCCACGAACGTCGCTCGATGTCCGAGACGGCGGGATATCTTACAGTATCTCTTCTGCCATATATGTACTACACTATATACACGAGCGCCACCCGAAGCCGCGCCATGGCTAACCTCAGCTCGGCAACCTCCACACCGCGGACAAGTTCGGCTTCGTCCCTTCCGAATCAAGATCTGGGTCTGCGTGCCCGTCCGCCGCTCCCGTTTCCACGCGCACGGAGGACGCCTCGCGCTCGACGTCCGTGTCTGAGTACCCAGCCGTCGAGGCGCCGCGGGAGTTGTACATGGTCTTGAAATGCATCGTCGTTAGCTCGTCGCGTCCCGTCGTGGGGTCTGAGGACGCGGATCTTGCGGTGCTGAGGTCCTCGATGGTGATCCCGAGCGTGGAGATGATGATGATCATCGTCGGCACGATGCCCTGCGTGCGTCGTGGCGAGTTGTCAGCCAGGAAGCTGAATGACAGCCAGTAGGGAGGGGACACTCACGGTGAGCTGCGCGATGGGGTCGTAGACGATGTAGAACGCGTTGCTGTTCGAGAAGTAGAGCACGATCTCGATGAGGACCGCCGCGCTGTAGATCATCGCGGACTCGATGATCAGCATGAACACCTTCATGTACCGGAAGGAGTGGCCGGAAACGACGGCCCCGTTGAGGTCGCGAGTCAGTGACCTGCGAGCGTCGGTGAGCGTGGCCCAAATGCAAGACATGCAAGGACGCACCATAGTCGGGCTGCGATGAGGACTGTCACGAGGGCGTTTGTCGTGAAGGAGAGGCTGAAGAGGGAGCCGTTCCAGCGTGCTATTGACTGCGCAGACATCAGGACCTCGTCGTTTCGTGCGCACAGAAGGCCAGTCACATACCGTAGCAAAGGCGCTGTGTGTCGTTTTCGCGGTTGCGAATATGTATGCCTGTCCGAAGCCGCATACTGCGAGTATGAGTCAGTATCCAGCACTCCAGTAACGGTGACACATAAGGAACGGCTCGCGTTCGCTTCGGCAGATCAACGGACTGACAGGCAATCCGCACGATGCCGCATCGCCGGCTATATGTACAATTGTGCGGCAGGGCCAATACAGTAGTCTTGAGCTCGGCTACAGCCAATGGAGGATATTCGTAGAAGACGGGAGGACCTGCCCGTGTGCATACCCCTGGTGCAGGGCCGGTCGCGATACTCTGTGCACCAGGGAATGCACACAGCTGGTAGTGCATTTGTTTGGAGTGATTCGTCATTCGCATACCTCGCACGCTTTCAAAGGAGGGAACTTTCATGCGCCAACCAACGCTACGTGTGCCAGCCCGCACACTTGCGCCGAGGACGTCCACAACCACCCCTTCGATGCACCCTCAGTTTCCATATCCCTTGCAGGCTCATAGTAGCACGCACTCCCGCAGGAGTCTGTATACTATGTACGGCATAAGTACTCGGGCGTTGCCGCATGCCTGATCCCAGACCAGGGATCTGAGGCAAGTCAGCACTGTCTGGCTGATGCTAGCCGCGACCGTCAGAGCTTCCGTTGTGGTGCTCTGCGGTGAGCGCTATGTAGTGGTACGTCCAGTCTGCCGCCAGACTTCAGCCCCCACCAGAGTCTCGTCTCTTCTCTGGCTGAACACAGAAGCCATCCCATCGACCGCAAAAATCCAGTGTCTCGTAGCCAGATATGACCAAGCGAAGGGGGCAAGTGGAAGAAGCAACGAGAGAAACTCACTTGCGGACGCTACAATCAAAAGCGCGGGCACGACGCATATCTGCCAGTTCATCGCCCAGACATAATAGCACCTCCAGACCTATCCCGCAACCGTGAACACTTGCCGTGGACCCGGAGGGGAAAATTGACTCACCACTATGCCATCCCCGAGAATGGAGTTGACCGTGTGGATGATGACCTTCGCTACGTTAGGTGGCTGAGAGACGTCGGAGAAGAACGCCGCCGGTCCTCCGGGGTCGTCGCGGTGGTCGATGAAGCCCCAGACGAGACGTGCGAAGCCGAGGGAGACGTGCACGGTCGAGAAGCAGAACATGAGCACGGCGACCCAGAAGATGAGAGGGGTGACTCTGCGACGAATACGGCGGATGCGGGTTATGTAGATGTAGGACCCGAAGACGCACGCATTGAAGCCTACAGATGCTGGTGAGCTCGCTGGCCGTCCCGCAGTGAACGATACGCACCGTAGAAGAGGGTCTCGAGCCAGATGGCGACGAGGTAGGCTCGGTCGAGGGCTATCTGGCCTGCCGCCATCGTGGTGAGGAGGAGGGGAGCGAAGACAAGGACTCGGTCTGAGTAGGTACTGGACCAAGTACTGAGTGCATAATATTAATTGCGAGGGCTTGGTATTAGTGCTGGGCAATAAGTATGCGTGCCTGCATCAAGCACTTTCGGTTGGAAGACGACGATCGGCGAGAACTTTCCCCGCGAAGCTTCCCATCAGGCCTTGACGCGTCTGTCACGTTGGTGACCGTGCGCGTCCGTCACGCGACGCGTCCCACGCCAGCTTGCCTCCGTCTCCCCATCTCCACCAGCACCCGCCCCCGCAATGGCCTCCATGCTCGACAAGCTGCTCGCCGCAGGCATCTCCGACCCCACAGACTTTCCAGACGCTGCCACTGCCCCTGGCCTCCGGCCCTTTGACGACGCCGTCCGCTGCACCATCTGCCGCGAGTTCTACGACGCGCCAGTCACCCTCACATGCGGCCATTGCTTCTGCTCGGCGGTGAGTGAGTAGTACCTTGCTGCTGCTGGGGAGCGCGTTTTGATTGCCGAAATGCTCTAGTGCATCCGTTCGGCCCTCCCTGAACAACAAACATGTCCAGCATGTCGAAAACCTGCTTCGGAAGTACATATACGCAAGGACGTGGCGATGGAGACCGCAGTCCAGGCATGGAAGAACGCTAGGTGCGCACCTCTACCAGACTATCGTCTGAATTATCTTGAGCCCACTCCCAAGACCGTTCATGTTGCGACTTGCCTGCGAAGAGGCAGCACGAAAAGCCCAACCCGCCCAGCCTCCCCACGCTCGTCATGACTCATCATATTCCGAACGCTCAGGAAACGACAACAAGCGCAGAAGACTCGACTCCCCAGCCACCGGCTCCGAGGACGAGGTCGTAGTAGTACCGCTAAGTCTAAGTCCTGCGCCGTCCGGGCGGCCGACTTCCGATGCTCTCCCAGGTGCGCTGCTTTCTTATCCCTCTGCATATGTCAGCTGGACAGTGGGTGCGGTCTTGTCTCGGCCTGCCGGCCCGCTGCACGCTCAGGCTGGAACTGGAACGTCGTACTGTCTAATGACCATCAGATCTCGTGCGCTGCACTCTGTGGCCAGTCTACTTACTTATGTGGCGCTCCTGTATACGGACCGCGTTATTGTGTCTCCTGTGCTCAAGAGAGGACCAAAGCTACTGTTGATTGCCTGCAGGGCCCGCTCGATTCGATGACCAACGGAATCCGCGGCCTTCGAGCTATACATGTGGCCTTCGCACGCTGGACTCCGAGCAGCTGTTGCGCATACGGCTCCTATACAAGCGACATTCATGCTGAGCCTGCGATCAGAGGATACGCCGCTACGCTCTCGCTTCCTGGTCTCTACACATCGGTGGCATGCGCTGACCAATCCGCTACCAGACACCGTGCTCTGTCCAGTATGCCAGAAGCAGGTGTTCTCCCAGAAGATCAATGGGCACCTCGATAGCAACTGCAAACGCTACATCGCCGAGGGGTCCAACACCAGCGGGCCGATAGCCGAGTCGTCCAAGAGCAAGCAGAAGCAGCGGTGGGACCAGCTCTTTTCTAGTGGCAGCGGCGGCTCGGGTGCCTCAGCGAAGACAAAGGACAAAGGCAAGGGGAAGTCGCGGTGAGTATCCTCTCAAATGCTTGGTCTCACACAACGTTGACCGGTGCCCGCCCTAGAGCGGCCCCCGCCGACGACGACGAGGAATTGGAGCACCTCCCGAAAGTCGCGTACGACATCCACCCGCTTAAACGTATCGCCGACATGCTCACAGAGTGGGGCCTCCCCACACACGGAGACAAGACCGCGCTCGCCAGGCGGCACAAGAAGTGCGCATTCCTCCCTCTTTCCCGCCCCCACTGTGGCGTCTGACTGACTCCCGAGCTGACTAGGTGGATCGTGCTGTACAACGCGAACGTCGACCGCGCGCCCGCACACCGGCGCACGCTCGACCAGCTCCGGAGCGACCTGCGCAAGGCGGAGGAGGCGGAGCAGAAGACGCGCAAGGAGACCGTGGACGACCCCGTTGCGTATCAGGTGCGTCCGCGTCCCCGCTCTTTTGTTAACCTCGCGCTCACATGTGTGCAGAAAGCGAACAAGGCGGCGTTCGCGAAGCTCACAGAGGCTGCGAGGCCGAAGAATGCGACCCCGACGGCACAGGTGCAGACGCAGGAGAACGGTCGCGATATCGCGGATGGCGCGAAGCCGGACGGACCCGACGACCAGCGTGGAGCTCCGACGGCGGAGGCGGACGATGTGATAGACGTCGACGAGGAGCACTGAACGTGCATCATCTTGGTATTCGCAACATGGGATGTATCATCTAGTTTCTTGGTTTCTTGCCTACGTCAGTGGAGAGGAGTCGGAAAGAGCTAATCTAGTATATAATGCACGCTCTTGAGCTTGGGTCTCAACATACATGGATCTGTATCATTTACTTCTTGATCTCTTGGGTCATGATGAAAACTAAACCTCCTTGTACTATACACCGTCCGCAATTTAGCAGCTAATGGGAACCGGGATAGCAGGGACGGAGTTTGCGAGGAAGAGGACTGTGAACGAGTTCGGGTCCAGGAACTCCTCGTACCCGCCCACAGCGTGCTCCACGCAGCTGGTGAGGATGCTCTGGCACTCGGCCCTGGTGCCTATAAACTGGACCGGACTGCAAGATAGCAAAGCAAGTGAGTACGCAGTAGTAAGTGCGAGGTGCACCACCCGACGGTACAGCACTAGTACTCACGAGCACGGGTCACAATTGCACGCCCGGAACTCCGCGGAGCCCTATGCAGATCAGTAAGTATGGACAATGAGAACCCGCGCACTTCAAACGAGGAGCACCCCCGTAGCAGCGAGAGAGACGCACGAGATGCCAGAACGTGCACCGACAGGAGTTGCCGTTCGGCGCCGCGGCGACGGTGACCGGGTCCGTTATCCCCGTGCCAAAGCAGAGGCTCTGCGCGTCCGAGAACCCGGGGGCGATCGCGGAGGAGGCGCACACAAGCGTCGGGGTCGCGGATGCCGCTGCCGCTGGGGCAGGCACTGGCCTGCTGGGGTGAGACGCAGCTGACACGGGCATGAGGCATGTATGTTGCTGGAGTGCGGACGAGTTCGCGAGCAGGGAGGTGTCGTCGCACATGACGAGGGGAGCAGGGTCGCCAGCGACAGCGACAGCGCCGGCCTTGCTGACGCGGGTGACGTTCAGGACGCGCGGAAAGGCCGGCAGGTTCGAGGCTGTCACCTGTAGAGAGGAGCTGTGGTCAATGGATGCGAGGAGGTTGGCAGTCGAAGGGTAGAATGGCTGACCGCAGTGGTAGCAAGCGACAAGATGGCTGCGAGCTTGAGCATGATGTCGTCGACTGTGTGTCTCGGACGAGATGTCAAAAGGTACGGGGGTACAAGGCACTCGAGGATCGAATGTTGAATACCTCCTCCGCGACTTGAGTCGCACTTATACGACGTCTCAGCGGCAGCGACAAACGCCACTGAATGGATGAAGGGTACTACATCCCGCGAAGTAACACGACGGACGACGTACGTACCTGACCCTTAGTGTGAGCAGGTGTGCCTCACTCCTTACTTGCGACCGTTCATTGGGTTGTGGAGGACGCATACTTACCGGTGTCGCGAGGCTCCGCCTCTTATTGACGCATCTCTCGAACACCAGTCATCGAGCATCCGGCGTGTGGATGGGCCGAACGATGCTATGGTACGCCATCCAGGGACAACGTCGACCGCCGTGACTACCGTGGGTTCACCAAAGGCTTCGAAGGTGTATCTTTGTGCCCTCCGTAGATAGCTCTGAAAGGCACGCGATCAGTGCCACTGCGTGGCTCGTCACAAGGAGACGAGCAGTACGTCACCAAACGAGGCCCTCATGAGAAACACGCTTGCAGTAAGTAGTCTCGTTGACAGCGCCTCCGAACGCGGCTGCTCTCCGGGCGAGTACCTGGCCGGTGGTGAACGGCATGCAGCCTGGGTGTGTGGTTCAAATTCCAGAATGCGTTCACTGAACAGGCGCAAGAGGAGCACTTACGCATCGTACTATGTGGTGCTTCAGCAGTGAAAAGGGTGTCCTGACATGCCGAGTTGCACTTATTGAAAGCGAGTGACAGCTTGAAAGGTACGAGGGCTGTTCGCGTTCAGGGTGTGCCCACGTCGAGACGGAGGATAGTCTGAGGGGGAGGGGAGAAGGGGAGGATGCTACAGTCGATCCCGTCCGGGACGGACCTGTGTCGTCTGTACTCAATTGACAGGCAGATCGTCCGTCGTCGTGGACTCGTGATTCAAGGATCAGTCTGCTTATTCAGAGTTACAGAAACCGCCCACCCTCATGCTCGTGATACCTGAGATACACGACCTTCTGCTCATAGCTGAGCACCCCCCATACTGCAAACCGACTCGGAGGGTAGTGGGGCTTGAGCACGTCTGATTGACAAAAGATCTCAACGGTTGGCCGTATGAGTTGCAGCGGGAATACAAATGTGTGCAAGAAGGCTACCAACGAGTGATGAACAGAGCACCGCTGTATAGGAAAGCCCATGCACATACCGTTAAACTATAGATCAACATCCAAGAACTAGGAGACGTAAGGCGATGGCACAGATTCTCGAAACGTATAATCAAACTCTTGATACGGCCAACTGCGGCGTGTGCATAGCAGCTCATCCCTTAGACGATGATGCCGCCGAGGCAGAGCTCACAACGCCCAAGTCGATGAAAGGTCCGGGCTTGCTGTCGGCCCTGTCGTGTAAAAGACATCCTATGAGTTTACACAGCAGAACGAAGGGTGGTCGGCAACTCACGATGCACTGTGCGGCTGCCTTGGGGGATGGCAGTAGCTCATATGGCGCAACTAGAGGAACATGAAACATATATCAGAGACGCACGATATTTGAAGCAGCACGACGCACCAAGCTGTTCACGGTCCGGTCCAGGCGAGTAAACCGGTTGCAAATGGAACACTGGGGCGCGGCTGACGACGCGCGCAAGAGCTCTTCAATGTCGGACAGTGTCGCGTCTGGAGGCAAGCGCAACGCCGCCATCAGACGTGGCATGTCTTCGCTAGACGAGACTTGGATGATGCCTTGGCCCTCCCACGGTGGAAAACCGTGACCGTCTTGCCAATGCTCTAGCAGCTCGTTGCACGTCACGTTTGTACAGCCAGAGTGAGGAAATCCGGACGCTCGGCACACGAATAACGACGTGTGCGTGTCAAGCAGTACGGTGTCTGCAGCTACATCGACTTCTTCTGCCTTGCGGTCAACCGAGCGTTCATAGTCGGAGTCAACGTCCGAGTCGACGTCCGAGTCCGAGTCTTCATCGACGACCCGCTTCTTGCCCTTTCCCTTCCCTTTGCGCTTCGTGACCGCGGCCTTGGCCTTCTTGCTGGTCTTCGCTTTGCTAGACGTCGCAGGCTGAGCATTTCCAGCCTGCACCGTCGAGTTTCGAACGAGCTCAGCGAGAAAGTGTTTGGCAGGAATGCAGTATTTCTCCTCCGATTCTTGGAGTAGATCCGCCTCGATAGCCGTGAATTGCTCCTCCGTGAGTTCCTCCATTGAGTTATCCACTGCAGTGAGCAAAGATGTCATGCATGGTAGTTTCCGCGCAACTTCGAAGTGCGGCAAGGTGCGTTTCTCTGGGTGCGATGCGCGCTCCTTCCGCCTATAGATTCCGTAGTACGTTTCCAATGCTGTCAGGCGCGAACGCCATTTCGCCTTGAACGCTTCCTCCTGTTGCCGGCTCCGCTCCGCTTCAACAATCTTGATCAACTTGGGGCGTATAGTGTTCCAAACTGGAGAGAGTCAGCGACCATACGGTGCGATCCAGTCCTAGAGCGCGTACTCTTGGTCGTCAGCGGTCGGGGCTGATGGAGCATCTTCCTGAATTCTGTATGCCATGTTGAATTCCATCGTGGGAAGTCTTCTGACTTGTAACCAAGCTCTCCCAGTCTCTGCTTGATCCTGTCGGAGAGCACGAAACTGATCAATTGATGAGCGCCAGAGGGGAGACAGTGTCTTACGCAGCAGCGCGTTCAGTTGCTACTTCTCCGTCTTGTGCATCCTTCGCTGCGCTGTGGGCGGTTTGCCAGTCACGCAGGGTGGAGTCAAACTGGAAACCCAAGGAAAGGCTGTCAGCAGGCGAGAGTATTACAGGCTGCAAAGCGGATCTCACATCAAGTCTAGCTCGAGTCTCTGCGTTACGCTGTGCGACGAATTCCTGCAGCGCCTTTGTTTCTCCTTCGGACTGGATCTTCTTGTATCGCTCGACGACAGAGAGAAATTCCGGCTCATAGAATTTGTTTCGCCCGCTCTGATTCAGCTTCCCTTCTTGCCACCCCCAAACCCCTGCATGTAGTATTCGCTTAAACGCACAAATTCAAGTATATGGGGCGAACGTACGGTAATCGTGCGCTGCAGGCAGCAAATTGAACAGGACAGACATGTCGTCCTTGATACCCGCTTCTTTGGCCAGCTTCGAACCCGACCTCACACTGTCCACAATGTCATGATGCACTGTATACGCAGAAGCCTCACACTGGACTTACTTCGCTTTCCAGCAGGCACCACAGAAGCGTACTCGGGCTGCATAGCTGTACTTCCACGAAGCTCTTCCAGCGCCGCAAGCCTGATTGCGTACGTCAGGGCGTCGAACATGCAGTAAGGTAGCTACGGTCACTCACTATACACTGTGCCTCAAAGACCAGAGAGGCATAGGCGGGTTCACTCATCCCTTCCGGACAATCAGGCATAGGTGGGTCAAGGTTCTTGCGCGCAGCTATCCAGACTGAACGCATTTTGCGAGACATGAGTGTTTCCCTGAGCTCCAGGGACGCGCGGGCTAAGTGGAGTAGATCGAGGGGTTGCAAGTGCGACGCAATCTGTCGATATAAGCAATTATACGAGAAGGTCACGCGTCAAAGTATCAGTGTATACAAACCTCCAAGAACACCTCCACCGGAACGTTCAACACTTGCATGAGCTTGCCGACATTCCTCCCCTTCGGTGGTTTGCCCTTCGTGTTCTCCACTTGCTTGGACGATTTGTGCCGTCGATACCGGTATGTACCGCGCTCGCCGATCTTAGGTTGCAGACTGTCCATGACGTTTTCAACGTGTAGTATGCGAGGCGGTCGGCATGAGGCTTTTGAGCTGTGATGCAGGTTGTGGTGGTTGTGAATGAGAAGCAATCTAAACTCCGCCTCCCACAGCCACAAACGCGTCGCGGCGCCGGCCCCGGCGTGTTGCGTCACATCAGTTCCATTCACAGCGACAACATAAGTACTGTAGGTGAACATCATGAGTTTCAGGCAGAGGAAGCTCACATTGCCTACGTACTAGTACTAGTAGGATACTATATATCATGATACATCAGGAGAGCCCCAGCGGCACGAAAGCGAAAAGACATGAAGATAAGTATCGCTACACTCCCCAACCAATAAGGATATCACGTCCCAGCATACGTTCATAGTGTCTAACGACTCGTAGCAGATCGTCAAAGCGTCCGTAAGTCGAGTCATGCAGGCGCTAAGTCCGAGACCAGCTCGCAGAGCTGTCTATAGTGAGGATCCCAGGATAACCGCGATGGCCGCTACCACAAAGCTGGCCGTTGAGCTGCTGCGTACCGCAGCATTGCTCGTCGGATTGGCACGAGTTGCCGTGCTGGAAGCAATCGCTTGCGTGCCAGACGCTGCGGCAGTGGTGGAGGATACGGCGCTTGCGATACCCTTCGCATTCGCCAGGAATGCGTCGAAGGTATTCCCAGTTGCAGGAGCATTGATCGCAAGTACCATGCCCTGCTTGCAATGGCTGCCGGGGTTCGTCTGCTTGCAGTAGACCCAGATCGGCGCGGTCTGTGATGAAAACGGTCAGTAAACCATGAGCGTGACATGGGCAGCCGGCACGCACGTCGTTAACAGTGATCGTGAATTCAGGTAAGTCAGATGCGTCGGCTGCCACTGGCATACTGTGAGGTGCTTGCTGTAAGCAACAGACAATATCCGGCAGGAATGAGATACGCACAATCCCGAATCAAATCCTACGAGGCCATTCGCGCTCGACTCTCCCAAAGGCGTGCACGGGTTCGCGAAGCTGCTCTGCGTGACTGTGTGGTTCTTGCTCGAGAAGTTGAACGTGACCGTGTCACCAATTTTCGCAGTGAGGTTGTCTGGCGAGAAGGCGAGCGCGCCATTCGCGCCGACCGTCACGACGTGGCTCGCGGTAGACGAGGGAGCCGAAGCGGTGGTGGCCGCACCCCCAGTCGTCGTCGCATACGTCGTGGTCTGCGTGGCGCCGTTGACGGTGACGGTGGCAGTGACGGTGATAACGCTGGCTGAGGAAGCCGAGACGTTCCCGGTAGCGGTCGACTTGAACGTGTCGAACTTGTCTCCTGGATTGATCGCGAAGACCATGCCTTGCTGACAATGGTTGGCCTGACGGCAGTACACCCAGACGGGCTTGGTATCGGAGACAGTAAACTGGGCGACGGTGAAGTTGCTCGTCTGGTCATCGGGGACAGGGACGCTGTGGAGACGATCAACGCCGGGAAACTAGAGGTTACACGAGAAGACTTACAATCCGGAGTCGAACCCATCAGCTGCTTGGACGCACGGAGATGCGAGCGAAGATTGAGTAACAGTGTGATTCTTCTGTTTGAATACGAAGGTGACCGTATCTCCGGGGTCGGCGTTCTGAGGCGGAGTCAGGATCGCCATCCGGTCGACTTATGCGGGATAGTACGTACCACGAACTCCGGGTTGTACTTCAAAATTCCTATCCCGCCCACGGTCACTTGGTGGTCAGCGCCGCGAGTAGCAGGAATCACCAGGCTAAGTAGGGCAAAGAGAGGGAGCAACAGGAGTGCAAGCATGTCGAGGAGGTGTGATGTTTGAATGGAAGAGTGAGTATTATGCACTTAAATAGTGGTCCGTCTCGGCAGACTAGAAGCAAGTTATGGTAAGAGGGCAAGATTCAGATGTGGCTGGTCGTCACCTCCGCCCTTTTGTACCCGCGAATGTGGACAAAAGACGCGTTAGTTACAGAGGCCACAGCGGCGCGCACCATTGTTCGACGCGACCACGTGACCCGTTATTGTTCTACAAGCGCCAAACGAGTACAATAGCTCAGCGTCAATACTGCTGGTTGCCAGCGCAGAGCCCACCTCTGAGCTTGCAATTGTCTCGCGTGTGCGCACTACATAGCGTGCGGACATAGCCCACGAATCTGGTACAGCAGTATTTGATTCCAAGGTCATGGTCAGGGTGTTGCTAGAGTAGATGAGTACATTCAGCTTCGATGATACAGGATACGGCGACGCAGTATTTACCTCGTCCAAAGGCGACGCTACAACTTACAGCAGCAACGCCATGAGACATGTCCGCAGCACAAACAGCGATTACAGCAGTATAAGTCGTCGTCAAACATACGCCTCAACGAACCCGCCCCACTTCTCAATCACAGGCTTGACGATCTCTTCCCATTCCTTACCCTTGTATCGACCGTCGGCGCGACGGAACGAGAAGATTTCCTGGTGCACCTTAGTACCTGAGAAGTAGCTGTCAGCAGAGGCAGACTAACACGAACCTTGGTCACTTACAGTCAGGGCAAGGTGATCTGGTCACGGACCGGTCATTTGAACTGCCAGTGCTACCCTTCACGTTGGGATATGCGGGGTCGAGATAGGGCGCGTTGACGGCAAGGTCGGCCAGTTCCAGGTGTATGAGCCGTTCAAGCTTATGACACCAAGGCGCAGGCTCGCCCACCTGGACGCGCCCACGGCCGAGGTTGCCATCGTCCGCGTCCTTTGTGGTCGGCCAGAACCCACGCAAGTGCGTCTGCTTCGACTGGCATTGCTTATCCCACTCCGCCAGCCGCTTCGTCAACTTGACTGCACGTCCAACCTTGATGTGCACGATGTCACTGCGAGTCGTATCTAAGCCTGCTTCAATACATCTGGGCCGTGAGCAGAAATTCGAACATCTCACCGTCGATCTCGAAGGCGTAGATGTACCCCGGAACGTCAGCCACGGAGTGCTTTGTCCTCATCTCCTTACGCAGCTGGTCCTGAGTCTCCTTCTGCAAATATTCAGGAATCCAGTCTGGACCAATTCAGTTGAGTCAATCGCCTGCCATGCAACAACAAGCCGCCTACCATTGAAATCGACCCACACTCCAGCATCCTTGTGAGATGGGAACTTGACATCGTCAAACGCGGTGTTGATGTGTTGGTGACAGTAGTGCGGAAGGTCTTCGCCATTCAGGCGCGAAAGCGGAGCGGTGATTGTCACCATACGCGTGCACCGTTTGTCCAACTTCGTCGTCCCGCTGCATTGCACCTTCTGCTCGCCCTTTGTGGAAGATGAGGACGTGGAGGCGGTCGGAGAAGGCGGAGTCGACGAGGCTCTCGGGCGTTTCGTGGGTGTCTGCGCAGGAGAAAGACGGGAGGTATCAGGACCAGATAACGCGGGTTTGGCTGGAGCAGAGTGGGGCGCCTGCTGCAGATGCGGCCGCTGAGGCGTTGCAGGCTGGAGATGACCTGAAGACGGAAATGCGTCCGAGTCCGAGTGGGGGCGCGTCAATGTCGGAAGTCGCAGGTGGTCCTTTTGCGGAGGAGTTGGGACGGAGTTGTCTGCCAGGGCGTATCGCATGGTACGAGATGTCTGTGGAATGGGCATGGGGACAGGCGGAGGGGGAGGCACTGGCAGAGGGCCCGGGGCAGGATACCGGTTGGGCTCCGGAAATGAGGGCGTACTATGCGCGGCGCCATGGAGGATAGGTGGTGGAGGAACAGCACCGACGAAGAGGGGACCGTTGGCTTGCGGCGCACCTGGACGGCTGTGTGTTGTATGAGGCGTGAACCCTCCGATGAAGTGATCGCGACCATCCTGGCATCTCCCGTCTGGCTCGCCGAGCGATAGCCTTCCAAAGCCGTCTAACATGCCAGTCGGGTCCGACGATGTCGAGGTGCGTCCGCCGCTGGTGTGGTAGGCCGGCCGGGAGCTCATGGCGGCAGGGTCTGATTCTGTGGGAGGCTTGAGCTTCTTCTTCCACATTGCAAAGACGTTCGGAGACATGGCAACGGGCAGCTCGGATGTCTTATAACGTCCGAGCTGGGCATTCGTGAGAGGACAAGGGCCATGATTTGCAGCGGACCGTGCAAGTTGGCGGTTACCAACATGAGGCTGCGTAGGCGTGAGCCTGTTTTGGACTTGTACCTTTCCCTCGCTGAGTCAATCTCGCTCATCCTGTCTTGCGACCACCTCTCTACGTTGGATCATAGCTGCAATCTGCACGTCTTGCTGCGGTCAGATTGAACCCGGTGCTGCGTTTCGAGTCTTTGTGATCACATATCCCTTCCACCTTTGACAAGCCGAATGGAGGACCAAGAGTTGGCCGCGATCCGAGCGGCAAGGACGAACCAGCTACAGCAACAGGGAGGAGGTGGGGCAGCACAGGGTGAAGATGACGGTGCGAAGCAAGCAGCGGAGGAGCAGATGCGGAGGGATTTGCTCGCCACCGTCCTCGACACTGCTGCACGAGAGAGACGTGAGTGATGTCCTCGTCGAAGCTATGTCCAGCATCTCGCTGATCGGTGCTCTCACACACCCGCCCAGTTGCTCGTATCGCACTTGTTAGCCCAGATAGAGCACGCCAGATAGAGGCCATACTCCTCCGAATGGCACAAAGCGGGCAACTACGCGGGCGTGTCTCCGAGGAGCAGCTCATCGCACTACTCGACCAGGTATGTTCAATTACTGGACTTGTCGCTCTATCGATGGGTTCATGAAGTGTCCACAGATTGATGGAGCACAATCCAAGTCCGCACCTGCAAAGGGCGCGATCATTGTGGGTGTCTTCACTATGCTCCGTGTTTCCTAAGCTCATGTATGTCGTGCAGTTTCAGCATAGGAAGGGAGGCTTTGACGACGACGACGACTGGTGACCTGATAATGAAGACACATCCCTTGTATTCTAGAGATCCTGCTCTGTATATTGCTATCGTCGACACTCTTGCACCATCTCGAGGCGACACCGTGCGCGAGCCTTATTGGATCTCAACAAGCATACCGAGCTCAATCTTAGCGGACGCCGGATAGCAAGTAATACGTATGGGCCGGGGATGTATCGAATATCGAGCAGTTATAGGCGGTAGTCGAACACGGAACGGACGAGGAACCTAACTCATTCATCTCTCCCTGCAGCTGCAGTTTACAGAACGGTGGAAGATATAGCCAATCTTCAGCACTCATCGAAGACTTGGGCCGCCTGGAAGAGGGCTCGAAGCGGTCTGCGGCGTCAGACAGTGCCAATCTCACCAATTCGCGTCGCTACAACGTCGAGTTGATCTGTCTGTCGTCCGCCGTCCAGAGTGGCTCGGACTGTGTAGGAGTGTGGTGAGCAATCCCTTCCCTCGCACATCCCGGGACCCGCCAGTTTTCATATACTTGTTCATCGGGCGCAGCTGCAGGCCTGCTGGGTCGGATTATTGAAATCGATTCGCGCTCGTCATATTAGGCGGTATATCGTGACTCCGCACCTTACAGGTGAAGTTGCATGTTCAGTAGGCTGGTGGCAACGAGGTGCTCCCTTCGGTTCTTCAGTACTTCAGTTTCGTCGTTGTAACGCGCCTTGTTGAAGGGTATAAGTCCAATAGTAACTGCTTCTACGTTCATTAGAACAGTCAGTCAAAGAATGAGCGTCTAGCTGAGATGTGGTATTTGGTCGTGTTGATTATCTGCCACAGCAAAACTCGGCAAGCGCCTCGTCTATGCCGCTTACCACTTTCCGTCGCCGTCTTGCTCGTCTTGCACACCCATCTCCTCGACATTCCTGACGTTGACCACCGTGCTCTTGTCATGGCTACACGAATTCACACCAACTCGCCCCTGCCAGCGCCGGCCATGCACGCCACACATGCCCTCCCCCAGTCGAAGTCGCACGTTCTTGCCGGCGTGCAAGATGCGTACTGGAGTGACGACGAGGCGGTGTGTATCCGTTGAATATGTGCGTGTATGCATTCGATCTTGACAGTCTTTGGTTGCCACAGGAAGACGCGGAGTGTCCTCTTTGTCTCGAGGAGATGGACATATCCGATCTCAACTTCAAGCCGTGTCCTTGCGGTTACCAGGTGGGCATCCTGAATTTGAGCTTCACGTTTCCGTCTGCTCATGCGACCTTTCTTCTCAGGTTTGCCAATTCTGCTGGCATCACATCAAGGAGAATCTCAACAGCCGCTGCCCTGCGTGCCGGAGAGAGTATACCGATGAGGCGGTCCAGTTCAAGCCCATACACCCAGAGGAGTGAGTGCTGATCCCTCTATACGCTTCCCGTTCTCTGCCAAGCGCCATGCTCTGCATCTCTGCATTCCCTCTCTTGCTTGAGGAACACATGGCTTTCGCCACCCTCCGCGTAACGACACCCCGAACCCTTGAGGACCACAGGCTTTGGTCCTTGGGCGTGACATGCCCCTTGTGTGGTGGACATGCACTGTGCTTCTACTTCTCTGCAACGAGATACGGTCGATCGTCGACCCGACCCTCGTATTGTCTCAATCGAGCGCCCATTTATGGGTCGCCCTGAGGAGTCTGCCCGACTATATGCGGTGTCCTTGATCACACATCCACCCATCCCGCTTAGTCATGTTAAGCTGTGCGCTGTAGGGACTGCACGGTCAGAGGAACGACTGTTGTGCCAATGGGCAATTCTTCGTACTGACCATAGTTCTTAGTCACAAGCGCTTGACGAATCAGAAGAAACAACGAGAGCGTGAGCGGAAGGAGTTGGATGCGCTGGGTCGCCGTCAACTTGCGAATGTACGCGTGGTGCAGCGGAACGTCGTGTATGTTGTCGGACTGGGTCCCAGGTTCGCGAAAGAAGAGGTGCGCCCTCCGTTGCTACTCCGATCAACCATCGGACTGATATTGAGGTAGCTAATACCCACGCTACGCTCGAACGAGTACTTCGGGCAGTATGGCAAGATCTCCAAGATCGTAATCACTAAACGTACCCCGCCCGGAGGACGCGCGCCTGTGGTAGGGCTGTATATCACATACCACCGTCGGGAAGATGCCGCGCGCGCCATCGCAGCGGTGGATGGTGCACCGTCTCCAGGGGGCGGAGGCGAGATCATGCGTGCCAGTTATGGAACGACGAAGTATTGCATGGCATTCCTCCGTGGAGTCAGTTGCCCGGACAACAGCTGCATGAACCTTCATGAGTGGGGAGATGAGAAGGATTGCTTCACAAAGGAGGACCTCACTACGTTGTACGTATCTTGGGCTTTACAATCTGTTCCTTTCTGACCATGCTTCAAGGAAACACACAATGAAGGACACCGAGACTCGGCGTACAACTACAGTCAAGAAGGGAGACGAGGCAGAAGGTCAGCCACCAATTCTATTTAGTGCAAGCATGCACGCTGACCACCATCTAGGTCTTCCTCGTGCAGCTTCGTGGGCGAACAAGAGCAATACACTGGCAAGTACTGCTCTACACAACAATACCAATGCGATCAGTCAAGGAACACGAACAAGTCGCCGTGCCGGAACCACGGCTCGCCAACAACGTTCGGGATCTACGACGACGCCCGCTGTCCCAGCATTGGCGGAGGTGCGCAGGAAAGCTGCTGCAAAGCAATCCTCTCATGCGTCTTCGTCTCGTCCTGCTACGCCTTCGACACTACCGAATCGCCCTGTTACTCCCGCCCCCACGAAGACGGTGAAGGTCAAGGAGGTAGCACCTCCACCTCCGCCACCCGCCCCGCGATCACCCGCATCGTCCGTTGCGGTCGACTCCGATGCTGGGTCTGGTGTGCCGGAGGCTGTGTCCCCTCTATCTCCCAAGACGGCACCCGTGGCCAAGGAGGTTCCATCAGCACCTCCGGGGCTGCCAGCTGTTCCGCCGGGACTTTCGCCGGTCGTTCCGCCTGGGCTTGCTGCTCCACCTGGTCTGCCTCCTCCGACCTCGAGAACGGTCTCGGAGACTGCCTCACCCCAGATCTCCGTGCAGCAGTCTCAGTCATCCTATCAGATGTCGACACAAGCTCAGGCTTTGATGGAGGATATTCGTGCGAGACGCGAGTCCAACATGGCCACTGTCGTCCAGAATCCATTCCCCGACTTCGATCGCATGCTGCAAGCCCTCGGAAACGACACCGAGTTTGGAGGCTTCAGCTTCAACCTTGACCCCAAGCTTGCCGGTGATGTGCAGGACGATGCGTTCAATCTGCCTGACTTCAGCGCTGATGCTGGTGTACCGTTCAACGGGGGCTTCTTCGATGTCTTCCCCGCTCTGCGACCAGGTGGTCAGGCTTCGTCGACTCCTCTTGGCCCCCCGCCCGGTATTCCCGTTGCTCCGCAGGGTCAACGCACTGTATACGATCCACTCACAGGGAAAGGCATGTTGGAACGCCAATCGACTGGATCCAGCTACACCGGCTCGTTCAACCCGTTTGCCGGAGATGTCGGGGATGAGGCCCCCTCGCGCAAGTTCTCTCCCGTGGACGAAGAGCGCAAGGTTTCTAGATTTGGGTTCGCGCGCGGCCGCCAGGGCTCTGCCTCTTCTTCCCTTCATGCCTCGTCTCCCCTCAGCAATACCGATAGTCTCTCCCATCTGGCGCATCATCACAATGCTGCCGACTTCTCTGGACATGTCTCGCAGCAATGGCCATTCCCTGCTCGACAGCACGAATACGCCAACCACTACCAGAGCAACTCTGTCATGAGTTCGCCGTTGGCACAGCACATGCAGGCTGCTCAGCCTCAATACAACCAGCATGCTCCCCAAATGAACCGCTTCCAGCCCGCTTACGACAACGGTGTCAGTGAGCAGCAGTTGAGGGAGCTGATCATGTCGAGTCGCGAGCGGGCGAACGTCTCGAGGAACGGACCGATGGGTAGGGCTCCTCGAGTTGTATTTGTGTAATATGTTGTTGACTAGCGTCCTCCGCTCTTTTCCTATGACATACCCCTCTATCATACAGACCAGTCACCGTACAACTCGGGCCAGCCATTCAATGACCCTGCTATAATGTCAGCGAGAATGGCTTCTCCAAGCCTCAGTCAAGCTCTGCCAAACGGCCGGTTTCCCCCGCCGGGCATAGACAGCTTCACCTCTCATCCCATGGCGTTTGGCCCTCCTCCCGGCTTGTCATATCCCGACGAAGCTGTAGCAAGTCCTGCGCTCACGAACCAGCATGCCTATGGAAGTGGCCCGTCTACAAGCATGGATGTGTCGCAAAGCGGCTCTGCACATGGTGAGTCCTTTCTCTTCCGCTTCGTCGGGTGGGCGTCCCAGGTCTGTGTACCGAGCTGCCGTACTTTCAGTGCGGAAACTGTATCATCGGCCTTGAGATCAACCATCACAACGGCCCGGTCTCCACTTCCCGTCGCTGCATCGCCCGCGCTCTGCTCGCTGTATCTGTCCTCCCGGTAGGATGGATACTTGTGAAAGTACGTTGACGCTGACTTACGCTTGTTCTTGTTGGGTCTCCTTCCGCTGCGTTCGACTGTCGTATTCTCGTTCACCCCTCCCATATACTCCCGTCCACTCGTTCGTTCGTTCTCTCGTTATGCCGTCATTACAGTGTCGACGGTCCCCTCCCCTATTCTCTTCGAGTCTCCTGCTCTGTCTTCTTCAGACTTCCCTGCACTGTCTGTGGCTCCTGAGCAAGCCGCTGCTCTCGACGTTCCACAGGATGCCGAAACCCCTGCTGCCGAACCCGAGTCGCTCGACACTGCTGCACAGGAGAAGGCCGCGCGCAAGGCTGCGAAGAAAGCCGCTGCAGCCGAGCGCGCTGCGGAGCGTGCGCGCCTTGCCCAGGAGAAGGCTGCTGCTCGTGCGGCCGAGAAGGAGCGTCTTGCCAAGGAGAAGGCTGCGGAGAAAGAGCGGCAGGCCGCGATAAAGGCGGAGAAAGAGAAGGCAGCTAAGGAGAAGGCTGAGAAGGAGAAGGCCGAGAGGGAGAAGGCGGCGAAGGAGCGGGAACAGGCTGCCAAGGAGCGTGCGGAGAAGGAGGTGGCGGAGAGGGTTGAGCGCGAGCGTGCTGCTGAAGCTCAGCGTGCTGCTGCTGCCGCAGCGAAGGCGAGTAAGCAGGCTGGTAAGGCCACGCCGCCGACGCCCGCCAGTGTCGCTGCCGCTCCGGCCGACAAGGTTGGACGCAAGACGCAGGCTTCGAAGCAGAGCATCCCCATTACCCCCTCGCCATCGGAGCCTGTGGTCCAGGCACCCATTCTCGCGAAGATGCCGAAGAAAAACAAGCCTGTCACGAAGCCGATCAAGATACCCAGAGATGACCATGGGGTCGATGCCTCGTCTACACTTCCGTCAGCCGCCACCTCGGATGCACCTCAGTTACCAGACGGCCGCGACAGCAGCTCGAACAATTCCCGTGCCCATTCGGTCGACAGGGCACCCATCCAGCCCCTTTCGGTCAAGGACATGTTGGCCGAGCTCCATGTCCAGTTCCCTTGGCTTGACCTGCCGAGGCATCCATTCTTCGACATGTCGAAGATCAATCCGGCCTCCAAGGTGCCGTTGGAGTATGGGCCCCTTGTCCATGCCCTCTCCGCCCTGTCCGTAGGGGGTGGTTCGTTCGCTAACAACATGCCGTCCGGTTCGATCGACAACGCTGTCTCGTCGTTCCAGCAACTCCTGGAGACATTGACGCAGACCATCTCCGACTTGCTGAGACTGCTTCCCCGTACGACCTGGGACGACAGTTCCTCGTTCGACGGCGTGCTCCGTGACATGTTGAAGGGCGATGACTTCCTCGAGGACGGCGGAGATGACCAGAACAACCAAGGCAAGGAGGACGAGGTCGCGGCACTCACCCTCGCTCTGGAGCGGCGTGCGCGTTGGATGGAGGTGCAGCTTTCGAAGTTAGAGGAACTCCACCGCGACATCAACACTGCCGCGGTCCGCGCCGTGCTCTCGTTCAACGACAATGGCTGGGACCCGAACGGTTCCCTTCCGCGGCTGGGCAACACGCTCCCCCGCTTCGACAACATTGGGCTCATCAATCAGGATGGGGAGTACAGGGCGATGTCTGCGGACGAGCTGGAGAAGAAGCTGCTGGTGGCGAAGGAGGCTGCGCAGTTTGTGGAGGCGGAGCTGAGGGAGGTGATGCAGAGCTTGCAGGGACTGAAACCGGTGGACGAGTACGAGGACTTCTGAGAGAAGTGGAACGAAAAAGCATTCCGTTGTAACGCTGCTGTTAATTGACCTTCACAAAGCACATACTCACATCATCCGTGCGCCATGAAGCGACGCGGCGCCTTCGCGTTGACACTGCAGTTACATCTCAGAAACTCGAGTCTTGGAAATCAGGTCATGAAGATGGAGATCGTCGTCGGACGAGCCGCAATGTAAACATGTCTGCTTGGAGTTCCCGGCTGTCTATCGCACGTTTTCGATGTCGCCAACTTTCGGCGCGTGTGGATCACCATTATGTATTGTAGCCGACAAAGACGACCATGGACTTGTCGGGTCAAGCTTAAGACTCAACTAACGCACGAACGCTGACGCGCTGACGACCAAGTGATACACTAGGCCGACAATGCATTAAGTACTAGCCTTGGGGTTGTGACTTAGTAATGTTAGTGTGCAGCGATCGTTTCGCTATTAGCGTTAACGTCTTGTTCGCCGTCACGGGGCGGACGCGAATGATTTTCGACGCGTCTGTGGCTGTAGAAGGCGGAGTTTCAACTGACCTTGCTTGGTCTATCAGTAACAATCAGTTAAGCAGCCTCTGACCGCAACCACCATTCGTCTCCACTCCGGTGATCACCGCCGTCCGTCCGTCTGCAATGGACAACATGAAGCCTAAGATTGGAGAGCGTGATACGTACCGCTACCGCTGCCGCCAGTCGGGACCACCTAAAGCAGTGGAGAATACCAAGGGCAAACTACCGAAGGGAAAGAACGTCGGCAAGCTGATGCAAGTCATGAACATTCCAGTTGATGTGTTCTTGGAGGTTTGCGTCCTTCGAAGTACAGTGTCTTGTTGCCCGTTCACACACTACCTCTCATTGGTCGTAGATCGCGTCGCACTTGCACCCTCTCGACCTCCTCCACTTGGCGCGCGCATCTCTCGAGCTCAGGGAAACGCTCATGTCTCGTAACATGCGCACAATCTGGGTAGCGGCACGCAGGAACCTTGACCCACCAATACCTGAATGTCCCGAAGGATTCAGTGAGCCCCGCTATGCTTCGCTAGTATTCGACACTCATTGTATGGTGAGGTGATGATCACTTGCCATTCAACGCCAGAGTATTGACGTGCGAATACAGGCGTGCGGTGCCGGAAGAGCCACCTGGAAGTATAGCTATGCTGCTCGAGTGCGCTTTTGTGCCGCATGCTGGAAGGCCAAGTAAGTCCACTCGGAGGTTGCGGCGCATAGGATGCTCAATGTCACTGTTCGTAGCGTCATCTTGGGCTCGAAACTGGCGAAACAAACGGACATCAAGAATGACATGTCAATAATGTCCGTTGTATTCAACCTGCTACCTGAAGCGCGTGACCGTGCTCGTATGTCCCCCTCTTACGCGTGACCAGTTCTTCGCGGTTGATGTTTTCTCAGACTATCACTCGAGGGGACAGGGAGACCAGCATTCTGGGGACAAGTTCTATGAGCCCGAGTTCTTGGCTATGGTCGAACAGTACAAGAAGGTTCAATCCGAGGGAGCGCGTGCACTCAAAGAATTCGTCAAGAAACGTAGATTGGAGACCAAAGCCAGACTTGAGGTGAGCTCTGCCGTGATCAATCAATCTAAGCCTTGGGACTTCAACGTGTTTCAAGTTCGATTCGGTCCTGCGCCAAAGGGAACGTGCACAGAACAGAACCAAGGAGAAAGCCGACGAACAAGTCATGTATGATCATGCTGATGCGTAAGAAATCCTTCAGCATTGCGGTCACTCGAATCTCACCATACATTAGTGTCAAAGAGAAACTCAGACAGCTTGGCTACACACATGGCGACCTTCCGCGATGGACCGCAGGTTTCGAGAAGTTGATCCTTCAACCTCGTCCCCTGACGACAAGGAGTGCGTGATTCAGCTGATTGCTGCAATGGTAGAAATAGTCGTCGCTGACTCTCCCTAGGTTGGAACATCATGCGGCCCAAACTGATCGAACTGATCGACGCGGAACGAGCCCGTCAAGCAGAGGAAGCATTCAAGCGGAAGTGGTACTCGCGCCTGAACGAATTGCGGACATACTACAACAAGTATCTTGAAAAGGACCGTGGCCTGTATCCCGAGAAAAGCACGCTACCGAAGTTCGATGTCGCGCGCAAATTGCCATGCATGGCAGCCTTGCTCACTGCAGCCGAAGACCCGGCAGAGGACCTCCCGGAGGAGCAGTTTGCTGGTATCGAGGCGGTTTTGCTTCAAGAATCAGAAGAGAAGTACCGACTTCCCGCGAAACATTTCCTCGCCGAGCTCGTTCGGGAAACGACGAGGCCAAGTGCAATCGCCGCGACGTCCGGCGATGCGAAGGCCAGCAAGAAGACCAAAGCTTCAGTTTCGAAGCGCAAAGGGAAGGGCAAAGGCAAGAAGCAAGATGTCAATGAAGACTCTGAGTCGGACGTCGACTATGAGTCTGACTCCGAAGGATCGGCCGACCCAAAGGCCCAAGACGTCGACGCAGCTGCAGACACAACACTTCTCAATGCGCTCACGTCGATATTCGAGTGCCGGTCATGCGAACGGTATCATTCTGGCGCGAGACACATGACGTGCAACGAGTTGCTGGCGCACTGGCAGGACTATCATGATGTCCCGCCGTGGGAGGCCGACGCAGTTTGCGTCTCATACAGCTTTGACATGCCGCGTTTGCTGGTGGCATTGCGCTTGCCTCCAGACACGACGCTTTCCGATATCGAACAACTCCTGGGCGCATCGTCGACACCTCCCAAGTGTTCGCATTGCCAAGTATTCTCTCGCCCGGACCGGACCTTGGGCAACCTGGTGCGTCGTGCTGCTTGAGGTATCCCACATAGTCATATACTTACATTCGGCCGTCCTCTAGCTGTACCATATCAGGGACTCCCACTGGCGGCCACACGATGCATCGTAAGTTGCCAAACACCCTTCTATTGCACTGTGTAAACTCATAGCTGCGCGACAGAGCCACCGAGAAGGAGTTCACCATCGATTTGGGCGTTGAGAGCTCTCTCTCCGCTGCATGTCATTCAGCGGAGTGAGAGTCTTCTGATGACAATATCTACTCTGGCGCATGAGCCGTACTTCATTCATACTCGATGGTGCTTAGATGTCTTCGCGACCTTGGGTTCAAAGCTTATAGCTTGAAGCGTCAAGTGCTATAGAAGATGTCGTACTTGGTACATTGGGACCTGGAAATATTGGGATCACATACATAGCAGTGGCGGATAGCACCTCGCCGCTCGAGGAACCCGGTGACCATCGAAGTTACGTACAAGCGAGCGTGTGAAGGAAGATGGAAGACTATGCAGGTGACTATAAGAGGTCCCATATAGAGCTCGGCACCCCAAGATGCATCCTTCACTTCTGCCACGTCGACCTCAGGTCGGTGAATCGCCCATCGGTGAGTCTGAGCTGTTCAGTTCTGGCGGTTTTGTAGCAAGGATGAAACGCACTGGGCTCTGATAACTTTGATGACACGCATTACGCTCGATAAATAACATTATGAGCGGCGGCTTAGAAACCCGTTAACTGATTCTATCTCAATATTGTCCGCGTTAGCGAAATTTGCTCACTTATTGCTCGCAGGCTTTCTTCAAAGCTCTCCATCTACCTGACAGTATCCTCACCTCTTCTCCATTCTCCATCCCTGGTATATGGCGACGGCAAGCGCAAATGACGCGGCCACTGTGCCTAACGAAGAGAACGTGCAGGCATTTTGCGACCTTCTCGACCAGATGAAAGTCAGCATGTCTGCGGCTAGGGATATAGTGAAGACTCTGCGGGAAAAGTAAGTGTTCGGGTACAGAGGTCTCCGTGCGACTCTGACGCGTATGGCTTGTCGCAGGCAGAGCGAACTAGATACCCGCGAGGGAATCTCCCTACTCTCCCTCAAACACCATATGATGCTCTCCTACCTCCAGTCCCTCAGCCTCCTGACAGCTCGACGCGCAATTGGGCACTCTCTATCGGAACGATCCCCTCCTCAAGCTCCGTTCAGCGCGAAAGATCGGCCGCCTCGTGGCAGTGGTGCGGGGGATCGCGTGGACGCCGCAGTTGAAGCAAGAGTTGTGATGGAGAAGGTCAAGGTGCTGGAGGGAAGGATGAAGTACCAGATCGACAAGCTGGTGCGCATCGCAGAAGAGGGAGACTCGGCGAACAAGAATATTGCCAACGGTGCGTCTCCTCATAGTATCAGTTTCCTCCTCCAGATGTTCATAGGCCGGCTAGATCCACTCGCGTTCCGCCCGAACCCGCAAGCACTCATGGACCAAGGGTCCGAGGACGAGGACGAAGAAGGCGGCGCTGTTGATCGCGACGACCGCGATGGCGTCTACCGCCCGCCGAAGCTCGCACCCGTGCCGTACGTCGAACCCAGCAAATCCAGGGACAAGGACAGGTCGCGCCGTGCGCCCGTCCCCTCCGCACTCGCCAACCTTGCACACCTCGACCCCTCGAAGCCGTACGTGGAGTCGACCTCAGGTCTGGGCTCCACGCCTGCCCTGTCGTCCGCCCGTGCGCGCGAACTCAAGCGCATGGTCGAGTTCGAGGAGGAGAACTTCACGCGCTTGGTGATGAAGAAGAAGGAGACGCGTCGGCGTGCGCTGGACGAGGCAGACGTTGCGCTTGGTGGAACTGGCACAGCGTCCTCTCGGCGTGGACGTGTCCCTGGTGTCGGTTTGGATGATGAGTTCAGGGATATCATCAAGTCTGTCGGGAGAACCAGGCAGGGCGTTATGGGAGATGGGTATGAGGAGCTGCGCCAGAGAGGGAAGAAGGAGAGCGTGCTGTCACGCTCCAGGGCGAGGTCAACAGACGATGCGTTTGACGACCTCGGGGACGATGGGCCGAGACAGAGGAAGCGGAGCAGGTTCGAGAAGGAGGTCAAGGCGTCGAAGAAGAGGGTGCAGTCCAAAAGTAACCGTAGAGCGTAGCCTATTAACCAGTAATACGACCCGCCTCGAGCTGACATGCATTTCATTGTTTGCAACTCGAGAGCAATGCGATTGCGACGATACATACAACGAAAGGCCAGTCTAGTCGATACATGTGCTGTGGATCAATGCTACAGTTCTGTACGCTCCTCGTCCCCGCATCGCGGCAGCGACGGCACTACCTATTCCTCCAATTATGCTGCATGTACCCATGGTGATTGGGTCCTGGGATTGGGAAGAACGGAGGCGTGGCAACGGCGTTCAACGGGTAGTGGTTTCCAGGTCCGCCAAATTGCGGCTGCTGCAAGAACGCCCCGCGCCCAATGGCGATCTGCGGCATGGGACTTGCTGTGCCCGACGGCGGCGCTGGCGTCGTGCTCTGCTGCTGACCAGGAGGCGCGGGCGGCTTAAAGTTCTGTTAAACGATGCGACGTCAATAGTCGTCCGGAACGATTATGAGACCACATAGACGTACATATTGTCGGCCTTCGCGGTAGAGCTCCTCAAGCTTTTTGTCGAATGTCCCTTCGGCCTCCAGTTGAAGATGGACCTTATATAGCTTGAGCGCCGACAGGGCGTCCTCGATCGAGTCGTGGGTGTCCATCTGAATGGTCTCGTTGAGGACGAACCAAGTCAGGAAACGCAAGGATAGTCGGCGCTGGCGGTTCTCAAGGTAGTACAGGTCTACTGTGTCGATGACTTGTTCCGGCGGGACGAAGATATCTATGTAACAATAGCTGTCAGAGCTTCCTGTCCGTACCAGCGCAACGGGACACATGGACGTACTGATGATGCGGAAGTCCTTCGACAGACCATGTCCGATGAAGATACACCCGCTATCGACGAGGAGGCGCAGCTTCTTGTACACCACCTTCAGGGGTGTCAGGGTGTAGCGACTCAAGCTGGGGTCCAGATCTCCGACTGGGTCCTCCTGGTCAGTTGCGATGTTCAACGCGCACGAAGCATTGAAGCAACGCACATTTGATGCCGGAGAACTCCGTCAGGTAGTCCACGATGATCTCACTAGTATGGATGTGGTCATCAATGAAAGGCACGCCCTCCTTCGGTCCATCACCTCGCAAGACTGAGACTCGAGCCAGGGACAGCCGTGCGGGACGAATGACCTTCTTCGTGCCATCAGAGCGATACTCGGTCTCCTCCTGTTGCATAGACACGAACTCTGCGTCGATGGCGATGAGTGTGCCGGGCTTTGGGAGTTCTTCAGGGCGCAGAGGCTCGTGCTTGATGGCACGCGGATCCCGGTTCCTGCAGGGTGGTGAGCAAGGTCAACGCAAGACCAGCGAACACTGCAAGAGGCTTGGGTCTTACATGGCGATGTTCGTATCACGGCACAGGATAGTACGGTCCATTTTGTCGGGGAGGGCGCTGAAATCGAGACGTTGACATACGTCGACCCGCTCTAGGTACACAATTGCAGGAACCTGCGGTGCAACGCCTGTCAGAACAGCGAGTATCATTGAATTTACACAACGCTCGTCACCTTCCAGCTCGACGGGATACTCAATGCCTCCTCTTCAGTGATGTTCTGCACCGCGAAATCATTGAAGATAAACCAAGGCTCAGGGTCCGACTCCTCTGCTTCAGGCACTACATCTCTTATGAGTATGATGTATGGAGATCGAACGACAAGCCTACCTTTGACTATCCCAACAAGATGTGAGTGTGCATCCTTCTCAACCACCTGGACGACCATTGCTCTCAGTTCATAAACGACCGTCTCGGGGTCGTCCATGCCGTCAATGTGCCCCCGAAGCTCAATTCTCGGCTTCAGGAACGTTGTACGCCTCTGATCGCGCCAGAACTTGTGGGTGTCCTCGTTGTGACAGGCCGCATTCACGGCCAGGAGCGGAGGCAAGTCCCGCGAGCGTATTGAGCGGCGACTCTCAAACGTCGCGAACTGCTTGCACGTCTGGCACGTCGCCTTGTGCGTGGTCTGGCGGAGCAGCGAGTTCCGGAGGATCGACGTGAAGTCCGTCTCGTGGGCGGGATCGTTCGTGGGTAATCTGCGCACGGGGTATGTCAGGTCGACGAGGTGGGTCATGTTCTCCTTCTCGCGCACAGCATGGCAGCTCTGGCAGACAATGACGTTCTTTGCGTCAATGCCGAGCAACTGCGTGATCGGAGCCGGCGCAGGGGAGAGTACATCGGCTGGCCCGAGATTGGGGAGGAGGACGGGGTTGTGGGGGAAGGTGTTGCCCTCGGAGCTCAGGTGGTCGATCAAAAAGCGGTGGAAAATTTGGATCATGTGGGCGTAGTTGAGCTCTGTACTTTCGCGTCCATAGTCGATCAACTCGATGGCGTTGTTCACTACTTCGTTCATGAGCATACGTATGGCTTGTCCAGTGACGATAATGATACATACTCTGCGCCAACACGCCGACGGTCTTGCAGAAGTTGCTCGCCTGACAGTTGGTCCCGTGTGCATCCTCGAGCATGCGTGTCACGAAGCCCAGCTCGCACAAAAGGCAGTGCTCGCGAGGACAGTCCGTCGTGATATGTGACTTCGCCAGACGCCTGATAGGGAGCGTATAATGCATCACCTGTACCAGCGGGTTCGTGTACGAATTAAGGATGTGCGTCTCCAGACCGCTGAAGGACGTGCGGTTGTAGAATCTGCGGATGTGTCTGTCAGATATGTTCTGGTAGAGATCCTCCATCACACGTACCCAAAGTCGAAGTCCTCAACACCGAACTTCGAATACTCGATCTCGACTTTGCGGTAGCATTTCGGGATGATCTCTGGGTTGTACTCGTATGTTGGTGTCACAGGTTCGGACTAAAGGCTCGGTGAGATGATGTCTGAAAGTCTCAGCTAGCAGGACCTACGTCATTGTAACGCGTCCTGCCGCTCCTGAACCTACCGCCAGGCTTCCGTGGTGCAGTAGCAACGACATTGCGGCGGCCTCTCAGCTCTTTGGGCAGGGTTGCATAGGCAATGGAGTCATTGACTTTGATCGAACTCAAGACCTGCTGCGGAATCTTCGTGGGAGGCGGGAAGTACATGTTTGAAGGCACGAAGTCTTTCGACCACGACGAGAGCAGAAGCGAGTCGTAGTACGGCATTCCGATCGTGCTCAGAGGACTAGAGACCACTCGTCAATGCTGATACGGAGGTGCGAGGTGTGTATGCTCACGTCGACTTCGTCCAGTTGACATCCGGGAGGGCATCGGGGGCATCTGGCCAATCGAGCGGCTTGCCTTCAAACCCGTTGAAAGGCAGCATAGCCTCGTCTTCAGCAGCAGAAAGCAGATGGATGGCGCCGTCGGAGTCACCGAACGCCATATAAGCACCAGTCGGTGAGGCCGCGACTGAGCTGATGAACGATGGCGCATCGAGCTGGCAGTTGTGTCTAGTGTTGTCCACGAAAGGGAGTCATATCACGTACCTGGTGGAACTCGTTGGAAGCTGGGTTACTTGAGTCCACTATTTGCACGAGACCTTGATTGGAAGTGATGGCAAGAGTAGACGGCCGGTTAGGGAACCGAGTGATAAAGGCCGGTCCCGTTGAGAACGGTATGGGTGGGAGTGCTTTCAAGGTGCGCAAATCATAGATCTTCACGAGGGGATCAGGGTACGGTCGCCCTTGCCTGTGAACTCTCAGCACAAGTTTCTATGAATCAGAAATTGGTTCGTACCGGATACCAAGCCCGATTGTGTACAGAAGCGTCGAAGTTGCCTCAATGCCCTGTATGCCACTGAGGTGCGCCTTGATCGCATTCGACCCGTGTGATCGCGTCGTAGCCTCTCGCGGGTCATGTAAGCGGATCCAACCGTCCGCATCTCCGGAGACCAAGTACGACTGGGAAGCCGTGAAGTGCAGATGGGTCAGGATTGACGGAACTTGGGTTCTCCGCAATACGGAGCCAGTCTGAGCGTTCAGGAAGATCAACTCAGACGCGCCTGTAGAGACCGCAATGGTGGATGCATTCGTAGGTTTGTCGGAGAAGGTGGTAATTTGATTGCCAGGCCTGAACAGCTTGTTCCAGCCTCGTACTCTACAGCAAGAAAGAAAGGTCTCACTTGAAGTACCAGGCATTCACCCCGCCCTTTCCCCATGCTCCGATACCCTCGCCGGCAACGCCGCACGCGATCACATTAGTGTCTGTCGCGGAGATCTTCTTCACGGCAAGGTGTCCCCCACGGGGTAGTGCACCCCTCTTAAACCTCGAGGTGTGTAGTTTGCGCACACGTATCCGGAGTTCGTTCCAGACCAGAGGATATCCGAGACAGGGTCGAAGGAGAGAGCAGTGACCGGCTGAGGCAGAACATCCCTCTGGTAAACAAGCGAGGGAATCTGGTGGTACGTCGACGACATTCAGCCAAGCATATAGGCCGCCAGTGATGACCAAAGACCGGCTGCGTGCGGTCGAGATGGCGGAGAACCGAAGTCAACGTTGAGATCAGGCTGGCACACGCAGCGCTTCACGCTGGACATATCGGGCGTCTAACTAACTGCTGTATTGCTTGCTTGACTTATAGCTTTAAAGCTTGAGCTTGGACAGTGACCACCGTGATCCTCTTTAACTTTGCTTGCTCTGTGCACCTCAAAGAAGTATCGAAGATGGCTTTGGGCGGGACTGCGAGCCAAATGATTTGACAAAATTCACTTGGGCCCCGGGCCCACGAAGGTCTTCGAGTCCGAGCTTCAAGTTCGTCCATATTAGGAACGGCATCACTTCAGGCTCTCCTTCTCTCTGACTAGGGGACAGGTACGGGTTACAGTCTGATAGTTTAAAGCTAACGTCGAGTCACTCACCAGCTGGTTACAGGAATTACAATCACTCTACGTACGCCCTCGACGATCTACCGTATCTACCTGATCTGAGAGTGTTCGCAGTGTCCGTCACTTATCTTGGTCGAATGTTCTGACCAGCCACCACGCATGCCTTATCGCGTTTCCTGCTGGAGACCCGAGGTTTCCGTTACAGGGCTCTTCCTCATATCGTGACAGAGAGATAACAGGCATAGTCTGTTATCTCTCTGCCGCCCTCCACTGCGACCGATCGCATATAAACACGGACCTGATGCTCGGGATGAGAGGTCTCAGCGTACACCTGTCGCCCGACGCGCCCCATGGTCTTCTCACCTCGTCTCGCTGCCGCTACCTTCGTCGTGAGCCAGGCTGCTCAGGTCCTGGCGGGCGTCCAGTACCCCATGGGCGTCGTCAACTCGGAGAACGTTCACTCGCTTAACTTCACGGAAATCTTCGCTCCCTATGATGCTGACATGTCGAACGAGGCGTGGGCACGTACCGCCTACAACGGTCTGACGACTTTCGCAAGGGCGGCCCCGATCAGGTGTTTTGGTGCTGATGCCGAGACTGAATACGACGTTGCCGTTATTGGTGCGCCTTTTGATACTGCCACCAGCTTTCGTCCTGGGTGAGTGATTTTTATAGAATCGTATGACCGTGTCCGGGGTTAGATGCTGACGACTGACTCGTAGTGCGCGTTTTGGTCCTAACGGTATTCGCAAGGGCTCTCGCCGCCTCGGTATCAGCAGAATCAACGTCCCCGCAGGCATCCGTATCACGGATCATCTCGACGTTGTCGACTGCGGCGATGTCCGTGAGTGCTAAGGACTGCCCTTCAGTCCCAATAAGCCTGCTGACTGCTTCGGCAGCGATGGTTCTGACTGACAACAAGGTTGCGCTCCGCCAGCTTGAGCTCGCCAATGCTGCCCTGCTCTCTGGGACCAGCGTGCATTCATATACGGGCAAGAGCATCGCCAAAGATGGCAAGTTCCATCCTCGTGTATTGACCCTTGTACGTGCCGTCTTCGCACTCTTGTGTGGATGTCGCTCAAGGCGACAACAGGGCGGTGACCACACGATCACCCTTCCTCTGCTCCGCGGGGTTGCGAGCGTATACGGTCCCGTCAGTGTCATTCACTTCGACAGCCACCTAGATACGTGGAAGCCGAAGCCTATGGCCGACAGCCCTTGGCTCCCGGGGAGGAGATCCCCGTCAGCCACGGCAGCTACTTCTACTACGCGCACAAAGAGGGTCTGCTGGCGCCCAACAACGCCAACATCGTATGTCTAGAATGCTCCTTCGCGACCCTTCGCTGGTATTTACACCTGTCCCCATGCAGCACGTCGGCATCCGTGGGGCGATCAATAGCTGGGAGGACTACGAAGACGACCACAAGTTCGGCTGGGTCATCTCGCACGCGTGGGATGCCGAGGACATAGGCTGGCAAGGCATTGTGAAGAAAATCCGTGAGACCGTTGGCGACAACCCGGTGTACAGTAAGCCCTCGCACACGCTCAGAATATCTCTCCCAGTTGCTGACAGTTCGCAGTCACTCTTGATATTGATGTCATTGACCCGGCATGGCCCCTGCGACTGGCACCCCGGAGATTGGCGGTTTCACGACCAGGGTATGTATCGTCACAACGTCTGTCCGCGCTCACTTAAGTGATTGTGCTTTGCTTCGCAGGAAATAAAGAAGATCCTCCAGGGTCTTGCTGGGCTCAAGATTGTTGGTGCCGACATCGTCGAGGTCGCACCCGACTACGATACGCAGGACGAGATCACTCAGATCGCTGCTGCTAACATCGGCTGGGAGATTCTCGGTCTCATGGCGAAGACGCCTTTGACTGAGTAAACTGCTGTTTGCTTGCTGCGTCGGGTTCATACGTTCTGACCAGTGACGCCGCGGCGCCATGGCGATTTGCTTATACTAGAGTCGGGACTCGTTCAAATCATTGCTCACCCTGGTCTAGCGTGCTGCTTCCTAGCATATGCAACTTGTATGCAGCAGGTGGGAGCGTAGGAACAGAGAACGGATGTAATTGAAGCGATCAAGTACGCTACCGATATAGCTCAGGTAGTCGGAGAACCCGGAAGGGAACTTGGAAGGGAACTTTGAGGAAGGATCAATACGTAGGCGCTCGCCGGCAAAGATATTTAAGTACGCTCACATCTGCCACAGTTTTGCTTGCCCACGCTCCTGGAACTCTTATTCGGACTACTCACCACATTCACCGACATGGGAAACCCGACAGTAGAGCTTGTATACGGTCCTGCTACGGAGCTCGTTCGCCAGGACCCGCATAACAAGGATGTCGTAGCGACACCTTTCTCGGTCCTCAAGGCACAGGAAGGACTTATCAAGTGCATACTCTGTCTCTTCGAAGTTGTCGAGCGTGCTGACCATCCGCGTACCCTGCGATAGGATCTACTATGGGGTCCAGCACGAGGACAAGGTGACAGCTTACCACGTCATCGGTAATGTCGCCAGCCACGCTGGAATATGTACAGGGACTGACGCGGGTCCTCTGTCTCATCTATCAAGTATGGGAGTCCTACGAGCATCACAAGAAGCTTATGGACGACACCACAACCTACCCAAAGTTGACGGGTTCTGTGGAGTCCGTCTTCGACAAATCGAAGGGCCCAGTGACGATGCTGCACGTTGACACCACCAATGAGCCCTACAAGGCCTTCGAGGCTCCGGTGGTCGAGATCGCAACGTTCACGCTTCGCGAGGGTCAGTCCAAGTCTGAGCTTGAAGGGCTCGTGAAGACTCTTGCGGATGCGATCAACGCCAACGAGCCTGGGACGAATGGCGCCTTCCACGCCTCGTGGGGCCCAGCGAGGGAGAAGGATAACGCCTTTGTGCTTTTCATCGGCTGGTCCAGCGTTGACGTACGGTGACCTGCTCTAGCATCGGGGTGACGGAACTGATCAGTGTTTGCGATATTCAGGCGCATTGGAACCTCGTGAAGAGCGACCCTGGAGCGATTGCCCTCATCGGCAGGTGCAGGGCTATCTCGGATGTCGAGGTCGTCCACGTCCCGCTGGCTCTGTACTGAGCGCGATGGGTGCAATAACACAAGAAGCGCCTTAGCAGATCTGTCATTATGTAGAAATACGACTACTATCGCATGCGCAGGTAGGTAACAGCCTTCAACCTTCAAGTTGGTAAGTTAGTAGTAGGGTCGCCGGTGCCGACTCTCCGGGCTTTAAGCCTGAGGCACGGCCAGTAGGCCATGCTGTGGCAGCTAACGGCACATCTGCGCGCACTACGTGACCCAGTAACAGCATGTAGGACCCCGGCGCAAGCAAATCTGGAGGTAGAAGTGAGTTGGCCACTATCCGCGAGGAACTGACTCACATACTGACAACGGGATAAATATTCAGACTGGGGCAGGACAGATACCGCGGCTGCGATTTCTTGCGGTCTGTTAGGACCCCTGACAATAGTAGGGGCAGCCGGATCGCCATCCGGACAAAAATCAGCTTTTGGACCCCCCATTTTGGATCCCATCCGGACATATTTTGGCTCATTTGGGGCCATTTTTTACGCACACTGGATCGCCGTCCGGACAGAGTTGGGCGGGCGGACGACGCGAAATTAGCCGCCCGAAGGGCGGCGGCCCCGGAACGGCCTTAGCGCCCTTCATCCGGACAAAATTGCGATTTTTTGACCCTCTTTTTGGATCCCATCCGGACATTTTTGAGCCAAAAAATCGCAGATTTGTCCTGACATTTTTGACCTCTCGCCAAAAATCACGATCCGGCTGAACCTACCATTGTCAGGGGTCCTGGTCTGTTCTGCAGAACCAATTGATATCAGGGGAGAAAATGCCACAAGCTTCCGGGTACCGGTTAAGCCGGGCCTTGCACAAGTTATGACCTATGCCGACAACCGCTGAGAAAGCCAGGGAAGCCAGGGAAGACTCTGTGACGAGCTTGTGCAATCCGAGCTGACTATGAGCTGCGCATGGTGTTACCTACATACTTACTTGATTACGACTTCTTCGGTTATGAACGGTAAGTATGGAATGATATTGATCTTGGCGAACCCCACTCCGGATCCGAACGACTGACTATAAAAGCGCAGAGTCAAGGCGTCCGGCTGAGCCCCACCCGCCCACGGCTCCTGCGATAAGTTTACCCGCCGCCCGCGCAACTCACTAGTACTGCCAACCTCGACGATACAGTATGGGCAATCCGACAGTTGAACTGGCATATGCTGCCGCCGCGGGACCCCTGCTCCAGAACCCGCAAAACAAAGATCTCTTCGCAACTGCTGCCTCTATCCTCAAGGAGCAGGATGGTGCAATCAAGTACGTACTATGCGGCCATATCTGACTTTTGGTATTGACCATCAGACCGTGTGTTGCAATAGGGTCTACCACGGTGTGCAGCACGAGGATAAGGCGACAGCATACCTCGTCGTAGGTAGGACCGACAACTGAGCTCGGATATGCACAATGGACTGATTCGTGTCCTCCTATCTTCTACAGTATGGGAGTCCTACGAGCACCATGAGAAGCTCATCAATAATAAGGAGACCTATTCCAAGCTGGGCGGCTCGATCACCTCACTGTTCGACTTCACCAAGGGCCCACCCACGATGGTGCACGTCAAACCCAGGAACGAGCCTTACAAGGCGTTCGAAGCTCCTGTCGCGGAGATCGCGACGTTTACGCTGCACGAGGGCAAGTCCAAGCGCGAGCTCGAAGGAGTCGTGGACGGCCTGGCGAAGCACCTCGGGGAGCTCGTAAAGACCAACAGCGAGGAAGCTAGCGTCTTTTACACTTCGTGGGGCCCGCTGAAGGAGAAGGACAACGTCTTGGTACTATTCATCGGCTGGACGAACGTCGAAGTGAGTGCATTTCGAGCGAGTATGGTTGATGGCTTCTGATCAGTCACGCAGGCGCACTGGGATTTGGTGAAGAGCGATCAAGGATCGGGTGAATTCATCACAAAGATTAAGGCTCTCGCCGACGCTTCGATCGTTCACGTCCCGTTGATTTTGGATTGAGAGGCATCAGAGAGAGTTCAATAAATGCAACGAGGGCATGATGTACATTAGCTGATTATAAGTGCTAGTGTTGGCTGCCTTCACTAAGTACACGACTTGCTCGCGAGGGGCCCAGAGACTTCGCGAGCCCTAAAATTTCTCGTAGAAAGGCGTTGCTTGAAGCTTGAAGTCTCGTGAAATCTCATACTAGGCCCGAGCGCTCCGCCCCACTACATTAATCCTCCTCTCCGAGATCTTGCGTGTACTTCGTGAGCTCATATTGGACCTCGCCATCCTCGCGTGTACCTACACACATGGGGGTAAATTATTTGTGTAGTGGTGAGCGATCTTGTCGAGGGCGTGCTGCTAATCAGACCGTGCATCAAGCTGGCAGCGTGAGTCGAGGTTGAGAGCAACTAAGTGGTTTACAAATCGGTCTCACTTACAGCCAACAGAAGGCAAAGAGTGAGCCATTAAATGTGGTACATGGGGAAGATGCAGGCTTTGGGCGCTCGTATGACGTCGGCGTTGAGTAGCGCAAGGGCTGTACGGCTCCCATCATCTCCAGCCACAGATGCGCTCTGCTAATAGTCCACTACTCACCTTCATACCGTCTCACTTGCCCCATCCACGCTCTCTGCTGTCCTATCTACCTTGCGGTGATGGCGGACTCAAGGCATAGACCAGACGTCACAGAAATCAAGTCTGTCCTCTGATTGGGGCTCGGTCCACAGACTCATCTCTGTAACCACGAACCTTGCCTTCAGGGACGCGTATGACCACCTCTTCAACTCCCGGCACAAACTCGCGAAGCTGAAGGATGCAACGCTGAGCGGACGGCTCTTCCAGGGCGCGCGGAAGGGCGCAGGCGTAGCGGGGAGGAGCATGGCTTGGAAGGTGTTTGGTGGTTCCCAGTGTGTACTCCTTGTTTCGCGCTAACGACTATCGAAGCTGTTCCTGGTGCCCGATGAACCGTTGCAAGATGTTGCGGATGTCGAGGCTGCGCCGCCGTGGAAGCGTTTGCGAGCCAGCCGGGAGGATTATCGGAGGCTGCTCATGGAGAAGATGCGGGCGCCGGATGGAGGATACGAGGAGGGCTTCACTGTTCCCGGTTCTGGCGCATCACCTCCACGAACAGAGGGATCGTCTGCAAACCTGGAGAAGAACAACCCTTTGAGCTTGCATGATGAGGTGCGTCTATCTTCGCCAGGCCATCATGATCTCGAACTGATTGGGATCCAGAACCCATGGCGCGAATGGTTTGCAGCCGTCGAGTTGCGGAAGACTATCCTGCAGGACGTGGAGCGAACGTACGTAAAATTCAAACGGGGTCTATGTTGCCATTCGATTGAGACATATTTCCGCATATAGCTTCCCGGACATCACGTACTTCCGCGACGCCGAAGTGCAGGCAGAACTGACCAATATCCTCTACCTCTACTCGGACATGCATCCAGATGTTGGCTACCGGCAAGGGATGCACGAACTTCTCGCCCCTCTATACTACGCGGTCGACTACGACTCCCTCTCAGAGGATACCAACACCGATACTTCGACCAAGGAGTTTTGCTCGCGAGCTTGGGTCGCAGCAGACGCGTGGCTGCTCTTCACCGCCGTAATGAAGGGTGCAGGTCGATGGTATGAGTGGCAGGAGGGCAAGACCCCTGCAGATCATTCTCCTCTCCCGTCCCACGTGCAGCTGAACGTCTCTGGGGACACGCGAGTCAAACCATACATCGCGCCTATAGTCGAAGATTGTAACCGCATCCAGTCCGTCTTCCTCAAGGGCGTCGACCCAGAGCTATGGAAGTCCTTGCAGACTGCTGGCATAGAACCGCAAATCTACGGGATGTGAGTCTCAAACCATGTATGTTCGAACTTCGATGCACATCCTGACGTAATGCTGTCTAGTCGGTGGCTACGTCTGCTGTTCACTCGCGAGTTTGGTATGGAGGATGCGATGGTCATGTGGGATGGCCTCTTCGCAGTGGACCCGACATTCAACATCGCTCTATGGATCTGCGTAGCCATGCTTATCCGGATTCGCAACCAGCGTAAGGGTGTTACTCCGCTGTCCGTGGAGCGTTCTTAAACGTCTTTTTGCAGTAATACCCGCCGACTATAGCAGTCAGCTCACATACCTGCTCCGATACCCCGCCGACCCCGCGGCAGCCGGCGGAAGCACCGAGTCGGCTCCCCTGCACCATGCAACACTCCTACTCCGACAAGCGCTGACGCTGCAAATGTCTCCCACCCCCACAACCGGTGTCTCTGTCATCCATGAGAACAAGAATTTCTTGAATATCCCAGTCGAGGTACCTCCCCCAACATCGCCTCCGGTTCACCGACGACCTCGGCAAGCGGAAAGGAGCCGCTCTTTCACAAACGCAAACGGGTACCTCGCGCCTGGGGAGCCTGGCGGCAGCAAAGGCATTCACAACCGGCAGGTGTCGACTCCTATGGGTATTCCCGAGACATTCGCACGAGGCCTGTTGGAACGAGGGGAGAGCTTGGGCATCAACAAGACTGTCATGAATGCCGTTTCCGAGCTGAAGGTGAGGGCGAATCATCCATTGTGCACATGTCGGCAGTGTGCTGACGTTCCTTCTCTATAGAGAAACCTACCGGATCTGTCTGCTGCTCTGAATCGCCTGCCGCTGTCTCCTCCGCCAGCAAATGCCCTCTATCCCATGTCTCCAGAAAGGCCCACTGCCGTCGAGCGTCCCCCGTGGGAGCCTCGTAGTCGCCGCGAGATGGAGAGGGAGGTGGCACAGGAGCAGGCCCTGCGACGGAAGCTTGGAGACACCCTCGGTTGGATCGTCGACACTCTTTTGCTGGACGAGGGCGACGCCTCAGACGACGCTGCCAAGCATGTGGTTCAGAGGAGAAAGCGCGAAGCACTAGAGAGCCTTGCGTACGTTCGGGACGTGCTCAAGGGCACAGTCACCGAGGTCGAGGATGACCGTCTACTGGGCGAGGAAGAGGCGCAACGGAGACGAGAGAAGGAGAGGAGGGAGAAGGAGGCCGTTGCGGCGCTGAGTAGGACGAACTCGACGCCGCACCCTCCAAGGCCCGCTGCCATACCCATCGAGGCACGCCCGCAAGGAGTTGGAGTGCGTCGCTCACAGGACTACTTCATGCCTCATGCATCGGGGTCCAGTCCACCCACCAAGGCCGCCGTCCCCGCCCCCGTCGTGCCCCCCACCCAAACGCACCGCCCACCGCCCATTACCGCCGCCCCCGCTCCTGCCGGCGTGCTGTCTGCACTGTCGCCATCTCTCACGCCGAAGACCTCGACGTCGGCATTCAGCGCGCCATGGAACTACACGCGGTCCTCCTTCTCGAGCTCGGACTCGCCGATCGCGACGCTTCCCCGCGTCCCTCCCCGAACATCGGCCGTGCTCCCGATGCCGCGTGCCCAGCCCCTTCCGGCGTCGTTCAGGAGTCCTCCTCCCGCTGCAGCCGTTTCGGAGCGGCCGAATCGTGGTTCGCGCGATTACAAGCCAAACTTGAAGGAGACTCCTTACGATCCGCTTGGCGCTATACCGTAAAGACCGCCTCGAGGTCGACGCATTATGTTGTTAGATCTTGCTTTTTATACCTAGCGATGTAGACTGCTTGAGCTCTCTTCAAGTGCTGATATTCCACTCAACTTGCGTGCCAAATACTTGGCGATGGCCGCTCGGGCCGAACCCGATGTCGGATGTACCACTTACTGACGGTACTTACTTATTACTGTCTCTCTGCCTCTCTCTTCTGCCCAGTGTCTTGTCTTATGGTGTCAGCGTCGTCCTTATTCAAATTGGCGCGACTTGGTCCCCACATTAATGCTCGCAAAAACTTCCAGCAGGGGCCGCGCTTAACCAGTTTGCGAGAAGACCGGCCGCGAGTGTGTACCACCACGCTCCTCCCCGAGTCGCGGAGTCAGACTGCCCTTGTTCAGGTGTGTCGCGCTGGAATCTGTCTGCCCGGAAAAGGGCTACTGAGTATGTGCGGCAGACACCTTGGCATATATTAAGTCCGCGGTGACATCGTCGGTTCGAACGAGATGGGGTCGACAAATGCTGTAGAACATAGAGGAGGACAGCAAGCGGCGGCACATACATGCCACCATGTGAGTAGCGACAGCAGACTGCTCCTGTGCATTCACTTCTTGTCCCCATCCAAGTGTTGTCCCCATCCAAGTGTTGTGACTGGCCTGGAAACCATAATGTCTTCCCTTGCATGTGTCGCGAAGGCACCGTCATTGAGGTGCGGACGCCCCCTGCCGGTCCCAATCTGCGTTTTCACCCCTGCTTCAAGGTAATATAAGCACCTAGGTATTCCTTGTCTAGAACGAGACCGAAAGAGAGCAAGGTCTCACAGCGCGCATTTGATGGCCAGTCTCTCGAGTCCGGCAAGGGTGGCCAGAGGTGGCGAGGCATACTATTGTGGCGCTACTGCTGACCGTCCAGTCTCCCTACCAGCAGTTACGGCTGTACGTGCTTCAGTTGCCCGCTTGCTCGGGTGACGGTACGCGATCGTGGCGTGTGCTGGCCTGCTCCTGCGGTTCGCGTGCATCCGCCTGGTATGTACAGTGGCGGCTGTCTCCTCCAGCTCGCGTGGTGAGGATGTATCACTTGGTCCAATCGGAGGGTTCGATCGGACCATATCTACCTCCAATTTCCTGCAGCTCGGCCACCTACCGGCGGCGGCCCTTCACGAGCGACTTCCGGATATCTCGGAGACTTTTTCAGCGTCGATGTGGCGAAGGAGCCCATCCCTGTGCTGCCGAACCCAGTAATCCCTCCTCGTATCACTTTGGATATGCCGCTCATATCTGTGCACACCAAGTGATATTCTGACTCGCTTAACCGGCAGTGTCGTCCCGGGTCTGTACGCTGCAGTTGAAGCCGCTTGCGTTTCGGTCCTTGCTCAATATCGTCGTCTTGGGCCCCCCGTGACACATCGAGAGATGCTGACATCCCGCAAGCCGCACAAGAATATCCTGACTAGGCCGGCCTCCAGCGTCGAGTTTTGTGAACCAGGTCTTCTGGCCATGACAGAAGATTCGGTTCAAGCGGTTGGATATGATGCGGCCGTCTTCCGGTACGTGTCGATCAGACAAAGTGTGCACCGCCCAAAATCATAGGTAGCCCGTAGACGTCGTCAGCGCAAGTGTGTGGGCTGGCACACGTAACGTTGGTCGGCGCCTGAAAATACCTTCCTCCTCCGAGATGAGCTAGTCCGCTACGTTGTTCAAGACCGCCATGCAGATCTAGACCGTCCGGTCATCACGGTGCTCTTGCCCGCGCCTATTTCCGGTGGTTAGCTTTGCACGCGGCTTGGTTAGTAGTTGATTGCAACAGAACAACAGAACGCAGGACATCCTCGCGTAGAGATTCGAGAAGATTCGCTTCGATCTATGGTTCCTTTCGAGCTGGTCTATAATCAAGGATAGGAGCATAATCTGGAACTTGTGAGTCCCCTCGATCTTTCTTGTTTCTTAGGTCCGATCATCGTTGACGATACGTATCTCCTGTTCAGTGACCTCGTTGAGATTCTCCATCCAGACATCGTCATTCCTACTTTTAGCCACTGTGCTCGCAAGGAGTCCCGGTGGTGCGTAGAGGTCCGTAGTCAAGCATTTCCTTCGAGGTTTTCCTCCTGGCGGTTCACTGACTAGTTCCCTAGCTCGACGATGAAACCTGCATGCTTGCCTGGCGGTATGGAGTCCCCTTTGCAGACGTCGACATCAAGTACAGGAATCAGACGAGAACGAGTGCAAGTCGGTACCTCCTTTCAAGCGTGTCTATTTGGCTCCGCGCGAGCTGTTGAGCACGCGTGGTGAAGCGGATGAGTGTATTCGCAGACGCCTTTACTATGTCTTTATCCGTCTTCGTAGCAGGGGCAATGCGATTCTGTTGTAAGATCTCGTGGATCAGGCGCGTGGCGGCTAGTTTCATATCCCCACCCCTGTTTGCCACCATGAGGCTCCTGGGCGGGCTTGCGATAGGATCCGAATCTCACTGCGCCCGCCATCCGCGCCATACGGAATGTGCCATGACGAATCAAGTGTCCTCTACTTGCCATCCGAATCTTGAACACCTGACGAAGTTGCCTCTATATAAGCCGTCGCTGGAGTTAGGAGATGACTCTTATCGATCACCTGCACTAGACTGAAACCTGCGCCCGCGCCCGCCCACTCATCGGCGGAAGAAACAGAGGACCATGTCTCTCCCCGTCGTCGAGGTTATTTGCGCGCCCGCCACGGAGGCTTTTCGCGCAAACCCCCGCAGTTTGCCGCTGGTTGCGCCGACGTTCGATATCCTGAAGAAGGTTGATGGGCAAATCAGGTTCGTACCGGCCGCCATGATGCCTTGTCATCTGATTCTCCTAGTCTGACGCCAGCTCCCGCGATCTGCGTCTTCAGGTCCTATTATGGACTCCAGCACGAAGACAATAGCCTGGCGTACACTCTCGTAGGTGGGTCAGCAGAGGGCTCACGATGAGAAGCTAGGAGCTGATGACGCTATCCACTTCGCCAGCATGGGAGTCCCTCGGGCACCACCATGAGCTCATGATGGACGAGGTGACTTATCCGCCGCTCGTGGATGCCATACAGAAGGTGATCGACCCGTTCAAGCTGAAGATGTTCCACTGCGCGTTCACGAGTGAGCCATATAGGGCACTCGAGGCGCCAGTAACGGAACTCGCGACGTTCACGCTGAACGCGGGCCAGTCCAAGGATGCTTTGGAGGGTCTAGTGGACGACCTCTCGAAAGCACTCAACGCCGCGCCACGGGAGTCGGGCGTCGTATCATCGGCATGGGGGCCGACCATCGAGTTTGAAAATATAGTGGCTTTGTTCATCGGGTGGACAAGCCTTGAGGTAAGAGATTCTGGTTGCTCAGCGTGCTTGGTCTAAAATGAGACATATGGCTAGGCACATCTTAATTTTGTCGGGACGGACCAGACGACGGCGAACCTGGTTAACAACCTACGGAATATTTCGACTATTGATGTTGTCCACATACAACTGTCGTGCTATCCCTAAAGAGGGATCTAGTCTTACGGACCGATGTAAGATACGTCATCGCAGCAAATCGCAGTCATCTTTCGCAATAAGTAGGGGCATTTCCCGTACCGTATGGGTTGCCAGCGCATCTACATTCGCGTCTCCCTACTTCATATACAGTCACATTTCGGCGCACTTGTGCGGAGCAGCGGCTTCACACAGTCACACATTGCAATTGACGCAGACCACTCACAGCCTTGCTTCTCCCGTAGGTTCGTGGAATTAGCCGAGTCTCACGGCCCACCGGTAAGTTCTACCCATCGTCTGGCGTACCCATAGTCTGGTAACCGAGACAGGTTTTCCACCTAGTGCCGGGTTTCGCACATGGCATAGGCTCCCAGTCTATTCACATCATGGTCGCACACCATTCAACTCGGCATCAGTATCCTGTGCGCCACCCTTTCCACGAAGTGCCCGTCCTGCGAACTGACACATCGAAAGAGGATAGTAGGCCATGCAACCATTCACCTGCACTCCGTAGACATTCCCTACCTCCCGCAATCTCTGCCGCCTTTCGCAGCGGTTTTTAGCTTCGAGACCGCTTCTTTCAGGACCGGCGCTGTGTTCACGGTGGTTCTTCGGTCGGAACAGGGTGGAAGGTTTCAAAGCCCATAGACTTCGGATTGTCGAAGAGGAGTGGTGCTGCATCATGCACCGCTGCCTCGACCGTGGTATTTCTCCCGAGTCCCACCGGTGGATCATCCAGACCGAGATGTCGGGTGGTGGGTATCATCGAGCGTGAGGCATTTATGATATGTTGCGCCCCTCGGGGTGGATCTCTCTTCCCCATCCCCTCCATCGGACAGCAAACGAACTTGAAGAACGACAGGTGAGCCCTCTTCCTTGATCGACTGTCGGGAACTTGAATAACACATCAGACAGCATTGCATGCGCTATTCACCATGCGCACCCATGCAGCGGTACTACTTGCCTTCAGCGCATTACTACGCCTCGCAGTGGCTCCCGCACTTGCGAAGCACGGCGAAGGGGCCGGATTGCCCGACGACGACGACGACGAGGCAGTGACCTCATCGGCGTCCACACCATCCACTTCCACCTCATCTGCTCCATCACCATCACCAAGTGCCCCCTCGTTCCAGTTTCTGCAGCCCGGCAACACCACAACGTGCCAGAATGTCATGCTACGGTGGAAGGCGACCAATTTCGCCGACCCCATCACCATCACCGTGACGAACGACCGCGCGACGGGGCCCACTGCGATTAACGACAATGTCCTCATCTCCCGCACGCTATCCACAAACGTCTCCGCATCCGCCGATCAGTACATGTGGGTGGGTGTGGACGTTCCACAAGGCTTGTACGTTGCCGTGGCCGTCGACACCTCACACACCGCCGGAATCTTCTCCCAGTCCCCACCATTCTTCGTACAGGCCGGGCAAGACTCGGGCTGCCTCACCATCTCCTCTGCGTCTTCAGCATCCTCGCGCACCTCATCCCCATCCCAATCGAATCAGCCTAGTCCAACGGCAACTTCGAGCGCGAACGCGGAACCAGACACAGCGCAGTCCAAGAAGCTGAGTCCCGCAGTCTTGGGAGGCGTCGTGGCAGGGGTGGTCGTGGGCGTGATCTTGCTCATCTTCGTTTTCACGTTCCCGCCCTATTGGAAGGAGTTCCGTCTGAAGCGAGCCAGAGCTCGGAGGCCTGGAGGACCGTATTACCTCTTCTGAGATTCTTCAAGTTGTCGCGTATGATGGGCATCTCTGATTCTCTCAATGTCTGACCTTCATGGCATCAGCCTGACAAATTGGTCCACGCTCCTCTGTTCGTGCTCTGTTACGTTATGGCATTCCTGTAGGATGTAGTAGTGAATGGACAGACTAGCTATGTATGTGATGATTGCGTTGTTCATGGATGCTTGGATTATCATGTATTATACAACTATTTGGGTGTACAGCTACAGAAATACAGTGTTCTATCAGTTCGTCTAGCGTATCTGTCGATGGTCAATAGCAGTGACGAGGTCCAAAGGCGTTGTAACGAAATGAATAAGATACGGCGTGGCCCCTGTCTCCAGCAGTGGTGCCACAACAACCATGCTCAACCCCACATACACCTCGCTGAGGACGCTTCTACTTCCGACCGATGGAGCCCATGAAGCTCTTCAGGTCCAGCTCCTGATACTCCTCCTCCGAGGGCAGGTCCTCCAATCCGCGCAGGATGTTCTTCTGGCCGAGAGGCGCCCCGGTCGCGTCCTTGTCCTTCTTGGTCGCCGCTGCAACATCCTCCTGTTCACTGGTGCGCTTGAAGAGGTCCAGCACGAGCTCCGTGTCCATCGAGGAGAGACCCGAGTTCTGCTGCGTGACGACGGAGTTGGCAATGTTGAGCTTGAAGCGCTGCAGACTGGTGTTTGTATGTCAGTCTCCGATAGCGAAAGCGACAGGTAGATGACATACCCCATAATCTTCTCCTCCAACGTACCCTTGGTGATCAGCCGATACACGTTGACCACCTTCTTCTGCCCAATGCGATGTGCGCGGTCCATCGCCTGAAGATCCTTCATCGGGTTCCAATCGTGCTCGACGAAGATGACAGTATCGGCGCCTGTCAGCGTCAAGCCTAAACCACCGACGTGCGTGGTGAGGAGTAGACAGTCGATACTCGGGTCCGAATTGAAAGTCTGCACAACAGCGTGGCGTTTGTTTGCGTCGGTTGAACCGTCTAGCCGCATGTAGGTCACTGAGGGCATGTGTTGTTTGAACAGGTCGGTCTCGATGATGTCGAGCATCTGCTTCATCTGGCAGAAGATGAGCACACGATGCTGCGAGAATGCGCCTGTGGAGGTCTCCTCGGCGTCGACGAGCTCGGACTTGGTCGAATCGCCCGTCGCGCCCGGCGCATGACCAATGCCGCAGTCGATGAGAAGTTGACTGCGGACAAACCTTTAGCATGAGTTCCGTGAGAAACTATTGAACGGACGTACCGAAGCGCCTGCAGCTTGGGAGCATGCTGGATGTCGCTGAGATTGCTAGATGATGGATTTGCGCCACACTTCGCGAGCGCGTCCTTGATGGCCTCCTTGTTGCTCTTGAGCACGAGCGCCGGGTGGTTGCAGAGCTTGCGGAGATACTGCAGCGACTGGAACACGTGCTGCTGCTCGCCATCTTTCTCCTTGTTGGACCGTACGACGTCCTCGGCTTCCATCTTCGCGCGTGACCTGGAGAAGTCGTCGTAAAGGAACTTCTGCAATTCTGACAGCTCGCAGTAGTAATCTTGAATGATCTTCGGCGGCAGATCGTGCAGGACGTCTTCTTTGAGGCGGCGAAGCAGGAAGGGCAGAACTTGTTTGTGCAGAGCCTCCAAGGCCAACGCAGCTGTACAACTATCAGATGACGATCGACCAAAAAGATGCTCAGGTACGGACCAGCCTCGCCCGTCTTCGCCTTGCCATCCCGATGAGACAGGATCGGCTTGCTAAAGCGTTCATTGAAGGACGACTCCGTGCCGAGGAAGCCGGGCATCAAGAAGTCGAACAGACTCCACAATTCGAGGACGTTGTTCTGGATAGGAGTACCTGAAAGTATCAAGCGGTGGACGGCTCGGATCTGCTTCACTGCCTTCGTTAACTTCGTCTTCGCATTCTTGATGATGTGGCCCTCATCGAGGATGCAGTAGTGCCAGTTCATGTCCTGAAGGCTGCTGATGTCGTTGCGAACGACCTCATAAGAGGTGATGACCACGTCGTAAGTCTTCAGCTTTGGAAGCAACTTGTACCGTTCTCTCGAGTTTCCGGTGTAGAGCACGGGTTTGAGGTTCTCCGTATACTTGAGGATCTCGTAGTACCAGTGACCGGTGAGAGTCGGCGGACAGACAATAAGCGACGGGAGATGCTTAGAGTCTGGAGACTTGGTCTCTTTGTACTTCTGTGCCCGCTCGAGATGCTTGCTGGCGAGGATGCAGATCGACTGGAGCGTCTTGCCAAGACCCATATCTTTAAGTCCATGCATGATCAGAGACCGAACATCCAAAAGACAGAGCAGAGTGCTCACCGTCGCACAGAATACCATGCAGCTGATACTTCGCCAGGAAGGCAAGCCAGTTGACACCCTCTTGCTGGTACTTGCGCAGCTCTGCCTTGATCGTGACCGGTATCTTGTACTGCTCCACCTTGCTTCCGTCGAGCAGTTGCATGAGGAATTGACGTTCCTCCTCTCGACGCTTGAGCAGGTCCTCAGGGAAGTTTGGAGGGTCAGGTAGCCCGGCCTGTAGAAAACCCTTCAGCGTGCATTCTTATGACCAGGGACAGCCGTCACTGACCTCCAGTGGAACCATCTTGACGAGAGACGCGAAAGTGTTCGTGGCTGTCGCTCGAACATCATCATCGGGATCGCTCATCCGTCCGAGAACCGGGACGACCATAAAGATGACATATGGCAAGGCCTTGATATCGAGCTTCTGGACGATGTCTGACCGAAGAGAGTCAGCGACCGCCAAAACCGCACTATCTAGGGAAGCGCTTACGATAGATCAGCTCAATGGCACCTTGACGATTGGCGAGAACATCAGCGTCCCCAAGGTACGGCACGACAGTCTCAATGACGTATCGCATAGCATCCAGCGTCAGCACATCACAGATAGTTGCAAAGCAGCGCGCCGCGGACTGGCGAACGATGGCGAAACGACTCCGGAGGGCGAGGATGACATGAGGGAACAGCTCGGTGAAGTTACGCGAGAGATCTGCATGGAATGTGGGCACGACAGCTTCGAGGACGCTCAACGAGTCGATGACATCTTGGCCATCCCTCTTCTCGATCTGCTCGTCCATCTTGCTGACCGAATCTGAGAATATAGAGTAAGCATCCTGACATCATGTGCAGATCGACGAAGCATACCCGTAGAGCATGCAGTTAGCAACCCGCCGGCCATGGCCTGCCACATCTTCGGAACAGCTTGGAGAAGTCGAGGACCAAACTTCGCAGAGAGCTTCTCGAACGCAAGTCTCGCACCTCGGCGGGACAGTCGCGCTTTCGCAGGATCTTCCGAGCCCTTGTGACCAGGATCCTTGCCGTTGGTAGTGGCTGCGCCCGAGAGCTTGGAGAACGAGAGCACGCCGTTGAGAGTCTTCCGATGGTACAGGAAGGTAGGCGTCTGTTCGACGTCCTGGCACAAGAACGTGCACAAGTTTTTGACGATCTTGTCTGGCGGCTGAATGATGTCGCGCTGGACGCAGAACTCGACGAAAGCCGCCACGGCTGCCGCAGAATGCGTTTGCAGATCCAAATTCTCCTCGTTCTATACAGAGCGATCAGCATCGCCACAGATACAGACGAAACGGCAGCCGCCCACCTTGATACTGTTCATGATGCCCTTCACGATTGGGCTGACCTTGTCGGGGGTGCTCCGGAAGGCGACAAATGCAGCAGCGAACGCGGCGGATACTCTGACGTCGTACTGCGCCTTGACTTCGGTGTATCGTTCGATGCTCGAGACGACCTTCAGGCGCTTGTCCTTGATGATCGCGAGCTCGCGCTTCTTCGTCCGACCCAGGCTCTCCTTCAGCTTGTCAAACATAGACCCAACAGCGGCCTGCGCGGTCTCGATGGTAAAGCATCCGGGTTTCGTGCCCGTGACGTCGATCTCGGTGCCCAACGGAGGTATGGCAGCCGCCGGTATCTTGCAATCGGTGGAGAACGATTGAAGGAGGTTGAGACACTCGCCATGGATGCGTGCAAGCGTGAAGGCCATCTCGTGGTACGCCGCTGGAGGATCGGCTTGCAACCATGCAAGGGTCTTCTGGCTGAGCTCGGCAGCGAGACCGGAGATCTCGATGAGAAGGGGAGCGCCACTCTCTGCGCGCGCGTCGTACTCACGCGCCCAGCACTCGGCGATGATCGCAGCAAGGAATTTCTGCAGCATGCTCGTGGAATCGATGTAATGGATGAGGATAGGCCGGAAGATATCGTCGACGGAGAGCCCCGGTTGTCCCTGTGCGGTGACCGGTTAACCACATACACGAGTAGCGCAGCGGGTATGCACTCACAGATGCTGGCCAGAAGGCGATGATGTGCGCCAGTGCTTCAGAGGCTGCGAGGCGAGCCTGGATAACGACTTCCACAGAGACTAGCGACAAATCCTGCGCGAGCATGTTCTTATCGACATTGTGCCTCTCGGATGGTCCGCCGTTATCTGCTCCGACTGTGGGGTCGTAGAAACTTGAACCGTCCAGAGGGAGGCCGAGCGGCGTCATCAACACCGCGAACCATTCCAACAGTACTTGCTGCGTGAGGGATGACTCCATCCATCCATTTGTGGTGCTCAAGATGGAGAGGACTTCCCGCCAAGTCGTCAGGGTGGCTTCGCGAATGTCCGACCGCTCTTCCACGAGGAGATTCTGGAAGAGGAGACGGAGGAACGGGATGCTGATCCAGGCCCTCGGCAATGATGGAACTGTCATGAAGGTGTGCAGAGTCTTCACGACCGCCAACCGCACGTCGGCAATCGTATGGCGGAAGAATGGGAAGAGGGTTGGGGCGAGGACGGTGATGGGATGCCTACGAACTCCGTGAGCACTTGGTGCAACATGCAATCACACGAGAGACACGTACGATCGGGTCTCGTCTGCGATGATCTCGATGACCTGGGGGTACGCGACTAGTTGACCTGCAAGAAGCTTGAGTCATAATTAGAGGCCGAGATATCCGATACATACCGAGTAGATCCATGACGGCTCCAACGCTAGAACTAAGGTCGTCCTTCATATCGCTGAGACAACTCCACAGGACAGCGAGAACGCGACTGAGTTCTTCAGGCAGCCGCTCTACAAGGTACGCCGCGACCGGAAGCAAACATGACGCAGCTACGGAACGCACATCGTCGTCGCGGTCGCCGAGGCTGATTCGAGGAATCAGACAGGGACCCTTCCGACGGTGATTGAGCACTCACCCAAGGACCGCAGCATCAACGACACCTCTCAGCACTTCCTTGCCGTCATCAACGTCCATCCCGTCGTTCTCCGGCACGTCCAAACTGACGAGGTCACTTCGAACAGCAACCTCATACTTGATTCCGAGCAGGCCCGCATGGCGAACTTCCCAGACGTGAGTCTTGTCAACGTTCTTGCTAAAGCCCTTGCCGATGGTGGGCTTAACCGTGATGGGAAAGTCCTGTCGGATCATCTGCAGGAGCACATTGTGCACATGGAGGACTGATCTCCGCGGCATGTGGAGGAGCAGAGATGCCATAGTCTGAGACACTGTCTCGCGCACTGGGGCGACGACCTGTAGGGCACCGCATGGCGTTAGCACCTCTCATAGACAACATGCTAGCGAGGGGCTTACCTGGTCTGAAACGAAGTCTCCAAACCTGTCGAGGACGAAGATACACAGGAACTTCACGGCAAGGTCATTGCACCATCTCTCATGAGAAACAAGGTTCTCGTCCCATGATAGGTCGGCTGTTGCAAAGAATTAAACTATTGAGCTGGGCCATTCAGACTTAACCACTCACCCTTCATCCCGCCGTACTTCCCTTGATGTTTCAGTACTTCCCGCAGTGCCATTGCAGCACCATGTCTGACCTCCCATGCGGCACTGAAGAGGTCAACCTCCAGGAGCTTGACAAGACCGTCCCACACCCAGCGTCCGGGCTGTACTTCAAGCGCTTTCGACTTGCTTTCGGTTTTCGGCGCGACAGCACCGCCCTTACTCGGGTCGATGACGACACGATCTTGTGCCGCGCCGTCTGTAGGAGACTTGGGGCTGTCTGTCCGATGCTTAAGCGCGGTTTGGTCGTCGGGACCTACAAGACGGACTCTGCGGCGAATGAGCGATATGCATGTTGGGTCATCGTCTGGACCTACTTTGCCTGTCCCGCAGCCGTCGCTTGGTACTTGGCGCTAGAACCTTGAGTAGGCGGCGGTGCACCTACGACTGCGGCGTTCCCGGGTTTCCGCTTCCGCTTCAGTCGGTTGCGCTCTCGTGCAGAGAGAGCCGAAGTATCCTCCGGTGCCGGTGTGCCATTCGCAGGAGAAGGCGCCGCAACAGGAGTCGACGACTTTGATCGGTGGGCAACAGGTACAGAGCCTTCCTTCTTCACCTTGACATCGAAGGACTCGTCCGTGGGTGAGCTCGGCAGGCCGTCATCCTCTATCTTCACAGGTGGCGCCATCTCGACGTCCTGGTCTACCTCGTCCGCGGCGAGCTCCTTATCAAGGTCCATGTCATCGCCAAAGCTGTCCAGAAAGTCGAGACCGAGACGGCCCATGGCCTCCTTCCGAGCCTTCTTGACTTCTGTCGAGTTGGCAAGAATCCCGGTGGGTTTGGTGAACTCCTTGCCGGAAGAGGCTAGTAGGAGGGTTCCCTTCTCCATCAGCTCGCGGACAGAGAACGAAGGGAACTCTGGAGCTGGAAGAGAAGTTGAGGCCCCATAGGGCTTAGAATCCGCGTCGGGGTATGGCATCCACAACGGGACCAGCGTGGAGATCTGCGAGAGCGCGGTGGACGCGGCCGATCGCGTTTCGTAAGATCTAGAGTGTAGATACGGGAGTATCTGCGTTAAGTCAGCTTCTTGTCCTATGTCGAACAGTGTTTGCTGCTTACTCGTGCGACTACTGCCATCAATTCTGACCATCCAGAAGGATCGCCGACAGGCACATGTTGTCTGGCGGTCTTGACGTCGTCCTCGACGAGGGCGACATCGCTGATGACGCTCTTCGCTGCTAATTGTGCTATTTGCTTGGCAGCTGTTGTCCTGACGGACGCTGACGACCCCGTGTCCAGCAGGAGCAGGAGCCGGTCCAACCTGCAGGATGGGTCAGAAAGAACACAACGTATGCCTTATGCGGACGAGCACACCTCGACGTCATTACGTAACCGTCACGGACCGCAACTCCGCGCTTGAAGATCAAAGACGGGATAACGGGGAAGTTCTCACGGTCCTTCGCCACGACGAGTGTTCCTTTTATCATCTCGCCTTCGTGACGAAAATTTGACGCTGTCACGTGTGACGTGTCATCTGTGTCCAACAGGCGCTTCGCTGATATCACGAACAAACCGTCCATCCTTCGTTTGACCGCAACCGGTCTGCTTCCAACCAGTCATTTGTAAAGCAAAAGTTGCGTTGGAGCGCGTTTGCGGGACACTGCTAGGCCTTGACCCTCTGCTGCGAAAGACGTGGTTCCGGACACACCCGGTCACATGCGTAACAACATAGATCTGACATAGATGATCGCCAGATTGAAACCCCGCGCGCGTCACTCGCAGAAGATGATGCCGCAAGCAGACTCGACGCTTGGTCGTGAGTCGTGAGTCCAAAATGCGACGGCTCTCGAGTGCGAGGTTACGGGTATGCTAACAGTCAACGGCGCACAAGTCTCACGCCATGTGGCACACAGGTGGCACAGGATTACAGAAGTCAAGAATCTGCGTGAATAGACACGCTTCTAGCCTCCGGTAAAGTCCATTGATCCGGATTCCGCACGCTTAACGTTAGTCCCGAGCTTCAAGACTCAAAGTTGTCCAAACAAGGGCTTCGCAGCGGACCAATACTACAAAGTCGGCATCGTCTCTGGAAGAGTGTACTTGAGCTTTGCAGCAGACTCATACAAACTGTCGGCATCGCCATTGGAAGCGAGTGTACTTACACGGTTGACTCCTGCTACCGAGATAGTCAAAACCACATGGATACCGAGAAGCTCGTCTCCTCGCTGCGCATGGCGTGCCACCACCCAGGCGGAAAGAACAAGAGGTCGCCCGGCTCGAGCGTAACGAGCATCGCAGAGGGAACGACGCGGCTCCAAAAGTCGGGGTAGTCCAGCTTGCTGGCGTCGATGTCTTCAGGTATAGAAACGAATACGTCCACTTGGGACGTGTTGCTCATCAACGGGCTCTCATTGTTGGCGGCCGGGTTCCGGGGCTCTTCCGCGCTGTGTTCAGACTTGGAGGTGTGCGGAGGATAGGGGTGCATATGAGGAGAAGCCTCTGGTGGAGCGAGCCAGACCGTTTTGCGCCCGACCAATTGCGCTGCACAAATATCAGCATTGATGCCAACGCACAGGCACAAGTATCGCACCATAGAAGTTGTAGAACGGGTCCTGTATCCCAGTCATAGTCAGTGTGGGCGCAATAAGCTTCTCTCTTTCACGCACCGTGTGGGGAGGAGAGACAGTCCCGCCAGGCCCGAGCCAAGCGTTCAGGACAAGACGCTCTTCGTTCGCTGGAGGCACGTATTGCGGATAGTTGTTCGGCGGGTCCAAATCAGAGTACACATAGTCAGGTACGAAGATGTCGTCTTTGAGCGCGGGGAACTGGTTGAGCAGGCTATGCTGTGCCAGGTACAGAACAGGGCGAGCCGACTCGCCGGCGGGCTGTGCGCGCAGACTAGAGAGGAACTCGTCCCAGGGCATCATCTGCTGCGTCCAGTCGTCTCTTCTGTAGTCACTTCCCACTTCGACGGGGACTACGCGGCCGGGACCGGCGACTGTGCGCAGGTAGTCCAACGAACTCCAGGGGTGCTCGTTGAGGGCGGGCCAGTCTGATAGGAAGCCGGGGAGAACGAATGGTTGCTGAGAGAAGCGGGCGATGAAAGAAGATAAAGAAGGCGGTTTGTCGAAGCGGGGTACATCCCTCATGGCGCTCGGCAGGCTGGCCACTGTAGTGCCTGCAGGACGATGAGGAGCAGTATCCGGTAGGCTATCGTGCGGGTATCCAGCTGGAGAGTCCAGGCATTCTGACTGAATCCCAGCAATCAAGTCGAGGACAAGGTCCATCCTCCCTTCCCCTGGCACGCCTGCAATTACGATGGCGTGGTCGAGGCGCGACACGGCCGAGTACGCGAGCGCCCTATCCCCAGAGGTCGAGAAGTTGAGGATGTCGCTGAATGCTAAGAGCAGGCATGCGTCCGTATATGTTCTTCTCCATCCTCGACTTTTGGCGGCGGCGGCAGCCGCCATCTCTCTGTGAGCCCGCTGCAGGATCCCGTCGAGGGCGGACCGCGTGTCATCTAGTTGTTGAGGAACAGATGGCCCGGTGAGGTATTTGCCAGCTTGTATGAGGACTTCTGCACTGCTTCGGTCGCAGAGAAGAAGTTCTGGGTTCCTGGCTGTCAGGGAGGGAACGATGAAGACTGTCGTAGTTGTCCACTGCTTACCTTGGATGTTGCGGCATGTTGGGTCAGACAACTCTGCTACGAAACTGCGACAGATATTCAGAACGCCTGCCGCCATGCCTGATATGACCTTGCCAATGCACATATGTCATAGGTTCATCCCGGAGGTTGTACTAGACGAACAGAGAACAGAGTACTGATAGGTACTGATGGCGTTGTATTGAATTCGGCGTCTACAGTAAGTAGACCAATCCATGGGCGCTTGCTGCGGTGTACCTCCTCGTTCTCTACCAACATGTCGAGCAGAGCAGGCGGTCTCTATGGCGGCATCCAGTTCTCCTCTACGAAACCTTTCTTATCTACTCAAGGACCTGAATCGCCGCTCAATGTGCCCACGACAGAGACGGCGCCCACCACGCCTGTCGCACCCGCTGCGGAGACACTTGCCGCAGTCCAGAATGCCTCCGCCTCGACCAGCGCGGCAGTAGGCGGTGAATCGGGCGCACCAGCCAAGTCCACAGCCGGTATACTTCCCTTTGCTGCAGCATGCGCGTCGTAGAGCTCGTTATTCACGATATCATCGTCCATGCCTACTTTTACTCCCACTGTCGGGATGGCCTCCTCGTCGACCTCGCAGGGTGGTCCGCGGCACTGGTGTTTGCGCCGACGCGTCGCCAGGCTCCCAAAACCAAGCCGACAGCCCCTCGGATCCCTGTCGGAGCGGCAATCACCGCACCCGCGGGGACCGCGACGATCTCAAGCACCGCGGTCGTGTTCGCCCCACCTTCCCTGGTCGACACCACCCCAGCCAAGGCCGAAGAGAAGAAGGAATCCCAGCCGCAAGGACAGGGATGGGGTAGGAAAGTCAAGCCGCCATCAATGGTACTCGATGAGGATGTCAACGGGTTCAAGGCAAAGCGGGGCGGGAAGAAGGAAGGAGGGAAGAAAAAAGGGAAGAAGGTATGTCGTTGAAGCTGAACGGAGTCATGTGGTGGGATTGAGTATTCCGCACAGAACAAAAACGCTCAAGCCCTCGCTGCCTGGAACCCCGACGAGGCGTACGACCCCATGCGCCCCAACGATTACAACGAGTTCAAACACTGGCAGCGTCGTGAACGCGAGCGACGACGGGAACGCATCCTCGAAGAACGCCGGCGTGGGGACGATCGCAAGCGCTACAGGCGCAGCAGCAGCTACTCAGACAGCAACCATAGTGCTTCGGAGGACGAGCGCCCACGCAAAGCAGGTCAGTCTGCCTTCTTTATTGGGACATATCCACGACGCTTCATCCATGCGTACAGGGCGCTATGAGGAGCGAGACCGAGATGAGATGGATGAAGACTACGATCGCCCTCGTGGCATCGGCGCAGCTTCCTCGGATGTTCCGCCACCCACTGCTCAAGTCAATGTCAACTTGACAGGAGACGAAGCGTATCAGCGGCGATTGGCACTGTCACAAGGCTACCGACCCCCGGAGACGTCTACATCGTCTACGACTGCGACCAGCTCGACGACGTTGATACCCTCCTCGTCATCGTACGGTCTTCATGAGGTTGAGCACGACAACGACATACCTGGTCTCCGCGCGATGTCTTCGCTCTCTCCGCCGCCTGCTCCAGCTCCCGCCATGGTACCAGTAGCACAGACAGGCGAAGAGGCGTATCTGCGTCGACTGGCCCTGTCTCAGCAAGGGTTCCAGCCTCCCCGAGCCCCGAGCCCTCTTCCTTTCAGCGACTCTCCTCCAGTCCAAACGCCGATGGTTCCTCCGCCTATGGTACCTCCGCCTCCTGCGTCTGCACCAGCCTCTGGTCCAGCGATTTCTGCAGAGAAGATCCAGCACAGCAAGCAGGCGGCCGCGGCGATTGCAGCTCGGTTGGCTGCCCTCGCACCGAAATTGGGCGGCCCTCCTCCAGCTGCCCCGTCTCCTCCCGCATCTTCGAGCGCGCCCCCAGAAGAGCTCCCCGGATCTGCAAGCAAGAAGTATGCTACGTGTCTGTCCTCTCGATAGTGTGACCTTACTGACACTCATCATCGTACAGGCCTGATCCGCACGGCTTCGCCGCTCGCCTCATGGCGAGATGGGGCCACAAAGAAGGCCAAGGCCTCGGTGTTGATGGCAGTGGCATCGTGCATGCGCTCACCGTCGAACAGGTCGCTCAAGGGAAGAGCGGCAAGGTCGGCAAGACCGGTAAGGGTAAAGGCAAGGGCGGAAAGGAGGCCCCTGCGATTGGTGGTGCGGCCGCGAAGATGGGGAAGATCGTCAATATGAACGAGGATGCGAAGACGCGCGAAGATCGGGAACGGTTCGGGGACCCGAGTCGTGTCGTTGTGCTTACCAACATGGTCGGGCTGGAAGACCTGGAAGACGAGGAGTTGAGAGAAGAGATCGGTACGTTGTCGTTACTTGCTGCGAGTTATGCATACTGATGATACCTGCAGGAGACGAATGCTCAAAGAACGGGACCGTGGAGCGAGTCGTCGTGCACCCGGTGTACCCTCAGCCGGAGGATCCGGATGACGCTGTCCGGATCTTCGTGCTGTTCGCCGGGCCAGCGGGGGCTTGGAAGACTGTGCGCGAGTTGGACGGGCGGTACTTCGGTGGCCGCAGTGTCCGTGCGCGGTACTTCCCCGAGGCCCACTTTCATGCTGCTGATCTCGACGGGCCATTGTAAGTCGGGACTGCCTATACATCTTTTCTTGGTCTCGTTTCTTGTGTTGTATCGGTTACTCTCAGTCAACGTTCTATTGCTCTCTATTATTTCAACTTGCTGCACTCCAATTCCGCATGCGGTGAACTCATAGGTGGTCGGAAGGCGTTCAATGTATGGGGGTTTTCCTATTCCCCGTCGAGTCGCGTTTGACACCTCCTGACATCCTACTTGCGACGGAAAGCAGGATGCAGCATATCATGCGCTCGACGCCATGAAAGATGAACTGAATTTGCAGGTGGAGAAGCGTGCCTGTTCCCGCCCTCTCATAAGTGTGGGCATATAGGCCGACATAATCTCGAATTCAACACGGTTGATCACAAGGAGTTATAACTTGAATATGACGTAGGTGTGCGTGGATATACCACTGCCAGACGCATGTGCTTTGCCCTCAGTCCATGTAGAGGCCACCGTTGATACTAAAGCATTGACCTGCAAATTTTTAGGCTCAATGCTTGCCAGCCAGGAGGAATGCGGACGCACCGGTGATGGATGAGGTGCCGGGATTCGCAATGTATGCAACCAGTTCCGCCACCTCCGCCAGGGGAATAAGCTTTGTGTCAAGGGGGATGCCGGTGTTCTGGTGGAGATAGAGTCTACGTCCGTACCGGCACCTCGAGGCTGACTCACCTTGAACAGTGTAGCGGCAGGGCCGCCATTCTTCTCGTCGTCTGGATGGGTAGCTGTCCAACAGATGAGTCAGTACACGAGTACTACCGTCATTCGACAACGCACTCATGGGCGTGACAACAACGCTGGGGGCGTATGCGTTGACGGTTATGTTATGCTCCTTCAACTCCGCGGCTACCGAAGTGTGTGCTTGTGAGTACTCAACAGGTGGAAGGACAAGCGAACCACACACCGACGCTCTGCGCCAAACCCCGCACCGCGAACTTCGATGTGACATAGCTCGTAACCATCGGAAATCCTGTTCAGGAAGGCGTTAAAATTCCCTGAGACTCTCAACAGCTCTTGCGAAGTCACCCTGTTTGCCTGCCAAGGACGAGGCTCCTATGACAGGAGTCAGCATCCATTGACACGGTTGAGTCGACAAGAGACAGGCACATGCCTATGATACGGCCACCACGACCTTGCTTGACCATTTTTCGTGCGGCGTGCTGGATACACAACATGGTACCACGCACATTCACTCTCAGTATCCTGTCAAACTCCTCTACAGCCAAATCCAGGAATGGTGTTGAACCAAACACTCCCGCATTGGCAATCATCTATGGAACTTGAAGTCAGTGAGATGATTGAGAAGTGATAAGACATTCGCGCTCACAACATCCAGACCGCCGAGTTCCTCGACTGTCTGTGCGACCATGGCGACAACGTCGCCTTCGACGGTGATATCTCCCACTAGGACGAGAGAACGCCGTCCTTTCGCAGTGATAGCATCCCCCACGGCTTTAAGCTGACCGCGCTTGGACGGGAGGTCGAAAATTGCGACGTCAAGACCGTCTTCCGCGAGACGCAGGGCGATACCCTCTCCAAGGCCCTGCGCCGCTCCGGTAACGATGGCAATGCGAGAAGGGGTGCTCTTGAACGATGGATGAGACATGAGGGGCGATACGCGGGTGGTGGTGGTGAGAGCTGTTGACGGGCGCAGGATGAGTGAGCCTACAATATATGCTCCAGCTTTTAAGTCTCGTTCGATGACAGGTGTATGGTCCGAATTTGCACGAATGTCAGATAGGTAGGCGCAGCCGGACATCCGTGTTCGGGGGAATCAAACAACCGGAATGTATGCAGCATTTCTGCTGTCTTCTTGGGCCGCAAAGGCAAAGCACTCGTCGTACGCGTTCCGTCTTGAGCTCCGGGGCTTGACGGTCGTCGGTTGCTCGAATGTAGTGTCATGGACAAGGAGGTACTGAATGGACAAACTGACAGCTATCGTTGCTTGCCAAGAGAATTGTCCTCGCCGTAAACACTGTGAACAAGGGAATCAGCTCTACTGAGCAAGTACGAAGCGGAGGAGATCGAGGCTTACGTCGACGAAACGCTAAGGCAGCGATCTGAGGCCATAGTGAGTAGAGCCGAGCCTAGATACTGTAGGATGGCAGTGGCATGAAAGCCACGACCACGGCCGGGATTGCCACACCAAGAAACTATCGCGCATACTTACCTCACGCAAGTCCAGCGCCCGGCCGCCGCCGATATGCACCGAGACCGATATGCACAGATGCCAATATCCGCGGGCAGCAGCTCCAAGACGACAGCTTTGATTGCAGCGATACTCACAGACAAAGAACGACCTAAGGCGAGAACCATAAGATGAGTATCAATACTTCAGCGCGGGGCGATAGCAGGCCCTATGTACCGGCGCCGGGGAACGGAAGACGGGAGATTCTTGTACGGCCTCGTAGGATATGGATCTGTGACGCTGAACCCAACAGCCGGCGGGGCAGAAGGAGGCCATGTGAATCGGAAGGATTGAGCGCTGGCATCGAGGCTGGTACTCAACGGCGACGAGCCGTCGTGGTCGTTTGGCGCAACCTGCGCGGCGGCGCCGGCGTCGACGGTATCAAGTCGGGCTAGTCGGCGAGAGGGTTCGACTTTCTGCATCTGGAAAAGTGCGACGAGCGTCAGCCCTGCATGGGGCAGTTCACCCTTGACAAGCCTCGGAATCAGGCCCTGGAGCGACTGTTGGACGGCGGAGTTGTCGTATAAGAGTGCAAGGACATTCATCGCTCGCTTGTGCAGATCATCATACCTAGCCCGCGATGTGATTCTATGTGGCCTCCTTGTCGGACTTGAACTCACCTGCAGAAGAAGCTCGAGAAGGCCTCCTCCACAATATTCTCCGCGGAAAGGCGATGTACGATGGCGTTCGCCGCCATGTGCCGGAGGTCTTCCATGTCAAACTAGAATGCCTGCGTCAGCGTTGCGGCGGCGACCCGAGTCGTACATAGCACTCACGGCATCGGCAAAACGATATAGGGACTTCGGAGAACAGGCTGGGATGCCAGATGATTCGAGAGACCGCAACTGGCTTTGCCGCTTCTCGTATCCTTGCGACCGAAGCGGAAGGAACTTGACCTTACCGGTGTATGTGAAGAAAATGCCGACGCGCAAACTGCAGGGCTGTGATCAATATGAATAACATTACGGCGATGAAATACTGACGTTCTAAAGGCGATGTTTGGCACCATGACATTGCGGTACTTGATACTAGACTGGGGAACTGCGCTGGCATTTCCTGCTTCAGAGTCGTCGGTACCAACAGCCGAGAGGTCGAAGGTGTGCTCGGATGGTACACTATTCTCCGACAAGCGATTCATGTTGTCCTGCTCTTCATCGTCTAAGTCACTGTCCGAATCATAGTCATATTCGAAGCCTTGAACCATCTGCTGGATAGAGCAGCTGCGGGCTTTGGTAGACGGAAGATCCTTCGATTCGATCGGAGGCCCAGTAGAAGCCACGGCGAGCACTGAAGAGATGGATATAAGCACCGAATCACGTCAACAAGTTCCAGAGTACGTACACTTAGCGAAGCCGGGGTTCTTTTCGAGCAAAGATGCCACCACAACGACCGGTAGCGGATGGTGCATCTTAACTACATCGTCGGACTTGACGCGCTTTGAGAAAGCGTAAAAGCAGACGTCTCGAACGCTGCCCAGGTCCAACGACGCTGCCAACAGGCCTTCAATGATACTGAGTGGTTCAGTCATGGCAGAGGGTCTCGGAGGTCGGTTTCATTCGTCTGTGCGCCCTCGTTGGTTTTACGGTGTTGAGCCGTGCAATGTGATGCATCGCTGCATATGTCCCTTGACATTATGGTGACCTAGCCGACTCACCTTTGAATGCATAGGGTACGTCACTGCCGTTTCCTGCTTTGGGGAAAGTCTACGAAACTTCAAAGAATTGAGTTCGAAGGTGGGGATACGTTCGTTGAAAGCCCAGCCGTTACGTCCTTTCTCAGCCAGCCAACAGAAGGCATCGAAAGCCTGTACCAAAGATGTTCAGTCTAACTTCACTCACTGCCAATTCACCAATCTCCTCCGAATCGTTCAATGCTGGATATGCTGCGTTCTTTGGGGTGTTTTATCAAGCAAAAGACGATAGACTGTCGGGCGCTGAGGTCGATGTCATTCCTCCGCGATTGGTGTTTATCCGAAACACGCAGCAAGCTCATCAACGCAGCAAGACATCTGGCCATGAGCAAGTCGATCAGAGGAAGAGCTAGATACTTATGTAAAGGCAAGAAGCAAGCAAGGAGGAGGAGAGCGCAGTTTGTACTGGAAACTGCGGCGCGGTGCTTGGCAAGCGCCCGATGAACGACGCGCGTCTTTGTGACCACAGCCGTGGACGGCGTGTTCCATCTCTCTTTCCCCTTTCTCCATCACCCCCTCCCCTCCAATTCCTCACTCTCAGCCATGGCGACCTCGGGTCTTGGTACGGAAATTGTCAACGTCGTCAACAAGCTTCAAGATGTCTTCTCCGCGGTCGGCTCGTCTGCAGCACAGATAGACCTTCCGCAGATATGCGTACTCGGAAGTCAGAGTAGCGGGAAGAGTAGTGTGCTCGAGGTGCGTATACATTCATATTTCAGAAGATCCCTATTTGACGCGTTGATGCTCCCAGAACATTGTCGGACGGGATTTCTTGCCCCGAGGAACGGGTATCGTGACTAGGAGACCATTGGTGAGTTCTCCTTGATTGGTATGCCAAGTCAAACCCTGCCAGATCTGCCTCTCCGAACGTATCCTTCGTATCCTCCTTTCTTCTTCTCAGAGCGGCACCACGTAAAGATAAAGCCGAGGTTCTCTTCCCGGGATTGGTCACAACCTGCTCCGCGCTCGTACTCTCCGACAATTGGTACGCACGTTTTGTGCGTATGGCGGATGTGTAGCAGAATAGCGAGATTCCGGTGGACATCCCCTACCACTTTGCCGCCGTCCATCATCCCCTTATTGTGGCGTAGTGCATCGCATCATGTCAAGCTGCGCCCAGTTCTTTTCTGCTAGTGTCATCTCTCAAGTGACAGCTGTGGAGTGGCGGGGTGTTACGATCGTGTGGTAGAGGGTGGAACTATTGCTCAAACTTCTGTTCCCTCCAGGTGTTGCAACTCATCAACAGGAAAGCAACACATACTCAACCGAATGGTACCGGTACGTTGCATCTCTGAACAATGCGGATTCCTCACTCACCACTACTTCAGCCAAGACTGAGGGCGAGGACCTGAAGGCGGGGGTGACGCACACGCCAACCCGGACGAGTGGGGTGAATTCTTGCACCTTCCCGGTCAGAAGTTCTACGATTTCAACAAGATTCGGGAGGAAATTGTCCGGGATACGGAAGCGAAGACGGGCAAGAATGCAGGCATCTCCCCTCTTCCTATCAACTTGCGCATATTCTCTCCGAACGTCCTCACCCTCACGCTCGTCGATCTGCCTGGTTTGACCAAGGTGCCCGTCGGCGACCAGCCCCGCGATATCGAGAAGCAGATCAAGGATATGCTCTTGAAGTACATCTCGAGGCCAGCTTGTATCATCCTTGCGGTCACTGCAGCCAACACAGATCTGGCGAACTCCGATGGGTTGAAGTTGGCACGTGAAGTCGATCCCGAAGGTCAGCGCACGATTGGCGTGTTGACGAAGGTCGACCTGATGTGAGTATGTTCTCGTATTTGTTGACTGGTGGTGTATTGATCATCTATAAAGGGATGCCGGCACGGACGTCGTCGATATCCTCGCGGGCCGGGTCATCCCCCTGCGATTGGGTTATGTACCGGTTGTGAACCGTGGACAGCGGGACATCGACCAGAACAAGCCTATCTCTGTTGCGCTCGAGGCCGAGCGTAAGTTCTTCGAAACCCACCCCTCGTACTCCAACAAGGCGCAGTACTGCGGAACGCCTTTCCTTGCTCGAAAGCTGAACGTGGTATGTGGCAGCGCAGTTCACCGTCATGACACTCGTGAAGCTTATTGGATAACCAGATCCTCATGGCACACATCCGCGCAACACTGCCGGACATCAAAGCGCGGATCTCGCAGCAGTTGTCGAAATATAATGCGGAGCTGCAGACGCTGGGTGGACCTTTGGGAGACGGCAGCTCGTCAAACGTCGTCTTGTCCGTGATCACGGAGTTTTGCTCAGAGTTCCGGACGACCATCGACGGTAACACGAACGATCTGTCCCTGAACGAACTTTCTGGTGGTGCCCGTATTAGCTTCGTATTCCACGAGCTATTCAACAACGGCATCAAGACCATCGACCCCTTCGACCAGGTCAAGGATGGTGACATCCGGACGATCCTCTACAACTCATCGGGTTCGACGCCGTCACTGTTTGTCGGCACCCAAGCATTCGAGATCATCGTCAAGCAGCAGATCCGGAGATTGGAAGACCCGTCGATCAAATGTTGCCAGCTCATTTATGACGAGCTCATCCGCATCCTGAGTGGGATCCTACAGAAGATTGTGAGTAGGCTCGTTTCCGCGATCGGTGATGTTCAATAACTTGTCGGCAGCAAGCGTTCAGGCGCTTCCCGGCTCTTCGTGACCGTTTCAACTCAGTCGTTGTGAACTTCTTCAAGACCTCCATGGGCCCCACAACGAAGCTTGTGGGCGATCTCGTCGCGTAAGCGCCTTGTCCTCGTGGTCCTGACACACTGTTAACTTGGTATTTGTTGCGCTCAGGATGCAAGCATGCTATGTCAACACGACGCACCCCGACTTCCTCAACGGCCACAAGGCTATGGCAATCGTCAGCGAGCGGTTGAACGCCAACAAGCCACAGCAGCAGCACGATTCTAAGAAGGTGTCGGCGGCGACGCTGAACAACAACCGTGATCTCGAGGTGGACTCAAAGGAGGAGCCAAGCTTCTTCGGCTCATTCTTTGCCAAGAATCAGCCTAAGAAGAAGGGTGCCGCGGCTATGGAAGCGGTGAGTCCGAACTGTCCGGAAAGTGCGCGTTAGCGAGCGGTGATACCTATCTTCGCCTTCGCCCAACAGCCCCCTCAAGTCATCAAGCCCCAGGCGGCGCTGAACGAGCGGGAGACGATGGAGACGGAGGTGATCAGTACGTGTTGCCTCCTCTTTTCGTGCCTGGCACCCACAGAGCCCCCTCTGACCCTGACCCTGACACTGACCGGTGATTCCCACCCCGTGCAGAGTTGCTCATCCACTCGTACTTCAACATCGTCAAGCGCGAGATGATCGATATGGTCCCCAAGGCGATCACGCTCACGCTCGTGAACCACTCCAAGGAGAATCTCCAGCGCGAGCTCCTGCAGGAGCTCTACAAGCCGGAGGTGCTTGACGACCTCCTCAAGGAGTCTGAGTACGTCGTCAACCGCCGCAAGGAGGTCGTTTCGATGATCCAGGCCCTCAACAAGGCCGAGGAGTACGTGTTTATCTGATGCCACGCTGCTGCTGCGATACTGACTGGTGTTTGTTCTTCGTGCAACAGGATCGTCGCGAGCGTGTAAGGACGCGCTGGGGTGTGATTCGGAAGGCGGACGGACGGTCTTTCTTTGTGCTTTCCTGTTACATATGCGTACTCTACAATACCCTCCTGTATACATCCTTTGGCCTATTCTAGATGTTGTCCTGTAGCTGCGGTCTGTTAGTCCTGGGTCGGCCGAATTTCGGTGAGGAGATAGAGGTGGTCTGAGTCCCTGAGGAAGACGTCGACTGTCAGCCACAAGCTTGCGAGCGAGGCGCATGAGGTAAGTATGCGGATTCGGGAACGCAGATCACAGCCGAGGCACGGACCCTGGTCCAAGTGTCATTGTCGACGTACAGGGCCCTGTCCTTGTAAATGGAATCCTCGTTGTTTCTTCAGCTGTCTCGCTTGCTGCAGGGTCGCAATCCTGAGGCCATAAGACGCTCAGGGAGCATTCATAATCGTAAGTGCATGCAGATCATACGAGTATGTACGTGGATGTATGTACACGCAGGCAAGATAGCTAGGTTGGCATGGGTCCCGACGAGGGTCGAAGTCGAAGGGAAGCAGCGAACGGGTAACGGGTAACGTCGACGTTGACTACTGCATAGGTCACAAGCGCGGCCAGCCCAACTGGCGGCGCGTCATAAAGATAGAATTAAGGGTGCTAAGCGTATGGCATTGGTCGCGGTGGTAACGACGACTTGAGCGGGGAAGCGAAAGCTATGTGCGAACGTGGATGTGCAGGGAGAGCTGATGATGCTACAGAGGCGGAGTGGGAGTCTAGCGTGAGGAGATGTGCTGATGCTACAGTGTGCGTGTGCGATGAACCTGGGAACATGGGATATAGCGATATAGAACGGAGCCCTGGAGTGGGGAATGGACAAGTGTCACAGTCGCATGGTATGTGCAAACGAAGAGAAGCTCGAGGGGAATGGGGGTACGAGAGCGGGTGCAGGGACGGCGACTGCTGCGAACGGGAGAAGGGCGGAGATGCGTGGCCAGGAAGGCCAAGGAGGAATGGAAGCGGAGAAACGTGAGAGACGGCGATGTGCGGTCAAATGGTGACGGGGACATGCAGACTAGCGTGTCCCCGGAGGGAGCTGCTTTCGCCGCACTCAGTCCTCGAGGAGGAAGTCCCAGTCGATGGCAACCTCAGGGCTCCGCTTCGAACACCACCCGAGGCCGAATGCGCGCTTGCACGCCTCGCGGCAGCGGGCCTCGGGCTCGCCGCGGTGGATGTCCCACATGCGAAACGTGACGGTGCCCGCGGTCTCGACGACAACTTCGTCCTCCTCCCAGGGACCCATGCCGAGGTTCACTGCACCGTACGTGCTCGGGTACTTTTCGCTGTCGGGCGCGTGCCCGTCGGAGACGTAGATCTCGGAGAAGCGGTGGTCCGTCATGGAGACGACAGAGGGCCGGCGCGATTGCGTGAGGCAGACATTGCGCATGATGCGGTTGGTAAAGCCTGCGGAGAAGGAGACCTTCTTGCAGGACGAGGAGCGGTGGATGTGGCCCTTGAAGTCGGACGGGAGCCACACGGTCACGTCTGATGTCGACGTGGAGTGCACCTCCAGCTTGAACTTCGTGGTTCGTGTCGGAGTGAACTTGCGGCACTGGTGGCGGGAGGAGGTCAGCCACGAAAGGACAATTAGCTACGCAGAGCGGACATACCACTTTGACCTTGATTGGTGCGCTGGAGTCCGTCCCGACGTACATACCCAGCCGGTGGTCGTACGGCTGATAATGTGCGCGGTAGTGGGGGAGGACGAGGGAGACATCGACGGCGCGGTCGTCGGTCTCGAGCGCGAAGTCATATGGGGCATGCTCGCCGGCGCCCTTGTACTTCACGCGATGGGAGCCACAGGGCTGTTCTAGCAGGAGACTGTCTGTGCTCGTTGGGTAGGAGTCCTGTGGATAGGGCATCAGCTGTAAGGATCAATGAGAGGTTATGATGTGCATGGGGTACTTACATGTGAGCAGACCGAGGATGACATGATGGGACGTGCTATCAGCGGGTGCACAGGATGGGCGGAGGAGGGGAAGGGGGTATTCTGGGGCGTGCCATCTGCGGGCGGAGGGTATAAGAACGCGAAGGCGTTGTACAACAGCTCCCATATTAGGGACAAGGCAGTAGACGGACCGAAGCGCCGGTGGGCCAGCTGCAGGCGCCCACACTGTCTGTGTTTGGAAAACAAAGGGCTGTACGGGGCTCACCTGCGCGCGTTGTATTCCCGAGTTTCTGTCCCATCATCCCGCCCGCCTGCCGCACGTTGTAGCCAAGTCCATTCCCCGAGCGTGCCCATTCCCGCTGCTCGCCGCCCACAGGGTGCGCATCACTGATCCACCTCGTCAAGTCCATTCCCAAGCACACATACCTCCGTTCTCCGTACTCCGTATACACACATCGCCTCTCCACGAGTACGGTGCTTCCTGGTGCTCCGGTGACCGCATAATTCCAGAAGCCAGAACAATAGCAGGCGCCCTCAGGCGTTCCACGAGCGTGTGCACCCACGGCCGTCGTGTGGCCTACGCATGGCCGATCTTCTTGACCCTGCCTGACGCCGTTCGTAACCTTAACGTTTCCCGCAGTCTGCAAAAACAAAAGGGATCCCACGACGGGCAGCATCTGGCAGCGCGACAATGCACAACCCAAACTAACCGACAAGAGCCCTGCCTATGTTCCCCAAATCAGCATCTGCAATGCATCCATGTGATCGTGCGGTTGCCTTACCTGGGCGCCTCGTCGATTATCTGCGTCGTCGCTGGCAAGTAACGGCGTGCATGCAGTGCGGCCGGTGCATAAGGCCGGTCGAAGCGTTTCAGCATCTCCTGTCCGCGAAGGGGAGCAGACGAGACTGTGCGAGCGCGTCTCTGGCGAGCTCTGGCACGTTGCGGAAGGAGTGTCGGTGCCACCGGCCTGTACATGTGCGCTGCACGAGCGCTTCTCAGCCTGTTCTGCTCCCGTAGATGTGCCGTGACACCATTTGGGGTGTGTGTTGAACGATGGTTCCTATGCGTGCCGGCATCAGACATAGTCGTTCACCATGTGGCTAAAACTCTTCAGGTACAGTGACAACCTGGCAGGGAGCCTGGAGGCATCACGTATGCACCTGAGGCCGATTTCGACCTGTTCTGCATTTGAAGCCACGGATTCCACAGCCGTACTGCGGCACCTTGTCCACCCCTGTTCTTTGTCTGCCACAGTAAGCTGCCACAGTAAGCAACGACGATTCGAGTGACAGAACGGTGCTCACCGCTCACAAGGCCCTAGGGCGTTCCGCACCCATCCCTGCACGAAAGAGCCGCGTGCACCTGCAACAAATCCGGGCGGGTATGTACTCATAGTCCTGCCTCCTCCAGACAGTGCTCCGGAGTACGACCCTGAAGATGACACCAGCGTGCAGAGGTCCGCCCGCGCGACGCTCGATGGAAGCCGCCCTCGCCGGTATTTCACCACATTGCCGACGTGTGGCTGGGATCTGCAATGCAATAACGGACGCCCGCGTGTCCCCGAATTTGGCCAAAATTTGGCTGCTGAAACCTGGGCGCGGGAGTGGTCTCCGAGTTTCGACCAGCGACACGGACTCTGAACCGAGGGCCGAAACATTGATGAACCATCGCGCCACGTGCTAGCGACCGTTGCGTTCTTGCGAACTGGTTCCGGCTGAGTCGGATGGTTATCCGCTGTGTGGTCCGCACGCTCTGGCGTGCCGAGGGCGGCCGGGACACAAGCGGGTATCGTGCATACCAGCGGTCGCAGCGGATAAAGGGGTGCTGAGGAGATGGCGCCGTAGAATGCTCCGAGTAAAGTTCTTGCTGTTGTACGGTTCATACCATCTGCCCGTGAATGCAGGTCATTGCACGTCTTCGCGCACGCGGTCGTGTTCCTCAGCACGACAGCCACATAGCCATCGCGATATTGGGACCGCTCCTTCTCTGACAATACGCCCGCTGCGAGCAAAATCGACGTAGTCGGCAGTCTGTCGGTGGCGCTCGGGCTGTGACTGTGCTCTCAGACAGTACTTTGCTCCATCATACGGAAGACGGTGCCTGTGAACGTTTCTTAGCGCTGCGGAGCCGAAGCCCATGATAGGCCATGAAGAAGCCTGATGCAGCCCACCAGCCAAGTGACCGATCTTCGCCGGTTGTGCCCGTTCTGCGGCCACTCGCCGCGAAAACGAACTGGAACCTGCGTCCGCTAGATGAGACGGTCGCTTAGTGCATCAGCAGCGAGCCTGGCTCCGCATGAACCCGGACCGAGTCTGACCGTAGGGATTGTTCTGTACGCACCTCCCAATCCGTGTGGTTAGGCGTCCTCCAAGTCCTGCGGCACGCCCATGACGGCGCCGTATCGCGCCGCGATACCAATTGCATTGTGAGCTGTAAGCTGTAAGAATGGAATCTCGATCATCTTGCGCCCAAGCTGAGATCCACTACGAACATGGACTCAGACTTGATGTATCGGGATTATGACAAGCTACCCCGCGGGCGGTCAGCCCCGCAGACGCCGAAGGGGGACTGTGGCCGCCTGTCCTGTCCATGCGAAGACGATGGATGCTGCTACGGTCGCGTTGCCTTGTCTTGCGGGGTGTTCTCTGCTCGACGGACGACAAGGCCTGTCGTCCGCCTGGGACCGGGAGGAAGCGCTGTTGAATGCTGGGGAGCAACTGGCACTGACTTGCTCCGGAGCGTCGTGTTTGAGTTTGCTGACTCGGAGCGAGGAATGAAGACGGGTACACGAGGTCTGCGTGTCTGCCATGACACGGCCAGATCGCGCGACCGATGCAAAGCTCAAGCGCCCCTTCCGACATCTTCGCGGGAACGGGTACGGACGGGTAGGGTACCGAACGGGTTACCGGGTGGCGGGCAGCAGGCCAGAGGCAGGGTGAGACTGCTACAATTACAAGCGGTGCGTGAGGGTACATCCAGAAACATAGGGCTACATACGGAGCACAAGACTGCAGCCGGACCTTGGCGGCAGGGGCAGGAGCACGGACACGGAACAGGAACACCTGGCGCGTCGGGCCTTCAGTCTTCGTGTGGCGTCCTACCCGCAGTGGACAGGCACTGCTCGAGCACCTCGAGGAGCGCGGGGTTCTCGAGCGCCGCGGCGACGCGTTCCTTGTCGTTGAGCTGCTTGTTCACTGCCCCACAGATGAGCATACCATCCGTGTGGCGTATCGCGGAGCACAGCGTGCATGGTGACAGACACTTACGTGCTTGCTCGCTCTGGTGGGAGCCTGGCTTGACACGGACATCGATCTTGAACCGTTGTGGGAGACTCCGGAGCAGACGTACACGGATGGACAGCCCTGGATGTTGCGTTGCGTCAGAGTTTGGTCACGGTGATACGAACAGCATGAGAGGTGCGTGGGTGCGTACCGATGAATGTGCTCATGCCGCAGTGTGGCACCGTCGGGGTGAACTCGACGGTTATTCGGTCCGGGTACTTCGGGTCGAAGGTGATCTGGGGTGCTGAGACCACTGCGAGCTGCTCCAAACTCATGCTGCGGTGCTCTGGGTCGGATATTGACCTAATGAGCTCTGCTCTGTGGTGAGCACCGTATAGAGTATCTAGATCATCACGACGAGCAGAAATTCTTTTGTGCCAGGGGGGGGGGGTAATTGGCACGTCGCGCCAGTCATTCTATTCTCCAAAGGTAATTGTCAGAGCATACGCCGATGCACACTTACCAATCACAGACTCCTCTACGGGGATTTGCATGCCCACGAGGCCAGATCATGCATAGGAAGTGAGGAGGGTGTCTATCATTTCCTTTGGCCGCTTAGGCTGAAAGCCAGGCATGACAGTCTCCCGAACGGTTTCCCATGCGTCTTCTGGCCTCGACAATATGGACATGCACGGCGTGTAGGTGTGCATCGGCGCGGCCTCTGAAGTTTGCCCTTCAGACATTACAGAAGCTTGCGCGCCGTGTGGTAGGACATTGGTGGGCGATCTATAAAGGAGTCCTCCATGGAGAGTGCTCCCCGTGGTTCGCAATCTCTGTAACAGGCACAAAAGATCCCTTGCCCAATGCCCGTCGTGCAAGCTCATAAAGACATACCGAAGATCTCGTCCTGGTCGATCGTCTCTGGCTCGTCCGACTGATAGTACTCGTCATTTTCCTCGTGTTCGCCGTCGTCCAGCCAAAGCGAGTGTAGTCGAGCATATGTGGAAGACTTCTTGGACTTTGTCGGCGCGAAGATTGTAGGATTTGGGTTGAAGACTTCGGAGGACATCGTGGTGGTCTGCGCCTGAGTCAGGCGCTTCCAAAAGCGGATTGAATCAAAGAATGACACTTGACCTATCTGAGTTTGAATTTGACCGACAACACGTTATACTTATGTATGTAACTTTCAACCACCCAGCTTTCTACTTGACTCTCTTTCGTTCTGCAGTAAGCTCTAAAAGGAGAACGGAAGCACAGCAAGTATGCGCCAACAATCTGAGAGTAGATCATGTTGGCACTGCTATGTAGTCATAACAGCTGGGCACTCAGGCCACAACATGGGGTTTTGAGGCTGTGGGGTACATACCCTGAGCTTCTGCTTGTATAATTAGAGATATATTTGAGGGTCTATCCCCAGAAAGGTTCGGCTGGTTGAAGCCCACAGGCCCGCCTCGTAAGACGTTAACACGGCGGGCAAAGCGCGATGTTCTCCTCTGTAACAGGGCAAAAAACCCCGCAACAGGTCTGTCGAATGTAACTTTTCACAGGCCTTCTACCTCCTTTGGGGCCAGATCACGGGGAAATTTTACCTTTGACCCCAATGGCACTGGCCTGTTACGAGGTGGAAAATCCTGCAATGCCCGCCGTGTAACGTTCTCCGACGCGTCAGCGATAGAAAGAAAATTCACCTTCAAAATACCTCAGAAAAGGGCATATAATAGCCAACGAGATGCACGGTAGCACTGAGTACTGAGTCGGCCTGCGGTCGCGATTCAACTCTTTAGTACAGTATGATAGTACAGTAGTATGATTCATTGATTGAAAGCGAACGACCGTGACATCAGAGACGCCTCGGAACTTGCCGAGAGCGTGTTTCGCCAGGCGCGACACGGTTTAAAGCTGGTTATGCGCTGACCACCACCACCTCTTGCCACTCCTATCTGTGACCTCCGTGCTTCGCGCAACCATGCCTCCCAAGGCGAGCTCGGTTTCGTGGTGTCAGGGGATAGTGGCTGACACGTACATACAGCGAAAACGCGTCGAAGACTCTGCGGCGGAAGCGGCGCCGCGTGCCACTCGTACGTCGTCACGACTCAAGTCCTCTGCCTCCGGTACGAGCCAAATCATCCCTGCATCCGTTGAGAAAGCTCAGAAGTCTGCCAAAGGGAAGACTGATGACGGCGTAGAGGTGCGTGGTCCATTACCGTCCGTGTCATGAGCGTACGGGTGGTTAAGGCGTGGGTGGCAGGCTGTACCGACGGCCAAGAAACCGAAGCGCACGACGAAAGCGAAGAAGAGCAAGGGGGCGACAGAGGAGGAAACATCGTATGTGCCATTTCTTTCAAGTTATCCAGACCCTAACCTTGCTCGTCTGCTAGTCCGAATGAGGTATGTCGTATGCCAAATACGGCTTATCCCGCCTGCTGACTAAGCATGATAGGGTCCCAGCACGTCTCTCAGGTGCGCCCTACCTGACTCCCCCCCTCATATGCGCCTCCTCTCTTTCTTCTGCTGCGTACCGAGTTCTTACGACGACCATAACAACAACAGCAACGGCGCAGCTGCGACCTCGTCCAAACTTGCAGCGAGCAAGGCTCCTGCGAAACCAGAATCGTATTCCGAGCAGCGTGCCAAGGAGTTGTTCAAGACATATGAAGACCCGGAAACGCCAGGCGAGATAGGGCCAGAAGGCTTCGAGAAGCTATGTACCGACCTCGACATTTCGCTGGAAGGAGCGTTACCCCTGGTCCTCGCTTGGCAATTGCACGCGACGGAGATGGCGAAGTTCAAGGAGAGTGAATGGATGCAGGGGACCGGGGAATTGCGGTATGTGCTCCTGTCTCTGCTTGAGTTAGAGCTCTTGCTCGACCTATTCCCGGCGACTCAACGAGCCTCGCACGCATGCGCAGCGCGTCCAACCCGCATACATTGGCCCTTGTCCTCCATGACCTCGAAGACCTCCTGCTCCTTGACAAACCGCCAATCCAGCCGTCCACGAGTGCTCCGAAGAAGAAAGGCACTCCCGCGTCCGATGCTGCAGAGCCTTACAATCGCGCGAAGTACTACAAGTATGTCGCAGACAAGAACAAGGCATTTAGGGAGCTATACAACTTCTGCTTTGCATTGGCTAAGCCTCCGTACGCACCGCCCAGCTTTGTTTCTTCGTGGCCGCTCATAACCTTGTTCGCAGAACGAGCAGGAACATTGACATGGACGTAAGTCAAAGCCGTTCCCATATACGTCGCCGCCTCTCTGACACAGCCCTGTACGTTGCTAGACTGCGAGCGCTTTCTGGTCCGTCCTGGTTGCGCCGAAGCATCCCATAATGAAGGACATACTGGAGTTCATCAACGTATGTCTTCACACGCTAGTGTATGCGCGGACCAGCTGACCAAGCGGCTCGCAGGAGAAGGGCACGTACAAAGGCGTCACCAAGGACCTATGGAGTATGGTAAGTGCCTGCGCCATTCGCACGCCTGCCATCGCCAGACGACGCGAACTGGCGAGCCTGTTGTCCTTCTTTGGGCAATGTCTACGCTGCAACGGCATGCTCACGCAATGGACGTTCCTTTCGCGTCTTCTAGATGCTCGACTTCTGTACGACCATGCAACCGGATCTGTCGAACTATTCAACAGATGAGGTGCGCTTTCCCTTATTCCGCGTGTCGTTTGTGTTCTCGGGCGCTGACCTGCGCCTCTTCCGCCTTGTCGTGTGCCTAGGCGTGGCCGTCGATGCTGGACGACTTCGTCGCCTGGAAGAAGCCTGCAGCAGCGGCCCAGGACGGAACTGTCAACGTCGAGGACGACGACTAGTCCGGACTCTCTCGTGGGACGTTTGGAACATTTCAAGGATATTGCGCATTTTCTCCATCTGCTGTCTGCTGTTCATGCTATGCTACGCTACTCATTGTTCATCATGGCCGGCTACGGCACCCTCACGTACATCAGAGCCCATAATACAGACGTATTGTATATCAGGTATCCGTCCGTTGCGGTCACGATGCCCATCGTGTCACTGGTGCATAGCGCCAGTTGCGTGCGCCCTGCGAAGGTTCATAATCAGGACGGGATCGACTATCATCCCTCCTCCTACTATGGTCAGCCACGGAGACTATGCGAAGGTGAGTCCTTGAGTCCTAGAGATACAGTGTTGACGAAGTTTGTTTGATGAAGGTATACAATGCCTCGTCTGGCCTATGTACGTGTCCTGATAGTGTCACTCACGGATGCTACGGCAGATCCCATGCCAGGCACACACGCCTCGGTGCTCTCAATCTACCGCAGCACCATCCAGGAAGGACGACGATTCGGCTTCCGCTTCACGTCTTGGGGAATGGAGAACGAGTTGGACCTGCAGCCTGACTAAAAGACTACAGCGTGGCTGCAGCGAGGCGGAAGAGCAAGGTTCTCTCGCACGCATATAAGAAGCTCGTATCGTCCCAGCTTCTCGCACAAGTGCACACCATGTCTGGACGCGGCTCTCCCGTGCCGTCACAGTGGGGACTCGAAGACTCGGTAGCCCCTCGTCCACCATCTCCCAAACGACCTCTGTCAAAGCCGGCTACAGCACTGCTGACATCGGTTGAAAGAGCCCTCAAGACCTCGCTCTCCCCTCCAGAGATACGGGATGTGCATCTCTACGCGTTCAGCCGGCGTTTGTTGTACTCGGACGGGGCGATCCGGATTGACTGCCCTCAACCCATCCTCGCGATCGGCTCTATCTTGAAGGAGACCGAACACTTCTCAAAACGTGAGTGCTTGAGTGCAATATACCTGAATCGTGCACTCATCGTTGGCCGTTTTCTGTTGTGGCCAGTATTGACGTCGGGCTTCTCTGAGACGAATCCCGAGGCTCCCAACGCCATCCGCCAGTACGCACACGAGTCGGAGTACGACTACGAGACGGATAGCGATCTCGACGAGTTCGAGGAGGCGGATTCCATGCCGAGCCCAGCTGCTGGCTCGTCCTCTTCCAGCAGCTCACGGTCAAAGGGCAAGGGCAAGGGGAAGGATGACGGCGAGATGGGAGAAGAAGACAAGGCCCACGCCGAGTCGCAAGGCGTCGGTGATACCAAAGCTCACCGGATACTCATCCCGAGTATCGCCCATAGGACGTGAGTTGCTCCATGACAGCCCCGGTGGCCGAAGTTGCTGAACACACCATGTCCGCCCAGCCTCAAGGCTTGCGTCTTCTACCTGTACACCGGGAAGACAAACTTCCTGCCGCTCACCTCGGAAGGAGCGTCGCGGCGCGCCTTCGCGCTGCTCACCACGAGCGAATCGGCGGCTCCTGCGTGCTCGCCGAAGTCGATGTTTCGGCTCGCGGAGTCGGTGCGTACCTCGCCCTGGCCCTAGAAGCGCCTCAACTAAGTGCGGTACATGCAGTATGGGATGACCGAACTCCAGGACCTTGCCTACCATGATATCGTATCGCGCCTCAAACCCGAGAATATCGTCGAGGAGGCGTTCAGCAGCTTCTTCGCCAGGTGAGCTCGATACTTTCTTCTAACACGCTTCCACATTTTTGACCATTTCGAACTAAAGATACGACCGCTTGCGGGAACACGCTGTCTCGTACCTCTCTCAGCATTACTCGGACCGCGCCATCCAGACCGACCTCTCAGAAATCATCCAGCGCATCGTCGCTGGCGACATGCCTCATGCAGGCGGCGTGCTTCAGTCCCTGCTTGGGCTTAGGGTGACGATTTCTGCTCCCATCACCATCAAGCGACCTGCAACAATTGCCTCATCTATATCTTCGGCTGCACCTCGTCCCGCAGAAGTCACCGTCAGTTCCGCAGCAATCACTTTGAGCCACCCAGTCCCAGCCGAGCCCGATGTCATATCTGCATCTTCACCGACCGTCCTTGAAGGATCTGCTATTGACTTAGCGGAAAACCCGCATTTGCGACTCGACGCTCGCCCCTGCACCCCTCGCCAACCCGAGGTCCGTACGAGTGCAAAGACCTTCGCTGTTAGTAGGGCACGGGGAAATAGGCGACCGAATTTGACCTCAGCTAATTTACCCAGGTAAATGACGTGTAATTTACAGGGTGGGCCGAAACTCGAGGGGTAAAGTTGGGTCAAATAGACCACCATGAATACGACTCAGGTGGGCCTGCAGGAGCCCTGGAAGCAGATTGATAACGGTAGCAGAGCTCCTCCGGGTGCCTCCTATCATGGAGGCTTTGAAATGGTCCAGAAATCCCTCTCTGTATGCGACACTGGGTTGAGTGAGGTTGTGAGCGGGCGTCTGAGACATGGCTGTCCGCTACACGTTCGCACAAGTTCCTCTCTCGTGCCCCACCCACTCCACCTGAAGCCACAATAATATCAGGATGGTTTTGGAGGCTATTGGAGTCCTCAGCAAGTTCTTCTACGGGCGTAAGACTCTGACGTTCAAATCATTAACGCCCGGCTAATTAGCCGTATTTTACCCCGGTGAATTTCGGGAACGAGGTCAGCCAGGGTTAATTTACCGGTCAAGTAGGCCTCGAGACCTATTTCCCCGTGCCCTAGCTGCTAGTACTGATAGAAGCTCTCTCTTCTCGTTTGCGCCATGGGGGTACAAGCCTTCCCCGGCCGTATCTCTTTCATGGGGAGGCCGTACTTTGCAGCCGACGGCGCAACCGTCGATACTTGCAAGTCTGGGTACGAGACCAGCAAGTCTTGCGGCTCGCAAGGATGCCGATTTTGGTGACTCGATCGCAGACGCTGAAACCCCCATACAGGAGGTTATTGGAGCCGACTATGGATTGTCAAAGAGTGTGAAGATGAAGAAGATGAAGAAGATGAGGAGAGATAGAGACTCAGAGAGATAGACGGCGTCACATTCAGAGAACTACTTAGAAAGATGCCAATCGTACTATTGCCACATGTTATGGCGTTCATATCTGGCTAGGAAGTACTGCGGAAGTAATCTTACACCTGCATTGATCGTTGTTACATTGCGCCTTGTCCGAACTTAGCTCGTTAAAGATATCGCAACCGCTTTAGCTAAGGGTGCCTGCTTGGATGCCTCAAAGTTAGCAAGGTCATGCCATCCCAAATAGCAATGACTCGTCGCCGTGGCAGCCCACGCCTGTGGAGAATCGATTGAAGCTTATAGCTGACAGACATTTGCGTTAACGTCACGACTCATGCGCCTTCTTCCACACCCGTCCCGGTAAGCCTAGCAATCCCCCTCTCCTACACACCTCCTCCAGTACCTCCACATCAACGTCCACACCCATCGCTCCCGAGATCTCAACCGCAACACCGCGCGGGCGGCTTGGATCAAATGCGACCAGGATGTCGACGAGTCCTGAGATGGGCGGTCGTTCAGGTGTGGTCATCTTGATCTGCGCATGCCGTGACGGTCCAACAACATCGTCCATATCCGTGTCCGCAAAGAGGTTGTCGCGGTCAGTAGGCGGCGGGGTCGGGAGTTTCACGTTCACAGGGATGCTGCGAGGCTGGATGGACCCTGTGCAAAAGGTGAGGAACTTTCACCAGCGACCCGGATCCGTCGACAATAGATGCTCACCTTTCAGTACTGCTTGCAGGTCGTCTTCAGTGACATCGGTGTCGTCGGCGTCATCCCCAAGCGGGGGCATGTTGAGCCCCTCAGGGACCCACTGGCAGCTCGTGAGGATCTCGTTCAGCCAGCACTGCGCTCGCACAATCTGCGAGGGAAGCACTGTCAGAACCGTCTGAGCAGGACTGACGTGCATATCTTTATTACCTCGAGGATGCTCCACACTTCCTTCAGTGTCCGCACGGGGATGGTTTCGAGCACGAAACCCGGTTCGTCCGGAGCGGTCAGCCGTAGTTGCAAAGGCGGGTGTACCGAGTTCGGAGACGTCTGAGTACAGGATCAGTGAACGGCTCAATACGAACGTACGCGAACTGATTACTGACATATACTGCCGTATATCGCTCTGGCGAGACTTGCGTCTGCGGATCTCGAATCAACTGCAGACGAAAGCTGATGAGTGCCAATGCCTAAGCGAAGCCTAGCATGTGCAGACGTACCAGGAGGTCCACCCAGCTCCCCGCTCCGAAAGAAGGCATCATAGGTACGTTGTCCATGCCTCCCATCTCGTTGAACGGATTGATCACGAACTCGATCTCGCGCATGCGCGACTGGCTCATCACGATGCCCGGATACTTCCCGCCCTCCGTGAAGTCGAGGATCCACGTGAACTGCTGTCCCTGCAGTGCCTGCACTTCCCGAGCGGCAGGGAAGATGAAGTCGATCTTGATGTCCGTCACAAGTGTGGAAGACGACTTCGTGTCGATGGCAGAGATCAGCGTGGAGTCTGCATGGTGAGCTGGAGGGGGCGTTGGAGAAAGTACTAGAGTGGCGAGAGTGATGCCAGGCGGACGAGGATGAGAGGTGAGGACGTTACGAATGTGCTGGAAGGGAACGTCAAGCAAAGGGAGATGAGGACTCGGGGGAGTTGGACCTGCTGCGGGTGACGTGCGCAGCAGCTTGAGATAGGCCAGAGGCGACAGGTATGTCAAGAAGGATATTGAGGGCGTCGTGAGGTAGGGTAGAGGGAGTGTATGCGCTCGCATGAGGAACACGTCCAGCGGCGCCGCAGACGATCCTCTCTCTGTGCTGATATGCTATGAGCAAGGAAATCGTTCTTTTCAGCAAAGGCGCCCTCACCTGAGAAGTACGTTCGCCTCTCTGCTAGCCAGGTTCTCGACATCGATCGCCATCCTGTCAATGACTGTGAACCACCGAAGACCACCGTCGCCTTCGCTCAGGGCAAGATGGTCCAGCTTCATCAGGTACGAGAGATGATCTGAGAGCAGATTGCCTATCCGCGCCGCTTCCACGTTGTCGCGAACGGAGTCGTCCTTCTGCACCTCCTTGAGGAATGCACGTATAGCACCTGCAAGGAATCCGTCCATGGAGATCGAGTTTCCGGTCGACGAGTCTGCTGTACTATTGGGAATAGCATATGCAGTTTTTAAGGATGCCACATCTATGACCGGGTTGACTGGGTCGGTGCGGTCCACCGCGAAGATGATATCAACCACAAGGACCTTGCCTCCCATAACGACGGCGACCCGGCCGTCACTTTCGGGTTCGTTGAATGCTTCCATGCCTGCGCTAGTTGCCCATTCAAGCAGTCGCTTCAGGAACCAGTCGATGAGCTGCATGCGCTCCAGAGGAACATCCTCTCCAAACGTGATGCCCACTCGTTTCCGGAGGGTGTTGACCACATGTCGCATTCTCTGGTCGGACTATGTGCAAAGAGAATCAAACCGGCGTAAGTACTTCTGATTACCCAGCGCATGACATGTATCTGTCTGACCCACTTGTTGCACTGCGTGAGATATAGATGCATGCTGCCGGTAGAGGGACAGAAGCTTCGGATTTGAGAGCGGCAGAGAGAGATGCGCATTCAAGGACACCGCTGCCTGATTCGTGGTATCCACAATTCCCCTCAACGTCGAGAGGGTCTCTTCTGGAGATGACGCAAACGGGTGAAACCCGTGTGAGAACGGATGTAGGCCGTTCGTCGGAAAAGCATCTGGAGACGTGAACTGTTGAAGCGCGGTGAGCACAGTCGCAGGGAGGGGGTTCTTGAGATCAGTCATTCTGATCAAGAACATGACGGTCAGAAGTCAATCATAAACGACACCTCAAGACCCGGCTAGTGGGCCTGACTGCAGAGACTCACTTCGCAGTGGAGGGAAGCTGCGCCGTACTTGGACTCAGCTCACGCCTAAGTAAGTAGTGGCAGTATTCACGCAACGCTCACTACGACAATCAGATCGAGCTACCTGAGTAGACCAATCTGTCAGTTCCAACTCTGCATCTGAACGACTGCACTCGCCGTCTGGCATTTAGCGGAGGATGGTTATGGTGGCGGGAGGGAAGTTCCTCCAATCGCTCTCGCAGCGTTTCGAGTTTGTGATAAGATAAGATTGGGCGTCAAATGCAATCACCAGTACTTTGCGGTCCATTGATCTACGTAAGTACTCCCTCTTGAAGTTCAGTGTGAGTAAGTATCTCACATCCTTGAACGAAAACAGCTGAAGTACTTGAGCAATGCCGGTGACTGCTTCTCTTGTCGACATGCATGCCGACATGAGCATGTGGGTTACTGTCCGGTGACCGAATCATGCGCCCGCCCCGCCGAAATGATCAGAAGTGATTCTGCTCATCCTGGTAAGTACTTACTGTATACCGTGACTCACGCACGCCCACCATTCCTGCGGCCACAATTTCTTCCTCATCGACTCATCATCCTTCAACAGGGCCCATTTTTAGACAGTATGATCGCCGCGATGCGCGCAACGCCAGGCTCAAGCTTCGAGCCCATCGGCCACAGGCGGCGGGCACACTGCGCCGGCGGGGTTCGATGTCCACCCGTCACATACATTCAGAAGCTCCGTCACGAGCGGATTCAATATTTACCCTGACCCCTCTCTGTGACCGGACCATCCCCGGGAGGTTCGCTGTCGGATACGAGTGCTTGACGCACACATATGAATGCAGGCGGCCTCCTCATGGTCCCCAGGTTCGACGTCGACACGCCTTGCGGCCTCCTTCCCTAGCTCTCGTCATGCTCGCCCTCAGCTTTGTCGCTCTTGCGCTCTCAGCCTGCTCCGTCTCGGCGGCGGCATCAGGCTTCGTGGCGCCACCGGCGGAGCTCTTCTCTCCTCTCGTGGCGCAGAAGGTCCTCAAGACCGCGACAGCCTTCCCGAATCCCGCCCAATACCCACAGTACACTGACCGTGTCAATGGGGAATGGATCTGGTTCACGCCAGACCAATGGACCACGGGGTTCTTCCCTGCGACGTTGTACGCAATGTACGAGCGCACCAAGCTCTGCACCCATTCGAACGCGGGAGACGCGTCGCAATGGCTTTCACTTGCTCGTACATGGTCGACAGGCGAGGTCCCGCTGGAGACGAACACTGGGGTCGGTCATGATGTCGGCTTCCTCAGCTTCCCTTTCATGGACGAACTCACGGTGTCGGTACTTTTAGCATGATATGATATGCGTGCGCAGGCTAACGTTGTCTGTAGGGATCCGAACAACGAGACCGCCGTTCAGGCGGTCAATGCATTCGCGAACCATCTCGCCGGGCGATTCAGTCCAATCGTCGGCTGCACCCGTAGCTGGGATACGTCCGATCCGACTGACTTTCAGGTACCGGTATCTATACCGTATACTGAGCGGAGTGATCTCACATGCTCGTGTGTCCTACAGGTTATCATCGACAATATGATGAACCTCGAGGTATGCAGCTTCGCCACTCGTCATGGCATTGCGGCTTATGTATGTTTTGGCTGGCCTAGGTTCTCTTTGCCTCCGAGAAGCTCACGGGAAATCACACTCTGCGAGATATTGCTATCTCGCACGCGGATAAGACAATGGTGAACCACATTCGGCCGGATGGTTCGTGCTCTCCCTGGCCTCGTGTCTTCAAACTTACTGATCGTACACACAGGCGGCTCATACCATGTCGTGGACTACAACTCTACGACCGGTGCGGTCATACGTCAACGCACCTCTCAGGGTTATGCCGACAACAGGTATGGTTGATCAGCCATACATCGCGTCGCTGTCTGACGTACCCGTTCACCAGCACATGGAGCAGAGGCGAAGCATGGGGCCTATACGGCTTCGCTAACAGTACGTGTTTGGGACAGAATGTGCGCCAGTTCAAAGTCTGACTGCTTCTAAAGTGTACAAGCACACGAAGAAGTTCGACTACCTCCAGACGGCTCGCCGGATAGCCACGTACTTCATCACCAACATCCCTTCTGACGGCGTGGTGCCTTGGTGAGTGACGCATGGCTTCACGCTGTAGCGACGCTGAAGCAGTAGCGCCACAGGGACTTCAACGCACCACTCGTGCCGAGTCCGCGCCCGGCCGACTCGTCTGCGGCGATGATCGCCGCGAACGGCCTCCTCTTGCTGGCCGACCAAGAGTTGTCCGTGTTCAACTTCTCTGGGTCCGCGTACTACACGAACGCTGCTATCAAGGTGTGTACGTCCATAGAACAGACCGCGTTCGAGACTAAACTTCGCGCCCAGATCGTCCGCGACAACACGAAGCTTGCATGGGCCCCTTCATGGCAGAGTCTCCTGTCCAATGGCACCGTCAACAACCCGCAACATAACAATCTCACCGGGATTGTGTATGGTGTGTATATCGCGTTGTCCGTGTTTAGGAGTAGCCGCTGACTATGCCATGCAGGTGATTACTACTTCATAACGGCCGGGAACGAGCTCGTCTCTCGTGGCCTTGCCAGCTGCTAACGTTACAAGCACGAACGATTCCATACGACACGACATGACATGACGTCGTTCTACCTCTCTACTTGTAAAGTTTTGCCTGCTGCAAGACACTCGCCTCTTCTTTTGTGAATCATCACGCTGGATGCGAGACAGTCATGATCACCAGCTTCCGAGAAATAATACTGATCAGCTGGCAAATGCACTGTGTACAGCTTTCAGTATGCATGGTATACATTCTCCATGTGCTACAACCTAGATCTACAACAAGTTAGATATCTTTCTCCTATACGTCCCCGCATTACGAAAGGCGAAGGGCGTCGCTACGACGCTGCTGCTGCTGCGGGGGCCGCGGCGGCGGGTGCCTCCGCGGCCGTTTTGCTCTTCCCGAACGTCGGTACGATTTGACGGCTTCCGTCCATGAACGCCTTGATGTCGGCATCGGTGACCTTCGCTCTCGCCTGCGAGTTGCCCAATCTGCGTCAGCAATGCTCTGTGAGTGATGACGGGGAGACGGAACATACGTCTTGGAACTCCTTGACAAAGTCCTGGAGGACCTTGATGCACTTGCCCTTCAGCTCGCCCGTGAGTAGACGGCCTGCACGGTACTCCTGCAACCACGCGGAACTGGGTCAGCGCTCAACTTGTAGCGGCGAGTGGCGCATCAGACGCACCTCGCCCATTTTCTTCCACTCCTCGTCATCGTCCATGAAGAACCCAAGGTACTGGTATGCGACATCGACATCGGGGTTCCCGCCGAGCCGCCTGTGCTCTTCGACGGTCTCCTGTCCGCCCGAGAAGCCGTGCTTGTTGACCTTGTTCTTGATCTGCGCGGGGGAGTCGTTCATGTAGATGCTCGAGTTCGCGTCCGACGCGCTCATCTTCGTCTGCGGGCCCTGGAGCGCCGGGAAGAACTTGGAGTGGATGAGCGCGGGCTTCGGGTACTTGAGCTTGGCCGCGACGTCGCGCGTGAGGCGGAAGTACGGGTCCTGATCGATCGCGCAGGGGATGAGGCAGGGGATGTTGGACTGCGTGCCGAAGATTTGGGGGAAGGAGTTCGAGAAGGATGGGGCGGCTTGGATAGAGGCGAAGTGGATCTTTCCGATGTTGTCTCTGTGCGCAAGACGAAAGTTCAGGAAAGGAGTGACCGGAGTCGCGCGTGATCATACTCACGAGTCATTGAAGCCAAACGTCGCCTTCGCCTGGTTAATGGTGATTTGCCGCGAGATCTTGGAGACGTTGCGATAGAAGGCGCCGCCGACAAAGTCGTAATCGCTGAAGATGAACGTCTTCTCAAGCTTGAATCCGACTGCGATGATATCTCGCGCGTTCCGCTTCGCGAACTCGTACGTCTGCTCGACCTTGAGCTCGTGCTTGAACAGGAACTTCTCGTCGTCCGTCAGTTGCACCACCAATGGCACGTCAAAGACCTCCTGCAGCCATCTTCCCGTCGGTATCGTCAGCACACGATCGCCGTGCCCCTCCATCCTGCTCAGAGTAGTACTCACTTGGTGAAGATGAACGGCACCATATGCCCCAGATGCATACTATCGCTGCTCGGCCCACGTCCGGTGTACAAGAAGAACGGCTTGCCCTGCTCATACCGGTCGAGGATTTGATTGAAGTCCCGGTGCGAGAAGAACATGCCTCTCCGGAGGAAGACGTGCGGCTTGTGGCCCGTCAGTCGCTCGAATCGCTCGAGCAGCGCTGCATCGACCCTCCGGGTGCCGAACTGGTCGACAAGCTTGTCGTAGTCAATGGCAAGCTGCTTGCCGTCCTCCGAGACCTGGCCCTGCACATCCCAGGGGGTGACGACCTGACCGTGCGCTTCCGTGGCCGCAGGCTTGATGGCTGGGGCGGCGTCGGTCTGCTCAGGATGTGGTGGAACGGTCGACGATGGCTCGGCAGACATGATGGTCAAGGAGTGAGGTGTGTCTGAACGCCAGAGACGTTGACTCGAGCGAATCCCTCGGCGAGCGGCATGATCGGTGCAAACTGTTATCTCAGATCGCCGCCGTCCCATTCATTTTCAAAGTCTCACGTAACGAGGTGTACTTACCGCGATATGTGAATGATCTGGGACCGGCAGTCGGAGGAATTCTGAGCTGGCAGTGCCCGCACGGAAGGAGAATCTGAAAGCGTATAATGATATTTTTGTATGCGATGAAATCCGGATCGATGATGTATAAAGTACAAATTGCTACAGTCGAGGTCAATAGAGGTGGCTATGTACGTGAGTAGGAGAGTCATATGCTATGTCTGCGCCAGAGAGAACGTGGGAGGGTCGTCATACACGAGAGGTGTCCATGATTTTCTACAGCTGCGCCCCTGGCCCCCACCGCCAGCCCGCCACAAACCCTGTTGCACCCTTGGGCAACATGCACGACCAGACAAAAACATAGACGGCGGCGGTGGAGGGGCGCATCGACGTCGAAGTGGTTTTCGACAACGTCGAGGGAGACGATCACGGCTTGCGGAACTCGACAAGCACAGTGTAGATCGTGTTGAACGCAGTGTATATCTCTTCACGGACCTGAACGGCCAGTGATAATCGGACGTTAGCGAACGTGTCCCACAGTAACGATGTACGTGCACCTCCAGGAGGCGGAGAAGTTCACACAATGATAGATGATGGTACTTTACCTTGGCACCCGTCAAGACGATCTTGCCAGACACGAAGATGAGGAGCACGACCTTCGGCTTGATCATGCGATAGATCAGACCGGGGAAGAGCTATAGCCAACGGTCAGCGACAGTCATGGCGGCGAAGCAGCAAGATAATCGTACCTCAGGCTCGTAGGAGCTGAACTGTCCGTGGCTGTACGCAAGTCCCTCAAGACGGATGGGGAACTTGACGTCGCACGAGCCGACGATGTTCTGGATCTTGAACTCCGAGAACTTCGCGTCGAAGCCAAGCTTCTGAACGATACGCGCATATTTGCGCGACGCCAGCCGCGAGTCATCCTCCGACTTCGCACCAGTGACGACCATCTTGCCCGACGCGAAGATGAGGGCCGTGGTCTTCGGGTCACGGATACGCATGATGACAGCGGCGAAACGCTGAAAAAAAAGCGCGACGGAGGGAAGTCCGACCGCTCTGCATCAGAAATTAGAGGTACAAACCTTGGGATTATACTCCGCGTTCCTCGCATGCAGCGCGATCGTCTTAAGGTCCAAACGGCAGTCAAGGTTGACGGTCGCGACAATATTCTGAAGCGTCGGTACGATGCCCTCGACGGCAGTGATGTGTTGCTGCTCTAAAGTGAGAGGCGCAGGGGTAGCGGGGATAGTAGAAGGGGGTGAGGCGGGACCGGCGGCGCTGGCCTGGGTGGCACCTGTCACGGTCGGCGACTGTGACTGAGTTTGCGACTGCTGCTGCTGTTGCTGAGACTGTGCAGGCTGCGCAGTCGTTGGCTGGGGTTGCGAAGAGTAGACGGGGGCAGGCCCCGGCAGCGCAAGACCAGTCGGACCTGGGAGGTACGGGTTGGATGGGAAGGGGAGCGCGAGACCGCTAGACGGTTGTGGTTGCTGCTGCGACTGCGCCGCGAACGGTTGCGGCTGGCCTTGCTGGTACTGCTGCTGCTGAGCAGGGTGCGCAGGGCGACCAAAGGTGACCTGGCGAGTAGAGAGCGCGAAGGACATGGTGGTCGTAAAGAAAAATCAACCGTGGGAAAACGCAGTGCGGGGGGCGAGAGGAGGGACCCGACGTGACCCTGGGCCTTATATACGTGCCTTTTCAAGCTCCGCTTCAATCGCGTGATCGTTTATAATCGATGGCCGCTCCTCGATCAATTTTCCTTATCATGACTCATTCCAGTTCTTTCTGACGGTCTCTGCCACCGTCTCCACGTCGTTCTCGTCGTCGTCCACGTCGTGCACCTCTCTCTCGACGTCCTTTGACCCCTTGGCACCTCTGAACGAACTTCGCCTCGGCATTCCGCTCAGTACGACACCCAGAAAGCTCAGACGTACGAGGCCGGATCTTGCGTCGTGTGGGAGGCACGGGAGCAGTTGATTGTTCGACAGTGGACGCTGGCGACCACAATGAGCTTCTGAAGGCCTTCCCTATCAACCGCCCTGCTGTCTTCTCACTAGGATCGCTCCCAAAGGAGTGCTGCCGTTCTCATCTCGTTTGGGAGTTTTCTTTCGCTCGTATTAGAGGCGGCGGTGCAATCAGCGGTGCGTCCTTTGTCGAAGATTCATGAGCGCTCCGTTCGGAGAACAAGGGAAGGGGATGCGCCTTTGCGCGCTTCGATCGTGACTTGGGAGCAGAGTGAGCGGCAGCGGGGTATCATCCGGCTAATGTGAGCTCTTGCTACGCTGGGGGCGACATCTGGGAGGAAGCAGAGTATCTTGAGGCCTCGTGAGTTTGCGGAACGAAGGGGAAGCGTATCCGTGTCTATTACTACAAAGTACAGCAGAATACAAACATTAGATAGAGCTATAAAGTTATCTGCGCAGGGTATGCGTCCAAGGATCAAGGGGGTAACGAACGAATATGGTCCCAGCGCGCGCGGATCTTCCGCCCTCAGTCGAACTCAAACGTGTCTCTATGCTCATCTCCGCCGGAGACATGTCTGAGCAGCGGATCGAGTGATGCCAACTCGTCTTTGATCCCAGCGCGCGCGCAGTCGTCCAGCTCTTTCAACAGCGTGGCGATCAATTTCTGCAGTGGAATCATGGCAGATTGTGACAGATGGATCATAAGATGCGCGCACGGAGAATGAAATGGGAGGATGAACACGAACCTTGAGCTTGCTGTCGATTTGCCTTACGGTATCCCCCAAGGTCGTCGTCCAGCTTGGTGGCGGGCTGCCGGGACCACCGCTGTATATCGAGCTCGTGCCGGCGTGTGCGATGCCCCACAAACTGCTGTCGCTGTCGTTTGCAGGCCCCGTCTCAGCTCCGGAGAAGAGGTAGGAGACACCAGGGTGAGGTGATAATAGTCCCAGGGGACCCATCATGCTGTGTGTGCTGGAGAAGGGGGAAGGTCCGAGGATTTTGGATATCTTGTTGTACAACTCGGAGAGAACGTCTAGGAGCGAGAGGAGTGTTTGGTGGTAGTCGAGAGGGAAGGGCTGTGTGCGTACTGAGCTGCGCGTTGTGTGCAACAAGAGGTGGAGACGTACGACATGTGGTAGGGACATGTATGCTTCGGACGGGTCTGTGTACGACAGAGCATAATCTGCGCCTGCTGGTCGCTTCGAACCCCGGGCCTTGAATAATCGCTACAGAGTGCACGAGATGAACAGTGGATCCAATTCGGTCGGTCGAAAGGTACGTACGATCTTAGGCCTATCACTATCCTCCTTCAACAGTTCGTACTCCGACAGTACGTTCCAAATCCCTCGCAGGAGATCTTGCGGCTCCTTTACGTCAAATTGGTTCGCCAGTGCCATGCCAAGGACAGCAAACCGGTATGTTCTGGGCTAGGGTTGTCCGGCGGGGGCGTATCGCACAATTGGAGGACCACTCACCGCTGCTTCATGACAGTGTTGTTGAACGCCCTGTCGAGCTCGGTCCGTGTGATCATGATCGTGTGGAACCAGTGACTTCGTCTGGGGTAGGCACAGTTGCCTGGTCGGCGAGTCTCGCAGACGGACTGAAATTGAGACGCACCCTTCGTGGACGTTGCGCAAGTAAGTGAGGGTGATGATCCTCTTCTTGACAAGCTCTCTCAGGACGTCGACCGACGTCCCCGGGGGCAGACTTCCATTCGTCTGTAGCGACGCCCCCGCGGAGGAGCTGACACCGTCGCTGTGGAGGGACTGCACGTCCCACTCGCGGGACATCGTCGCAGTTGTGGGCGTAGGGACCGACGACGGGTACGGAAGGCTCGGCGGGGCTGCTGGGAAGGAAGACGGGGGCGCGCCGCCACCGCTGGCCGCGTTCGGGTTGGACTTGAAGCTGGCGAGCAGGTTCTGTGCGGACGACTTGCGCCGCATGGCGGGTCGCGGGGGCTCCGAGATGGGCGCCATAGACATAACAGGATTGAACCCATTGAAGGCAGACATGGCTGATGGTCGCCCGCCGACTGCGTGGAAATCTCGCCTGGCGGCCGCGGTGATGGGGGATGGGAAGTTCAAGCGGACGAGCACGACCGCGCGGTTCCATGATCCTAGCCGGGTAAACAGACGATGCTTACTGCTGCATAGTAAGCCATCATTGATTTGTTTAAATGCCCTGCTTACTCGGTAAGATTCTGGTTAACATTGGTCAACTTCAAGCTTAAATGCCGGATCTTATGCAATCTAATCAACGATCGCGTCTCCCCGACAGACATCTTCGCCCGCCACAGCTTGTCCTTGTCCTCTTCCTCCTCCATTACACACTCGCCGCTGCACGACATACCGATCGCACCATGGCCGACATCAACGCCATCGCGAAGCAGTTCACTGACTTCTACTACTCGACCTTTGATGCAAACCGTGCGGGTCTCCAGAGCCTCTACGTGCGTCTTAGTCGCAAATGTTTCTTATGTATCTGACATTCTCTGCGTCATCCACACAGCGCGATCACTCCATGTTGTCCTGGGAGGGCACCCCCATTCAGGGAGCGAACGCTATCTCTGAGAAGCTGACTGTGAGTCTCTTTGTCTGCACTTCGATCATCCTCGCACCGGAGGCCTGACGGAAGTCCTAGACTCTGCCCTTCGAGAAGGTCCAGCACAAGGTCACCACCCTGGACGCGCAGCCCTCTTCGCCTACCGTTGCGAGCCTGATTGTCAGTGTGACGGGTCTCCTGGTCGTACGTCCGAATTCACTTATTACGCGTGTACTCGGAACCCGACGTGACTCCCCGCGGCGGCACAGGTCGATGACAGCACGAACCCCCTCCAATTCAGCCAGGTCTTCCAGCTAATACCCGATGGCGGTAGCTACTACGTGTAAGTGCCTGTCACGTCATGTAAGAGAGCGTGTGTTGACGCTGGACTGGCCAGCTTCAACGACATCTTCCGTCTCAACTACGGCGCGTAGTGAGACCATCTTGATCTGAGGCGCGTCCTTGACGGTCTAGATGCGACAGCAAGATCGGAAGAAGTCTCGGTTCAGTGTAGGACGATAGGTTGGATGCCCAGAGCGAAGTTGTACCTCATACTTATTTTGTCGACTATAATGTCACCTTCAGTCATCGGTACTCCTGCGTGTCTGGACACGCCCTCTCCACGTATTTGTTTACGAGCATCCCATGAGCCCCTGACTGACACAGCAGACTACGGACGCCTTCAGATACTAATTTCATGATCTACCCGACGCGGTCGGGCGCTTGTTGCCACGAAGCTTGTCCTGCCTCGCGAACCTCCTGCCCAATTGCCTGAGTCACCCAAGGTCCTAGGGTTGCCCGCAGCTCGCACAGGTATATCATCCCCAATATCCCTTTCACAAAAATGAGAACTCCTGGTACAACCTTGCTCTCCCTCCCGCACCCTGAGAAGATCCTTCCGAGCACTTGCTTGCCGGCTCAAATTGAGCGCAATCGACGACATTCATGACTCACGCGGGCACGAACACCACGCTCAGCGCGTGGTTTCAGCGCGCCACGCACAAGCTCGCCGACATAAAAGGAGCCTCCTCGTCGACGAAAGGCGATCGCAATCCCACATTTGTATCCTCTCCTTTCGACGTGAAGACCAGCAGCATGACGGCCCAGCAGACGCAGACGCGCGCCGTTGCAGTATTCTGCGGGTCCTCGACCGGGAACCAGCCCGCCTTCCTCAATGCAGCGAAGTGTACGTGCTACTCTCATCGCGATCTGCTCATCTGTTGATCGCAGCCCACCGCGTGTAGCGCTTGGGAAGGCGATCGCTGAGGCTGGTCGCCCGCTCGTGTACGGCGGAGGCTCGAAGGGGATCATGGGTGCGGTGTCGGGTGCAGTCTTGGACGCAGGAGGCGACGTAACGGGAGTGGTCCCGTACGCAATGGTAGCTGTTGGAGGTGAGGTGGACCAGACAAAGGGACATCACGCGCCGCACATTCTGCTGAAGGAGAAGGGCAGGGAGAAGGTACGTCTTGCAATACTGCGGCATGGGTGAACGAGACTCACCTCCGTGCGTCTGCCAGGCTGAAGTTGTAAGTGATTGTTATGCTGCCTGATAAGGGCGAGAGAATATCTGACGCTCTGGTTGCAGGTTGTCGTGAACTCTATGCACGAGCGCAAGGCGGAGATGGCAAGGCGCTCGTGCGGATTCATCGGGCTGCCGGGAGGCTATGGCACGTTCGAGGAGGTGCTCGAGGTCGTCTGCTGGTCTCAAGTTGGTATTCACAGCAAACGTGAGTCCCAACAACTGTCGATGCGTTCGAGTCTCACGAGCATATGTAACAGCGGTACTCGTCGTGAACGTCCTGAACTACTGGAACCCCTTGCGAGAGTTGGTCCGCAACGGCATCGAGAACGGATTCATCCTCGCAAAGAATGAGGCCCTTCTACGGTTCGTCGAGGGTCCCGCCGATCTCGCCGAGCACGAATCCTTCGATTGGGGAAAGGCTACCATGGAGGCTCTTGACAAATGGCAAGGCGCTCAGGCTAGCCACTTCTACGACTGGACGTTGCGCAAGGACGGCAAAACTGAGGAGGATGTCCTCGGCGCGGTTTAGTGCGTACGCACAAGACACGGACAATGGGTTCGGACTCGGATTATGGTGTACACATGTATGCGTAGAGGTATATCCGGACAATGTGAGACACTAGCGATCAAGGAGTCTGTCCAAAAGGATTAGTATCCGATCTACTCCCAGCCCTCCTCTCCGCTCTTCCTCCCTCTGAAGTTGCATTCGACCAGCAAAGGCACGACATCCCCTGGTTCGGAGAAGAAGTCCATGAAAGCCCACCCGCGTATGCGCACGTCGCCACTATCGTTCACCTTCTCGCCGTCTCCATCAGCATTCGCTGCCTCACCAGGCCGATTCTGGCTATCGCCGCTGAGCTGGTCAAGCAGCCACTTTCCCAGGCGACCATTGACACCTTCGATGCCGAGCCCGACCTTTGGCCAGCCAAACCCTCGTGCCACCACCGGCGGGAATGCGAGGAAGGAGGCAGCAGAGAAGAAGCTGATGTTCAGAACCGGCGTCGATGCATCGTCCGATGGCGGCAGGAGAACGTCTGTCGCAAGCTTCATCTTCTCGGGTATTGAGAGGAAGGAAGGGATGTTATACCTGACGACACACGAGTCAGCCGTCCTTCAATTGTACTGCGCTGCGAAGGAGAAGTGTACTCACCAGTCGTGCGTCCGAACAAGGGTGCCCTTCAGCGTCCACGTAAATCCGTCCTTCGCACTATCTGGCCACGCCGTCGGATGAATGCCCAGACCTTCCAGGCCGTCCTCCCAACCGGTGCCGTCGCCGCCAAAGCGGCTCAGCATGACGACCTTTCCGCGCACTTCGCCCAACTGCGGGATCCTGTTCTCCAGGAACCACATTTCCCGGCCTCCAGGTCCGTCCATGATTTCGTCGTGCACACATTGCGAGAAGTATGGCAGCGGAGTAGTCGCGAAGTCTTCCTGCTTGATGGACATGACAACGGCCTCGTGGCACGTCTTCGGGGCCGTGAGGAAGTCGTGAATAGTGCTGAGGATCTCTTGAAATGGCGTGCGTTGCGGGTATATGCCGTGGTAGGCGATAAGGCGGCCGTCCACAACGGCTAGCCGGATGTCCAGGACGCGGATGCCTGATTGCAATTGAACGGCAAGAGGTGTCGAGAGAGATTGGCATTGGGAGACTGGCCACCCGTAGAATGCCATACTACAAAGCAGCTATGGTATTAGCGGCATGGCGCAACATCAGGTCTGATGAACATACGTATCATGAGTGCCCGGTAGGAGAAGAGACGACAATGGAAGGGGATCCGGCATCTGGGATAAGAAACTGGCCATGTCGCGACGCTCAAAGACTGATAGCCTATAGCATCCCTTAGATATCTAGCCATCCCATACTCCGTTATTGACTGTTGAGAACACGTCCGCGCGAATGCGACACACCTTGCTACGGTATATTCGCCACGGTCCATCGGAAGGGACACGGACGGATTTCCATTTCGCCCCTAGTTTCAAGGGAATGGTAGCCGTCAGACCGTTGGGCAAGCCAAGCTCCTCCTTCTCTGAGCCGCATTGCTCGATGTGCAGGCCGTTGCACGCCTCCGGTGCTGTGATCGTCGCTGACGTATGCGGCAGTACCGCCACTCTGGGTTGGCCATCAGGCTCTCGAGTGATACCTGGCGACTGGACATGTATCAGAAAAGGTTCCCGGGTCTCGTTAAAGAGTGCAAGCTTCATCTGCGCGATGATGACAGGAGGTATAGGTATATGAGCGTTCGTGCTCAACTCGAAGAGAAGGGAACAGGTTTGGTTTCCCCATCGAGCGAGCTGCGTCCACCTAACCGAGTGGCGGTGCTACCCACTAACCGCCGGCTCCTGTGTCGTTCTTGTTCGTCCCTCCATTTCCGTCTTGCAGCTACAGCCCACTACCAGGAAAATCCCCGCAGGCTGCTGGGTCAGGTCTGCCCCTGACACCCCAGACAGAAGTCTGACTTATCTGGCAATGCCACCGCTATGATAGCGGGTAATAACCGCGATGGGGCCGGGCGAGTACTTAGTATGTCGTCTCCTTGGTGTCATCGCCCCCCTGCCGGTATACAAGGTGCACCAAGCTATGTGAGCTATATCATCGCAGCGAGGTGTATAATACATCCCATTTGCAGAATCCTTTTAATCCGATCGAGTCACTTTGTCTACTTTTGTGCAGCGGTCAGCATATAATCCTCCTTTACGCCAGATGCAACCTCAACCTCGCGGTCACTAAGTACTTCTACAGAGTGGTGAGCATCATTCTCAAAAGATGACAGTTGTCCTCCGCAGCTGATGTAAGGACACGCTCACTCAGGACATTATGACCACGTTTCCTCTGGAGATCGATCTTTCATTATCAACGAATGTCGAGACGATCCCGGCCGCCTTGCTGCCTGCTCCCTCGTCTGCCGCACATGGCATCTTGCCAGTCGAGCTCATCTCTTACGCGAGGTTGTCCTGCAGGTCACAAGTTGAACGCGGCGACATCTGGTGGACTTCCAGCATATTCTTGACAGTTCTCTCAACAACATCGGCGACTTCGTCGAGGAGCTTCATCTCGTTGGGCATAACGATGACAATGACGCAGAGGACGCCTCCCAACGGCGAAGAGCCTGTCCCTAGAGATGGTTGTCGTTTCAAGCCTCGCTCGTGCGCTTCCCCGTCTCCATACCCTCGTCGTACACAAACTGCGAGTTGTCAGGAACGGCCTTCGACTCAGCCCAGACTCACGACCCGCCATGCGTCGCGTCGGTGTTACTACCACGCCACACAGCTTGAACACCACGTGGCATCGCATAGTGACCATGCCATTGCATGGTCACAACTTACGGTTGTCGTAGAGCAGGCGCATTTGGTGGTGAACAAACGAGGGGAAGTAGTGTATGTACATGATCTTCAAGCATCATGCATCGATATTTCAGGTCCTACATAGCAACTCTTCCAAAACACCGACCATCCCATTCGGTACGGCCCTCGCCTCGAGGAGATCGAGCCGCTTGAGCGGAAAACCGCATGTCTTCCGGTACTTTAGACAGATGACAAGGAATTCAGCCAACCACTTCTCCTCAGACTCGATGTCTACAAGCTCGATGTCCGTGAGCTCCCTGCAGACGAGGTCGCCAACGTGATCGGGCGTCATGAGCTCCTGGAAGGCGCAAGCAATGACCTCACAGTCCATGCCGACCAAGCGCAACGTTCGTAACTTTTTCGCAGAGCAGAAGATGTTCCGCCACATACGGACCACTGACACTTCAGGACCGATCCCCGACACGACAAGCGTTTCCAGCTCGGCAACTCGAAAGCCTTGCGGGAATACCGTCAACACCTCGTTGGGCTCGCTCTGGATGGAAACGTCGAGCTGAAGGACCGGGTCTCCGAGGCCACCGGTGGATGAATGGTAGCATCGGATGTGAAGAAGTCCCTTGGCGGCGTTCACCGCGAACTCCATCATGCGAATGTTGACTAGCCCTGCGAGGCGACTGCAGTCTTCGGGAAGCACGGCGTAGTCTGGGCGATCGAAGTCGGTATATTGCTCCGTAGTGACTATCTTGTACCTGGTTGCAGCAGGCAGGGCCATGTGTGATAGAAGTTCTGCAATGCTGGCGGGAGAAGGGAGGCAAGCGTGCATGCCGATAACGAAGGGAGGGACACGGGGCCGCCTTCGGGGGCGGTGAAGGAGATGAGCGAGGAAAGCTCTAGATGCAGGGACTCGAGACCTGGGCATTGCCTGAGGATCTGCAAGATGCGCCTCTGACTCGGCGGGTGCATCATCGGAACCCTCAACTCGAGCACTGACAAGCCGCTGTAGATCTCCGGGCGCCAGGAGAGGTGGATGGGGTGAAGACGCAAGGAGCGCAGTGCAGGGGCGTCCACGGACTTCCACGGATCGCTATCTCAGCACTCCAGTCCGTTTGGTCCGGAGGTATGGCGCACACTTTACCCTCACAAAGCACTAGACTTGCAACCGAGGAGATCATGAGCTCATATGGTCTGGGTACATAAAGACGAAGGTAGTATGTTCAAGCGTATATTTACAGATCAGCGACGTACTCTACACGGAGTATGCTAGGACTGCAACAAAGCAACTATACATAGGGTGCACCAATATACACAACACTGAGCACGTACCCGCGGAGCGCACCGGCCAGGCCATCTAGGCAGTTAGGACAGATTATACAAGACCATCACCTACAATATATATCTAGCATCGCGATACACCCATGAGGAAATGCACGGCATCTGACCCTCACTCCGCCTTCACGCTTCCATGTCTGCCCTCTTTAGGGGCTTCGAGGACGGTCCAGGACTCGAGCCTCCAGTCGGCGCAGTTTCGAACCTGAACAGGCCCACCGTGTTCCCGAACCCGGCGACACAGCAGCTCGGCGTACTCACGAACGGCGACACCCGCGTGAAGTGCAGCCTCGGTACGACGCCCCTCCGCTTCGGCAGCGGTGCAGTGAGGCGCACCGAGCCCGTGCTCGCGTTCGTCTCGTACTTTCGCCGTCGAGGTGGCTCGCGGCTGAGAGCAAGAAGTGGCGACGTCTGCAGGCGGCCCTCCGTCGGGTCGAACGTCCACAGCTCCCACCTGTCGAGGGCGGCTGCCGTCAGCCCCCCGAGTACTCCGACAAGAGATGCGCCTTCGGGTCCGTGCGCGCCCGCCGCGGGAGTGGCTGTCGAGCTCGGCGACGTATGCCGAAGACCTTGTCGCGCCCCACGTCCCAACCACCGCGTTCGACGGTCGCCTCGGCGACCCGCACCACGACGAGGCTCTGCCATATGGACGGCTGAGCGGGCGTCGCGAGGAAACTGGACGCCGGGGTCACGTCCTGCGGCCCCAGAGTCGCCTCGTCCTCAAAGTAGTCGGGGTTACTCAGGAAGAATGTCTCCGACGCCCGCCGGAGGGTATCTTTGTCCGATGCCCGACGGGAATGGACTCCATGGCCGGACACGGGAATGCGCTCGGAGGGGACTCCGATATGGACGACATCCTGGAGCGGGGTCGGACTGGAGTGTTGGTTCCAGTCGAAGCTACTGAGGCATTGCTCCCGCTGCGGGATCGATGGCTCAAGAGGCTGGATCTAGGCGCTTGCTGTGGTAGGTTGCGTGGACATGAACACCGGCGCGTGGGCAGAGTCAAGTAGGCGCGATAGAACTGAACGACGTGCCCGACAGAGAAGGTGATGGAGAAGTTCTCAACTGGGAGCTCGCCGCAAGTAGTGCACACAGAGGTATGCACTGGAGAGAGCTTCAAGGCACCGATATCGCCGAAGGGCTCCTCGAGGATGAACAAGCACTCGCGCGTGGACACGTCCCAAAGGGAGATCACGCCCGCCTGGGTGGCGGCCGCGACAATGATCCGCTTCGTCCCATCTAGCTCGACGCTGCAGACATGTGCCCTAGCGACCTGGTCTGAGGGGTTGCCTGCTGGGATGGAACATTCGCCTGCAACCACCGGGTTTGTCCCGTTGACGTCGCACAATTCGAACACTCCGTCGTCCAAGGAGAAGCCAACGACGAGCCGACCGTCCGCCTGGATAGGGAGGAGCATAGACTTCATGACTGACGCCGCCCGTGAGGGTCTGATGTATCGGGGACTAGCAAAAGCCAATATGTCCCATTCAACGACGTAGTCGCTCTCGTACGAGGCGTAGAGATGACATGTCAACTGTGAGGGCGAGTCCGCCGCCGGGCTCGTAGGCCGGTTTGAGAGCGCCGCCCCGTTTACTGGCTTCAATGAGCTGGTGAAGTGAAGGGAAGTGACGCCGTATGTGAGCTGATCAAGTTGTAGGTGTGGAAGGGGCTTAAGCTGATCCTTCCCGATGAGGAAGACGGCGATGGTTCCAGTGCCGGTGCCAACAGCGCAGACGTTACCCAGGTTATTCATAGCGACCGCGGTGATAGTCGTGGCAGCGGATGGCGTGCTGGCACTGCCGAGGACAAAATTGGAGGTATCGACCACGACGTGGGACTGCGTCTCGGTTCGCCAGATGACAAACTCGTTCTGCAGACCGACAGTCGCGACCGTTTTCCCATCCTCACTGGAGGCGATGAGGTCCACGTCCGTTGCAAACGCGCGAGGTAGAGTCGTGAAGGATATGCCGCCCTCCACAGATGTAGGCTCATCGGTTGTCGGGGACTCCGGCTCAACAGCGTGCCTCTGCGCCTCCAGCAGCTCTGCATCTTTGAGGAGATACAGCAGGAGCCCATACAGCAGCAGCGTCGTGCCGGTGATGGGCATCACGAAGGTCTTGAGGAGCCATGTCAGAGGGCGAAGTATACGGGCTCGGAAGCGTGATGGGCGTGGTCTGGAAGGCTTCCCAGTGTCTGCGGTAGCGGAGTCCAGGACCTGAGTGTCAGTATCGCCAAGGACGAGGATGGTCGGCGACTCGATGCGAACGTGGACTAGCGGGTCTCCGTGGGGATTGAGGATTTGCCATACACGCTGCGCGGGAGAGACAGTATCTGACGCAACATTCTGACCCTTCGACAGATGCGCCAGTGGGTTCCGCGCCGGTGCCTTCGTCGCTGTGCTCCCGACCGCTTGGGGAGACGTAGTGTAGTAGAGCGCAGCAGTGATAGCCAGAAGCTATAGTCCAAATCAGGACTGGACGAGCAGAGGCTTGCAGTTGTGACTTACCAGAAATAAACTGATGTTCTTCCCGGGCCGACCACGCATGAGATCCCTCGACGCCTGCCATGTGGAACCTATCTTCGACTTGGAGGGCTGCACAGTAGTCCTCCTCGGGTCTGTGATGGTCGTTGGAGTGAGGTTGGTGCCTTGACGTAGTAACTCGTCGAGCTGCGTAAGGAGTCAGCCAGTATATTTTGCACGCAGTTGTTAGATCTGCATCACCTCCAGGCGTTGAATGTCGATAGAAACGACGGTCACAAAGAACGTGTGTACCAAGAACCAATGGGCCACAAGTACGACGATGGAAAAGGCGCAAAACTGCCTGATCGCTCCGCTGGCGAAGGCGGCAATAACACCGAGGACGGCGTTGTAGGCCACAACCTTGAGCGTATTTGAAGTCCCTGCTCGACTGAGGCCTTGGGCGATCCGCTCCTTGACAGGAAGAGTTATGGATGTTTTGACCACTGCGTCGACCTGCAAAAACATCAATATGTCGTGGGATCAGCACAAGCACGCTAACGTACGATGTTAGCCATATTCTCCACGCCGATGAATACGACGATGATTGGGAACAACTCCAAAGGCACCATAGTGACGCGGAAGCCGACGAGAGCGCAAACACTGACACTAGTTATCGTGCTGACGACGATCTCGACCAGGCCCGTGAATGCAAGACCGATGCGGGAGTGCACCATGTCCATTTGATGGAATAGTTTGAAGCAGTAGATGCTGAAAGCGGCGTATGTCACAAATGTGAACAGCGACAAAATAGTGAAGCGGCTGCGCAGGGACACGTGTTGCCGATACTGTTCGGACCACGTCAGAAGTCGCATCGGGCGAGGGCATCACCAGCTCACCTCCAAAGCAATCAGACGAGGCTCCTGCGCAAGAACAACGAGCTCGCCCGCACTCCCCGTGGCATCCTCCAACGCGTGCAACCACTGGAAATGCCCTCTTTGCTGAAACAGTCCGTTTCGGGGAAGAAATAGGTGAGAACCAGGAACATGGCAGCGTCGATGTGATCTGAGTTCGGATCCAAAAGCTCACGACCCGCGAGCACCATGTCCGGTGTGATCGGTACGCCAGAGATAGATATGTTGTGAGCCAAGTTGAGCGTGTCCAGGACGTTGACGTCGCTGGCGAGCATCTGTTCGTCATAGTTCCAGAAGAGCAAGGGACTGAGAGCAAAGCAGGACCCGGCGCGTGTCTGTAGGCAGGGGATCCCGCGGCCAGACAGAGTTTCTGATATTCGGTGTTCGAGTTTCAGGGTAGCGTGGAGAGTACTCTTGTCAAGGGCCCCGAGACCTTCCTCGGGAGAGATGCTGCCTACCAAGACGCGTTCCTCACGCAGAATACCCTCCATCCCGCATCTCGCCCGGGCAACGGAGTCTCCCCTGACGCGCAAGGCCGCATCACCCTCCCATAGGTGTCGTAGGTCGTGCTGCGCGAAGTAGCTCGAGATGTCGTCGGGAGTGAGGAAGGAGTCGAGCACACGGAGGGTGAAGCCGGCGAAGTACTGAGTCTGGGACGAGTAGTAGCTGCCGATAGCGGGGAACAAGAGGGATGTGATGACGACCGAGGAGACGAGAATGAGACGAATCTGATGGGTTGCGCAGTGGCTGGAGATGGTTGAACACGGTGTGGGGAGAGAGTAAACGGGGAGATACGTACATGCCGAAGCGATAGAAGAACTGTGTTCCAGTGAGCCTCGCGCGTTGCAGCGCGGACGCCAACGTCGTGTGCATCCCTCCGCGGGTCGTCCTGTCGGTCTGGAGGATCTGGTCGATGTTCAGACAGAGATAGACGAGACGAGGAGATTCATGATGACGGGGAAAGGCAAAGAGCTTGACCAATGCCTAGCCTGGGCGTCAGGAGTCTTTCCCCCGACCTCAACCTCGGAACGCGCGACAGACAACGTTCCTTTCACGTCTGAACGATCCCTTGTGGACCTTAGATTGAGTTCCGAGCACTCCGAGACTCTCATTTGCGCGGCGACAAGGTCGCGTTGTGGTCGCGCAGGCGGCCTGAATCTCGCGCGCTCGCACCCGTACGTGAGCGGTCTCACGTAAGCAAAAAGTGGGATACAGGTCAATGCATGCGGCCTTCTTAAGTACCTCCTACCTTGCACACCTTTGCAGGCGCAGACTCAAGACTAGAGCTATTCAGATAACAATTACAGAAGACCGGCAAGTGGCGGATGCAATCCAGGTGTGATGCTTTTCTAGACAAGCTTGCTTACTCTCACTGCGAGTCACTCATGAGTCCGAGTCGGTTACAGACTCAGGAGCTACAAATCTGAAAGCGATCCTACATAGACTCTCCGTGTCTGCACTGTCAATGTCGCGCTCCATGGATCAGGGAACTCCTGACATTACCGTCACCTCCATACAAGTCGCCGCTATAGCAGTCGCCGATGCCATGGGTGACAATGTCCCGTACGCGCTCGTTGGAGGTGCTGCGTGCCTCCTGCTGGGTGGGGCCGCCTTACCCAAGATATCGACTTTGTCGTGCCCCAAGGCACCACCTCCGTTTCGCGACGGCTTCTCATGGACCACGGCGCGTTTACCGTGGAATCTAGGACACTTCATACCAAGCACACCGCTACTGGTGTCGACATCGAAATCCCATCGCCGCCCGCGCTGTTTCAGGGTTCCTTCGATGCGGCTACGCCCATAGTCACCGTTGATGGCGTGCATGTTCTGCATTCCGTCCGCATATTAGATGCGAAATGCAGGAGCCTCCTGAGCCGCAGCCGCGATGTCAAGAGGGCCAGTGATGCTGAAGACATCATCTTTCTCCTGCATCATTGCGCCAGCAACGGCATCAAGATGGCCGCCATGATTCAATCACTTAACGGCTTTGCTAGCGTGCAAGTCAGCCCCACTCGACCACCATCGCAGGAGGATGTTATGTCCCACCGAGGAGGAAGCGGTTGCGGGTGCAATATAACAGATCAGACTCTTGTATGTGATATCTACAACACTGTTAGACGTGCGAATCTTCTACTAAGCGGACATACCTTCTTCGCGTTTGATGTTGAGGCAACTCACGATAAACCAACAATGAGACACAACACTGATTAAGAAAGATAGACTGATCGCTCATACCGCTAGTGACAGTCTCTGAAACGAGCTCCGGCTTGTCCTGTTGGAAGCAACTCCAGCTCTCATCTCGCCATCGCCCTTGCCTCCATCTCCGCCAGCAACCTCGCTTCATACGCGTGGTCGGTGTGAGCCCCACCCAAATCCCGCGGTGCCTTCGTACATGAGCTTCCAATCGCCGCCAAGGGCCCGGGCTGAATCGTCTCAGGCCGTTGCATGCCAAGCACCCATAACTTCCAATCAAGGTGACATTGCTGGATATTTGGCGGCGTGAACGATGGGGATACGAGTGTTCCCTGGCAGTCCACAAAATGATACTTGACTTAAACGAGGTAGTGTCTCCGGAACCCGTCGCAATCGGTGTCCAGGAATCGTTGGGCGAATGCAATCTATAGAGTTGTGGTAGGGGCGGTGTGCCTCGTCACGATCGTCCACTGCAGGAACGATACCGGGCCATGCCCGTGAGGAGATCAGCACGACCTGGAACTTGATCTCATTCACAGCCCAGGACAACTTCGTCGACACCCGGGTCGTACAATTGAGGGCTGGCCCATGACAACTTGGCGTCTGTCCAGCTTCGGACCGCAGACAGCTCTCCGCCTCCCGGACAAGTTACAACCAGAAGGTAAAGGCAAAAGAGCACGGTATTGGAGCCGTGGTACCAGTAAGTGTAATATATATGATGTGCCCGCTTGACTCGGCAAGGGGCTCGACCATCCTTGTGGACCGCGGCAGGCTGAGGGGTCGATATGCTAGCTAGATCGCAAAGAATTGAGGCGACTCAGGCGAGGACGAAGGGCAGGGCCGGTCACAGCAATCAAATACACTCACAGTAAATCCAGAGAGATACCACCACCCGCACGGAGCTGGCTGAGTCTTGGAAGTTTGGGCCCACCGCACAGAGATGACTCCAGAGATTGGATACCTACTTACTCAAGTGGAGGTTACTGTAAGCACGATCGGGCATGTATGTAAACCACGCGTGCCGGGTTCCGCCGGAGCAGTAGGCGCCCGAGACGCGCTGTGACGAGCTTGACGCCGAGCAGCGTAGGTGAGCTCAGCGCGTCTTGTGAAACGTACGACCTTGACCACCACCAAAATGCAGTCCCTCCACCACGTCTCGAAGGTGGCCCTTCGCTCGACGTCGAGCAGAAGCTGTGAGTGCAACAGTGAGAGAGCGAGGCATCGTAGCTGAATGTCGATCTCTTCAGGGATGCACATGACCGCGGCGCGGAACGCGGTCTCGAAATTCGCGATGCCTGCCATGTCGCCGACGATGACGGAAGGAGGGATTGCGTCGTGGAAGGTGAAGGAGGGCGACACGTTTGCAGCTGGGGACGTGCTCTTGGAGATTGTACGTCTGCAACCCCAAGGTTCGTCAGACAGAGCGCGCTGACGGGCCCACTCGACATTGCAGGAGACGGACAAGGCCACGATTGACGTCGAGGCGCAGGATGACGGTGTCATGGGGAAGATCTTGGTGCGTGCCTCGAGATGGCTTAAATGTTCTATGTGCCAATGGCGAACGTGTAGGCTCCTGATGGCGCGAAGAATATACCGGTGGGGAAGACCATAGCCCTCCTCGCGGAAGAGGGCGACGACATCTCCAACCTTGAGGTACCCGCAGACGAGCCCGCGTCCTCTACAAAGCCATCTCAACCCGAACCCACCGCCCAACCCTCCTCGTCCGCTTCCTCGCAGCCCACACCCACCGCCGCCAAGAAGACGTCCGCTCCTCCCCAGACACATCACGAAATCCCCAAGACCTCCCGTCCGCTCTTCCCGTCCGTCCTCCGCCTAATACAGGAGCACGGCATCACGCAGGGAGACGTCGACAAGATCAAGGGCACGGGTGTGCGCGGCATGCTCACCAAGGGCGATGTCCTCACGCACCTTGGGCTCGCGTCCGCGCCATTGGGCACCTACCGCGAAGCACCCGCGCCCGACGCAAAGACCGACGCGAAGACCGGAGCGAAGCAGGAGCAGGCCGCTGCCCTGGACGGTGCGGCGATCCGCAGGCTTATTGTGGCTAACATGCTCGATGCGTCGATAAAGGCGCGCGCGGCCGCAGGTGAGTCCGTGCTCTTCGACCCTTTTCGTGGCAGCAGGCTCATGGATTGTCGCAGTTCCGAAAGAAACTGCAGACTTCGACTCCGTTATCGCGGACTACCTTCCGTCACCCCAGAAGAAGTCTTCACCTGCTCCAGAGCTCCCGCCCTCGAAGTCTCAGGCTGCCAACGACTTCGATGGCCTATTGTAGTGTACTCTCGTCTTGGTAATCACATAGACGGTTATGACCCTCGCTCAATTACTTGGCTGCTTCAGTATATGCTGCAAAAAGAGGGAAATCGACTATGGATACATGACAGCAAGAAAGGTTGCGAGCACTGGGGAGCGTAAAGCGATCTAGTCTTCGAGGGGCAGACACTGTCTTGACGATGAATTTCGGTCCCTGAACACACAGGAAGAAGTAGGTCTTACCTCAATTTGCACGAACGCAGGCTGTTGACCCTCGCCACGACGCTTCTGTGTCAGCATCATGAATTGCATGCTGAGCATTCCCTGGTCTTCAATCCGGAGCGACGTCTTATGCGAAATCTGCAGCGCCCGCATCGCCCGCGATATATGCGAGAACTTGTACCTGCCAGTGCACGACACTCATCAGTGGCGGGGCGGCGACATCGGGGAAGGTGTACGTACGTGTAGGATATCGTCTGCGGACACTCGCATGTCTCGATCACTTCGCGGTCATTCGGGTAATCCAACTCTGTTGTCCCGAACTGCCCGACCGCTCGCAGACGAAGGCATGGCGGTGCGTTGCGCACGGTGCGGTTGCCCGGGGGAGGGGGGTTGCAGATGATGGTGAGCTTCTCGGACGTAGGGTCGAGTTCAGAGAGCGCCTCGCGGAGCCACGAGGACTGTCGGACCAAGAGACCTCAGCACCTGCAATGGTGAGAGATACAGCGAAGACTCACTTTCAGGATGATCCTCATGGCACTGATGGTGGCGAGTCACGTTTGTCAGCGAAGTTAACATTTCAAGGCACCGAAGGCGAAGACGTACGCGCGGTCATGGTCAAAGGTGAGATCCAGGCGTGGCTCCGAATCCCACGTCGTAATCTCACAGATCGCTGTGGGCCCACCCGCCTCCTCGGTCCTGCACGAACATGAACAGGAAACAAGGTTTAGTACCCCTCGCGACACACGACCGCAGCACGAAACCTTGACGTACACAAGCAGCGTGAGCGGATGGCCTCGCCCCGCATACGACATGCGCATGCCGGTGGTGCCCTTCGCGGGCGCAAACCACTGGTCGAGGCGCGAATTGTCAGCTGCCGCATCCGCACGGCCTTTGCCCTTATCTCTGCGGTCACCACCCATGCCCCCTCCAGCGTCGTCGTCGTCGTCATCTCCACCCTTCTTCTTCTTCTTCTTAGACGAGGAGCCGGGCATCGCACTGGCGGTGCCGAAGATGTTGAGGCAATCCATGAGCGTGTTGAGGGGGATCTCGAAGGCGGTGGTCATGTCTTCACCTTCCTGGCGTTCGTAGTGGGATCGCTCCGAGTCTTGACTCGGAGCATCGGCTTCGGGATTGTATGCGAACTCGTCGAAGACGTGCTTGAAGACAAACGCGGTTCCTGGGAGATCGCAAGAGCGGTGGCATCAGAGCCTGGTCGGGTACGCATTTCTCGCGCGAGAACCGATTTAATAGAAAGTGAAATGCCCAACTGCAGCCGCCTGTAACACCTCGCCTGAGAGTGAGTGGGCACCTGGACACTGGACAATGTGCATGAGCGACAGAGGAGCGAAAGGCTATGACATGTCTGCATCAGGAGCCTGTCCTTGTCTTGAGGAGCTGCTTGCGGGAGCAAACGTCTGACGAGGCGGGTCCCCTTCTCATCATCACAACAGAGATAGAACGGTGTTGTCAACGCTTGGCGGAACACCGCAACATCCTCTCAATCTGAGGCTCTGAGTGTGCATCATATGATGTTGAGGGGCCCAGCATATACTGCGTTCAAGCGAAAGCAGGAGAACCGGTGGCTGACACTTGACACCGAGCAATGAACGATGCTGGCCACAGATGGCAACTTAGGTCTATTCTGACACGAACCGTTCCCAGCTGCTATATGTTTATCAGAAGCAGGTCTGACGCAGTAAAGTCCCTTCCAAATGGATCTGGACGCACAGAGTGCGGATCTAGTGGAAGACAGGCAGCGCTGTCAGCATGGGACTGAGTGCGTCTATTTCGGCGAATGCGCAACCTGCGGCACGCTTCTTCTCCTACTGCGCACAATTGTGGCATAGATCCCAGACCAGACCGTATCATGTCACCGGTCGTGTCACAATAGACCCAACATCAGCGCGAGTTTCAGGGTGAGTGTTCGCGGCATGTATTTCGGGGTGCAATCACAGAATCATCAGCGAGGTATTGGCTAGTGTATGTCGTGTGCGCCGGAGACTCTGCGGTTGACCAGAACGGGTATGTGGGGCGCAAGAGCGGGGAAAGCCTCTAGGCCGACGAGAAGCAGGGCAATGGGCACGCCGGTCGCACGAGAACCACAGAGAAGCACAATCCGGTGTGATCTGCAGGGTGCTCACCTACGAGAACTCTGGCCTCCTCAACGACGACAGTGATACCGTCGGGGGTTATCAGAACGCTTGCGCGCTATGGCGAAGGTGGCATCAGGATGGGCGGGGAAGAGCGCGGGATAACGGTTACGTTTGCGAAGTTGACGCCTCGAAGAAGGGCCGCAAAGTACCTGAAGTCCGCGACGGACGCTGTGAGGACCTGGATGCAGTCGTCAGTGATCTTCCAGATGTGGTTGCCTGTGCCGAGATGGGGAGACCCACTCTAGGCTGCTCGTCCGACATGGCAAGTAGGTTCTGGGGTGCGACTGCCTCCGCGCGCGTGCCTGCTGGGCGATGTGCCTCGTAATGTGGATATATGCGCACTCCCAGTGCTGCGGCGTGTGTATGCAGGCGCGTACACAGTCAAGCTAGATCCATGTGGAGGAGGAGACGTGAGAGCCCGGGAAACGCGCCTCGACGCGTCTTAATGGGCAGCGTGACAGCCGGCACGTGTGACGTGACAAAGCGTGATAGCGAATCTAGGCCGGCCGAGGATATGGACGCGACTTCCCCATCGCGCCCGCCCGTCCCTCTCTCTCTCCTCCCACCATGACCTCTGCAACAGCCTGGACGGCGGACGCCAACGAGGCTCTGTCCCTCTCATTAGGTTTGTCATCGTTGTCGTCGTCGTCGTCGGTGTCGAGCTCACCGTGAGCCTGTGGCCCTCCAGTGCGTGCCCCGGAGGATAAGGCCTCCCTGTGGTCGCGGGAAGTGTACGAGGGCTTCCACCCCACGTTCACCTATCCAGTACGTGTCTCTACACCATGCGCTACGCTCGCAAGCAAATGCGCTGCCTCCAGATATTCGGCGAAGAGGAGAAAATATACGGCTACAAAGACCTCTCCGTGCAGGTACGCGTGGCATGTCGCGCTCTCGCACACGCCGCTCATCATTCCGCAGCTCAAGTTCGCGTCGGGGTCGCTCGCACAACACCTCACCGTGCGCTACTCAGAACGACTTCCATCCTCATCCGCGGTAGACGAGATCGAACCTACCCTGTCCAAGTTCCTTGCACCCGACCACTTGACTGACGAGAAGGAGTTCCTGGAACGCGTCGAACACGATGCCACCCACTTCAAGCCTTACGGCGAGAAGATCTACTCCTACACACGCGCCGCGACAACTCTTCCGAAGGGGAAGAACATCTCCATCCCGCAAGTACTCGGTCCAGATGACGAGGAGACTGTCGATTTCGAAGTGTACCATGTGAGTGCGCGTTCATCTGTTACTCCGTCGTTGGTGGCGCGCTGGCTCTCGCTGGGCCACCTCGGTGCTGCCCTTGAAGCTGTCGCGTGCGGGCCAGACCGTTCGAGACGCTGCTCCAGGTCTGCCTCTATGCTGCCTCAGAGCGAAATGCTTGTCCTGTGCTAGACGGCTTGCCTGACCTCGCTTGACCTTGACTGACCTCTCTCATTCCAGAGCACCTGGAAGACACCGGGCTTCCGCGAATATCATCGTCGAATGCAACTATTCGTCCTGCTGTACATCGAGGGCGGCTCCTTGATCAGCGAAGACGAGGAGACTTGGGAGTTTGCCGTCCTTTACGAGAAACGTCGGCGGCGTTCCTCGCCGGACGTCTTCACCTATCACTTTGTCGGCTATTCGACACTATACCCCTTCTACTGCTTCCCTGAACGTGTCCGGCTACGAATCTCGCAATTCCTCATCCTTCCGCCTTACCAGCAGGACGGTCACGGCTCCGCCCTGTACACCGCCATCTACCAACACGTTCTCGCGCATCCGCGCATTGCGGAGCTCACAGTGGAGGACCCCGCGGAAGCGTTCGAGGACCTCCGCGACCGAAATGACCTCAAGATGCTACTCGCGAACGAGAAGTTCATGCGCGAAGGTTTCGGGCCCGAAGCCATCTCCAGCAATGGCGGCAAAGTTGGCGGCGTAGGAAACGGCCGCAAGGCGCGCGGCGGCAAGGCCCGGTCAATACGTGCAGGGGCGGGCAAGATGGGCCCTCCGGCCGAGCGCTCCTGGCTCGAGAAGTGGCGGACGGATCTGAAGATCGCAGGGGTGCGTATCCCGAGCCACCATACACGCCTCCAGATGTGCTGACATACGCCTCGTCTGCTCTGTGGTGTTGGTCCGGATTGGTCTGTATCTGTGGCGTTCCTGTTTGTCTCGGCTGTGGCTCGTACGGGTGCTTACAGCGGCAGTTCCACCGACTGGTCGAGATGCTCATCCTCCGAAACATGGACATCACCGACGAGCGTGCGCAGCGTGCGTACCGGCTGCAAGTCAAGGAGCGGCTGTACCGGTTCAACTACGTATGTGCCCAGTTGCGATCTGGGACCGTGGGGTGCTGACAGCGTGTCACGCAGGAGATTCTCATGCAGCTTGACAAGCAGGAGCGCCAGCAGAAGCTCGAGGAGACGTTCCAGGGCGTCGTCGCGGACTACCGACGCATCCTCGGGCACGTCCATTAGGTCATCTCGGTGCTCGATGGCGCGTCTCGGTTTCGGAACGGCGTTCGTGTGGCCGTTGTACACTAGGTTATTTCGAGGGCGCAACAAGGACTCGGGTGATAATCCACCCGCGGACCAGGGCTTGGTGGCAGGATGGTCAATGTGTGTTTGCCCGGGACTGCGTGTTGTATGTGGTTGCATCTTGCGTTGAAGCTTTGTTGTTGTCCCTTTTTGCAGTATCAGTAATAGTAGCTAGTATCATTATGTAGCCCACGCACGTACTATCTCATCCGTCTGTGCAATTTACATCTGTCCTCGAGGGTAGCTATATCAGGTCCCGTATGAGGAGATCACGGCCACACATACGGGCGCTTCTCGGTTCGCGATAACTTGTCCTCGTCCACTAACGTCTGCCTAGGGAAGACAAGTTCGTCCATTCCATCCTCTCTCCCTGTGAACTGTTACCGACCCTGGCAGCATGACCTGTTCTGCATCCGCTGAGCTGGACCTGTCTTCACCATCGCCGGGATGAAGATCGATCTGCTGCCCGCCGCGCCCAGACCGACGCTGCTCAGCCCCAATCGCAATGCCGCACCGCACCTACGACTTCACTCTGTTGCTCCGAGTCTGTGAAATGGGCTGTCCTGACAGCTTAACCTCTCCTGCATTTGCTATGCACGCATTTCTCGAGCTGGACCTGTCTCCACCACCGCCGGGATGAAGGTCGACCTGCTGCCCGCCGCGTCCAGACCGACGCTGCTCAGCCCGATTCGCAATGCCCAGCGTCCCTATCGACGTCTTCAAGGCTCCAGACCGCCGCGGACCACACGTCGCGCGAGCACATGAAAGCCTCCCGCGTCCTGTGTCGTTCGAAGAACGCCCGGTTCTCGCCCCTCCTCTCCTCCGTGTCCGAGAAACCCGCGCAGCCCCCGCGATGCGTCTCTACCTGGTCCCGAACGACCCGGAGCGGACGACGCTTGTGTCCACGAACGGCGTCGCGCACTACAAAGTCACGACGACGAAGACGCACCGGCTCGCGCCCGCCGTCCTGCACATCCGGCGCCCGGCCGAGTCGGAGGACGACAGCTTCGTTGCGGACGTCGAGTGGAAGCGGTTCGGCGCCCATCCTGTCGTGCGGACCAGCGTGCTGGACGGGATGATGCAGGTGCTGCAGGTGCGCGAGCTGCTGTACAAGCTCGGGAAGCACTTCACTCCGTGAGTACCCCCTTTTTTGCCTCCTGGGCTGACGCATATGTGGGGCGCGAAGGACGCGCTACTTCCTGGGCAACGACGACGAGGAGTACAAGTGGAAGCCGGAGAAGGGCAGCGGGCATGTCGTACGTCAGCCTTCTCTCTCTCTTCTCTCTCTGACCCGCGTCGTTGCTGACATGCTCCCGTGCACAGCTCTCGCAGCTCAAGTCGGGTCAGAAGGTCGCGCGGTTCGGCCAGGAGCTCGTCAAGGAGGGCTTCTTCCAGGGAGAGCGAAAGTGGTGCCTTCATATCGAGCCGACGATGCTGGACATCGACATTATTGTGCTCACGTTCATCATCATGGAGAAGCGGCGGCGGGACCGCGTCGCTGCGGAGTGCATGCGAAACGGAGACCGCGACGAGGACCCCGCTGAGGGCGGGTGCGAGGGCGGCATGGGCGGGTAGGCGCACGTCGAGCGTCCACCAACGCTGTTGGATGAGTTGAGTATTCCTGCTGTATCTGGGCTCTATGGTTGGCTTTCCTCTGGGTCTTGCTGCTCACATCCATTGTATGATGTGGTCTTGCTGTTGCTGTGCTATTGGAACCTGGGACTCGGAATGGACAACGTTTTGGTCGCATGAGATGGACATCATTCTCCGGAGGAATCGTGCACAGTAAGTGACAGTCTACCTAGCGACCCGCGTTTGTGTTCCTCATTCAATGGACAGATATCGCGACTGGTACTGCGGACACTAGGGCCACCATTTACTTACAACGGTGACTTCATTTCTAAAAAGAATGGGACGTGGGGGTTAGCCGAGCCCGTGGCTCTCACATGGACGCCACGTTGGCCGCGTGGCTCCCATGTGCGCCGCCGAGCTTGCGAGCGGCAAAGGGTCTGTGCCGAGCTTGCGAGGCGCCCTGGGTGTCGGGCCGAGCCTGCGAGGCCTCCCAATCCTGACTGTCTCGCGCCGAGTTCCGCGAGGCGCAATCGCATTGTCGAGCACTTTATGGGCAACATGAACAGGCCCTGCTGAAAAAATGAACGGGCATAGAATGAGCCATGGGCACGGGCACGGGCACGGGCACCATGCTCAAAATTATAGCAAATGAGTGCGTAGTACTTACCTCACATACTAAGTTCACGCAGGTATCAGTGCTTACTTATTGATATCCGTCCCACCACCGAGCTCCACGCTGAACTGAACGGGCCCAGGACGGCACAGGAAATCGATTAAATGAGTACATAGCTCATGCGTTGATTTGGAGGTCCTCCAGTACTCTTCCACCTGAGCCTCCTTCAAGCATGGCCACGGGCACAGGCCCCAATTTGATAAGTACTCTCAATAGCCTCCAAAAAATAAGACCACAATCAAGTTATGAGTTAAAGGCAACTGTGCACTATACATATAAAACTGAGCGGGCTGAGCCGCAGGCGAAGCCCTACGACGCGCATACGACGCGTTGAGCCGAAGGCGTATACTCAGTGGCAAAGCCACGGGTGCCAAACTAGTATGTATTAGGGCCGGATTCTTCTTGGCGGAATGCGAAATCGCCACGTGTCTCACATGTACATGACAATGAGGACGAATCAGTGCGCCACTCGCGCCCAAGTTCTCCTGTAAACCTGGGCAAGTGTTGCGATATCTGCTTGCTGTCATCTTCGAGGCTGACAATCACGTCTGTAGCGTATCGCATCTTATCCACATCGGCTTCGAGTGAGTCAACCACCTCAGCTACCACGCATGATCCGTGTAACTCAAGCCGTCAATTCCAGTCCGCAAAGATGCGCGCGGCGCACATTGACCTGACTTCGGTCGACCCGTCCACGGACGGCACGATCAGGCTGGAAAACCCTTCGCCGACTTGACCTCTCCCGCATATCATCTGGCGAGTTGCGCGGAGTCATCGACGACAGCCTGGCGAGGCTGGACACATCGGTCGATGCCATCCTAGACGTCGCCGCTCACTTTCGATGCTTCTACAACGCGAGTGCGCAAGTTTCTCGCATCTCTTCCGAGGACTATCTCACGTCCAGCGATGTGACGGTGGCCTCCCAGGCTGCCAGGCTCGTCGTCAACGATCTCACGCACTACCACACCCTGTTCCTCGGCTCGAGGGAGTACCTCGCATCCACTCCCGCACTCCGCTCTTGACGTCTGCACCCGATTTGTCTTACTGGGAATCACAGGTTTACAGGGGGTTGTCGGTGCTCGAGTCGAGGGCTCCGTAGATGCATGATCCGAGCCAAAGACACATCTTAGAGATCCTCAAGCAATGCCCACGTCTCGAAGTGCTGTACTTGGACCTGTCCGACCTCGACTGACCTGCTGTTCCCAACGACGATCCTGCATTGAACGTGTCCCTCCCTTCATTATCGACACGCACGCGCGTCTCCCTTCCTCCCCCAGTGTCGCGGTCCTTCTATCTTGCCTGCCGGTACAGGATTGATACCACGAAACAACCCACCGAACTCGGTCACCCAGACTACGCCGTGCTACCCGAAGACTGCAGCCGCCTTGCAGGGCTGGCCAATCTTCACAAGTTTGAGTGAGCGACGCCCTTCGCTGACCGGGACCTTGCTCACCTCCACTGCTAACATTCATTCATTAGCATCCTCGGAGACCCTGTCTTCAGCTTCATGTTGCCATCTTCGGAGGGATTGTCGAGGTGCTCTCGGTGTTACCCTTGAACTTCAAATTGGCCGAGACGGAGATACTCGTCGTGTCGGGCATCCATCATGTGCCGGGGCCCCACATCTTCCATTTCGCGAATAATCTCCGCGCGTTGCGCTTGGTCAGCATGCGCCGGGAGACGATGGCTGGTGCTCCAGGATCTCGAGACGCCGCGGCCCGTTGTAGGTCATCCTGCAGGAGTCTCACGGATATCGAGCTTGTGGACCTCTCGTTCGATGCGCATGCAGCTGCCTGAGAGAATCTCCGCTCATCGAGCTCCCGGTGCCGGATAGGCTATTAGGATCTCTCAACGTGCTGGGTGCTGAGGTGTTGGTGAACAACGTGTAAAGGCTGTGTGGTACATGTACTGTTTTTCCTCCGCTCCCTTCCACATATCGGGGTGCTGTACGATAGGAGGGCCAAAACGGCTCTTCGGTAGGCTTCAGGTGAGTCTGCCACTATGAATACGCGCGCCGAAGACGATATGTCAGGCATCCCTGTTACGGCGACAGGTTCGACAGATCGCGGGCTGAGTTGAGCCCTCCAAACGAAGCTCGTGCGCACGCTTCCCTCCTGCTCCGAGAGGTCGTGAACGCCGAGAAGGTGTGGTCACCCTAACTTGTATACCCTTTGCCGCGTTGATCTGCCCACGTTCCAAAATGTATACACCTGCGGATGTCAGTGTATCGCCCTGCAGATACCACCTCCCGCCGGTCCGTGGCCAGCGGCAGGCATGTCCGCCAGACTCTCACGACGACTTGGTGAGTTCAATTATTATGCGACGCGTGCCGCCAGGAGGCAATCCTGGGAATATCGCACGGACGACAGGCGTCGAAGTCCCTTTCCGTGAGAGCGTTGCATCACAATTCCCATCGTCACAGCTAGCCATATTCGTCTCGCCCTCTCGCACCACCAGGCCCTAAGTGCACTAGGAGCGTCCTTCATGCAATGTCGCACACGGTACGCAGAATACTCATGACGTGTAGGATGCACGCTGACAATCTGGCAGATGCCTGGCGATCGAGGCACTGCCAGCAGTACTGCCATCTTCCCTATTGCCCAGACACCAGCCGTCTTTACAGAGAACAGCGCGGGGATTTTTGGCCTCTTTGACAAGCGATCACAAGCCCGATACGCTAGGTTAGCGGACGAGGGGCGGCGGTTCATCCTCGGTCCTATGCCTCCGGATGAGTTCATCAAGCAATTCCTCGCCGAAGGTCATACATTGACAGGCATGCCGGACCCTAAGGGAGCGTTCTCTGCTCTTCCGCGTCCGAAGGCGAAGGGGAAACGAGGAAAGGGAAAGGGAAAGGACAGAAAGGATGATGATGGGGAAGCCAACGAGAACACGAACTCCCAGCAGACCGACGCGCCGGATGTCCTCGAGCCGGATGAGAAAGGAAAGAAGAAGTTGGCGGAGAAAGACATATATGCCCCTCTCGTGAGTGCCCTTTAGTACATGATGTAATCTGCGTTGACATCAGCGGTTCAAGCTGGAGGCTCTGAACGAACGCAAAGCCGACACCACGAACGTTGGCCATCCCTCGCGATGTCCCGGTTTTGCCTTCCGGGATACATCCGAGAGGTCTGACAAGTCCAACGGAACGGTGGGATCTATCAAGCCTGATGTGTCTGTCTACGCAGACAAGCATCTGCATGCCCTCGATGCGGCCGACTCCCAAGATGCCGCTACGCATGTCGGTCTTATTGCGACGTTCATCGAAGTCAAGGCAGAGATAGACTTCTTCAAGGATCCCCCCTCAGCTTCCACTTCGTCCAAGAAGCGGCGTGCCTCTCGCGCTCAGCATCATTTTGTACTCGACCACATCAAGAACGAGAAGATCCTGGAGATCGCGACGAAAGCTCTGGGTCAGAACATTGCCTACGCCTCCGAGGTGTGTGCCAGGCAGTACCGCCATTGCTGTTACTCCGTCTCCCTTGCCGGCTGCTATGCCCGGCTCATCCGTTGGGATCGCGCGGGAGCCGTCGTGACCGCGGCGTTCAATCTTCACAAGCATCCGGAGTACCTCTGCCAGTTCTTCTGGTACTTCTCGCAGATGTCAGATGAGGAGCAGGGCTATGATCTGAGCTTAGGTGTCGCGACCAAGGAGGAGGAGGAACTGTTCCGAGATACCATCAGAGCACATGTCGAGTCCCAGCTCAGTATCCCACCCGGTGCTGATAACCACGACGAAGCTGTGGAAAGCGAGCTTACCCTCCATTACAAACCGGGAGGTGTCTCGTCCATTCTCCTGACGACTGCGGGACTCTCGACAGCGGAGAGACCGAGGAAGCTGCTGGTCTCACAGCCACTCATATCTCCGTTGACGATGTTTGGTCGCTGCACTCGCTCATATTGGGCGGTGGACTGCTCATGGGACGCAGATGCACGGAGATTTGTCGGGCGTACAGTCTTCCTCAAGGATACTTGGCGTTACAACACTCGGGAGTTTGACAGGAAGGAAGGGGAGGTACTGGATGCGCTCAAGGAAGCGGACGTACCCAACATACCCGACGTCAACTTGCACGAAGACATATTCTCGTTTCATAGCGTGATTGATGCTGATGGGGTACAAGGTGAGCCGAGCATGCGTGTTATACTTAGTTGCCGCTCATCAATTCAATCCCTGCTAGTTACGAGACCGGTCCTGCAGTCGACAAAGACTCAGAACTACTTCAAGGCAGTATGGAATTGCTGCAGAGACGGTGTCGTAATGTTGACACATACGCACTATCGGTTGAGTTTATTGGTGGTGGGATACCCTTTGATCCGATTACAAGGCAGTCGGGAACTGCTTGAAGCCACCTACGACGCGTTCCAAGGTGAGCCCGGTCGTACTCAGCTGAAGAGGCAGTAGCTGATCTGAGTGTACACTTGTGCCTTTGACAGCGTTGCGAGCCGCGGAACGTGTTGACTACATCCACCGAGATGTCAGCCCAAGCAACATCATCCTTTGTCGAGAGCCTGAGTCTGGTGTCCCCCAAGCCGAGGGACGTTCCAGGAAAGGATACCTCTGCGACTGGGACTTGTCTCGTGAACGCAAGGATTCCAAGCTGCTTGATGACTATGAGGTTTCGGTACGCTGACGTCTAAGTGTCGGGAGTCGCGAGGATAACACTGACAGAACGCCCGTTAGGCTACATGGCAATTTCAGTCCATCGACACCCTCGAGCGAAAGACCTCCCAAATTCGAAACCACACCATACAGCACGATATGGAGTCAATTCTCTATGTCGTCCTGTACTGCGCCTTGTTGTATCTGCCCCACATTGGTGCAGATCCCGCCAGCTGCTTCCAAAGGATGTTCGATGAAAATCACATCCGAGGTGGCCGGGTCGAGGGTGGAGATGGCAAGTCCAAGAACCGCAGCAATCGGACGTACACCGAGGATATTGAGTGGGAGTGCGGCTCGATGACCGACTGGCTAAATACCGTGATGGACTATCATTCGTCCGGCGAGGACGGTCAGTGGACTCCGGACATTCTCGAGGACTTTTGGCGCACATTCCTGGATACCAATCGACATCGTCTGCATAAAGCCGATAGATGCTTCAACATCAAGTTGCTGCTGGGCCCGAGGGACGAGAAGAAGGTGGAACAGCGTGCGTCTCGAGTCATTCGGGGTATGCCACTACCTGCGCCTTACCCCTACGGCGCCACTGTCCGTGCTGGTGACATTCGCAAACGTGACGACTCAGAAGATGAGAAAGACGCCGCAACCGCAGGACAACCTCCTCGGAAAGCTCGTAGAGTCACACTTGCCTTCCAGATAGCGTCGACCGCACCCCTGAGTACAGATCACCTCAACCTATCGACCGTAGGAACACTGCCCGTTTCCATTCCTCCGACGACTGTGAGCGACTACGGAGGCTCGGAAGCCAGTCACGACAGTAGACCTGATTCCAGTCGGTGAGTACAACTTGAGTCCTTATGTTTGTTACGCTGCTCATCGAGTTGTTGTCGACGTCCCTTGCAGACCACCCTTTGAATTCACTTTTCCCCTGCCGATTATCCCCGTGGCTTCCTCCTTTCCAATCTCATCCTCGTGGGCTCTCACTGCTGCGACCATGCCGCCAGCAATCCACGCTGATGTTACACCTCCCGCCACCGGTGCATCACCCCGTGTGGCTCACGGTCGCTCAACCGGCCGCTGGGAACATGGTGAGTCTATCGCCTCCCGCGCCGAGCCATCGCAGGAGTATGGTGAAGGTGCGTGATACTGCTGCGTATAATGATCTGTCACTGATCACTAGGCTAAGGCATCACATCTCATGCGCCTCCAGGCTGACTTCCCGACCTCGCGGAGAGCTTGAAGTCTCCGCCAGGAGTCCGCCTACTCCGATATTGGGAGCTTGCCACATGGTCATCATACCTTTGAACCAGATCCAATTCGCGTTTTGGCTCTACTAGTAATTGTTTCGCCACGCGGACTGTCCCCCTAACTTGTAGCCTCATGACATGAGGCTGTCGCGTCTATACGAACTTGCGTACGACTCCATGGCCTAGGACCCAGCCTCATCGACATCCCAGGGCCCTGTACTTACTAGTTGCGAGCGAAGCGAGCATACCCAGTAGGGCGGACTCGGAGTGCACTCGCGCGGGACAAAAGGCACCAAAACCAGGATCTGTGCAAATGCTGTATTCCGTGCTATACGACCCCTATCCCAACTGCACACATGTATGATTCACGCCTCATTTTACCTGCCTGGAATGTTTGGAGTCGAACGAAGGCCATCTACGCAAGATATGGCGGTTCCAATTTCGGTGGGCCAGAGACCAACATGGGCGCTTCGCAAGGGCGCTCTAGCGCGCAGTCATTTGGGCGTAGTCTGGCGTAGTGTTCTAGACTTTTCTCAAGGTATGTTTCCAACCTGCTTCTACCCACACCGAGTCGACTCGGACCACGCGTACAAGGATTGTACTAGTACTTACATGCGCCTTCGGAGCGAGCACCATCGTGCCTAACGAAGACTGGTATGTGGTAAAGTATGTACGTGAGTCAGGCTAAGTACCGGCGAAACGGACCGGTGTGGGCCGAGTCAGCGAACACGGGCGTTCTTTGTTTAGGACCGTGTTCTCGAGCCACCGCCAGCACTTCGCATGTGGCAGCCATGGCGGCCTCCTCTGCTACTCCTCATACCACGGGATGTGTCTATAATGCTCCGATGCCACAGGATATGCTTGGCAATACTGTTGGGCTCGATGCAAATGGTGCTCTGGCTCGCAACCTGAAACATCTCGCTGAATCCCGTCAGTTCACCTTGGGTCCGATGCCGGTACAGGACTTCCTGGACGAGTTCTTGCCGGAAAGTGGACATGGAGGGAGAGGGGGTATGCTGTCGAGCGAGGCGGCGTTCAGTGCAGTACCAACGCGCGGGGAGTCTTCGGCGGACATCTATAGACCTTTGGTGAGTTCACCACATGCATATACGCTATCTGGTTGTAACGTCCTCCCAAGATTGCGGCTTTGAACAAGATGTCCTCCAAACAGTCGAGGTGTCCTGGTTTCGTGTTTGAGGACGTTGCCTCCCGCAGTGCGCATCCCCGCCGGCTGGGCCACATGAAACCCCACATATGCTGCTTCGTGCAGGAGCATGCCGAGGAAGCATTGGGGGCGGATTATACCTCTCGAGTCGAGCTAGGCTTTGCAGAGTTCTTCTTGCAGGTTCAGCCTGACCCCAGGCACGACTTCTACCACGATCCAGCCCCCACTGCAAGCCCCGTTGCTCGAGCCGCTCATCATCTCGGACAGGATTATGATCCCGAAGATGATGTCTCCCTCCACGTGTTGGAGGGTGGCAAGGCACTTGGCCAGCATATCGCGTACGTCCAAGAAGTATTCACCCGCCAATTTCGTATATTCTTCTTCACGGTCTCCTTGGCTGGCCCTTGCGCTCGCTTTTTCCGGTGGGACCGATCGGGATGCATTGTATCAGAGTCCTTCGACATTCACGAACGTCCGGATCTCCTTTGCGAGTTTCTGTGGCGGTTTTCCCAGGCGTCTGTTATCTCTCGAGGACACGACACGACCGTGGACCGCGCACTCCCCGAACATGAGGTTCTCTTCCGAACCCTCGTGGAGGAAGAGACAAGCTTGCAGCTTGGCCTCATCGGCGAAGCGTTGGCAAGGGCAATCGCACAACACTACGAGCCAGGAAAAGTCATGATCGTACATGTCCCTGCCGAAGGAGAAACTCTACGCCATCGTCGATTCCTGATCTCTCGTCCCGTAATGTCGGCATTCTCGCTTGCTGGCCGCGGCACCAGAGGTTACTGGGCTGTCGATCTCACCTGTCGAACAGTAGTCTTCCTGAAGGACACCTGGCGCTCTCGCTCCCTGGAGGAGCTGGAAGGCGACACGCTGCGTTACTTGAACGACGCCGACGTTCGCAATGTGCCATTTCTGGTCGCTCACGGAGACGTACTCGCTGCGACGCATGCAACCTGCCGTAAGTCATTCATGAGAGTGACCTTGTGGTTCGGATGGCTCACGGAGAATCTCAAGGCACCGAGTATCAAGGCACAAAGACGGATGAGTACACATCGCAAGTTTGGGTATGTCGAGTCGGGGACAAGGCAGCGCGTGTCACTCGGCGCCGACATTATCGCCTGGTCCTGGGTCCTGTCGGTTATGATCTCAGGTTCTTTCAAGGTGCCGATGAGCTCCTCCATGCGACGTACGATGTGTTCATCGGTGAGTGGTGACTGTCTACCCGTGGCGAGGGTACTGACCTCAACCTCTCATATAGCGATGGTGGATGCATTGAGGAAGGACTCTCGTGTACACCGAGATATAAGTGCTGGAAACGTCATATTGGCGCGCGAACGAGGGTCTGAACCCAATTCGAGGAGGAAAGGATATCTCATCGATTGGGAAACATCCTCGCATGTCGACAATGCCGGTCTTGCTCTCAAACCTGGACGTGCGGTACGTGCGCGGTTGTTACTCTCCTGCATCCACGATATTCATTGAGGGCTTTCAGGGCACGTGGGAATTCATGTCGATCAAGATGCTCAGCGATGTCCACGGAAGTGAGCGACAAACGATAGAGGACGACATGGAGTCTCTCCTCTATGTGGTCCTATATTGCGCCCTTCTGTGGTTACCCCACAATGTCTCCGATCGTGAACTCTCTGAGACGTACACAAGATTCTTCGAGTTTTCTACCGTCCATCGTGGTGTCGCAGTAGGTGGCGATGCGAAAGCGTCCAACGCCTACAACCGTCGCTACACCAGGGACATCGTATTCGATTGTTCAGCGATGAAGGCATGGCTGGACACCATCATGGACTACTGCTCTCCACGGCGCGGAGCGGAGAAGGGCAAATGGACGCCGGACCACGTGGATGCATTCTGGTCCCACTTTTTGAACACGCAAGCTCTCGACCGCCACGGTCGCGTCGCTCATAGACTCGAAAGGAACCAGCCGCAGGAAACAGTCTCTTCCGACTCCGACTCCGACTCCGACGACTCAGACGAGACCTCGACAGAGGCCCACCAGTCCACTGGCGGGTCCGTGGAGCATTCTCCTACTACGGTACACCCACGGGATCCATCTTCTGTCCGCGAGCGTCCCCCTCCCCAGATTCCTACCAATCCAGGGTCCGATGCTCGCCAGCCGGCTGCTGCGGGTCGTGCGGCGAAACGGACGACCCCACCCGCTACGGGCGCAGATTCTGCTCCAAGACCAAAACGTACCCGGGCGATCCAGCCGAAAACGTCCCATCGCCAACCTCCTGACCCGTCCACCCTACGCCGCAGCCAGCGCATTCAGGAGCAGCAGAGTCGCAGCAAGGCAGAAGAGCCAGTGCCAGCTCCTAGACCAAGCGGACGCCAAGCGAAGACCGTAGCATCCGGTACGCGTGTCGGTCAGTTCTCACGCACTGCGAGAGGACGCGGTCGCGGGCGGGGTGCTGCTTCACGCAAATAGTGGTCACACGCTTCCTCATAGTCATCTCGCACCCCGAACGCTGCAGTGCTAGCTGTCGTGATCGAGATGCGAGGTTACGATGACGAGGCGTGAGATCAGAGAGTGCGTTGCCCTCCAGGGTAATAACCCATCGCCCTTTTTTGCTTGCCTTTCTCTTCTGCATGTTGCTGTGTTTCTGTCATGTGCTTTCTTTTGCTTACGCTCACCTGCTATCGCTGATGCTTGTGGACTGACTGCTGTGTAGACTTAGGTTGCTTATACGGGGTACCTACATATATACTCCACACGATCCTGATGCTTGAAGGCAGTGGCGTCTCGGAATGACCACTGTTTTCATGGCCCGTCCGAGCCTGCAGTGTGCACCCCTTGATCTCCAACGTTGTGAGCGGTTGGTAATGGAAGTCGTGCCGACTTTCAACTGATGGATCTTGTCGTTGGATACGCCTTCGACGAAGGACCTCCAAGCTTTACGACCCATCCGCGACGCATGTGGTACGCGGTTCAAGTTTAGGTATCCCGCCAGCAGCATGCGATGCGCTCCCCCATGGCCACCACCAACATCGTGGAGATGGGTAGAGTACTCTTAGGGTACAGTCCAATAAAGCGACATAACCCGGTCACCATCATGTAGAGAACTAGTACGACTACATACCAAAGCATTGTCCAATACATCATACCTCTCTCCGCTCTCAGCATCTCAGGCGTTACTGGAAGCATCATCTTCGTCGACGATAGAGGTGCGTGAACGGTGAATCGGATTTGTCTATTGACGTGGGAAGGACATCCGCTTTCCCTCAAATGCCACTCATGACAGGACGCAGAAGTGAAGGGAGACATGACATGTCGGAACATAATCTACGCCTTAGCAGCCGCCTGCTTGTTGATGGAGGGAACAGCGAAGAGGCGGGGCTTGTCCTTGCGCGGGGTGGCGCGGATGTTGAAGTTCTTCGGTTTGATGCTGAGCGTCTGCTTGAGCTGGAGCTCGTAGTGGGGGTCGTCCATGATCAGGTCGAAGTGCTGGAGGATCGTCACCAGCGCGATCTGGCCTTCCTGCCAGGCGAAAGCGCCACCCTGAGGAAAAGAGGGTCAGTTTCAAGGGATGTACTAGTAATGCGAGTGCTGATACTTGCAATGCACGCCCGCATGCCGTACCCGAACGCCTGCCAAGCTTGACGCTATAGTCGTCGAGTCATCAGCATGTGACGCGTATGCTCCTGGATGTCCATCCAGATACTCACGGGCAGCGCCTCGTACTTGCCATCGAGCATGCGCTCCGGCTTGAACTCGTCCGCCTGCGAGAAGGTCAAGCTATCAGTCCACGTTTGGCATGCAGCCATTGATTTACGCACGTCGTCACCCCAGACCTTGCGGTCTCGCTGGCAGTCGTACGTGTTGACGATGATCGACTGGCCCTTGCGAACGAAGTACTTGCCGCCGATAGTGACGTCCTCGAAGGGGGCAACAGTGCGAGCGGGCGCAGTCGGCGACAGACGAAGAGTTTCACGCATGACCGCTGTGATATCATGATGAACGTTCGGTCATGGCGTTGGGTAAAGAAGACGAGTCTTACCTATGAGGTACGGCAAGGTATTGAGGTCTGTCGTGGTGAAGAGACGGCCACCGATCTTGGTGTCGATCTCCTCGCGGAGCTTCCGCAGGGTCTCCGGGTGCGTCAGTAGATAGTAGACGGCGAAGACCAACATCCCTGCCAGCCATTATTACTCCATTGTGAACAACAGGACTGTGAGAGATGTACCTGAAGTCGTCTCGTGTCCTACCAAAGGATCAGTATGATGAAAAAGGTAGAATTCGCAATAACTCACCAGCGATGAGGAAGGTTAGGAGCTACGCAGACAGGATTGAGCTTCCACGGGCTCCGGACAATCGACAGCAAGCCACTTACGTTGTACTGTATGGTCTTTTCTGGGAGACCACGGCCAGTTTCCTTATCCACCCCGTACATCAGGATATTCAGGATATCCTGCCTGTCCGTCGGGTTGGCCCGACGCTGCGCCAAGACTGGAGAATGATGTGGTAACGTGGTCAAGTTGTTATGCAGAGGATGATCGTGGAATACCTACTATCGTCAGCGACACTAAACAGAGTCTTCTGGTCTGCGTCGTACTTTGCGTTCTCGGCGATGAGCGCGCTCTGCACCAGCTGAGAACGCGCGCCGCGCTTGGTGCTCTCCAGGAGGAAGTCGGCCATCGCGAGGGCGAAGGGGTGCAGGCTCTCCTATACGCGAAACGTGAGCATGAGGTTCGAGCCACTCGAAGTCGATCGGCCTACCCGGTAGAAAGAGTTCAAGCTAGCATAATGGTGTCGTGTGAGTAGTACATCCGAGAACCGCAATGATAGAGAACGTACCGGTAAGACATTGCAGTAAGGCAGATGGTATCAAGCGTAACCCGGGAGAAGTCCGATGCAACGTCGATGACCGTGTTAGCACCAAAACTACAAGATCCTGTTCAGTACTGATGCCTTCTGTTCAACTACTGTTACGCCTCACCGCTCCCACTTGAGCACGAGCTGAGACACGATGTCCAGCATGTCGTCCGCAATGTTGCACACGCTCGCAGGGGTGAAGATCGGCATCAACAGGCGGTCTTCAACGGATGTCAGAGAGTCTGACTTGGAAGCCGCAAGTAACAGACAGCACTTACGCGCAATGCCCCAGTTCTCTTCTTCGGGAACGCGAGCCTATCGATGTGAAGTGTCAACAAGTCGACCAGCTACAATGCCAATCGGAAGTCCATACGGTGAATAAGCCATCTCCAGCGGCATTTCGGAGCTGGTTCGAGTTGGCCGCAATCTTCTTAGCGAACCGTTTCTCGTCCGACACCTCGCTCATGAGCGCTGAAGAGTTGACGATGATCCTCGTGTCACCTGCGTCCGTCGGAATGCCATGTCCATCAGCGACAGCCGTGACCACAGTATCGTGATGCCTAACCGAACATAGTCAGCTGGTATATGTCTCCGTATTGCTTGGCGAGGAGGTGGAGAGACTGGAGGGGTAGGTCCTTGTCGATGGCGTCGACGTTGCCCACGAAGGGGAGGCCAGGGGGAGACGGGATGGGAGTGTGCATCGTGTTGGGTCTATCTGGGTCGTGTCGGTGGTGCGACTGCTTGAGCCTTGGACTCTAGCGTCGTCTGCTTTATACTAGGACCTGTTGGGCCTGAGTGGGCGTGAAGGTCATGCGCTCGTAGCTTTGCATGGAAGGCCTTGGGCTACCGAGTTATGTGCTGGGAAGTGCTGGCGTGTATACCGCCGCGGAGAAGGTGGGCGTAGAGATTTCATATCCTGACTCAATGCGGATGTCAACTTGGCAAGCAGGATGCGGAGAGGTCACAAGCAGGAATGCGCGAACACAGCCACGCCCGTCTCGGGCGGTAAGTCGTGTGCCCTGAGCAGGAGGCCAGAACGTTGACCTGACTGCGTGAGCAGGCGAGGCGTTACATATACCGTGTCTTTCCCATCGCATGCATCTGCCGGGCATCCATACCGGGAGTATCGATTGCGGTGGTGTCCTAACAGATTCGAAAGGGAAGCCGACCACCACTACTGAGTAGTACAGAGGTGCGCGGCGAGGCGTTGATCGTGGCATTTGAGCACATGGACAATGTTCAGGGCTGGCATGAGACAGACTTCAGTGCATCGCGTGCACTCGAACTCCCAGATGGGAAGCGAAAAAGAGACGGTGAAGCATGATCTGCTTCAACGGAGCGCTGCCCTCGGGACGCCGCAACTTGCAAGGCAACCAAGGAGATAAAGCGGATATATTCGCAAGGTCTTCCTCAACGGGTCGCGGTTGTGCCCGAATCGTGGCTTCAGCCGTCCAACATCGTCCTCTCCGCCAACCATGCCTACTCGAACCGCCATACGCCACCACTTCTCACCCAATCGCCTCGATCGAAACGATGTGCGACAGCCTACACGGAACGCTATTCACCCAATGTGCTTAGTGGGATCCCGCTCGTAGGTTCGTTGCAAGTTTGTAGCTCGTCCCGGTGCATAGTGCGTCGATATCCCAGCCATAACTGACCCGTCCAGGCTCGACCAATTCTGACACCGCTTCTGAGTCGATGTACGAATTGAGCCGGCCTGCAGTGGCTATCGTTGAGCGAGCGCGACCCAGATACTGGGCACTTTACATGCGAATAGGACATGTCGACGACACTTGCATAATCATAGCTTCTGAGGTGGCAGGAGGAACACGTACAGAGACCAAGTGTGCCAAGGAGATACCATCTCACGCACCCCGCGCGACTCGAAACCAAGTCCGTTATAAACAGCAACCTGCAAAGCGTATATTTGTTAGTAGGGCTCGGCGGAGCATGATGCAGTAGTACGTACATTGCGCGCACGTGTAGCCGAGCACGCGATGTCTTGACCCAGCGCAGATACCTGAGGGTCACGATCATTGTCAAGCTGTACGCAAGTCTTGGTAGGCAATCACGACTTGCCTTCTTCCGGACAGGCTCGAGTAGAGCACGGGCGATACCTCGTCCCTGCCGGTCTGCGCGTACCATTGCTACACGAAGCCACCAGACTTCGTCCAGAAGCTGTGTAGATGTAGATGTGGGTGGGAAGTTATGCGACAGTGAGCATGGGGGGCTTGCCGCAGGAGCAATACTCTGCATGACGAAAGCAGGAAATTCATCATAGTACTGCCCAGATGTCAGTAAGAGCCGGAGTATCGTAGCGAAAGGAACACACCGTGCGCTTGAAGTACTCCAGGCCCTCCGGAGACAGAGCGTCCAAGAGCGGCTGCTGAAATTTCAGCCGTTCTTCCTTGCTGCAAGAGGTAGAACTCGTTAGCCAAGACTTACAGCGCTGCACGACTTGCTCCGCATACTCACGGAATCTTGGTAGTCGCGCCGGGCGGCGTCCATAACATGAACCCCACGAGCTCGTCGCCCTCCGTAGCCGTCCACAACTCCCCAATGACTGACCCATCTTCTACCCACGTACCCACCAGGACAGGGATCAGGGACGGGTCATTGCCGACCAGAGCCAACAGACCAGGGTCTATCCAAGACGCCGTGAGCACAATCCCGATCGAAGGCATGCGAGTTGCACGCACCGTCGGCGCTAAGATCGCTCAACAATTTCTTCATGTCGACCTTGAGTTTGTCTATAGACAGCCAGCACATCACTTCACGGTGGGTGGTGAAGTAGTAGGGAAGGAGGCATACGCGTACCTGAAGGAGCTAGGACATGTTGAATAGAGACGTTCGCCGGGGCCATCGCGGAAACGAAGACGAGGTTCACAAGTACACGATGCTCCGAGGTGTAACCCCAGATCGATGCTGCACAACTCCGACTCATATACACTGTGTCAGTGACCATGTGGTGTGCGCGCCCGTCTGAGTCGAATTACGGAAGCTTGTTGATCGCATTGGTCATGCCAATGTCATATGGCGCAAGCAGCGTCCTCTGACGGATGGGCGTAGTGATCTGCAGGCGGAGAGAGCATGATAAGAGTATACACTTACTTAGCGCACCTTGACTTGTGACTCTAGAAGCCTGGGCCGCCAGGAGACGGTGTAAGCATCAAGGACTTAGAAGTGGTGCCACACGCTGGCTAGCGGTCGACAAACCCAGGTCGGGCGATATTTGCTTTGCGCTCATACACATCGATGGTATTTCTTCTTACTCTACTTCACTTGATATTGCATCATGCAGATATTCGCTTACATCACCAGCAACTTCAGGACCAGAGGGCCTGGAATGTGGTGCCTTTGTACCTATACCAACGCGCATTAGTGTCATGTTCTCGAAACTGACCAGTAGCGGGTCCATACCCTATGTGCGACCTCCCAGGATCAATGAAGGTGCTGTGCCTAAGTCAATACCACGATGTCGATGCCTCGCATGAGTGGTCAAGACGCACATGTAACCCCGGTCACCAGGAACATTGAGCTTCTCTTTGAAGAACTCGAAGAAAGCCTTAGAGTATTTCTCGTTCTTCTCAGGCTGGAGATTATCCAGGCTGACCTGTTCATGCAAACATTGGCACGGAGGAGTTGACGACTGTGGGATTGTACTTACTATAGTGAGCAGGAAGGCAGGCTCGAACGTGCCCTTAAACGTCAAGGGCTTGTTGTGATCGAGGTGGACAGAGATGTAATCTTCAGGCTTTCCCAACGTCTCGGCGGCGAACTTGTCGTTGCGCTTGAGCATGCTGCGAATGAGCTGCCTAGATGTCACTGACCTTCGAAAATTCAACGCAAAACGCTTTCTCGTCCGCGACTTTGACGTTCGTCTTGAGATCGAGACCAGGCATGATGCAGCAGGTAGGGGTTGAGTACGTTGAGTGGGAAGAACTGAGAACGATGACCAAGACATCGAGCTCGACCTACTTATATATCGATAACGGGCACGCCCAGGGGTCATGAGTTCGACGCCTCTAGAATGGGCTGAACCTTGACACTCACCACCAACTCTAGCCGTCCTCAGCGAATATCCTCGTCATTGTCACGCTCCCATGCTCTCCGCATCGTGTGAGTCTCTCTCACCATCGGGCTCGATGATGAGGACGGGAAGGAAGAGGTGAAGCGCCAGCGCCGGGCCGGTGTTCTCACCGTCGTTGACGTCGAAGGCGAACGCATCGCGCTCGTGTTCCCCGCCTTCCCAGGCGGCTCTCTTCTGCTCTCCCATCAGGGAGACAACGCGCTCAGGGAATGTGCGTATATGCTGTCTGAGACGCGACTCGTACGCTGACGACGCGGTCATCATTCAGAACGGGACTGGCCATGGCGGCCAATATCGAGAAAGAGGCGCATGCGGCGGGATACACGACCGCGACGCGTCGCTATGTACCCAGAAACCCTCGTCTCATAAGGACTCTACTGCTTTTACTCTCTGCTGCTCTACTCTCGACTCTCCTGCCACCTTCCTGGACGCCTATTGGAATACTGCATGAGGACGCGGATGCCGCATTGACCTCACTCGCACAACCCGGAGAAGAGTGGAAGGACGAGATCTGGCCTCTTCGTGAGCAAACCCCATGGGACATCTCCACGGACTTTCCTTTCCCCCGCCGTCTCGAGTACGACGTGACGGAGGGGACGTGGCTGCGACTCGACGTCCACCCGAAGTCGGGTGAGATCATCTTCGACATGCTCGGCGACGTCTACTGTCTCCCGGCCAGCGCATACAGCAGCTCTGCGCTCAACTCGGACTCGCGCTCAAGAGCCGTCCCTGTCCTGACCGGGGTTCCGCATGACTCCGACCCTCACTTCTCACCAGACGGTACGCAGTTCGTATTCCGGAGTGACGCTGGTCTGGGCGTGGAGAACATATGGGTCAAGCCTTGGGAAGGATGCGAGAAGGCAGATGTTCGGCCGGCGCAAGCGGGAGGCGAGCTTGGGAGGGCCCTTGAGGTGAAGGATCACGATGAGGACCTGCTGGCTAGCGGCGTGAGGGAGACCGAGCAAAGGAAGCGAAACAGGCTCCTCCGAGAAGGCCGACACGACGGTGAGTAAGACGCAGTTACTGCAGGGCCTCAGTCTCTGATTAATTCCAGCCCAACGTGTCACGAACGAGACGTACAGATGGGTGTCGGACGCGCGAATCCACCCTTCCGGGACGAAGGTTGTCGCTACCAAGTGGTTTACTTCGTCGCGTAGCCTCGGCGCCGGTGAAGGCTGGGAGTATTCTCTTCCGAATGACAGCGTGTACGACACCTCCATCAAACCTGGAAGCGGCAGGCTCCTCGTCGGACGCACACTGCCACTGGGATGGACTGTTGATAACTATGGAGATCAACAGGTTGGACCTGAGCAATTCATCTGGCAAGGCAACGACTCTGTGATCTACTCAAAGAATACGGTCGATACCAATGGTGAATGGGAATACAGCAAAGGTGTGTACGAGCTGTCGCGTATGAGGTGGTCGCTAACTCAGAATGGTCAGACGTGCACAAGGGAACATACTCCATCTTCTCGACTAACCTTACAACGCAGCGCACCACCCTTTTGGTTGATGCCTTCCCGGGAGGTGCCACGCGACCAGAGCTCTCGCGGGATGCCCGTACGCTGGCTTTCGTTCGCCGTGTCCGGGACAAGGAGGCTCTCGTGCTAAAGTGCGTGTCCTTTCCTACATTTTAATGTAGCAGCTGTTAAGCCTCGCCGTAGGGATCTTCAAACTGGCACGATCCGCAACATCTGGCACGGTCTCAGTTACGACTTGTCCGTCGTATCTGCTCCCTTCGGCACGTATCCCTCATTCGCCTTCACTCCAGAAGACGATGCCGTCGTCATCTGGGCTGCCGGTCAGATATACCATGTGCCTCTCTCACGGAACGCGGACGGAGAGCTTGTTGCTGGCGGAGAGCCGAAACCCATCCCGTTCAAGGCGCATATCGAGAAGCGCCTTGCAGAGACGCGCTCTCCCAAGACGGATATCAAGTCTGTCGAGACGAGCGACCTCCAGCGTGTATACGCGTTCTATGAGCTCCGCGTAGATGAGGCTGGCGAGCAGGTCGTCTTCCAAGGCGCTGGGGCCACCTATGTGCAAGAGGTTGGAAAGGATGCGCGCCCTGCGCGGGAAGTGCCCAAGGTACACTCCAGTGCGCCCTACTTCTCGCCTTCCTTTGTTCCTGGAACGCGCGATCTCGTCATCCACGCTCGCTGGTCGGATGTGAACTTCACCACATTCGAGATAGCAAACCTTACTTCCGAGACTGCCTACGAGCTCACTGGACTCCCTGTCGGTCGTTACTATTCGCCTGTCCTATGCGGCTGCTCGGGAGCAAACCGTCAGATCGCGTTCTTGAAGACCGGTGGCGACTACCTCACTGGAGACGTCGTCGCCACAGCCGGCCCAGGCCTCTACATTGGCGAACTGGCGCTTCCGTCAAGTTCCTCGAGCAAGTCTGTCCCCCTCAGAAATGTCCGCTTCATACCCTCCGAGATCAGGACCGGCGACCTCGTGCACACGCAGCTGCGATTCGTCGAGAAGAACAGGAAGTTGCTCGTGCAGTCTCCTCAGCGCGCGTTCGTCATCGATCTCGCGGGTGGCCCCAACGAGACCGGCGACTACAAGCATGAGACTCATGCCACCGGCCGCATGTCTACTGAGCTGGCGATTCCGCCCCCGACCTCGAACTCGCTGAAGAGCGGGACGAAGGTTGCCGTAGTGGACTTCTTCCACGTCTACTACGCCCCTGCTGTGAAGTCCGACGATGCTGTCTGGAGTAAGCCGGCAAACGCGACGAAGGGTCTTCAGAGGTTGAGTCTCGACGGAGGGCATTCGCTTGCCTGGAGCGGTGACGGGTCGAAGCTCTTCTGGTTCCTTGGTAAGTCGTCTATTCATGCCCTTCAAGTTGGTGCGATACTGACAGTCACGGCTACAGGTCCCTACCTTCACTATGTTGATGTCTCGAAGCTTGATGTATGCGCGAAAGCGGCACAACAGGATGCAGTCACTTTCGGCATCGCCTGCACGAAGAAGTTGCCCAACTTCCAGGAGGTCATCGTGGAGTACCTGAGCGACATCGGCCGTCTGAAGAAGGAAGCTGCTGCTTTCGCCGCCCAGCGCTATGGCGAAGACGGCATGGCGAACGCGGACTTTTTCGTCATTGCAAACGCGACGCTGTTGACGATGGAGACGGGCAACGTGCAGTCCGACCTTTTGCACGACGCTGTGATCGTGACTCGCGGAGGCGAAATTGAGGCCATTGTTGGCGTGCATGACGTTGAGCTTCCGTACGGTACGACTATCCTCGACGCGGAAGGAGGTACGTGTCGTCTTTGCTGCGCAATCCATGCTAGTTTTTGACATGTTTGCGTAGGCTTTGTGGTCCCCGGCTATATCGATGTCCACGCTCACTGGGCGGGATTCGATACCAACTTCCCAGCGAAGTCGTGGGAGATGGAGACTTTCCTTGCTTATGGAGTCACCACGCTTCACAAGTAAGAACCCGTACTCCAAATCTCCTCGCTATCATCTAACGTCTGTAATTCCCAAGCCCGAGTGCTGACACAGTTCTGGCGTACTCCGAACGCTTCCGTATGGAGCGTGGACAGATGGTCGGTCCCCGTATCTACCACACTGGAGACATCATCTATGGCGCTGGTGCTCCTGGGATCCATCAGGATATCGTGGATATGGATGAGGCTCGCTCTGCGCTCCTTAGGATCAAGGTTGAAGGCGGACCATCCAGCTATTCGTACAAGAACTACAATCTGCCGTCGCGGTACGTTATCCGTGTCTGATCACTTGCGTCGACAACCCTCTGATGTGAAATGTTGACAGTGCGTCTCGTCAGCGCTTGCTCTTGGCTTCGCGTGAGTTGGGTATGCTCTGCGTGCCTGAGGGTGTAAGTGGTCTTTGCTCTTGTGGGGACGCTACTTACGACATCAACACAGGGCATGAACTATGACTGGGACCAGACTTACATCGTCGATGGTATGCCTACGTTCTTGTCGCCCGAAGTCGACCTAATCGTTCCACCCTCAGGCATGACTACGGTCGAACATTCCATTCCGATTCCGGTACTTTACGAGGACATGTTGACGTTCTACGCCCTGAGTGGTACCGGCGCCACCCCGACACACATCGTTAACTACGGAGGCGTCATGGGCGAACAATACGTCTGGGCTACGGAAGATATCCCTAACAACTCGAAGTAGGTGAAGAGCATACCGGGGGTTTCTGCATGTTGCTCACTTATATGCGTAGGCTGAGGCGCTTCACGCGTCATGACATTCTGGAGGGTCTTAGCGAGTCTACCGCTCGTCCGCTGAACTGTAAGTATACATAGTCACGTTCATTCATCCCAGCTGACGGACTGATCTCATTCGCCAACAGCGTACCAAGTCTTCAACACTTCCATCTCGACGGCGAAGATGGTCCGGAAGGGTCTAAAGGCGCATATCGGTGCACACGGCGAGCCGCCCCTCGGTGTCAACTATCACGCGGAGATGTTCTTCACTAGAGCTGGCGGGTTGACAAACTATGAGGTATGTCTTCAGTCATGAAGGTGCGCAACAACTTAACAGGCTCACACTGTGTCACACGTTCCAGGTTCTCCGCGCGGCCACGTCAGATGCCGCGTCCACGCTCGGTATCGACAGCTCCGTCGGCTCGCTCACTCCTGGCAAGCTCGCAGACTTCGTCGTCTACCCGGCAGGTGTCGACCTCCTCGAGGGAGACATCAGTGGCACAAGAGATATCCGCTTCGTTGTCAGGGGCGGCCGCGTCTGGGACGCGTCGACCATGACAGAGATATGGCCTGTGTCTGGGCGCCGCGAGCCTACGCCGCCTCTGAACGCGGAGTAATATGTATGCAATAATGTTCACGAGCGAGTCGCTTGGTCTACCTGTACAGTAAGTGTGGAATGATACCGATACCTGCTATGATCCCGTCAAGCGCGTCCTCCAGGCGCTCATGCACCGTGGTTCTTTCTTCCGCCCTCCATGTCTTCTGGCATGCCCTGCAATGTTGGTAGCACGAGGCTTGTCTTCAACTTGCTGGTAGCTCCAGCCTCGCCATCCCTATGCCGTCCTCGCTCCTCACTACGTGCGTTGTACTGTTCCTGCTCGAGATTCATAACCGCCCCGACTTGTTGGTTGCCACGTCGCGCGCTCTCGATCATGGTGCATTCTCGTAACGACCTTTTTGACTACACGTCAGGGCGGTGGCTGTAAGTCTCATACATGTACTTCTATGGCGTGTATGTCTGACCCGTGATATGATATGTTTAGCATCAACGATGCTCTTCGGCACGCAGAGCGCAGACGTGTCTTCAACATCGATGGACTACGTCGACTCGCAGCGCAGTCCGTCGACCGGAGTCCTGATGACATCGTCGATTTCGCGAAACTCGCCGAGGGCGGCTTCAATCGGACGTTCCTCATCACCATGCGCGATGGCTTCCAGATGGTGGCGCGTATCCCGTACCCGGCTACGGTTCCCAAGTATCTCGCTGTCGCTAGTGAAGTGGCCACTATGACATTACTTCGTTCCTCTGGGCTGCCTATCCCCCAGGTATACGGGTACTCGCCTACGCTGGACAACGCGGCGGAGACCGAGTATATATTCATGGAATTCGTCCGAGGCACCAAGTTAAGCAACGTATGGGCAGGCTTAGAGGAACGGGAGATCAATTCAGTATTGCGCCAACTTACTCACCTTGAGTCGAAGATGATGTCGATTACTTTCCCGGCTGGCGGAAGCCTGTACTATGCACGGGACCTGGAGAAGGTGGCCGGTGGGCCGCCGGGAGTCCCGCTAGAGGACGAACGTTTCTGCGTCGGTCCAGATACAAGGCTGCCTCTGTGGTTTGGCAGGAGGTCGCAGCTCGACGTTGATCGGGGACCGTGTAGGCCGCTCTCCGCCTATCTTTTCCACTACTCGTTTGAACTAACTGATAACCACAGACGATATTGCTGAAGCAGCGCTCGTAAAGGGAGCCCACAAGGAACTGGCTTATCTTGAGCAGTTCGGTCAACCGCTGTTGCCGTTCCAGCGCATGAGGAGGGCAGCTTACCTGTACCAGGAGCAGCACCCGTCAAATCATATCGAGAACCTTCACCGCTATCTCCTCATCGCACCGTCACTCGTCCCCAGGGACCCGACCCTCGCTCATTTTCGCATACGCCATCCCGACCTCCAGCCGAGCAATATCATCGTTTCTAGGTCGCCCGACTGCAAGTGGCAAATTATCGGCCTGATTGACTGGCAGCACGCCTCTATCCTGCCGATGTCTCTCCTTGCCGGTATACCCCAACGCTTCCAGAACTACGATGATCCTATCTCGCAACTCATGACACCGCCTTCCCTTCCGGAGAACTTGGAGGACTTAGACAACGCGGAGCAAAGCCGAGCGAAGGAACTCTACCATCGCCGCCTCGTCCATTATCACTATGTCAAAAACACGGAGGAGTGCAACAAGCTCCATCACGCGGCACTGAATGAGCCTGCAGGCACGCTCCGTCGCCGCCTCTTCGACCACGCCAGTGAACCGTGGGAGGGAGAGACTCTCGCACTGAAAGTTGCCCTGATAGAAGCAGCGCAGAACTGGAAGACGCTTACCGGGGACGATGCTCCGTGTCCTGTCGTGTTCGACGCCGAGGACGTACGCGAGACGATGAAGCTGGATGAAGTGCAAAGAGGAAAGGACGAGATACTGGAGGCGTTCAATAACATGTTCGGCCTTGGGCCGGAGGGCTGGGTGCCCACCGATCATTACGAGGAAGTCGTGGCACGCAGCAGGCAGATTAAGGAAGATGGGATGGCGGCGGCAGAATCGGAGGAGGAACGGACCGAGATTGCGACGCACTGGCCTTTTGACGACATGGACGAAGAAAAATACACGTAACGGACTGAGCAAGATATAATGCGGCGTTCAGGGAAGTAGTAATCTTGTTAATGGCCGCCTGATCCCTTCCCAAGATACACTCCATATAATCACAATATCAGTCTTTACACTTCGGATACCCGACAGCCATACCATTTGCCAATGGGTAGACGACTCGCTGGACCCGTGCGCATGAGTTTAGTCTCTTATGGCGAGCATCAAGACCTACCTCAGTGGCGGTACAGACTCCGCCGCACTCGTCCTCGGAGCGCACGTCGACACCACGCTTTGAATATAAGAGAACCTTCTGCAATTCTAGTAGCGGTGAGCACGCCATCCATCGTTGCTCTTTTTATTGCTGATGCATGACAGGTTAGTAGCAGTCTGCAGTTGTAGGCAGTATCGTCTCTCAGATAGCTTTCGAAGTGCGCTTTCTGTTCCCCTGCGACAGAACAACAGTGCGGTCGGCTTCACTTGAGGTATATATAGGTCTCTATTGATATGATTATTATAGTATCACATTGCAGACGACGGTCAGGTCATATTCTGGAGGATAGTCACCAAAAGGAAGGGATCAATGGGTACGCGGTGCTTCCGGGTGGCATGCGAAATGACAGCGACTGCCGAACTGCGAAGTGAGTATTGCAAAGCGACATACCAGAACAACTCGCTGGACGTACGGGTAACAAAAACGACAGCGAGCTTGAGTGGTACGGAATCAGCCTTCTTACGCTCAATGATGTCTGATATTTGGGACTCACCGACAGATGGAACAGCAAGCATTCAAAGCGAAGTGCAGAAGTCCATCAAATGCGAAGGACACATCTTCGTTTTGAAGGTGTATAAGCCGCCGAAGTCGATGCGTTGTCCGTGCCAGTCGTTGAAGAGCGGCGTCCACTTGTAGGTCTTCTTCTTACGCACCATTCTGCCAGGAAGGGCGTACGCAGGACCTTCGACTCGCCGCAGCGGGAAGCCCTGGCAGATGTAGGTCTCACACAGCCTGACCATATCCATGAGTGCATCCTGCGTAGATTGCTGGCGAACGAGATCGGGGTTGCGCGGGCGATATAGTCCATGGTAGGTCGTAATGAAGTGGTTGGTATTCTTAACAGTGTACAGAACCGGGAAAAGACCGAGATATCGTGGATCGTTCCGGGCCTTGTGCCGCTGGTCCATCGCACGATACTCCGGACGCGCATCGCCCCACATGCGGACAAGGTTCGGGTTCGCGGTGAGGAGGGCGTCGACAGGATGGATTGTGAATTGCTCTACGATCCAGCTGTTGGCGGGGTTTGGATTGCTGATGCCTTTGACAGGGATGACGGTGAAGTTGAGGAAGAGGTTGGCACGGATGGCCTCCTCGACGCCGCCTCCGGGCACGAAGTGGGCAGCAGACGCCACAATCTGTGCGAACGCCCAGTCGTGCATGTCGCGGTATTCCTTCAAGTCAGCACAGAGTTCCATCACTGAGGTGAATTCAGCAGTGCGGCTGGGAGGCTGCAAGTGAGCCCAAGGACTCGGACTGGACATCGCGCCCGAGAACGGAGTTTCCGACATGACGGTCTCACCAGGGTTCTGCATACGGCATACAAGCCTAGAAACGTTTGTGGGGTCAGTGCATGCGGCTTTCCCAGGGCGAGTGTGGTACTGACTTGTGTTCCCGCCACGCTGCCTTCTGACAGTCTTTGTCGCAGTATAGAGCGACGGAGCACCCGCCACATCTTCGGAGTTTCTTCCCGTCGGGATCGCGAGCGTCGCAGTAGAAGCAAGCGTTCAATCCGAGGGCGTGAACAACGTCTTCTTGCCTGATGGATGACTCTGAGGACAGGGTGTCTGCCGCCATGGTGGTGGTCGAAAGTTAAGCAGTGATCAAGCGCTAGCTTTGGCCTTTATGAAACTCGGCAGCATTATAACATTGCAACAAAGCGCAAACGGGATCTCATGCTGGAGGTATCCACATGGGGACCCTCCGCAGATGCGTTCAGAGTGCAAGCGAAGCAAAATCGTCGCAGGATTGGTGCATGGTACCCGCAGAAGTCTCAGCCTGCATATGGGACGAACTTGAACGCACAACAACAAGACGTGTCAGAAATCCATGCATACAGATGAGCAACGCAAATAGAAGCTGAAGCATAACGGGGCATTAGGATCATGCTGCGTTGTGTTCTACACAAGTTAGTGGCCAACGGTGAGCTGGCAGACTCAACGATTGACACGCAGAGCGGCTCACCTGTAGCGCGAGATACAAAGCAAGCGCGGAGGAAGTGAGCCCAAAGCTCGCGAGGTTGCAGTCCGGACGTGAATCGCTCTGGTTGAGAAGCCATCAACGCCGCTATCGTGTCCCAGTAGTCGTCAACTCCCTCAATAGGGACGCGCCTCCAATGCTTGTTGGACCGCACCATCTGCATCACAGGAGGTAAGAACCGACCCGAGAGCAGCTCCGAATTCGGAGGACGAAGGTAGACGTGGCCCAGAGACATGCTCATGGCACACATCTCGATGTGGTCCATGAACACGGCTTGCATCTGCGGTTCGAGAGGTGTCCGGTGGCAGTCTTCGAGTTGAAAGCGATAGATGGCATACTGGGTCAGGGAAATGACGGAGGGTTTAGAAAGCGCATGGAATACGGTGGGAAGGATGCCGGCCCATGGTGCGGAAGCGTCTTTCCGGCGTGCGCGCGCTGCCTCTTTCCTGCATTCAGCCATCATCGTGTCCCACCCGTCACCCAGGATACGGGAATCGTCACGATGCAAGACGTCTGCCCCATCCACGTAGAACTTGAAGGCTGGGTTACTATCAATGGCGCCCGGACGCGCCCGGACCCGTACGAGCAATGCCCGCGGATTGCGAAGGACGTGCTCCACACCGCCGCTGGCATACACCATCAGGTTGGCGATGATGTTGAATGTGTGTTCATGGAGCTGCGACCACTCCTTAATCGCCATGGATAGAGCCATGATTGTCGGATAGCCGTACAGGTCCCCGACTGACTCTATACCAGCTCCGGATCCTCTACCTGAACGGCAAAATGTCCTGTGGAATCAGCATACTGTATCAGCAAGGCGATACCTCGAACTGCGCACGGACGTACTTGTGAGAAGGCCATGCCGACCTCTGGCACTCCTTGCTGCAGTACAGCGCAATGGAACATCCGGCACATCTCCTCAAGGGGTTCGCCAGTCCTTTGGCTCTCTTCATGCAGAACGCGCAGGCCTCGAAGTTTGGCAGAATGGCAGCGTTGAGACCGCCTATCGGGGGCATCGCGGGACTTCAGCGATGCGATCGTCGACTGTTCGTATGAGGAGGTGCAAACGGAAGGTATCGTCAGGTGATCGCGTGTGGACAGCGAAGGATGGTGGCTCGGGCAGAAAGGACTCGAGGTGTGGTCGTTGGTCGTATACAAGGCGTCTATTAGTAGAACCGACGAGCTTTGTGGATATTGCCGGACCGCGGCCAGTGCTACCCACTGTCCATCGGGTGCCAGTGAATTGATTGGAGAATTCGGGCACCATTGCGGAAGATCTTCAGCTTCTGAGCTCGAGGGCAGCGGCCAGTGAGGCGGCTTAGTTTCCCGCGACGCCTCCTCCGAGCGTATAGCATCCGTATCGTAGCGTTGGCTAGCATGGCGTCGAGGAGCAGGCCTGATGGAGCTGGAGCTGGAGCTGGACGGCTGGAAAATTCAAGGATACTTAGTTAGCTCACGGGTCCTGGTCGAGCGAACTCCGACTCCTGGCCTATAACTTCATACTAGTTGAGCGCAGAGATACTCAGAGCGCAGAGTCCGTACATTTTGTATGCATCGATTGGTCTGTTCGTGTTCTCATGTTTATGGTGGTGTTCGATTGTTCACAGGCTACGAAGAGGCGACGGCGGAGCAATTGACCATTAGGGCGCTAGCGCAGTCCGCCGAAGCTGTCACTGTACATAGCAGTGGCAAGCTCAGTACAATATGTAAGTACTCTCCGAGGCATGACATGAGCCCCCCATCTTCAAACCACCTTCCTCATGAACGACCCAGCCGGTGATATCGCTTTCTTCCTCCCTGACGATCTCTCGCGATGTCATAACTGCGGCGACGGACAACGAACGGGGAAGCTGAAGCGTTGTGCAGGATGCAACACCGCGAAGTACTGCAGCCGGGAGTGCCAGAGGGAGGCGTGGCCGTCACATAAGTGAGTATCCTGGCTTTCTCTGTCATCCATACGACTATATCACAGGTTCTCTATCAAGACTGGGCTGTCGATACAAGTCGACGCCGGACGGCCCCGGCGCAGGCAAAGAGGAGCACTGTACGCCGGAGGAGCGTCGTGCAAGGATCCTGCAGTCGTTGGGCTTTCCGACGGCAGTGTCACTCGCGCATGCACTCAAGGACTGGGCAGAGGCGCACCGATGGACCTTCACCACGATGACCAAGGCGACCGTCCTCCTTGAGGGCGGTCCTGACTGTCTTCAGCTCAACACCGGAACCCCGCGATTCATGTCGTACACCATCACTCCCAACAAAGCCGGCGACGGCAGCCCTGCAAGCACCTTTCTCGTCGAGTCCGCCTGTCTCATATCTGCCGAGGAGTGCGGGGGTGGCAGCTCCGTGTTGCAGAAGGCGTGGGAGGACGCGGAGCCGGGGCGCAAAGCCATGGACGCCAGCTTCCGTGAGGACGGAGAGGCTTCCTTTGCAGGTGTCATATCCGTCATCTACTTCTTCCACAACACGGGTATGGTCGTCCACAACCAGCATCCCGTCTATCGCACACAAAATAACGCGCCCCTCGACGAGCAGACGAAGGCGGTGGTCCGCGACTTGCTGAGCATGTGCAAAGGTAGCATCAACGCTGGAGTCTGCCTGCGCGCACACAACCCGTCAAGTAATCTCCCTGATCCCTATCTCATGGTCCGCTCGAAGAAGACGTGGTCGACAGAGCCGTTGTTCCGCGGGAGCGACGCCTGGAACTCTGTCACGCAGTTAATTCCCTTCCACGCCTTGAAGTCGGGTTTACTCCCGCAAGCTATCTTTGACAAATTTGCGCAGTTATGACGGCGGTGGTGAGTGCAGATTGCCCATGAACAGTATCGAGCTGACGAACATATACTGCATACCCAGCCTGTTGAGGTGTTCATACGATGTTGTACAAGTAGCTGTTGTATCGCTATCTTCATCCAAGGTACGTGTATGCACCTTGCATCATCGAAGTTTTGCTTAGCGACGTGAAGGCTCGCAGCTTATTTTGCGAGCCTCCAATCTGCTTTCGTCAATCCCCCTCAAGCATTGCTCGGTAGATCCCTCACCACCGTCTGGCACCCTTCTGTCCTCCTGTCCCCTGTCCAGCATCCCATGGCTTTGATAACCCGTCCGCGGAGAGTGTCGCTATCGCGTCGACCGGCATCTATGAGCTCGCTGACTTCCCGTCGTTTGTCGGCTCCAGTCAGTGAAGACTTGAGCGGGGTCCACTTTCAGGACTTTCTCGAGTTCTGCTCGAGCGTGCCAGGGAAGACCGTATTTGAGTCTGCAATGTCCAGGGCGCGAAGCGGCAGACCCTCGTCGATCAAGCGCGAGCAAAGGCAGAACAGATCATTGAAGCGTCCGTCTCCTTTGTTCCCCTTGCTCACAGCATAGCACGACGCCGAAGAGCGACCGTGTCGTGGAATAAAGGGTAGAATTGATGATCGTTGTCATCATGTCGACGATGAAACTGACGGGGACGAGACCGACGAGATCCGGGTCGCTTGCATAACATTTCTCTTAGGTCTCCCTCGTCGGCTGTGCGTTGCGCCAACCCCAAGCCATATTGTCTCCTGGGTCGAGGTGGAGATACTCTTGTAAGCGGAGCACGCTGACTCTCGGGGCGTGGAACATCTTCGCAGGGTTTTAACTTTTAAGACGCAGGTCGGAGGCTCTGCATCAAGAAAGCCAGGATTTTTGGAGGGTCCTCGACACATCCTCTACATGCCTGTGTTGGCTGACTCTTTTACTACAAATCGAATCAAGTCCGACTATCTTCAGCCTCACTTTAGAGACCCAAGCCGGAGCCGAGAATGCTGCTAGAACACAAACCTTACGCGAGACATCGACAATGCGCCATGGTCGCGGAACCGTGACGAGCTTGCAGTTCAACATGCCATTTTCTGTCATTAGCGTGTGAGTACTCGTCTTACACCACGGGCGACAGACCTATCATATGTATCATACCACTCGGATAATTGCTGTCAGGGTCTGCGGAGGTAGTCCCGACTCGAGCTCATGTGTCACGGCTAGGTCGAAATCAATGCGAGCTCCCGGTGTGTACGTGCTCCAGTCCTTGAACAGCGGCTTCCACACCCACAATCCCTTGGTGTTCTTTTCGAGCATACCTGGTACGACGGCGTTCGGACGCGAGGTGTCCAGCGCCCTCAAGGGCAAACCCAAGGCAATCATACGCCCGCCGAGAGCGTACAGATCTCCGAAGTTCTTGATGACAGCCCCTGGTCCGTCCATGAAGCGTAGCTCAGCCGGCGAGTATCGAAAGAGGGGGTAGAAGGTGATGATTGTGATGATGCGGTCGACGAGGAAAGTGGCAGGGTAGACCCCGATGAAGTCCGGGTCATTCTTGTATCGCTTCAGCTGCTTCTCTCTGAGAGGTTGTGCTCGGTGCCAGTTTGAATATGCAGCTGTGTCGAGACCGAAGTCATGCAAGTACGTGTTGAGGGGCATGATGCCGACGTGATCGACGAAGAACGCCAGCGCCGGGTTGGAGAGGGATTCCTTGCGGGTCTCCATCTCAAAGACGAAAATCGCAGGTGGAGTCAGCATGCTCTCCTGGTCCCTCTGCGCTATGATGGAAGCCTTGGCCATAGCGGCGAGTGACCATGCATGCGTGTCCGCCCAATCTTGCACCAATCTGGTGAAGGAAGAGGCCACCGTGTATCCCAGCTCAGTCAGCCGATCTACGACTGTGTGGTGCATTTCTCCGCTGTCATGAGCTTCGACGCAGCATTCCTGCCTGTGCATCCAGACAGGGGGTGACACAAGTTGATGAACTGCATGAACCTCGGCATGAACAGAAAACTCGCTCACTTATGAGTTGGCCAGTCTGCTTTCTGACACTCTCGTCCGCAGTACAACGTGACGCTACAGCGGACGCATCTCTTCAGCCTCACGTCCTCCGTTGGCAGTCTTCCGCAGTGGTGACAGAACAAAAGCGAGTTCGGTTGGGTGTTCATCACTCAGTCTACCCAGATTGTGCGTCGAAGAGCTCGAGCGAATCGGAAATAGTGATGAGTAGTTGCACAGAGAAGAGGAGGAGCCTGAGGAGGAGGAGGAGGAGGAGGAGGAGGAGGAGGAGGAGGAGGAGGAGGGTAAAGATGCACTGACAACGTTGACGTCAGTCGTGGCGGTGCGGAGGCGCGCGAGGTCCGAGGAAAGCCGCAGTCTGCGACTCGTGCTACTTTTATTAGTCGCGTGCACGATGGAGTAGAGCGTACGACGACATCCATGGGGAGGAAATTGAGTCCGGTACACCATACGTATTGTTGTCAGACTCACAATATGAGTATGAGACATAAAGTGTACATCTAGTACGCTTGCAAGTTGCGTTTGACCTAGAGATTGATGTAAGCTTATAGAGACGAGGTATATGGTATCGATAAGGACTCACCCGGAAGAGAGGTGATAGTCGTCCACCGTGAGCGTGGCTGTCAATTGAGGAAGGACTGCACATCAACTCAACCGGCGTGTACCCGAGTCCTCCCCCTCCTCCGCGTCTTGCACATCACCCGCGTGTTCCACGTCTCCCGGACCTATCTCACCGTGCAATGTGATGCCATGCGAGTGTTGGTGGTTGTCCTCGCCACCGGCATCGACCGGGTTGCTAACTATCATACCTGTGAGCTACCATGCAGACAGACATTCGTGTTGGAGAAAGATATCAACGCTCACCAAGTCCCGCCGATTCCATAGCGCCGTCAACCGGTCCTTTGCCCACAGGGGATTGCTCAGATTACACACAAAGTCCAGGCCAGGTGGGTACGGGCTATCCGTGAGGTCGGGCGACCGGGGCCCATCAGTTGCGTTGCGTACAAAAAGGATAATAACGCCAATGAAGGAGGAACGTTCGACTTTAGGGCGGGTTCTGACATGTTCGTCTGCCAGACGGCACATCTCCTTCCATGGCTCCGAGCCTTCTCTGACCAAGTTGCCGCAGGCGTCCTCGTCCATGGGCGCCGCGTCCTCGTATCTGAACAGCGCCGCTAATTTTGAGTCCTCGTTGCGGTGCACGGCATTTTTGCCGTATACCAGCACCTTCTTCGTATTCAGGACGTGGCGTGCGTTGCCCAAGCGTTGCCCTCGGAATATCTGTTATGCGCTACGGTGCTGAATAACCAGTGATGATGTTGTCCTTAATTGCGAATGATATCAAGATCATTGTCGAACAGCACACGAACCTGTGAGGCAGATGTCAGCGCATACTCGGCGCTGTCCGAGACGACATTGCAGGTATCCGCACTTACTTGTGACTCGTCCATGCAGCACTGGGTACCGCGATACTACACTGATCTTCATCCTGCGTACCATATGAGCTCCCCGCGGCCTTTCTCACAGAAGTCGCAGCAAGACGAAAATGATACCCAGTCACGAAGCAACGCCTTTGCGGTCGGGGCATGGTGCGAATAAGTGAACGTGTGCGGTGTGGGTGGGGACTGCATATACCGGTGTCTACGACTAGTCCCTGTTGCCTTCGAGATGAGAAACTGGTCACAAGGCGACGAATATGATCTGAAGCGTACCGTTGGGATCAGACAATCAAACCAGACGGTAAAAGGGTCGAGGAGAGACGTGCCACGTCCCCGCTACTTGACACTTAGTTGGACATCAAGTTGTTGGAATTCATCAGCACACTGAGGTAGACAGCCAAGTGGACTGAGGTTAACGCGACTCGACAGTTGTCGATTGTGGCCTTGTAGGGCCTGGTACTGTTAGTCGACGTGGCTGTGGACGATCCCGGTAATTGCCGGCCGAGAGCGTGCGTACCCTGCAGGCGCTTAGTGCTTATTAGTATTACCCCCTGCGCTCCTGTAGTGCTCCTGTTCCTGCTCTTTGACCTCTACCACCACCATCTCTGTTGCATCTCGTCTCGAACGTCCCTGACAGCGACGGACGATGCAGCTCGCATCGCACGGCTTGCGCGCCCTCAAGGGCGCGCCGGCCCACTTTCCTCCTGGCGGAGGCACACCCTCACGCTCGATACACATTCCCGCGTTCGCACCTCGACCTCTCGGACACAACACAAGCACAGCTCAAGCCGTCTTTAGACACACCCGCACGCTCATCTCGCGCTTCGTTGCGCATTTGACCACCCCGGGTACGCTGCGCGCACCTGTTCATGTCACTGCAGGAAATGCAGGAACCCGCGCATTCCATGGCTCGGCCGCCCGCATGCCGACCATCCAGGAGCGACTCTCCTTCTCCGCCCGACATGTGCTCTCCAAGCCCACGTCGGTGCCCTTCCTTCCTCGCTCTCCGGGCGTGCCGCGACACATCTCCCAGGTCGGCCTAGGCACCGCACGCAACTTCTCCACCGGGCGTCCCATCTTCCAGCACCTCATTGAGAACGTCCCCGTGTACGCCCGTGCATTCCACGAGGCCGATTGGGAGTTGCGCATTGCCGAGGAGCGCGAGCGTCTGCGCATGGAGAAGCACAAGGCTAAGCGTGTCGCAAAGCAGGCGAAGAAGGCTAAGGCGCCCCTCCGCCCCCTGGCGCAGAACGTCGCCCCCGCCCCGTCGCGAACGTCGCTGAGGCTCACAAGGAGGAGCTCGAGCACTACTTCCCCACGCCCGCTGTCTTCGAGGTTACCACTCACCTCCTCATCCCTCTCGCACCCACCCCGACTTCGCGTCTTCCGCTGCCGCTCAACCCACCCGCGACGTCTTCGATGCATCCACTGCTCCCGCTCAACGTCATAGCCTCCATGCACGCCTCACATGGCACGCATGCTCTCCGCGTCTCCACCGTGTTCGCCCGCCTCGACACTGCGCACGTCTTCGACGATCCTGCCGTCCACTGCGAGGCGCGCGGCGACCCGAGCGGACTATGCACGGTGCTCGAGGTCCGGTTCGAAGGGTGGACGGCGAACAAGGTACGCGGTGTTCTCGGCGAGGCTGGCACAGGATGGTGTGTCCTCGAGGAAGTCTGGCGCGACCAGGAGCACGCAGAGGCGGACGAGATGGACGCTGCTCTCGAGTCGCTCAGCGTGAGCGCGTCCGAGAACAGCACCGACTTGCGGCTTTCCGGGCTCAGTGACATGAACGGCAGCTGGGATTCGGGCAACGTCGATCCTGCTCGCTCGCTTGTGCTTCCTACCCTCGACTTCTCTGCCTCGTTCATAGCGCCCCAGTGGTCTCCGCCGGCTCCGACGCCGCCATCCGATCTCGAGTTCCACAACGAGTGGTCACAGCTGGACGGCCGGTCCAGCCCGGGTAGCTTCGGCTCGGACGGAGATTCGGACGGCGAGTCTGGGTCCGACTGGTTCGAGCTCTCCCGTGCGCCTTCGGTCGACAGCCGGCGGTTTGGGTTCAGCTCGCATTTCTCGGAGAGGATGGGAGGCTCGGATGGCCCGCGTGAGGAGTTATTCTAGGTTCCGTACAGATATCGGATTGCTTTCGCTTCGATCGCGGCTCGATGGCCGCTGTACACGCTCGTTTTTCGCCGAGCTCATTGTATCATTAACACAAGGATCAATACACGATAAGTTCACCTCCACCTTCTGTTGGTCTGCTGGGAAGCTCGTGGCGGGTTACTCTCTGACACAAAGGACAGGACTAGTACTCTCCGTCAGCTGAGGCGAAGTTCGATATCACCGATCGGCGAGTGCTGTGACATGCAGCTTCCAGCCCTGGCCCATCTCTCGAGCGAGAAGCAATGGGCGGCGTGCGCTGGCCAATCAGCCGGCATCGTAACGCGACACGTACCTGCCATGAAGTCTTCTATGCTAGTGCTGTGGAACCTCCCGAGCATGTGAACCATATATGAGGACAAGGTCCATTGTCACGCTCATCGATGTACCGTTATCGTTCCGAACATGGAAGTGCGCGCTGGAAGATGCGCTTAAGTCTCTGTCTCGCCCGCCTCGCAGACGGCCCATCAGCCTTTCCTCCCACCATGTCGCCAGCCGTAGTGAGTGCGTTTCCCGGAGCACCTACGGTCCACGCGTACTGCGAGCAGTGCTCGAGACACGACCTGGACAAGCGGGAGTACAAGCGCTGCGCCGGATGTTCGACCGTCCTGTACTGCAGCAAAGACTGCCAGAGAGCCGCATGGCCCTCCCACAAGTGAGTGATCATGCAGCAGTATCTGCACACAATGAGCTGACTCGTGCTGGTTGTCACCTAGGGAGATATGCCGCTGGAGGCCCCCGTCTGTCAGCGAACTCGGATACGCTACCCCGCTCGCGTTGAAGAAGGTGCTCCAAGAGTGGGCGGAAACCCAGTACTACGCGTTGACGACCATCGCGAACGCCGCGGCCTACCTGAACGGCGGGTGGGATGTCATCCACGGACAACCCTGTGCAATCGTCATGCACCTCGCAGCGGAGCCGTACTCCAGGGACGCCAACCCCTCGCAGGCCTTCCGCGTCATGAAGACCCGCATCGCGCACCGCGACAGCCTCGCCGCGCTCCAAAACGGCTGGGAGGAAGCCATGAGTGATTGCGCGGTCATCGAGCAGGGGGTCCGCCAGGACTGCGCCGACACCATCGCGTCCAACTTCCTCGGGGTCGTGCCCGCCGCGATCATTCTTGAGGGCACGGACATTATCATGCTGCACAAGTGGCTGATCTTCCGCCACGACGTCCGTCATGTCCCCGACTCCCCGACGAACGAGACCACCGTCCGGGCGTTCCGCGACCTCGTGCACCTCTGTGCTGGGATCATCCGCGGGGGCTACGTCTTCCGCGCTTCCCAGGACCGTGCGCAGAGGGAGCCCGAGTTCGGACGGCTCGTCAAGTCGCCCAGGAGCCAGAAGTGGAAGTGGGAGAAGATGAACGTCGACATCAACGTTATCATCACCAGTACTGACAGCACGACACACTCTGGGCTGAGCAACCGTCGGTTGCTCACTTTGATCAGACCTTTGTAACGGTGAGTGTCCTGGACGAGTCAGTCTGGAGTCCTGCAAGACCCGTTCACTGACGCCACTCTAGGTCGAAACGGAACAGTGTCATAATTGTTGTACGATACGGGAGCACGAGACGTAGCTGTACATATATTAGGATCCATGAGCCTGAAGTCAGGGCCTGCACGATGTGGTCGAATGTGGCACGCGTAAGTCACAGCTAACATGCATGGTTAAGAGCAACGGGAAGCACTACTTCCAGGAAGGCACACGTTCGCAAGACCGTCAGTGCAATAGAGACGACGACACCAACAACATGCGCAAGGAGATAAGACGTCGTCATCGTGCAACTCTAGCACGCTCTAATGGCTGCGAGGTTCTACTGGATGATCTCGATGCGAGGTCCTTCGGGGAACTGCGTACATGACCGCGTCTTATCGACGTCTCCGTGTAAAGCTAGGTGGTCGTCATTTGGTGCACATGTCAGAGAGCCCAAGCAGCCCACAGATACTCACAATCGAGCTCGCCAGAGGCTACAAATTCATGAAGGTGCTCCAGGGCATGAGAGGACGCATGGTGGATTCAAAGTAAGTAGTCGGGGTGCTGGGTCATCATGTTCTTCGTGTTGGCATTCCAGTTCCAACCCTCGACGTGTACTGACCTCCACTTCTTCCTGTCGGACAGGACACATAGGACGATCACAGGCAATGCCGGAGGCTATTCCGACCGCACAGAGACGCACCGGCCGGAGCGATTTGAATCAGCGAAGGCTACAGAATGACGTAATACTCTTGATCAGGCAGTCGAGACGCCCAGGAAGCGAAAACGCGTTCGTCCGAGTCTTGCGTTCGTCTCTCTTTACACGTACATATCACGACCAACTCCTGCCACCTGCACACCGCCACTCTGTTCTCGTGGTCAACTGGCTCTTGCGCCTTCTATCGGTAGTTCAGTAGCTGGTGCTCTTCGCATAGTCGCGGAGCTCACCGCTCACTCCTCGATCCGAGTCGTTTCCTCCTGGTGTTTGATTGTCAATCCTTCTGATCTGATAGGTATGGACGTCAGATTTTATGCGTTATTATGCTTATTAAGGACTTCATGCTACCCCTCATGCTGATCAGGTGATTGGAGTGAAGTAACCAACGCTCAAAATCGAAGCGTGAGTGGCGTCTTTTGCCTTGTGCACCGTGTAGAGATCAGTCTTGTCGATCTGCGTGATACCGTGCCAATGCATGTGTGTCGTGTTTTCTGAGAACGTGCATTGATTTTTTTAGATCATGTCTTACGTCCCATTGACTGCTACCCCCACGACTCTTCGTAACTGTACCAATTGCCATCGACCCCCGCAAGATGGTCAGAAGTTGAGGCGTTGCACGGGATGTCTCCAATTTGATTGGGCATCGTACTGCAGCAAGCAGTGTCAGAGGGAACATTGGCCTACCCATAAGTAAGCCTTCTTATGTGCATGCACGGTGTTGAGCTCACTGTCTTCTTGACCACCGATAGATTGTCTTGTCAAGTGGCCAAGCCCCTGCCCGGGCCGCTGCATGATCCCTTGATCAAGGATCCCCGGATCTTTGGGTACAACTCGTTCGATGCGGTCAACAAGGACGTCTTCGACTTCGTGCAGGCTCACACCTGGGCATTCGGTACTGCTGCCAAAGTAGTCGCGTACCTTGAGTACGGCCCCGCGTATTGTGAACATCCTCCCACGCAGTTGTTACACTGTCGCCTGAAATGCAACAGTACCCGAGGTCGCCGAGAGCGGAACCCGGCGCGGACTTTTTCCTTCGATGATCTGCGTTTCGAAGACGTCCAGCACTTGGCGGTTGAAAGTGCAGGCTGGGACACGGCACGGAAGACGAAGTACGTCCTCGATAATCGCAAGGACTCGCTCGAGCACTTCAAACGCATCATTCGGTCATCCAACAACCCGCCGATTGGAGTCCTCCTGGTCGCCTTCAGCGCGGAGTGCAGTAACGCCGTAACTATTCAAGCTTTCCCCCTGTTCACCCCTGAGGAATCCCCTCTTCTTCAATTCCTCCGATCCAGTACTGCCGATCTGAAACCCATGCTCGAAGATCTACTCTTGCTTTGCAAGCAGAGTATCGGCACTTCGTTCGCGTTCCATCGCCCTGCAGACTCCAGGGTGGCATACCCTGGCCGCTACGTCCATACGAGTGGACAGTGGACATGGGAGCCGCTCTTCGATGATTGGGACGACTACCTCAAGGGACGCGTTCAGGTTCCACGTATACCTGCGCTGGAAGGCCTGAGGTCGGAGTACACGCCACCGGAGTTGATGGTCATATCCTCCGTGATTTGACACTCATACTTACCTGCAGCCGACGAACGCTGCTCCTCTTGACTTGCAGGTGGGCGTTTATGTACTGTCATGTATCTCGTCTCCATGGACTTATATCTTCCTTAGCAGGTGCTGAGGTTGACGGTTGACAGAGGCTCGCGCCCTCGCCGTCGCGTGGTCACTGGTGCAAGCCTCGTAAGTAGACGTAACCACAAGGTTCTTGTGCAAGACGATGATACAATGCACTTCGCGTCATCGTCCTCCTGATGGGTGGATATCGCACGCACGCGGACACGGGCATCTGGCGCAAGATCGTCCTTCCGCCCACTACGTGATACTTTCTACATCGCACACGCAAGTAGTGTCGCGCTGCGCGCAAGTTGTCATACTGCCTTTCCTCGTCCGACCTGCGCGCCGTGTCGCACGATGTCCGATTGGGGTCGCTCGCTGAGCAACATGATATACCCCTCGGAGTCCTCAGTGCGTCTCTACTGTATGCCTCTTCCCGTCCCGCCCGTGTCCCGCCCCTGCTCGCCAGCCTCATGATCTTTGACCACAGTGCCAATGATTTAGGGTGTCCTGTAGGGCTCATCCCACCATTGCGAGGGTCCCTGCAAGGTCCCTCACGTATGGCGGGGGATGTCATACAGCGCCCCGAAGGACTTCGCTCGTGCACAGGGGACTTCGCCACCGAACACCGATACATGTCACACGAGCGCATATTGGAAGCTCGTTGGACAGATGCCATGAGTAAACATTCCATTCGACCTCCAGGTACGTTGTCCGATTGGCTGGATCCCATAGAGCTCTGCAACAAGGTCCGGTCGAAGCAATCGCGGCGTTCGCGTTAGCGCCTCAAGTCCGTGCCACTCGCAGAATTCAGAATCCTCGACGGCGCGATCGGGTCAGCCCATCGTGACGTCTATACACCGGTTGGCGTCCGGTTATAGTTGATAAAGTGTGCTGATGCCTTGTATGCCATTGCAATCTTCCTCGGCCCCCCCAGCAACGGTGTGGGCGTACTCCTTTGGCGTCAGCATGTCTTCCGACGCAGATGCCGCTGCCGCTGCCGCTGCAATCGTGGCACTGTATAACCAGCTGTGCGTCGCATATCTTCGTCGTTCGAGCCTCATGTCACAGATAACGCTTTCTGACACCGCTGAACAGCTATACGGCTCACTACTGCCAGGTTGCAGCCTCGGGTGCATTATATCCGAGTCCATTGCATGTTCGTTCTTGTCGGCTGACGATTCCTCTTGTCACTGTAGTTCTCTTCATTTACGACACCTTCATCTCATTTGATCGAGAAGTGACATGCTTCTGGACTGCTAAACGAACCAGCGCGTCATTCTTGTTCTTCGCAAACAAGTGGATCTCCATGATCCTCTATATCACGGCCCTGGTCGACTTTGCATCTTTCTCTTCGGACAAGGTAAGTACTCACATCGCAGTCTCAGTCCGAGGTGTCGTGGCAAACCTGACCAGAAACAGAGGTTCGTGTATGCTTGCAACAGTTCTGAACAGTGCGTACACAGACTATCAGCGTCCACAGTTGTTCCTTGTTCGCAATAGTGCAACGGGCACTGTTGATACTGCAATTCGTCCCTGTGGCAGGTGAGTCATGCTTCCAGTGCACGGGTTCGACTCGCCACACTACCTGACACTTGCGACGAGTCTTCTCCGGCCTCCGGGTATATGTGTTGTGCAGGAGCAAGCTCCTCGGAAGCCTCGTTTCTGCTTTGTCTCTAGCCCCAGTGGGTGCAAATCTGGTGAGTTCATGTTGCTTGATGCATGTGGACAACTTCGGAGAGGATTGATGGTCTGTTATACAGGTTCTATATGCCCATCAGCTGTCTGGAATCAACTTCCCACCGTTTGGATGCATTGGGGTAGACAACGCGAATACCGCTCTCAATCTCAGGTTCGGCTCGGCATCCTCATTGCATATCGTGGTACTGACTCTGTACTCGTACAAGGCGTGCGTTGGCTGTCAATCATGTACGAAGGCATACGCTCATCTTTGGAACCGCAGTCGTATATGGGGCTCGAGTAACGCTCATCGCTGCCGACATTCTAATCATCTATATTACTTGGACAAAGCTGAGCGGTTGGAACGCCCTCAAGAACATTCGACAGTCGAAGAGACTCTCGTTGTCGGATGTTCTGTTTCGCGGTGGTACGTCCCCTCAAGTAACATGCCCGCATCATCAACTGATGCCGGATCGGCGTACTTACAGGGGCCCTATATTTTGTGTACGTGACGTCTCTCAATCTCGTAGCTGATGGGACATCTCTCTCAGACCCTCGAACGCACCTTTAGCACTCTTCTTATAATGAACGCCCTCCACCTCGTCTTGTCAGTGACTGCGGTGAGCGCGTCCCGCTCTAACTTGCAGGACCAAGTCGACTAACATGTCGACATAATGAGGTGGCGAGCGACAACGGGGAGGGGAGTTATGTCACTGCATTCACGGCGCCGTATGTATCTCACGCTGACCGTGTACAATGTTGCCAGTGTGGCCGTCATCTCATTGCGGCTTACTCGCAGAATCACAGCAATCCTCATCTCGCACTTCCTCCTCGCACTACAAAAGGCAAATCAGATGGTCGTCAGGCTCGACCCCGATGATCCCTTGCATTCCTCGAGAAACCTGTACGACAGCACGCCCAGCTTCGTCTCATCCCTTGGAGCTTTCATCAACCCAGTCCTCTCGACGCGATCTGACGGAGATAGCCTCGAGTTGCAAGTTCGCCCGCGCTCCCTGGAGGTCAGGGAGGCGGACGAGGACGAAGACAAAGGCAGGAAAGTCCAGGCCGAGTCAGCGTAATCTGTGTCTGTCCCGGCTTCTTGCTCTTCTACGGCCTCAAAGCTATTATAATATGACGTTGCGAATGACCCATAGTCATGTTTTTGTTGTACCATTTCTTGGTCCCTAGGACGGCCAGAAAACACATCATCCCTCGAAAATACAGTGACTGAGTTGATAGACGATACTTTGGTGAAGCTCCAAGCGAGCATGCACGTCCCTAAGTACGTAAACACTTGATACACAACTGCATCTCATGCACAACTCATCGCAAACACGAGATCCATGTGTGTGTGCTCCGAGCTCGATCAGACGTAGCGAATCTAAGCGAGAGGCAGCCCATGTTAACTCAGTCTCAACTCGTCGTATACCTTCCAAGTCTCTGGCACGGTCATCCCACCCGTCAGCGCAGAGTTCTGGAGCCACATCTCCATAAGCTCCGGGTCGTCCAGGGCACGCCTCTCCCACTTCCACTTCTTCCCCTTCTTCCGGTACCTGCCAAGGTCCAACGCGCCCGTCCCGGCTCCTCTTAGCTCCTTGATCTCGTTATACACAAAACCGCCGTCGAGGCATCTCTTGCAATGGACGTTCAGGCCGAATAGGGCAATGCGAGTCCGCTCGTCGAGGGCAGTGTCGTCGGCCAGGCGTGTGCGAGAGACGGGGAAGTAATTGTTCACGAGGAAGCCGCCGTTGTCTTTGATCCAGAACACTATAGGGATGACGCCCGCGATCGTGGAGGACTGCGTGGCTCTGAACGGCTCCTCGGCCTTCTTGCAACTCGCCATCAGACCGTCCCACTGGCCGCCCAGCACCTCCACATTGTCTCGATGCTCGAGCACGAGGGACACGAGATGGAACGGAGCTGCGGGATTGCCGTCCCAGTCTCTGCGCATCACGAGACGACATACGATGCCGCGCGGCGTGGAGAGTGCGTGTGCCACTCCGCCTCCAAGGTAAACTGTGGTATTGAGCAAAGCTTTGAACGTCGATGCATGCAGGAGGATCCACTCTTTGACAATCTTTGCGACATTGATCGGGGACGGGTTTACTGTGAGCTCGGTCGCGCGGGACGGAGGAAGGCGACAGAAGCTCCTGATGCGTAAGTAGTTGCATAGATCGAAAATAACAACGTCGTATCATGTCAGCTTAGACTCGACAGCCCGGATTAGATGAGCTGCTTACTTGTGTGAAGGCCACGCAGCTTTCTGGCACTCCTTGCTGCAGTAGAGCATCGTCGAGCACCCGCCACAGCGCTTCAGTATTTCCGAGGTGCCCTGACGCTTGCATTGGTCGCAGCGGGGGACTTGACCGGGACCGCCGAGTGGCAGAGGTATGGCTGGACTGTCGTTCCAACTGTCATCGTTCATACTGGTAAGACGGGAGGCTCAGCAGCTTGTCGTCGTACAAAGACAACCCGTTGTAGCAGCGCCAGGTCAGTGTCACGACTGACGTAGTCACGCGGCTCAATTGGGCCAATGACTTGCCACTCCGACCAGACAGGTTTTGGGTACTGAACTTCGCAAGCATGCGGAAGGATCTAGCTAGCGGTTTCGTCAGCTCATGGGGAACTTCTCGCAGTGTGTGCGCTTGTCAATGCTTCATATTGTGGGGCCGGTCGCCTCAGCGGGCGATTCTCGGACGGTTCTGTGGGTTGGTCCTGAGGAGTCCGACTGTGTTGCAGGTCCGCCGGAAGACGAGCTTGAACCATGGGACGCCTGGCAATGAGGCTCCCCAGTGTAGAAGAGTGTATCTCACCGATTGCTTCGCTTTGACTCTGTTCTGGCCGTATCCGCAGGATTGAGAACTACACAGTATGGCGGACGCCGGAGAGAGGAGGATTATAGGCGCCCGAGGCTCCATACCCAATTTTCAACTTACATTCCGCCGTCATCAGCCTCGCATTTGCTTAGCTTAAATTCTGTGAGCATCAGAACTCCTGAGCAGGTTATAGAGCCTGATCTGGTAGTGTGTTCGGACGGACTCAGATCCATAAGCCAAACCTCTTCCTCGTGAGTCGTCAGGCAGCGGAGCTCCTATCCGGGATCTCATATCAAATAGCCTGCGTATGCACTCCTCCTCACCACTAGCAGCATATTATCAGCCCCATACACCACCATGAACACTGCGAGCGATATCGCGTCGCCGACGCCAGCCCTGCGGAAGTGCAATCACTGCGGAATCGCACCCACAAACACGAAGAAGCTCAGAAAGTGCCGCGGTTGTCTGGCCGCCCCCGTCTACTGCAGCAAGGAATGTCAGCGAGCTGATTGGCCCATTCACAAGTGAGCTTACCGTCCCTTCTACTGCGTGCAGGTAGCCACAGACTGACATTCTCGTCTCCCCGAGGTTGTCATGTAGCATGCTCAGCAAGGAGCGGGATCTCGCACACACCGGCCTCGATGTCAGCGCGCAATACATGGGATACTCAGACCCAGCCGAACTTATGAAGGCCGTCTCGGACTTCACAGAGGCCCATGAATGGGCTTTTCGGACCGCGATGAAGGCCTACGCGGTGCTCACGTACGGCGCAAATCTCGACGACCATCCTCGCGACCAGATCCTGCGCTGTAGGATTGCATGTACTACGTCCGCCAACGTCGGAGCTGGGCGTAATCCTGCTCAAGGCTTCAAGTTCATCGAGTTCAGCTATCATCCCATCGAGAGCTGGGTCAACGGGGATCTCGGCACCGGGGTTGCCTACCCTGAGCTGCAGGAGACGATCGAGCGCAGTTGGCAGTTAGCTGACGAGCGATTCCGCTCAAGCATACATGGAGACCAGAGCTGCACGCATTACATCGGATTACGCATTGCAGCGTTCACCGTCGATGGTGTCTCTTCAACTCCCATGCAGTTCATCCCGCTCTATCGGGTCGATCCCGACCTCGCTCCTCCTCCCATACGTGGCGACGTCCGCGTAGCCCTCGAGGAGTTGCTGGAGTTCTGCACACGCAGTATCAACAGTGGGCAATTCGTGCTGAAGCGTCTCACGGCGCCGAGCACAGAGATCGGTCCATGGGAGGCCGTACCTGGACGTTACCTGCGCAGACAGCAAAATTGGGTATGGGAACCCCTCTTCGAGGACTGGATGGACTATGAGAGCGGGCGCGTGGAGTATCCAGCCCTTTCAGTGGCACTGATGGGGCTCAAGACTCCTCCCGCTCTCAGCATGTACCTCTTCCGCGCTCTTTGGTTTCACTGGTAGGTTCTTACTTCAGCCGTGTCGCGCTGTGGGCGTTGATTCGTGTGTGCAGGTGCTCAGGCGTCTCCAAACAGTGAGGCATGTATGACAGCGGATGTACTCAGATAGGCCGGACACGCGACGGCGAGGGCAAGAAGGTCAGGAGCTCGCATTCCGACGGACACCTAGCTCCCGGGAGCATCCTGGACTGTAGAAACATCCCCTCTCTCTCAGAGGACAGTGTGGGGCAAGACGATGTCCAAGCCATATGATGCCATGGTTGCCGAAGCGTTCCGTGTGCGAATGCAGATCGGCGGACCAAAGGTCGCAGACAGGCAATGGACATGCTTCAATGTCATGCGCCGTCCTGTACAGCGTCAGCCGGTGCTGTTACATACCATTGATACTTGAGTACGCACCTTTGTGATCTTTCGGCCATGCATAATCTGACGAATGAGGCTCTGTCATCGTGCATGGCTGCGACAAAACCCTGAACCTGTGAACACCGCGGCTTCACTCAATAGGACTCGTGGTACAGTCACACGAGTCGTCGCACGACACATCCCTCGGGCACGAATGAAACGCTGCACATACTGTGCAGAAGAGCGGGGAATGTGGACAGCGTCAGAAGCCCTCGAGCCCATGACAGGATGTCCGGGGTCACAGGGCGCATGCATTGTATGAACCCACCTCCGCATAGAAGCAGCTCCCGCGTCAGAGTCCATCGATTACCGAGCTGCGCTGACGGTCGCGACATGGCTATGAGGGTCCCGCGAGAATGAAATCCAGGCACTGCGCTCATGACCGATCGTACATGGCGGGTGCTTGGCGCTCATGTATTACGTCGAGTACGAACGCTTTAACGTCGTCATGACTCATAGATGATGATGATGGCATGAGCGACACCACCACGACTGGGGAGAAACGGACGATGAACCTACTCTGCGATGCAGCAAAGATAGAAGGACATCGAAGAAGTGGACTGTGTGCAGCACCCTTGGACATGCAAGCCTCGTTGCTCGAAGCGGAAGGGTACTGGGCTGAACATTGCATTGGTGTGAGTACAGCAGTACGCATGTCGCCTCGGAGACATCACAAGACTGGAGGCATCTCTACAAACGCTCAGGAAGCAGTTCGAACGTCTTCTTGCCTCCGCTCGATCTATCGAGAAACCTCACGATCAGGACTCGGGGCTCATGAGAAGAATCGCCGGGAACCTGGAGTGTGGCCTTCCCCATATCCGCCCGGGTCATTGTATACCGCAGTCATCTCGATTCCAGCAGCGTGCCCGCGCTGTCCGGAGATGAACGTGGAAACAAACCGGAATAACGAGTCGTAGATGTCATATCCGTACAACTCCGTTTGCCGAGGCTTCTCAGCAAAGGGAGTGGTATGTATCGTACACCCTCGAGACTCGAGCAGTGGGCACGAGTCAATGGATCTGGCGCGATGCCACCATGTTCGAATATGGCTCCGACGATGGGACATCGGCGCCCGTACGTAGTAGTCCCGTGCTTACCCCGCATGAGAGATCTGTGCGGCGGACCCGTAGCAAATAACCCTCATGTTGAGACAAAGTCTGAGACGTGCGTAATGGGAGACGTCAAGCCCGCCCTGAATCCGTGACGAAGTGATGAAGCCGCTGATCTCGTAAATGCGGGGACAGTTCTGAGACTATCAACTCCTAGCGAAGGCCAGTAGCACGCCCAGAGTCCTTGGCACGCAGCTGTCAGTCTAACGATAGTCATATACGACAAATCGCTCCCGTGCCAAGGACGCAAGGAGCACTACCGCTACGGAGGATGACAACCAAGATGACCGAGGAACGTTGCGCGGCGACACAGAATGAGCAGAAGTAGAGAAAGTCATTACTCACGAGTCACTGAGCACCGTAAATTCAGGCCGCCGCATCCGACATGTATACCAAACTCTTGAGTGCAGTGTCTTCGAGCTGCACGCAAGTGCCAAGTGGACATCTCGAAGGTCTTCCCATTAGGTATGCCACTTGAACTTACAGCACACGTTCGTACGATCTGAGCAGCCGCGTTGGGTTCAGTGTTCAATCCACCGGAGTGAAGGGCGCACCTAGACGGAGCAATTCCAGTCATGTGGAAGACCAGGTGGTTGCGAAGGACGGATACCCGCGGATGTGCGGCGGACGGGCGGAGTCGAGAGCAAGCGTCGCGGTGATGCGTATTTGCAACTGCTATAGGCCCTAGGGAACATAGGGCCCATCGCTTGCGGAAAGTCAGCGACGGTCCGCCACGGTCGAAAGGTGTGACGATCAAATCTTGCTTCCAAAGAATACGAATGCTCGAGCTCACCTGCGAAGACCTGACCTGACGATCATCCTGCTCAAGTTCCGGTCGAGATCTCTCATCCCTCCTTTGACTCCTCACACCGCAGACAGTCATACAGCCCGTAGATAGTCCGGGTGGGAATCACCACCTGTGTTTGTCAATCGGCCTGAGAACGACACACATGTAAGTTGACCGTAAATAACTTACTTCCACTCTGAGAGTCGGGAGCCTCCGTAACAAGGCAGGTTACTGATCTCCTGAGACACGCGAGCACTTCTGGTCCCCGCGGCACGAGATGGCAATGAACCCGGCCGCGTGCGTCCATGCCCACGGACGTGCCTAACGGGCACGCACACGCGAGAACCGTAACGCCTCCTGCCCGCCACGCAGGCGGACGTCGGTGGTCTCCGCTGTCAGTGTCACTGTCTGGACCACGGCCGCAAACACGGTAATTGCAGATACCTTATAAGACATGATAAGCCAGACCGCCCCAATCCTTGCAAGAAGAGCGACTTACGCAGTCGTCACAAACTGGCTGTGACAGTCCACGATGGCGGGAATTACGACCGACTGAGGCACCGTCGCGGTCATCCCGGGTGAGACTAGGGCCGGGAGCAAGCATCGTGCTCGGGGCCGGTACGCACTCCGGATGCTTCGCAGCGGGAATGAACCAAACTCTTCCTCTTGAGGCCGCTCGAGCCCCGAAATAGTCGCGCGAGCTCCAGCCACAGCGTGTCCTCCGCGGAACAGCACCGTCGAAGGCCGCAGTGCCTCCGACGTCCTGTCCCGATCCGAGCGGTAGATTGCAGGGGGAAACAGTGCGGTGCGTCAATGGAGAAATGGACCGCATCCGCGAAGCTTGCCATCCTCCTTCGGGGCGGCTTCTCATCGATCGTGCAATGGCGACGCGACCATTGGTGAGATGGCGAGCGAGATGGTTTTCCTTCGCACTGGGGAATCGGCTGGAAGATAGGCACACGATGGAACGGCGCGATCGGGCCTGGAGAACCGGTCGTCAGCGACCTTCTGCGACGTCCTCCCTCCTCTCACTCGTGAAAATCACCTTCGGAAGCGCAGCGGTGTCCCGAGGATGCGCCGAGCCTGCACACGCAGATTTCCGAGGAACATGACAGGTGTGAGGGGTCCGAGCGGACAGCAGCGAAGATGATCAACTGCAGACATGTCTTGAGGTATCCCCTGTGATAATTTATCAGCGATCCAGCGTTGCAATCAACCACCACCAGCTAGCACAGTACCTCACAGTACGCGCTCTCACCAATGCCTGATGTGGAAACCTTGCTCCAAGCACGACATCACACACATCCACACCCCTGCGGACCAAGGCCAGTCTAGAAGGTTCAGGATGACGACCCGGTAGTCTCGGGTAAGTGTTGCACGTTCGTCGTCCCGTACCCCGTATGAACAAGCTCAAGCCCAACAACTGGGGCCGAAGCACGGAGCCAGGGTCGGTCTAGGACTCGGAAACGAACGAAATTTCAAGGAGATGCGCTCCCCGTCGCATTTGCTTCCGTGATGCAGATAAGCAAAGGCTCCATCCCGCTGGCGCGCACCGCCCAAATGCGGGAAAAAGCCTATGTCTTGCGAGGCAGCGAACTCTGCGCGAAGGATTTTCCCGAGGTGTACACGGCCGTCGATCGCAGTCGCAAAGGCTCCCAAGTGCCACGACTGACTTGCTGGATGCGCTCGCCCTGTCCATGTCGACCTCGCCTAAGGGAGAGAATACTGCACGAAGGAGGCTGCATCAGTGGCGAGCGGAGACTGCAACTTAGAGACCCCCCAGGGTGCGCTAAGCCCTGCTGAACCGCCCCAGCTGGCTGGCGCCGACATAGGAACGATCGTCCCCCGCTCGATATGGGCCGCGCACTGTCCCGATGCGCATACGTGTTCGCCCTCTGCGCACAATGCATGCGAGATGCGGACCGCGGCTGCGAGAACGTCGGATATGCCGTGGGACCACGTCGCAGTGCGCGGGGCCCCGCTGTCGTAAGCCCCAGCGCAGACGTCACCCACACGAGCTGCGACTGTCGACAAGCGCAGATGCATAACTGTCTTTGTGACAGGGACGTGGAAGCAGAGTGGGTTGGATTCGTTCATTCAGTCGCGGTCTGTCGCGGTGCTGGCAAGTACTTAGTCCACCAGCACCACCGAGCGGAGATGGAAGGCTCGGTCCCGCCACTAAGCTTTAAATGCCTGCGGGCTCACACGCCCTCGGGAGGCCCTGAGGCTGACTTGATAGCAAAGGATGTCTGCTTACCAAAGTAGACGTCGGCGACGAGCCGTCACTCGCTGCGGCTGTTGAGCGTGTAATCCCGTTCGGGATATGATAGATGACCACTCGCCGCTCTTCCACGCAATCCTCCTCCGCCCTGCGTATGTTCCTGACACAGCTCAGAATGCATTGAGTAAATGATGCTTATACCCCGGAATCCCGCGGAAAGACGGGACACGTCCGCCGGATCCCGAGAGGCTCGGACGTGGCTCTCGTAATGGGCGATGTTGCTGGATGTTGCTGTGGCGTCCTACAAATTCGGCATGTCGAGGTTTGCATGGAAGTGATAGTCCCAAGGCGCATTTTTCCTGCAATGGCCGACAGCCACGACGACGTGTGCGCTCCGGTCAGCTATCGTTCACGGCAGTCAGCGCGTCCATCCTTCGAACAACAGCGAATACAACCACGCACCTTGTCCCGCTCCGAGCTCTTCACGTTTCAAGCTTCAAGTCCGTCTGCGCTGGCATCATGTTCGGAGAAACGTGCGTACCGACATCACGGCACAGTCTTCATAGTCTAAAGTGACGAGCGTGTCAGGCTCGTCGCGGAAGCATCCGTGCCCGCCGTCCAGACATATTACTGTGGCGGCCCGCCGTCGTTACGCGTCCTGGCCTACCGGCCGCGCGGGCCTGCCAAGCAGCCGTGCGGTCTGGACCCGCGCCGCCGAACTCCGTGCTCGCGCCTCGTGTCGGGCGTGCGGGGGTGCCAGGAGTCGCAGAGGGCGGGTCGCGCAACCGCGCATCGTCGTCGTCGAAAGTACATACATACGCGAGGCACGGCGCTCCGACGTGACCCGCAGCAAGCGCGAGCGGCGAGAGCGACGGGCACGAGGCGGCGACGCGAGGATGGTTAACGACGCACATTCGTCATCGCCCGTGCCACGATGGTGATCATGCATTCATGACTGCGCCGGTCGGACTGCCAGGGACTCGGCCGCGGAACGTCAAAGACTCGACGTCACGACCCGCTCGCGACGTTGCGATAGCATATTTAGCAGGCTCCGGAGTCCGAGTCGGACCTGATCGTTTGGGTGAGCGAGATGAAGTGAGAAGCTCGTACATAGTAGGATCAGTCGAGTGCGTTCTGGAAAGGTCGTTTCCGGGGCGGACACGGCGACTGGTACATAGGAAGACGGAGGACTTCTGGGGTACTTAGGACGGTGCGCAGCACTGCCAGCAGCAGGGCAGAACGAAACCACTGAGCCGTGTTGTGTACAACGCATGACGAGTCGAGGTCCGAGGTCGAGAGTGCCGCCCGTACCAGCAGTGAGCACGTACCTGTACAGCACAGGGACAGCATTCGGCCGGGAGGCCCGTGCGCAGCAGCGTCCACGTCCACGTCCACGTTCATATCGACCTTCGAGGGAAGCTGCTGACGTACGTCGTGAGCGCACATCCTGCCGTACGGCGTACGCAGCGACAGACGCACCTGCACGACAGCGTTCACCGTTCGGGGCGCGCGTTCCGAGTGCGAACCTTCGAAGCTCGACTGTCAGTGTCCGGACTCCGGGCGGCGGCATCGAGCGGTAATCGTGGAGAGTCTAAGAATCCACGCATCGTATCGTATACGGTGTTCCAGCTGCCCCGGGGGTGCCGCGGGTGTGCTCGAGGACCCCGCGGCGACTGAGGGGGCGCAGCATGCACGAGGGAGGGAGGATCCGGCGACGGACAGGGAAGAGCTCGAAAGCTCGAACGCACGAGCACGTTGGAGAAGTCGTCCCGGGTCTTCAAGCTCAATTGCAAGCTTCGACGTCGCATCTTCAATCGGGACGCAAAACAGGCGCCAGCGCAATCCCAATTGCAAGAAGCGACCTACAAGATCCTCTGGCAACGCTGGAGGCCGCAATCGACTCGAGCCTCCTCGAGCCCCTCCGCCCTCCGAGCCTCGGAGATTGGCGGCAGAAGGAACCCATCGCCTGCTCTTCCGGAGCAATGGGCCAGTTGCTCCCAGCAAAAATGGCGCACCCGTGGTCCCGACTCGAAGTGCGCAGTCACGCTTGAGCCTATCGGGCGTGCACTGAACGACTGACTGGACTCTGGCTGTCAATGGAGAACGCCTGCGGGATCGGGGGCAGGGAAGACGGGAAGCCCACCTGCCGTGCCAGACTCCGGTGAGGAAGTCCATACAGCACTGAGCACGCGTCCACATTCGCGCTCGCGCTTGCTCCTTCGGGCGAAAGGCGGCCATGGCCGGTCGAGTCTCGACCGCTCGTAGCGATGACGGGCTCCGGGAGGCCGGAGCGAAACGTGACGCGTGAATCCTCGCCGAGGAGCATTGACCGGTAGCGTACGCCGGACATTGGAGACGGTACTTCTGACGTTACGGGACGTCGAGGGCGGTTTGATTGCCTAGCGAGATGTGGAGCGTTTTGTATGGGCGTGTATGGGTCCATCACGAGGCCACGGGATGCGCGACCGCGACCGCGCCCGCTGCTGGGCTGCTGGGCTGCTGGGCTGCAGGAGGCAGCATGCATGAGCGCACGAGCTTTCTGGAATCTGGAAGCTGCACTACAGATCTCCACTGGATCAAAAACAGAAAATATGAGCGCAAATCGCAGGGACACGGGGATCCAACCGCGATCGATGTACTAGTAGTACTCACCAATACATACTCGTGCCAATGATGGCTGCGCACCCGGGCACTCGCCACAGCTGTGCGTCCATCCGCGACGTCCGAGCCGTATGTATACGTACTGTAACTGTACACTCGTGTGACTCTGTGCGCTGCGGACGTCGTGTGCCACTGTCAGTAAGTCAGGCCGGATGACATTCGCGGCGAAAAGAACTCAGAGGTCTCGACTGGTGCTGTCATCGGCTCTGCTCCGAACACCTCTCGCGCTCTCGTCTCTCGACACGCAGGCCAAAAATACCCAACATATTCGAATGTACTCTACATGCAAGACGGTTATTATTAGACACCCGGGCGACATGCAAACGGGGTACGCACGGAGAGCTGGGTACTTGTGGTACGGCAGGAGCGTCGCCTTTCTGGCAGCAGCGGGGCTTCTATACGATGGACGTCGCCTCGATCGGGCCCTGTGACGCGTGCGTATCAGCCCGTAGGTTGTCTGAAGGATTCGTGCTGAAGACGGCAGCGGGACGGCGAGCTTCGGGTTGGCGGCCGTGCAAGGCTGCAAGCGTGCCCTGGAGCGAGTATCGGCGAGTTGACCAGCTCCGCGAGTACGGGCCTCGAGGACAGTGAACAGTGAGTACATCGGGACGAAGCCGATGAATTGACGGTGCGGTTGAGGGTTGCGGGGGTGGCACCGTGCACTCGAGCGATGAATGCGCTGGATGATGCAAAATGGGGCACCGCGTAGCCTGTGAGAGCGCACGAGATGCGGTTCCAGACAAAGGAAGGGTGCGCAGTGTGCGTCTTCCGACGTGTAACTTGATTCTCGATTCTTGATTCTTGGACGCTCGAAGAGATAATGGGGCGGCGGTACGAAGATGCGCCCACGCTGTCAGCTGCTACGATCCAAGCCTGCGAGAAGGGCGACCACGATGAGATTAGTGGGAGTTTGCATGCGCGCAGACACAAACACGCGGATCGATCGCGATGGGGGACCGGGGCCGGATTGAGGGCTGCACTTGTGTTTCATTCCCGATGCATTCAGTAGTGCCGGTGATTTGTGGGACGCACAGCAGAAATCGCGCGGACGGAAGGCTCGAGGGAAGACAACAGTCTCTTGCCACTGCCAGTTCTGCGCCGGAGCTGATGCAGCGTGACTCGGACTTTGGAGATGACGAAGTGCTGACTAGTACTGCGCTGGCGGCTAGAGAACAAGAGGTATGTAGCAAGGCTGTGAGTGCAGCTGCGGGGTGGCGTCGAGCCAATAGCGTTTCTGAAGGCGCATCAGCGGACCAGGAGGGCCAAGACCGGGGACGCATCCGTTCTGGGCAGCGTCAGTCAAGTGATCGACGGCGGCGGAGAGCGGGGCACGCAACGGGCCTGGACCGGGAGGCGGGCTCGGGGGCGGGAGGCGGACGGGTGACTCTGCAGGGAAGGTCGCCGGCCGGACGCGCACTGGTCGATCGATCGTTGCTGTGCGTATGCGGGGTAATCCAGGCCTGATATGTGTTTGCTTCCGCGATATCAGTCCTCACTCGATAACAGACATCTGTGTCGTGCGCCGCCAGGAGCTGGGGCGGGAGGAGAACAGCAGACGGGAGAAGGTCGGTCGAGGAGGAAAAAGGCCGGAGACGCGTCGAGTCGAGTCGCGAGATCTGGGACGTGCAGATGGATGATGCTGGGAATCTGAGATGCGAGGAGCGCGCAGAGGCGATGGACGTGAAACGGAGAGTTGCGAAAGCGACTGGGCGTCGTTAGGGGCGTCCTCACACGAAACGGAGTCTTCTTGGCGGAGACGGGCTGGTGTCGACTAGCAGAGTGCACGAGAACAGACCAGAACACAACGCAGAGACGCAGGCTGTCGGCGACGGACGCGGGCGGGGACGAGGGCAAGGCGGACGGAGGGCAGGCGCGTTGAGCGAGAACGTAATGGACGCACGTGTTAAGCGCAGGGCAGGACCCCGGGGAGCGCGGTGGTTCTTGGCATCGAGGTAGGGGCGGGAGCGAGAGCCACTGGCGGTGACTGTATCTTCTTTTATCTGCTCGTTCTTTGGCTACTTATCCTATTCGCTCCCTTCCTCCTGCCTCCCTCTCTGCCCGTCCTCTGCCCCGACTACACGCATCCTGAATCTCGCAGTGCATGGCAACTCTCCTCCTCCACACATACGCCCCGGCCCCGAGGCAAGGCATCCTCCTCAACCCATCCCCCGCCGCATCCCCCGCCTACCACCCCGCCTCTCTCCCCGCCCTCGTGCCATCCAACTCCTCCCTTTCTTCCTCCGCCTCGTCCTCCGCCCCCGGTGACGTCTCCGACTACTTCTCCTCCTCCTCCTCCCCATCACCAGGGCCCTCACACAGCTCCCCCGCACCGCGCAACGCTCACCTCCACCCAAATCCGAAGCCCCGTCATGGCTCCAACCCAGGCACAGTGCGTCGTATACGATTCGCGCCACTGCCAGAGCCCCGCCGCGACGAAGACGAGGATTTCCCGCCCGTATTCCTCGACGATGACGAGGCCGGACCCAGCACCACCGGCGACCACATCTTCGCCATGTCCTCCGCCCTAGCAGCGGCCGTGAACTGCCCTCTACCCGAGAGTGTCCCCTCCAGTCCATGTGCGACCCGGAGAGGACTCCCAACCACCGACGCTCTCGGGCTCGACCCATCGTCCGCAGACTCCAGCGACCCAGGCATGCAGCAATCACAGCCCTCCGGCCCATCTGATGTCGGCCAGGAGTGGGACATGGCCTCGCAATCCACCGCTCTCCCCCCGCTCTCCCTCTCCCTCTCCGTGCCCGAGTCCCCGCGCAAGTCCGGCAAGCTCTCCAAGATGCTCAAGCCCTTCTTCAGCCGCTCCCACAACGCATCCACAAAGTCGCCCCTCGCACGCACGTTCTCGCGCGAGGAGACGGCGTCTATGAACGGCGAGGCCCAGCGCGGCCGCAGCTCCTCCTTCCTCTCCGCCAGCAGCCGCAACAGCAGCGTGAGCCGCGACGCGAGCCTCACCCGCGAGCGGCGCGACTCCGACTTTGGCGCCCCGCTGCACCGCTGGACGTCCGAGGGCGGCCCGAACAGCGTGCTGCCCGTCAGCAAGAAGAAGCGGCATATGCTCTTCGGGGGTGGTTCGAGCAGCGGGGGCGTGCCCCTGGGCCGGACGCAGAGCCTGACGTCGCTCTCCGGCAAGGACGACAAGAAGTCGAAGGCGCAGCACCCGGTGGTCGTCACGAACGGTGGGAGGAAGCAGCAGAGGATGCTGAACGGGCGTGTGTACGGCGCACGGCGGAAACCGAACGCGAACCCGTTCGCGAACGTCAGGTATGTGCCACGCACCTTTATTTATCTGTGCTTCCCACTCCACGTCCCCCGTTTCCCTCTTCGTGTTGATGCGGTGTCGGTGTATGCTGACTTTGTTGCGTTTTTAGGACGGACGAGCCTGAGTTCGTTGAGTGGGGTATGGCGGCATGGGTTCGGTGAAGAACACGTCCGGCCAGAACTCGATGTGGTCTAGGGTGCAGGCCGGCGACGATGCCGCCGGGCTCGCACGCAAGACGGCGGACGAAGATGACGGTAGCGGCACGGCGTGGGTTAAGCGAAGACGGGAACAGCGCGAGAGAGAACGGAAGGAGCGGGAAGCGCGCGAGAAGGCGGAGGCTGAGGCGAAGGCGAAAGCGAAAGAGGCGGGTGCGGCGACGGCAGCGCAGGAAGGCGAAGCGGACGTGGCGGCACCAGCCGAGGAGCAGAAGGACGATGGTGAGGCTGCGAAGCAGGAGACTGAGGACGCACCGGCGGACCCGTCTGCCATCCCACTACCTGCCTCGGCGCCCGGCACGCCGCTCGCCCCCGACACCCCCAAGCTTGAGCACATCACCCAGGCCATCACCATCCCCGCCAACTCCCACTCACACCACCGGCATCACCTCTCCCACTCGCATTCGCATTCGCACTCACATCACCACCACGGCCACCAACACACGCTGTCGATGCCCTTTGTGGAGCGGCGCGAAAGCGCCGATGCAGCGCACGCGATGCCCGTCAGCTCTCCGTCCAACGTGGTATCGGAGGAGAGCACACCTGTATCCTCCACCGCGCTGTTGCGTACGGAGAGCGATGGTGCACCGGAGGCTGCGGAGCGCGAGAGCGTGAGCAGCAGTGGCGCAAGTGCGATGAGCAGCACGAGCGACGATGCGGACGAAGAGGAGAGCCCCAAGGAGACTGAGGGCGGATTCGGGCACGACGAGGACGATGAGGAGGAGGAGGAGGAGCTGGTGAGTTCTTTGTCTTTGTCTTCGTGTGCGGCAATGCTGACCTGGCTCGTGCGATCCTCCAGGAGCGGAGTCGGCTGACTGCGCTTGGTGCGGGCGTGGAGAAGATCGCGAGACACCACAAGGACAAGGAGGACCAGGGGGCGGTGGGGACGCCAGCAGCCGAGTGATGGAACGGTCCTGTATGCGCTCCCTGCCCCGGTTCCCCCGTCTCGTCTCCCGTCCCCCCCCCATCCGACCCCGCATATATGGTACTGCTCAAGCTGCGCCGACCTCGTCATGATATATACGCCCCCCGTCACAGGCACGCGCGATGCGCGTGCACTGTACGGCACCCTGCCCAGACTTTGCACCCCCGCATCGCACCATACACAGTCCACGCATTATGGACGCATCAGCTGGCGCTACGTCCGCGCCTCCCGTGACGATGACCCGAGACTGTACGCGGCCTCTCCCAGATTCCAGCGCGTGTGTGTGTGTGGCCCACGGTGGGGCGCGCACTAGTCGCGTCTGGCGGGTGGGGCGGTGGAAACTGGAAACTGGAAACGGGGGTACTGCACTGTCGCGCGCGCGGGGACGCCGTGCCATGTCGTTTGCTTGCGATTGCCTCTGCCTGCTCTTACATTATATCTACTCCTACCTCCCCGCATCGGCCTCTTTGTTCCTCGTTCGTCGTCGTTCCTCGGATCTCTCGGGCTCCTCGCGCTGTCCTCGTTGTCATATACCGGCTCCCCGCATCCTCCCATTTCAATCTATCGCTCCTGCTCCCGATCACCTCTCGCCCGCTGTATCGCCGCTGGACGTGTGCAGTCAGCCTCAAAAGCGTGCCTCGACGTCCTGTCCTGTCGCTCCCCGTTCTGCGTCTCCTTCCACTCGTCGTCTTCCGGTCCGCAGCCCCCTTCTCCTCTTGCGTCGTTGAAATAAGTTACGTACCTCGTCGTCCGCCATCGACCTATTGTCCGGCTGGAATAATCTTCGCGTTCGCCTGTGCATATATTGGTTCTCGTGCGCTCTCCCTTCTTGCCCCCCTCCCTATCGCCCAAACTCTCTCCCACCCCATGCATGTATTTTCACTCTTGTCACCTCCCCCCCCCCTTACTCTCGCCGCATGAAACCCCCACCAGCAGCAGCTCCGCTGGTCAAAAGCCGCACAGGCACAAACGCTCCGCGCGTCCCTCCCCGCCACTTGACTCTTGACTCTTGACTTATCCTTCTCATCCCCATATCGCTGCTCCCGCACGCTGTACAGTGTACTCCATCGACCGTTCCCTGTTCCCCCAGCATCGCCGTCCATACCGTATACCGTATGGCCTCCCGCAGGCTCTAGTCCCCGCTGCCCCGCGCCCCGCGCCTCGCTCGGAGTACCACGGACGCTCCTACATACATACATAATATCCCGGGCAGCAGCGGCGCCTATCGCTCGTACCAGTATAATGCTTGTGCTTGTGCTCGTGCTCGTGCATCCATCTCTCCATTTCCATCCCCCTCCTTCCCTTGCTCCCCTATATCGCGTCTTGTGCATCAGCGCATCGTAGCCCGCACCGAACCTTCCAACTCTCAACTCTCAACTCTCAACTCGCATCCTTTTCTTTTTCCCTGGGTCCGCTTTATCGTCTCTCATTTGTGGAATCCGTTGTCACATCCCCCACCTCTCGGCCTGCCTCCACTACGTCGGATATATCCCCCGCTGGAATGCCCCTACATAGTCAGTGCTAGCGATAGTGTGTACCATAGCGCAGTTACTTAGTTCTCTGTCGGTCCTTGCGGAATCCGGATATTGGATCTCTTTGGTTTTTTGTTTTTGGTCATTGGAACCTCGTCATCGTCAACCACCGCGATATCGGTCTGGTTTGGCCTGCGTCCTCCAGCTGCGTCTCCATCCCGCCACCCCCTCTCCGCATGCCCATATCCATATCGTTGTTCATGATGCAGATGTCTTGGATTCCCGGAAGTCCCCCTTTTCTTTCTTCCGCTCCCCGAGCTCCCCCGTCGCTCCTTCATTCCCGTACGTCGCGTTTTCGTTTCCCCTGTCCCGCTCGGGCTTGCACCCCAGAATGGAATCGACTTGGCACCCCGTACATCGTATCGTATAGCCTGCACCGCACCGCACTGCACCGCCCCATGCATGAGGGGCACATACATACATGACTCTCGCCGCCCCCCTTGCCTCTTGTCTCTTACATCTATATCATCCGCGTCTTGGGCATCCGTCGCGCCGTTCTCACTACTTACTACTTGAGGGCGCACGTCGTCGCTAGCACTGCTCCGTTCGTACAGTATACATCTAGACATGCACGGCGGTGCAGCTTTTACAGTGTACTCCTCCGTGCTCCTACATAGCTAGTTTTCGCGCTCGCTTTTGGCAATGCAATCTTCTTCCTACCGCAGACATGTTCGCTCTCGACTCCACTCGAGAGTTGACTGATTTCGGTTCCCGGGGTCCCAGGGGAGTCTTGGATCCATGGAGCCTGCAGCGATGATACATACAGTACCAAGGCCGACGGATGTAGACGCGGTGGAGCTGGAAAACCAAGTGTATACCGCAGTACTGTTACAACTCTATCGTGCTTCTGAACCATCTGTGCTTCCGTGCCCTCCATGGTGGCGTCAACGCAATGACGACACCGGATGTGTATCCCTGCTCTTCACCGGAGCGTAACCAACTCTGCAACAACGAAACATACCCACGTCAGCACTCGTCCACTCCATGCACGGACGGCATAATGTGAGCGTGAACGCACCTTCCGCAGACGTCGGGTGGATGGCGACGCAGTTGTCGAGGTCCTCCTTCGTCGCGCCCATCTTGACCGCGACGCCGAAGCCCTGCATGATCTCGTCCGAGCCCTGGCCGATGATGTGGATGCCGACGACGCGCTCTTCCGGCCCCGCGCAGATCACCTTGTACACGGACGGCTCCTTGTGCTCCTCGGGCAGCATCGAGAAGTACAGCGCGCGGAAGGACGACTTGTAGATCTTGATGTTCTCGTCGCCGTACTTCTTGCGCGCCTCGGGCTCCGTAAGGCCAACCGTGCCGATCGTCGGGTGTCTGTGCAGTCAAGCACTCAGTCGAGATCGAGGACGGAGAAAAAGAGGAGAGAAGACGCACGAGAAGACGACGGTCGGGATGTTCTCGTAGTCCAGCTTCTGCTGCCTGAACTTCTCGGGCCCGAAGAGACGGTTCGACAGCCGACGGGCAGCCGCAATGGCGACAGGCGTGAGCAGAGCCTTGCCCGCAACGTCGCCGAGCGCGGTGATACCAGGGACACCAGTCTCCTGGTACTCGTCCACAACGACGTTGCCCTTCTGGTCCAGCTTGATGCCCAGCTCCTCCAGGCCAAGGTTCTCCGTGTTCGCGTGCCGGCCAATCGCCCACAGGAGGCAGTCGACCTCGAGCTTCTCCCCGCTCGCGAGGTGCACCGTGAGCGGCTGACCCTTGGTGCCCTCGACCTTCTTGACCTTGGAGCCGTGGCGGAAGTTGATCCCTGTGTGCTTCATCCAGTTCGTGAGCGTCTCCCCGAGCGTGGGGTCGAACGTGCGGAGCACGGTTTCGCCGCGAATGAGCATCGTGACCTCGCTGCCCAGCGTGTGGAAGACACCCGCGAGCTCGACCGCGATGTAGCCCGCGCCGACGACCGCGACGCGCTTCGGCTGCTCCTCGAGGTCGAAGAAGCCATCCGAGTTGATACCCAGGCTAGCGCCGGGGATCTCATCCTCACTGGGGATGGTCGGGCGGCCGCCAGTCGCGACGCAGATATGCGAGGTGTTGAGAGTATACTTCGAGCCGTCGGGGCGCGTGATCTCCACGGTCGAGGGCGACAGCACCTTAGCGTGGCCGTGATGGTACTCGACGTTCTCTTTCGAGACGTTGTTGTCGTAGATGCCATTCAGCTTCCGGATGTATGCGTCGCGCTGAGGCTTGAAGGTCGACCAGGAGAACTGCGGGGCGCCAACTCCAGGGCCCTTGAACTGGTAGCCTTCTGCATGGCGGATCTTCTCCGCGATGTCGGCCGCATGCCACATGATCTGAGGTGATATGAGATGGGAGGGGTAGAGAAGTGCATGTATGCGCGTACTTTCTTAGGTACGCATCCTGCAAAGCAGAATAGTGAGTAGCAGCGCGTGTGAGTACTCCTTGGTGCCACGTACCGACATTCACGCAGGTGCCGCCGAGTTTCTCGGTAACCTCGACAAGAGCAACCTTCGCGCCGTAGGAAGCAGCCCTGCGCTATGCAACATGTCAGCACCGGCAGCTATTCGAAATCACGCCTCAAGCATGTCCTAGTGCAGTTCATGTGTACCGCGCGCAGCGCATTCACGCTGCAGTCGACATGTGTAGAACTGACATGGGCACGATGACACGTCTGCGGCGCGCAGACGAGAGTGGTGCTATGGAATGAGCGTCATTGACCTCTAGCCAAGTTCACGCGAGTGACATTGCCTCTCTTGAGCAAGTAACTGGTCGCGCCGCGCACATGAGTCCGTCTTGTTCGCGGCGCGGTCATACGAGCATGACGCGACCACAGGCTAAAGTGTTCAACAGAAGGTACGGGGCGGAAGTCACCAGCATTCGCGAGAGAGAAGAGAAAACTCACCGAGCCGGCAACACCTCCACTGCCTCCACCAATGAAGACGATGTCATACTTCTCCTGACCGGGTTTCGTGACGGGGGGCATCTTGACAGTGCTACCTGTAGATAGCGTGCGGGTGATCTGCGCAGTCCGGGTCAGCGAGGACGCATACAGTGAGGCAGGAGACTGACCTGGAAGAGGCGACGGGACGCAATGGTTGTGCGGGATGTAGAAAGGCGGGAGGGGAGACGGAGGATTATCGATGGGGAAGCCAGGGCTGGGGTTATTATAGGAAGCCGTGGACAGAGCACGACGGGGTACGGTGGAGGTGTGTAAGAGATGGATAAGCAGCTCTGCTAAGCTCCCTCCTGCACGCGATGGCGCAAGACTCGCAGGCGTCTATTCAACGCGCCCCCGTCACGATCACGTGGGGCGCCTCACGCACGCGAGCTTGCTCTTCTCGCCGACCAAGACCGAACTGACCAGGTGTCGCTTTCGAGCTGGTTGGACACCTGGCTCTCGTGGTGAAACCGGTCAATGTGAGAGATATTCTTCAAGTTCCCTACCCCTAATCGCCGATTGGTCCACCCCAGGTCCACCCTCACGCAATCTAGGTTCATGATTGAGCTAGGCGGTATAATCAAAGTCACCAGAACCTACCGAGTGCGAGCGCAATCGTACTCGTGTAAAGTACACCATGCGACGTTCACCGGAACCCCGACCTTGGCCGGTGCTGCACTAGCAGGTGTCACGGTTTACCTCGGCTAGGCGTCTTCCCTGTCGTACTTAGTCCGCCACCACCTGTAAAGGTATGTAAGATCGCTCACCTCAACCCGGATGGTCGTAAGGCGCGGTTATCCTGGTGAACTGACGGCAGTCTGGTGCACATTGCCACTGTGGTAAAGATACCCATACAATACATAATCTCCGGTGGTACTTAGCTCCCTAAGCACATGACGTCCCTTCAATGGAGTTCGGTACATCTCTCTGAGAGCAACATTCCGCAGCACTTGGAAAGCAGATATCCACCATGTCCTACTTGCTCTGACTCAGCAGCCACCGGAGCCCGTCCCTAGTATCGCGGTCGAGCTTGACTGCAGCCGAAATGGTCGGGAATGAATAGTGGAAGCCGTGCAAGCAGCCCGCGTATCTGTACTTTTGTCAAAAGACAGCCTATCAAAGATTGGGAGGCAACAACTTACTCGATGAGTTTCACCGGTACGCCCGCCTCGCGCAAGACCCTCTCATACAAGGGTCCGTCGTCATGGACCGGGTCGAATTCCTGGATCTGGATGAAAGCAGGGGGCAGCCCGGCATAAGAGCTTGCTCCTATCGGGGACACGCGCAAGTCGTAGGGCGGGGGAGCGTATGCCTCTGCAAAAGTCGGTCAGACACTGCCAGCGGCGGAGCACGGAGGGTACTACATGACACGCACCGAAGTAGCGCATCACAAGCTCCCTGTTGAGCAGGGGCGTGTCCGTGTACTTGTCGAACGACTTGATCTCTGCTTTGTACTTCTCCGGGTGGCCACCAGGTGCGGCGACGGCGGGCTCGCGCAAGTACTGTCCTGTGAGCTGACGCCCTGCGAAGAACGGGTCGTCGCGCGCCTTGAGAGCGATGGCGGCGGACATGTTGCCTCCAGCAGAGTCGCCCCCGACGAGGAAGCCTTTCTTAAGGTCGATGTGAAGCTCAGCTGCGTTCTCAGCTACCTGCAGAGACGTCAATCATGCGCATGCAATGCAAAGAGGTCAATCCCCCGTACCCATTTCAGCGCGGTGTAACAGTCCTCGAACGGCGTCGGGAACTGGAACTCCGGGGAAAGCCTGGAAAGAGATGGCATCATGGTTCATGGAGACCCAAGCGCCAAGGACGGGGAGGCACGAACCGGTAGTCCACGTTCACGATGGCGAGCTTCAGTTCCACAGCTATCGTTCGCAAATGGTTGTCGTCCATGTCCAGGTCCCCGATCGCCCATCCTATGAACAGAACAAGCTGCGGTCAATCGACCGTAGACAGCGGGAGGCTCGCGCGCGATAATCCTCACCTCCTCCATGCCACCAGACAAGGACCGGAAACGTCTCTTCGTCGCCGCCAGACGGTCTGATATACCTGAGCGTGATCTCTCCACTCGGGCCCTCTACGGGCACACGCTTGTCAGACACGATGTACTGCGACGCTGTCGCCCTGTCAGCAGGCCTGTCCCCCACCGCAGATTTGGGGAGCACTCACAGTCGGGGAGCTTCGCTTTGAAATGCTCAGCCCACGGCGCGAGCGCCACCTTCGCCAGCTGTCGCGCCCACTCCCATTGGGAGACTCCAGCAGGCGGCGGCGGCGGCGGTTGAGTGAAGGCCGGGTTGGCGGCGAGAGCTGCAGCGAGCTCCGGGTCGAAGTTGTAGCCCATGGTGATAGAGACGTTGTCTCGGCGGTGGGTTTGACAGGTGGGACCGTTCTGCGGTGGCGATTCCCGGGGTGGGCATGTTATATAGGCAACTTGCGATCAGTGCCCTGCGGCCGGCCCGAGCCATAGTGTGCCGTAATCTATGGGATACCAGGATCAATACGCAATGTCGAGGGATTCACATCGCGTCTTCAGCCGCATGATTCTTGCATTCGAATGATAGGAAGCCTGAGACGATCAGAAGTGGCAGTACAAAGGGAGAAGCAGGAGAAGGCCCTGCGCGTCCCACAGCGACGAAGGCCGACTGATCCCATGCAGCTCGCCTGTTAGTCTGAACATGATGGACAATGACAGCTCGTCGTCTGTGCGCGGCCACGTGAGCTCGCTCAGAGATCTTGCGCTATGGTTCAGACACGATCGTGTCTCGGGCGCACCTCTTCGGACTCAAGCGGGTAGATCGCGCAAAGCAACACAAGACTACGATCAAACTGTTGACAAAAGGATTGTGATGTGGAGACGGGCTGTTCTCTCGTTTCCCGGCTTGCTCCTAGTTGCTAGCTCGGTGACTGACGGATAGGAGATGTTGCGACAAGACTCACCTTACCCGATACTCGGGAGGTGTGTGACTATCATTGCGTTGGACAGAAAGGAATGGTTCGCGTTGAACGGTACGCATACAACTCATAAACACTGACGCGTCATGAAGCCAGCAAGAGCCCGGCACCTGTATGTACTGGTCAACACCTCTGCCGCAACCTCGCAAAATTCACTGGCAGGACGTACATAATGGACTCACTCACTAGTCCTGAACGGAAACATGCCCATAGGAGTGGCCAAGTTAGTAATCTAGCTACTCAAGCTGCTGTTACACACGACAACGATGAGATATCGCCAGCGAAATATAGGGTACAAGCACCGGTCTGACCTATTCAGACAAGCGGCGGAGGAGAGACGAGCGCTGTGCAGACCCACATGCGACAGTCAACAGTTGAAGAGCGAGATTAGCCACATCAGTTGGTCGGGAGTCTGACCAGATCGCAGGTCGTTCAGGGCGGTCAACGTTGGATAGTTCGCGCGACCCTGCCGGTGGTCTTCCCAGTTCGTGAACAGCGGTTCCCAGGTCCACTGGTGCTTCGTGTGCGTATAACGGCCGGGGTATGCGAAAGGGCCCCTTCCGCGCAACCAGCGGAAGGGATAACAGCCATTTACGCTTTCGGTCCAGAGGGTGATGAGATCTCTGAACGAGTCCGCGAATTCGGGACCCTTGAGCGGGGGCGGCGGGATGGGACTCGGTAGCTGGTACTGGGGGAAGCACTGCCAGTGCGTCGCCCGCTCACCGCAAATCTGGTATGCGACTTGCAGGACACCCTGCGGGGGACGATCTGGGATCTGCCGAGTGAAGTGACCGATTGCTTTCCTTCGGATTTCGGCCAACATCTCCGCTACCTCTGCTTTCGTCTGTCCATTCTCGCACCATGTCTCGATGCCGACCAACTTGAGGTCAATGAGCTTGAACGACCGAGCCGGGTTGCGTCGCGGTCCGTCGGCCGTGGCGTTAGACTCGAACACGAAGCGCGAGATACCGTCCGAGGCGTGGTTGAGGTAATCGAGGCCCCAAGACACCCAAAGCGAGAGTCTTCGCGGCTGTCTCAAGGGCCCAAGCGTGCGTTTGGACAAAGTCGTTCATGGCTTTCTTTAACTCGCTTGTAGAAGTGTAGCCTGGTGGAGGGCGGCCGTCTCAAAATACAGTGTTGAAGTTCTTGTTGCTGAAGTCGCGGCATGCAGTCCTGGATAATGACACGCGATCGGACACACGCTGGTCATGCAAAGGACAGATGGCAGTCGATTTCCATGACTCACTTGTGGTGCGGCCACTGAGCTTTCTGACACTCTTTGCTGCAGTATGCTGGCCCATCATGACAGCCACCGCATCTTCTCAACTTCTGTTCCGGACCCGCCGCTTTGTGGCAGTTTTGGCAGCGGTGGAGCGGTATGGGCTGCCAACAGGAAAAGGCGAAGTCCATGGGAGCCGGGCCTCAGCAAATCTGCCAAGAAGATGCACCAGTAGTGCCTGTGCGAGAGTCCGATTGCAGTCAGAAGTTGTACTTATGTGGGAGAGACGAGGCGTCTCACCACGCAGTCCCAAATCCAGTCGTTACTACGCGCAACCCGATCGTCCTGCACCGTGTCGATCCAGTAAGGCAAGCACAGACGATGTTGAGATGGCAATTTTCCGACCAGTCTCTAGTTGGATTGGAAGCAACTTCGAAGACTATGAGCGCAAAGCAGTACAGTAAGAGGCAGGTCGTCTCGAAAGTTGGGAGACTGATTTCAAGAGTGCGTAAGCGCCGACGCGATGTCCCGGGCCGGGCAGTCCGGGTTGCCGGCCAGAGGAGGAGACTCAAGGAGAACCTGGTCTCGTACCCACCCGTCGTACTTTCGCACCCCGGCCACCGCAAATAACACTGGCCGGGGTGCAAAATTACAACGAGTGGGTACGAGACCAGGAAAACCATGCCTACGAAGATTCTGTGCTTGACGGAGGAGTGTCCTGTACTTGACAAGGCAACTTGTCTCGGGATAGCTCTAGGTCGCATTCATTCGTCACTGGGTCAACCAATGGTACATCCACCGTTCTGTAATCCTTCCGGTATAGCATACATACAAGATTGAGATTCAATGTTGGGGATATCATGAGCTCGGAGGCAATCCTAGCACCTGTTCAAACTGGTCAACGTCGGATACAACCGCAGAAACAAGAACCTACCAATGGAACCACAGAGCGCGGAAGAGGAACATGCTGACATGAGGCGGCGTTTTGAGCCCCGTAAGTGCCACAGACAGCGCCGGAAACTCGACGCGGCCGCTCTGGTAATCCCTCCAGTCCTCGAAGAGAGGCTCCCATATCCAATTTTGCTCCCTGCGCAGGAAGCGTCCAGGAACGGCCTCCCATGGTCCTATATCCTTCCTCGGCGGGATGGGACGCTTCAGCACGAACTGGCCGCTGTTGATGCTGCGCGTGCAGAAGGAGAGCAGATCCTCCAGTGCGATGCGTGCGTCGCCTCGTATCGAGGGGAGCGTGTCATCAGTGACGGCGTAAACCGGCATGAACTGGATTGAAGACGCGGGCACGCCGTCGACTGTGAAGCCGACCGCGCGTAGGCCGACGTAGTGGTCGCAGCCGACGCCCTTTTGCCTTGCTGAGAACTTCTCATGAGCCGCCTTCCAGCCTTCCGTGAAAACCTTGCCAAGATCGGGGTATTCGACGCCGGTGCCGAGGTCTCCCTTGATCCAGCTCTCGACAGAGTGGTAAGTGAACTCGACGATCCTGAAGCCCTGAGCAGGATTGTATCCGTGTCCAGTGTTAGGGACTGAAGTGCAAGCAAGACGGCAGCGGAGAATTTGGTCACGAGGATGATCGCTGAGGTTGACACCATGGGTGAGGATTGCATGGGCCATCATCGAGGTCTCGAAAGCCCATTCATGTGCGTCGAGGAACTCGTAGAGCGCCTTGACGAGGTCGCCAGACGTCTGGTAGCCAACGGATTGTGCGCTGCGCTCGAAACCGGTACTCACGAAGTCTCGGCGGTTCTTGCTGAGACCAGTACACGACAGCCTTGTAGAACTCTTGTGAGTATATTGCATCCGCATTGGAATGAAACTTACCTATGAATAGGCCAGTCGGCACGCTGACATTCCTTACTGCAGTAAACTGGCGCAGCGAGACAGCCGCGGCACTTCCTGAGTACGCGCCGATTGTCCGTGGATGCCAATCCGCAGCGACTACACTTCCGGAGTGCAGGTGTGGCCGCCGTGAGGTCGTATGCAGTGTTCATGTTGGTATCCGTAAGTGGCGTAACGTTCAGATCACTTGGAGCTGATTTTTAGTGGCGGCGCGCGCACCGGCGAGTCTGTGGGAACAGTGAGTCACGATGAATGTCAGGCCCAACCCAAGAGTTCGTGCGCACCTAGTGTTGAATTGAAGACCCTGTGCCGTAAGGGGACGCAGCTTGCATCAGGTGGTGGTATGAGTCGTTGAGTTGAAGGACACTGAAAGGACTTCGAAACCGAGGCTAGGCGTCGGCGCTCAACACGGGCCGAGTGTTCCGCCCGTCCTCACATCGGTCCTCCTTGATGCACGGCAGTCGTAGCGCTACGACTGCCACACGATGTACATCATCATGCATGCGTATGAGCGTAAAGGTGTGTCTCACAGGGGTTATCCTTGTTTTGTCCCTCTCTCAGTGCAATGAGACACTTCAAGTAAAGGATTGCGTACGCCCGTGTGTGACAAGCAATTGCAATGCGTTGGTGTCACCATAAGTATGTGAGGCGGCATGCTCTTCTACCGCATAACTTGACATACAGCCTATTGTCCACTGTGGCTAAGCAGCCATCGAATTCCTTCCCTAGCATCTCGATCCAACTTGACTGCAGCCGAGATACTCGGGAACGAGTAGTGGAAGCCGTGCAAGCAGCCCGAATACCTGTCGCCGCCTCAAGTTAGAATATACAGGAAACGACTGAACACGACTTGGACTCACTTTATGAGCTTCACCGGTACGCCCGCCTCGCGCAAGACCGTCTCATATACGAGACCGTCATCACGGATAGGGTCGCACTCCTGGACCTGGATGAATGCCGGAGGGAGCCCCACATGGGACGCTGCCAATAGCGGTGAGACACGCAAGTCGGAAGGTGGGGGATTGTATGCCCCTGCAGGACGCCGCCTCAGAAGATCGTCCACGAACAGTACACAAAGCACGCACCGAAGAAACGCAGTACGCTCTCTTTACTCAGGAAGGGCGTGTTGGAGAACTCCTCGAAAGAACGGAGCGAGGCCTTGAATTTCTCCGGGTGCGCATCAGGATGGACGACGGCGGGTTCAAGCAGGTACTGTCCGGTGAGCGGGCGTCCTGCAAAGAACGGATCGTCGCGTGCCTTGAGAGCGATGCCGGCGGATATATTCCCCCAGCGGAGTCGCCCCCGACGATGAAGCCCTTGGTGAGGTCGATCTGGAGTTCAACGGCGTTCTCAGCGACCTATGTAAACGTCAGCAGTGCGCATGCAGTACAAAGAGGTCAATCCTTCGTACCCATTTGAGGGCGGTGTAACAGTCCTCGAACGGTGTCGGGAACTGAAACTCTGGAGCAAGCCTACAAAGAGATGGCATATCATAAGTCTAGCATCAGGATTAACGAGCCACGAGGACGAACCTGTAGCCGACATTAATGATGGCGAGCTTGAGTTCGACGGCTATCGTTCGCAGATGCATGTCGTCCATCTCGAGGTCGCCAAGCGCAAATCCTGTGGAAGAAACAGAGACACCGTCAATGGGACGTCCGTAGCACGGATCGCATTTTACCTGACCTCCTCCATGGAACCACACAAGCACCGGAAAGGTGTCTTCGGTTCCTCCGGATGGTTTAACGTACCTTACCGGTATTTCTCCGCTCGGCGCCTCCACGGGGACGTGTTTGTCGGACACGGTGTAATGAGACGCTGCCGCGTGAACGTTAGTGAGAAGTCAGTCCTGTGCCACGACGTACATTGACAATGCCTCACAATCGGGCAGACGCTCTTTGTAGTAGTCGCTGATGGGCGTTCCCAGCCTTTTCGACAGCTGTCGAGAAAACTCCCAAGCGGATATTCCTGGTGGCGGAGGAGGCGGCTCTTGTGTGAACGCTGGGCTGTCGGCTAGTGCTGCAGCAAGCTCAGGATCGTAGCTCATGATAGCAGACAACTAGAGTCGCGGCGTTGGGTGTGAGTGGGAGAAGGTCCTGCAGCGTCGAGCCCCGAAGTCGGTGACATATATAGTCGGGCCTGCGGTCCTAGTGCGCAATCAGCGCAGTCAACTAGATCCGATAGATACGAGCTGATGACCTCTACCGTGGTCCTCTCATCCTTCACACGTCCGAGAAGCGAATTCGAGGTGTTCCACCATGCATTATACTTGTCGAACTCAACACATGCATACGCTGCGTCAACGTGATCGACGACCAACTTCCACTCAGCCTCTCGCGCCCTTCTCTATCAAGTAGAGCGAGTACCAACCTGAAACGCGTCGGGTGACAGGACATACGGTATACCGAGGGCAAATTCGGTATGAGCGTTGCTTTCGAATCGTTGCCAAACGAAGTCATAAATTCTTGCCTCGCTCGCCTTCTACATCTCCCGCCCCTCCCCATGAACGACTCCCACGCGTCCGTAACCACTGAACGGTCCAATCGCAGGGACTTACCAGGGCTGCCATACAGAGCTGCAACTCCTTACACTACAGGAGACACTTGGGACGAATCTGCGCTACCGCTCGTCATAGAGCACGCTTGAGCACTACGACAACCATATAGCCAAGCTGCAGCACTCTCCGATGCACTTCGCCAGGTTGTTCGACGCAAGACCTCCGGGCGCGTTCAAGAACGCTGCGGATGCTGAGCGTGCAGGGGCAAAGGTCTTGGCTGGTACGGATTTCGTTCGCGCAGGCTCACGCTCGGCGAGCTGTGATGGATGATGGTGCTTGCCGTGAAGCTGCACGCAGTCCTGTACAGCGCATGCCTTCATCTACATGATGACAACGGCCGATGCAATACCTCTCTCCAGGACTCGAGAGCGATGATTTAACGCAGGTAACGCGAGGTCAGTGCTCGGCATCATCCCGCTGAAGGAAATGTATGATCGTATAGCACTTGACGGAACACAGGTCGGATCGGATGGTGGGGCCAAAGAGACAGACACGCAGAGTAACTGAGATAGAGGACGACGTATGCTGAGGCGGATGTGGAGAACCGAGAGCCGAAACGTGAATATGAACCAAAGAGGCGAGAGCAGACATCCGATATGAGCTGCTCAGCGTGCGGACCAGGTCGAGGCTGTTATGGTCCAGGCATGGTAGCAGCGGCAGGACAGATAGGGCATGCGGTCGACGCGGTCTATGCCACTGGAAAATTCGGTCTTCACTCTATGCGTCGCGTAAGAGGCGGAGAAAGAGCAAGAAGTGAAGCTGCAGATCGAGTGCGACGATGAGGTGTTCACGTTATAGCATGGTTAAGGGCGAACCCTGATAACGGCGCTGATACTTCTGAAGAGTCAACAGCGTCAGTTGTAGGTAGAAGACAAAGGAATGTTGCAGCGAGCTCACCCACGGCTTACCATGGATTGAAGACTATGAACGCCTACGACAACACCAGGGAATGAATGAGGTCAATGAGGGCCGACGGCGGTAAGCCAGAACGCAGTCCATCAAGGGTCTCATCGAGTCCTCTGTGCTGGCCACGGCGATACTGGCTCCAATCGGAGAAGAGCTGCTGCCACGTCCATGTACCATGACTGCGGACGAAGCGACCAGGAAGGACGTCCTCGGGTGGGCCGAGGACGCAGCGCAACGGGAAGCCCGCATTGATGCTGCCTACACCGAGGTGCAGGATATCCTTCAGGACGATGTCTCGTACCGGAGCTAGCTTCTCGGCGTAGGGACGCATAGCCGGATTGGAGCGGAACTGGGGGAAGTAGTGAACTCCTGCCGCCGGCATCTCTTGGAGGATGCAGATAGTGGGGAGTATACCAACGAACAGGGGATGCGTTGCATACTTCGCGTTCTGGGCCGCGCGGGCGGGTGCGCCGAGCTCCCACTGCGCCCTAAAGTCGGGAGCACGCGCCAAACGCTCCTCGAGGTTAATGAGATGTTGGTCTTCAACACGAAAGACGAGAGACGGGTTGCGATTTGAATGAAGGTCCCCGGGTCGTCTCAGCGTGAGGGAGAACGAAAGCATTTTCTGGGGGTTCTGGGATGCGTCGACGCCGCCGCTTTGCATGACGGCAACAGCGGCGCACATATGGAGAGCCCAACCGTGCGCATCTTTCCATTGCTGAAAGACATCACAAAAGTTCGAGAAGCTCTCGAACCCGAGGTTCTGCATCTCCACGTTCCAGTCGGAATGCGACACCTCCCCTAGCGTGGTCGCGTTGGTGCGACATGTCAACCTGCGTAGCAACCCATGATGTCAGCATACCGCCAGAGAAGTGGTGAGTATCTCACTTGTGTGTTTTCCAGCCTTTCCTCTGGCACGACTTGCTGCAGTACAGGACGTGAAAGCATCCTGTACACCTCTGCAGTCGATGGCCCTCATCCTGCGTTCGCCCACACTCCCGGCAGCGCCGTAACGAGGGGTAAGTATTCGCAACTGACAGTCCTTCCCATGAGTCTTCAATGGACATTCTTGAGGCGGTAATGCGGCAGGTAGGACGGTGGTCAGTAGAGGGACAGGAGGGACGGCGATGGTCGTGCATGAAATGGAGACCGTGGAAATCACAAACTTTAGGACACGGTTCAGAGCGCCTCGGCGCTCGGGCCGATTCCGACCAACACTCAGAAGTCAGAGAGGAGTCACGGTCCCCGAGCTGATGCTGTTCTTCCGCATTCTGTGAGCCCGGTTCGCTCTCTCCGACATCGGTCCTCAGGCCTCAGGCCTCAGGCCTCATGCGCCAGGTAAGACTTTATCGTCACCTACGGGTATCTCTACTGATAGTCCCAGATCTCGAAACACCCTACGAACGCACGCTGCCTAGTGTTTGTGCTAGACATACAACCTTACTCTATCAAATGTCTTTCAATGCAATGAAACGGAGTCTTTTAACGAACTCGGTGCTGTGCCGGGGGTCCACGCTTGGATGCTCGCGATTGTGAGACCCAAATCTTTACATACTCACATCTCGACAGTCCAGAGCGGCGCAGGTCTCTTTCACCAGACCGATTGCTGCTGCGCTTCGCACCCTCCATCTTGTTGACCAAAGATAACCCGCGGATTGCCCCGTGACGACTCGGAGTCTCACGCATCGCAACAGCCTTTGCCCTTCCGAAGAGGACGTCTCCGAGGCACACTCTCTGCCTCCCTGTACAACATGCCGGTCGTACCTGGGCCTGACACCCGCTCTTCTCCGACTGGACCCAGTATCGACGTGGTCAGCATACAGGACTCGACGAGACACTCGCCGGACTCCGATCTGGCTTACCTCCTTCGCTCCTCCTAGGCGTGGCGCATTTCATGATGCTATAATCGCGTCTCAACCCATACGTGAGTCGTCTACTCGCCGCTCATGCGTGTACCTAACACTGCCACCTTCGACTTTCCAGGAGCAATCGAGGCCTATATAAACCGGTAAGCCGCTCTCGATCATGCTGCAACTTGAACGTCTTAATCCTGTCGCGCACCACCACACCGTCGGCCTTACTCACCTGTCCCGCGCCGATCCTGGTTGCCGACAACTAGCGCGTCGTGCTGCGCTGCACCTGCATGTCCCATCTTGTCGCGCGGCCGCTCCCTCTCCTGGGTCGTAACAGCTTCGAGGTTGCTCCACCTTATCCTGAGCCGCTCGTCGGCTGGCTGATGCTCATACTGAATGTTTATCCTCCGCTCTCCAACGCACACGCTTGTCCTATCTTCGAGACACTACATCTCTCATCACCCGAGTCCCGTCCATTCGCAGATGAGCAGCGCCACGCCTGCGCTATGATCGTCCGCTTTCTTCGATGCGACGGTGCCGAGCACGATCCTCGGAATGGCGCCTCGAGCACACATAGAAGAAGAAGGCAACGCGAAGAAGAGTATGTAGTGAAGCATACAAAGTCAGAACGCTCTCAAGTAATTAGAGGAGGACGGTGACATCATGCCTATCACGTAATCGTGTTCGCAAAGCTCCTAAGTCCAGGACCGGCGACTCCTCGTCGTCCTCACTCCCGTCCTCGTCGTCAACTTGTCGCTCTTAGCCACGCTGTGTACGTGCTTTGTGTACATGCTTGCAAGCGGCAGCTCATCCTGTAGGCCACCTCAGGCATCAAGTCTCAACTCTGCTTGACGAAGTAGGCACACGATGGATGATCACTTTGCGGACCCGGACGTCCTCGCCACCGTCCGTGTATATGTCCAGCTCCCAGACAGCATCCCAGTCACTCTCAAGCCCGACGTGGCCCACTGGAACTGGCACCACATCCTATCCATCCCTGTCTCCATCCTCAACGAGCACCGCTTCTCCTTGAAACCCTACAAATGGATCCGTTTCGCAGCTGGCATCATTTTCGGCGTCAGAGGACACCTCAAGCCCTCAAAGCAGCCCAACGACGCGTCATGCGACTACGAGATTGGCGAGCTCGCCAACGAGTCCTTAGACATCTATTACCACATCCTCACAGAGCAGCTCACTCGATTGCAACCCGTAGACCCCGATATTTTCGACGAACGGCTTGCAGTCACCCACACGAGCTCCCGCGCTTCAACTTACAGACATAACGTTGGCGAGCGCGATGGCCACTGCTGCGTGTTGACGGAATTCGTTCAAGGTTGTGAGGTGGTGCATGTTGTACCTCACGTCAAAAGCAACGAGGTAAGAATTCACGGTGAACCGCACAGTCTACGATCCTCGTTGATCGTATCCAGTATATCCGCAGACTCACCGAACGCAACGGTGTGCGAGAGGAGAAAGAGAAAGACGTCATAGCTGACATTGACCATTGCCGGAACGGCCTATACCTCCAGGCGCATCTACATATAAGATACGGAACCGATTTCGCATTCCTGCATGTACGTCGCACTATCATCCAGGAATGTCCGTAGGGCTGACGGTTTTGGTATGTAGACACCGAACTTCGCCATGGTTCCTTCTGACGTCCCAGGCCCCGGAAACGTACCGGACCCCACTGTCGCACCGGCACGCAGTACAGCGCACGTCTTCGATGGACCCATTGTGCTGGGGATAACACCTCAGGAGATCGTCGTTAAGTCAGGCAGCCAGGCCCGCATCGCAGATCGCGACTGGCCGCCCCCAGTACTATTCGATGTCACATACGCCTCGCTCATTTTGAAGACGTTCGGCGTTCAAGCGACCGTTGACGCGATCAAGAATATCTGGCAGGACCAGCTAACGTTTGGCGTGCCCAAAGGGACGGTGGCAGAGAACGCATTCCGATCGTTGCAGGAGAAGAAGGCTCGGAAGGCTCGCAAGCCACGTACAGAGGAGAACGACAAGCGTGCGGAGCTGGATGCCCTGGATCTCCTTCGCTTAATCCCATACCTAGGTGTCCCTCCTGAACGCGTTCGTGAGTATTGGGCAGCGGATCATGCTAAACAGGAGTCGGATGACCAGCGGCGGTTGGAGGCGAAGGTGTCCGAATGGCGAGATCAATGCGCGGATGCTGGACTCTAGCCTCATGTTATATCGGCATGTCTTCTCCTTCAACGCCGACTCCTTCACGTACGCCTAATCTTTGAGTCCCATTGAATCCAGCACTATGACTGACAAATCTACCGCCAGGATACCTCTCGTTACTCCTGTCATCTTCAAGCCCTCATTCGCCGCTTACCTCTCACCCTCCTTGCTCTCGCAACTCATGCGCGTATACTTCTCGACGTCGTTCAATTGATACATCTCGCGCACCGGCCGCTCTGCCCCTCTCATCAAGAATCTTACGGGTCCGTGACGGTTCAACCACAAGTACCTGGAGTCTTCCACGGAACCGCAGCTCCTGGAACGATCGACTCGACGCATCCGTCCCCGAACGTGTGGCTCCCGCTTATACAGAGCGCCTTGCAGCACCGCGATCACCATATTGCCAACGTGCAGGGCTCGCTGGTGCGCTTCTCCAGGATCCTCGGCACGACGCCTCCAGGCACGTTCACGAGCGCTGCAGTCGCCGGGCTTGCGGGAGTAGAGCTCTTGAATGGTATCCTGTTCGCGTGGGCTCGGCTCACGCTCGACCAGCTGGGTTGGATGCGGGAGGGGCAGGCTGATGCGGGCTGGGACCGTCACGGGTTCTTCTCAGCTTGATCGTGGACATGAATGATTGCGGTTGACAAGTAGACATGGGCGAGGTAATCTTAGGTTTCTGGTATGTATGCGTGTCAGGAACCCTAACAATACTATCGTAGAAGAGTCTACGATCTGCACGCCTTTGAGCCCAGTTGGCCTGTCAAACACACTCATCAGCGCCAGGAATGACCCTCCTTCCGCCTCCACGGAGTGCACGATCCTCCTCTGCAGCGGAAAGTGAAATCACAATGACATTGATGTATGAGTACACGATAACAGCGGATACACGATAACAACGGGAACACGAAAACAACGGGTACACGACAACAACGGGGACATAATGACAACGGACATGACAATCGGAACGACGACTCGTGAACTGAACACAGCCATGAAGAGGATGGCGCACAGCACCTTTCTCCTGAAGGAGATGTATGATCGTAGAGTACAGTATGCGGAAAGCTGTTCATAGACGGATAGGATCGAGAGGCCAAGGAGACGGAAGCGAAGAGCAACTGAGGCTGCACTGGCGAGCGACGGACGGACGCAGACCACCAGTGCACCAAGGGCGAAGGAGAGGCGGAGGGGCCTGTGCAGCGGTGTGCGACGGGCGAGCGACGGATGGGGCGAGAGACAGGCAGACAGCGGATGACGTATGCTGAGACGTAAGGGGAGAACCGAAGACTGGGGACAGAAGAATACACCGAAGAGTGGAGAGCGGACATCCGGCATGAGTATGAGATGGTGGAAAGCGATCCAGCGTGAAGCGCCGTATCGAAGTCGCATGCGGACGAGGAAGTGGTGCCTCGAGGCAGCGATTGGTCCAGACACGGCAGTAAAGGTACCACAGGATGGGCACGCAGGTATCGCAGTTGGAGTCACCGGTCCAGGACAACTTGAACGTGATTATGTGCGCCGTGTTAGAGACGAGGGGAGGGGGAAAGGTGACAGTGCATATCAAGAGCAGCGACGTCGAGACATTCACGTTGCATCATCATCGAGAGCGACGAATGATGGTATGGCGGCCGACACCTCTGGGAAGTCAGTTATCAGTCATAGGTACGACAACACGTGTGCACAGGACTCACTCTTGACCACGGAGTGAGGAGATAGGAAGGCTACGACAACACTAGGCATTGGAACATCTCAAGGAGGGTCGACGGAGTGAAGCCAGACCGCAATTTATCAATGGTCTGGTCGAGTCCTGTGTGCTGGCCGCGTCGGTACTGGCTCCAATCGGAGAAGAGCTGTTGCCACGTCCAGGTACCATGGCTGCGGACGAATTGCCCAGGCAGGACGCCTTCGGATGCGCCTAGAACAGCGCGCAGGGAAAAGCCCGCGTTGATGCTGTCCATACCTAAATGCATGAGGTCCTCTAGGATGGTGTCCCGTATCGGAGCTAGCTGCTCGGCGAAGGGACGCGTACCCGGATTAGGATGACACTGGGCGATGTAGATAGTTGCCGCTGCCGCGGGCAACTCGTCGAAGGTGAATACAACGGGGAGTATGCCAGCAAAGAGGGGGTGAGTCGCATACTTCTCGCGCTTGGCCGCGCGTGCGGGTGCTCCGCGCTCCCACTGTGCCCTGAGGTCCGGACCTTTCGTCAAACTCTCCTCGAGGTCGAGTAGACGCAGGTCTTCGACGACTAACATGGTAGATGGATTCCGGCTCGACGGCAGATCCGGGGTGACGGAGCGTCTCCGGGTTAGGGAGAGCGAGACGATCTTCTGAGGATTCTGGGATGCGTGGATGCCGCCGCCTTGCATGACCAGAACTGAGGCACATAGGTGGATAGCCCAACCGTTCGCATCTCTCCATTGCTGAACAACGTCGGAAAAGCTTGAAAAGTTCGAAAAGCCGAGGGTCCGCATCTGCACATTCCATTCCGGGTCCGACAGCCTCTCTGTCGCGGTTGCATCGGTGCCGCATGATATCCTGCGGAGCAAGATGTCAGTGTCGTAGGGAATATTGGGCGGCATATGACTCACTTGTGTGTTTTCCACCCTGTCTTCTGGCACGACTTGCTGCAGTACAGGACTAAGAAGCATCCTGTGCACCTCTGCAGTCGATGGCCTTCATCCTGCCCTCGTCCGCACTCCCGGCAGCGTCGTAAGGCCGGATTTGCGTTCGCAACTGATAGTCCTTTCCAACAGTCTTCGATGGACATTATGTGGACTATGAAGCAGGACCCGGTGGTCGAGTGAGTGAAGCTTGAAGGCGATGGTCGTGGATGAAGCCGAGATCGGGGCTGAACCTTACTGATGCGCCTCGGCGCTCGGGCCGATCCCGACTTGCCAGTGCGCATCGTAGCTCTCCGCCAAAGTCGTCGGGTCGGGCAGCACCTTACTCACATGCAAGTCGATGTTCACTCCGAATGCCCGACATCAGTTATGCGACTCACGACGTTGCTGCCGGCACATGCGAGGCTCGCCGAGACTCGCCCATGCAGCATCCGACTCAGCGAACCATTGACCGATAGCAGCCTCCAGGCTACAACCTGGTGAGTCGCGCCTACTCTACAACCATCCTTCGGTCCTGTGCTATGTTGCACAAACGCGCATCACCGCATACGCTCACTCTTGTCTCAAGCTAGATTCACGGGGCCTCGCAAGCACCGGAGATGCACACATTTCGACTCCGCTTGACGCAAGGCGTCGTCCCAGAATGGCTGCGGAACAGCTTCTGGGCAACTCGTCGCTTCGCCGAACGTCGTATGGGGCGCCCGGATCCCGACTATGGCGCACCATTTGCGAAATGGAGTAGTAACTTCACCGTCTGATCAGCCTTCGCCTCGGGACGAGCGTTTCCCCGGTGTCCTCCTTGCGGTCACCGGTGCCATGCATGCTTAATCATGAAGGGTGAGTCCTCCGAATCCTCCAGTAAAGTAATGAACAATGAGTACGTACAGTACACGCAGGTACATATAAGACCCCAGTTCATGCAGTCGGCACACTCACGTCCAGATCCAAACGTCGCTGCGAGTCCTTTCTGCCGACCATGAACTTCTTCCGCAACGTGATAGCCATCCTCGGGATCGTGTTTCTGGGCTCCGCCGTCGTCTTCGCACAAGACGGGCTCGCAAACTCGATCCTTACCGCTCTCCGGCTGGGCACGGATATGTCCTACGCTGTGCAAGGGTTCGCGACCAGGCTGAGCACTTCTAACATGCCGGTCTACGGGCTGGTACGTGAAGAGCTTCAGCTGCCTCTCTCTGCATAAATTCCGGACGCGACCGTACATGCTCACCAACTTTGTACAGCAACTCGTCCAGGTCATCGACGACATCTGCGATACATTCGTCATGGAGGTCCCCATTTTGACCAACGTAAGTGCGCGCGTGCTTCATATCTGCCGCCGCTTGCTTATCGAACATCGGACAGCCAGAGACATGGAAGCCCTTCGAAGATCAGGAGGCCGAAGTCATCTTGAATAACTTCATAGCCTTTGCGGATGTCCATCGGTACGTCTCTCCGGGTAATGACAGATATGATACGGGGTCACTCATTGCCCCATTGTATTTTACAGCTACCTCTTGCAGACGTTAGCTGATAAGCATGTAAGTGGACGTACTGCCAGCAGGCGGCGACAAGACTGACCATTCCCACAGTCCCTGGCTGTGAGCGCGAACTTCACCAGGCCAATTCTGAATGCCTTGGTCGGGGAGCAGGACGCCGTCGACGTACGTTAACTGTTGATACGTGTCATGCCGTGGCGAGCTAAACGCGTGGCTATTCTTTTCCATGAAGGCGTTTTCCTACCGTCTGATGGCACTCATCCCGACCCGGGAAGAGACGGGGTGGCAAACAATTGTACGTCGCCTGTGTATTTCATTATACCGTCCGCACACTGACAAGACCTTCAGAACTCGCTCAACGACTACTATGAGCAGGTAGAGGCTACGTACCGATCCTGACATCGTGGCCTAACGGCTCCGAGCCTCCTCAACCTTCGCGTTGATTCGCGGATAGCTTCATGCGGCGCCGACTACTTACGAGCTCGGCCCGGTCCCTACCCTGGAGTTGAGAGAGCGATTCTGATGACACACAGAGCATGGCTGCGCGGTGGAAGATATATGTGTACTTACCAGACAGTCGCGTTTTTTGCTTGGCGACCGAGAGGTGTCCGAGCGGCGGTACGAAATACCGGTAGCAATTCAAGGGCAGGAAAGCCTACCATGCAACGGATCTCACCTATGGATTCAGAGGAGCTGCAGGGGACGCGAAATGGAGCCCACACTCAACCATGAGTTGCAGTCTATCGCCAACTTGAATCCTTGATGCAACATTCTGACGAGTGAATCTCGGCCATATCTCACCGAGAAATTGCACTGCACGTCGAAGACCGAGCATGACAACGGAGAGTTTTGCAACCTGACTCGAGCCTTTGTCAATGAGGTAACATTTGCAGCGAGGAGAAGAGAAGAAGTACGTGAAGAGACACCACCGAGGTCCCACTCGGGGAAGGCAGCGCTGACAACCTCGACAGTCACGCGTGCGGGTGTCAGTCAAGAAGGTTATCTGCGTAAGAAAAGGTGTGTCAATCCTTCTGCTCGTCTGCGTCTGCACCTTCTGCCGCTCTGCCTATCACACCTGTCTCACCGTGGACGTGTGCTGCTGGAGCAGATGCAGCTCCATATGGCCGCAACGGCGTCGAGCATGTTCTCGAAGAGATCGCTGCTGCCCTTCTGCGACGACAGCCGGCGGCATGCGAATCGACGGGGTACGATGTCCGTGATGCGAACGTTCCCCGAAGAATAGGTTTGGCACACATGCACCGACGAAACGGACTTCGGAGAAGATTCGCGGTCATGGGGACCGTTCTGGGCAGTACTGCATGCATCCTGTGAGCACCGCATGTTGACCTCATGCTTCGCCCGCTCTCGAGCCCGACGCCGCATCACAGCAATGACTTCACAAAGTGTGACGAGCGAGCGATGTTCAGCCGGCGAGGTAACATATAAAGGCTGGCTGAGAGGCTCAGAGCTTCAGCAGCGTACCCGTCAGCCTCACTCTCCACTCCCGCCCACCTTCTACGACCACTTCACGAGCCCTACAATCCATCATGCAGTTCAAGGCCCTCGCCGTCGCCGCCCTCGCGCTCTTCGCATCATCCGCGCTCGGCGTGACCGTCTCCTACGACCCCTCCTACGACGTCTCGTCCACGAGCCTCGCGAATGTCGCATGCTCTGATGGCGCGAACGGCCTCCTCACCAAGGGCTTCTCGACGTTCGGCTCGCTCCCTCACTTCCCGAACATCGGCGGTGCTGCAGCCATCGCTGGCTGGAACTCCAGCTCGTGCGGGACGTGCTGGCAGTTGACCTACAAGGGCAAGAGCATCAACGTGCTCGCGATAGACCACACCGACGACGGCTTCAACATCGCGGAGGCGGCGTTGAACACGCTCACGAACAATCAAGCGGAGCAGCTCGGGAGGATCGATGCCACCGTCAAGCAAGTGTCGGCCTCGTCCTGCGGCCTGTGAGGTGGGTCAATGCCGTACACTGTGCCACCCTCCTTGTCCGTTGTGCTGACTGAACTCGCGCTAAGCAGGCTGCGCAAACGGTACTCTGAATGGGATGGCATTGGTGTTGATGTTTTCTGGGACAATGATATCACGCGCACGGACTGCAAATGGACTCACATACGGACCTTTCGTACATTGCACAGAATCATGTCATGTTTTCACCTGGAATGAATGGGTGGTCGCTGCAGAGAGATCGTGTTGTTTGGGAAACCAGAAGGCAGAGGGTAAGTAGAACTGGGAAGCGTTGTTTTCGAACATAGGATCGGCCCGAAGGCCGAGGCGCTCCAAGTCTTTTGTTCTGTTCATACATAAGTTGATCTCTGCAGCCATCGCCCACGTTCGCTAACGTCCAATATGGCTTCAGTGGTGCTCCCGAGCCATCTCTTTCTATTGTCGCGTTACGACGCTGCCAGGAGTGCGGACAAGCGCAGGATGCAGAACATCGACTGCAAAGGTGTGCAGGATGCTTCCACGTTTTGTACTGCAGCAAGTCGTGTCAAAAGAAAGGCTGGAAAGGACACAAGTGAGTTATGTCACATTTCGCTCGATCTGCCAACTATGAGGGGCGCCAGCGGACAAAGATACTCGACTTCAGCTTTGGGTTTGGACAGCATTAGATTTCGAGTTTGGAGTTCGGCAACTGAACTGAACTTCGAAGTTGAACTTGGCACGTGAGCGGTTCAAGTTCGGTTTGTGATTTCGTTTTCGCGCGGGCGTCTCAACTTCCGCTTTCGGTCTCGGTTTCGCCTCTCGACTTCACGTCTCCCCATCGCGACTTCGCCCTGTGCGACGCGGTCGTACTGCGCGCCCCGGCTGATTAACGCCTCCGGCACGCACCGCCGGTAACTCCGCAATGCCTCGCAGCACTCCCACAAGCAGGAGCTAGGTCTGCTACTAAGTACTTCAAGTTCAGTACTGTCCAGTGTCTGGCGTCCGCGGCAGAGACCGTGACTCGAAGGTGGACATCAAAGCACCGCGATTGAATAGAGAGGGTCTGAGAAGGAGTGCCAGAACGCTAGTAGGACTAGAGGACGTCAAGGTGCGCCTTACCATTCACTGGCCGTCTACTTACTAGTACTGATATCCCCTTTATTCAGCTCATTCTGCTCCGAGACCGGAGGGTATGTATACTTATCTTCGAGTACCTCATGAGCTGGAGGACTACTGCATCTTGCCAAGCTTGAAAGAGTACGTTAATCAGTGACGACATCACTGTGTCACTCCCGACCCACCCCTGATGCAACAAGAATGAACGGTAAGACAAAAGCACCTCGGGCAGGCGCAGTCCCGACGTCAGGCGCAACGTCGGCCACAAGATCTCTGCTCCACCTGGGCACCTCGACTCATGAGGACGGGCACGCTTGCCTGCCCTAGTCCAGACGCAATCCTCGCGATAGGGTGGGGCGCAGCGTTGATTCAAGCATACTACTGCACTTCATCATGCACTTACGATGATGGGCAGCGTGCACCGCTGCACGCGTACCGTCGCATCTGCCGCCTCGTCTCGTCATCTCCATGCATCGCTATGTCGAGCAGACACCCGCCGCCATTCACGAAGTCCCGACGTGTTCCCCGACGCTCGGATACGCCCGGAGTCTTACAAATTGTCGAGAACGCACGGTATTGCGCTGACTCCGCGCACACCGACTCGACGTCAGCCCAGACGACGCGCGACGCAGCACGACAAGCCAGCAGCCCCACCGACGACGTCCCTAACGCGCGTGATGAATTCCGAGCGAGTACGATCTGGTCGGGACCGATGCTCACTGCATGTATTTAGAGACGACGTCTAGCCAGAGTGAACAAGTTTCTGTTCCCTCGTTTTAGACCGCGCGACCACTAGCTCGACTTCGACTCTCAGCCTCGTCTCTCGACTTCTCTCTCCTCGTCTCGACGTCTCGACTCCCTCCGTCATCTCCCGCTCCTGTACAAGCCAACGCACGATCGGCTGGACGCGTCAGAACGCGTTCAATTTGACTTCTACATTACTCACAAGCCTACTCGACGTCCCTCTCCACCTCTCTGTGTTCCTCCACTCTGCCCAGACGACCTCGCCCTTCGGACTGACGCACGCACGGTGTGTTTAGGTATATCAACGAGACCTTCGAATGATGGTTAGTATCAGCAACTAAGTGCCCTGGAACCGCGAGTTGCTGGCCCGGTGTAAGTTGACAGATCCCGGGATCTCCGATTTGAATTCACACAGCTGCTTCCCTTTACTCACTGGGCACATCCTGTAGTAACAGTCATGCAGATGTTTCTGGTCCCTGCAGAGAAGAGTCGTGAGCTGTTCAATGAAATAATACTTCTGGCGTGCCTCTGCGTTGCCAGATTCAACTTTCAAGTGCAGACAAAAGAGCTAGAGTTCCTTGTTGCAGCAATGCGCACGTTCCACGCCTCCTGAGACCTCATGACTGCACAGATAAGCTGGGACTCATTGTGTCGCTTGACTATGGCTGAGTTCAACATCTAACTACAGTCAGATCTGGACATGAAGAAGTCCCAGACCCTCGGGGGCCGAGACACTGCTGCCCGCCGTGCCCGGTACAAGCATACCTCGTATCCTCACCTTGTCTGCATTGCGTAGGGCAATGAGTCGCCGCACATTCATAATTATAATGCCCGGAGATTTGCATTCGGGATCTTGAAAGGCTGGCAGACTATGACATCATACAGATGAGAAGGGACGGAGTAAGTGAGGAGTACGTCGACTACTAGTACTTATTCGAGTCTGAGTACTTGATTGCCTGATTTGGGTGAGCTGCGAGGCGTTGCGGAGTTAACGGTGGTGCGTGCCGCCGAAGGCGTTAATCAGCCGGGGCGCGCAGTGGCCGCATCGCACAGGGTGAAGTCGCGATGGGGAGTCGTGAAGTCGAGAGGCGAAACCGAAACCGAAAGCGGAAGTTGAGACGCCCGCGCGAAAACGAAATCACAAACCCAAGTTGAACTGTGCACGTGCCAAGTTCAACTCTGAAATTCAGTTCAGTTGCCGAACTCCAAACTCGAAGTCCAAACCCAAACCTGATGTCGAGTGTTTTTGTCCGCTGGCGCCCCTCATAGCCAACATCTAACTCAGACATCAGGTTTATATGCCGGTCGAATGCAACGGCAATAGAGCGGCTGGGCGGTAACCTACAGGTCCAAGGCATAGGTTTCGAAAGCTTCTCCGACTTCTCCGACGTCTTTCGGGAATGGTCTGATGCGCACAAGTGCGCTCTCCATATGTGCGCTCAAGTTATGGTCATGCAATCTGGGGACCTCGCCTCATCTCGGAATCCACAAAAGATGCTTGCATACTTGCTCACTCCGCGCCGCTCCGGCAACCTGACATCGATACGCAACCCCTCCCTCATGATTCAGCTCAAAGACTGGCGGTTGTTCGATCTCGAGCGTCATATGGCGAACTTCCCCCGTATTAAGGCGGACTGGGAGCACGGCGCACCCGTACGTGCGGCCAAGGACGCGGATTGGGCAACAGACCCCACGTATGCCGGCTTACTCCCCATTATGACAACATTCGAAGGGCTGGAAATGGGGCGGCTCGACTACATCCCTCTGTTCTGCTGCACCCCAGACCTGATTCCCCTTGCCGCGAGCCTCGCTCCCCTACAAGACATCCTTCTCAAGGACATCATGCACCTAGCTGTAGGCAGCATCAACGCCGGCTTTCCCCTGCGCCCCATCAGTGAATCATCCAACAAGGTCTTCCCCGGCCGCTTCATCCGCGATCATCGTACCTGGACCTGACACCAGCTATTCTCCGACTGGACACAGTACCGACGTGGTCAGCATAAAGGACTCGATGAGACACTCGCCGGGCTCCGATCTGGCTTCCCTCCATCGTTCCTTATAGACGCGGCGCATCTCCTGATGCTGTAAGAACCGTTCGACTCTCTCAACCCGTACGTGAGTCCTTTACTCACCGCTCGTGCGTCTGCTTACCGCCCTTCGACCGTGCAGGTAAGGGCAGCCGGTTGGTCGCGGTTCAATTCACGCATTTGGCATTTTTGCCGCCCGCGCCGGAGCTTGCCGTAGGCGCTTCCTTCTCTGTCGTCTACGTGTCTCTCGTCTCGCTACTACATACTTGCTTGTTATATGCCATCTCTTGCTCTTGAGGGCCCCTCTAGTGACCAGATGACCCTCCACAAGGCCCTCACGATCTACATGAGCGTCTGCAACACCCCTATCACTCTGGATGGAGGAACCTGGAGGCCGAAGCCGTCATGATAGTAGTATTGGCATAGTTTTAAGGAGACACTCCATGGTGCCCGGTGAGTTTTGCTTAGTATCTTTGCTCAATCCCCCTGGATACATGGGCAGCAACACAACCCGTCTGGCAGGCCATCAGGCTTATCTGTGCTCGCTCCTCTACTTACATGCAGCCCATTCCGCAGTAGCATGATCAAGTATACAGTCCTTGAGCCTCGGCACCACTCCGACACGCAGTCCTCCCTGTGCGTCGCGTCCAAGTTGCCCTCACCGCGACACGGTCTGATGCTCTTATGGTACCAGATAAGGACAGGTGCACGTCTGGTGCACCGGTCGACACCATGATCACCGCTCCTATACTTAGTACGTACTCTCCCTCTCGTTTTAGTCGTCTCTGTATGCTTACTCGACCATTATCTTCTAGGATGTTACACTCGGTACATGCGATCCCTGCACAACACCACTACACTGCAGGCGCATCACAGTCTCTGCGGGTGCGTCACGGTCTCTGCGCTGGCATCGCAGCTGTGACGACTCGGTCGTGTTGGGACTTCCTAGTCCCTTCCCGTCCCAATTCTAGTGTCCAGCCGTCAAGTTGTTGCAGAGCCCTACAGGTGAGCAGCCATAGTCCGTCTGCTCCAACTGTCTAAGCTAGGTGTTCCTTAAAAGGAACATGTTCAGGTGTCGAACATGTTCCTTTTATGGTACACTTACCGGCCCGGATACATCATTCTTCATATCCATCCGACCCCCCGTTGCATCTGAGAATAGTGCAAGCGCGCTGACCATGGACCACCACTGGGGCGATTGCGTAGCATGGAGGGAAGGTGGACTGGAATGTCAGGTAGCGGCTGGAGATGGGGATAATGCGTGACCTCGGAATGAGCTTCAAGTGGGCGGCATTGTCTCCGGGGTTGCGGAGTGCTTGCAGCGGCGGACGAAGCGATGTCGAAACAGCCTGACCTGCTCTGCTCAACAGTGCGATTTGAAGACATTCCTTCAGTAAGGACGCCCAGAGGCTCTTCATCGTATACATGAACCAGAGGCAATGTCATCAATATTATGTGACGTGCAGGCGGAGTGCGACGCTCAGGTAGAAATTTTAATATAGTTGTATCACTTCCGGTTGACTACCAATAGTATTCGTTCATGTTGACCCCTCAAGCAACCGTGCCCTTGGTCGCTACAAGCCATTGTGGCCAACAAAGCTGTGGCTGGTCCATAGTCGTCACTGAATAAGGCCCTGTGGGCGGCAAAGTGCCGATTACGGTGGCGGCAGCCACGATGCATTGGTTGGTCTATCGTCTTTCATGCTTTGACCACGGAACTCGGCAGGTCAATGCGCTGTCCAGAGATCCCGTGGCGCGTTGAGGTACGTGATATATAACAGCGGCAAGTATCAGACCTCTCACTCAGACTTGTCCCGACTCCCAACAGCAACCTCCCCCCCCCCTCATTGTCTCTCCTATGTCCACTGAGATCCTTGATGTGCGTCTCTGCGTGGGCACCAGTGACGATTCGCCCCTCGACGCTTGTCGGGGCCTCTTTCCGCATAAGGACCATCCCGGCTTGTGCGCGCGTTGTCTGATGTTGAAGAGCAGTGCGAGCGACAAGGACAAGATTGAGCAGATCATGGTGCGTCATCAGTCCATAGCTATCGCTGAGTGTTCGCTGACAGTTCATGTAGGAGTCTGTGCATTGTCGCGGCTGTGGCTCAGTGGGGCGACACTTCGACCGGCAGGAGAAGTTGTGCGGAGGCTGCATCGGTGAGTCGTTTCTTCAGAGGCCATGGCTCAGAGACAGAGTACTAATGATACACTCTGCAACGCAGTTCGCAAAGATCATGTCGAGCAGGATCCAAAGCTACGCCGCGCTCAGGAGCTTCAGGATGAAGCTGCACGCCTTATGGCTGAAGCACGTCCCGATGCTTATAATGCCCGCAGCTCGCAGACAACCCGGCCTTCTAGGGAGGCGCCCCGGACGGTGCCTGCTGGAAACAGGCGTATATCAGCTGCCCCAGCTCCGACCAGCACATCGAGCGCAGGGCATGATGCTAGCGGGCGGCGTATCGAGATGTCGCTGTGGCCTTGTGTGGGCTCTCAGCAGTTTGTCGCCATGGGAAAGATGACCTGCTCATATGATGCAGACACTCCAATGACCGGTATGTTCAGCGCTGCGTTCACGATTGTCTTGCCTGATTGATATGTTGCAGATGTTGCCGAAGAAGGAGTCCAGCGAATGAATGCGTCTTACTGGGACAAGAAGTGTACCATGAGTCTTGAACGGTGAGTTCTACCCTCTTACCAAGATCTTTCATGATATTTATGCCCACATAGAAGGGACGTCGATGTCCGCTGGACAGGGAATCTGCTTCCTGAACCAGGTACCATGGGGATGACGGTTGGCGAGTTCTACGACACCCATTGGGTGGTAAGCCACCGTCACATCTACTTCAACACTGCCCCAAGGCGCCAGAAGGTTCGCAGTCAAAATAGCCAACATATGTGTCTCGAGCTCCTCATTGACGTAGCTGGGGTACGTCTGCTCATGTTCTATTCGCATTTTCACGGATCTTACCTTTTGTCAACTTCCAGTGGGAGGCTCGTACCGGTTGTCAGGCTCCTGCTGAATGTCCGGGAAAGCGAGGTCGGCCTGCAGGAGGCAAGAACAAGCGCGTTCAATCCAATGTGTCAGCAGATGAGGATGGTTCTGCTCGCAAGAAGCAGCGTGGTAAGTACCGTTTGCACCACCCATGACCGTCTTGAGGCTCATAGATCCGCAGGAATGGCCATGCAGACCCAGCTGGCTACATACGTCCCATCTACTGCAATCCGAGCAACCATTCTGCGCACACAGCCTTCGGAGAGGCTCAAGGTGACCGTTGCAGCCTCGGACTTCGATGAGCGTGAACTCAGCCTTGAGGCCTCCTATCTTATCGAAGATGGGGCGAAGGTATGTTCAGTCCAGCTGGAGGAGGTTCCGTCTTGGTCTGGCAAGACGAAGCATGTATACAAGGTCTGCTAATTCTCCCGACGGTGGTGCTTGTGGACTGGACTCAATGTCAAGATACAGATTGACATTGACCTCAACGACGGCAAACCACCCCATCCATATGTTGCGAAGCGGTTCTTCAACATCGGGAATGGCATCAACAAGGTCTCATGCGAGGAGAATGGCCATTATCTCCGCCTTGAGGCTGAACGTTTAGAACGGGGGCAGTTCTACCTTGGTAAGTTCCTTGAAGTTGCGAAAGAGGCGGGAGTCTCTGTGTCTAGCGGTACGCCATCTCTCCTGCCTGCTAAGTTTACACTGAACTTCTGTCCAAGGGTTTGCATTTGCCGACTTCATTTTGGCTCGTGAGAACACAGAACCTGAGGAACCTGGAAGTGTTGCCCCGTCGAAGGCGTCTGGCATCCCGGCTGAGAAGTGGGAGACTGACTGGCCAGCATCTGACCCCCCAGTGGGTATTATGTGGCTCCTTGAACGCCGTCGGACCAGTGCCGTTGACCGGTGGTCCGGTACACTCGACCAGCCTCCTGAGTATTGCGACAAGCCATCAGCAACTATGAGCGCATTTGCACACTACTCAATGTTGGCCAGTGAGTATACTCTAGTGCTTGTTGACCTGCAAAGTGCGTACCTTTCCTTGTCGTGCCAACGGACACAATCTGATGATTTACTCAGGCTCGTATGGGAAACTACGGGGCGGGATTGGACACGGCAGCGTGCTGTTTGATCCAATGACGCACACACTGGCAGGGTGAGCATTTATATTGATGCTGAAGTTGTCTGGTGGGGTCCTAATAATCATTTCACTACTAGGGAGTCAGGAGTTGGGGACCATGGCCAAGACGGCCTGGAGAAGTTCATTCGTGACCACAGATGCAGTCCAATCTGCAAGCAGCTTGGCCTTGAGCGGCTGTCTCGGAAGAAGTTGCTCAAGATGGTCACGAAGGTTGACGATAAGTCTTCGGATGAAAGCACTGATGATGAGGAGAGCGAGGAACCTCTTTCGGTGTTTGATTGATGGAGTTGTTCGAAGTGTCGAGCCCAGGCGACGCGCGACACAGCGCGACAAGCCAGCAGCCCCACCAACCACACCCCCGACTTGCGCGACCAATTCCGAGTGCGGTACGAGCAGCTCGAGGCTGGCGCTTTGTGTCATCCCACAGCTCGCCTTGTTACTGCATCCCCTCCCTCTTCCTTCCTCCTCTCGCTCCTATATCTATTTTTGCACCTCCGCTACACCTCCAGGACCCTCACGGTACACGTTTTATAGTGCCTACGTACGTGGTAGTTTGTACACAATTCGTCCTTTCCCCGACACACCCTCGTGATCGCGTCTGGCTTAGACTTACTACTTAGTGCTCTACCGTGTTCCAGTCATTTCGTCTTGTCCTCCTCCCCTCCTCAGAAAACTTATCGAGTCCCTACGTCAGCCAAGAGCGTATGCATGTGTATAGAGAAGACAACTAGCTAGCATTAACAAGTTTTGTTCCCCCGTTTTAGACCGCGCGACCGTCTGCTCGACTTCGACTTTGACCTCACTCCCGACTCCCGACTCTCGTCTTGACTCTACCTTCTCGACTCTACCTTCTCCACTTCTACCCCCGCACGGGCCGCGCCTTCGCCCCTCTCCTTCGCCTCCAACCTCGCGCACAGCTGGGACGTGTTCCGACGTGTTCTATTCAAGACTACTCTGCGCACAAGTCCTTGACTCAACACCTCTCCTCTCTCTCCCTCTCTCTCTCCACTTCTCGACTCCCCAGGTGTACACCCAGACGACCTCGCCCTTTGGACCGATGCACGCATCCGGTGTCAAGGTCTATCACCTCATAGTGAAGAATGTGTGAGAACAGGTTCATTACGATTCATTATGACATCTAGTACAACCTCGGCAAACAGTACTAGACTCCTAGGCAGACGCATCATACATCTCAGCAAGGCGAACACGCATGTTGGTAAAGATGCGCCAGCCACGCTCAGGCACAAGCTGGGGCTTGCCCAGCTCAGCATACACCTCCTCTGCTGCAGCATTGAACTCATTGTTGACAAATTGGAACGCCTCCTCTCGGGACACTGAGAGCTGGCTGCGGAGGTGCTCTACAACCACCGGATCAACCGTGATGCTAAGGTCATCATAACCATAGTCATGTGGAGTGGCATAGATGTCGAGAGGGGTTGTCCCTGAGGGCAACTCCTTCCGCTTCTGCTTGCGAATGCGATGGCAGTTCCAGTACTGCTGAAACTCATCCAGCTTTCGCTGGGCAATCTTCGGCCAAAGCCATTGGAAGAGGTTACTGTAACATGGAACGTCAGCCCAATCCAAACTGATACACGGCAAGGAATGACGTACACGTCCAGCTCCTCGAGTGCATTAAAGAGTCCGTTGACCTTGCCCTCCAAAATTGCCGCCTGGAGATTCCGACCATAGGCCTTCAACCAGCGTGCCCATAGATTCTCGATGCAGATGTTGCTAGTGCTTTTGAGGGGGACAAACGGTGGCCATTCCTGCTCGTCCAGGTCAGGTGCGAAGGTCTTCCTATCAGAGGGACTGTAAGACGGAGGCAATAGATCCGTAACAGAGATGGCTCACCTCAAAGCCACGTGCGCAGCATACATGTCTCCGGTTTCGGAGCCATGATCGACAGTAAGCTGCCGAAAGATCTCTATAGTAACAAGGCTTGAGTACAGCCTCGGAAAGATTTGAGCATGTACTGACTGCCGTGAGACGAGACCATGTCGAAGTAGACATGGGCAACGGTGCTGCTCTTGCGAGCATTTGGAACACAAGCACCGTGTAGCATACGGCCGGAGAGCTTCTCACGGAAGGCGTAGATTCCGAAACCAACAGGCCCCATCTGAAGAGCGAGGCTTGAGAACTTCTCGTGGCCGTCAGCAGAGCCCTCATGATTGAGACCACGCGAGGTGAGGACTCCGCGGGGATAGGGGCTCGGGCCGCGCGGTAACGCAAATCAAAGCCAAGAGGATCATTCTGTGCCATGATTGTGCGAGTCATGGCACTGGTGGCGGATTGAGCATTGATAGTCTGAGCATTGAGACATACAGACGTACCGAGGGAGGATATATTGTCCTTCGGAAGCTATCATCTTCAGGATCTCGTCAGGGCCATTGCGCTTCTGGATGTCACCTGAGATCTTGTCACAGACGAGCGCGGTGGCCAAGGGGAGCGGCGGAGGCTTGCGAGACGTTGGGATATTGAACTTCTTGTTGAGCTCTTTGAGCTTGGTGAACCTGTGACATGGCGGACATCGTGAGCGGGTGGTAAACCAGCGACAGAGGTGAACCACGCACGAGATGTAATACTTGAGTGGTTCTGCCTCCAGGCGCTCCAGTCGCCGCTTCAGAGGAAGACGCTCTTTTGCGTACTGCAGAAGCTCCTCCCGGAGCACGTCGTCAGATGGCACTGTGGTTGGCAGTCGATCATCAGCTTATGATGTCAAACCACCGTGAGCATTAAAGTCGAGGACGTACCCTCGCCGTTGTGATAGCCATTGACGCCATTGGGGTTGGGCATGTTAGAGTTAGAGAAAACAGAAAGAAACGAGGAGAGATGGTGGATGACGGATGAAGGGGCACGAGCCCCGAGCCAGAGCAGTGCGGCCTTATATCTTGCTGACATACGGAATTTGCCGACCGCCATGGCCAAAGCATTTGAACAATGTGATACAGCCCACGCCACACGCTTTGCCGCAGCCTCCATCTCCCACCATGTGGAAGTCGCAATCTCGGAGCTCGGAACAAGCGAGGAGAGGGAGGACGAGAGTGTGTCGGTCACTTGCTGTGCCGTCCGCACCGATGAGTTCACGTATGTGATGGCTGAGTTGACGTAGGACAAGAAGATCGGGGTGTTCCCGGAATCGCGGTCTCGCTCGAGGCGTACAAGGACACGGCGGCATCGGTCTTTGTCTGGAAGAAGAGAATGCAGCTCTGCAGCAGGCATCAGCGCGGAATGAAAGAAGGAAGACATGACCCCGCACCAAGTGGTCCTGCAGATGCTGCCCGACACCCGGGGAATTGACCTGCACGTCGCCGCCTGCCGCCTGCAAGACGTCCGCTGGCCCAATCCCGCTGGGCATCAAGACACGCGGGCTCCCCATCGCACCACTAGAGGGGATGACCTCTTGGTGGATCTTGATCGTCTGCCGGGGGCTGTTGATAGATCTATACACGGGGTGCGTGCATCGGTCTACAGAGGAAACCATGGAGTCAGTCCCTGTAACGCAGTTCTACGGAAGGTACTCACCCGGAACGAAGGAGCGGATACTGGGGTAGTAAGATTTGGATTGTACCTGCTGTGAGTCTTGCAGGGGGAAGCGGAATCGGTTCTGCCTGGCGGCACGTCTTGTGCGTGCTCGCGCACTCTCTGCTTCATTCGTGCGTGCGTCACTCGTGTCTGGAGGACGTTCTTGTCTGGAGCTTGACGTCCTTGACGTGCTTGAGCGCGTACTGACCATCTGACAGCTGTTGACGCGTCTTGAATGGTCTCGGAGGGGCAGGGGAGCGGAGCGAGGAGGTCAGCCAAGAGCTAGATATGGGCCACTGACGTGCCCTGACCCAGACGCGAACTGGGGCCGTGACCGCATCGACCGGTAAGCGATGGAGGGTAGTAGTACATACTGTATTTGGTTGTAATGCTATAGGTACAGAGCAGAACGACGCGTCGGGAGTACGGTAGCGCGACACCGCGACGCGTCGGGACCCGGGAGATCTATTCTGTAGTGGTGGGCCCGCGGCCAAACTGTGTCGATTGACGTCATAATCTGACGTACATCGACATGGTCTGAGGACGGGCGCACCTACGTATATGTCATCGGATGCCCACTCCGATAGCGCCTGTGCTCAGGAGGCCGCACCGTAGTGCACGGCCTGATCGGTTTGAGCGCTATCGGGCTCTTCGGACGTGCGACAGGGATCCCCTATGCAAGCGCGAGGAAAATGGACGAACGTCGAAAAGAGGATGAGAGTGGGTGCTTACCGTTAACGGCCTATTTGACGGTGGTCGCGATCAGGTTGCTCGCGTTTGAGTGATCGAAGAGCAGACGAGTAACGGTAGCGTTCGAGAGGATTGCGAGGTTGTCGCGCGGAGGAAGAGGATCAATGTACCTGGAGCGGGAATAGGAACACATCCAGTTCGCCGGGTTGATTGAGTTCGTCGCAATGTACGCGCCGAACGGATCGCCGCTGTACGCATCCCAGCAGACGTCGACTCCGGCATTGGCCAGAGTTGCAGTGCAGTTGCCGAGGGTAGAGAACTCGCTGCTCGCTGGTCAGCACGGACATCACAATTGACGAGTCACAAAGGGGACTCACAATCCCAGGATTGTATGGGCCTGTTGGTACCGCGGCTCGACGCGTCGTACTTCATCTTCCCGATGGCCTGCATGTTGCACGTCGGCCCCAGTGTTAGTGTGATTGAACGTCTCGCTGTCCCAGTGAACAGCGCGTCCCAGTTCCACTTGCTAGTGCCGTTGAGGAGAGTCGACCACACGTCGACCTCGAGCTTGGACGGGCCGACGTGGTACAGTTCATCGCAGACGGGCCGCCGAGAAGCTTGCCGCAGGGTCAGGACCGGGTGCCGGCGTCGCGCTGGGTGACGACGCCACCCAGTCATACAGTTGACTGGCACTTACCTGTAGTCTCGGAGCCCCCGGCCTGAGTCACAACAGCGGGCAGATCAGTGACGCTGAGCCGAGCAGGAGGAAGACCTTCAAGCTTCAGAAGTTGTGGTGAAGTCACGGTGAAGTGGCGCAGACCGATGCCGAACGCGCGGGCGGCAAATTTGCTAAATGCGTAAATCGAAGCGCGACCAATCGGCCGTTAATACCGTGCAGGAGCGCTCGCCGCCCATATCTGAACCCGTTATCCGCTGTCAATCATGCTGCAACTTGAACATCTTGATCCTGTCGCGCCCCACCTACACTTCGGTCTTGCTCTTGTTCCTACCTCCCCCGCGATTGAGTTGCGCTCGCAGTTACCTTCGAGTGTATTGGAGGCGTGACAACTCATAGGCCGTGCTGCGCTGCATGTCCCATATGTTCTGCCGTGCGACCGCTCCCTCTCCCGGTTGCCAGTGATAACAGCAGCTTCGAGACTGCAGGTTCTGGGCCACATGCGAAGTTGCACCTCAACCCGAGCCGCTGGCCGATGCTCGTACTGGATGCCTATCATCCTCTCTCCAACGCACACGCTCGAGCCTCGTCATATTCCTCGGGATACTACGTCTCCCATCGCCTCACTCTTTCGTCTCGTCCATTTGGAGATGGGCAGTGTCACCCCTACGCTGCGATCATCCACTTTCTTGTGATGGGACGGTGCTGAGCACGGCCCTCGGATGGGCTCGTTGTTCGTTCTCTATTCTCTTAACACGGCCTCCTCGCTCATGGCTAATGGCTAGAACTTTTGTGACATCCTGTTTCTAGTCTTTGTTGAGATCAACCGAGCGTGTAGTATATTGTGTACCCAGTCGTTCAGATAACGATCTGCCATTGGAAGAGAACTCGAATGAAACCTATACTAAGTATCGGCCAGACGACGCCGAGTCAGAAGAAGCTGACCAAGAGAACAGATCGGAGGGAAAGGTGACCAGACAGTAGTTGCAGTTTCGTGGTCACGATATATGTCCTGCAGTATGCGGACGGCAGCGACCCATGGAAGGAGCATGATATGGAAGGAGCAAAGAAATGTCCTGCACCGCACAGGTGGGGAAGGACTGGAGCATCAGGCGCGAGGCGATGAAGACGACAGGGACAGAGGGATGTGCGACCGGATGAGCGGAGCGCTTGATTTGCCAGTACGCGAGAAGGGCTTCAAGGTGTTGGGATGAGCAGTGTAACGACAGAGTGAGCGGCGATCGAGATGTGTGTGTGATGGGAGGCCGCGTACGACGTAAAACGCTGGAGGACTGGAGGGCAAGGATACGAGGGGTCAGAGCAGGAAGGACTCGGACTCACGCTGGACCGAGTCCGAGCGCGGTCATCATGGCAGCGATGGGATGAGTGCCTCCGGGACTCCCATACGCCGGAACGTTTCCCTATGCATGTCCTCAGTGACGATGCCCATCTCGGTGTAGAGAAAGAGGAACAGCATCGGGATACTGTGCCCGCTCTTGATCTGCGAGTGCGCGTAGTCCAAGGTGCGGTGCTGGCCAGGCCGATAGCAGTCCCAGTCCGGGAAGAGCTCCTCGAATTTCCAGTTCTTTCCCGAGCGCACGAAGCGTCCTGGGCGAGGGTAGATGTCGCCCGACTTGGTGGTGCGGAGCGGGAACCCCAGGTTGATACTGTTCACGCAGACGGTGATGAGGTCGTTGAGGACAATGGTTGTTGTCGCAGGGTCATGGGGTGGAGTCGGAAGGGGTTCCCCCAGAGGAAACCATTCAATCATTCCGGACACGTCGGCTTCCGGAACAAAGTACTCGACTGCCAGGGGAGCGGTGTAGTGGCCCTGGGGATCAATTGAGAAGGACTGGTCTGCTTGCTCGCGCATGGCGTCTGCTCGCTTCCACAGCGATGGGCATTCACGGATGGACTCTTCGATGTCGCCGAACGACTGCTTGACCAACACAAATCTGGATGCAGGATTGTAAGAACCACGTGTTTCGGGGGAGGGTAGATGTCGGATTCGGAAGCGTAGCAAGCGAGGAAGTTCGCGGGAGTCGGGGTTGACTTGGCGACTGGCCTGGCAATGCAGCAAAGACATCGAGTAGGCGATGATGCGGAAGGCGTAGCTGTGTGCAGCGACGAAGTCCGAGAGGTCCTGCGTAAAAGTGTGAAAGGACATCTGGCCCTTGCCAACTCGGACGACTTCCGGCTGAGCCTCGGCATCGGGTATGCAGGTCGCCCTGTTGATTTATCAGTCACGTACATAGATCCGACAGGATGTGCCAAGACCACGTACTTATGTTTCGGCCAGGCCTTCCTCTGACATTCAGAACTGCAGTATAGGGTAGTACAGGCGCGGCATTGCTTCAGCTTATTTCCGACCGTCTGCGGCTGGTGGCATTCATTGCAGCGGCGCAGTGACTCATTGCCCAATTCAGAGCGATCGGGTGGCAGGCTGTCCCAGGTATCATCTAGAGGAGCCCTGGCGAGGACTACTGCCTTCCCGCTGCGGCAACTCATGCTAAACCGTGGGTGAGCATAACGGCATATGCCACACCTTGCTTGGTCTGCTCACCTATGATACGGCCATGCCTTCCGTTGACAAGCGACGCTGCAATAGACGATATCGGGATCAGAACAGCCGCCGCATTTCTTCAACTTCCGGGCAGGCGTCTCCAATTCATTGCAGTCGGTGCAGCGTCGCGTAGTCGACAGGACATCGTCCTGCATAACTAAGAGCAGGAGACCCACAGGACGGTGGTGGTGGTGGTGGTGGTGGTGGTGGTGGTTGAGGTCCAGGCTGTAGGATCGCGGCCGTCTCCAAGTTGGAGTCTCAAGTTGGTATACCGGCCGTCACGTTACAGTCCATATGACCTTTGGACTGCCTTGTCCGGAGTCTTCTAATGCATTGCGATTAGATAAGATCCAGTATGGACACTCGATTACGATTTTCTCTGGACATGCCTACCAAAAAGTAAGACCAGGGGCCTCAGGCCTCAGCACCGCAGCTAGAATCGCAAATCGCAGCCAGAGCTGATTGCAAAAGAGCCCACCCGTGCCTCACGCAATGTAGCAACCCGTCGAGCACTTCCTCGCGGACTAGCCTGAACGCGACGGTGAAGCTGAACCCGGTATGCGAACTGATAGAACCAGCTGAGAAGGGACGTAGTCGAGTGAGCAGACGTGCAGATCAGTGACGGAGTGGCGAGGGAGCGATATACGAGAGGAGATGCCACGCCCCAGGCGGGCGGGCGACGCATGGTCCGGGCATGCGCACGAGTGACGCATGTGCAATGCTGACCGCGTGCGATACAGAGACAAGGGGCAGTGGACCGGAGGTGACTATATGCGCGTGTCCTTTCGTGTTGAGAATGAGTGCAAGTGCCGGACAAGAGTGTTGAGCATATGAAGGTGTCCGAAAAGCAGTGCGGCGGCACGAACACGCCCTCCTGGTGGTCGGAATAAGTCAGCATTCGAAGACATGATGTCGAGTAACGGCCTGACCTGGACTCACGTATGCGTCAGGAGCGTGGCGTGGCGTGCCAAAACGCGTGGGACTTAAGGGCGACCATGATTTCCGGCGGGGAAAAGCCACCTTTCATCCCAACAAGCGTCTTGTCCAGTCCTCGGTGTTGGCCACGTCGGTACTGACTCCAATCAGAGAAGAGCTGCTGCCACTGCCAGGTCCCTTGGCTGCGCACGAAGCGGCCGGGAAGAGCAGGTGTAGAGAAATGACTGTCAGCAGCTGGGCGTAGCGGAAAGCCTTCGTTGATGCTGCCGTGGATGAGAGAGAGGATATCTTGCAAGACGATGTGCCGGCGCACAGCAGCGAGGATCGGGCCGGCGGTAAGGGTAGTAGGGTCGGGGTGAAAGTGAGGAAAATACAAGATCTGTGCCAACTGGAACCCTTCAACATTGACGATGACAGGGAGCACGCCGGCGTAGAGGGGATGTGACGCGTATCGCTCGTTCATAGCGGTGCGCACGGCTGCGCCGCGCTCCCAGTCGGGTCGCAAACCGGATGTGTCGATGAAATCGTCCCTGAGGTTGAAGAGGAGGCTGTTCTTATACTGGAACGTGAGGGAGGGGTTGCGGGTGGATGGCAGATCCGTGGAGGACCTCGGTACCAGAAAGCACAAGAGCATCTTCAGCGTGCTCTGAGACGAGTCCATGCCGCCATCCTTATTGACTGCCACATCGGCGCACATCTGTAGAGCGGGTTTGTGTGCGTCCAGCCACTGTACCAAAGCTTCGGTGAACGCTGTGAGATCCGAGAAACCAAGGTCTTGCAACTGTTGGTTCCAGCCCACCTGCGGGTTTGCTACAGCGCTCGCGTTGTTACGGCATATCGGCCTGGGGGCAATTGAGATTGTCATCGACTTGACTCAGAGGTACTAGTAGCAGATATCTTACTTATGCGTCTTCCAATTGCTCTTCTGGCACGACTTGCTACAGTATAGGACGCTGAAGCATCCTACGCACCTCTGCAGCCGGACCTCCTCGTCCTGGGTCCGTCCGCACGTATGGCAGCATCGTAACGCCGTAATCGGGGGAGAATAGTCCATAGGTCCGCTGGAGGGATCTTCATGAGACATCTTGTCGCGCTCAGGAGGTAGTTAGCGCACTGCACAGAGGCCTAGCAGGGAGGATTATGGTCGTGAAAGACGAAGCGGGCGCGGCATGAGCGCTGAGCGCCTCGGACTCAGAAAGTCCAAACGGCGTTGACTCGTCGGTGGCTGAGCTTCTCCCAAGCTTCTCCTCCTCATCCACCTGCAGGTCTACCACAACAGTTTTACTTTATCTTCTCTACTGCTCGTTCGAGTGTGATCCATCAGCTACATATACTTGCGGCTCTATCTTCCACCGCTTTCTAAACGCGATGATACCGTTCCACGGTTCGGGCCTCTCGAAGACTCCGACTTAGCCTCAAGAGCTGGCAGGGGCACACCTCATGTACCATTCTGAACTTGAAAGCGTAGTATCTGCGTTGTTACCCGGGAAGCTCGTTGAGTATGTACACCATATTCTTTAGCTTGCGCAGCATCAATACAGATTCCCCTCTGCGCATGTCGCAAACCTGATCGACTCGTACCTTGGAGGGACTATCATCGTCTTGGCCTGCATACAGCTACGCCGCCATGCAGGGATTGCGCACGTATGTGTCGTCGTGCTCCTCATGATCGCAAACAGGTAGCTCTATCTCGCAGATACGTATCAACAGCTGCTCTTCAGCTTTCTGCCTACTGACTCATCACGCGTTTGGGAACAGCTACTATGTGCCATTGTAGTCTACATGTTATGAACCACGATGGCGTACTCCGCTCTCCTCCCCCGCGGTTTCTCGCAACACCCGCGCTTTCGGGACGAGTCCTGGAAAGGACAGAGCAACAGTCGAGCGAGCCTCACAGCGCCGCAACGAGTGACATCATAACCGACGGTGACTGCGGAAGGTCCAGTCGCTCCAGGGTGGCATCGAGTGCCTCGTTCCCCTCATCCCCCGTGCAGTAACTCTCCCAGTCCGAGATCGATGGCTTCCACTCCCACTTCCCCCCCTCGCGCACGAATTTCCCAGGCACGACCATCGAGTTGGCGACCTGCAGAGGAAACCCTCCGTTGATGCTGTCCTGACAAAACTCGAGCACGGCGCGCACAACCTGCTCCTTGCGCTCCTGCGCCATCCGGACCGGCTTCGCAGGGCGGAACTGTGGATAGTACCCGCTCAGCTGGATTTCGATCCCTTCTACATTGAAGATGACGGGGATGAAGCCAGCGTACGAGGGATCCTGGAGCGAGAGTTGGTGCAGCGCCTCTGTCTCGGCGTCCTCGGTTCTGTCGCCACTACTGCATGAGGCGGCGACGAACTCGCGAGGCATGAAGTAGTGCTCCTTCAGCGCGAACGTGAGGGCCGGGTTCTGAGGCGCGCGTGGACGGGACGAGTGTGCGGAGCCTTGGTCTCTGAGGGCAAGGCGGAAGAAGAGCATCTTGTGCGGGTGTGATGCCTCGCGCTCGACGCCGCCCTCGAGGACGGCGTGGCCCTTCACGATGGTTTGAATCGCCTGGTAGTGTGATTGCCTCCAGTAGGTCAGAGCATCTACGTATACCGCCATCGACGAAAACGGCCCATGAACCGCCTCGGGGCCGCCCTCGGCCTGGGTGGAGTTGTGACGAGCTTTGGCGGGCTGGCAGAACGTCCTGATACCATAGGTGTCAGAGATGGCTTCTCGGTGATGGTTCAGCCATGGACACGAATGCATGCGCACCTATGCTGCGGCCATGCCGCTTTCTGACATTCCTTGTTGCAGTACAGGACTGTAGAGCACCCCGCGCATCGCTTCAGCTCGCGACCGGGCTCGGGCTCCGCCATGCAGTAATGGCATTTCTTCCACAAACCGACAGGCAACGGAGAGACTACCTCCACTGCATCTTTGCTCGCCATCGAGTGAACGTGATTCGCTGCTTCTGAAGATCGGGGCCATTGATGTGAGTATCATACACTTGTATGAGTTCGATTACGGCTGACACTGACCTGGCGAAGGCCTAGAGAAACGTCTTCGATACGCAGGAGCAGAAGTGGCAAGCTGCTCTGAAGTGCTACGAGTCTTGAGTTCAAGGGGGACGTGCTTCGCATCGGTACTCGGAGCCGGTCGAGGAAGTGGAAGGAAGCACGTTGCTCTTTGGGGAGCATACTTGCAGATTCAAATACCCGTCCTCCCCGAGTGCGGACCCGGTCTCCGACTGTGCACATACTGTGATTCAGTCGAGGTATAGACCCGATCATGAGCAGGCGATCCTGCAATAGTTCTCCAAGTGCGCTGAGCACACAGCTACATACGTGTCACGCTTCGCCGGTCCCACAGCATCGCACGACAAGTGCGACTCAGCCACAGAAGCGTTGCGGAGCTGTCCTGGGGGACTTCGAAGTGACCATGATTACCATCGTCTCTCGCAGGAGAGGTATGTCCCCTTCTCTCTTCTTCGGGTGCGGAGGCTAGCCCCGTGACGATTAGCTGACGACGTCTCTCAGTAATCTTCACGCATGGCGACAACCTTCGCCTTTGACGACGTCGACGACTCCTCCGAATCGCTCTCAATCCTCCTCCCTCAACATCATGCCACAGGATGAGCCAGCTCCACCCGGACAGCGACGAGGAGATGTCCTGGAATGCGACCACTGCAAGAGTACAGGAGCCACACTGACGTTGAAGCGCTGTGGCGGTTGCGCGACAATGCTCTACTGCAGCAAAGCCTGCCAGAAAGCCGCCTGGGGTTCACATAAGTGCGTCTCAGCCTCTCACGTACGGGCGTCGGGACTTCTATTCATGCTGTCATGCAACAGGAGCCTCTGTCGCCAACTCCACCCGAACGTGCTGCAGAACCCGTCGCCTGTCAACGTCGCCAATATCGCCAGAAAGTGGGTCAACATACATCACCAGTCGTTCAAGGCACTGCTGGACTGCACTGTGTACCTCTCCGGTGGCGTCACACACGCGTTCTCCGCACCGTGGGGCATCGTATGTCTCATCAGCATGCGCCCGGACTGGGACGGCAATCCCGCTGCTCCTTTCCATCTCCTCTCCTTCGCGCTCCTGCACAAAGACGAGTCCAGTGTTCTAAATGGCCAGTGGGATAGTCTCATGGATGGCTGTCGTGAATATGCGAGGGGGCAGCGGTTCGGGAACAGGTCAGGTCCGACTCCTGTGCTCGCTGGCATCATCTCGTGTGGTGCATGACGGAAGACAACGACTTCGTCGTCAACACCTTCTTCCCAATCTGCCACACACATGTGGCCGACGATGGCGCGCTCAATGCGCGTACTCGTATCGCGCTCACTGGGGTCGTCCACCACTGCAGGAACTGCCTCGACAGAGGTCTCGTGTACGAGGAGAGGCCTGGCGGTCCGGGCGGGTGCATGTTGAAGCTGCCCGGATGGTATCGGCAGAAGGGAAAGAAATGGAAGTGGGAAGTGCCTATGCCTGGCGACCAAGACTTTGTGACATTGTGGCAGGAAGCATTTGAGGTCGCGGGGATGACGATCCTCGAGGCTTGGAAAGTGTACGACGGAATACTAGGGCGCGGGGTCAGTTGGTGAGTGCAGTTCTTTCGACGGCGTCGAAGAGGGAATGTCGGACCTGATACGCCGCGTCCTAACGCAGAACGTGCGGCGCCCTCCGTTATCGACTTCTTCCTACGCAACGAGACGACGATGCCGATGTTCAGCTAGTAAGTCATTCGATCTGCGTCAGGAGATATGTGGTTGCTGACAATGTCCTAGGTTGCGTAGATCATCAGCTTCCGGGATGCCGTACAAACCTACTCGTCCGGAAGGGATAACATCGTTTGGCGTCGGCGTTCGCGGGAGCCGAGGCGTCTTCTCAGAGCCATCGTCCAGTATCGTCCTCAACTGCTCCTGTGGTACTCATAGACGTATATGCAGTCGGTCGCGGAGCACCGTACTAATACTGTCGAAGATGTGTATCATGCGGAAGATCAATCGTGCGACTGACGACAGGGCCTATTTGCAGTTGCATAGCGAGACTCGCGCAAGCACCATCCGACTCAGCGGACGTGGCAAGGCCCCTCCGACAAGGTGAGTGGCCATAATCTACAACCGCCGTCGACGGAATCCTGCGCTGGTTTTAGAGTAAGCCAAGCACGCGCGACCGTATACGCTCTCCGCGACTTTACAGAGATCCATCGCCCCTCCTTCCAAGGCATCCTCCAGGCAAAGGCCTTCACGCTAGGCGGCGCCGAGACATACTCCACCAAGGAGCTCCGGATGTGCCTCGTCCCGCTGAAGTACCGCGAGCCCGGCCCCGAGGGCGCGATCCCTGGGCTCACGTTCTCCTCCTCGAACTGTGCCTTCCTCCCACTGGACCGCGTCCTCTCTGACGCGTCCACACACCGGGAGCGCTTACAGGAGGGCTGGGACGCATCCGCGGGCCTCCGGGAGCGCCTCCGCGCAGCCAACGCAGGCGACAGCGAGTTCGTCTACCCCCTCCCTGTCCTGTTCGCCCCGCAGCTCGGGCCCGCACAGCTGGGCTACTATCCGATGCACCGCACCTTCGGCTCGAGCATGCACCCGGATCCCACCTGGCGCAAAGTCGGACCTGGACACCTATGCGAAGTTCATCGAGCTAGGCGTCGTCGTGCGCGCGTCGAGGGGCGAGCTCATGCCATTGCCTGGGTACATGAAGAACCTCGGCAGGAAGTGGGAATGGCGCGTGCTCTTTGACTGGGGGCCGAACGGGAGTGGGTTAATGGCAATGGGAAAGCCCGCATGCGGCTACTGCAGCGTAAGCTGGCCGAGGTCGCGCAACAGTCTGCGACGTAGCGTGCCCTTCTGTTCATTTTATCTCTCCGTATCTCTTGCTTTGTCCATGCTGTTCCATGTACATATGTCTGTTGTTGCTGTATCATGTTGTACTCATACGAGTATCCCGCATACCACCATGTAACATTAATGCGCAACCTCTCTTCCGTGGTTTCGTTCAGCCCGCTCTGTTGTTCCCCGTGGATGTCATGTACATCAGACAAGAACGACAGCATTATGCTACAAACAAGATCTCTCTGTGCTGCCTGACACGGCCCTACGACTCAGAAGTCATGTCCCTGCGCCTTCAGCTCCCCCACAATCTTCAATAACGCATCCCTCCGCATCGATATCCACATCGCCTCAGACCCTGCGCCCTGCGCCGCGACGACCATCCCGTGGTCCCGGAACTCGCCCAGCAGCGCACGCAACGACGTGTCGTTCGTCGCCACAAAGTTGTCGCGCGCCGCCGCGAAGAGCCGGTCGTAGTCGTACGCGTGCTCCGGGGCCGCTGCCGCGCCCGCGCCCTCGCCCTCCTTCTGCGCGTCAGACGCGTCCATGACCTCGAGCTGCTTCGAGCCCAGGAGGACGAAGAGCTTCTTCGCTTTCGAGGTGACGCTCGCGAGCACGTGCCGCGCTGCTGTCTCCGTGACCAGCGCACCAGATGCCCCGCCGCCGCCAGCAGCAGCTGCCACGGCGGCGGCAGAGGCGGCGGGGGTCTTCGCGCCCCGGAGGGCGGCTGCCCCGGTGAGGGAGGTCGGATCCGCGTACGCCAGCTCGAAGTCGTAGGGGGCAAGCGTGGTGAGGTCGTGCCAGAGCCACGCGAAGCCCCGGCTGGGCACCACGCCCGTGCGAGAGTTGGGTTCTGGTTGCTCGGAGGCTGGAGACGGCTCGGTCTTGCGCGCGAAAAGCTCGGAGAGCGACCAGCGCTGCGCGCTGGCGATGTGGTCCGTGGACGCGACGACGTGGATGTGCGGGGCGAGCGCGAGGAGCGCAAGGGCTGCCCGGTTCTTGGGGGCGCGGAATGCGTTGCCCTCGATGGTGTGGATGACGATGTAGAGGTCCGGCGCGTCGTCGGTCGAGAAGAACGCGTGTATCCGCTGGACCTGTGAGTCCATGCCCGACGAGGACGAGGAGGAAGGGCCGTCGAGCACCCCCGGGACGCGCTCTATGCCGGCGAGGAGGTCTTTAAATGCGAAGCTCGGCTGGAAGCCGTTCGCGACGACGACGTGCCCGCCGGTGCGCGCGAGGTCTTTCGCGAATGCGTTGAGGAACTCACGTTTCGAGCCGTACCCGTACATCAGCAGGTTGAACCCCTCCCGCAGCTCCGTCTTGAACCTCCTGAAGCACGCCCGACGCGTCTTGGGGTCGCGCCAGAGGACGCGCATGCGCTCGCGCGGGTCCGCCTGAAGCTTGCTGAGCACGGCGGCGTACTCCTCGGGCGTGAGGGGGGCACGAGCGCGGAGAAGACATTGGAGGAGGTGCGCGAGGGCTTGGCGTTTTGCTGGAAGTACGCGTCGAAGGAGGTGTGGGTCGCGAAGCCTTGCGAGGGCTCGTCGGGCGCGAGGAGGTCCTCGTCCTCATCGTCGTAGTCCGAGAGGTGTCTCCGACTGGGTGTAGCGGGCTCGCTGGCGGGCCAGTCCTCGAGTTCTTCGTCTTCGTCTGCGTAGGACGTATGTTCGCTTTCTGAGCGCATGAATCACGGCTAGAGAGGAGCAGGACAAGAGGTGGTTAGTCTCAAAGGTGGCGGGTATTGGTCGGTTTCGACGATGGTGTTGGTCTTGGCAATACGTTGGTTGTCGAGGTAAAATGCGCGAGTTCCCAGTGGGAGGGTGTGGGCGACCGAAGGGGGTGAGTAGTCGTACAAAGTGGTGGTCGGGGAAACGGGAGAGAACGAAAGGCGCCCTCAGCTTTCGTTCATACCACCAACCCAATCAATGTCTTCGTGCGGTCATTGAGCACGGTCAGGACAGGATCAAGACAGGTCTCTTCCGATGCTGCATGTATCCCTGTTGTCTCGCTCTCTCCGTGGGTCCCAACGTTCCGCCTGCGCGGAGTCCCCACACCACTGCGTGCGACAATGCGGGACCGCAGCATGAAGTATGGCCATCGCCTGGAAAGCTACTGGATGGTAGACGTTGGATCGGCATGCAGGCGGCGGGAGGTGTGGTGGCACTGGGCACCGAATGAGGTGAGTCGAAGCTACGAATCTTCCATCCTCCTCATCCTTCCAGATACCACCGTCTCTGCCGTACTGTATGTTCCATGCCTCCAAATTCTGCCCATGCACCAGCCATATGACTCTGCTCGTAAAGTGGAGTTCACCTTCGATTGTGCGCACTGCGCGGCCGTTCTTGGACGGTCGAGTACGTGCGGGGCCTCAGTCGAGATGACACCTAAAACCGACTAGCACTCTTGATGTCCGCAAACCCAATGACGTCCCGCCCAGGCTACTTTACGTCGCTCAGGAGGAACGCTCATTCGAGACCGTCATCTCCAGTATACAAGGGTCCGGGGTTAAGCTACATAACCGGAACCAAAGCAAGTAGATATACAGGCTGGACCTGATACACCTTTTAGATGGAGCAGATTGTTCACCGAGTTCATGCGCCCTCTTTGACATCCTCCATGGCCTCCTTCGCGTCGCCGTTCGTGTCTTTGGTCGCCTCCTCGGCTTCGGCGGCATCCTTGGCCTCACCCTCAGCGCCCTCCTCCGCATGCTCCTCAGCATCGCCCTCCTTCGCATCCTTACTGCCAATGACAGTTGCGTTGATCCTGTACGCGGTCGCGGTATACACGTCGTCAGCACTCGCCAATCACGGTCTCGAGGCCAACGAGGGGAGAGGGGCACGCACGTGAGGATGACATGAACTTTCTCCTTCTCGCCGCCCTCCGGGTTCTCGACCTCGACGGTGAACCGCTTGTTGCCCTTCCATCCATAAGAGCCCGTCGCAAACGTGCTCGGCTGGAGCGCGACGTGGCCAATGTTCCCGGGGTCGGTGGACGCGACCGTCTTCGTCTCCTCGTCATCGGTGAGCACGGGCGGGGTGTGCGTAAGGTTGACGTGAATTGGGAGGGCGTTTTTCACGAAGGCCGACGCGGCGAGGTTGGTCTGGACGGAGACAACGTTAGTGGATCTCTGCTGGACGCGTGCGGGACATGATGCGCACCTTGGGCCCCTTCTTCCCGCGACCACCCCGGCCCCCCTTCGATGAACTCTCTATCTTTAGCGCCTTCGCGCTCCGTGTTGTCGGGCCAGCGCCCTCGTCCTCAGCAGCGCGTTTCTTGGGTGCTACGGCGGGGTTCAGCGGCGCGTCCAGGGTGCGGAGAGGAGGCGGAAGACTTACGCATTGCGGGTCGTGTCGTGCGCGGGGGCGGGGGATGGTGAGAGTTGGAGTCGAGTAAGGGGACGTGCGAATGACGAGAATGGTGATATATATTCAGGACTGGGGGTGGCCAAATAGAGCCCATGACAACCGCCCGCTGGGTACCGACTCGCCCCGACATGCGGTCGCATGCTCATGACATCACGCGTCCCCCGCCCCAGACGCGTCGGTGGCTCCGGCGTCTCCTCCCTCAGGGTCCGGCCAGCAATGTTACTTATCCGTACGGTCAGCTAGTCTATGTACAACTCACCTTGGTAGGCTGACCAGGACAAGGCCCGTACACGACGCACGAGGTGGCGCTGAAAAATGGGGTAGCACATCGATGCACCATGAGACTCGAACAGTATGTTACTATGCAGCTGTTCTGTTATGTTAAAACTACTCACCGAACCGCCCCCATCATCAGGACATCCTACCCAGCATCGGAAGGAGAAGAATCTTTGGAGTTTCGATAAGAAACTCATACTCCGATCATATCCTTGAAGTGATGTCAGCATTCGTCAGGTCCGCACAAATAGGAGACCTGCCATACACGTCCGTAGGATTGAAGAGACTTACAGCACCTCCCCCTGGTCGCCCACATTGGTCCGCACGCCGAAGAGGCTGTTGGCGGGGGTCCTGACATCCCAAATCCACCCGCGAATATGGCCGATCTTCCTACTCCTGACTTTCTCGCGGGCATTCGAGCACTCTACCCCTCTACGACCTCCTACGATCCCAATCTGTGGGCTGTTGTAGCGGCGGTGTCATTCAGCGCATCGAACGTAGCCGAGGCTGTCCCACTCGTCTTCAAATGGGCACTCGACGAGCTCATCCAAGCACAGCAACGAGCGAACACCCCAACTGACGTAGCCAACGCCGAGCAGCTTGCGCTGGCTCGAAAAATTCGCGAGGCACTACTCCAGTCGGGCCTCCTCAGCGGGATGCCGAGGGTGAGTCGTCGTCACCAGGATGTCTCTCTTCATCGTGCCATTTGGCGTCTTGGCCAGCTGGATTTGCCTGCTCGTCGGACCGATACAACCGATGCAGACTCATCTCCAGAGGCAGTCATCGAGGATGTCAGCAGCTCTCCTGCACTAACGTCATGTCGAACACTCCGTCTCGCCTGGTGCTCACTCAGGGTGGTGCGCCCAGCGGTAGCGTTCTTCCTCCTGGTAACGGATCCAAGCCCATGCCGAGCTATTGAGAGCCTTACTCGCCCATGGGCCTTTGTGGTCGGTCGACCCCCTGTCCTTGGCCACCGTGACATGAGCCCGACGTTGGCTGAAATAGGCGGACAAGGGCGGCCGCCGTGGGCATCATATCTCGCGCATACGTTTGGTCTCTGTATCGACCAAGACGAGTCGACACTGTAAACGCGAACAGCGTTCACAGTGAGCTGTTTGAGAAACGTGAAATCACGCTGGCAGGCAGCGCCGCAGCGCCGTCGGTGAGAGGGTCAATGAATGTGGAAGGTTCGGAGAAGGGGTTGTTGGGAGCTGTAGAAGCTTGCCCTTCACCCGAAAACCCGACCTGAGCATCCATGCGAGCCGACTAGGAGTGCCGACACTTCTGCTCATGGTTCGAGGTCTTGGCGGGGACGTCGTGCGAAACCGGTGAACATGTACGAATGGACACGAGCTGTCGCGTCTCACTCTCGCGATGTCCAAATGACGAGGTGTCATCGAGGCTCACTATAGACGAGTTGATGACTGCAAGCCCGGGTCGACGATTGAGCCTCAATCCGTGTCGTCTTGTGATATACGTTGTCCTCTTCCTTACACCCCACTCACAGGCAATCACCTCTCTCGTCGCCTTGCACAAAGTTATGCCCGAGCATTTGCGCGAGACAAAGCCTCTTCGGTACGCACTCTGTTCTCTTACGTTTCTGTTCGGGGCTACTATAGACAACTCCCTACTACTTATCCATGTCCTTCGCCGATGTCCCTTTGCCTTAGGCTGCAGGCTTCCCAACTTAAGCTCTTCATCTGTCACTTCTCAATTCACTCAACCTATTCTGACGGCGACTGGCAGTGACACGAAGAAGTCCCCTGAGGAATGCGACAAGCGCGGTGAAGACCTCTTCAGGGCCGTCTACCGCGACAGCGCGCAAAGGGTGCAGACGCTCCTCCATTCAGCGTACCCCGACCTAGGTCCGTCCTTCTCTGTCCTTCCCTACCACTGTCCAACTATCTGTCGCTGGCAGAAGCATCGCTGACGTGCTCGCTCGATATCTCTCATCACACCTACGATTCCCGACGCATGCACCGACCTCGCACGGTGGCCGGCACTCCGTACACTTGGTCGCCCATGTCCCGAAACACCGGCGGCCCTCCAAACGCCCACCCTTCGCCCGCACAACCCCGCTGTCATATCCCATATCCGTCTGCCACCTGCCTGCCCCCAGGCTGGTTCTGCACGACGGTCGGGTACGGCATGACCTACGGCGGGACGGACGTGTTCACGCCCATCGAGCTTATCTACATCATGGTCGCCGCCCTCATCGCCGTCGACGCGTCCACGGAGCTGGGCTGGCACCTGTCGAACGCCCGCCGCAGCGGCGCCCCGCTCGCCGAGACCCGCGCCGTCCGCTCGACGGCTATGCAGGTCGCGAGCCGGGCGGGCGTCGTGTGGAAGGCGGGGGTGCCAGAAGTCGCGGAGTAGGCTGCGGCTCGCAGCGAGGGCCGTGGTCGGGCAACACTGAATGAGGACACACGTGGGTGGATGGCCGGGTAGGAGGACAGCCGCTGCCTGAGGACCCGGAGCGCGACAGAGGTAGAAGGACGTAGAGGGGCAGCAGCACTGCGCATGTACTAACCATAGCACCATTGCAAACATCGCTATACATGGTTCGCAAACACACCCGCCACTGACGTCCATGACGGCGGGCGGCAGTGTGTAGGCTAGGCTACCCGCCGCCATCCATCCATCTCTGGCCATCTTCTGGCCCTTGTCCATAGCCTCGTCGCTCCGGGGTGGAACGGACTAGTACTGGGACATGTGAATTGGTAACAGTATATGGTGCTGCGTGCTGGACGTGAAGCATCATTTAGGGTGGTTGGTGACCGAACCATACTCGTACACGAGCGATCCCGTTGCCCGTGGGGCTCCACTTCAACATATGATGTGTTTGATATGCATGAAGACCTCCTCAACAGTCACCTAGTGGTCGCACGGTGCACTCTCGGGCTCCACGTCTTCCGCGGTCAAGATCCTCGGGAGGGGAGAGCTACCCGTACAGTGACCGTGCGGCCACTAAAGCCTATCAGCCCACCACAGCATAGTCACAATTAGCAAGCTTGCAATCCCGACACACGTATACGGCGCCAGGCAGCGCGACTCACTAAGCAACTTACGACATACAGATCGTCCTGCCTGCACGGAGACGAGGGAGGAGTGAACTGTGAATTATCGCCAGCCAATCCACGGTGGCAACGACGCCCGCAATCGCCGCACTGCACGGTCCGTGCGCCAAGGCCTCTGCGGCCCTGCTGCCAGGGCCGGGCGGCGGAAGATAGGCACCGAGGAAGAGGAGCAAGGCGAGCCTCTGCAGCCGGTCTTCAACGTCGTGCTATGACGGCAGCGTTCTGCACGCCGGGAGAGTTCAGAATCGCTGAGCTCCACCGCGGTCGGAAGCTGTGAGAGAACTTGGAGCTTATCGAGGACAAGCAATATACCGCACGTCTTCCTTTCGCAGGCAGCGTGCCTAGATGCGCAGAACCAGCGCAGTGCGTGCGCTGTGGCGTGGTCCAAGTCTGAGTCTGCACGGAAAGCGATTATCATCATTACGGCGTAGAGCATACAAAGAAGCGACAGTACAACGTCACCGATCGACGTACTACGTCCACCGGAACTTGGTCCGCATGCAAATACCACCCACTAGACCGAACGCCAGCCCAGGTGCGAGAGCGAGAGATACGAGCCAGCGAGCCGCGGGCCGTGGAGAGACTTGGCACCAAGGCTCTTCACATCTGCTGCATGTACTGCGGCGGCGGCGGCATGCCGCCCTGGGGCATCATCGGAGGCGGCATCATACCAGGCATACCTTGCGGCATGTACCCGGGAGGGGGTGGTGGAGGAACGAATCCACCCTGAGGGTTGTAGACCGGGACGCCTGGTGGAGGTGGAGGCATACCCATGGGTACGCCCTGCGGTGGCGGCATGCCTTGCATGGGCGGTGGTGGCATGGGAGGCATGCCTTGTGGGAGGCCCTGGGGCATGATCGTCTGTTGAGGCGTGAATCCTGCGGGAGGCGGTGGAGCGGCGGCCAGCGCGCCGGCGAATTGGCCTTGGTATGGACCTTGGAACCCAGCCATCGGCGGACGAGCACCGAATGCACCCAACGCACCCATCGGCGCGGGGGTGGTCGGGCGGCGACAGGCAGCGCGTTGTTCTTCCTGGCTTGCGCCGCAAGCAGTCGCTCGGCAGGGGTACCGTGACGCTCGCCTTTCCCGTCCTTCTTGAATGCGTACTGCACGGTGATCGCCTTGTTCATGAGGAATTGACCATTCATGGACTCGATCGCCGCGTCAGATGACTCGAAGTCGGTGTACGAGACAAAGCCGTAGCCTTTTGATTTGCCCGTCTGCGGGTCGCGCGCGATCTACGAGAGATTGGGGTGACAGAACAGGGAAAGACACATTAGCACAGCGGGCATAGAGGGAAGAGAACCAGGGCTGTGTGGAGCATGAGGCGAGCGGACATACGACGTACCTTGGCTGTGGTGGCCATGATGCCGAATGCGCTGAAGGTATCATATAGCAGCCGTTCATCGACGTTCTCGTCAAGATTCCCGATGAACAAGTTCGCGCCCACATCGAGTTGCTTCTTGTCAGACGACGCCTGGAGAAGCCGAGGGACGCGGTCAGATGAGATGGTTCCAAAGGATGGCGCAAGAACGCAGGGTTAGGGGGAGGGAAAGACGACATCTGAGCATACAGTGCACCGAGTTATGGCGAAGGAGACGAACCTTGTTCACCCTGATGGGTTTCCCCCATAATTTTATCTGATTCATAATCTTGCAGGCATATTCTGCATCCTCCTCGGTCAAGAACTCACAGAAACCATATCCCTGGTGTGCCATAGATATCCGGTCCTTCGGCAAGTGCACGTTCACTGCACTTGAGTTCAACAGGATGTTCTAAAACAAGAGAAAGGCGGTACTCACCGACTGGTCCAGCCTGCAACATCAACTCCCATATGAGCGCATCCGTACACCGCTCGTCCAAGTTCCCCTATGAACAGTCAGCATACAGCCGCTCTACCGCGCATATAGTCGGTACAAAAAGCACGAGACTCACGAGGTATACTGTCGCTTCTTGATTTCTGTCATCCTGGGGCCGAGACATGGTGGTGGTCGGAGAGAAAGGCGGGGACAGCGTCGAAGAGGATGCCTGTGACCGTGTGTCACCTTGGGCGTCAGTCCACGCGTCTTCTTGTTCCTGTACCAGCACAGACCAGCACCCCCGCCGGCACCGACTCAAGTACTCAGATCTTCCTGTGTCCCATCTTTGCTGTTCTCCTCTTGTATCGTATCTCGCCAGCTAGCCTGACAGACAGGGAAGGATTTGAATACGTTGTCAACAAACAGAATGACAGCGTCAGCGGCCTCGGGCTTCCCGAGTTCCATCGACCGCTCGATGACGAGCAGAGGGCCAAGCAGGCGTTCTGCAGACACGATGACGACTTGAGTTCGGCGTGGGGGCTCATGGAAGGAGAACCTGTGTACGTGCGCTCGCTCAATGCCACCGCTCGCTCATCGTCGCATGTTAGGGCGATTAGTTGGTTCAGAAGCAGATATACCGGTCCATGAACGTTTGTTCTCCAGCAGACTTCATGGGAACCCCAGCGGTCCATCCACGCCGCACAGATAGGGGCGAAGCACCTTGGAATGAGAGTTATGCGCCTCCGATGTATGTCCACAGCGGCAGCGACGGACGTCGACCTGGCGCTTTGGCTCTTGGCCATTTCTCCCCGTCCGATATCGCAATCTTTCTCAACGCCGACGTAAGTGTCAAAGGCGGTGCGTCAAACCTATTGCAGCTCGGCTTGCCTAGTCCAGGACGTGGGACGAGCGGATAAGGACCACCTTCCTGCTGAGGACCATCACCAGTTATCTCTGAAATCTGGTTGCGAGTTTTGATGGCGAGAAAATCTTCAACTCCGTTGCGGTTGCGCGCGACGAGCGGCCCAATGGCACACCAACTCCGACGCTGAGTCCCCTAGCCACGCAAAATCCCTTCGTCCCGTCAAATCGCCGGCGGGGGCTGCGCATCGCGCGCACCCCGTTTGTTGCGTTTAGCACCGCGTCATTATTGTGCGCTTGCGCAGATGCCTTGCATGGATCACTGCAGCTACTGCCGATTCCCGAGCATTCTCGGGTATATAAAGCTGCCTCTCCTACTCCTCATTTCATCGGGAACCACGCTCGGTGCACGCTGTTCTTTGCCTGCCCCTCGCCTCACCCGTTCCACGTCTCTTTCTCTTCCTCTGACTTCGCTTTCGGCACTTGTTCTCCTTTGTACTCTCCGACCGACCACCACGCCGCTTCCGCTCGTTCCGCTAGACCAATAATCACCATGAACTCCCGCTTCATCCTCTTCTTCGTCACGCTCCTGGCGCTCGCGCTCTTCGTCACCGCCAACCCCGTCCCGGCCAACGATGCTACCCTCGTCAAGAAGGCCCTGAAGCAGTACGACGCCCGCGCTGCACAGGCCAAGAAGCGCGACGAGCAGCACCCCAAGCCGTCCAAGTGAGTGTCTGACTTTCCCTGCATCACGGTCACCTCCGGAGCGCCAAACTGACCGTCACATCCCGGATACGCAGGCACTGGCGTGCTGAGGCACGCGAGCCTACTGGGGTTGCGCGCCGCGACGACGAGCACTACAAGCCTAAGCCGTCCAAGTAAGTGCCAAACACTTCCTGATGCGCCTAATACACCACTGACCACCACGTTCAAACCTGCAGGCACTGGCGTGCTGAGGCCCGTGCGCCCACTGGGGTTGCGCGCCGCGACGATGAGCACTACAAGCCCAAGCCGTCCAAGTGAGTGCCAAACACTTCCTGATGCGCCTGGTACACCGCTCATCGCCGCATCCACACCTGCAGGCACTACCGCGCTGAGCCGCGCGCGCCCACCGCGCTCGCCTAGACAGATGCATATCATTGCACCCCCCTACCCATATAGGTGCGTGCGTGCGAGTGCCACTCCCACTACGCACGCTCTGTACCCGCTTCTAAGCTCCCGCCGCTCACCGCGCGCCTTCGCAGACATCGTATTCTTGGCCTATGCTTCCCGTCCTGTTGTGTATCCATGTCTCGTTGAGTCGACGACGCCGCCCCTCGCCTCCGTGTTGTGCACCAGAGATGAGTCGAACATGATTGTGACGATATATTCGGAGCACGGACTGCTTTGAGTAGGGCGTGTAGGCGATGGATGGTGCGGCCGGTTCTAGCTGCCTGTCTTGCGCCACATGTTCTTCAGTCCATGTTGCTTCCGCTGTGTAAATAGTACTAGTATCCTGAGCTATCGTATATGGACCGTATAGACATTGTGCCCTCGAGGACTTTCACTAACATAATAGAACTATCGTCGAGGGAACAGTAGCGGTAGGTATATGATGGCTACGCTCTCCTACCTTGCATAAGGCGCTATAGTGTAGTGGTTATCACTCGGGATTCTGACTTGTCACATTCCCGAGACCCAGGTTCGATCCCTGGTAGCGCCTGTGTACGATGAGGCTTCCTTTTTTGCCATAATTCTCCTACTATTGAATTATTGACTCCTCCGCAGTGTGATATAATACACAGACATCCACCGGAGTTGCTAATCTTACCAATGGCATAGCAGAACGGCTCCCGTTGCCGCGAGACAGAAGTGCATGGAGGAGAGTGTTGTAGGGATGAGCTGCATCGCAGCATTCGAACCGGGAACGGGCAGGAAGTGCGACGCATCTTCCTTCTGCTGCTCGGCCGATTGCTGTCGGAGACGGACGTGGTGAATTCACGCAATTGACCTGACGAGACACTGGGAGACAGACCTTGAAGGCGACAATGCCGATGATGATGCCCGCCGCGAAGAACGCGAAGGCTTGGATGAGCCAGATGACTCCCCAGACTACATGCGTGTGGTTAATTTACCCTGACGGGCATGAAGCACCGGTGTAGATACGTACCTTGGGATGGGCAGCAGCCGCAAATCTCGGCGAACGCGGATGCGTCGGAGCCGTTCACTTTGCGCGAGATTGTGTCGTCTGCGAACATGGGCTTCAGTGAGGACGCGGGCAGCAAGGTGAAGCGGGAGCGGCTTGACGCACCAATGACGTCCCAAAGGACGTACATGTCTGACATGACGCCGATGAACAGAACCTACGCTCGAGCTGAGTGCTGCAGGAGAGACGCTGCATGTTGCTGAGACTCACGAAGTATCGCAGCGCAACGCCGCCCGCGACGAACCAGAAGAGCACGATAAGTCCGGACATCCCGAGAATCAGCAGCCACGTACTGAAAACAAGAATGTAAATCAGCGAGGAGGGCTCGGTTGTGTGTAGTCAAGACATGCACGCACATCCAGCTCTTCCGCGCCCACCAGAGCGTAAACAGGAAGAATGCGGCCATGGCGAGCGACGCGATCTTGGCCGCGTTTGTGTCGAACCCGCATACGATGAGCGCGGCACCAATGAGCGAGGAGCCGAGGTATCCTGCTGGGAGGGTGATCCAGGGTATGCCTCCCGACATCCGAGTCGCGCCGCCTTCGTCGGCTGTACAGGGCCGCACCATGTTCAGCACGCAGCATCGTCGGAAGGAAAAGGCGCGAACAGACTTACGGTCTAGCTCGACGGAGTGTATGTGCGCGCATGTGAGCACTGCTCGTTTGTCAGTCTTGCCCTTGCGCGACGATCGCAGTTCATGAATGACTGCACTCACCGCCCGCAATGGCATGGCTCATCTACGTACGACGCGAGGGCGCATGACATCACACCGATCAGTCTCTTGCTGCGAACGCCGAACGTAGATAGACAGACGCACCTCATGGAATCCTACAGTCAACAGCCTTCATGAATGGGGTCAGCCTGAGTCTGCTCCCCCGGCTTCGTTCCTCCCACACAGCTCCAACAAGGCCATACCTCCCTCGACCCGGACCGCCGACGATCGAAGAAGCGACTCACTTGAATGGGTATACTGTATCAGAACACAAGCACGAGCATGAGGCACCGCAATACGCCTTAACCATCGCGAAGAGTTGTAGCGACTCACGTATGACAGACACATATGGCACGTGCCTGCGCACGCGAACACCAACATTGAACACGATTTCGCACTCTCAGGCAAGGGAAGTACGCACCACAATATGCCAATTGCGACGATGTAGCATGCCGCGACGATGAGTGTTGTACGCTGCGTTGCATTCGGCGTCAGAGATTCCTTCGCGTCGCGCGCAAAGACTGCGAAGTTGTGTTCGGGGTATCCGTTGACGTAGGGCATGATAACAGGTCGTCAGATAGCGTGCAAAGCAGTAGCAGATAGTATACAACAACAAGCGGAGTGACTCGAGACGGACGTCGGTAGCAAAGCGCGGACAACTGTGCGCAGTACGTACACGCTGAAGTTCAACTCTTCCTATGTTCGCTTTGGTGGCGGTTCAGCTTGGCAGAAGTCTTCGCACACTGGGCACTTGCATGGCGAGGCCTCGGAAACATTATCACACATGCGCAGTCACAATGGGTTGCGGGATAAATGTGATGATAGCCATAAAAAATCGTAATGTAGACATGATGCAACACGATGCTAGGATACAAGACTAGAGAAGCAGCGATGGTATAGTCGACACACGTCCAGAGCGAACACAGCGGCATGAGTACAGGTATGGAAACAACAGCGGAGATGGGAACAGGAACGACAACCGACGCTCAGAGCTCGTCGTCAGTTATTTCCTCACCGCGCTTCTTCCTCGCCATGCGCTCCTTCTTGAGCTTGCGTGCCTCCGCCGACGTCAACTTCTTCTGCTTCTTAGTCTCGATCTTGTTACCCATCGCATCGTACTGGTCATCCTCCTCTCCTTCCTTCTTGTCGATGCGGGGACCAGCGCCCTGGCCCTCAACCCAGTTGTGGCCAGACGCCTCGAGGCGGCCGTCGCGCATGGCCCAGACCTCAGTGCACAGGGACTCCGAGAAGTCGCGGTTGTGCGTGATGACGAGCACACCACCCTCGAACTCCTTCAGTGCCTTGATGAGCGCAGCAAGCGACTCACGGTCGAGGTAGTTCGTCGGCTCGTCCAGGCAAATGACGTGAGGGCGGCGCCACGTCGCAGCACCGAGCACGACCTTGACCTTCTGACCGCCGGAGAGACCACGCATGGAGTTGTGCGAGACGAACTCAGCCTCGAGACCGAAGTCCGCGAAGTGCTTCTCGATCTCCCGACGAACGAGGGGACGGAGAAGACCGAGGCGTTGAGCCTCACGAGTATCAACCTCGAGGACTTTCTGTAAACGAGGGACGTTGTCAGCAACAAGCTACATAACTTCATGAAAACAGAGACGAACCTTCTCGAAACCACGCTTGATGAGGTCGTCACGAGGGAGCCAGAGGTTCTCGGAAGACGACATGTTCTTGAACGACACCTCGTACTCGTAAGACTGCTTGAGCTTCTTACGGCCGACGATCTCGTCAATGATGCGCTTCTGGCCCTCGACGACGACAACTCCGCCATCCTTCATCTTCTGGGCCTCCTCCTCGGTGATCTGACGGCTCTCCTTCATCATCTCCTCGAGATCCTCACCGGTCTGGTAGCGCCAGAGCATGTACTCGAGCGGGGTCTTGTCGAGGTGGTTGTCGATGTGGTGGAAGGCGTGCTGCGCGACGTAACCGATGACCAAGTTCGGGTGCTTCCAGATCTCACCGCCCTTGTTCGGCTCCATGTCGCCAATGAGAAGCTTGACGAGCGTGGACTTGCCGGAACCGTTGGGGCCAAGGACGGCGACACGGGAGGACAGGGAGACTTGGAGGGAGATGTCGTAGAGCTGCTGGACGGGCTGGGAGGGGTACTGGAAGCCGACCTTGCGCATCTTGAGGAGCGACTTCTCCTTGGTCTTGACACCCTCGAGCAGAGGGGGGTTGGGCAGCTTGAACTGGTAGTCCTCCGCCGCCTCGAGCGTGTAGTAGGAGCGGGCCTCAGGGACGGCCTTCATGAAGGACTCGAGGTTACCGCGGTAACGCTTGAGCTTGAAGCGGTTGAGGTGGAGGACGTCGGTGATGACGTTGTTGAGGAAGCCCGAGTCGTGCGAGACGATGATCGACGTGCACGTCTTGAGGCTCGTCAAGTAGTTCTCGAGCCACGCGACGTTGACGACATCCAAGTGGTTGGTCGGCTCATCGAGGAGCAGGATGTCAGCACGGAAGAGCATCGCACGGGCGAGAGCGAGCTTCATCTTCCAACCACCGGAAAGGCTGCCAATCGCCTGCTTCTGACGCTCATCGGAGAAGCCGACGGAAGCGAGGGTCTCGATGATGTCCTCCTTCGTCGCCTCGATACGCTTGTCGGCGAGGATGAAGTCGAGGACGGAGGTGTCGGCCTCGCTGCCGTCGATGTCGTGCTCGACGTAGAAGGTACGGACCTCGTCGGGGGACGGGAAGCCCTCAACTTGGCTGCGAAATTGGAATCAGCATCATGAAGGATCAAAGCCACAAGATTGACATACCCGTTGGTGATCGCGCGCATGAGGGTGGACTTTCCGGTACCGTTGCGACCGCAAAGACCGTAGCGGTGGCCGCGCTTGAGACGGAGGCTCGCGGTGTTGAGAAGGATCTTCGCACCGTAGGCGAGCGAGAACTGGCAGTTGCACAGGTCCTCACCCTCCTCCTCGTCCTCGGGAACGTCGTCATCGTCATCGTCAGCGGAAGCCGACTTGACAACCCACTCGTTGACGACGGAGTTGGGGTCAGGCGAGGAGGCGAGGAACGCAAGGTAGGGGATGAACGTCTGCCACTCAGAGACGTCGAAGTTCTTGTCGTTGACCGCGTTCGTCGCGAGGTGAGCGACGTACATGGTCGCGACGTCACCGACGGAGGGGACAGGGTTGGCACCGGCCTTCTTGTAAATGCCGACAAGGGAGTGCGCAAGGTGCTTCTCGTCCGCCTTCTTGAGGGGCGGAAGATCGGAGCCGTCACCCTCGGGAACCTCACCGACCTGACGGAGGGTAGCAATCGCACGAGCGACGACGCCGCGAGCCTCCGGATCGCCCATAGCCGACTCGACCTTGATCAAGCCGGGCAGGAGTTTGGGAATGAAGGGACGGACGGTGACGGGGGAGTCCACGAGCTTCGCCATGTTGTCGATAATGACAGCGACCTTGCGCTTCGTCGCGGTGAGCTTCTCGGAGAGACCGCGGGACAGGAGGGGGACCATGAGTGAGAGGGTGGGGGAGTCTACTTCCGAAACGAATGTCGTCGCCGAGAGAAGGTTGATCGTATTAGGGACCTCCTCGACGGGGTTGATTAGGGCCTTGATGAGGGCAGGAATAAAGCGTTCAATATCCTTGTTCGCGATGAGAGCAGTGACCTTTTCAAGCGAGTCGCGGGCCGCCTTCTTCACGTCCGCCTTCGTGTCCCAGATGGCCTCCGCAAGGACGGGGACAACCTCGGGAGAAAGCTTCGCCATCTGCGCGGGAGCGGAGGCGGTGAGCTGGTTGAGAATGACGAGCGAGCCCGTCTTAAGCTGCCACTTGCCGGCAGTCTTGATCTCGTGAAGAAGGGCGGGGAGGATGAGGCCTGTAGCCCAACGGTTCATGTTCGCAACATACGTCCTGACAGCCTCGATGGCAGCGTTCCGAACGGCGGGGAGCTTGTCGGCGAACGCCTCGAGGAGCGCGGCGTAGAGGCCGGAGTCGATGAAGTATGGCTCAAGCGCCCTGATCGCCGGGGTCGCAGCAACGGCAGCGACGGCGTTGGCAGCGCCCTCACGGGCAGCGGGGGACTTCTTGTCGCCAAGAGCCTTGATTACGGCATCGGTGAAGCCGACGGATTGGACGGCCGAGGGGCCTTCCTTTTCAGCGAGCGCGGCGAACTGAGCAGCCGCGGCCTCGCGGGTCGCCTTGTCGGCAACGAAGAGTCCGGAGACGTCGAACTGGCCGGCCGCGGGAGCGACGGCGGCCTTGAGGGAAGCGGGATCGGGGATGGAGGAGACAGCAGCGGTGGTGGTAGCGGGAGCGGGCATGTTGGAGATCTGCGTACCGGGTTGGGGCATTGAGACTTGGAGGGGGCTACGAGAGCGAGGCGATGTATTCACCTTAAGTGATACGGTTGGGTCTAGCGTGGCTGCGAAACGCAAGAAAAGGTCGTCAAGGACGTAGGCACTCTACTTCTATAGGAGGAGCCTGCAGAGAGCGCGGTCAGCGCCGCGGACGGCGACGAGGATGACGAGGACGGGACATACCTTCTATGAGACAGAAGAAGAAAGAAAGAAAAGAGTGGGGATAGAGTTCCGGGATGTCGCCCAAAGGCTTATATACCACATCTGCTGGTGAGCGGAGTATGAAAAAAATGGGCGATCTCACGTGGTCGGTGCCAACTCAGCTCCGGCGCTTAGTCATCGCTTCGCGCCGATGCGGGGTAACGCCCCCCCGCATGTCCCGGCGAACCTCGAACCCGTCTCGTAAAGCCACGACCGGTGGGTGCATGTGCATATGCTGCCGAGTCGGAACTAATACAACAGCGAGAGCTACTCATGCCGACTCCGAGCCACGTCCGAGCCTTCTCCCCTTCACTGCTTCTCGTTCAGCCGTGCGAAGCTCAGCGGCGCGAAAGCCTATGGGCATCAATCAGCAGACAGGCCACCGGAGATGAAAAGGAGCACGCACATAACCGCCGGCCTCGTAGTGCTTGCTGTTCGCCTCCACCCAGTGCAGACGCAGCGCGTGCAGGAACGCAGAGAGACCCTAAAGCGTGCCGATCAGATACCGCGCCAACCCCACATCATGTCCCATGACGCCGGAAAGGCCAGACTTACCTCCATAATACACAAGATTCCGATCGTTAGCGTGAGCCACAGCACTCCGACGACGGCCTTCGCGACCAGTCCAATCAGTCCTGTCATTTCCAGCACGTTCGCGATCGTCATGTCCCAGAGCACCTCCGACAGCTGCGCATGGGCGAGCGACAGTGCCCAGAGACGGAGGTACGAGGCGGTGTGGGAGACACACCCCAGACAGAACTCAATTGTATGGATGACTTGATGCACGACGACCTCGCTGAAATCGTGTTGATCCTGAAGATGACAAATGGTGAGCGGATGTTACAAGACGTACAAGACATTCTGGTCGGCACAACTCAGGACGAGTAAGCATCCTTGCGCGTGTTCCGCGTGCGGACTCGGGGGTCAGCGTTGCGGTTCCTGCCGCATCGGAGAAGCGACAAGGTTCAACGTGCGAAGCGCAATTCCGCGCCAAAAGAAGCTAACTCGGACTGCAACGGCACTTCAGATGGGCAGTCTCTCTTCCCGTTCACATCCATATCGCCGTGGGACGAGAACGTGTACAACCCGATGTCATGTAAGCACCGCACGACCGGGTGGGAAGTGAGGAGGAGAATCACTGCCAGCAGATACATCGATGCACGCTCGGAGAGCCCATAAGCCTCGCATGCGGCATTTGAGGGTCGGAGTAGTTTCCACAGGCCCTTGGATAGCGATCGTATACAACCTCCGAACGCTGGTAGCGTGCGGCCGCCGTGTGGTGTACACGTATGCGGCCAACGCGCCATCGAGAACTGCGTTGGGACAGGACCCACGAGGGGTAAGATAGACGACATCGTTGCGAACCGCAACACGCAGCCATCCTAGGCGGACAGCGCAGCTTGCTTCACCTTCACATCGATGCACGCTCGAACGGGCTCCACGGCATGCACATACGCGCACTCAGATCGATCACAAACCCCACCTTGCCCTGCACAAGCGACAATGCAAACAATAATCCCGACGACCGGGCAACGCGAGGAACACGACGAGTAACGGTCCTCATCGAGGCAATCAGGCAAAAAATAGGAGTACTTACGTGTTCCTCGTCGTTGGCCTCCACAATGGCTCGTCCATTGCCTTCCTCCTCGCCTTCAAGGGTGGCATCCTCGACCTCGCGGGGCGCCTCGTCCGCGCCAAGACCGATGTATCCCTGCCCGTGCGTCTTCTGCATCTCCTTGTACTGCAGGTACGGCTTCGACACCAGGAGCCACGGCACGCACACCGCGGCCGCAAGCAGGAGGATGACCTGAACCGTCGCCTGGCCCCGGTACAGCTGCGACTCCGGATCGACCGAGCCGGGGCTCAACACCATACTGATAAGCATGTTCAGGAGCGAGGGCGGCTGCGTGGACGCCTTCGACCAGTCGATCGTCCACTTGTAGATGATGCAGACGACGAGATAGCCAAAGATGGACTGCAGGAAGATCATCTGCGGGATGAAGTTGGTGTAGATGTCCGAGAACCGTTTCAAACGAATGTGATTGGGCACTTGGAGGCAGACTGCGAACGTCATCTAGAACATGCGAGATGTAAGGTTGCGTTTCAGCACATGAATGAGCGTACACACATGGATGACACCGAGGACGATCGACATCTTCATCTTGTAAGAGTTCGTGAAGAGCAGTCCGTTCTCCGCCCCGTGCCAAGCAGGATCGAGACCAAAGGGATAGGTATGCCCGTTGGAGATCGCGGTAAGAGTCCCATTCCCGTGCTGCTCAGGCCACGTCCATCCAGAATGGAAGAAGTGAGTAGTCTTCGAGAAGATGTCGTTGTAAAGGAAGCCGGTGTAGATGGAGAAGATACCCATGAGCAAGATGATGTAACGACCACTGCGACTTAGTTAGCATTGTAACCGCCGTTTAGTGAACATACGCACAAGAAGAAAGTGCCGACGATCTGTCAAGTACACGTGTGTCAGAGCGGGATGCCGTGGCTACAACAGAGGAACGTACCTCATCCAGGTCGCTTTTCGCAAGCTTCTTCTCGAACATGATCATGAGCAACGCCGCGAGCAGAATGATGAAGCCGTGGCCGATGTCACCGAACATGACAGCGAACAAGAAGGGGAACGTGATGACCGCGAAGAGACCTGGGTTGACCTCCTGGTAAGTCGCGATACCGTAAGCATCCATGATGGTCTGGAAGCCCTCCGTGAACTTGTTCGTGCGAGTGAAGGTAGGCGGCGTGCGGTTCGTACGCAGCTCATGCAAGATGGGCGGGACATTGGTACCGGATTCCTCCTATCACCGCCATTAGCCAATTGTACACGAGGGCGGCCGAAAGGATACGCACCGTGGCATGACGGAGGGCCAACTGGATCTGAGCAATGTCCCGAGTGGGGCACCAACCCTCCGCGATAAGGGTCTTCCGTCGAACGTCGTAGTTTAGCAGGTTGAGCGTCTCGTATATCAGCTTCTCCTTCGCCACGACGTCCTGCCAGCTGGCAAGGCTCTCGGCGATGGTCATAAGCTCAGTCCTACGGTTCGCTCCGGTGTTGTAGAGGACAATCTGCAAGTCCTCCAGACGAGCGGTCACCTCGCGCATCGAATCGGCACGCTTGTCCGCGTTCGCGTCGATGGGGTAGATGTTGGCGCCCATTGACGAGGCGACCTTGCGGATCCTGGAGAGCAGCAGATCGCCGTGCGCGAAGATGATGAACACATTCTTGCGAGTCTCAACGCCCGTCTCCGGGTCAACGAACGGCTCCTGGATATCAATGTAGTTCATGTAGAGGTTGCCACGGAGCATGCGCCAAAGCACGCGCTCGAACGTGGAGAGGCGAGTTCGGTCAATGGTCCCAGCAACGAACCTGCGCATACAGTCAGTGTCCACCCGAGCTGACGTGTGCCTCAGTACGATACGGCACTCACTCAAGGTCGAGCTGAACATCTCCAGCGGCCGAGTATTGCTGCTCACGGTCGTCATGTTGCAGCAGCGGAGCAGAGCTGTCGTCCAGGGAGTGCCGAACATCGATCTCGCGAGTGGCAGCCTGTAGGGAGATGTGAGTCCATGCGCCAACGCCTGAAGTTGGTACGAGAACTGCGGAAGTGCCAGTACATCTCTTCCACTTCCGCTGATTCCGCTGCCATGATGCACGCGGCTGCGGATATGGGCCCACTCGAGGGATGCATGAGCGTCGAGGCATGATAATTCGTCAGCTCGGCGGCCAATCACCGCTTCCACAGAGACGGTGTGCCAGCGAGCGACGTGGTAGAGGTCCAGCAAGTGGTCGAACTTCCAATTCCACTATTCTCGTACATACTCAACGCCGGATAGAACTAATGTGACTCACTCGGTCGAAGAAGACGGCGGTCTCACGAAGGACGTGCCTAGCCTCAATGAGCTCCTTGAGGCGGTCGCTGAGATCCTTGTAGCTCTTGTTCATCTGCGACAAGCGAGACTCGTGTTCCGACAACTTGACGTCCAACTCGTCGATCGTCTGCGCGGCGCGAGGACCAACGGTGACCAGCGGCGCGGAGTCGTATAGAGGGCGGACGGGAATGACGTCCTTCTCTTTCTCAATCTCGTTTGCGAAGAACCGAACGCGCCGCGCCATCTCGTCGATGCGACGTATCTCGCCGACGAAGGAGCGTTGGAAAGGGTTGACGTCTGGGTTCAACTTGACGACACAAGCATATAAGAATTGAGACAGATATCCGCGCGGTAAGTATGAGTACACGCACGTCTTTGAATTGGACATTTCCCAGCTCGCCGAGCTCTGCGATGGTATCGTGGGCAACCTCGGTGGGCACAATGAGCTGTACCAAGCTCATCTGCTCCGAGCCTGTTAAGCACGTCTCAGCGTCAACGCCACAGTAAGACAGCATAGACACGCACGAAACAAAGAAGGGTATTCGTCCCCCATGGCGAAGGAGAGGACGTGGAAGATGGGATGAACGTTGCACTCGACGCCGCGCACGACGACGACGACAGGCGCTAATTACCGTCATTACATAATCAGGCGCTCGAAATCGGGCCGGAAACTGTCCGTAGCTATATATGGCAAGTCAAGCCCCCCTCTGGCCTCTCTTCCAACCACCAACGACCCTTGTTACTCCCCGCATCATCTGCGACGGCACATAATCGCGCTACACAACCTTGGCTGCTAGATATGAGGTCTAGCGTCAAGCTCAAAATCTGAACTTCAATCGCTGGAGGATGGTTCCGTCAATGACACCAATGATGTCCGACTTCGCAGCACGCTCCTCTTGGCCATGAATATGTCACGAAACGAGTGATGAGCACAAACTGGGGAGATTTACCAGATGCTTGCAGAGAAGTCGACGCACGTCTACGCACGTTTTGTGAGACAGACTGCGGACAGAAATGAACCTGACATGTTCAACGGCGAATTCTCGTTTTTCACAAAGCATGAAGAGGGTCTGTACCTCACTTCAAGATTTCGCTCATATTGCTTGGCACCTCTGCTGACCTCCGACATCACTCAGATACGTGACATCCTTTGGGTCGCTCGCGCACCTCCGTTAGTGCAGTCGTGTGCTTGCCGCACCATGTCACTATGCGCCTTCATGTACCATCGCAACTCTACAGATGCCAGCCAGATTGCGTCTGCCATCGGCTCTTCGTGGACTCGTCCAGCTGGCTCTACATATGTCTATATTGTCCGCAACGTGATGACCCTGTCTCGACTGACAGTTTGATCTACAGCAACGTTCGCGAGCTTCGCTGGAGCAATTCAATACCGGACTTTCGCGGTACTCGAACAACAGATAATCGTAGCTTCAAGCACTGCATGTGCATCCGCTAGCAGGGTCCCTGGACGCTCGAACATGACAGTCCTGAAGCGCGGTCGGTTTGTCCGCTATACTTGGACCGGTTCGCTTGGACTGGCTCGATGTCGTGGTACACCGCCCGCGATGATACCTCGGAAACGCCAGAACATCGGTGGATGGTAAGTCGCGACGAGTTATCATCGTGTCTTGGCTGTTCCCTACCGCGTGCTTAACCCCAGCTGCTGCGGAAAGCAGATGTCACAGGCAGTGACAGCTACTCCTTGTCTTCCCCGCTGTTCAAGCCAGCCTGAGAATCACCGGTAATCTGCGGCCTGAAAGCACTGCGGCGCAGCAGTCGAGCAGAAGCTTGATATTGTAAAGGTCCTACCCGATACTGGTCCGGAAGCTAGTACCTGATGGTATCACTGCTGGCAGAAGTTCACGGCTAGTGACTCTACGTGTTGAACGTGCGTACTGTTATGCGATCAGAATGGCCAAGTGTTCTGCCGCGTTGATCCAACCCCGCACGTCTCGGGCTCTCAGCCACTGGGGTGCGACCTGCACTCACTGGCATGAACCATACTTTCCCGGTCAGAATGTCTCGACGGGCGCACCGCCCCGGCACGCGCCCCGGGCACTCCTTGCTATAATAAGTATGGGACGTTCGACCCTACTTACAGGAGCTTGCAGGAGTCAGCGATCCCCGGCGGTACGTATAGAACACGAATAGATGTCCGTTCCTTTTACGTGCCAGCAGCTCTCATGGTTAGCGCACCCACGGGCCACAGATGCCCCTCAAGAACGGACAGATCAGCCCCTGGAGCAACGACCCAGTGGGCGCGGTCGGGTGGTCACTTCTGCAGAGCGCTGTCAATGTCATGTCGTGAAGTGAACTCAAGCTCCATGATCCGGTAAAGCGGCTACCAGACACTCCCTGCTCCAGAGCAAAGTCGCATGCGACGGGCCCTTCTATACACTGCTCTCGCGTTTGAGAACAGCGCCCTCGCACCTGATCACTTCAGGATTCGTTGGCTCCTCACGCCTTCAGGCCTTCTGCTTCTGGCAGATCGAGCATTTTGCACCGAAGCCCATGCTAGCACCTGGGCGACACCGGACTCACCGAGCATCCACGTTTGCTAACAGAACGTGTCACCTACTTATTACGAGCTCGTGGGCGCGCCCACATCGCACCGGGCCCGGAGGGTACACGGCCTTTGGGGACACTGACCGCCGTCCGCCGAGCCGCCGAGGTAACTCCCACAGGGCCAACGCAACACGCACCGCGTGCTACGCAGTACGCACAAACTTGACAAAATCAACCCCAAGGTACGACGCTGCGGGATGTCGTAAGACCACTCAACGTCCGCAGCCCGCACGCACCTAACGATCATTTCGGGCGCGCCTTCGCAATCTGAGGCTGCATTGCAACGACCTGTGCCGCGTGCGGGCCTCTGTCCAGGTCCGCCCCGACTCAAGGGAGTATACAGATGCTGCGGAAGTCAGTGACATGAGGAGAATGCAGGAATCGCTATCGGCACGTGTATACGTAGCGATGGTGTCCAGGCAGGCGTGCTGCGCTCGCGCGATGCGGTAACCGACGACCAGATCGAGAAGTCCACTGCAGGGATGAATGATAATGCGTCTGTTTGAGTGGTTATAATCTAGCGATGTAAGTTACTGTGGTTAGCTAATTGATACAGTGATATGACACAACGAAAAGCGTAACATAAGCCAATGGAGGGAAGGGTATTCGACCGAGAGCATACTCCGAGCACACGCTCAGAAGAAAGATCAGAATGCAGTGAAGCGGAGGGTTCCAGTAACCTAACGTCTATGGGCATGGGAACCTATGAGGATGCGACAAGCAGTATGCACGGGGACGACCGCAGCTAAATATACAGTGGGTGTATCCGGAGCCCAATATTAACAGAAGGGGGTATCGTACGAGGGTCCGCAGGAGACATAAGCACATCATGACAGTCAAAAGAAAACGAACCCCAGTTAAATTACAGAAGGGATGTACGCGTGTCGGGAGGCAGCTCGATCTTCTTGTACCTTAGCAGCGTAAATGCCTGGGGGACGTGTCAGTGACGAAGCGCACAGGAGTGGAACAGGCGCCACGCACCAGCTATGGGGAAGAGGATACTTAGCCGTCGCATCGCAGCGATGACGAGGTCGATTTGTTGCTCGAGGAGCTCAAGGTTGGTGGACATCGACTGTCCATGCGGCATTGCGAGCATACGCAAGTAGACCTCGGCGGCCGCCCGCCAGCACGTCTAAGCACATGATACGTCAGCACATCTATCGAACCACACCTACGCCCACGACAAGCTTCGCAGCGGGAGAAGACCAAGGCACTCACACTGATGATGGGTCCCAGAAGATCATAGTCCTCCTCCGACAGGGTCCGGATAAGTGTGGTCATCGCGTTGGCCGCCCAGAAGCACTTCTGATAGGATTCGGGCTGTAGCTCGAGCGCGTCGCGATGGAGGTGGATTGTGGCTGCGAAGATCAGGGTTTGCATCCCCACCAGATCGGCGTTGGAGACAACGTAGGGGAGTGTGTACTGCTGAGCACTAAGGTTGCTCAGGTTTGTAGAGAACTGCGTCAATGACAGCTCGAGGGAGTAGTGGCTGTCGTCTTTGTTTGGTGCTGCTAACGAATGAGGACGATGTCCACGAACAGTTGAAGGAGTTACTCACAAGCAGAGAATCGTGCAGTCCTCTCGAAGAGGGCGACGGCTTTGACGCGGAGGGAGGCGAGGGGTGACGACCCGGACAAGTGAGCGCCGGCCAGCGGTTCAATGAGGGCGCCGTTGAGGGCGGGCTGGGATCGACAAACCCTTAGACAAGCCAATGACCCGTAGACATAGCAGCACGCACCTCTGGATCGCTGGGTATAGGCATCGGCCAGATCGTCTCTATTCGAGACCGAGGATGGTCGTCGTCCGGCAGAGCGGTCGGGAGACCCGTGGCGACTGCCCACGCCCTATCCACGGCGAATATTTGCCAGAACGCCGCTATCCTCTCCGCATACTCCACTTCATCCGAGGGTGGGTTAAGGGGCACGGAGGCCTTGAGCGGGGCAGGGGCCTCGTTCGAATAGCTTGTCCGGGTGAACTGATACTGGAACCATTCTTTGGATTGAATCTGGTGCAGGCCGAGCCCAACCGCCAATCGGGCGGCGATCGACGAGTGGTAGTACCCTTCTAGCGTGCGACCATGCCAGAAAAAGTAGACAGCGAGAAGACAGGAAGCTTGGAGGACGTGCACGATGCGGTCGGAGTGCTGAAGAGCGTCGGCGATTCCCCTCAGGGAGCGTTTGAGGAAGTGAGGTTCAAGTGCGGTAAGGGACGGCGACCGTGAGAAGTAGCAGGCGAGGAGGTAAATGGCGTCGACCAGAGATGGATGGGGTTTTTGGGCGGATGGCAAGAGCAGAGAGGTCTTGAAGCGACCGACGTGGACGTCGAACGAGCACTGGTGGCGATGTGCGAAGAATATGTCAAGCCTGATCAACACGAGTCAGTGTGGGCTCCTTGTGAGACCGGTATGAAAGGCAGGCGTACAGCAGCTGCTTATTCTCACAAAAGACGTCATTTTCCCACCAGTTTAGAGAAGAACCCGTAGAATGTTCGTTTACACTACTCGTGCTTGAGCTGGACGGACATGGAGCGAGGAAGTCATCTACGGGTGGGAAGTCCAGACCAGACCACGCTGCGAGATCCGCGGAACTCGATGACTCCGGCAGATGGGGAAGAAATTGTTCTGCATCGAGCTGCGGGAAGACATCGCCGTTGTTGCCTAGGAAATACTCGTGCTCGAGCTCGGGAGTACTGAAGACAGACGCGTCGAACCCAAACGCCATGTCGCTCGCTGTGGATGGCAAGTCGAGCGCATACCGACGATATAAGCTTTGTGACAGATCGGGACAGGAACCGGCGGGACGTACAATGTACAGACAATGAGGATCTGTCAAGCTGGGGCGACTGAGACCCGGTGCTGGACGAGGACTCCACGGAGGACTGCTCTGCTTCTAACTCGCGCAGACGTGCCTCCAGCTTGGTAATCTTGGCTTGGAGTAGCTGTGTCCTGCTGGTGCGCTTCTTCTCGTAGTACGAACAGTCGGAACCGCGGTTGGCCTTGCTACATTGTCCGCAGACGGGACGAGCGCCGTCACATTTCTAGACGCGAAGCACGGAGTGTCAATCAGGGCGGCGCGGGGGGGTCGGGGAGGACCAGGACGCACCATCTTGCGTTTGCGGCAGCACAGGCAGGCCATGCCGCGCTGTAGGGACGTCGGGGCCTTCATGATGTCGACGAGGGCTGGAAGGGGGATCGGGGAGGGGGAAGAGATGACTGGAGTTGAAGTAAGACCGAGCGTTAATCTAGGAGAGGCGCAGGCGCTCTCGCTTGCCGTAACGCGCCCAGTTAGTGCAAGAGCAGCTGGACCAAGCTCTCACAGATCATGATTCAGATACGATCGTACGTCGTAAGCAGCTTCCGGAGGCGTCTCTGTGTGCTGGCCGTGGCTGGGTCGATATCGTCCTGCTGACTTGCTGCACGACGGCAATGTCGGCCAGTCGTCAATTCCTCTCCCGAGCACCGCTTGCACCGCCTGGCTTTGTTTCCTTTACGGGGCCCACAGCATGTGCATCAAAGCTGGAGAGGATTTGTAAAGATCCGGGCGCGGATGGGATCGGCGCTCAGATAGCCCTCGATGTGTCCCGAAGCCTCGGAAGGTCTTCCTGTGAGGGCTGAAACGTGTTCGCCCGGGAATCCTGGGCGACTCTCCTGCGAATTTCGCATTGATTCTCCTCGACCGCTTCCTGCGTCTTCGACCGTTGAGGGCAGGCCACAGTCAATACCGCGCTACACCGCACCTCGGGCTGCTCGCCCGCAGTCTTTTCCACGACGTCAATCGTCAAAACTGTCCCTGCTGCTTCCGCGGGTCCTGTACGATTTGCGCGCTTCCTTCTGTGTGCAAACTTTCACCCATCGTTTCAGAATCATTTGCCACGATGAGTCGGAGGCAAAGTTGGCGAGGTGGCGCTGGGCAACACCGTTGGTTGCAACGTGCGCATGCGCATCAGCGCCCTTCGTCAAGAAGCAATCAAGAGCCGTGCACTTCCATATACGGCAGGCGTAGTGGTTAGGCACAACACGCCCCCGGTGAACTGCCGGTATCTTCCTGCCTTCGATTCGCCCACAGACATGCCGCCCCGGACGTAAATGGCTAGCCAATGAGCGTATCCACTATCAGTATCCTGCCTCTATACCGTAACGGCGGACATGTGCATAACGAGCATTCCACGCAGAATACCTCCCATACACGCCTACTCAAGGATCCAGCCCCTGCATACACCTGAAAGTTCTCCGCAAATAGATTGGTCGCCCTACTTCATCGTGGTTGGATGCCACAGAGGGTCCTTCTCTTTGCGGTCTTGGACGGTGAGTAGTCTTACTGTTCTGGCGACACCGTGATGCACATAACGTACTACGTCCGGTACATCTGCCGAGGCACTAGGGTGACCCGAGATATCGCTAAGCACGAACTGTCTGCTTGTTCGGAAACTAGGTTGCAGTATGCCGGCAACCGTCCTTCAGCGCTTCAGCATCCTCCGTACATACATACAGGCACTCTGTAGGCGCGCAATGTCCGGTCATATCGGCGCAGTGCGCACGCGAGTACGACAAGATCGCGGTCTCAGACGTTGCTTGATTTCGATATTTCGATCGATACTCTAGCTGCGGCGACTCGGTGACCACCTCCAGCCACCTCCCCGCGGCCCGATGTACATAGTTCGGACAGCCTTTCACTGCGAACGTTGGTCGATTAGCATGTAAGTGATTATCGTTGCTGCCGAGGTGCTACTGGTGCACCCAGCACTATACCGTTACGTGATCTTTTCCAAAACGAAGGCATGCAGCGGCCGGGCGTGCAGTCAGCTCGTTGTTATAGGTCATCCCATGTTAGCATCCAATGACAGATCGGCTTACTTACGTTGCTTGAGAGCACGCGAACAACGCTGATCGACTCAGCTGACGGCGCAAGGAGCTTCATCATGAGAGCGTAAGGAGCTTTATCATGTTCAGACGTCCCGAACGACTGGACAAATTGCTGAATATTGAAGATCTCCAACGCAGATCTGAGGGTAAGTCGCACAGAAGCTGCGGGATTAACTTACCCATACATTCAAAGTACCGGGATGTCGATACTCCTCGTCCGAAGTTATCCGCAGGACCCTGCCTGTCGTATCCTCTTACGTGCTCACAAACAGATGCGCCAGCAGCTTTTGAGGCCGACTTTCCACGGAGGGATTGCTTGCGAGTTTGAGCGACACCAGGCAACCTCGCGTACCATCCAATCATAGCCACCCTCACCGGATCCGGATCCGAATGCGTCTCCACCCGAGGGAACTGAGATCCTGAGCGCCGACTGCTGGAGAACTGATGCGTTCTTGCAAGTTCTTGATGGGACGAACCAGGGACGTGCAGGGCATGAGCGCGTCTATCCCTGGCTACCGATTCTACCCTTGCACTAGCGAGCGTACCCGAGCGTTCCCGGCGAGCACCCTGGCCCCGCCCCCGGCAAGGTGCTCACCATCAATGGCAACGCCTTGAGATGGAGAGGAGGCCGACGGAAGCGGCCCCGCAGGAAGCAGTCGTCGGATGTCATGATCATTGCTGTAGGACGAGTTTCACCGTCATAGCCGAGTGCTGTACGCCTGTGAACCCAGTATACACTCTAGCACCTATGTAGGGGACGACTATGAGTCGCGACATCGTAGAGTGCGAGTACGAACCGTTATCACGATGAACTGACTGTATGGCAGGCAGAATCCATGCATGTGCTGCACATCGACGACTCCCGGCGTCCGCATGAAAGTCCGTCGCACGAATCATGGTGCGGTCGAATGTGCAAAGCTTGAGAAAGGCCAGCCTCTGTTACGTATTCTCAGGCTTCAGCTGTGCATGTGTTTGAGTGAAAAGCACCGCAAGAAAGAAGACATGGGCACACACATTTCGCGCATATCTGCAGGAAAGAACCCTGCCGCGAGGGAAATCAGGGATTCACGCATCTGCGATCGGGCCTAGTCGGTCGGACAGTAATGACGGAGACGGTGTAACAACAGCAAGCGTGTTCGGACAATCTAGAAGTACTACACGGAGAGTACGGTAACAGAGTGAAGTCCGTCCGGGCCGAAGAGTGTTCATGACTTCTGGCTAATGGAAGATGAGAGCACGTTGCGGAGGTTCTCCCATACAAGATCGGGGGACTGTGCGGCATCAATGGGCTTCCAGATCCCCTTCTGCTTGTACACGGAGAGTACGGTAACAGAGTGAAGTCCGTCCGGGCCGAAGAGTGTTCATGACTTCTGGCTAATGGAAGATGAGAGCACGTTGCGGAGGTTCTCCCATACAAGATCGGGGGACTGTGCGGCATCAATGGGCTTCCAGATCCCCTTCTGCTTGTAGTAGTCGACGACCGGGCCAGTCTGGGAGTGGAAGACCTTCAGGCGCTTGCGAAGCGCCTCCACATTGTCGTCTGAGCGCTGGATGAGGGGCTCGCCGGTGACATCGTCGGTCATGGGCTTTTTAGGAGGGCTGAGAAAATCCATATCAGATGATGGGCAATCCGTGGAGATGCCAGGGTCCCCGAGCGCACTCACTTGAATTCTCTGTGGTAGGTACGTCCACTGGCGGGATGGATGAGACGGCCGGTGATTCGCGAAATGAGCAATTGGTCGTCGATGACAAGTTGCACGACGGAGTCGAGCTTCTCCTTGCGCGCCTTGAGCATATCATCCAGCATGGTCGCTTGAGGGACAGTGCGAGGGAAGCCGTCCAATACAAACCTGCCCGAGGTGAGTGGTCAGCACCCCATTGAGTCGGACGCGTCCGCCTTCGCAGTCGGCGTACTTGTGGCGCGCCCTCACGCGGAGCGCGCTCAGTCAAGCCGGCGACAGTCCACTTGTGCGCGTGAGACGGTACAGTCCCGGAGCAGAAGCTACGCACCCGTTCTTGCAGTCCTTGTTGTTCTCGAGCTGATCCTTGATCATGCCCACGACGATGTTATCGCCTACAAGACCACCAGCATCCATGATCTTCTTCGCCTCAACGCCGAGCTTCGTCTTGCGCGACACTTGGTCGCGGAGCAAGTCACCGGTCGCAATGTGGCAGACGCAGAACTCGTCCCGGATGCGCGGAGCTTGCGTACCCTTGCCTGCGGATGCGTGTCGCCGTCAGTTCCGCCCGCGACCCCCTCCATTTTGCCTGAAACACGCGTCAGGACTCACCTGCACCAGGGGGGCCGACCAAAATCGTCCTGAGCTGCTGCGCTGGCGTCTTGGGACCGGTGACCGCCTCCTTTGCCTTGGCTTCGAGCGTGCTGATCTTCTCGTTGAGCTGCGTGACGAGCGACTTGAGGTACTCGAGTTCGTCCTGGACGGCCATGGCGACTGCAGCGATAAGAGTGAACGGGGCGAAAGTGCGGGAGGACCGACGGGGATGAGGTCGACGCTGAGCGTGAGCGTGTCGCCCGCCTCGCGCGGAAGACCGCCTTCCGGCATCCTCCGCGGGTTTGAGCGGCGCCTGGATCTCACGTGGAGCGTTTGATTGTAGGCGCTCAGCCTCAGAGCACTTCGCGCACACTCACCATGCCTGAAGCATCCTGAGAACAAGGGATTACCATAGGTAAGTCATGTTGGCTTGCTCTTCGTCTCCTTGGGTCCCTCACATCTCGTTCTCATTCCGCACTGGTCTAGTACACCGCTCTTTTGATGAGTTGACAGGAAGATGTAAATATTCCGAGACACGGGTCTCCGTTTCCTGTCATCATGGACAGTGGTGGAACAAAAGGCCACCCATCGTCCGCCAGAGTGAAGAAACGAACCTGCGCACATCGCACATCTGCACGGCGAGCATACCCCTTGCAGGGACGTTTCACAAATCGAGCCTCGAAACGAGCCCAGCCAAGCAACGCGACGTGCTCTCACCCTTAAGCGAGCAACTGTTTCAATTTTCAAAGTCCCATGGTGGCAACAAGTTGGCCGCCGGGCAGCGCGGCTATCCACGTGCCGCAGGGGACGATGCCCAGCCAGGGACACAGGCTCGGTTCAAGCGCGGATTTTCATGAATATGGCAGTTGTTGTATTCTGTCGACCGCGAGATGATTGCAGTAACATCAATGATGGACTCCTGTCCGTAGTCTGGGCACACTGCCACCCCCAGGACTGTGAATCACTGTTTTGCTTTGCTACGGCACCGTCAACTACTGCACCTGGGTCAGTGCTACCGCTGGACAACAACGCATGACTTACAGCAGCTGCGTCTCTAGTTGGTCATACGCCGACTTCCACCGCCATCTCGTCCCTCTCGGGTTCACGAGTTCATTGAAGTTGTCTCCGCTGAAGTCGAGCTTGCCCTCGCCCATCAAAACGCTGTCACCGATGCCCGAAGGTTCCTTGGTCAGACAGACGCGTGTACAGCTTGGCCCGCAACATACGCACCGGATGTACTCCAAAACACTCGCTTGTCCTCCTTGCTCTTGCAGCTCGCGTTTCTTGTTCCAGAGATCTCCAGTCGAAATCGCGCCCCTCTCCAGTCCCTTGATCTTAGCCACCATATCGCGCACATCTTCATAGCTCACAACCGTGCCGGCGATGCGGACCGCTCCGCCTACATGCGACGCTGTCTCAGGATTCAAAGCAAGGCAAGCAAGCTCCGCCACCGTGCGCCCGATGTCAGCAGTCGACGTGAATGCGATCCTCTGGGCCGGCGACCCGACGCAGCTGAACGTGTTGTTCTCCAGGTCATACCCAGCTGTGAAACGTTCGCAGCACGGTTGCGACGTGTGTTGATGCATTAAGTTGTGTTAAGACCGTTGGATAAGACACCGGAAACATTGCGGTCAGCTCGACATTCTGCGCAACGCCGATTCCGACCACACGGCGCCCACTGCGCGGCCGGCAACTAATGCCACTTACCAAATGCCTATGAAGAGCGACAATCCCCGCAGCGCGCAGAATATCGGCGCGTCGCGCATTGTGATGTTGTGAGCTGACAGCCAGGCTAACTCGCAGACAGCAATGTATCGCAACTCACCCTGAATGCGCCCTCCAAGAATAGGCCACTGTACACTGCAACGATCTTCACGTTTCCCGCTGCGCGCGTGCGGGCATCCTCCGCAAGCTCGCGTTTGACCGCCCATTCGTGATGATCATACCCTGGAAAGTCGTTTTGGCGGTGGTCCCTGGCAGTGGGTTACACTCTACGTCAGTCGACAGATACGACAGAGCCCTGGGTACAGGGACAGGGCCATACGTACACACCAAACTCGCTGAGGAAGTACACCCTCGCGCCACTGGTGATTGCTGTGGACTGAACTTGTTTCTTGACGCTAAGTGGCGTCGTCGCGCTCGGGAGGGCGTTTACAACGACGTCCACCCCGCTGAGCGCTGTAGCTAGGCTGCCGTCCACATTCGCCTCATCGAACCGATGGAGTTCAGCGCCCTTCGCTTGGAGAGTCCGGGCGGTGTCCGACGTCGGGCCCCGAGTCAGGACGCGCACGATTGGGAATTGCGTCCGGTACTCGGACACGAGGATATCCACGATCTGTTTCCCTATGCGTGTATGTATCTTTCGTCAGTCTCCTGGTAGGTCTAATGCATGATCACGTACGTACCGAGACGACCGGTCCCTCCCACGATTGCAACCCTGTACCCAGTGGACATTGTGCGTGTTGGACTTGACGAGTCGATAGATGCCAGTGTGATCGAGGTTGAGTGTGAAGACCACGCCTCTGTTTGTACTGTATGACGGACGATTTGTCGGAACGATTCACCGATGCGGGCAAGCTCACAAAAAGGTTGCTTGCCCCACGGAGTCCGAGGCAATTGGCGACATGAAACGCGATAAGGAGCACCGTCAAAATCGCGTGACCCGTTCGATTTACACAATACGAACTTAAGCAGAACCTACGCATACTTCTGATCAGTGATCACTCTGACTCGCAAGGCCAGACTGAGACTGTGGGCACTTACATTGGTACAATATGTCCTTTCGGCATTGTTTCGGCAAGCGCTCCGATATCGAACGGAGGTTAGAACGACGGTCGGATCGCTTGATGTTGACGTCGACAGTTGATACGTCTGTTGACACGTAGACTGGTGGCATAGCGATCAGCGACAATGGTGAATACACTATTCACCGTAGCGCAGACTTTCCATACTAGGAGCATGGTTCCTGCGGACAGTTCCATGCTCGGCGCAGTGGCCTCCGAGGAACCTGCGGAGCTCAACCTGATATCTTGTAGAGTCGCCGACTCGCCGTAGCGCTCGAATCAACGCATTTCAGTTAACAGCCAAAGTTCGATTACAGACAAGGACAGTGGCAAAAGCAAAACGATCTTTACCAATGTATAGACAACGAGAGTACATACTTACATTTTTGTCGCTCCGACTTCCGGGCGTGCCATTGCGCTTCTTGGGCTCGTCGTCATCGCATGCGAGCCATGGCAGCTGTCGGGCAGTGCCTGTATTGACGACGAGTGCGTCTGGCAAGTCGAAGGCGTCAGGGATCAAGGCACGCATGAGCGTTGAGCAGAGAAATCACGAATGTGTTGGCAAAGTCGACAGGTTACAGCATCAGAAAATGCGCCGTGTCTATGAGCAGCGATGGAGGTGAGCCAGATCGGAGTCAGGCGGTAAGTAGTCCGCCTTGATACTGAAGAACTTCGCCATATATCCCTCGACATGCAGAGAACCGCCAGTCGTTGAACTGAATCATGAATGATGGGTTGCGCATTGATGAAGAATTCCCGGAGCATCGCGGAGTGAGCGAGAATGCGAGCACCTTTTGTGCCGTGGGTTCCATGAGACTACTCATAGTCCAGCATCCGCGCATCGATCCCGCCATTCGGACACCTTAGCCTCCGACCGCCGCTGGTCATCCGACTCCTGTTTAGCATGCTCCGCTGCCCGATACTCACGAACGCGTTCAGGAGGAACACCTAGGTATGGGATTAAGCGAAGGAGATCCAGGGCATCCAGCTCCGCACGCTTGTCGTTCTCCTCTGTACGTGGCTTGCCAGCCTTTCGAGCCTTCTTCTCCTCCAATGATCGGAATGCGTTCTCTGCCACCGTCCCCTTGGGCACGCCAAACGTTAGCTGGTCCTGCCAGATATTCTTGATCGCGTCAACGGTCGCTTGAACGCCGAACGTCTTCAGAACGAGCGAGGCGTATGTGACATCGAATAGTACTGGGGGCGGCCAGTCGCGATCTGCGATGCGGACCGGGCTGCCTGACTCGACGATGGTCCTCTGGGGTGTTGCCCCCAGCACAATGGGACCATCGAAGACGTGCGCTGTACAGCGTGCCGGTGCGACAGTGGGGTCCGGTACGTCTCCGGGGCCTGGGACGTCAGAAGGAACCATGGCGAAGTTGGGTGTCTACATACCAAAACCGTCAGCCCTACGGACATTCCTGGATGATAGTGCGACGTACATGCAGGAATGCGAAATCGGTTCCGTATCTTCTATGTAGATGCGCCTGGAGGTATAGGCCGTTCCGACAATCGTCAATGTCAGCTATGACGTCTTTCTCTCTCTCCTCTCGCACGCCGTTGCGTTCGGTGAGTCTGCGGATATACTGGATACGATCAACGAGGGACGTAGACTGAGCGGTTGACCGTGACTTCTTACCTCGTTGCTTTTGACGTGAGGTACAACATGCACCGCCTCACAACCTTGCACAAAATCCGTCAACACGCAGCAGTGGCCATCGCGCTCGCCAACGTTATGTCTGTAAGTTGAAGCGCGGGAGCTCGTGTGGGTGACTGCGAGCCGTTCGTCGAAAATTTCGGGGTCGACGGGTTGCAATCGAGCGATCTGCTCTGGGAGAATGTGGTAATAGACGTCGAAGGACTCGTTGGCGAGCTCGCCGATCTCGTAGTCGCATGACGCGTCGTTGGGCTGCTTTGAGGGCTTGAGGTGTCCTATGACACCGAAGATAATGCCAGCTGCGAAACGGATCCACTTGTATGGTTTCAAGGAGAAGCGATGCTCGTTGAGGATAGATACAGGGATGGACAGGATGTGGTGCCAATCCCAGTGTGCCAAGTCGGGATTGGGAGCGACTGGGATGCTGTCTGGGAGCTGAACGAATACACGGACGGTGGCGAGGACCGAGGCGGCCGAGTCACTGTCCATCACGGGAGGTGACTGATGTAGTATGTGGTTCGTCAGACTGAGACTTGAGTCGATACTTGTTGCCTGAGGTGGCCTGCAGAATGAGTTACAGCTTGCAAGGCATATACATAGCAAGGTTAGGGGCAACGAGCTAACGAGAGGACGAGGACTCAACACGATTACGTGATATGCATGATGTCACCATCCTCAGGCTCTCGCGTTCTCGTGGCTTGATGCAAGTACTCGAGTACACAGTATCTATCCTCGTTGCTCTCGCTAGATTCAATAGAGACAGGATTGAGATTTTACAAGACTCGAGCACCGTCTCGGCCGAGTCACCGTCCCCTCGAAGAAAGCAGAAGATCGTAGCGCAGGTGTGATACTGCGCATCTCTGAGCATACGGTAAGTACGAGGCGAAAGAATACAATGGGTTTCGGAAGTGGGAGACATAGTGAACCGAAGGATAAAGCGAGCGTGTGCGCCTGAGATAGTAGGAGCAACGGTCAACAGGCAAGCGGCTCAGGGTAAGGAGCATCTTCGCATGTAGACCGAAACCCGCAGCCTCGAGGCTGTTACGACCCAGGAGAGGGAGCGGCGGCACTAGAAGAGGGGATACGCAGCGCAGCACAGAGCGCGGCGTCATCGTTGTCGCGGCTCTCAGGCGTTCTGGCTTCACGGCATGCGCAAGCGTGATCGCGGAAGTGGGAACAAGAGAACGGCTGACGGGTATGTGGTACGAGGCAAGATGTCGACGATCGAGGGGTACTAGTAGGAGCATGATCAAGAGTGCATAGTGGGTTTCCAGAGCAGCGAGTACTTCTGGAGAGCCCCAGGTGTCAGCGGTAGGTAGACGCAACGAGCGATGGAAAGGGGACTCACGATTTGCATGAGCACTTGGAACAGCTACAGTATCATAGAATGCACTGCTCGGATGAGGAGCGATGGCGGTATGCCAGATCGCAGTCCATCGAGCGTCTCGTCGAGTCCTTTGTGCTGACCACGTCGATACTGGGTCCAATCAGCGAAAAGCGGCTGCCAGGTGTGGGTAAACTGATCGCGGACAAAGTGTCCTGGAAGGACCTGTTGGGATGAGCCACTACCTTCGGGGCGCAGGGGAAAGCCGGCGTTGATGCTGCCTAAAGCGAGGTGCAGGATGTCCTCCAGAACGATGTCTCGCACTGGAGCCACGCACGCGGCTAAGGGAGCTAGAGACGGATTGGGGTGAAATTGGGTGAGGTAGTCGAGTCGCACCATGTCTATGCCGTCGATTGTGGTTACAGTGGGGAGTAAGCCGGCATACAAAGGGTGCGTCGTGAACTTCGCGTCCATGCTTGCACGCACCGGTGCGTCGTGCTCCCACTTTGTCCTGACATCAGGAGACATCGCCATATGCTCCTCAAGATCAAATAGATGCATGGTTTGCAGCTGGAACATGAGGGAGGGGTTGCGTAAGGATAGAAGGTTTCCAGAGCGTCTTGGCGTTACAAAGAACGCGAGCATCTTCTGTGGATTCTGGGACCAGGCGATGCCGCCACGTTGCATGACAACAACTTTGGCGCACATATAGAGAGCATTCTTGTGTGCATCGGACCATTGCCGAAAGACGTCGGTGAATTTGGAGAAGCTCTCGAAGCCGAGGCCTTCCAACTGAGGCTGGGGAATGCTATCCGACCGTTCTATGATCCCTGCATTCGTGCTGCATAACAACCTCAACGCCGACTTGAGATGTGAGCAAATAAAACGACATAGTATATAACTCACTTGTGGGTTTTCCAAGCCTTCTTCTGACAAGTTTTGCTGCAGTACAGGATGTGGAAGCATCCTGCACACCTTTGCAGTCGATGTTCTGCATCCTGCGCTTGTCCGCACTCCTGGCAGCGTCGTAACGCTGCAATAGAAAGAGATGGCTCGGGAGCACCACTCGTTGTAGAAGACATATTGTAGCGAACGTGGGCGATGGTTGCAGAGATCAACTTATGTATGAACAGAACAAAAGACTTGGGAGTGTTGGCGAGCGCCTCGGCCTTCGGGCCGATCCTATGTTCGAAAACAACGCTTCCCAGTTCTACTTACCCTCTGCCTTCTGGTTTCCCGAACAACACGATCTCTCTGCAGCGACCACTCATTCATTCCAGGTGAAAACATGACATGATTCTGTGCAATGTACGAAAGGTCCGTATGTGAGTCCATTTGCAGTCCGTGCGCGTGATATCATTGTCCCAGAAAACATCAACACCAATGCCATCCCAGTCAGAGTAGGGCCGTTTGCGCGGCCTGCTTAGCGCGAGTTCAGTCAGCACAACGGTCAAGGAGGGTGGCACAGTGTACGGCATTGACCCACCTCACAGGCCGCAGGACGAGGCCGACACTTGCTTGACGGTGGCATCGATCCTCCCGAGCTGCTCCGCTTGATTGTTCGTGAGCGTGTTCAACGCCGCCTCCGCGATGTTGAAACCGTTGTCAGTGTGGTCGATCGCGAGCACGTTGATGCTCTTGCCCTTGTAGGTCAACTGCCAGCACGTCCCGCACGAGCTGGAGTTCCAGCCAGCGATGGCTGCAGCACCGCCGATGTTCGGGAAGTGAGGGAGCGAGCCGAACGTCGAGAAGCCCTTGGTGAGGAGGCCGTTCGCGCCATCAGAGCATGCGACGTTCGCGAGGCTCGTGGACGAGACGTCGTAGGAGGGGTCGTAGGAGACGGTCACGCCGAGCGCGGATGATGCGAAGAGCGCGAGAGCGGCAACGGTGAGGGCCTTGAACTGCATGATGAATCGTGAGCTCGTGAAGTGGGCGTGGAAGGTGGGCGGGGTGTAGAGAGCGAGGCTGACGAGTACGCTGCTGAAGCTCTGAGCCTCTCAGCCAGCCTTTATATGTTACCTCGCCGGCTGAACATCGCCCGCTCGTCACAGTTTGTGAAGTCATTGCTGTGATGCGGCGTCGGGCTCGAGAGCGGGCGAAGCATGAGGTCAACATGCGGTGCTCACGGGATGCATGCAGTACTGCCCAGAACGGTCCCCATGACCGCGAATCTTCTCCGAAGTCCGTTTCGTCGGTGCATGTGTGCCAAACCTATTCTTCGGAGGACGCTCGCATCACGGACATCGTGCCCCGTCGATTCGCATGCCGCCGGCTATATTGTAGCAGAAGGGCAGCAGCGACCTCTTCGAGAACATGCTCGACGCCGTTGTGGCCATATGGAGCTGCATCTGCTCCAGCAGCACACGTCCACGGTGAGACAGGTGTGATAGGCAGAGCGGCAGAAGGTGCAGATGCATACGAGCAGAAGGATTGACACACCTCTTCTTACGCAGATAGCCTTGACTGACACCCGCACGCGTGACTGTCGAGGTTGTCAGACAGGGCTGCCTCCCCGAGTGGGACCTTGGTGAGTGTTCCTTCGGACTCCGGAGTCCTCCACCCTGACCAGTACTACTCATAGCCGGCTCCTTGGGCACACCCTACACCATCCGCCGCCATATGCCGTACATCGCGCCCACACTCAGTGTACACATGTCTCGTTTGCGCACTTTCTCCTCTGGCGCATGTGCGGCAACGGCGAGTTTGACGGGCGCGCGAGTGGCCCGCTTGAGTCTACGCTGCTCTGTAGCAGTTGCAAAACGGGTTAATGTCACAGGAGATAGCAATTTGGTCAACGCGGATGAAGCATCGGTCATCACCTTTTGCGAAACCCCCCTTCCGCTCATCCGTTCATGCTGATTTTTAGTGTGTATACTGGCATGACCTCTATCTTCACAGGAAAATTACTCTCGTGTATGTTCTCCTCATCCTTCTCCTTGAAATGACGGAGAGATATCCCCCCACTCTCCGGCGCTTCCCTGCCCGCGCTTCCGTCTGCCGTAGTCTCCCCGGCGCTTTCTTTCCTGCTCTTGCCCTTTATGGCAACCATCCCGCTTCCGAAAGCTACCACTGTCTGCCTTGCTATCTGCGTTGTTCATACCGGACTACCTCGGCGACAATTTTCCCATAACCGCTAGATGAGTAGCTATGCATTGGTACAAAAATTATGGGTGACGGAGGGGAAGAAGTATGGTATCTACAAAAGTGAGTGACCGAATTCTCATTTTGAGTGGACAGAAATCTCTTCGTAAGCGGACCGGAATGCCACAGATGCTAGACCGTTTACTTATACGACTTTGACTGATTCGTTGTAGCCGGTCGGACTGTTGCCTCAGATAAGTCTGACCGTATACCAATTCAAAATGACCGATGTCTCATCGCCGGTGACATTATACCCCCTTGCGTAGCAGTTTCTCCCTGCTCCGCTGTAAGTACTTAAGTACTTACCGATGGGCGAATGCATGACACGGTATTGGCAGGAATTCTCAATGTCTCTGTCAGGTTTTCTCTGCGTCCTTCGCGCTCAAGTTGTTGTCCTTTCGACGGATCCATTTACGGAACTCAAGTTGCAGTATGCATCCGGTCTTGCGGCCCGGTCAGCGAAGGCCTCTCCGTTGAAGTGAGCGACGTCCGACGCGTCCAACTACCGTCGTACACGCGTCGTCCTTGGCCTTGTCCCCTCCCTGCGATACGCGGCGCTGCATGCCCACCACTTCACCATGTCCGCTCGACCAGCGCGACCAGCAGCGCTCCGGATATGCGACCTGTGCAATGCTCCCCAGACCGCGAAGCGGCAGCTGAGGCGATGTGCAGGGTGTAATGCGACGGAGTACTGCGGCAAAAAATGCCAAAAGGCCGACTGGCCACGACACAAGTCAGTCCCTCGTTCGCTGCGAATCACATATATCTGGCTGACATGCTACTCAGACTTTTCTGTCGCATCAATGGAAGCGTTTGGGGCGAGCGCGCTCTTACCGCGATAGTCCAGTCTTCCTCCTTCCCTTCATTCACCGCATATTTCGAGGGTATCAAGGACTTCATCGACACGCACGCATGGGCTCTCAACGCGATCGCTCGAGTATCGGTCACGCTGCAAGCAGGCGGCACAGATTGGTTCATGAAACCTCCGAAAGCCCTCATCATCACGCTCCTTCCGTACGATCCTCAGGCGGTCGCAGTCCCGTGGGAGACCAGGCGCACGCCGACGTTCAAGCCCAGTGAGAATCGGACCTATTACGAACGATTACCGTGTATTAAAAGCTATGCTGAGCACTCCAATAGGCCGTAATAGATCCGCCTAGACGACAATACAGAATTGTCCCGGTTTTATAGACCTCCCTATGGTTCCAACCCACTCCAACATGAGCAGATCTATTACGTTGTACTCAACGCTACTGGCGTGTATGCAGGATTGGGACAATAGGTTGACTCATATTGATCTACAGGCACATATACATGTATAGCTACGCCCATAGTATCCCCGCCCTCCGGATACGCAGCCCGCCGCTCTGCGTCAAAACTTGCACTCACCGTGCTCGAGAGGTCCTCTGCCGCACCCAAGTGTGCACTCGCGAAGTCTGCCGCTGTGCCCAAGTGCCGCCTTCGCAATGTCCGTCGCCGCGTCCGAGTGCCGCGCGCTTGCGAACGCGATGTCCGTCCGCCGGGAGTAAGCTGATGCTCGACCAGACTGTGTGGGTGCGACGTGAAGCTGGGTATCCGTCAGAGCTACGTATGAGAGACTCACCTCCACTTCCGGCCTGCCCGTCCAAGTCTGGCCTGATTCCTCCATGTCAACAGCGCCGACCATCTTGTCTCCCGAAGACCAGCCTAGCTTACCCTAGATTCTCCTAGCTTGAAATCGAACAGAATAGGGACCGTTCTCACTGGGGTTCAAGGTCAAGCGGCACGACTTCGTGGTCATTTCCGATGAACTCCCCGGCCTGCTCGGGACCGCCGAAGAATGGCATCGTCATGCGCCAATCCGTGCGGAGCAGGACGAGATGTTACGGAGCGCCGCCCCAGACAGATACGTCGGTGTTCTGCCCGTCTGCTTCCGCGTCGAGGGCATCGAGCACGTGGACGTCATCCGCCAGTACCCCCGATATCGCCGTCCGAGCCATGTCCCCGAGCCGGTCGTGGGCGACCTCGACAAGGTACGACTCATCCGCGACGCGTTCCTGCTCTTCGCCGGCAGCATCAACTCGTACTTCCCGCTTAGGGCCGACCCTGCAAATTCACAGGTCGGCGTGCCCGGGCGCATGGTGCGCAATCGCGGAGCACGGAGCTGGCAGGCCCTCTTCACGAACTGGAGGGAGTACCGGCGCGGCACGCATGGCGGTCTGGACGAAGTACTGGACTCTCTGCGCACCAAATTGCGCCCGGACGTACTCATGGACATCGCGTTAGCTTCGGAGTGCATATAGTCACATGGGTCAGTACGTCCGCCTCACCTTGTGCACGCTATCATACTGAGACTTGTTTGCTTTAGTGCCTCTCACAGCGCGGACATCGAAGAACAGCCGGGGGAGCGGTGTCGCTCAGGGCCTCAGGCAGCGTCAAACTGCACTTCAATGCACATCCTTGGCATCGGTACGGATGTCGCGCGTCGGCTCCTTCTCCGGGTACATGTGCAACTCGCGGCTCATTCGCAGTTGTTCGCCTACGCGTAGCTCGGGAACATCCATTGCGGCCGATAGTGATGACTACCACACCTCTTGGCGGCGTGCTCTGCGATGAGTCGGGCGTCGGCTCTCTTTATGTACTGGTTACCAGTGATCTACCATGGCTGAGTCGAACAGCCGCGACTAGGGTACGTACTTAGCAGAGGTTTCGGTGTACTCTACATAGCGCATACACCCTGGTCTCGTACGGAATCAATGAAGTGGGCTCTCACAGAAACGATGTATGGCTATTGTATGTGTTGAGTGGATATTGCGCATTTTAATTTAAACATCAGATATACACAGTAGAGCAATTGCAAGGGGGACCCGGACTCCGGAGGCGGTAGTCGCGGAGGAACTTCAGTGTATACGAGCGCCTCAGTGAACTTGTCTTCCGCCGTCATCTGCAGGCTGTACTCGCACTTTCTGACCTTCAAATCGCGTCGTTTTCTGTCGACCTGGTTCGCTCTGAACCCACCCCAGATCTGGTCTACGGTACGAATAGATCTTGAGGTCAGCAAGTTCTTGAGGCACGCGGAGAGGATCGACTTGCTACTACTACTGGTCACGACTTCGAGACAGGAAGGTTTAGGACCTTGCATCAGGAAGCCTCTTGTAAGTCACCTCACTGCCGTCATGAGTCGTTGTGTTTATCTTCCTTGTGCTCGGAGTCCTCGCGCAGTCCCGGGCTTTGAGATCTCACCTCATTGCAAATATTCAAGGACCTGGACAGAACACCGTGACGCGTGCCGTCCTGCGGGTCCTTGGACTTGAATCTCAATACCTCCTGCTTGTGCTCCTTCGTTCTTGTCTGGTCTCTGATATGGACGACAATCTGGATGTTCTTCCTAGCGTTCCGGCGACGCGATCCTGCACAAACTGTAACGAATCCGAGATGCCTGACCGGAAGCTCAAGAAATGTGGCGGTTGCTCTGATCCTGATGTGGTCTACTGCAGCGTCATTTGTCAGAAGATGGCATGGGTCGGTCACAAGTGAGTAGGCTGTCAGGGACTCGCGAGTGTTTCTGTACTCATCACCACATTAGGCCGGTCTGCCGCAGCGGAAGCGCACTAGTTCTCGCCGGGGCTCCTCGTCTGGATGATGTCTGGAACGGCTTGGACGAGCGCTCAGCTTTGTGTAACGACTCGCTGCGTCGTTGCCACGAATGCGACAAGCCGCCCACGAACGGCAAGCAGTTGAAGAAATGCGCCGCCTGTATCACCCTATACTGTAGCTCCGCGTGTCAGAGGAAAGCCTGGCCGACACACAAGTGAGTACTCCGACACCGAGCGCATACAACCAGCTAATAAGTAGAACAACAGGGCGATCTGCAGGCCCAAGGACGGTGCTGAATCATCGGGCGACATCAGCAATGGTTCGCGCATCACGGATTTTCTCACCGCACAGTATTACACCTTTCGCGGTATCGCTTACTCTATGGCTTTGCTACACTGCCAGGCTCAACGCGAGCTCGATCCCACTTCTGTCGAACTTCCTCGCTTTCTACGCTTCAAACTCCGAGAGCTTCCCTCAGCCGACACGCGTGGTTCTGGCAATCCTGCCTGCAGATTCATGCTGGTCGATCATTCGTTTGATGACATGAAAAAGTCTATGCACGCGCGCCCACTGTTCTGGCAGCGAGCAGAGCCCATGCGCAAGGAGGCCATCCGAATGTTCTCGCGCGATCCAACTTACGGCGGCCCATTGGCGGTCGAGTACTACGTCCCGGGGTCCGACGTGTCCGGAGTGGTGGAGTGGTATCCGCTGGCGCGGCCCCTTCCGACTCCTCTCCACGACCCCGCGACTACGACCGCCGTCCTGAACGACCTGATCACTTTCTGCGTCGACAGCATCAACCTGGGCTTCCCGCTCCGTTTCACCAAGGTGGGCGACCCGACCCCTCGTCCGGGCCGCTACGTGCGCTCGGGCAAGAACTGGCGGTTCGAGGAGCTCTTCTCGGCCTGGTCCCGCTATCGGCCTGGCCAGCACCGCAACCTGGACTACGCGCTCTCGCGGATCAAGAGCGGGCGGAGCGTCTCGAGGCTGTTCTACGTCCTCCACGCCGAGCAGGGCATCATAGCCAAAGACGACGATGCAGAAGTCCTGCGACGGGCTGGAGTGTCAGAAGCGTTCATTCCCCTCATGCGTGCGATGGGCGCAGTCCCGAGCAGAGCCGTCCCTGCACCGTGACTCATCTCTATGCGTCGAGCTCTCTTCTTCGCATCTGCCCAGCTGTTCGCCTTCACGCCATGCGGGTCCGCTCATATCCCTCACAATTGGCTCCTGCAGTCGCGAGCACTCAGTCCTGACCCGATACCACTGCCTCGACGCGTCTTCTCTTCTTACGCTCGCGTGACATGCGGCTCTGCCTTCATGATGGTCGCTCTCGATCTCTCGGACGTCTAGACGGTTCGAAGGCATGTTGCCCCATGGTAAGGACGCCTCGATGTGTCGCCATTTCTCCTGTATCATTATCGCATTATCCGAAGCTGTCTGTTGTACTCATATTACGAGTGTATGTTACATGTACATGTGAAGCTGAACCGCAGCGAGAGTGATGAAGGACGGTGACAACAGTGAAAATCGAGACGGCGCAGAGACACGGTAGTCAGTACGCGAACGCACTCGATGGGACCTCCTCCAACTTTCGCGCAATTACATGTCGTAGCTCCTCCTTCGTCGTCGCGCCTCTCCACTCGGGGTCGGAAGTCCAGTCTATCAACACGCTCCATTCCCATTTCCTTCCATGGTCAACGCTCCGCAGGAAGCCCGGAAGGTACGCCGAAGGGTTCGCAGACGCCTTCTTCGCGTCCGACTGGCGCAGCACGACACCCACCTCGACCAAGTTCGAGTACGAGGTGAGTTGATGCAATGCGGATTCGCGGGTCATCCGAGGCTCCGGACGGTACAATGCGAAGTAGTCCATCTGCCACGACGAGCCTCTTTGCGGGGCGAAGATGACGGGGATGAAGTCGACGAACTTGGGGTCAGGGGCGAAACTTGCGCGCAAACGCTCCCGCATGGGCGCCGACGCTTCCCATCCCTCAGAGAATGTGGAGCCTCTCTTCCGGCCGTCCTGCAGCATGCGCGAGAGCGGGAGGAAGACCATGTTCGTGAACGAGAAGGCGAGCGCGGGGTTTGCTCCGTCAGGCCCAGGGGCGCGATACTGGAGAGGCACGAGGCAGGCCTGCGGCTCTCTGGCGTGGTTGGAGAACGCGTCCATGCCGCCCAACAAGAACAGCTTCACCTCGAGGAGGGTCTGGAAAGACGGGCGGTGCACTTCGATGAAATCGCGTATGAGAGTGTTGAGCTCCGGAGAGCTGGGCATGCCTGGATCGAAAGTCACGAGCTCCGGTCTGCTGGCGATAGACTTGCGTTTGCGATGGAGGTTGCAGATCGGTCTACGTGTATGATAGTAGCGAATCTCCATCAGTTGAGAGAAATCGTTCAAAGACATCTTCACGCACTTGTGTAGGGGCCACCGTGCACGCTGGCACCTCTCGCTACAGTAGAGAGCAATCTCGCACCCTTTGCAGACTCGGAAATGCTCTCCATCCTCCCGGACCCTGTCGCAGTGTGCGCATGCGCCACGCTTGTTCCTGAGATTGGCGGTGTCGCCAGGCCTGAAGACCCGCTGCAGTGGGATCATGTCGGCGGGTATACAGTGCAGCGGAGTGGTGGTAAGGGCAGAAAGGCATATGAGGATGGGCGGAGGATGCCGACACCAGCAAGCTCGCGTTCTCTGGGATCCGCAATCAAGATATCTCATATATGTAGTGTACATTTCCAATCGAGTCTGCCAGACCAACCAATGAAGTTGAGCGTAGAAAACAGATATCCAGGGTATGAGAGTTCGTACAACACGCATATACCCAGCAGGGGGCTAAGCAGACCGAGCCTCCGCCAACTTCCTCTGGAGGAGCTTCACGCGCTCCTTCGTCGTCTTCGTGCGCTTCCACTCGGGGTTAGTGTCCCAATTGATCAGAGGACGCCACTCCCACTTCCTACCGTTGCCGAGGTCCTTCATGTACCCCGGCACCGGGGCCTTGTCAGGACGGGGCTGACGGAGCACGATGCCCATCTCGATGAATTTCGACAGCAGCTCGAGCTCCCCCTGGTAGTGTTCGCGCGACGCTCCTCCGGGCATTTGGTAGATGGGGAAGTAGGCCATCTGCGCTGGCCCAACCTGTGGTGAGAACATCACCGGCATAACGTCGATGAACCCGGGCTCGACCGCGTATGCCCCACGCAGACGCTGGCGTAGCGAAGCCGACGCATTCCATCCGTCAACAAGACGAGAATGCGTCCCCTGCGGATCCGCTAGGACACGGTCGAGTGGAAGAAACACCATCTTCGTGTAGGAGAAGGTGAGCGCAGGATTTACGACGCCGTCGGGCCCCGGCTCGCGGTACTTGAGGGGAACGATGCATATCTTCTGGCCGGCGGCGAGAATGGCTTCCGCGCCGCCGTCTAGGAACAGCTTGGCAAACAGCATCGTCTGAAAGGACGCCCGGTGTGTCTCTGAGAAGTCGCGGAGTAGCGCCTGCAGCTCGATGAAGTCGGGCATGCCGGCAACAGGGGCTGCGACTGCCCCGGGGTGGCTCGCGAGTATCTCTGCATTCGCGCGCGAGAACTTGCACATATCCCTGCGCATACACGCCTCATCAGCGTCGAACAGAAAAGAAAAAACGAGTGGGCAACACGCACTTATGATCCTTCCAATGCTCGCGCTGGCATTGCTCGCTGCAGTAGACAGCAGTCTTGCATCCCTTGCAGAACATGAACTGCTCGCCGCTCTTCCGCGCTCGATCACAATTTCTGCATCTGCCTTCCTTGTTTCTGAGCTCGCTGGTATCTCCAGGTCGGAACGTTGTCTGAAGAGGGTGACTTTCGATGCCCATAGCGTGAGTAGTATGTGGTAGTGAGAAGAGAGGAGGAACTTATTGCAGGCGCCCATAGAGCGGCTGTTGCATGTCTTGATGCCTCCCGATCGAGGTTCCAGGATTAACTCCTGTCGAACGTCTGCATTCACCGCGCGCGTACACCCTCCTCTATCCACCGTACTTGCCTCGCACACCTTCGAAGTCACATCTCGTAGAGAACACATGATTTCGTATGATGCGCAAGCACATGTGTCTCAGATTTACGAGTCACAAATACTGTTCCCGGTGTTGCGTCTGCCAGAAGAGTTTGAGAGCATGTCCCATAAGCATACAGACATAATGCATATAACTATTCGGCCTAGTTCCCATACCCCCCGCCGACAGTTTCCTATCGCACTCGCTCGCACTCGCTCTCTTCAGGCAGTAATATACAGTACACGCTAGCAATCAATTATGCGACGATTCATTTGGTACATGTGGGAGAAAAGCAGTATGCGACGACGCCCCCAATGTCATGCCAGTGCCCATCATATGGTCAGATTTCAGAACTTCACTCGCGATACTCGGCCCAAGTCCGCGAGTCTCAAGCGGTACATCACAGGTTTAACACCTCGAAGCCCACCATCCTGGCTCTCGTGCGTTCAAAGTCGGTCCCTCCTAACAGTGACCAGAGAGCTTCGTGCTCTTGTTGACTTGCCTCAGGTCCCTGGTCTGTGATCAGGCATGCGGCGACGCGCGAGTGACCCGCAGCATAGTATACAAACACCTACCATAAGTAGATGTGAGTGCTACTGTGAGTCTGCAAGGGATATGGAAACTGGGGGTGCATCTAAGTGGTGGTCGTAGACGTCGTCAGCGCAAGTGTGTGGGCTGGCACACGTAACGTTGGTCGGCGCCTGAAAATACCTTCCTCCTCCGATCGTCGATATTGTACTTCCGCGAGGCGCCGCGGTGTGGTTCAAACCCCCGTGCCGCCGCAGGCCACTAAGTAGTACTGCTCTTCACGCACAACGTACGTATTGCGTATAACTAGTGGCACACAAGGATGATCGCTTTTGATAGACATGACTGACGAATGAGGCTCAGGCTGCTAGTCATAGAGAGGTTTCAGCACAATGCCTACGGAGCCACATCCGTTGCAGATGACCTTTCGGGGGGCAGATGGGGACATTTACCGGATTCGCAACAAGAACGGGTCCTGCAGGCAGTGCGGCCGCCCACCGGCCAAGGGTGAACGCTTCCAAGTCTGTACCGGGTGCAAGACGACTCCATATTGCGGCCCGGAGTGCCAACGCATCGCCTGGCCCTCCCACAAGTGAGCACATCGTCCCGGTTTTTTCTTGCCGCTAGTTTAATGCTCATCGACTCGGACGTGTCTAGGCACATGTGTCGCTTTGCGCAGCTGTACAGCGGCATGAACGACCCGTCACCGAGCTCGGCAACGACGCCTGCAGCGCTCGCAGAGGAAGAGAAAGGACGCCTCTTGCAGTCCCTGCTGCGGGACTGGATCGAGGCTCACCGTGGTGCCATCCTGCACTACGTGACCTCGAGAGCGTTCTTCGAGGGTGGCGCCGAAGCCATCTTTGCCCGCGACGAGCCGCAAATCCTGGTCTTTCCCCTGCGCTTCAATGATCCGGGCCCCGGTGCATCCATGAAGGACATCGATCCCTCTCGCGCGTTCGCATTCAAGGGCGGCGTGTACCTCCCGCTATCCCGTTGGACCCGTGGCTATCCCCAGTACGCGGCGATGTGGGAGTCGAGCGCGTCCCACCGGCAGAAGCTCATAGATTCGCACCTGCACGACCCGCTTTTCGTCAACGCCCAGATAGTCGTCTTCCAGGCGTCCGAGAAGGTCGCGAAGGCCGAGTTCTACATCATGGAGAAGACGTTCGACAACCCGGAGCGAGCCATCCACCCGTGCGACGCCTGCGAGAAGCTGCAGATCGACGGGAACCTGAGGTACATGAACGGAGGGATTGTGTTCAGGCCGGATCCCAAAAAGGCGGAGTTCTGTTCTGTTCCGGGGTATCTGCGGAAGAAGGGCGAGGTGTGGAAGTGGACACCTCTGTTCAAGGACTTCGTGAATGATCCTGAAGTCAATGCGATAACGAAAGAGGGCAATGCTCGCCTGTCTTTCATTGAGCGAAAGCTAGCCGCTGCGCGTGCAAAGGGTGGGCTTCGGTGATACTTCCGAGGTCTCAGTACATACATCCACTTACGACATTGCGCCGAATACTTATCCTGTCCCACCCGTGTGGTCGTTCAATTTTGATGTTCTGCACCCTGCAGCATGCTAGGAAGGGGAGTTTCCGGCTCTGATCTCACCATGACATCTCTCGTTGAGGCGCGTAGTACGACTACAACAATCATGACATTCTCGTAAAGTTAGCTACTAGGTACTTTGCGTCCAGAAGGCTACAACTGGTGTGATGGATAGCAATGACAGCGAACAATATCATAACAACAGGTGCGTTGCGAAACAAATACACGATAGGGACAGCTGAGGTTCTGCAAACAGATGATCAGTGATGATACGACAGCAGGAGGGCGATGAGAATCGCACCTTGACGTGGCTTGGACGTCTCATAATATTGACGCTAGTTTGAACATTCCAGCGGGGGCCTTCCACTCCCCTCTCGTCGAGCCAACCACTACTCTTCTCCGGCATAGACATCCTCGTGGTCTTCCTGCCTTCCGGATCGCTCCCAACCACTGCAACCGACCTGGCCAACCGAATGGACGATAGGACGACTTTGCGGTCGTTCGCCCCACGATCCGGCAGTTCCACCTTCTTCGCATCGACAACTTCAGCCCCGAGACGCGCCCCCGACGTTCCCCTACCCTCCGCCCCTCCCGGCGTGCCCAAGCCAGGCGGGGCTCCACTGCGGAGCCTCCATTCAAGTCAGATGTCGTCTTCGTCAGACAAGAACTCGTCTTCCTCGTCGTCGACGCTCTGGAGGTTGGTGAAGTCAACCTTGTACCGGAGCAGACCACCGATACCACCGAAACCCTTCACGAACTGAGCGCCCTCCTGTGACCGGTTGGTGACGAACTCGAGGTTCGCGCCGAACTCCTTATACTTCTCGGCAAACCATTCGAGCAGCGACTGGGGCTCGCAGACCTTCTCCATCTCCAGACCCGTGGACTTGTCGATGAACTTCTCGCGGTCCTTCTCCTGTTCCTTGGTGACGTGAACGACGATCTCCTCTGTGCGTACACAATGAGTACACAATCAAAGCGAATAGCATGAGCGGTCAACGTACCTCCCGCCGCATTACGGAGCACGTAGCGGGTGATGTCCAAGTTCTCCCAGACAATGAGTGTCTCGACAGCACCAAGTTCGAGTGCCTTGAGCGTGTCGTCGATACCGAAGCAATATTTGCCGGTGTCCTGGCTGATCTCGTCGAAGTACTTCTGGATGAGCTTCTTCTCCTGGACAAACTTGACGTTCGACAGAGCCTCCGCTGCAAGTTCAATAGCCTACCACAGGGAATCAGCACCGCATATGAGAAGGAACAGCTCGCGGAGCATACCTGGTTGAAGCCGTTCTCGCCACCGTAGCTGACATCGACCACCTTGATCACCTTCGCGGCCAAACGAGGATCGAACATGTCGCTCAGACTCAGTTCGGTCTTGAAGTCCGCACTACCCGCGAGCACGAGACCAGTCACGTTGACCTTGTCGTTCGTGATGAAGTGCTGCACAGCCAATTCCGCGACCTTCCGGACGTAGTTGTGGCGCTTCTCGTCACGAAGACGTGCGAAACGCAAGGCGGACTGACCACCACGGCCGTGCTTCTTCGGAAGGTCGACGGTGAACTTGTGGATAACCTCGCGCGTGTTGCCGGCGACGGTCCCGAAGAGTGTACCGTTACCATCCATGACGATGAAGCCGAACTTCGAGTCCGACTCGAGCAGTTCCTGGAGCGCTTCCGTGTGGAATTTGTTGTCGCAGAGGTACAGCGACCTGGGTATAGGTTTGCTCGAGCTCGACATATAAAAAGGGCGGGAACGTACGTGTTGATAGGCTTGTGAGGCTCAAAGTCGAAGGAAACCTTCTTCTCCTTGCCTTCGTCCGTCAGGATCGTGCCGACGAAGAGGACGAGGCCATTCGGAGGTACACGATTGTACAGCTTGAGACGCTGTTGTGTAGACGTGATGGCCGCGAGCACAGAAAGTCGGTTGACACGAGACTTGATGTTGGAAGCCGTTCCGTACTCCTGTGTCAACATCGCAGAGACTCGGGAGATTTGGTCCTGTACTCGACCGTCAGTCGATCTGTCATTGATCCTGGCCAATCTGACGTACCTTTGGTGGTATGATGAGAGAGATCATGGATGTACCAGCTCTAAGCGAGATGATCAGCTCTCAGCTACGCATGCATCACAGACCGACGCACCCTCTCGCGGCGTCGAGGCTCTTGATGAGCTTCTTCACCTTCCACATCTGGATGTTCTGCTCCGCTGGATCCTGACTCATGTTGGGCGGATTCTGGGTGCTCAATGAAACCCTTTTTGTGCAGAGATTGAGGAGGGAGGAAGGGGGACGATGGGGGACGAAGGCAAGAGGGCCTCGTCAGAAATCTGAAGTCCAAAATTTATTAGTCAAGCGTCTAAATACTTACAGTACACTTATCGGATAACACTCAGGATAAGTAACAGCTCTTTCACCTTGCCCCTTGAACCCGCTCGCAGCTCGTGGTTGTCGACGTCGTCGGGACCGCCCATGGCGAAGCGCAAGCTTGACTCATTGTTACACGCCGACTGCAGCTCCGCGACCAAGAAACCCAAGATCCAAGCAGATGAGATGCGCGAGAAATGTGCAGGTAGTTCCGAAGTGGCGACGGAGGTGACGACGATGGTCCTCGATACGCCATCGCAAGATGGACCTAGACAGGCGACAAAGCGCACACGGGAGGAGGGGGACAACGACAGCGGGAAAGCATCGGGGCGCAAAGTGCGCAAACTCGCTCCTCCACGCCCGTTCCCGACGGTGCCCGCGTCAGTCTCTGCTACGGGACCGCGTTCCGCGCATGCAGAAGGCAAGAACTACATCTGCATTACGCGTCGGACCGAGTTGGGTGCATATCTCAGACGATGCAAGGATGTCTTCATCAAGGATGGGTGCGTCATTTCGTGTTTTGCACATGAGTGGTTCTGCTCATTAGCATGCAGGTACAAAACTCTGCATCTCAGCGCGATGGGCGCCGCTATACCACATCTGATGCAACTCGCGCTGTCCCTTCCACCTATACTTCCCTTTCCTCAAGACGAAATTCACACCGAGATCCTCACGGGTACCGTCGAGGTGCAGGACGAGGTCATACCGGACGACGAGGACGATGACATATCATACCGCACACGAGGCAAATCCACCGTTAGTGTTGTGATCCGAATCGGGGACGGCGTGGACGAGCCCGCCGCGGGACCTGCACGGGGAAGTGGACGGAAGAACAAGCTGGGTCGCGGAGCTACTGGAGCCGGCAGCGGTCAGTCAGGCACCAAGACGAAGCCGAGCGGGAAGCAAGTCACCGAGCAAATTGTGGTCCGTGAGGACGAGCTGTACGAGACATGATAAGCACTTGTGAGTTCACGTCGTCTATTCGGTTCTACTGCCTTGCCCCCAGTGCCCTCTTCGGCTGCCATCCTCCCGCTGAACAAATTGAGCGAGCTCTTCGAAGGTATGCAAGTGTTGCCATGGCTTTGCATGGTCAAACATAGCAGAGCCGCTTTACCAGCCCAACCATCGTGAGGTCTGCATCCGACGTAGAGTCGTACGAGCTCAGCATGCATGGTGGTTTGGAGCAATCATACGGTCTTCGGTGCAGAACGTATTGCAGACCAAACTGTGAATCACATTACAATTGTTGAGTGGCGTATGGAACATAGCAAAAACCACAGCGAGGGCATGTGCAGTGACATACTGACTTGGTTCATTGTTTAGCGTCTGCCAAACGCTTGCTGGGATGCATGCTCAACGTGTATACGATCATACAGGTAGTGTCTTTGACAAGACGTTTATGTTACCCAGGCTCATTAATAGTCAAAGAGTCTCATTGCGCAGGCCGGCGGAAGCTTGCTAATTAACTGACTCGGCTGCCACTTCATTCTGTCCATACCTCCGGCGAACGCCGCCCAGCTTCCGCGCTGAGGACTCCAGGTCCATCTCTATCTGTCGCACGAAGAGTCCAGGTACACTCGCTGCGGGTCCCATCTTGTCGGTGTTACGTATGGGAATGCCGTCACGGACGCTAGTGTGGTATGTCACCGCGGCCTTGGCGACGATCTACGGTGGCAATTGGAAGGCGTGGACGGAGCAGAAGATGGAGGGAGGCCGACGTTAGTGGTGAACTGGACGCGTGGGGACTCATGTAACCCTCCCGATGGAGGTTTTGTATCGCCGGTCTGCGTGAACGCGATACAGCGCAGTTGTCCCGTACATCTTCCCGAAGCTCCGCTCGAGAAAGTTCGTGCGCTCGACGCTCGTGCATATCATGCCTGCTAGGATGAACGTGGCCGCAGGGTTGGCCGAGTGCCGATTCACTTCCCATGCACCTTCGTAACATGAGATGCGCTTTGATAAGTGATCACGTTAAGCCGCCAACATGCACGCTCAAGTTTAGCTCGGAGGATGGGTACACATGCTGATCTCTACATCTGGACTGGTACAACAGATTTCCCTGGAATATTGTTACATGTGGTACATTGTCTACACCAGATACAATGGAGACTGTTACTTATACACCGAGGATTCTATTCGTCCACCTCCATCATCTCCATCATCATCTCGACCTCTGTCTCCTCCACCCAATCTTCGTCTGTATGTTCCTCCTCACTGCCAGACTCCTCCTCCTCCTCGACGACCGGGTCCTGCGTCTCTTCCACCAGTATCCTCGCCAGCATAGCGAACCCTTCGTCCGTCTCGTCGCACAAGTCCTCTTTGTCTGGAACATCCAGCGGGAGTTCCTCCATGGGCTCAGCGTGTTGAGGATGGGCAGGTCTCGACGCTCCCTTCTTCGGGCACTCGCACACACGCGAGAGGTGGTGTGGCGAGTCCGGGTCTGATAGCACTGCCCGCGCCTTCTCCGCGGCGAGACCCTTGGCCAGGGAGAGTTCACGAGCTGCAATGGGCCCAGCAACGGTCTTCCCATGCACAAGCACAGACATGCAGTCAGCCCGCCGTACCTCCGGGCGGCTGTATGATTTCCTGGAAGGGAGCATACGCGTGTTAGGGACCACTTCAAACACAAGTAGGAAAAGCTCACGAGAAGCTGACGCATCTACAGCCGGCCTGCGCTACCCACACCATGAGCTCTGACATCGGGTCCTTCGGCAAGTCAGGGCTAAGGACTGCGAGCAGGTCCTCCATGACGACTTCAATGATCGTAGCGGCCTTGTCATACATCCAGTCACAGTCGATGAACAGCGCGCCCATGATGCTCTCGAATACGTCGCTGAGCGCCTTCGGCGGATCGTACTTCCAACCGTGCAGGACGACCTCTTCGGCAGAAATCTCCTCGAGGATGGGAATGTAGTTGCTGATAGCGATGCTGAGCTCCGTGTTGTTGATGAGAAGCAGTTTGTGAAGTGCGAGTTTCTTCACCGCAATCGAGGCGAGTGCCGGGGCACATACAGCACGCGAGCGGGCCCAGGAGAGCTGCCCGGATGTCGCATAGGGAAACTTCCTGTACAGGTAGTCTGTCACGACGAGGTCTACGACAGCTGTGATGGTCCGTCAGTTGAGGTCCCATGAATCAGGAACGTGCTCACCATCTCCGAGGAATTCGAGTCGCTGATAGGATGAGTTGTCCGTACGGAAAGATGGGTGAGTGATGGCTTCAAGCAGGAGCTGCCCGTGTCCAAAGGAATACCCCAGTGTCTCTTGTAGGCCCTTGAACAAAGGCGACACCGGAGCCTCGGGAAGAAGATGAGAGTAGCGCACGTGCCACGGAGCAGGCCCACCAAACGACAAACCCAGCACAGTGCCAGTGCGGAGAGCCATATCGATCCCACCCGCGGCAAAGCTCGCACCAAGAATGGCCTCCATGCAATCCTGCAGACTTCTCCTGGGGAACTGCCGGAGGGCTGAGCGACATGGACGGATGGCGTACTGCTCTTCCTCAGATCCGACAACATATCTCCAAAGGCGGATACTCTGCGGCTCCGGCGAGAGATGCTGTTCCAAATGGCGCTCGAGCGCACGTGCGAGTAGTGTTCTGTTCGCGACGGACGTGCGCTTCATGTTGTCGAGCTGGCCCTCGTGGCGGTGGGGGAACTTGGTGTAGAGGTGAACGACGGCGCATAGCTTCAGCACGGCATCCCCGTATGTCTCCAGACGCTGGTTGTTGAACCCCGCATTCGCGCTCGGGAGCGTGATCGCCTGAACAAGCAGGTCGTCGGCGATATGGGGCAATTTGAGCGAGGCACGGAGCTCCCGTACGCGGTACACATCTGTAATTCGGTGACAGAGCTCCGGAAGAACGAAGAATGTGCGCCACATATGCTCGGGGATGAGGATCCATCTGCATAGCTCGCGAGGGAAGATGACGGTGATGGGCTCTTTAGAGACGGAAGGGGGCATGTGGTTGTTCTCCAGGGAGTATGCACAAGAGCTGTTGCGCGACAGCGCCAATCCCTCTACGCACAGTCCATCGGTGGAGATGTACGGCCCATGACCTTTCCTCGTGTACTTGTGTAGCCAGTAATCGCGATACGTGGGGTACGCAGCCTCTTTCGATCCCTCAGGTGGGGCCGACAACGGGATGATATCAGGGCGGAACTTCTGCAGGAGGAGCGGTCGGCCGAACTCCTTGTTGTTCATATACATGAGGTGTTCATAGTGTTCCTCCCCGATACCGTCCCAGTTGTACGACCCGTAGGGGTGAGCAACCGCGAGCTGGACCGCGTCGAAGTCCACCTTGTGGTCACGAGTGATGGGGACCAGGTAGCATGTCAGCGGGAGAGTGATCCCTCTACCGGTGATGCACCACCAGACACCCATCCTCGTATAGTCCTGCATCGCACGGCGCTGGCTCCAAGCGTCCAAAGGATGCAACACCAGCTCTGTGCCATCGGCGATTGAGATGAAGTTGTCGTTCGCACGCAAATCGGTGGGGGGTAGGGAGGTCCCGGTGACGAGTCCGGCGGTAGCGACACCGTCGACGTAGACAATGTGCAACCACAACGTGGAGCCCACACACCATGGATCGCGGATACGCACATTCAGTGTGTCCGGGACCGAGCTGACGTCCGTGATAGCGACACCGTCCGGATCCTCATTGTCGGTGGCATGAGAACTCTTCGCAGGGAGGAGGAAGTCGTCGAAGACGCCCAAGGCGTGCAAGCTCTTCACAGCGAGGAACGCGGCGGCGCGCTTCGCTTCCCTTTTTGAACGCCTGGACGGGCCGCTGTAGACAAGGAGTTCCGGCGGTAGCGGCAAACTGGATGGCAACTGCACCGTAGCGGTATACTCGCCAGAATACTTGGGGGTGTGCATGGGAGTGAACCTGTCGCGAGGAATCAGGGAGCAGAGGTGGTTGAGCAGGCCAATGGCACTGTTGTAGGTGAGGACGGCACCAGTCGACGGTACGATGTAGCGTTCTCGCTCTGCAAGGTCATACGGATCTGGCAGCTCATCTTCCGCCTCATCCTCGTGGTGGACCTCAACACCGACGTCGCGATCTTGATAAACCTTCTTCAAGTGAGGTTCGCTGTGGAGGAATTGTAGATATCGCTCAGCTTGGACTTGAGCACCGTCCTGGACCATAATGATGAACGTAGAGGTCTTGTGGCGCGCTCGGCCGCGAGACTGTAGGTATCCAACCATATGCTGCACCGGATCGAACCGGATGACCAGATCGCAGGCCTAGACAAGGTCAGCTCAACGCAATGCATCTACTGAGGCATGGGTCCATGCTCCAAGTGCAAATTGACACTCTGAGGCAAGCCACAAGCCAGCCGAGGGTCACGCGGGTGTTACAAACCGCAACAAGCGCGTAACACTGGGTTGACCAGTAGGATGTCGGCTTGCAAAGCAGCAGGGACCCACGCCTCAGCCAACGAAAGACAGTAACCTACGGGGAAGTCTAAGCCTTCTTCTGCAACGGAAGTAGCAACGACTGTGCACTCTCAGTCAGCTTCTAACCTCGCAGATGCAGCGACCACATACGAAGGTTCAACTCTCGGTCCCTGAACATCTTCACAGTGTCTTGCTGGCCGCGGGTAGCCATTCCTTTGAGCTGCGCTTTGGTGACGCTGCCGCCGGTACCATGGCCAACAAGACTCTCGCTTTTGATGAGATGAGTGAGCAAAGGGATACGGGGTAGCATCGCTGCCAAACAGTTAGCGATGTGGCGCTGCTCGACGAAGACTATTCCCTGGAAGGTCGGCGTGTGACGCGTGAAAAGAACCTCTGTCAAGACCTTGACCTTGGGAGAGCACCAGGTGAGCGGGATAGGGCTCGGCGCCGTCCCATCCTGCGGAGGGTCGAAGAACGATTGGTAGTCCGCCAAGACGGACTCCAGCTGTCTAAGCTTGGGGTGGACCGCTCGGGCAAAACCGCTCATCGCGCCGCCATCAACGACGAGGGCATACTGGTCTGTGGTGAGCGTGTCCATGGCTGTCTCCACAGCTTCCTGAATGAGCTGCATGACGCGTTGTCTGACCTCGGTGTAGAGGAAGTACTCTGCACCGAAGGGACCTAAGCTGTAAAGCGTCACTTCGTATCTTGTCATGACTTTGTCAACCGGAATGTCAATTTCTGGCGGAAGACTCTCTAGTTCCAAGGCCTGTCGTAATGATCGTGTGGGGTAATCAGGGTATGAGTCTGGTGGCACAGGGTATACTGTGATGTGCTATCAAAATGGTCAGCCTCTGTCGTACACGATGGTCTTTCACACACCTCCTCCGGTCGAGGCGCATGCCCAACGAGTTCGTCGACATGTTCCTTGACGGCGATCACTTTCGCGTCAAGATTGCGCTCAAGAGCGGTGAGTGAGTCTGCGGCGTTCTTTGGATTCCAGATCGGCGATGCAGTCATGCCAAAGACCTTGGGGCGCCTGTTGGAGGGCACCTGGAAGTACTCGCGCATGATCCCATTGTACGCATGGTTCTTGCGCGTGTGGTGGCATTCGTCGAATATGAGCAGGGAGACCTGTGTTGCTATACCTGTGAGCAGGGGAGAAACTGCATACACTGAGAAGCCCACCTTGTCCATCCGCCAGTGCGAATGTGTTAAGACGTTGAGGAATATTTGAGCTGTAACGGGAATGTGGACTCTGGCATATTGCGAGCGCACGACGATGAACATACCTGTCATGACGAAGACATCCGAGTCGTCAAACTCCCTCTTCCATCCTGTCCTATCGCTCATCTCGTGCGCCGTGGCGCCAGAGAACTCCCGGACGCGCAGCGACGTCTGCTTTGCGATGAACTCGCCCTGCTGCTGCACAAGCGCTACCTTCGGAACGAGGAACACGACGATTCTCTCCTTCCCCACATGCTGCGCAACCACCCACTTGATGAGAAGCGTGCTGATGTAGGTCTTCCCACTGCCCGTGTCAAGTGCTGCGATGACATTCCCTTGCTGAGCCCGCACGAAGATCTCCTCCTGGTACCGCCGCGGAAGGAGCACGTCACTGATTTCGTCCAGAGGGACTGACATGGTGGTCGAAAGCCAAGAAAGATGCCAATATACAAGCTCAGTGTTGAGATTATAAACAAGAAGACATGTTGGGAGAGAGCAAGGAGAGCAAGCTGGTTTGGTCGGGAACTGCTGCTGCGGCAGGAAGTACACGATAAGATAAGATCTGCAGGCATGTACGTTGTATGATAGCCTCGTCATGAACCCCGTTGCTTAAATGTCTAGTCACTCTGCACCTCCCCATAACATGACTTCTCGAAATCTGTACACGAGCTCCTCCAGGGCTCCCATCATTTGCGGATCGTATTCCGCTGTTGCTCCACCACAGCTACGGACGTGCGAGTGGTGCTCCAAGGCCCCCCGAGAACTGAGGAGATGTGTAGCATGCAACACGGCACTCTACTGCGATAGGGAATGCCAGAAAGCGGCATGGAAGAGGCATAAGTTAGGCTGTGCTCACTATCTCTGATCCTTCGTCGCGTTAACCAAGATCATGCAGAACCTCATGCAAGGTCATCGCCAACACCGTTACAGGGCAACCGCACGAAGAGTTCGTGCTGGCCGAGTTACGCCGCATCGGCTTCTCTTCCTTGGCGGACTTTTCGGAGGCCCTCGCAGACTTCAAGGAGGCGCACAGCTGGGCAATAGCGTCCATCGTGCAGGCCGCCATCCACCGCGAAGGTGTCCTTGATTGGATGCAGAACAAAGGGACGACGGAGGCACTCTGCTTCCGCCTAGCACCCCTTTCTCCGCGAGAGCGTCGCATCCACCGAGACCCCGGGAGCGCGTTCAGGATCAAGTCGGTCGAATTCAGCGCGTCGGAGATCGTGGACGACATGCGCGAGTTTCGCTCCGGCTTCAACTTCGCGTCGCACGCGGAACGTGCGCAGAATCTCGACTACGTCGGTGCGGCACTCGTCCTATACGATGTCGAGGGGCTCACAATGAAGATCTCGGGCACCTATGCGCAGTATCGACCCACTGCTCCCGAGGAGCAAAGAGCGATCTTCGACGACATGAGGATGCTTTGCATGGGTTGCATCAATATGGGATGTCCTCTCCGTGTTCTGGAGGGCAACGACCCGATTGTCGCTTTACCCGGCCGGTTCTCCCGAGTCCGGGGGAAGTGGACGTGGAAACCGCTCTTCAGCAGCTGGGAGGACTATAGGGGCGGCGACGCAGGGCTGGACGAGGTGCTGGGGCGACTTAAGCTCTCAAACGTATCTCCTGCTCAGCTCATGACGGCCGTAAGTCGCTTGTAGTCTCACTCCTGAGGTTCCTAATCGAGTCCCCGTACGTGCATATATCTACATACTCCAACGCGTTGTTGGTACTGATGACTCTTGCCCCATTTCGCGATCTCTGTAGACCTCCCTCACACGGAAGCCCACCGGAGTCCGCGAAGCCTCGCCTTTTCGCTGTACCTATACCCGATTGTCTTGTAGATGTCCGTGGATTCTAACGGTTGCTGCCCCGCTCTGCACGTCTCGGAATGGCGAGAACTGCAAGAAAAGTATGGACGTTGTTGTACTAAGTACACTGACACCTCATGCACCCGGACATAGGAAAACATCAGTCGCAGACGCAAATCGTGACTGACTCCGAACATTCCTCACTTCGGGGCTTAATCCGTACCACCATGGCCTTGTATCTCCAACGAGGTCGAGCGGTCTAGCGGTCGCCGGTATGCAGAGCTCGTTCGTACGATCATGCAGCTTGAGCGCTGAAGGGCGACTCCTCCGAGGCCGAGTACTGGTCAAGTGTACTGAAATGTATGTAGACCCATGTCAGTGTCTCATTCGGGGGTCGGGGCAGTATTAGAGAAGCAGGTGGACTACTCCACGCACTACTATTCGCCTCTCCGGCCACCTGCGAGAACTTACGCCGAATCGGCCTATGATACTGCTTACCAGCTACTTGCTATGATATGAGCGGATTCACGAAGGACCCTAATGACGCAGCGCAAGAGTGCGTGGGTGAAAAAGGGAAGGACAATGGGGGCGCACTTCCTAGTGACAGGTATGTTGCCAAGTGCAGACATCCCATGAGCATGCCGACTTTGCTGCGTATGTCCGCAGGAACTTGTAGAGGTCTTCCGCATTGAAGAAAAGGTGTAGTGCCTTAACACTGGACCGGACCAAGCAGGGACTTGTTGTACAAGAAAATGGGGCATATGGAGCCGCGGACATACAATCATACAAGTAGTATCTCTGGAGGCTGAGACATCCGTAAGCTACGGATCTCCGGCATGTCAAAGCAAGGGAGACACGTACTTGCCCTCTCGTCTCAAACGCGAGCCAATCTCCTGTGCCCGTCGGTAAGAGTCCCATCGAACGGCACTTCCACAGTCCAAGCGCAAGCGTCAGCAGATTGCAGACCAAGTAGGCAATCTTCTGCAGGGGGAGCGTGCTTAGAGACTTTGATGATGATGACGCGGGTGCGAAGGGTGCGAATGCTTGACGGGAAATGAGGATGGGGTTGGCAGAACCGACCACGAAGATGACGCACCAGTGTTTATGGACGCAAGGTTCTTGAACGGGCTCGAGAGCAGCATAAATACGATGCCCATGCTGAAGATCTGCACGCCTCCTCCCGACATATAGAGCATGAACGCCTGCATGGGCAAGGACTTGGCTGGGGATATCGCGAGGTCCCATGCACGCTTCGCCTTCAACTCTTCATATGACGCAGTCGCGGTCGCTGTCGCTGCAGACTTGCTCGAGGCCTTCGACTGAGACAAATGCGTTGAAGATGAATGGGGGTCCAAATGAGATGTGTGATATTGGGTACATACAGAGCTGACTGCAGACGCGAACCCCGGCGGCGGGGGAAGGTGTCGCCACCTGTCCGTCTCTCGTCAACGGACCCTTTTCCCCTCATAAACTTGCCACATACTTGGAGACTTCCGTCGATGTTGACATGATGACCAGCGACTCCCTACGAGCGACGGAGAGTAAGTAGTGCAGCTGGTGGAAGTGGAAAGTACTTGCCACTGCCAGCTGAGCGTGCGTCTTGACAGACGCTGAGCGGTAGTATTCGTGGGAAAGCCCAGATTGATGTCCCCACACTTACTAATACCAAGTCAACCTTGTCATGTTCATGCAGACCACGCACTTAAGTGCCTTCAGGCTTGCGGGAAGCTTTAAGTTAACGTTGCGGATAGGAAGATCGTGATAGAAAGATCGTTACCACCTTCACGGAGGTGGGCTTGGCCGACGGAGATATAAGGCGATTCAACGTGTGGGAGACTAAGGATGATTGCAGTTCGGCCCACGCGAGCTTGCGAGTGCTGGGCCAGAACCAGGGCTTACTAAGCGCGAGGCACGGAAGCGGATCTGCGCCCGTCTCGGGCGCTTGCATCCTCTGCTTCCGCTCGTCTTCAGCCTCGCGCTTTCCATTTGCATTGCGGAGTCCAGAGACTCGTTTTAGAGGTATACAAGCTTCCCAATCGACTAACAAGCAGTCAGAATGTCGCAGGGACAAGTCCGAGGAGTCGGAGGCAGAAGCCGGGGCGCATATAGCGACCTCCTAGGCGGACCCGGCGGTTCGGGTGAAGGTCGGAACGATCTCACCACAGCCGAAGGACGGAAGACGGAGAACGAGGAAAGGGTAGAGCGGAACGCGCAGCGGCAGCTGCGGAGGGACGCGGGAGAGGCCGACGTCGACGCGGACGAGGAGCTCCTCGACCTCACACCTGAGGAGGACCGCGAGCAACGCCAGGGTAGAAGGTCGCGCGAACAGGGCGGCCAAGACTCGGGCGGAGCAGGTCAGTTGCCGCCAATGCTTATGATGACCCCCGAACAGATGCTCGCGATGCTCGACAAGGCCGCCGACGTCGAGGGCGAGGCGGGCGAACGCATCAGGGAGAGTATATGCGCGGTCTTCCAGTCCATGGCGGGCAGTCTCGGGGCGATCGGGAAGGGTGTCGGTGCATCGGGAGCACCTAGCGAGGGGCCGGCTTCGGCTCCGCTGATCGGGGACAAACCCGGCGGACGGATGTTTGGCGGACCCGCCGCGCCGGACCCGCGGCTGGGCGCTACGTTGGACGTGGGCTACCACATCCCGCTCACGATGTGCACTCCCGAAGCGGTGCAGGCTGTCGAGGACGGGACCAAGACGATTGAGACGAACTCAATGAAAGATCGGGAAGGCAAGAAGATCCTGGTCGTCGATGTCTCGACCTGGCCCGACGAGCGCAAGATGAACCCGAACGAGTGGAAGGATGCATACCCTAATTTCATGGAGGTTATGCAGGGACGCGTCCAGCCGAACGTCATCAAGCGTTTCTGCGAGCATTTTGATTTCCTCAGCAACCAGCCTAACTTCAATGATCGGTTCCAGGGAATCCTGCGCTTCGACATCGCGGTCCGACGGCGCTACTTCCAGAACAAGCGCAACTGCGAGTTCAGCGTCAACTCGGACGAATATCGGCAGGAATTCCTGCAATGCTGCGCCGATCAGACCGCCAAGGAGGTGCGCGCGCTGCGCGATCAGATCAGCAATGCCGCGAACTCGCAGCGCTACCAGCCGTATGCAAGGCCGCAGGATAGGACTGAGCGTCGTGTCGGAGGCGGCGGGGTCGGCGGAGGCGGCGGAGCAAGCGGAGGCGGGCGTGCTGACGGTCCCTTTCGAGGAGGCAAGGCGTCCGGGTTCGCGGGATTCCTCTGCCTTGTCTGTGGTGAGAGCGGACACAGGGCAGACAAGTGCTCGCGGAACAGGACAGCCGCAAACAACCCCCTCTACTCCCGGTGGGCCGACGGCAAGCTCATCGTCATCGCGAGCGGCGATCGGATCTGCGCGCGATGGAACGCACGTGGCCCCGATGGATGTGACTGTTACGACTGATCGTCGAGGGGGATCAGGAAAGACTCACGAGACGAGCAGGGGCGTCGACGAGCACTTGTGCAGCGAGAGCGGAGCAATGCTCGACGATCAGGGCTGGGGACAAGATGTATTGAGAGAGGTATCTACAGAGCAAAGTACAGCTTGGCTTACCTGGGGACAAGAGGTCGAAACTGAGGGTCCCCAGGTAGCGCTGGTGGTCTTATATACATGAGGGAACAATAGTGTCAGAAGACAATAGCGTGAGAGACATCATGGATGAAGACAATAGCGTGAGAGGGACCATGGGAATCATGGTGATCGAACAATAGGATGACTGGGAAAGGAAATGAATAGTACCGGGGAGGCTGTTCGTAACAGTACCCCCCTCCCAAGGGTCGTGTCCGCACGACCTAACGGTGGGATGTTGGGTGTTGCGCGTAGAATTCCATAACCCGCTGTGGAGCATGGGTCAGGTTTTCTGCAGGCTCCCAGCTGTCGTGTTCGGGACCCCATCCCTTCCACCGTACGAGGTACTGGAGCTTCCTTCCTCGTCCATAGCGGCGAGACTCCAGCACCCGTTCAACTTCGTACTCCTCTTCTCCTTCCACTTCAATCGGTGCAGGCTCTGGTGGGTGCCGGCCCGGCAGGGAGCTGTGCTTGTGCGGCAGCAGCAGCGACACATGGAAGACTGGATGGATGGGTAGGTCTTTTGGTAGACGGAGTTCATAGGCAAGGTTGCCAACTCGGCGTACCACTGGATAGGGACCTGCATACCTGTCCACCAACTTCCGAGGCATTCCTGTGACTCGCAGGTTGCGAGTGTCCAGCCACACCTTCTGACCTGGCTCAAAGACCGGGCGTCTCGAGCATGCTGGTCAAAGTGTGCCTTCATGCGTTCCGCAGTGAGCGTCAAGGCTGCAGTCGCATCCTCCCGGGCCCGTCGGAGTTCCTCGCGACGACTGTCCGCTGCAGGAACCTCAGTGGGTAGCATTGGGATGTGGAACTGTGGCTCGAACCCATAGAGCAGGTAGAAGGGTGAATACCCCGTAGAGGAGTGGACATGAGAGTTGAACGCAAACTCTGCAATGGGCAACCACTGCACCCAGTCGTCTCGGCGGCGTGAGCAGAACATCCGCAAGTAGGCTTCCACCTCCTGGTTCCACCTCTCTGACTGTCCGTCGGTCTGGGGGTGGTACGCAGTGGACAGTGCACTCTCAATGCCGAGACCCTTAAGAATGGCACGGAAGAGCTTGCTGGCGAACTGGGGGCCACGGTCGGAGATGATCTTTCGTGGTAGTCCATGGAGGCGGAAATACTCCCGTATGAAGTTGTTCGCCGCACCCTCGGCATCGATCTCGTCTCGACATGGAATGAGATGCACTAGCTTCGCATGCCGGTCCGCAATGAGCTGCAGCGCGTTGTACCCATCAACCTCTGGTAGGCCGGTGATGAAGTCACAGGTCACAACCTGACCAGGGCCGTCTGGGATCTCGTTTGGCTGCAGCTGACCGTGCCGTTTGCCATGGATTGGCTTGCCTCGTCGACAGGTGTCACAGGTCTCAACATAGTTTTTGATGAACTGTGTCATACCCGGCCACCAGTAGTTGCGGCTTACTAGCTCAATGGTCTTCCACTGGCCTGGGTGCCCAGCGGGTGGTAGGTCGTGGTGCAGGCGAACAATATCTGCCCGTAGTGCGCGATCGTTGGGGACGTAGACCTTGCCTCGATAGAGGAGAAGACCTTGCTCGATGTTCCAGTCCACCAGATCATTCTGCAGCCGTGCTGGCCCGAGTTGTTCCACCTTGCGCAGTGCCTCTGCCACCTCTTTCTCGCGGTCTCCACACTCTCGGATCCGACGCAGAAGTGACTTCTCCGGTACAAGGGCCAGATGTCCACGTCTAGCAGCCAGAGAGCGGAAGTGACTAGGCTGTAGCACCGTGCGACCTTGGTTGTCATCTGCGTCATCTCGCTGGTGGTCAGGGCGACGGGATAGTGCATCTGCTCGACCGTTAGATGTGCCCGGTTTGTGTGTGATGACGAAGTCAAAACGAGAGAGGTAGAGAGCCCATCGAGCCTGCCGTCTGGTGAGGTTCTGCGCCGTACGCCAGTATTCAAGATTCTTGTGATCTGACTGAATCTCGAATGTACTGGGCAGTCCTTCGAGGTAGTGGCGCCACGCCTGGAGGGCACGAATGATTGCGAGCATCTCTTTGTCATAGATCTCGTAGTTGCGCTCAGCATCATTCATGGATTCGGAGTGGAAGGCGATCGGGTGCCACTTTCCATCCTCCCCCTCCTGCGACAGCACCGCTCCTGTGGCAAACCCAGAGGCGTCGACTTCCACTCGTGTGGGACGGTCCGGGTCGTAGATGCGGAGTACGGGACTTGTCAGGAAGCACTGCTTCAGCTCCTCAAATGCCCGCTGCTCCTCCTCTCCCCATTGCCAAGGGACATTGCCGGTCAGCCTGTCTAGAGGCTTGCAGATGGCGCTGAAGTTCCGGATGAAGCGACGATAGAAGTTCGCAAAGCCGCGAAACTTCCTGATGTCTGACACATTGCGGGGAACTGGCCAGTCTGCGATGCCCTTGACCTTCACCGGGTCCATCTCGACCTGGTTCTCGGACACGAACATCCCGAGGTACTCCACTTTGGTCTGCTCGAATTCGCACTTCTCTGGTTTACAGAACAGGTCATGCTCCTTCAGACGCTTCAGGACCTCTCGGACAAGGGTGCGATGTTCAGCAAGGTCATTCGTAAAGATGAGGATGTCGTCGAGATAGACGGTGACCTTGCCAAGAACGATGAGGTCCTTGAAGATGTCGTTCATGAATGCAGAGAAGGTGCTGGGGGAGTTGGCCAGACCAAAAACATGACTGTGGGCTCATAGAGTCCCCGGTTGGTCACGAAGGCCGCTTTCCACTCGTCGCCTGTCTTTATGCGAACGTTGTTGTACCCCCAGCGAATGTCGAGCTTCGTGAAGTACTTGGCCTTCTTGAGTCGATCCATCAGTTCCGAAACCAGCGGCAGCGGGTAACGGTTCTTAATGGTGATGTCGTTCAGCCTCCGATAGTCCTGCACAGGGCGAAGACTGCCATCCTTCTTTTTGACGAAGAAGAAGGGGGAGGACATCGGTGACTTCGACTCACGAATGTAACCCTTGGCCAGGTTCTCTTCAAGAAACTTATCAAGCTCGACTTGCTCGTTCGGGGATAGAGGGTACACCTTGGAGTGGAACATCTTGGCATCGGGAACCAGCTCGATAGCATGATCATAGGGGCGATGGTTGGGCAACCGTTCTGACGCCTCCTTTGAAAACACACTAAGGTACTCATGGTAGTGTTCCGGCACCAGTTGTTCGATAGGACGAGCTGGCCCCCGTTTCTGGTACTCCTGTTCCGCGAGCTCCTGGGAATAGGTATGGCTCGCAGAGACAAAGAGTTGAGGAGCGCCTTGTAGGCTGCGCCCCTCCATCCAGGCATCCAGAAGGGTTTGCTCAGATCCATCCCACTCCTCCTCATTCGGCAATGGTGGCTCATTAATGTCCTCCACCTCTTCGACCATCACCGCTGCACACACCCTGCCAATCTTCTTGGCCTTCCGGACCCGATCTGAACGTGAACGCGCCGTGAGCCTGACCTCCGTATCACGCGTCACAGTTGCAGCAGGTTCCGGTGCCTTCTTACTAGCATGGCATGTTGAAGGGCAGCGGGATAGGCGCAGCGAGCCACGTTCCCAGTAATCTCCGGATTGTGCTCGCGCAGCCAGTCAAGGCCGATGATCACATCCTCGTCACCTACGTCTGTCACCATAAACACCACCTGCTCCTGGTGGTCCCCGATCGTCATCCCTAGCACGGCTACCTCTGCAATCGTGCCATCGCGGTTCTCTGTACCGTCGATGTTGTATAAACGGATGGGGGATGCTAGCTTCCGCGTAGCAACACGGTTCTCCTCCACAAACCGTCGATGCAAAAACTTTGTAGTGGCCCCACTGTCAACCATGGCCACCACATCCTTCTCTCGCCGCTTGCCGCTCAGTCGTACTGGGATGTGGAAGTGTTGTCCATCATGATTGAGCTCATAAATAAACGACGATCCCAGTACAGCATAACGACTATTGGTACATGAGCGTGCGCGCGCGGCATCTAGCGCAGCTCGAATCAAAAACCCTCCTTCTCCTTCATCGTCGTCAGCGTGGCAATGCGCTCCTCCAGTGCCTTGAGCTGCAACTGAAGGGCGACCACCTCATCCGACGTCGTGGAGGATGATGAGGAGGCTGCGGCGCGTTGACCGCCTTTCCTCTCCGGGCATTGGGCGGCCCTGTGACCGTTTCGTCCGCAGACGAAGCAACCGGTGGGACCGGAGGTAGGAGGACGTTCCTTATTCGCAGCTACCTTCTCGCCGCGTTTTGGGAACTTCCCGGTGCGAGGTCGCTCCTCTGACCGTCGTGCCAGGTGCTGGTCCATCTGCAAGGCAACCGTCTGCATCTTGACAAGGTAGAGATGTCGTGAGCAGTGGTGGCGAACTCGTCCTTGATGCGATAGGGGAGTCCTTCACGGTAGCGCTCGCGCTTGTCGTCATCGGAGAACCCAGTCCGAGCAGCCACCGCATTGAACTCAGCAGTGTACTCCTTGACCGTGCCAAGCCTGTGCGAAGCCTTGCAAAGCTTGACCAGCTCAGCAGTGGCTGCCTCCTTGTCATCTACGGCGCAGAAGTGGGCCTTGAACGCATCTTCGAATGCAGCGACATCCGCCCAAGGAGTAGTTGTGGCTGCCGTGATGATATGCGGCCCGGCCCAGCTTGCAGCATCGCCTGTGAGGCGGTTCAAGACGACCATCCAGATCAGGTTCGCGCCTACTCCTGCCCTGGTGGCAACTCCGTGATAGGCTGTGGTGCTGCTGATGAAGGTGAGGCCTTCCTGAGCATTCTTGCCATCGTACTCTCGAGGCAGTAGAACCGGCAGGAGCTTGGTGACGTCAAAAGGAGCCGTCATGGTGGGGAGATGGGGGTGATGGGTGGTGGTGTGGTGGGGTGCGAGAGCCTTGCGACGGAGCACTAGGGGTAGTCGTCCGCGAAGGATTCCGTGGAGGAAGAGGTGGTGGAAGAGTCCGAGGCGGGGATTGAGGACGATGTCAGGTTGTCGTCCCTCCGGCTGGGACTCAGGGGGTAATGCCGAGGTGGTGGCAACTGGACTGAAGGATCCTGATGCTCGACGTTGCAGGCGCTCGCTGGCAAGGACAAGCGCAGTGGGGAGAGGGATCCGGGATCCACTAAGTGGAGACTCAGTGGGAGGAGTATTGGTGCGGCTAGGGAGACGGCTCGGTGGGCGGGTACCCGGTCTACTGGATGAGAGGCGGACTGCTTCACGCAGGGGACGTCCACTAGCAGTAGTAGTGGCAACTGGTTGTGTCAGTCGCTGGTGGATCTGCTCCTCCTGTTCCGGTGTGGGGTAGACGTAGGTATGGAGATCGGTCCAGACTTGCGCGTCTGACGCCCAGGTAGGTAGTCGCTCTGGACAAGGTTGCTGATCACAGATGTACCACCGCTGATCAGTGCCGCGCCAGTGATGATCTTCTACCGCACTTGAATGAAAGGCGTGGTTGTAGGGGGCACAAGAGGGACGGGGCTGATCCGGTGGGGGCTGATCCAGTGTGTAGAGGTCGACGTCAGGTAGAACACGAGTTCACCTGACCTTCGCCTGTCAGTGGACCTCAGAGTCTTACTGGACAGCGGTGGGGGTCCAGGAGGGTAGTACCGCGCACGTAGGTTGTAGAACCAACAGCGACAGATACAGCTCAACACCAGGAGCGCGGTTATAGAACCGGCGATCAACCGATGGAGGGTGGGGAAGGGGGGAGTACGCCAGTGCTCGTGTTGAAGTTTCGACCTAATGTTACGACTGATCGTCGAGGGGGATCAGGAAAGACTCACGAGACGAGCAGGGGCGTCGACGAGCACTTGTGCAGCGAGAGCGGAGCAATGCTCGACGATCAGGCTGGGGACAAGATGTATTGAGAGAGGTATCTACAGAGCAAAGTACAGCTTGGCTTACCTGGGGACAAGAGGTCGAAACTGAGGGTCCCCAGGTAGCGCTGGTGGTCTTATATACATGAGGGAACAATAGTGTCAGAAGACAATAGCGTGAGAGACATCATGGATGAAGACAATAGCGTGAGAGGGACCATGGGAATCATGGTGATCGAACAATAGGATGACTGGGAAAGGAAATGAATAGTACCGGGGAGGCTGTTCGTAACAGTGACAACCAGCGGTGCTGCGACGTGACACCCGGAAGCGGACATGCCTGTTCGCTCTGCGGATCCGCCAATCATCACGCAGCGGGTCGGGGGTGCCTCGGAGCGTGAGCGCGTCATCACGACGTACCGCGCGGAAGGGTTTCAGGAGATTCTTGGAGAACTCGGGCTTATTGATAGGTTTCCCACTCTAATTATGCAGCTACGCTACGGGTTCAGCATCGGAGACATGCGTCTGCTCAAGAAAACATTCACACCGGCGAATCACAAGGCCGGGATACAGCATATCGATTTCATTCAAGGGTATCTTGCCGAACAGGTTGCGATGGGACACATGACAGGTCCCTACTCGCAAGGACAAGTGCAGAGCATTTTGGGCTCGCACTTCCGGTCGTCGCCGCTGGCGGTCGTGGAGAAGCCCGGGACAGTGGGCGGGTTGCGGTTGGTTCAAAACTGCTCGTTCGAGGACGACGATGGCGTCTCGGTCAACGCGATGATCGATTTGGATGACTTCCCTACCGAATGGGGAACGGCAGCAGTGGTGGCGGAGATTGTGAGTACCTTCCCTCTTTCTTTCTCAAAAATAGCTGCTGCGTTTCGGGTTAGGGCTGCCGGATCACACGAGTGATTGGGGCTAGACGGGCGGTCGCGCGACGACCGTGCCTTAATGCCGGGTTGCCGTTGCAGCTGGGGCGCGTAACGAGTCACCGTGGTGCTCGGGATGCAGCCGGGTTGCTGTTGCAGCTGGGGCGTTAGGACATGGACGTCGAGAGAGTGCCAGGTGTGGCAGAGTCGATGGTCGGGCAACGGTTGACGTTGTGTGCAGGTAGCGAACGCTCCACCAGGGGCGCAGATGGCCTCTCTTGACATCGACGCGGCATTCAGACGCATACCGGTGCGGGCAGAGCACAAGGCGTATATTGTGGTGCAGTGCCGCCCTGGAGAGTTCTACATCGATCATGTGGTGCCATTCGGCATCACGTCGGGGACGGGTATCCAGGGAGCGGTGATGGATGCGATCGTCGCAATCCTGAATGAGCGTGGCTGGGGCCCAAACGCTAAGTGGGTTGACGATTTGAATAATTTCCGGTTCCCAGTGGGGCAAGGCACGCTCCCGGGGACGTGGATCTACGCGCACAGTCTCAAAGAAATCTTCGATCTGGCTAAACGTTTGGGCATACAGTGGCATCTCATCAAGACTACCGACTACGGTTACATCGGTGTCTACGTCGGATTTCTGTGGGACCTCCCTGGAAAGACCGTGTCGCTTCCGGAAAAGAAGCGGATCAAGTACCTGGCGCGCGTGGACGAGTTCCTGGCCACGGTGGACGCCAATCGGAGGGTCGATCTCAAGATGGCCATGAAGCTGAATGGCACGCTGTCCCACATCTCCTTCGTGTATACGCAAGGCCGCGGGCACTTGCCGAGCCTGTGCGCGTTCATCGCGGGTTTCAACAACAAGCACGCACCGCGTTACCCCGCGCGATCGCTCGTGTCGGACGTCCGGTGGTGGCGCAACGCGTTGCTGATCCCCGGAGTGAAGCGTTCTCTCGTACCGAGGGGTCCGCGCCAGGATCCCGGGTATGGGTTGATGCTTCCTCTGGCTGGGGAATCGGCATCATTGTCAGTGGCGAGTGGGATGCCTGGAGATGGGCAGTTCCACTGGAACAGTGGCGTCGTGAAGGGCGCGACATCGGATGGGCGGAGATGGTGGCGTTAGAGTTGGTGGCCAGGAGGCTGGAAGAGATCGGGATGGAGAATGCCGATGTCCTGGTGAGGAGCGACAATCAGGGCGTCGTAGGCGCTTTTCGGAAGGGAAGGAGCAGAAACTTTCAGGTGAACATGTCCATCCAGCGCACGGAACTAATCATGCGCACACGCAATCTGGTACTCCACCCGGAGTACGTCAACACGAAGATCAACGAGGCTGATGCGGTATCACGCGGCGTACCACTCCCCTCGATGGGTCGTTTCCGATCCGGATTTACGCTCCCGGAGGAGCTTCAGCCGTTCCTTGACCATGTCTAGGAACGCGCTGGACATAGCGCTTGCAGGTGCGAGCGCGCTGGCTGGAGGAGAGCCCGGGCGAAACGTCTTAGGAGGCTTGACGTTAGCCCCGGGCTTGCCGCAATCCTCTCGTCAGCGAAGACCCAGGAAGCCTCAGAAGGTGAATGAGATCCAACTGTCGCCGTTGCGACCTCATGTTCTGGCCACCGACCGGCTACTACAATGGAGGACGCCGGCGCGCGCAGATCTCGAGATGCGCATCGAGTCCAGGCTGCCGCCCGGCGCGGCGGCCGCGATCTTCGAACTTATCGTCAAGGGCCTGGAGCCGAAGACAGCTTCGAATTACGGAGCAGGAATTCTCCGTTTCACGCAGTTCTGCGATCAGCATGGCGTACCGGAGACCGAGCGTATTCCGGCGCCAGAATTCTTGTTAGCAGCCTTTGTGGCTAGGCACGCGGGGTCCGTGCAAGCCGGGACCATCAAGGGTTGGCTTTCCGGGCTCCAGGCGTTTCACGCCATCAACGGCGCGGCTTGGGCGGGTGACAAGATGTTGAAGTACGCCAAGAAGGGCGCAAAGAAGGCCAGTCCAGCAGGGAAGCCGCAGAGACCGCCGGTGACCCGAGAGCACATGGAGGCTCTGGTCAATGGCCTGGACATGTCGAACACCTTTGATGTGGCCGTCTTTGCAGCATCCTGTGCAGCGTTCTGGGGTTGCAGACGGTGAGTGCAGGCCGCAGAGCTGCGCGTTGCGCCGAGATTGATGCAGATCTTGTTAGGTTAGGCGAGATTGTCATCCCGACGCCTGGAGGATTCGATCCTGAGAAGCACGTCGCGCGTGGAGTCAAGATCGGGTACCGCGAGACCAGGAACGGCACGCGGTACGCAATCTTCCACATTCCGTGGACCAAAACCACGGGCAAGGCAGGCGCAGACGTAGTGCTCACGGGCATGAGCGGCTTCCTGGACCCCATCACCGCACTGCAGCATCACCTATCAACGAACGCAGTCATTCCCAGCAACGCGCCGCTTTTCAGCTTCGAGACACCGGAAGGCTGGTCGCCCATGACAAGGGATTGGCTCATCAAGCGGTGTAATGAGGTGTGGAAGGGAGCCGGTTTGGAGATGCTTTCGGGGCACTGCTTCCGGATAGGCGGGGCCACCGAGCATTTGCTGAGGGGAGTGCACCCGGACGTGGTGGCCACACTCGGGTCGTGGCAATCACGCGCGTTCTTGCTATATTGGCGCAGGATCGAGACGATCATCCCGCAATTTATATCAGAGGCATCTGATGGACTTCGGGTGCAGACGATGCGATTATCCATGGACTCATTCAGCAGACGTATGGGTTTGGCGAACACGGACACGTAATTGTTATTCGTATAATTATGCTATCGGTCACCAGCTCGCTAGGTGGGGAGTCGGTTTTGGATTCCGACTGTTGTGCTGCGCTGGGGTGGTAGTCGGAATTGCCACCTCGCGCTCGAGCGAATTTCCGGCCAGTTGTTTGCTTTCTCCTGGTCGCGGCTGATCGTACAGACGAGGTATCGCAGCAGATCCCGGGCAGCAGGACGTGTTTCCGAAATGAGCGGAAAACGCGCGACGCGTCGGTCACGTGACCGCACCGCCCCCGTGATCTGTTCTGCTGCTGACTCGTCTGGCCGCGCAGGTCGAGATTCCGCGGATTCTCCGCTTCTCTTCCTGAGCCGGAAACTCGTCTCCCCCCACCCTACGAGCTAGGATTGAACACGCGCCACGGTGTGTTCAATCCACCTTGCAGTTTGAGCAAAAGAAACAAAGCGCAATTAGGAAGCTTGCAGTTCGGCCCACGCGAGCTTGCGAGTGCTGGGCCAGAACCAGGGCTTACTAAGCGCGAGGCACGGAAGCGGATCTGCGCCCGTCTCGGGCGCTTGCATCCTCTGCTTCCGCTCGTCTTCAGCCTCGCGCTTTCCATTTGCACCCACCCACCTCTCCCTTTTGTATGAAGGCTAGCGCCTTGGTGGTAGTCGGAATTGCCACCTCGCGCTCGAGCGAATTTCCGGCCAGTTGTTTGCTTTCTCCTGGTCGCGGCTGATCGTACAGACGAGGTATCGCAGCAGATCCCGGGCAGCAGGACGTGTTTCCGAAATGAGCGGAAAACGCGCGACGCGTCGGTCACGTGACCGCACCGCCCCCCGTGATCTGTTCTGCTGCTGACTCGTCTGGCCGCGCGTCGGGAAACCAGCAATCCCTATCCTAGTATACGGTAGTGCGCATAGACCTCTGTAGAGCTGGTAGGCTTCCGTCAGCGCATGATTGATGCTGCCGAAATCAGTAGCTCTCTACCGATCCGCAGGGGGCAACTGGGGTGGGTGGTAACACATGGTAGAGCCGCCACTAGGGGTCTGTAGAGCGCTGTAGAACCCGTGCGAGGGCTCTATCGAGCTCTACAGAACCTGGCACAGGGCTGTACCAACGATGACAGATAGACGGCCGCTTCGACGAGCTTGAACAGGCGGTCTGACATGGCACACAGGCAATGCGCACTCGAGGTCCCATCCGGATGAGCGCAGAAGTAAGTATATTGATCAACATTCAAGTACAAGTAACAAGACGCTACGTAACAAGACGGCGCTCGAAAAGCACATACGACAAGAGCTGGGAGCAGCAACCTACTTACCGGTGCAACCTGACTTCTATTACAACGCAGCGAGCACATCCTGAAGCAGCGACAAGCTCCAAGTTCACGCAGCGAACACAGCGCCAAGCGCGGGTGCACAGGTCGACAAAGGACGAGAAGCGGCCTACCTTGGGGAACAGCGGCCACACAGCGAAACCCTCAGACTTCAGGAACATGGACGACCTACCTGTGCAGCAGACGAGGCACGCGGAACGGTGCTCGACCAGAAATCATGGGTAAGGCCCTCACCTTATTCGCGATCACTCGTACGCACCTCTTCAAACCTCTTCATCACTGGCAAAAGCCATCGACTCGGGGAAGCGAGCTGCAATGACAAGACGTACGTACCTGATGACCTCCAGAGCAACCGAATCACACGGTGGTCCGTACGCACTCTCCGAGGAAGGACTCGAGGGGCCGGCGGTGACACGTCGAGTCGAGTCGTCTGAGTGGATAGGTGTTGAGGAGAGCTTGTTGTGGAAGAGGGACGGTGATGGAGGGAAAGAGAGAAGTGTTGAGCAGACGCGACAATGCGAGAGCTTTATATCAGGTCCGAGTCGCGAGTCCTGCCACAAACGGACTGTATGCGCTCACGTGACTGACGCGCTCCCAACGCGACGGACTGGCGGTCTCTGCGCTCCACTCCTCCTGGCAGTGGCAGACCAATGACGCCATGAACACCAAGTATGACGCACCCCCAATCCCCAACGGATGCGCCCACTCATCCCTGCCACGCGCGTCTGCCTCTCGGACGATTGCCCGACGCCGTCTCAGCTTCAACTTGCCCGACGCCATCTAAGCTTGCCTGACGCCGTCACAGCTTGCCCGCCGCCCGGCGTCCGGATCCTTACATAACTGCCCACTGCTTGCTCTCTGTGCTCCTCTGCGCGTTCGGTAAGTGGTGGTAAATATTCGGAGACTTCTACTACTCTCTATATAGCTCTATCGATACCCACCGGCCATTCGACAGACCGCTGCAATAGCCAAGCGTCCTCGACGAACCACTACCGTTGACGCCAGTCACGGGTAGTGCCGCCCCGCAGCTACAATCGGATGCAGTACCTAGTCACACATGGCCATCCACTGCCGTGAGGTGTCCGTTTCCCCGACGCGCAGGTCGAGATTCCGCGGATTCTCCGCTTCTCTTCCTGAGCCGGAAACTCGTCTCCCCCCACCCTACGAGCTAGGATTGAACACGCGCCACGGTGTGTTCAATCCACCTTGCAGTTTGAGCAAAAGAAACAAAGCGCAATTAGGAAGCCCGGCAATTTCCGAGGAATGCGCGTTTGCCGTTCGTTGAGTACTTACGTACATATGTTCCGAGGTCGTTCGTGGGCAACACATCTCATGAGAAGGCACCGACGAGTATCAAACGCAGCGTAATGCAAGAAGAACGACTTCTATTGATATTGCTACCCACGCCAGGCGGGCAGAACCAATGGACGGACCATGGTCGGGTAGCAAAGCAGAGTACAACAGTGTGCTAATGCTACAGAGATGGTCACCGTACTGATACATACATTTTTGTGGATAACATGCCGAGGGGGAGGGGGACTCGAGCCGTCTGAGCGGGGAGGCCGACCTGTCTATGAGGATAAATACAGTAGCGAGCACACGGCCCGGTCCGCTGAATGGGACGAGGGCGCATGCGAAGCCCAGGTGTGGGAGGTGATGCAAAAGAGTGCATGGTGGGCGGGGACCGGGGTCGCAAGCGACGACGGTCGGGGAGCAAGGGAGACGTCGGGACGTCTAGTTGAAGTTCCAGGAGACCTTGAGGACTCCCTCATCGAGGTCGCCGAGCTGCTCGAAGAGCGAAGGGCTCATATCTGTGCGAACCACCGTCAGAATCGCGTTCAGCGACAACGGAAGAACTTGGCTGCTCACCGATGTCGTTAGCGCCGCAGCCGGGGCACTCGTCACGGACGATAGCCGTCGCGGTCTTGCCGTTGGCGGTGTTCTTTATGGTGACCTTGTCATCGCAGTACTTGCCATTGCCGTAGATGTCGCTCGAGATGGCGATAATCTTGTCGCTGTCCTTGTTGGTCTTTCCGCAGGCACCGAGGCCGACGTTGAACCAAGTGCCCTAGACGGAGGGAGTATGTCAGCATGCATCAAGGGATGGCGGAGGAGAAGAGGGACATACACGGCCGGTGCGGGACCGCTTCTCGATGGAACCCGAAGGGTCCGCCGAAGGTGCAGCGATGACGGCGACGATGAGAGCGAACAGGAAAGCGACGACGGCGAAGCGAGACATGGTGCAGGAAAGAAGGTGTAGAGTGGAGGCGAACGACAGGTGGTGTACGAGTGAGGCAGAAGAGGAACCTGGTGCGTGTAGCGACGGTAGACGATGTCGATGAGCTGACTGGTGAGGAAGTAGGAGATGCACGAAAGCAGGGACTCTTTTATACGGCGGACGGCGCCCAACAGGTCCAGTGTCGAGGCCCGGAGCACCGAAGTTTTGCGCGCTGTGACCTGCAGATTCAAACTTCCAGCATATCGCCGAACGTCCGCGTCCGCCGTCGGTATTTCCTGACAGGCGAGTCGAGTCCCACGACGTCACAGGCAGCAGCAGTATGTACCCCGGAAAGAAGAAGATTTTAGAGTGTCTGATCGGGGCTCCGCATGACCGTCGGGGTTTTGCGGGGGTTTCGTAGACAAATGACGGCGACAAGAAGAGAAAGTGGTTCAAGCGGAGTCAAGATATTCCAGTGGACTCCACGGCCCTTGGCCGAGTCCAGGTCTCGGAAATACGTACCTTCGCACAAGATGGTTCCTCCCAGGCCAGTGCGGTGTGTTGTTAACCTCGATCGGCTGCCTTGCACCCCAGACCTGCCATGTCGGCGTATGTACCTAGTTTCGGACGAAAAAAATACTTTAATTCTTGACGCTGCAGGTGGCTGCCGATGTGAATGCATGACGCTGTAGCGGAAAAGAGGGGGGTTACTTGCAAGGCCTCGAAAATGTTTTCGTTGGAAATGAGTGGCGCTAAGTTGACAAATAGGAGGACATCGCAGGTCCGTCCGGCTGCCGGTGCGCATGTCGTATACGTTCCTCCACGATGCCACAAGAAAGCGTCAGCACAGGTCCGTGGACCATCGATGACGTCCAACGCAAGATGCCCTACACGGTCGTAGTATCTTGCGCAGCGGTTAGCACACAATAACAACAGACTTTGATCGCCTCACATCTTTCTTGGGCAGTATCGCGAGACCCCCGGCCCGGTAATAATTCCAATCTCCAAGTGTTTGTCTCCGTAGGGGAGAACAGTGCTCGTAAGCTCCGGCGAGACTGCGACGCTGGTCAACCAGTTTCCCTGCTAAAACCGCCGGAAGCATGATGGAGACTTACCTGTGGTAAGTCCTTACGGGATACTGAGCACCTTCCTGTCCTCTTCCGACGCGTCCTTCTCGGATACGATATTTTGAAGGGCAACAGGACTCGGCGCACTGTCCCCGGTACAGAATTCCGAGTCGGTCGCGTCCGAGTCTCGGAATCCGCCAGCTCATCTGAATAAGTACAGTAACTCACACTGCTGTGTCCGCCTCCAGGTACTTCTGCAATGCCTCTGTGATGTCGGTACTTGCACAGACGCAAGACGCATTGCGCGAGGCATCTAGAAGGCATACCGGGAGGACAACAGCAATCACAACAGCCGCACGGAGTTGAGACTATAGACGCGAGTCTCAGCCTGAAGCCGCCAGTAAGCGCCTCTTCCCGATCCGGATACCGAGATAGCAGGTGCCACCGACGTGGTTGGGCGAATGTTGAGCAAAAGAGGGTGGCCCTTCCTGAGGAGATACCAAGGGATATTGCAAGGGGTCGGGCCAGAACCTTGACTTGAAAGGATGAACAAACTCGCAGCCACTGGAGACCTCAGCTGCATTCTAGCTCACGGGTATTAGATCCCCTCATGTACCCAATTCCGAACGATATGAACTACACAACATTGCAATAGAAACAGAACAGGAAGAAGAACAAGCCCCGCGCGCCTGAGACGTAGCGAGCCGGGCGTAAAGAGCCCGCAGACACCCGCGCAAAGTAAGGAGGTGGTAGGTAGGCGCACTAAGAAATAGGAACTGGAAGGAAGAAGGGTAATGGGGGGATGCGCGATGTGTGTATTTAGAGTGAGTTCACGATAGATGGAGTGAAGGGAAAAGCGATATAGCTCGTGCAGGAAGGACTGAACGTGAATGGTCGTGAATTACGGACCCCTCGAGATCCGCGGCCGCAGCAGCCAGACAGAAAAGCAGACACAGACAAGACAAACGGCCGTCGGGTCGTGTCCATGCATTAGAGGATGATGCACTTATTTTTCTTCTTGACGACCGGTGGCTCCAATGCCGCAACGATCGCCTGTGTGATTGCGCGCAAGGCAAGTCAGTATGGTACGTACGAGGGTCAGGACACGAGCCGGACGAGCCGCAAGCAAGCGTCGTGTGTGGCCAAAAAGGGCACTTACCTCGTCGAAAACGTTCTTCAATCCCTTCTGCGTCAGGGCCGAGCACTCCACGTACTTCACCGCGCCCAGCTCTCGTGCGAGCCGTTCGCCTTGCTCAGGGGTGACAGGCCGCTGCTTCTGCCTCGCCAACTTCTCCAGCACCTGAGGATCGTCCCGGAGATCGATTTGTGTTCCGACGATGAGGCAAGGGACACCGGGACAGTGATGGTGGACTTCGGGAACCACTTCTCCTTCACGTTCTCGAATGACGCAGGCGACGTCACGCTGAAGCACACCAGGAACACATCCGTCTGTGGGTATGATAGTGGCCGGAGACGGTCGTAATCCTCCTGACCTGTAAAACGCGCCGCATTAGGGCACATGGGACGCGGGAGGGGCAGAGGACAGACGCACCAGCAGTGTCAAACAGACCGAGCGTGTACGGGTCGTCGCCGATCATGACCGTGACGGCGTAGTTATCAAAAACCTGTGCGCGTCGAAAGGGTCGCAATGGGATCGTGGAAGGCGCAAACAACACAGGAATCACGCACAGTCGGGACATATTCACTTGGGAACTTGTTCGTCGTGTACGAGATCAACAGACACGTCTAGCAGTGGTCGAGGGCTTGCGTCAACGACTCGGGCCACCAAAGCCCTCACGGGGCGACGAGACAGGGGACACACCTTGCCGACAGCACCATCTCCTACAACAACACACTTGATCGTTTGCATGGCTCCTGAAGGTCTAAGTGGTCGTGGGGGAAGGGGTCTGAGCAGGCAAGACGAACAACGCGTGAGCCGACTGTCCGTGCGCACGGACCTGGATGCATCGGCAGACGGCGCGAACATGCAGCGCTCGCGTGTCACAATTGACGTGGTCGCGGCGGGCCACAGCGTGCTCGCCACCGTGCATTCAGCACTCACCTTACTTGAACAGCTGAGACAAAAGGATCTGGAGTTTGCGGTGAGAGGAGGCTCGGAGCCGGGCTTGTATCGCAGAGGAAGAGGGCGGGAGCTGTGGAGGGCTGGCTAGCTCGACGAGGACAGGGGGTCGGCGGATGCTGGACACGAGCCTGGGGAAACTGGCAGCGAGCGCGCTGTTGGCGATGAGCTGGAGATGGACGACGGCGGCGGCGGGGGAGGCGGCGGATGAGCGAGTTTGCGGGCTGTCTCGACTGGCTGCTCGGTGCCTCGAGGTTGGACTTGACGACCGGTTCACAGCATTTCTAGAACACCTGCCCTGAACTCATTATGCGCGTCCTTATCCAGGCTTCTTACTGAGCTTATAGAGGTTTACTTGGCACTGTAATCGTTCGATACAGACACTTCTCTGATCAATGTTGGAAATGGGCATCTAACCACTCTGCGCATTCGCGGTTGAGTACTTGAGTACTGCACGTAGCCTACCTCCGCTTATACCCCTCCACAATCCAGACGCGGCGATGCTTGCATACACCAAGAGGGAGTACTCGGCGAGTTTGAGAGGTCCGAAGTGGTTAAGTATCTGCACGCTGACCTGAAATTGGTTACTTAGATCGTGACGGGCTTCTTCGCCCAAGATGAACCCGATGCCGACGCAGTGGCTATCGGTGCAGTACGTCACGCTCATTCTCACACCTCTGTCTACCCTCGTAGCAGACATTGTGTGTAGCTTCCTCCTCGTTTCGGGTTGTTGGACGACTCCGCGGAAAGATGGGACCGATTCAAGGCGCGCATCAAGGAGCTGAACGCTGCCGCCGCTCCTGGTACTCAATGCAAGTTCTTCTTCTTTGCTCGACACGGGCAAGGGTTCCGTACGTGTGTTTCTTTCGGGGCTGACTTCGCCGGCTGACGCGTGAAGGTACTCCAGACAATGTCGGGGAAGCCAAGTACGGCACAAGGGCAAGCCTATATATTTTTCGAAGATGCCTCTGTCGCTGAGCTATGCAGCTGATCGTTTTACTGCATTGCAGGCTTGGGACGAGTGGGTGTACGTTTCAGCACAGCTCTATAGGCTCTCACCCTTCCGCTCCTGTAATTCAGATACTGGTCCAAACTCGATGGCGACGGCGAACTTGTCTGGGGCCCTGACCCAGAGTTGACTTTAGTCGGATTGAGTCAAGCCCGAGCTGCTCGGGAGGCGTGGAGGACCGAGCGAGCCTCTGGCATCCCTCTGCCAGAGCGACACTATGCAAGCCCACTACAGAGGGCACTCCGCACCTTCCAAGAGACCTTCGTGGGCGCAGACTTCCTCGATGGACCACCTATCCGCTGTACTATACTGGAGGTAGGCCTCGGACGCCTGTCTGTACTTGATTCGGATGCTGAGCTTAGTCATTGACTCACGCAGAATCTACGTGAGGAGAGCGGTGAACATACCTGCGACAAACGTTCTCCTCGGGGCGTAATTGCGCAGAAGTTCCCTCCCCCGATCTATGACTTCGAGGAGGGTTTCAGCGAGGAAGATACCTTCTGGAGGCCCGACGTACGCGAAAGCAAGGCGCATGTCACCGAGCGTGCCGTCCAGGTCTTCGACCGGATTTTTTCGTTGGATGAGGAAACCTGTGAGCGTCTTCTGTGTGTCTCAATTGTTCGTGGCCCTGATGGAGCTGTGTCAAGACATCTGCATCTCCGCGCACAGTGGCATCATCAATGGTTTCCTGAGGGCAATGGGCCGACCCGGCTACCCGCTCGTCACAGGAGGTAGATATTCTCCTCCCGCAACATGTTTGTGTGCATGTAACTGATCTAACCGTGCAGGGGTTCTGCCTCTGGTCATCAAGGCCGTCGATGTACGATTGACCTGATACTGGTGCTATGTGGGCTCCTTCCGTGCCGGAACTGCTCGAGGCCTTCGAGTCACGCCGCAACACCAGAGAGTTAGGCGGGATACTCTAGCCCATGATGATGTGGAGTATTCCATCCACTGGTTGAGGGGTGGCCTTCGGTGCGGAGCTCTTTGTTACATGCGGCCAGTTGCGAGCAATCGCGTAGAATTAGCCATTTTGTCCACGACATCGTTACATGTACCTATCCAATATCGTACACTTCCGAGTTTGCGATCCATGCAAGTCCTCCCTCAGCTCTTCGGGGCCTGCTCCTGCTTATCGACCACGACCCCGCTGTTCTCCCGCCCGCCCCCGACACGCGCCTTGAGCCAATGCTTGCCCGCCCGCTTGATCAACGCCTTCCGCGCAAACCCGCGCATGTCGATGTACACCAGCGTGACGTTCCGCGCGGTGTGCGTGGCGAGATGCGTCGAGCGCCCCGCCTCGGGCCCGTACTTGTGCGCGACGACCGCGCTGACACGCTCGCTGCCCACGTCGAACGTCCGCTTGAGCGAGTCGTCGACCGTCGACAGGATGAGGTTCGCGCTGAGCAGGAGCTTGTCCGTCATCTTCGCTCGCTTTGCCGCACCGGGCGTGGACGCGCCAGACGCGGGCGCCGACGGCGTCGCTGCCTGGCTCCCCGGCTGCGGGGACTTTCCCCGCGGAGGCAGGGGAGGTGCAGGGCCTGGCGAGGGCGCAGCTCCAGCTCCCGGCGCAGCGTTACGTCGTGGCGGCAGAGGAGGTTTCCCGTCCGGCGCCGGGGCAGCTGAGGGCCCGGGGTACGGCGGAGGCGCATCCGCAGATACCGGTGGAACGGATGGGGCAGACGGAGCAGAAGACTGCGAGCGGGCTTTGCCCTTGTCTGAGGCGCCGACCGCACGCTTGATGAGGCCCTCCACGATGTCCACGGTCTTGGAGCTGACCTTCACGGCCTGCCCGCTGATGGCATACGCGCGCGACAGTGTCTGGTGCGTGCGCGGGTGCGAGAGGAGCAGCAACGCGCGCGGAGGTGGAGGGGGCGGCGTGCCGTCCTTGGTCTGCGTCGGTGCTGGGGCGGAGTTGTTGATGTAGTAGTTCGTCGCAGAAGTGAATCCACTGAGCAAGAGAGACGTAGAAGTCGATATGGCTTGACTGGGACAGCAGCTTACTTCAGAGTACTCGGTGCAGCGGAGCTGTAAACTCACCTGATCATAGTAGCAGACTTGGTCATCCAGTCCTGATCCTCAGGAGGAATTGCCCTGACGAAGATCTCCCTAGCCTCGTCCAGCTCGGACGTCTCGTCCGTGTAAGGCACTACGCTCGTCCCCGCGCCCGTGTACGCATCGTACATGTCCGGAGGTAGCTCCAGCATGACCGGGGCAGGCTCGCCGTCCTTGCCTTTGGCGTCGCCGGCGAGCGCAGGATCCTCCTTGATGTTGACCTTGTTCGGAAGCTCCCCAACGACCTCCTTGGTTTGCTCGTCCATCAGCACCAGCCTCCCGCGCAGGTCCTCTGTCGGCAGCTCCCCCTGCGCCGCTTCGGGCTGTGGCGCGTGCTGTACGTCGGCATGCCAATCGAAATCCGCATACTGTCCGAGCATATGGTCGAAGGCCTCGACGGTCTCCGCGCGATGCGGGTCTGGCCGCGATGGGATGGGAACCGTGAGGCGGATGAACGAGGGCTCTTGGTCGGCTGAAAGCCCCTGGGTATCGGAGTGGAAGGTATACGTGCGTGTGCCATCCTGCTCGATGAGCAGCGATATTGACCGCGCGGGGTCGATTGGCAGCTCGAGGGACCCCAAGCGCAAGACGAGGATGAGCGAGCGGTCGGATGCGGAGAGCGAGGCGGCGAGTGGAGCATCCTTGTCTCCGTCGTTCGGTGCGAGCGTAACGCACTCGAGCGCGAGCGTGCCGCTCTCGGTCGCGGTGGACGTTGAGAGCGTTACTTGGGGTATGTGCAGGAGTACGAAGGCTTCAGGGTGCGTCGTCATGGTGGTAGAGAGTAAACGTGCGGCGGAGCAATGTCCCTTATGACATACCTTAAGTAGTCTGGCCAAGCGAAGATGTCATTCATATCCGTCCCGTCTTCCGGTACATACATACAATTACATAGTGAAGCTTCACGATTAGGCTGCTAGATACGAGCTGAGAGATCGTGTTGACGTTGTGATGCTAGCGCTACAGAAAGGATACACATACGACACCAACGGAGCTATCTCTCCGACCAGGCAGGCATGGCGTGAGTCCTGTCAGGATCGAGGTGCGCGAAGTAATTACGTTGAGGGATTTTCGGCGGAGGGGCGAGGGTGCAGGTTACGGGTAGGACACTCGGCCAGGAAGGTTCAACGATCTTGACTTCGTCCACCGAAGAACTTTGCGCTTCCGCGTCAGACGTATCCAGCTCTAGCATGAGATCAAAGATCCCGTTTTCTGCTGCGCGGAGGCCCATCATGCGAAGAGCATACAGAGATATGCGACCTTCTCCTGGCCCCAATGCAAGATGCTCGAACGCTGGATGAGGTTCCATAGCGGACACTTCCTAGGTACAGTAGCGAATCAGTAAATTCGCGACCGCATACAGAAAGGCAAACGCACATCGTAGTACCGCGTGATCACGGCAGCGAGCGCGACCGAGAACTCGAGGCGAGTGCATGGTCTTCTCCTTCGACTCTTGCCTGCACAACGGAAAGTGACCAGGACAGATCGTGCTGGTTCATGGTCAGGGTACGCGGGCCACTGGAGAGCCCTCGGTCAGTCTCTGCGGGCACAGCGGCCTCTTACCGCAGCAACAGCGGGGGATCACAGACAGGATACAGCTCAACACTGACCTTGATCCGTACCCATATATTGTCCTGGTAGTAGTTGTCAAACACCACCCCCTTCGGCGAATGCATGTTCTTCTCGATCGCGCGCCGTCCCGACAACAGCGTCTTGACCGGGAACCCCTTCTCCTGGCTCGCAGTCATGAACTCCAAGTCGAATCTATGGTCCACAAGCGAGTCCGGGTCGACGGGCAGATGCTCAAGCTCGCGCGGGGGAGTCGCGCGGAGGGGAATGGGCGGCGATTTCTCGCGGAGCTGCTGCTCTTCCCACTCCTTCCTCGCGGCGTGCTGCTTGTCGCGGATGCCGGTGACGTACTTGTTGAAGATGCGCTTGCGGAGGTCGCTGTTCCACCCGCCCGTCGAGAGTTTCATCCATTCGTCCTCCCGGTGGTACCACAGGTACTGCTCCTCCCCCAGGACGGGCCGCTCGAGCCTCCATGTCCGGCCGTACGGGTAGGGGTTGTAGTGCGGGGGCGGTGAGGTGCGCGTGTAGCGCGACGAAAGGTGTGTGGGGCGATCTTCGAGGGCGGAGAGTAGCTCGGAGGAGGATGCTGAAGCTGTGGGAGCCGTATGGAGGAACGATGTCAATGTTGGCTTCCAGGTGGAAGACGAGTCATTCTCGGGGTCGGGGTCAGCGGCGGGGGCGGGGGCGAAGGCGAAGGCCATGCGGGAGTCGACAGGGAGATCGTGAATCTGGTTCCATTGAGCCATAGCACTATGTAGTCGTCGGTGGCGGCAGATGGTGGTCAAGGATAAAGAGCAAGCCTAGGCGGTCTGCCACTGCGCTTAGCTGCGCTTCCGACAGTCGATCTATCCTCTACACCACCATGGCCGTGAATCCAGACGAAGATACCGAGTTGTGAGTACGCTTCATCCTTGTCCGCGATGTTGCTCACATCTATGGAACAGTAATGAGATCCTGCGCAAGCACGGAGTCCTACCGCCGAAGCCTGAGGCACCTCGTACACCTTCACCTCCTCCCCCGCCTACGCTCGAAGAGAAATACGCGAACTACTCCGCTTCTCAGCTCAGGGAACTTGCAGAGGAGGCCCCCGATGACGAGACAGAGCGCATCCTCGAAGTGCTCAGGCGGAGACGGTTGCAGGAAGCCAGGAAAGTGGAGATGGCGCGCTTCGGGAGGGTATATCCTATCTCACGAGAAGACTATACCCGGGAGGTCACTGAAGCCAGCAAAGTGAACGAAGAGGGCGACGAGCAGGAGCGTGGAACTGGAGTGGTCGTGTTCCTCTACAAGGACGGGTACGCCTGCTCGTGGTCACCCCTGTCCCTTCTGACCATCCCTCGTGCAGTATCCCGCATAGCGATCGCGCGAAGAACTTTATAAACATTCTCGCACAACGATACCCACACACCAAGTTCGTCTCGATCGTGGGCGACAAATGCATACCGAATCTCCCCGACGTGCGGTTGCCCATGCTCATCATCTACCGGAAGGGCGAGGTGCTGAACCAACTTATTGCCTGGGGTGCTGACCGCGAACGGCGCGTCGAAGGTATGTCGGTCCGTGCGATACATGTGCGCAGTCCATGCTGAGTTCCATGTCCGCTCCGCAGAACTCGAGGCGGTGCTCATCCTTGGAGGCGCAATCATCCCGCAAGTCCCTAGGCCACTAGGCGAAGATAGGGACGCGGATTCAGACATTGACGACATTGACGATGACGATGCCTCTTCACGCATGCGTTCGGCCAGCACTCGAACGAATGTGCCGGCACCGAAGAACTTAAGGGGCAAGAAGGATGACGATTCAGATTCGGACTTCGAGTTCGACTTATAGTAGTGGATGATACGTTGATACACCGGGCAGTCCTAACACATGTAATCTGTAGCCTTACGATGACGCTGTAACCACATTGCCTATACATAAGGTACGGCCTCCAGAACACGAACACAGCGAAGAAGTGAACAGACTATGTATCTTCCAACACCGACCCTCACGATGACAGAGTCGAGAAGAACATCAGCCCCGATGTCCTGGTCGGAAGAGAATGTCATCGTCGTCGCCGGGCGGAAGACGAGACTATAGGCCGATCCGCCAACGTGGAACATCCCAATCTCCTGGCCTTGTGCTACCGTGTCTCCCTCCTTCAACTCGTCAGAGACCCGTCACAACTGTTGTGGTGCGACAGCGGAGTACTTATAATGAGACTCCTGAAGGGGCTCTTGTACAGACAGGGGAACGCATGCTGAAGGAGGTTCATGACGTACAAGCTGAAGTGTAAGGGACCACTAGGTCATGGGCCACTACGGGAAGGAAATACAATGATTTGAAGTGGTCTGTACAATGAATGATCAGTGTACGGCACAATTATGAAAAGTGTGCAGTACCATCGTCGCGAGCGTAGCGTACAGCTATTATCATTGTTGTATCATTGTATGGCACACCGATAATGGTTGTGTCTAACACTTCGGTAGGACAGATCGCGGCGTATTATACAATGATTATCGGTGTTTGCGACAGCGATGACAAGCGTGCGCCGCACGCTTTAGGACCGTTTCGGACACTCGGGGAGGTGTTGTATGCAGTCATTACAGGTGTCCTCTTGCATTTTTAGTACCGTGATTCACGTCGTGCAGGCGCACGCACACCTGGTGCAGAATATGACATATATTGACAGGCGAACAGCGACGTATATACATGCCCTGTAAGGACGCGGTATGCAAGAATACGAGGGGGTAGGGGAGAGAATGGGGAGCGAAGCGATGAACTTACGAGTGTCGCGCACCACCTCTCACCAACCTCTCACGGTCCTCGAGTCCTCCGAGTCGAGTCGCTTGAGTCTTCTTCCCTGCGGCGTTCACGGCCGCCACATCGACGTTATACTTCGCGCGCGAAGATACTGATACCGCTGTGTCCGGTTTGCGTCCCGCAGGCTGCATCAGCGCCCTGACTTGCATTGGCCCTTCGCGGACATCGTCAGCAAACCGCTCGTGTACACGCGCGATGCTCACCTGTCAGTAAACCGGGGGTCTCTGCCCAGTTGCGTTGCCTCGTACCGTCGTCATGCATCCTCGCTCGATCTTTCGATCGCTGCTGTTAACCATCCCCAAGCTTTGCTCAGCCTCCCCCCTATCGCGCGCCGTCGCGCTGATCTCCCGTCCATCCAACCTCCATCTCGGCGTGACCGACCGGCTGATGTAGCTTGCTACCAGCTGCTGCACCTTCCCTCCGCCACCACCCGCGCTCTCACCTGCACGTTCTGGCCTGATGCATCGACCTTGAACTCATTGCATCGCTCTTACAATGGCTGCGTGATCTGGGACTCTCGTCCTTGGCCGCCTGCCCGTGACCTCTCTCTTCCCGAACTTCATCCCTGCTTACGCCGCGGCCCGCATCACGCACCATATGCGCTTGTGTCTGTGTCTGTCTCCCTTTGGGGCCCTGCCTTCGTCCTGCAGTCACACCACTGGTCCACTCACCGATGTGCGTGTACGCCCCGCGGCCGCCCTCTCACAGCATCATGCCTGACACAGCGTGCGCATAAAAAGACACGTACCTCGAGTTCCGCATCTCACTTCTCCGGCGTCTGAAAGCCCCTGCCCATTTTCAGACATGACTATATGCGCATACAGTCACCTAAAACAACACCGACAGTTAGCTGCTGCGTCCTGTGTTCGACTGCGCGGCGTACCTGAAGACTAGATAGTCTACACCTGCGCGTGCGAACAAGCACCGAGCTGCTGGCTATGTCCCGTATCCTGCGCATCCGTGGACTTGATATGCGCGTCCATGTGCGTGTCGGCGGGAGCTGTGCGTCGTCGATGCGCTCTTTGCTCGCAGATTGCCGGAGTTTTTATTTTCAGCAGGTGAGACAGATATGATGCACCGCGAGGGAGATGGTGGTGGTAGAAGGTCAAGAGCAGCGGACTCCCGCGAGAGGCCAAGCGCTTAGCAAGATATGGCCCATGACATCATCATCGACCTTCATCCGTAAACGGCAACCCCAGCGCCAATCTGCTTAGCTGCGGCCTTTAGGTACCGTAAGTACAGGTTACTTACTTGCACTTCCCTCCGAAAAACACACATCTAGCTACGTGCATGGTCGATCCGGTATTTGCAGAAGCTACACACAAGAACAACACAGTAAGTAGTCTCATTGAGACCTTGCATCGGTCACGCCGCGTGCTTAGCTCGCAGTTGTTTCCAACACTTGGAATCATTGTATTCGGATTGTAATGTACCATACAATGATTCACTAGTGTATCGTACACTGATTCGATTAACACTTTTAGAAGCTGTGCTATACAGCGCTAATAAGTGAACACTGATTAGAAGTGTGACTACAAACAGTGTATGGTACAATGTTATCGGGCTTTCAATTGTGCCATACACTGATTACAAGTGTGTTTACTTCCCGTAGTGGGGCGGGTCATCGACATCTGATCATATTGTATTCCCGTCAGCAATCCCTGCAGGTTCACCGAGTCTCGTAAGTCAATGTAGGCCTGTATCGGAAGCAACACGTCAAGGAATACCGCGCTGCGCTCCTCATCGAAGATATCCTGCGGAACGACAACTGAGACACAGCAGGTAATCCAAAGGCTGGTGAGAATCAACAGCTGGATCGGCATTCGCATCTTCACCGCGGCGACGGCGAGGTCGAGACGACGATGCTGACCCGGGATGTAGCTCTTCCAGTCATCGAGGATCGCCTTCCATGTCCAGCAACCCCCCGAGCGCACGAAGGTCCCGGGACACGCCTCGAGGTTCACCGGGAACATGACCTCCTCGGAGGTGTTCGTCCGTAATGGGAAGCCTTCATTGATACTCCTAGTGCAGAACCCCATCATGTCCTCGAGGATGAGCCGTCTCTGCTCCACTGTGCCGGGAGTGGGTGCCAAGGGGGTCTGAAGCGGGTAGAACTCGAACTGGAAGTGGTTGGTGCCGGGGACTTCGTACTGAACTACGAAGAGCTGGCCGATGTACTGCGGATACTTTCTGATGAACGCGCGGTGGGCCTCGTCGCGCAAGACCGCGGTCTGTGCCCACATACGCGTCTCGTTCCGTGCGTATGCGTCCAAATCATGGAATGTCTGGGAGACTACCCCGAAGCGCGTGGCGGGGCTGCGGTGCTTGTGCGTAGAGCTGGACCAGATCGCCTGGACGCGCAGGGAGAAGCGGAGGAGCATAGGGAGCTGGGAGAACGGCACGTCGGGATTCGCGTCGCGCTGTAGTTGTCGTTGCAGGGTGATGATCATCCGGAGAGCCCATTCATTCGCGTCCAGAAAGTCTTGGAGGTCTTGCGAGAATGTGGCCAGGGACGGGTAGTCGTAGCGAGCTACGGCCGCATCGTGCGCAGGAGTTCCAGCCCGACATAATGGTCTAGATATGTCCGAAGGTCAGTATATGCGTGTGTAGAGTCGCCGCAACCACCAACTTGTGACGAGGCCACTGGGCCTTCTGACATTCGAGGCTACAGTAGACGACGGTAGAGCAGCCGCCACACTTCCTCAAGCTCACGCCGGCTGTCTGTGGTTTGAAGCACTTGTTGCAACGGCGTAAAGCGTCACCACTGCCGACGGTGTTCTGCGTGGTCTCGTCGTCAGGGGAGTCCATGAGGGCAGGTAGAGTGGTCTGGGAGGATTAGTCTCGAAGCTACGAAGGGAGTGTAAGAGCGAGCATCGGTGACTGGACCGTAAACACCGCGGACTCCGAACGCTACACGTGAACGCAAGGGGGCTGATCACGCAGAGAATCATCAAGATCTATTCGTAGGATCGTATCTCATGATTCTCATCCTCCACGACATCCCTGCTTGTTCTCTCGTATGTGCAGTGGTATAACCATGTCAAGAAGCATCCCACTGCGCTCGGTAGCGCACCACCTGGAACGGACCAAGAGCTGCCATGTCCATGTGGAGACGACAGCAACGTGCCCGCCTCGTCGACTAGAGATTTCCTCGAAAGATATGGTCGCTCACGGATGGAAGGCATCCTGCGATATGAGAACGGAAACGCCACTCGTGAGACGTAGAGTGCAGAGGATCAGCTGGGGGCAAGAGGGAGGCGCTAATATAATTGCAGACCGGAGGTACCAAAAGTGCAGTAAGCCAGTTTCCGGGGACCCCCTCCCCCCTCTACCGTGGGAAATCGCCATATATGGTATGTTTTCCGCATGTTTCATGACATGAACTACTGGAATGGGATGGTACACCTTCATGGCTTGCTCAAAGCTCTACGGATGGTCTTGGGGAACATATACGCACCCAATGCAATGGCAGCTCATGCCCGGCTGCCCATTTCAGGTTCTTACCCACCTCGGCTTGTCAAGCGCGCGACTCCCAATATGGCACCACAGACGCCCGAGAGCTGGTCCCAACATCGGAGAGGGGGTCAGCAAGGTTCATAAGGTCCCTCAAACCTTTGATAAGCCCGTAAAAATGTCTATAAACATTGTTGAGGCCTAGTATATGCCAGGTATATATGTTTTGAGCCTCTGCAGGCCATGTTCGGATGGACTACCAAAAGTGCATTAAGGACCCCCGGACCCCCTCCCCCCTCTTCCCACGGTTTAATATTTATTCAGCGCCTCCCTCTTGGCTGGGGGACCGGCATCCGGGTCTTCATTTCGGCGACTGCAAGGTCGAGATGGCGATGCTGACCCGGGTTGTAGCTCTTCCAGTCCTCGAAGATCGCATGCCATGTCCAGCGTCGCTCCGAACGCACAAATGTTCCAGGGAACGCCAGGATGCTGAAGGCGTCCCCCGAGACCTGCATCCGCATAGGAAAGCCGTGATTGATGCTCCGCGTGCAGAAATCCGCCATGTCCTCGAGGACCGGCCGCCTCTGCTCTGGGGTGCCGGGAGCTGGCGCGCTGGGCGGAGGGAGCGGGAAATGATCGATCACGCCAGCATTGGTCCCAGGGACTGTGTATTCGACAGCGAACAAGCCACCGGTGTCCGGTGGACAACGCTGGGTGAACGCGCGGTTGGCCTCGTCGCGCAACGCGCCAGACTGCCCCCACCAGAGCTCGTTTTCGCGGGCGTATGTGTCTATGTCGTTGAAGGTGTGGGAGAGAAGCGCGAATCGGGTGGCGGGATTACGGCGTTTATGCGTGTCGGACGGTGTGGTCTGGCAGCGGAGGCGGAACTGCAGCAGTCTTGGAACCTCGGAGACAGGGATATCCGGGTTTGCATCGAGCTGGAGTTGCCGCTGCACGGTAATGAGCATCCGGATTGCCCATGTATGCGCGTCCAAGAAGTCCTGGAGGTCGCGAGTGAACGCGCTCACGGACGTGTAGCCATAGCGCGCCACAGTGGCAGCATCTTCAGCAGTCCCGGAGATGCACGTCGGTCTGGATAGGATCGACATAAGAAATATACACGCGCAGACTCGGCCAGACACCTACTTGTGACGGGGCCATTCTGCTTTCTGGCATTCGAGGCTGCAGTAGACGACTTTGAAGCAGCCGCTGCATTTCCTCAGCTTCACGCCGGTTGTTTCCCGCTTGAGACAGTGGCTGCAGTGTCGGAGAGAGTCTCCGCAAGCCGGGTGCTGCAGGACAACCTCGTCCGGGCCCATGATAGCCAGGTGTGAAGTTTGAAAGACAAAGTAAAAAAAGAAGGGTTTATGAGGGGCACGGGCCACCTGCGCGACTGACGACTCGTCCTGATCTCCTAAGACTAACTCGGCACGCCCTGCAGGTTGCGGAATTGCTTCCCTGGCCAGTCAAGGGCGTATTATACCAGGTCAATCCACTCCTTACGGAGCGGGCGACTCCAGGTAACCAAGTTTTCTGGAGGGGACGGTCTTGAACCAGCGCACAGACGACTGAGTCCGTTGGAGCTTTAGACCACCTCACATTCCCGGTTTAGGGCCATTACAGCCACTGCACCATTGTACCATGCCTGGGTTGGTAAGTAAATAGTCCATACGACAGTTTCTCGTACACTAGCTCACAACGGCGGCCTCTGCCACAGAGGCGGTCCTCATCATGGACCACGTTGACGAGCCACGTTCGTTCGTTCCCGTCGCTGGGTCTGGCGATCCACACGGATAAGGTCGCTCGTCGCTGCCGTCTCTCTCGCATGTCTCTTCTACTTCTCCCCATCGTCGAGGTCTACAGGCTGATCCTGCAGCCGGTCGCACCCTTCACCTGGTTCGGCGTACAGCTTAGTACGCTCGATGTCGTTGCCGCAGTTCGTCTGTGTGTCGCGTTGCGGCAGATCAGGGAGAAGCTCAGGCAGGACCACGTTATCAAGCTGAAGACTGTGCATGCGAACGAGAAGGAGAAGGCGGTCGCCATCCCCGAGGTCGAGGAGCGGTCCTTCGTACGGGATGCGGCCGCGGCACTACTGGTGGTATACGGGGGAGAAGCCGTAATGGGTGCGTCTCACATCATATCGAGCACTCTGAAGCTCACTGATGGGCTGTATGCGTACCCAGCTCCGGCCCTGGCGATCCCTCCGTCTTTCATGTACTCCGGTGTAGTACCGGCGTTCTACACTGCCGTACAGGCAACAGTGGACAAGCTTCCCTGGGTCCCTGCACCGTCTCTAGGGCTCGAGGCGCCCTTGGCACTCTTCGACGGCTTCAGCCGTGCATACCTTCTGTGCAACCTTATCCCGCCGATGGTCCTCAAGCACACTTCGCCCGACATCAGCAGTAACCCGTGGACTCTACTGCTCACGTCCTTGGTACGTCACGTTTGTCCTGTTTGATACACATGTCCTGATGGGCCAAAATGCAGCTGACGGCCAACGGCGGGTTCTTCTTCACGAACATGTTCTCCTTCTTCCAGCCCTACCCGCTGAGCCTCACGACCCCAACCGAGTTCCTGCCGTACGGCTGGACGACCACCGATTTGTGGTGCGCGCCCTTGATCACAGGGCTGTATGCGTTCCTCACCCATGCACAACCATTTTGGGCCGACGCGCACTCCGTCGCACTCGGTTGGCTCGGCACGTCGAGCGGGGCTGAGAAGATCGCTGCAGTAGACCCGGAGACCGCACGCGCAGTGTGCGCAGTGGTGCTCGCGACGCTGTTCTCCACACGGGCGGCGAAGAACTTTGGCCCCGCGGCGGCGGAGCCCAAGACGAAGATCCAGTAGAACAGCTTAGACATCAGGCACTAGCACTCAATGTCACGACCCGCATGATATACTATAGACTACACATTCACGGAGCAATGCTACGACTTCCGAATAGCCTTCAGCCTCCTCTCCATCAGCGGAAGTTTGTTCGTCCCCGTTGCGGCAACCCATTCTGGGTCGCGCTCAGGATCCTTGACGAGCGGCCTCCACTTCCACACGGAGCCCTGCTTCTCGAGGTATCCCGGCACCATGTGCTTATCGCCGACGTTCTGGGGCCTGAAGACGATGCCGAGGTTCATGACCTTGGTGTCGCGCTGCATGAGTATGCGCTCCTCGGCTGGGCTGCTTTGAAAGTTTGGCTGCTTGAACATCGAGAAACACTCGACCTTCATCGTGGTCGGGACAGCCTGGAAGAGGACCATGAGGACCCCGGCCCACAGCGGGTTGCCCCGGTCCTTGTCCTTGAGCCGCTGCCGGTAGCTCGCAGACGACTCCCACAACGCCCCGAGCTGCGGGTAGTCCGCTACGAGGCGCGTGAGCGGGATGAAGGCGCATGTGCGGACCGTGAACGCGCGCGCCGGGTCGATATCCGTGACGGCCTGGCCAGGACCGGGCGGGTTGTACTTCATGGCGATGAGGAGGACCCGCGTCTCCTTCCCCTCGGCGAAGAAGTTTTCGACGCCGCCGTCGAGATACATCTTGGAGTTCATGTACGCCCAGAGCGTCGGCCGGTGCGCCTCGACGAAGTCCCGGATGAGGGCCTGGAGGACCTGCCGCTGCTCCATCTCGGCGAGTGCCTCGAGGTCCCCTTCGTTCTGCGCGGCTTCGGCGATGGCGTCGAAAATTGGCCAGCCGCTGTCGGTCTGCATGAAGTGGCAGATGTCCCTGGATGCGGCACAGCAGCAGGGTCAGCATGTGTCGTGCGCAACTATCGCGGAGATTACTTGCTTGTGGTTCGGCCATGCGGCGCGCTGGCACTCCTCGCTGCAGTAGATGGTCATGTTGCAGCCGGTGCATTTGCGGAAACGTTCGCCTTTCGCTGCTGCTCGGTCGCACTGACGGCACAGGGCGTCCTTGTTGCGAACCCGTAGCTTTTCCCCGTCGGCGCCGCGGAAGACCGTCTGCATAGGTTGTGTGTCGATAGGCATGGTGTGGTTCAATGTAGTATGGCCAGCGGTCCGGACAAGAATCGCGCGAAGAGGGTTGAAACGAAGTTGCACGAGCATCACCGAATCGAACATCCGCCGATAGAGGTATATCGAGTTTCATATGGGTCTATCGAGCCGTTATTGTGTTGTCGGGGGACGACGGTGTATTTTATATAGTCGTATTCGTCTGTAGGGGTCTATAGAGCGGCGCACACGTAGTTATAGACGTCTACAGATCCTCGCAGACGGCGCGATAGACGGCGATAGACAAGGGCGGGTACCATGGCAGGGGTCTGTAGACCTTGGTAGAACAGAGAACAGATTGATTGGAACCGACTACGCTAATCGAGTAGCTCAGGTAAAGTAAGTAAGGTTACTAATACCTCGCCGGCCCATAAATGAAAGAGGCATAAGTACCCTGGCTGGTCCAGCTGGTCGCTCAGCTGCCGGTTCGAGCAGTCGAACCAGCAGACAAATGAACTGAACCAATAGATCATTTGAATGCAAGTACAAGTACAACTGATAAGCGCTAAGCAGACGTTCAAACACTACTGTAAGAACCGTAATTACGTAATCACAATTGCGAGTCAATCCTTACTTACTTTACCTTGTCTCCTCCTCATGAGTCAGCCTCACGCACACCCTGGGCCTCGACGGTACTTAGTCAACGTACTCAACGGCTGGTTAGAGCGTAGAATGCAGATGAGAGGAGGTGGGACACAGTACTCACTGATGAGTATAGGGAGCTCCTAGAACAGTTGCAGGTTAGTAGTCAACACATGAACATTTCCGTCGCCGCAAGCTGCGACTCGGACGCACTGCCACTATGACTTACAAGATGACATGTACTTACCTTGTCATTTTATTGCAAACACTCACCGATAGGAAGTCGTGCTCTCGTCTGCGAGAGATAAGTGATCAGGATGTTGCCCCCGCAGATTGAAGGACTCGGGCTGAGGCCGGAAGGTTGTCGCACTCGGAGATGGTGGGAGATGTGGTGGGAAGGGAACAAGTTGCGGAGGAGCGATGGAATCGTCATCGCGGCTTATATCAAGTGGATACCTTCATTCTAAAAAACCAACCCTGGGAGGTTCGGACGCGTCAACAAACGCGTCTTGTTGACGCGTCCGGAGGTCACGAGGTCGAAGGTTCCATACGTTGAGTCCGGTCCGAAATCCATGGGCCAGTGGTAGAACTCTACCGGGTCCATTCGCCGACGACAAGATCCTGTAGGGGGCTATAGGAAGTCGCAGACCTCGACAAAATCCTATAGACGCGTATCGTCTTCAGTCTTCTCTGTTGACCTCTACAGTCATCTGCAAGTCCTCCATCGCCGTCTATAGGCGTCTATAGGCAAGTGCTCGATTCGGTGATGGACTCGTATAAGAACGCGAGATGGTACCTTCCGTGTATGGTAATGAGACCTCTCCAGCCGACGGCTATTATTTGTGCCACGGTGCACTGGGTGTAGTGGCCAACCCCCGCGGCCGAAGGTGTGAAACACCCGATGAACGACTTATGACGGTACGACACAGTCGACGTTCTTGTAGACAAGGTCATGAGGGACATTCCTTCATAATCAATAGAAGTTACTGGCCGGTACGACACAAGGGCTGGGTACGAACTTGAAAATTCGCTCCAAGTACAAATCCACTGATAGCGGGTGAATATGATGTACATGGAAAGGGAGCGACGTGACGGGGAGAAGGAACAGGCTAGATGCGTGTAAGTTTGAGGATCATCTCGGGCTTCGTACTCTCCTCGCCCATGGTCGGATAAGTGACCGCAGAGGCGTTCCACGCGATCGGCTTGTCCGTCAGCTCGAACTTGAACTTCGACAGAAGGACCGAAAGGACGACCTCTGGATCTTCTCGTTAGCTGAGACTCGCGCGGCCAACCGGACGACTCACTCATCTCTAGCTGAGAGAACTTGAACCCGCTGATAATGATAGCTCGCGTGGTCAGCATGCCATTTTGTTGCGGTACATATCAGTACTCACATGCAGGATCTGCTACCACCAGAAAACGTCATCCTGAAAGAGCTTCAGATTCATGCGCGTCAGACAAACCCAATGGAACAATCTCACAGGTTCGAGTACACGCCCGGGATCCGTGCTTCGTCAAGCTCTTCAGGGAGCTGCTCAGTCCAACGTTCCGGTCTCCATTCCATTGCATCTTCGCCCCAGAGGGCTCTGTTGCAGTTGCTGGCCTGCAGATTAGGAAGAATGCCCGTGCCTTTCGGAACGAACAGTTCGTGCATCATGGACCCGTCCTTGCCCCGCACGGGCCAAGTCAGAGGCAGCACAATATCTTTAGCAGCCCTGCGTGCACCAACGTGATCAATACACATATACTCGTAGCTCATCGGAACATCGACTTACCGGCGCACAATCAACATCACAGGTGCGTACAGTCGCAGAGTCTCACGACAGACTGCGTCAAGGTAGGGCAGTTTCACGAGGTCGTCGTAAGATATGTCAGCTCCCACGTCGGAAGCCGATGAACCTCGAGCCTCCCGAATCTCCGCGCGTAGCTTCTCTTGCTCTGCAGGATGCTGCGCGAGCAGATGCAAGATGCGGGAGAGCGCGTTCGACGTAGTGTCCATTCCCGCGAGTATGAACACCCTGAGGGGAATGGCAGTTATCATCATGCGTACAAGGACGCTCAGAAAACTCGGACGCACGACATCTGGGCGACGAGCTCTTCATTGGTCAGCTTCTCCGCGTCCGATGCAGTCGTGTTGTCCCTGACTGGTCGCAGATCAGAAGGAAGAACGGAAGGTCAGAAAGACGGGCTTACGAAGAACACTCATGATGTCCTTGCCCTCGCCTACTCGCTGAACCAAGTCGTCGTCGCCTTGTAGTAATGCGGTCTTCTTCTCGTCAACAATTTCCTGTGAACGCCGTTCCATCGTATCCGATATCGCGATCATGGTTCTGACGTTTGCAGAAGGAAACTTTCGCAGAAGCATGCGGATCGCGGCTTCCGGCAGGTAGTGAGAGATCCACGGGATGATGACACCGAACAATGGGATACGGCTCAACATGGGACTGTCGCAGCAGTGTTTCTTGAGCAATCAACATGATAGACCGCGCTGAGGTACGCACAAGAACAGCTTGATGGACTCGCCGTAAGAGTCCGACGAGTCATCGACGAAGTTGTCGAACGAATATCCGAGACCGGCTTGACCGAGCATCTCCAGCGTCGTGCGTGCCATCCATCCATTGACGTCAACCTCTTCAGGTTGCTTGTCGACTCGAACCTCGATAGCCCCCCTCAACTGCCCGCATCCTAGTCAATGAGAAGACGGGCTCAAAAAGACAGGAAATGCGGACCTTGTGAGCGATGTCGTAGAATATGTGCGTCATGTGGCGAAGATGAGCAGCAGAGAAGACCGGATTGAGCATCTTGCGCTGGCGTCGATGTTGGCTGCCTTCAGTCGTCAGAAGCCCAGGGCCAAGTAGCAGAGGCAGATCGCTGGTTTGAACATAAGCTTGGTTCGCAGCATCTGTACGGGAGAATGTGTACTTCGAAGGAGATAGGTCCTTGGGAAACTGCTCAACGTCCTTGATGAGGATGCTGTGCAGCGCTTTGGGGTCGTACACATGCAACATCCGTGTCTAGCGAAGGGACGTGATCTCAGCCTGCCTTGTTTAAGCACCAAACTGCCCAAGAGAACTTACGCCTAGAACACTCCGCAGTACCGATGCGGGTCCGTATGTTTCCGCAATGTGGTTGATTCGTTTCCAGGCGTCCCTGGTAGTCAGCTCTGGAAGGTTTCCTACTCGGCGTCCATGGTCAGTCCGATCCCGACGCAGTGTCCTGGTCACATACCAAGAAGAAGGGTACCAGACTGAGGCCCCGGTAGGTTGTCAAGAGGAGATCGCACGATGTATTCGCGGAGTAGTTTCCATAACGCAACAAGTGCGATGGCACCAATCAGAGCTACCAAAGGTGATATGGCCATGTTTCAGTGAGAGTTGTCCAGTGAGTCGTGACTGGTAACTAGGAAGACGAGAACATTGATATACAGATTGCGCGCGGACAAAACATGATTAGGCCGAGGGCAAATCGGCGGCGTGTTAGGGCCGGTCTTCCTGAGCCTTGGGTAATCGCGATTCGAATACGAGTCGACGTTACCGGAGAGCTCCCACAGCGAAGCCTGCGCAGTGCGCACGACCGCTGCGCGCACACAACCGACCCGTGCCTGGCCGATGGACACATACAGTCGACGCGTTCTGCGCTCCTTGCCCCGACATGTCAAGGAGAGCGGATCGCTGCGAATCGTCGCGGCTCAGGCTGGCGTCCGATGTTAGCGTAAGTCAGGAACCGATAACGTGTCGCTGCGCCCGGTGCTAGAGTTTTGTGAGCTCTCATGCTTCGTTGCTGGGTTCGTGTTGAATGTCTACACTGTGTAGTCTTGTGTAGTACACAATGAAAGCGGCGGTTGGCCGTCGAGGGCGATAATGTCATCAATGGCGCGTGGAAACGCTCACCTGCAGCCTCACAGAGATCTTCGCCTATGTGCGCTGCCGCTCCGATATCCGTCGGCTGGGTACTTACTGCGTGGCGCAGCAGGACGCAGCACGGCACCATGCCGTGTCGTAACTGACTTTATCACCTGCGGTCAAGCCGTGTCGCATGAGTTGTGCGGCAGATGAAGGGCTGGTTGGGTTTACCAAAGCGATTTGGGACTGGAACGGGCTGATCACTGCTGATCATATATCTTATCCATGGTCGTTCTGTCATGCTTTGAGCGTCGAAGTGAACGTATATATGGGTCACACATGGGTGAAGGAAGACGCGAAGGGGAAAGGACAACAACAGATACCTCGCACACATGATCTCACACCAACGACGAGTTCTGATGACGTACATTCATCTTGTCCTGAATACGCAGTCAGGCTTCGTAGGTCTCGGGATGCTTTGCGAAGATGTTCTCCCGATTGAGCTTCTTCGGCGGCATCCTAGGGGGACTCGCGGGTCGGATGGCGAGCGCGACCTCGCGACCGAGCACGTCGGAAAATTTTGTGGATGGGAGACCGCAGAACTAGAAGATGACGAGCTCCACACCAAGTTCTCCCGAGTCGAATTTGCTGTACATCTCCCCGAGGTGCTGCCCTTGTTCTCCGGGTGGCCGGCTCGAATCGAGGCAGCGGCTTGGCGGATCTACGAGAACATGAAGCCGCTTTGGGGCTCAGATATGCCGTGCAGAGAGGGAGACTCACAGTTCGAGGGAGACGCTTCCATCCGTCAACGCTCATGTAGTACCCGGTCCGCTGCGCGTAGTACTTCCCGCAGTAGTCCCACTTGCGCTGGTTCCACCGGTCTGCGGGACCAGGAGAGTTCAGGAGGTGGAACGCATGGACGAGATCGAGGTTGGCGCTGTCGATGCTGGACATCCACGTGAAGCCGTGCGAGCCGGTGCGAATGGCGGTGATGCCGTACCCATTGAAGTTGTTCAACCAGATGAAGGGCATCTTCATCTCGTCGCGCGTGCCCAGGGCATCCGCCTACAGACATGTCCAGAATCAGAGAACGGATGGAAGTAAAGACAGGGAGTACGCATATCTACGTAGCGGTCTACGTCATGCGTACTGTAGGGCGGGTAGAGCGTCAAGCCCAAAGTGTGGCAGGTCTTGCGCAGCGCATCCACGGGGTAGAAGAGACGTCCGGGGACGTTCACGTCCACCTTGGTCAAGAGAGAAACGACCTCTCCAGCAAAGGCATGGCCGAAACCGGCTGAGTAAGTGGTGCGAAGTGCGGCAAGCCTGAGGGCGGCGGCTAGTAGTTGCTGGGGCGTAAGCTGCTGCCGCATTGACCTGGGATTGCGAGCAGAGGCGGCAACCTTGGAGTATGGACGACGGGGGAAATAACGTCTACGCAGGACGACATTGCGTTTCTGCTTCTCGACCCTCGACTTGAGCAACAGCTCCTGCAGCGGTTCGGCGCGGTGCGGACGACGGGCATTCGCGGCGTTGTAAGAGGAGAGCGGGGTGCGGGAGGGCCCCATGCTTTAGGCCTTCACATACGTGGTGTATAGTGTGTTACTCACCACGGGGGAATCTTGACCAATCCCAATCCCGGAGGCTGGCGAGGGGGCTGATGTTCAATCGAGCTCTTGCATTCGGGGCTGACCAGCCTGGAACCTTGTGCCTTCGACGATCTACCGAACATATTATGCATACATTCCAGATTACGATGTGGTCGAGAGTTGGCGAGTACGTCGTTTGGGAACCAGTCGCTCTGCTACAGATCCTGGGTATCGGAGTTCAAGTCCAAGCGCAGTACAACATCAGCAGTCCTCAATCTCGGAAAAGCAGAGCACCTCCGACTAAAGCCTGTCATGTTGACTGACCCATGGCTCGAGCCGAGAACTCAGCTGCAGAGGATCTCAGCTTCAAGCCCCAAGATTTGGTCGGAGGAAGTCAAACCCTGAGTCCGATGTCCAGGCTAGGATATAGAGACGTCCGGTCACGTAAGATCAACCAAAGCGATAGATTACCAGGCTAATGCAACAACGCGTCCGTGTAGAGTTCCTTGATGCTGAGGTGGTGGTGGTGGCAGGGACTCAAGTCGCTGCGGCCCGTAAGCGCGCTGCAACTCCTCACCTCCTCACCTCCTCTTCCTACCTTATGAATCTGATATCTCTGCTGGCTTCTAGATCCTCGTCTTGCTAATCTGCACCTTGGTATCAGACTGGTGTGCTGCTTGCCGCTTGGACGCCATAAACACAGTCGAGTCGACGACTGCCGCAGCCTCGGGATGAGGAGCTTGTCCTCCTTACTACTTGGATGGGGTCTGGTTACCACGCTTCTACTCGTCGATCCTAGCTATGCAATATGGCCGTTTTCTCCGAAAAGGTTCAGGGGGAATGCGCTCCTGGGTGCGGGAGCTATGGGTGTTGAGCCAGATGTGACGGTGATCGCATTCGGAGACTTCAATGGAGACCAGTTGTGAGTTCAGGAGTTATGTTTCGGATGGGGGGTACTTCTGAAGTCCTGACCGATGGTGAAGTCTGGATCTCTTGACGTTGGGACAAGACAGCCAAACGTTGTACATCTACCTGTGGGATCACGGTGAGTGCTTTACGACCCTCCCAGAGTTGCGTGATTCTGACTTACTGGCCAGAGAATTACGTATTCAAGAAGTCCGCCTCCTTCCGACATCCGCAACGGGTGTATAATGTTATACCTGGAGACTTCACGCAGGACGGGAGGTTGGATCTGCTCGTCTATGGCCAATCCTCGAAGACGAGCGAACTGTCCATCACTCTCTACCCCGCATTATCACAAGGAGGATTCAGTGAGTCCGGCCTACATCGTCTGGTCCCGAAATTGATTCACTGATACCACGGAAGACCTGAACACTGTCTCGGCCCCCGTTTCCGGCCTTGCGCAACCCATTCCTATGGACATGAACGGGGACCTCAAGATCGACCTCTTCGGCGTCACGTCCCAAGCATCGTCAGCGCCATTCAAGGTCTGGCGGAACGTTTGGAACTCCTCCGACCCTCATTCAGACATATTCAGCATGTACGTGATACGGAGGTGTCTCGCGCGTGTGGTTATGAGACTAATCAGGACTCCTGTACAGTGCAGACCCAAGCTTTAGCGGCGCGCAATGTACCTTGGCGAACCCTCACAGTAACGCCGCAGTTGACTTGAATGGGGATTGTCTTGCAGGTCAGTGAAACGGTCTAAGCAGGCAGCATGCAGGGCTGAGACGTGCGAGCTAGACATATTCCTCGTTTGCGAGAATGGTTCAGGTTCGAAGTTCTTTCAGATCTGGATAAACAACAAAGACAGCGGCTTCAAACTCGCACAGCAGGGCCCTCTTCCCACCGGTACTCAGACAGTCTCGTTTGCCGACATTGGTAGGTCGCCTTGCTTCCGAATAATGGAACCGGGCCGTTGCTCATCATGTCGTGCCAGATCGCGACGGTACGCTGGATATGTTCTTCGCCAGCTGCTCCTCTGTCTCGCCTGCGACGGGCATTGGGTCGACCTGTTCCATCAACATCGCGTACAACAAGCAGTTACCGCTATGCGCGTCCACCACACAACAAAGTGTTGTCAACGGCAAGCGCATATGTCGCCCGCCCGAAGACCTGTGTACCGCTGATGCAGAGTTCAAGTTCGACCTCAGTCCACGTGCCGATAACGAGGTATGTCAGTGCGACTACATCTTGGTTGTCGCTGACGATGCTGTTGTTCCAGGCATTTGTCCATATCCCTTTGTCGGATATTTTCCCTCCCACCTCCGACTCTCCGACAGCTCCAGGGCTTCTTGTCTTGGACACTACACAGACCCCACCCGTACCGGTCCCCATCAAGCTTGGCGACGTCAACCAAGACGGTTTCCCTGATTTCCTTGCGGTAGTTGTCTCCGGATCAGGGAAGCGTAGACAGCGCACCCCTCAGCTCGCTTTGTCTATTCCCTGTGCGAAGAATGTCGCCGGATGTAACGGGGATGGTAGTGGAAAGAGGGGATGGAAAGTTGTCAAGAAGGATGCGGACCCACTGCATGCCATTCAGGACGCCCGCTCTGTGGCGTTCTTGGACATGGATGAAGATGTACGCGCAATTGATGTGGATCCTGGCCGACTTACTGACCACCCACGCAGGGGACGCTGGACATCATGGTACAGCGAACTGGCGACCAGGACCAGGGGAACATTCTCTTCATTCAGAACAACTTCTACTACGACGCATTCTTCCTGAAAGCGATTGGTGAGATATTTTTTTTTTGCCGCGTGCCGAGTTCACTGACCTCGCTTCTGTAGTTTTGAATGGAGCCTGCAATGGCGGAACATGTCCTGCGGAAGATGGCGGCAAGAAGTATCATGTATGTATGTTTCCAATGCGACATACTATGTGCTCACGTCGTCGTAGCCCTATGGCGTCAGCTATTCGGGAGCGACCTACAAGTACACTGTTCTGGACACCTCTGGCCGAAGGTCAGCCGCACAAGGTCAGCCCAAAGCGTTCTGCGTTGTCAGCCGCGTATGGCTGACCTGATTGCTATGTAGTCGGACAGATGCCTCAAGCCGCGTACCAGTCGCTCCTCACGCCATACGTATACTTCGGCCTCGGCCGCACGAACAACTACATCGAGAACCTCTTCGTTGGCTCTACTAAGCATACTGATCAACACTACATCAACATGGAGGGTGTGATTCCGAACTCGAAGGTCGTCATCATTCCCCCAGTGGAAGGCGATTCGTGGAGGAAGGAACTCTACTTGCGCCCTGGAGAGTGGATACCCTGGGTGACGGTCACTGTCATTGCGGCGCTGATCATCCTCGCCATCATTGTACTTGTGCTTCATCTGAATGAGAAGGTGCGTTTCTTTTCTTTTCTGTAACGCCGAGGCTGACGATGCTGATCCGGACCTTGTCCGTCCGCCAGAGGGAAGACGAGCTCGAGAGGAGACGAGCGTCCCACCACATCAATTTCGACGCTTTATAGTTACAGTACAGACATTGTCTTCCGGATTGTACATTGGTATTGGTCTTGCCTATCATCGAGCACGCTATGTATACATCAACTTATCCTATGAGCACTGCAATATTGTACACATCACGACATAGATGGCGTGACTGACTAGTTCAGGAGCACCCACGCAGCGCCCGACTTCTCCACCCTGCCCTCGCCGACGAGCTTGTTCAGGTGCAGCTCAACACTGTGTGCGGCGGGGGCCCAGAGTTCCTTGGGGTACTTCGCATAGATAGTAGCGACGATTGCCTCGGTCGTCCACCCATCCTCGCTGAAGCCCTGGATGTTGGCGGGGACCGGCTTGCGGAGCACCGCGACGATTTGTTCCTCGCGCTCGACGCGATGCTTGAGGTACGTAGTGACCTTCCCGAGGCCGTCCTTGACAACGGGCCCGTGTCCGGGGTATACGACCTCGTATGTCTGCTCTCCGTTCGGCCCCTTGCCGTAGTCAATCATCTTCTGGAGACTGGCCATGTACGGCCCGAGATCCTCGAAGACGGCAGTCCCATGCCCGAGGACTGTATCAGCGGTGAAGAGTGCGCGGTCGAGCGGGTAGTGAATGCAGAGGGAGTCGGCGGTGTGTCCTGGGGTGTGGATGACTCGGAGGACGGAAGACTCGGGAGGGGCGGATGAGGTCACGGAGAGGGTGTCTGCGTCGGCTAGGTTGTGAACCGGTAAGCCGGTAGGACTGGGAGTGAATGACCCCGGTGTCAGGGAGTCAAGAACGGCGGTAAGGCGCGGGTCGGGGGTAGGCAACGGTATTTTATGGATGCGGGGAGGTTTATACGCCGTGGATTGGGCGGGCTGCTGGTTATCCCAGAGCTTACGCAGCAGCGCAAGAACGGAAGGCAGGCCGTGTGTATGGTCGTGATGTTTGTGTGTTATGATGATGTCTGAAACGTGGGCTTCACCGGGAGTATACTCCCGGGAGCTATCTAGCAAGGCCTCCTGAAGATATGGGATGTATTCATCCTTCCCTTCCCCAGTGTCGATAAGGATGTATGGGTTGCGCTCGCCAATGAGGTAGGTATTTGTTCCTAAATCATATGAGTGACAGGGTACGCAGCAAGCTCAAGTTGAGCACACCTTGAAGAGTAAACTTTCCTGGGTTCTGGTAGAAGGTTAGACCGCTAGTTGCTGCAAAGATCGCGCGACGCGCACCTGTCCAAGGATCCGAGTTACCGTCTTACTGAGCTTTGAAACAAGGGACTCAGCGTGGGGTGCGCAGTACTTATATGAGCTATAATCACCTTGCTAATAGATGGTAGTGCTTCTAGTACTTCCATGATAGCACTGAATCCAGTCGGTTGTTGGTTGTTGCAGTACTGGTGAAGCTTTCAAGTTGGAGGTGAGCGCTTGAGCCTCCTACAGAGGTTACCAAATGCGGAGAAGCGGCTCAGCATGGGCCATTACGTAATCAAACTTCAGAAGAGCGCCGGGGTGGACGCTCGGCGCTGCGTGCTCTCTGACTTCCACGACGACCACGATGGCCACCGCGACCGCTATAATGCCCACTTCGCCTTCGGATGGACTGCAGAAGAGGAAGAGGTATGTTTGCATGCCATGTTTCCTGACAATAACCATTCAAATATGGTACAAAGGTCGCGGTCTCCGGAGCACTCGGAGCAGCCACCGTCAAGTCGACGCAGGTCACTGTCACCCCCTCCTTCTCGTCGCCTGGACGTACCAAGAGTAGCCGACGTTGACCCTGCACGTCGGGCGGAACGCGAGAGGCAGCTAGCTGCGCGGCTGGCGGAGAAGGAGCTGGAGAAGTTGGAGAAGGAGAAGGATGGCAAAAAGGAGAAGCAGCCCGAGTTCGACGCTGCGGCCGAGTTCGCCAAACTCACAAGCACGCGTTCTGGTGGTGTGTATATGCCCCCTGCTCGACTCCGTGCAATGCAGGAGGCGGCGTCGAAGGACAAGGCCAGCGCGGAATACCAGAGGATCACCTGGGACGCCCTCCGCAAGTCAATCACCGGTATCGTCAATCGAGTCAACGTCGCGAACATCAAGCACGTCGTCCCCGAGCTCTTCCAAGAGAACCTCATCCGTGGCCAAGGACTCTTCGCGAGGAGTGTCATGAAAGCCCAGGCTGCCAGTCTGCCGTTTACCCCAGTCTTTGCCGCTCTCGTGGCGATCATCAACACGAAGTTGCCCATGGTTGGAGAGCTAGTTCTGACTCGACTAATCAGCCAATTCCGTCGTGCGTATAAACGGAATGACAAGGTGTGTCACAGGCTATCCCGGAATCGCTGTGTCTTACTGACGTCTGTGCAGATTGTCTGCCACTCCACCACCACGTTCATCGCCCACCTCGTCAATCAGGGCGTCGCCCACGAGATCATTGCCCTGGAGATTCTTGCATTGCTCCTGGAACGTCCCGCTGACGACTCCATCGAGATCGCGGTTGGGTTCATGCGGGAGGTCGGCGCTTTCCTGCAAGAGAACTCTCCGAAGGGGAATGCCTTCGTGTACGAGCGCTTCCGTGCAGTTCTCAATGAGGGCGCAATCAGTCATCGTGTACAGTACATGATTGAGGTCCTCATGCAGGTGCGGAAGGACAAGTACAAGGACAACCCCATCATCCCGGAGGGTCTGGACCTCGTCGAGGAGGACGAGCAGATCACGCATCAGATACAGCTGGACGAGGAGTTGCAGGTGCAGGAGGGGCTCAGTGAGTTCATTGGTATACTCTCTTCCTTCTCATGGCTAATATCGCACGTTTAGACATCTTCAAGTTCGATCCCAATTACCTCGAAAACGAGGAGAAGTATAAGGTGATCAAGAGTGAAATTCTTGGTGAGACATCAGATGAGGAGTCGGGGTCTGAAGAGTCGTCAGAAGAAGAAGAGGAGGATGACGAAGGCAAGTGACCGTCCTTAAGACGTCCATTCAGTGTACTGACATACATCTAGCTGTCGAGGAAAAGCAAGGGATTGAGGACAAAACGCAGACGAACCTGATCAACCTGCGCCGAGTTATCTACTTGACGATCATGAATGCGCTCAACTATGAGGAGGCCGTGCACAAACTTCTCAAGGTGCAAATCAAGGAGGGTCAAGAGGTGCGCTTGCTATCCTTGTCTTCGAGCTATATGTCTGACCGACTCGCGTAGATCGAGATGTGCAAGATGATCATCGAATGTTGCTCTCAGGAGCGGTCGTATTCCACCTTCTACGGCTTGATTGGTGAACGGTTCTGCAGGCTTAACCGGGTCTGGTTCGACTGCTTTGAGCAAGCATTCCGGGAGTACTACGAGACCATCCATCGATACGAGACCAACCGCCTGCGGAACATCGCACGCTTCTTTGGCCACCTACTGGCCACCGACGCTATCTCGTGGAATGTGTTCGACTGCATTAAGCTCACGGAGGACGACACGACGTCTAGTTCTCGTATCTTCATCAAGATCCTGTTCACCGAGATCACGGAGAGCATGGGCCTGAAGACTGTCGCGGAGCGATTTAAGGATCCCGAGGTCAGGATGTCGTGCCGCGGGATGTTCCCCATGGACAACCCCAAGGACACGCGCTTCGCCATCAACTACTTCACCTCCATCGGTCTGGGTGCCGTCACCGAGGAAATGCGTGAGCATCTGAAGGTACGTTGTCCTTCTGTCTTGGTCATAATACACCTTGATGCTCAACGTTATGACGCTCAGAACGCCCCCCGCCTCATCATGGAGCAGCGTCGCGCCATGCTCGAAGCCGAGTCCTCTTCAGATTCCGATAGCTCAGACTCGGACTCGGACGACTCCTCAGACTCAGACTCGTCTGACTCTAGCTCGTCTGACTCGGATGATTCGGATGACTCGCGCCGGCCCAGAAAGCGACGCGACGACTCGCGCACGCCTCCGCGCCGGGACAGGCGCGGCTCTCCCTCGCCGCCACCACGGTACCGCAGAGACGACCGCTCGCGCTCGCGTTCCCGCCACGACTCTCCTCCCCGTCGACGCTCTCCGCCTCGCCGGCGGGACTATACGCCCGACCGCCGCGGCGACCGCGATCGGGACTACGATAGGGATAAGAAGCGCGCACGCTCGCCGCCGCCTTCGATATCCCCACCTCCCCGGTCTCGCAATGGTGGCGGTCGCCGGTCACGATCGAGGTCGATTTCGCCCCCTCGTCGGAGCGGGGGCAAGGACTATGGCAGGAGACGGGACGACTCGCGGGATCGAGACTACGACAGGGAGAGGGACCGGAGGCGGAGGTCGTTGTCGCGCGAGAGGTATGGTGGCCGCAATTGATCGCTGTATGCTGTCGTGGCAGGCCGAATGGAAGGCTCTGCCCATCGGTTGCTTTACGAGTATGCTCTCATTCTCATACTGTTACTTATTGTACGTGCTGAAAGGATTCCCATCCTCTCTGAGGGGCATGCGCTTGCATGGCTCACTGACACCTCGCAACTGAGCATGTAACCGTCGGATTTAAGAAAACTGTCCCCGTGCTCCTCTATTTATTTATCCAGAACCTGATATGTACAGTAACAACGGAACCAACAACAAGGAGCATACACCAACCGCACGCCGGGCAGCCAGAACAAGCGAAGAAAGAAGATAATTACAACAGAGGCACGTATGTAGACGTATGCACGAGGCCTAGGGGACTGGAAAGGAAGGCGCGAACGTCGGGGGAATCGGGACGCCTCTTGATGTTCCCCTCCAATACCTCTCCCCACAGCTCAGCCATCCACCCCGGCGGGGGGAGCGCGAGCTAGAAATCCCGAACCGCTCAGCAGCACTTGCCGCCCTGGTTGGAGGGCGCGTCGACGCTGTGGCTGACGGTGATGGTGTCGCCGGAGGTGGGTTTGATAGGGTCATCTGACTGTTCGAGCGATTTGCTCGAGACGATACGGTAGATATCTGGGGCGCATATGTGAGCTCGGGGCTCCCAGCCCAGGGGAGGATCGCAAGAAAGACGCACCAGTCAGGATTGTCTGGAAGGCCGACTCGACGTTGGATGCGTCCAGCGCAGACGTCTCGATGAAAGAGAGGCCGTTCTCAGCTGCACGTACACGGAGATGGCCGTCAGTGATCATGGGCATGCAGACGCGGGGAGAGAAACGCACCTGCGAATGCCTTCGCCTCCTCCGTGGGGACTGCCCGGAGGTGCTTCAAATCGCTCTTGTTTCCAACGAGCATGATGACGATGTTCGAGTCCGCGTGGTCGCGGAGCTCCTTCAGCCACCGCGTTACGTTCACGTACGTTGCGTGCTTGGAGATATCGTAGACGAGGAGTGCGCCGACTGCGCCGCGGTAGTACCTGCACCAAGAGGTCCCCAAGATCAGCTTCATCCCGCATATTGGCAGGATATATACTCACGCAGCGGTGATGGCGCGATAACGTTCCTGACCAGCTGTAGATCGCGAGGTCAGCGGGTGACTTCAAGGGGAAGGGAAGAATGGAGGAGAGAGAGATGCAAGTGCTGGCACGTAGGACTCACCAGTATCCCAGATCTGTGCTTTCAACGTCTTTCCGTCCACGTTGATCGACCGGGTGGCGAATTCGACGCCAATGGTCGACTTCGTCTCCAGGTTGAACTCGTTGCGAGTGAATCGCGAGAGCACTGCGGGGATGCTTGCGTCAGACTCTCCGATCTACCCACTCTCCTGCGGCGAACACGTACGGTTACTAGTCGAAGAGCAGGCGATTAAGTATGGAGCATCGCGAACAGAAACCAAAGGCCACGTACGACTTTCCGACACCCGAGTCTCCAATCAGGACGACCTATGCGAGCAAGCAGGGACCAATCAATGTCCCATTCTCGCTTTCCTGGGCTGCGGCGCACGCACCTTGAACAAGTAGTCGAAGTTGCTTCCCTCAGCCATGTCGAATGGTCAAAAGTGTCGTAAAAGAGGTGTAAAAGGTCGTCAGAAGCGGGCGGGAGGGCGAGGGCAGACGGCGGATGTGGTTGGGATGCAAGGCGAGTCGTGCGGGATGTAACTGGCGGAGTTCGAATTCACAGCCGCGCGTAGAATATGCAGCGACGTGGTCGACTTGGCCACCGTTCTCGACGATGTCCTCGCTCTGCCGTATCTATCCTGGCTGATCCTTCGCAACGTGTACTGCCCGCCGTGCAGCTCGTTCGACGCGAACGATGGGCCTCAGCGCATCTCTGGCGCACCTTCCAGCGGTCTGACACTCGTTCTGGCGGATTGATCATCCCTGGAGGCTTGATGCACGACTTCGAATCTATCATCGAGTTTTGATTGTCATGGGAGGAGCGCGAAGAGCTATGTGCAAGATTTTGTTCATGGGAACGCACGGACATCCTCGAGGCCTTCATAATGAGCAACAGGAACCCGGCTGCAACCCGGATGTCCAGTATGTGCGGAGCGTCGGACCGCGGGGATTCTCGCTGGAGGTTACGAATGCGGACGCCATGATTGTAGGCTGAGAGTGCCTCTGGAAACAGCCTTGTGTCCCCCAACGATGTCTGTGCCACACACGAAACGCGTTTGCCAAATCATCAAGGTTCGTACCTGCCACTGTCGCACGACGACGCAGACGACGTGCTGATCTCGTTCACACGATCATACAGCTGAAGCCCGAGGCGGAGGCAGAGTACAAGCAGATCCACGCCGCCGTCTGGCCGGGGGTCCTTGCGGCACTCGAGAGGCACCACATCGTCGACTACTCCATCCACTACCACCCGCCGCTCCAGCTGCTCATCGCCAACTTCAAGTACACCGGCTCGGACTATGACGCCGACATGCGCGGGATCGCGGAGGACCCCGAGACGCAGCGCTGGTGGAAGGTGACCGACGGTATGCAGGAGAGCTTCGTCGAGGGCGCAACTGGCAGTGGGGGTGCGGTGCCTTGGTGGCAGGTATGTTACGAGCACTGTCGTCCCCGCGTCGAGGCTGATATGCATCCCTGCAGGACCTTGAGGAGGTCTTCCGCTTCGACGGCAACTAGTCTCCGGAGGTAGTCGTCTAATCTACACGCGTCTTCTGCTCTCGCAGTTTCTCAGACATGAGACACCAGCGGACAGGCATAGGCCTGAGTCTGGATATTGAATGTTGCATTCGGAGTTTGGGTCCAGCGCCTGCACGACCTCAACTCCATCTCACCACTGCGTATCATGGACTGGACCAGTTACGAGGCAATCATGCGGAAGTCAGACTGCAGGGACGCTTTACGACACTGCAACAAGTGTTCCTAGCGCGAAACGGCCAGCATGAAGCGGAGGAAATGTGGTGGCTGCTCCACTGCCTTCTATTGTAGCGTCGAATGCCAGAAGGCCGAGTGGCGTCGTCACAAGTACGTGATCTGGGGCAATTCTACTCTCGCATATACTGAAGTACGAGGATAACCAGACCTTCTCGCCGGGCTGGGATGCTATGGAAGCACATTTTTGGAATATCCGTATGCTCGTAAGCGTACAGCGATAGCTTCGCGACGCAAATCGCGACGTGCCTAGACTTCTCCGCTTCCGCCTTCGCTGCCAGGCGACCCATTCCGATACGCATAAGCACTGTGATCCCGCCACTCGCTTCGCACCAGTCTCTCAGACGTTCGAAGATTTTGGACGCATACGCCAGCAAGAGCGAGCTCGTGTGTCAACAGTCTGTGTCCACGGTACATCTGCCAAGGCAGCAGCTCCGGGCACCGCAGAGCAGCAGCGACCGATACTCGAGGACATGGCGGACTTCTGCACGCGGAGCATCGACCACGGCTTACCCATGCCGCCGCCATGCGGATGCAGATATTGGGGAATGCCTTCACCATGTCGGCTTATCCTGAACGTTTGTGCGTTCGGAGCGGCGCTGAACCTCAGGCGGTGTTCGAGGACTAGAAAGAGCTACGCCAACGCTCCGCGTCCAGATCAAACTTTGGGTCAACTTCTGGGGCGCCACACACGTCTTGCAGGAGTCGGTGCGGATACCGATCCCACACTTGATCCTCAGCGTTCTACACAAAACGAGTCGCGTTTCCGTTCTCGTATCGCAGGATGGCTTCTATCAATCAGCGACCAATTGTTTTACTCTGTCGACGAGATGGGCACGCTGCTGTCGTCTCCATATGGGATGCCATATGACGCCGCGAGGACGGCCGGTGATCAGCGTCTGGACCGTTACAGGTGTCGAGCGCGAGGGGATGCTTCCTGACATGGCAATCCCATATGACATGCGAGGGAATGAATAGGACAGTCGTGGGGAATGCTGAGAACAGGTTGATGATTCTCCGCAAGATCAGCCCCTTGTATCCGTGGTGCTACGGTAAGCGTTCCTCAACTCGCTCTTGCACCCAATCGCACCTTCGCCCCTCTCAGACGCAGCACACCTGCAACTCATGGACTCCTACGAGGTGCTGGTGGCGGACACGGTCCGCAGAGCTGACCCTTTGGGCCGCTGCAACACGTGCCTCAAGGCCCCGCCAGCCGGCGCGAGGCTGATGAAATGCGGCGCCTGCTCCGCTGCGTTCTACTGCAGCACTCAATGCCAGAAGGCCCATTGGCCCCGTCACAAGTAGGTGATCTGGGCAAACATGTTGCACGCACATATCTGACCTTCGAGACATGTGTAGATCAACGTGTCGAGCCAACACTGCTCAGCATCCTGCGTCAGTGGCTCGCTACGGCTACACGTCCTTTGCGACGTTCTCGCGAGACTTTCAAGACTTCCTGGATGCGCACGAGTGGGCCCTCCGGATGATCGTCAGCGTACAACGACAACTCCAGCGCGACGCGAATCCGGACGTGCCGTTCTCCGAGCTCCCTATGCTCCTCCGCGTCGCTATGCGCTGCCGGACGACCTCCTCCGATACGCAGAAGCACCGTAGCCCCGCCACGCGCTTTGCGGTAGTCTCCCAGACCTTCCACGATCTGGACGCGTACGCACGCACGCAGGAGCACCTATGGGAACAGAATGCGCCCGTGCGCGACGAGATCCACCGCGCGTTCGCCCAGCAGCTCCCGCAGTACACCGGCCAGCTCTTCGCGGTTCATTACGACGTCCCGCGGGTATGGACCACTTAGCGTTCTTTCCGGTTCAGACCCCTTTGGAACCCGCCCCCGGCACTCCGGAGCAGAGACGGGCGATCCTGGAGGACATGCTGGACTTCTGTACGCGGAGCATCAACGATGGCTTCCCCTTACGGATTACCACTCTCGAGGGGAACCGCTTCCCGGAAAGCCTCTTGGCGTATCCCGGAACCTTCGTGCGCTCGGAGGGTTGCTGGGTGTGGAAGGCGATCCTCGAGGACTGGAAGAGCTACACTCCGGGTCAGCATCGCCGTCTCGACCTCGCCGTCGCCGGGGTGAAGACCCGGTTGGCGATCCCAGACTTGATCCTGAGCAGTCTACACATCACTTGCGCAGTCTCAACTCTGATTCCCAGTGAGAACCGACAGAGTATATTCCGGTATCCCGGCATATCCTCCCGTAGCCACCGATATCCCTAGGTAGCCAGACAGAAAGTGGAGGGATGTTCCACACAAGATGCGACCAGTTCGCTCAATTTTGGACGTGTGTCTTCTAATTTTCGCCTCCAATGCAAACAATTCTGTCTTGAGTGCGATCAGTTCTGCGGCCACGGGCGCTTCCAAACCCGCATTGACTTGCGCTCAATCTGCGCTTGGTCTGCTAAGTACTGCACGCGTACCAACCTCATGTAGCTGCCTCACGCAAGGTAGCGCACCGCAGCGGCGTGCCAGCCGCATCGCTGTCTCGTAGTCTCCCTCTCCCGCTCTCCCGCTCTCCCGCTCTCCCGCTCTCTCGTCGTCTCCCGCTCTCCTGCTGTCTATCGTGTCCCTCTCCCACTGTAGTCCTCTCCCTCTCGCGCTCTCTCTCTCGTGTCCTGGCTCCCTCTCTCTGGTATCCTCGCTCCAGCTCGACCACTTCCGCCCGGCCACTATGAACACACCCCGCGACCCCAAACACACGCACTTCTGCAACTGTCATGAGAAGTGCGATGGCGGCAAACCCGTTACACAGAGTGTTTTCAATAAACACGCTCGATTTCGCGTGGGTGCGAACCAATTCATGGCACCTGGCCTTATCGCGGATCGCAGCGAGTTCGCCAGGCTCTCGCGCACCGCGTCGCAAGCTCCCCAAGCTTCTGGGAGTGGTGCCATGCGCACTCCTCCGCCTGGTGCCCCAGGTGCACCGGGGCCCTCGGTCGCTCCTGTCCACAGTCCTCCGGGTAGTCCGCCCACCGCTCCAAGCACACCCAAGCGACCCCGACGCAGCGCGGTATGTCGTTTGTACTGTGTAGATCCGCATGATTACTAACTAACTTCCACTCGTCCACAGGACCACGCCGCGCGCACGCGTGTGCCATCGCCTTCCTCGGATCCCTCGTCTCCTCGCCGTGCACCACATCCTCCTCCACGCTCCCCGTCTCGTGCGCGATCGCCTACACGCTCCCCGTCTCGTGCGCGGTCGCCGACACGCTCCCCGTCTCGTGCGCGGTCGCCGACACGCTCCCCGTCTCGGGCGCGGTCGCCGACACGGTCGCCTCCTCGACGATCGCCGACACGGTCCCCATCTCGTGCGCGGTCGCTGACACGGTCGCCAACGCGGTCCCCTCCTCGACGATTGCCGACGCGGTCCCCGTCTCGTGCGCGGTCGCTGACACGGTCGCCAACGCGGTCCCCTCCTCGACGATTGCCGACGCGGTCCCCGTCTCGTGCGCGGTCGCTGACACGGTCGCCAACGCGGTCCCCTCCTCGACGATTGCCGACGCGGTCCCCGTCTCGTGCGCGGTCGCCAACGCGGTCCCCTCCACGACGCCCGCCGCTGCCTCCTGGCCTGACTGCCGAACAGGCTCGGGCACAAGAGGCTGCCCGACGCGCTGAGCGTCGTGCTAGAGCAGCGTTGTACCGCCATGTCGCGCCCGAGCAACCTCAGGAAGAGAATCCCGAGGTTGGTCATGCTGAGCGCATTCCTCGCATTCCTCATCTGCCTGATGTCCGGCTTGCAAAGGACTTCGTCGATGAGCTTGGCGAGGCGACACTCGAGCGCTCGGGCATGTCCTCTGCCGCGATTGCGCGCATGCGCAATCCCCCCGCCCACCCTCCATTACCTCTTGCCCCGCTCGAGCTTATGGGCTTGGAGATGTTCCTCGCGCGTGGCGCGGCTTCGGAGGAGAATTACAGCGACAATCGCCGAGCATTCATGCGGGTTCATCCAGAGGACGACGTCCCAAGTTACGATCGCACAAAGAGGCTCATGGCGCGGGCGACAGGGATTGAGGCCATCAAACACGATATGTGTTACAACACCTGCATCGCCTACACAGGTCCCTTCGACCAACTCACGCATTGTCCCATATGTCCTGACAGAAAGAGTCGATATGTGACTGTACGCGGAAAGCGTGTCGCTCGTCGCACCTTCTCCACATTCCCCGTTGGTCCACAGCTCCAAATCCTGCGCAGCTCCCCTGATACTGCGAAGCTCATGCAGCATCGCCGTAATGTTACGAGGGAGGTGCTGGCTCAAGGGCGTGTCGTCACAGAGATCGACGTCCTCTTCCAGGGCCGTCTGTACCTTGACGAGGTTGATGTTACGAAGAACATCACCGACGACGACATGATCCTCATGCTCTCCATCGACGGTGCTCAGCTTTATGCATCTAAGGGTTCCGACTGCTGGTTCTTGATATGGGTCGTCTTCGAGTTGCCTCCCGAGCATCGCTACAAGAAGCGGTTTGTTCTCCCTGCTGGTGTCATTCCTGGGCCCAACAAGCCAAAGCTCATGGACTCCTTCCTCTTTCCCACATTCTACCACATCTCTGCTGTTCAGCGTGAGGGTCTTGTCGTCTATGACGCCCTTGCAGAGCGCATCATGCGCCAGAACCTCTATGTGGTTTTCGCCACTGCAGACACGACTGGCCTTGTGAATCTCAGCGGAGGGGTTGGGCATCAGGGTTACCGAGGGTGTCGCACTGCATGTGATCTCAAGGGGCGTCACAAGCCTGGTTCATCCACATACTACCCTGCTATGCTCCTGCCTGACCATTACACCAACATCCGTGGCCGACATCCCGACATCAACTATCGTCTCCGTCCTGAGAGTGCTGCTGACAAGCGCGCTCGCTATGTCACTGCCATGGCCGCTGTTCTTGCTTGTGTCAACGAGGGCGACTATGAGCACGAGCGGTGCGAGACTGGTGTTGGGAAGCCTTCCATCATCTGTGGCCTGCGCAACGGCAAGTATATGCCTATTCCCAACTGCTTCCCCATAGATTTCATGCACCTTCTCGCGCTCAACCTCACAGAACTCCTCATTGCTCTCTTCCGTGCGACTCTTGCCTGTGCAAACACAGATACGAAGGACAATTGGCCCTGGGCATGCTTCCGCGATAGCAAGGTCTGGGATGCACATGGGGCCGTTGTGGCAGAGTACTCTCGCTACATCCCTGGGTCCTTCGGTCACACGCCTCGCAATATTGCACAAAAGATCACAAGCGGGTACAAGGCCGAGGAGTGGATGCTGTACATGTGGGTCATCAATCCAGGACTCCTTCTACATGCTCTGCCTCGACAGTTCTTCATCCACTTCTGCCGCCTTGTCGCTGGTGTCCGTGTGGCATGCCAACGCAGTGTCAAGGTCGATCAGATAGGTCCCGCCCAAGAACTTCTTGTCACCTATGTTGAGCAGTTTGAGGCTTGGTACTATCGACGTCGTCTTGATCGTCTCCATTTTGTCCGTCCCTGTATTCATCTACTCGTCCATCTCCTCCCGAAGTCCACGAGGTTGGCTCTGGTCCTACTCATTCACAGTGGACCATGGAGAACTACATCGGCAATGTCACCATGGAGGGCAACCAGCATGTGACCCCACAGGAGAATATCACCCAGCGTGCGGAGCTGCGCGTCCAGGCAAGTGCAAGTTGTATCCACTACATAGCTACAGCCAATTAATCCTGTTATTTCCCTTAGGCCATTGGAATCCAGGCGATGTACCCTGAGCTTGTCCATCAATCACTCGACCCAGACTCGGTAGTTGTCCTTGGGGATGGCTAGGAGAATATCACCCAGCGTGCGGAGCTGCGCGTCCAGGCAAGTGCAAGTTGTATCCACTACATAGCTACAGCCAATTAATCCTGTTATTTCCCTTAGGCCATTGGAATCCAGGCGATGTACCCTGAGCTTGTCCATCAATCACTCGACCCAGACTCGGTAGTTGTCCTTGGGGATGGCTACGTCCTGATGCGGGCGCGCGAGCGCACTGCGCATGATGTCGAGCTCCGCTCAGAGCACAACGCCATCCATTCTTTCCTCCTGACCCAAAACATTCACGTTGCTCCCACCTGGATCCCCTGTTTCAAGAAATGGGCCCGATTGCGGCTGCCAACTGGACAAATCGTAAGGACTGCCTGGAAGGAGTGCGAATGGGAGGCCACAGGTAAATTGCCTCGCCGCGCGCGCATGGTACGGGTACGTGTGCTCCTTGTCTGTCGCTCTGCACCTCTGTTCTGATTGAATGGCCATTCTGTAGCTCACGGACAACACCTATGCCGAGGTGCAGTATTTTTTCCAGATGAAGATCGAGAACATCGAGCGATGTTTTGCCATGATCGCGCCCTTCAGCGCCGTTGACGCCGCACTCTATGAGGAGACATTGGGAGTCTTGTCGACATGCAAACCACAGCCCAACAAACGTCGGGTTATCAACGTGAAACGGATCGCAGCTTGCGTCGCCATGTTCCCCTTCCCTTTCCACGACAATACATTCTATGCAGGGGAGAAACCAGGTTTGGATATGACAACGCTACAGGGATACATGGAACCGGACAATGAGGGTGAGGAAGACGAGGACAACTAGGATCGCTATCGTACACCGTATCTGTATTACTTTGTGCCTATCATTCAAAACGTGCATGCTTCCTCGCCGAGCCACCCTCACTCCTGGTGAGCGCAGCACCAGAGGTCAACGCGTCACGACTACCACGGGAGTAACGTGAACGCGGTGCCACGGTGGTCGCTGTGTGGAATCCCGACGGCAACGAGAGAGGATCTAAGACGGACCCAGTAGGCTGCATGTGGGCTGTGGTAGGGGTGGACATGGACTGCGGAGAGCGAGAGGTGACATGTTCGAGAAGCCAAGGTGCGAGGCGTTGCTGCAAGTCAGGGACGAGGCATTGGAGGAGATTGTCTTGCAAGAGGGGGACGAGCATCGGCGTAAGCAAAGCGGGGAGAGACGGCAGCAGGGCCGCCGAGACGGGCTGTACAAGGTCAGAGCTGAGTGAAACATGAAGTTGGTCGTGCAGGCGGGTGTACATCGGCTGATGGAGCGCGTCCGAGAGTGGCTGAGTGAGCGCGTTGACGAGGGGTGCCCTTGAAACTCCTAGGACGATGTGGCCGTCTCGCCCAGATGACTCGTCGTCGTCATCAGAGCTCACATCGCCGCTGGTGTCCGCATCCGTGCCTGGGTCTATCGCGCTGCCTAGCTCGCGCAAAGAAACGGCAAGGTCCTTCTGCACGCGCGCATAGTCGATGCCGCCAGGCGTTGCTGCTGCGATCTCGCACGCGATGCGCGCAGCAAGGACAGCGTGGTCGAGGAGGGCACGGACAGCGCCCAGCTGTTGGTCATCGTCGGGTGGGGGCACCAAATGGAATGCTTGCACAAGGAAAGTGCGGTCCAAGAAGCCGTGCTCCAAAGGCCTGCACCCCAACTCGTATCGGTGAAGTATATGCGATGAATGCAAGACTCACTGGGTATGTGCGCATGCGTTACGCTCTGATCCTCCTCCGACTCTCCCATCTGTCAGCCTTCCCTCGCTGGACATCTCCTGCTGGACCAAGGCCGTCGTGATTCTTCCTGGTTGCCCGGCGTGCAGGCGAGGTTGCTGGCGCGTGATTGTATGCGCACAAAGACGCGCAGAGGGTGGTTTACGAGTTTGAGGCCGCAGACCAGTAGAGACAAGGGCGATGTGAGGCAGTAGTGGGACAATAGAAGCGAGGACGACAAGACGAGGACAACAAGAGACACAGAGAGGACTCGCGCACTCGCGCACATGGGCGGCTAGGGCGTCCCACGCCCACGTGACCATACGCGTTGTCGCGCGGCGTCGTCGCGCTGATTGTGACCGTCTTGATCTCAAGCCATGACATCCACCACGATGGACGCCAACAACTCGTCCTCACTGCCAAGCCGCCCCGAGGGAGGTATGATGGCCATGTTGCACGGAAGTGACCACAGCGGCACAGGTACGCCCACTGATACATTCCTCAGTGGAAGTGGCATCAACGCAAACCACAGCCCGGATGCCGCACCTCAACAACTTCACCACTCCCCACTCCCCAGTCTCTCCTACAGGACATCGCAACATCTGGGGCAACGATTACCGCGCATACAGCCAGGTATGTCTACTCAAGATGCACGCATTTATTGCTCTAACTCGTGATAAGCCCATGCCAAGCCCCATGTATTCCGCGACGTCTCCCATCCAGACCACGCAAGTCGACCTGCTTCAGCACGAGATTGCGGGCCTGCGTGCAGAATTGAGGTGAGTTTCTGTGTGCAGGACCATGCATATACTCACCATATCATAGCTCTGTGCATGCGTCTGGGTCCCCATCTCCTCAGATCGCCCGCACGCTCCCTTCACCACCTGTGTCACCGACCATGGACCAGCCGCGCATGATGCCGCACTTTGCCGGCAGTCAGAAGACCTACGACACCCTCAAGAAGTTCAATCTCCCGATGAATGCGGACGGTACATTCAAGGCCATTATGTACGACTATGAAAACTTCAAGCATGTGAGTACCCGGGTACTTGCCAACACTGGCGCACGCTAATCATTTTCTGCAGATGCCATATTGGTACAAGGACAACTACGTCCCCAAGGGGACCGCGTCATGGTTCCCGGAGAGCAGAAACTCCGTGGACGCGCCGCACTCAGCCACGGTATCAACCCACGCGACGACTTCCTCACCAATCCCGACGGGACCCCGGTCAGCGCAGCGCGAGCTGCTGAGATTCGCCTCTACCAGTACGAGTACTACGTGGCGCACGCAGATCAACACGGCGTCGAGGCCATTCCGAGGCGGTGGTCAAAGGGCAAGAACGCCGCATCGACGCCCTTCAAGGTTGGATACTACGCATACATGGCTGCGAGGGCACCCGAGGGCACCTTCTGCCATGGCGGCGCGACTCACAGCTGGCAGTTCGAGGCGATCGCACATGGCGGCTTCAGCCAATGGCGCTCAAACTACCTGGCAAACCTCGACGAGACGCACTACACCAGGCCGGATCTTGTCGAGGACATCAAGAAGGCGCAAGCGCAGCGTGCCAAGAAGACAGCCTCACGCCAGGTCAAGAGACGCGCCCAGAAGACAGCGTCTTTGGGTACGTCCTCTAACTTTCGCGTCGAGGCAGTGCAAGCGACGCGCATGATGTAGACAGCGCGCTGTTCACCATCAAGCAGGACCCCTTGGACGTACAGGCCCTCGGCAAGCACACCCTCACGGATGACGCTGCGACGACATCGATCCTCAAGCGCGCGCGCACAACGTCGGACGTACCTGGTCTCCAAGATCCTTCTGCAGACGTCATGCAAGCCCTCGAGGACCATGAAGTCGAGTACCTGCCCCTTGCTATCTCGCTCGACAACACGCACTCAGGCGACGACTCGCGCTCCCGCGACACTCCCAACTCAGGCGACGCTACTTACTTGGGCAACAACTTGAACACGGCATCGGGCAACACCACGACCGCCATTACTACCTCGGCTGCTACAACGGACTTAGTCCTAGTGACTGACTTGCACGGTGGAACTCGATCTGGCGGCGTACCTGCATCTGGCGACGCACCTCTATCTGGCGACATGGCGCACTCTAAGCTCATGACGCATTCTAGCGAGCTGCCAAAGGAACCTACCGATATCATCGTCTCGGGCGACCACGACAAAGCCACAGGAACCTGCGGCCGTCCAGAGGAATCGAGTGGCGTGACAGTTGCCGGCGATGAAACTGATAGTATGTGGGACAACACAGGAGTTGACGCACCTCCGCAGCAGACCCGGCCGGCCACTGCCGCCGTCGCTGATCCATTGTGAGGTGCCGCTCATACATCTGCGTATACATATTAACGTACTTCTCGCAGCGCTGCTTTTTACAACGACAAGCCAGTGCCCCTCCTGCCGCCCGCCATCATCGCGGAGCCAAAGGCGAAAGGCAAGAAGCCCAAGTCCGAATGGCCTCCAGTCGCCCACGATAACATGCAGCAAAAGTATGTCTGCGATCATCTCGGGGTTACGCGCTGACTAGGATGCATAACAGGCAGCAGTGCGCCATCCTATGGTACCAGGTACACAGCGGGCCCAGAGAGGAGTTCCAGCTCCTGTACACCAAGCTGCGCACTCACCAGGCACGCAAGGTATGCCATGAGTGCGGTGTTTTGTACACCCTGCTGACATTCTAAGCAGAAGTGGTATACCACCACGAAGACACACCTGGACGCAAGCCTTGGTGAACAGCAGGGTGCAGGGGGTGGAAATGGGCATCGGTACGTCATTCATATTTGGCGATGTACTAACGACATGCTCAGTACCTACAGCGACACCGGATCAGACGTGGCCGTGGTACCCCAGTGCCAGCGAACAGAGGCGAGCGAAAGTGCGGACGGACAGGTGGAGTAGCCAGCGTCCGGGCGGAGCAACAAGCGGACGGGCGGACGAGTGGACGGGCGGACGAGTGGACGGGCGGCCGAGTGGACGAGCGGACGAGCAGGCGGGCGGACGAGCGGGCAACGGGCGGGCAGGCGGGCGACGAGCGGACGGCGAGCGGACGGCGAGCAGGCGACGAGCGGACGGCGAGCAGGCGACGAGCGGACGGGCGACGAGCGGACGGCGAGCAGGCGACGAGCGGGCAGGCGGGCGACGAGCGAGCGGGCGACGAGCGAGCGGGCGACGAGCGAGCGGGCGACGGGCGAGCAGGCGACGAGCGGACGGCGAGCAGGCGACGAGCGGGCAGGCGGGCGACGAGCGAGCGGGCGACGAGCGAGCGGGCGACGGGCGGACGGGCGACGGGCGGACGGCGAGCAGGCGACGAGCGGGCAGGCGGGCGACGAGCGGGCGGGCGGGTGGACGCGGATGGGACGGGTAAAAGCGGGATCGCGTGTATAAGCATAGCTGCAGAATAATAGACGTGGTCCCCGTATGCTTTGGTGGGATATCGCTGGCTAATACTGGTTACTGCTGGCTACGGCTGGCTATCCCTGGCTACGTGTGGATATCGCCCAGAGCCTGGTACTGAGCCGATCACCTATACCCACTGATATCCCAGTGTTTCCCGCGATACAGTTGGAGTGGTTATCGCAGGATACCTGGTTATACTCTGTCGGTTCTCACTGGGTCTGATTGTCCAAGATGCCTTCGCTCGGCGAAGAATACCTATGTCCTCATGATCACTCCACTCCGTTCGACATCGACGAGGTAACCGCACGAGCGTCCGATATTGACATGTCAGGCGTGGCTGCTGGCAGTTGCTGCGCTAGCAAGCGGGATGGGACACTCCTTGACAATTTCTTGACATGGCGACAAGTACCACTTCACATACATGGGGGAACGAGCAGGCAAGTCGTGAAGGATGAGGACATACATAGATGTCGTTGTTGGCCGTCTCTCAGCCTCCCTTGCGTTCACGTGTAGCCGAGCGTTCGGAGTCCGCGGACTTACGGTTTAGCCCAAGTACTGGCAGTGTTCCTACTCGAGCCCGTTGTACTCTTCTTCACCCCTCGAGAGTGATCCTCTCAGACCAAGTCTACCTCGTGTCGAACCGCGTCGGCAGCGGAGACTCTTTACGACGCTGCAACAGGTGCTTCAGTTTCCAAACGGCGGGCGTGAGGTTGAGAAGGTGTGGCGGTTGCTCGACTGTCGTGTACTGTGGCCTCGAATGCCAGAAGGCCCAGTGGCCTCTTAACAAGTGAGTGAGTTGGTCAGCTCTACAGACGCATATACTCACGCTCAGACATATGTAGATCCTTATGCCGGGCTGAAACTACCGAGGATGCTGCGAAAGTGGCCTGCTACGGCTACGCGTCCCTGGGCGCGTTCTCACGAGACCTTGACGACTTCATGGATGCGCATGAGTGGGCCTTCAGGATGCTCATTACCTTGGAGCGTCAACTGCAGCGCGATAGGAATTCGGACGTGCCATTCTCAGAGCTGCCTATGCTCCTCCGCTTTTCCCTCCGCTGCCAGACGACCCGGTCAGACACATATCAGCTCCGCAACCCTGCCATGCGCTTTGCGCTAGTCTCGCAGACTTTCGAAGACCTGGACGCGTTCGCACGCAAGAACAAGAACACGTATGCACAGACCGCCAGCACACGCGAGTCCGCCCACCGCAACTTCGTTCGCGAGTTTCCACACTACACCGACCAGATCTTCGCTGTTGAGCACAGAGTCCCAGGTACCAACCATGCCTCGATGCATTTCTATCCAGTTGAGACACCCTTGGCTCCTGCCCTGGGAACTCCGCAGCAGAGACGGCCGATCCTGGAGGACATGGTCGACTTCTGCAAGAGGAGTATCAACGATGGCTTCCCCATGCGGATGAACGTCTCCGGCGGCTTCTTGGCGTATCCCGGAACCTTCGTGTGCTTGGACGGGTGCTGGAAGTGGAAGGCGATCTGCGAGGAGTAGGAGAGCTATATCGCAAGCCAGCACCGTCGTCTCGACCTCGCCATCGCCGAGTTGAAGACCCGTATGGCGATCCCAGATTTGATCATCGGAAGTATGCGGCTCACCTGCGCCGTCTCGGTTGTGACGTACCAAACTGCCTGCGGTAACGTGAGCAACAGCCGCATCCTCACTGCACCTCCTTCGACTCGGGACCCGCAAACGGCTCGACTTCGAACGTGACTCTGGTGCCATGCACGACCGTCCTCGATATCATTCATACGGTACCACCTCACATAAGTAAGTACTACGAGAGGACCCGCTCGCGGTCTCAACGGGGAATTGGTCTAGACTCCAGAGCACGCGTGGCTGTACGATTAGATTAGATGTCCATCATCTTGCAAGATAAGATTTACTGTATTCGCACTCACTGGCAACCTTGCACTCACATCATGAACCCCGCTGTTATTAAGCCTGCACGTCTCTTAGCAGATCTATACACGCCTCTCTCTCCTGACGAACCCCTCATACGCGGTCCAGATCTCCCTATCGTTCCACCGGAGCTGCGAAAGTGCGAATGGTGCTCTAAATCTTCCCGAGAACTGAGGAGATGTGCAGCATGCAACTCGGCACTCTACTGCAACAGGGAATGCCAGAAAGCGGCGTGGAAGAGGCATAAGTGACGCTGCTCCATATTTTTTATGTTACGTGACCATGTTAACGCAACATCAATCAATGTTAGGACCACATGCAAGGCCATTGCCACCTGCGTGACAGGGAAACCCAACGAAGATGCCGTTCTGGCGGAGCTGCGTGCGATCGGTTTCTCATCCATGGCGGAGTTCTCGGAAGCTCTGGCAGATTTCCGGGAGGCGCATGGATGGGCACTGGCGTGCATTGCCAAGGCAGCTGCCCGTCGCGAAGGCTCCCCGAGTGGCTCACGCCGACAAAGGCCCTCTGCATTCATCTCTCCCCTCGCTCTGCGACAGAACGCCGGACCCATAGAGACCCCGGGAGCGCATTCTGGATCAAGAAGCTCAACTTCAGCTCGTCGGACTCCGTCGAAGAACTGCGCGAATTTCGCTCCGGTCTCTCCTTCGTCACGCAGAACGAGCATGCGGAGGATCCCGACTACATCGGCGCCCTGCTCGTCGTATATTTCATCGAGGGGTTTAGAGTGACGATGTCGGTCACGTACGCACAGTTCCGACCCATGGTTCTCGACCTCCCAAGTCCCGAGGAGCAGGGAGCGATCTTCGACGACCTGTCGATGCTCTGTGTCGGTTGTATCAATATGGGATGTCCGCTCCGTGTCTTGGAGGGCAACGACCCGATCGTCGCTTTGCCCGGCCGGTTCTCTCGAGTTCAAGGGAAATGGACATGGAAGCCGCTCTTCAACGACTGGAAAGAGTATAGAGGCGGCGACGCAGGGCTGGACGGGGTGCTGGGGCGGCTCCGGCTTCCAGACGTGTCTCCGGCTCAGCTGATGACGGCTATGAGCCGCTTGTAGACTTCTGCGGTTTCTGATTAGTTAGTATGTGAAATCATCTCACCAATGCGAAATTGGTGTTGATGCCGTCCTGCCACAGTTCACAGTACATTTATGTCGGATGTCCATATGTTCGTTCTGTTGGTCGATGCTCGGTCTCGCATGTCTGGGAATGGTGGAATCCAGTACTGAATATTGTGGACAATGTGCTTACGCGAACATATATAGATGCGACCTCTAGTGACATTCTTCCAGACCGCCGCAAAGACTAGCCCTCATATTCTCAGCGCCTCCCTGTGGCTTTCAAGTATTTCCTCGGCATCTGGAATACGAAGTTGGAAGCGGTAGGCATACTCCTGAGGGCGTCTGTCAAGCTGATCAGCCCTTGCTGCAGTGTTCACAATGCGATGAAGAGATGCTCACACAACGAGGCCCATATCGATACTCTCCTCCGTGCAGACGATCTCTTCGCCGCCCGGCCCCACGGGCGCCAGCACGTCGAACATCCATAAGACGGATGCAATATTGATCAACAGGGAGTTCCGTGCGAGATGACGACCCACGCAGATCCTAGATCCCGGTAAGTCTACATGTGCACTGCTTCGCACCGTACAATTACAGCTCACCTTCGTCCGAAGCCAAACGAAACATGGCCTTCGTCTTTGGTATCCGGCGGAGACGGAGCGAGCTTACCATCGAGCCCGATGTGTCGTTCCGGCTTGAACTTGTCTGCGTCCGGGCCCCACAGGTCAGGGTCACGGTTGATCGCCCTATGCGCATAGTAAGCGGACATATCTGCCGAGTCAACGCAATAGCAACCTACCAGACATTCGCAATGCAGATGGTTCCCTTCGGGATGAAGTACCCTTTGTAAACGTCGTCCTAGTTGACGCGGATTACCATGAGCGAGGATACACGGACGGCAAGCACTGAATTCACTTGCCTCGGTCGATCGATGTTGCATGCCTGGCGAAGGTGAGCACCGATGCAAAGAATCGATTGATATTGAGCACGCACCGAGAGGATCTACCGGATGCCATCTCAGAATCTCCTTCACGATGGCGTGGATATAAACCAAGCTGTCGAGATCGTCAAACGTAGGCGGCCGGCTGCGCCCGACAACGGCGTCGAGTTCTTCTTGCGCTTTGCGTTGTGCTTCGGGATATAGGACCATGGCGAGCATGAACCATGCCATGGTTCCTGAAATCTACCACAGATGCCGTCAGGCAAGTTCAGACCCAGAATGGACAGGAGGACATACCGTTTCATAGGCGGCAGCTCTGAGCAGGAGGGACATAAGATGCCTCGTTCGCAGGAGTGGAGACGTGAGGTACATACATAGTTCCGACAAGCCAAGCAGTCTCCTTGTCGCTCAAGTCGTACTTGATCTGCTTCTCGACCATGGAGGCAGAAAAGCTCGGGCGGGCTTGACCTTCAAGCTGCAGGAGATCAGCCAACCGTCCGCCTGCGAGTACCCCGTGAAGAATCCCACCACTTTCTCCTTTACTCCACTGTAGAGGCCTTCAAACAGCCGATTGAACTGTGGCGCCCATTCGTAGGCCTCCTTCTTCCAAGGAGCAAAGATGGAAGGAAGATGCTTGAACAATGGGAAGAGTTCGATGAAGAAGCCGTCGACGTAGCCCGCTTTCACGATCCTCTTCGTGAAGTTCTCCAGAATTATCATTGACGGATCGTCCACGTTCTTGAGCGGAGCACAGTCATAGGTCGCGGATAGGACAGTCGATGCCGCAGTCCTGAAACATGAAGCATGAATGTGTGCGTATTTGTCGGGCCGTACGGCCAAAGTGTTACCTTCGCATGTGCTTATCCCATTCGTTCGGTGCTCTTATCATGTCCTCGAGGAGTATCGCAGCCTCAAGAATCTGTATCGGGTAGTAATCCTTGACAACACCGCTGTGCAGACCCTCGTGGGCAGCACGACGCATACGGCGCCATCTATGGGATTGTAAGGTGTAGAACGCCTGTGCATGTGGTCGCATCGTACGCACCGATCACCGTAATCCTGGAAAACGAAGAACATGCCCTCGGTTAGCATATTACACGCCACCTCGAAGCGAGGGCGGGACGAGTAAATGGCGGCTCTTCTATCGAGCAGATCCGCAGCCGCCTGCAGAGTGTTGAGCACAACAACGTTCTGACCGGCCAGATTGAGATACACGATGGGTCCTAATGGGACGACCTCAGCACTGTAGCGTTCATGCAATGCGGGTGCTACATACCGTACGTGCGCTTCCAGTCCGTGAACTTGAACCAAGCATCTCGTGAGAGTTGAAGCAGATTACCGATTATCGGTAGCCCAGCCGGTCCGGGAGGGAAGGTGCGGCGGGTAAGGGCAACAAGGTATCTGAAGAGCAATAGTATGGCGAGACCGGATGCGACGTTGGATAGGCTAGGGCTGACAGCAGTGGGCAGAAGGGCCAAAGACGAGAGATGCTCCTTCACGGTGTTGAGAGTAGGTTGTGCATCCATCGCGGCGAGTAGTTTTCGAAGGATGCGACCGAATGCCTATAAGAGTGCGCGAGAACCGTACCTGAAGCTCAGAGCGGGCCGAGGGTGCGAAGGGGAAATTCATTACGGGCAGCAACAGACGCCGTTAAACCAGTAATGACATGTTTCGCCACAGAGCCACTGCTCGTCGCCCGCATGTGGCAGCTGAAGGTTAGTATGACAGGTGAATGGCCGAGCAAGATTGGGGGGCCTAAGAGGTGCCGCGACCAGGGAGCCGACGTGTTCGGCGATCTTGAAAGCACTACACTCATCTGGAACAAGTGTTGAGCTCCACATTCACAAAGAGGCATATGTCATAAATTTTCAGTGTAACTTGCTCTCGGGCGCAAGCATCCGATGCTGGTAAACGTATGATGTATCAGTCAAGATTGGGGCGCTGCTGGCAGGTTGCCCAAATAGATTGCATACCTTTTTGTTCTCGCTGCGTCTAGTTACATGTTGATGTTAGTGGCATTTGTTCGTTCCGAGAGATACCTGCTGTATTGGGCGCATGTCGCAAAGTGTGCCACATGTCCGCGCACCCATGCGCGGCGATGCGCCCTCAGTTGTAACTCGGGGAGCCGGGGGTAGCGCAGAAAGATCTCGTGGCGGTCGCAGTAAACTCTCGTAGATGGTAGCAGTGCAGCCGTGTAAGTCGCAGTGTCATGATTCTTGGTATGATGGCGGAGGAGAGGAAGGCTTGGCGTGCGCTGGCAGCATTAGTAGACGCCCTGGTGCCGGGAACTGCCCGGGCTTAGCCACAAGAGGGTTGTCCAATCATCCTCATCGCCACACAGTGCGCGCATCCATTCCCTCATCATTTTGTGCATGCATTGTATTGCCTCTTCCACCCCTCATCCGACAACCCCGGCCAGAAGCCCAGCGCCGGCACGGCGTACCACGGAAATCAGCCACCGCCGGCTCGTAGAAGGCGGTCCGCCCGGCGCCCACATGTGCGCCCACTAATTGCACCACATGGTCGATAATTGTGTACCAAAGGGCAACGGCGCATGGACTGTGCAGCAATTCGGCTGCTTTCGGAGATGGGGCCCGCTCGAGTCCACGCTGGCGGTGCGCATGACTTAACCTCAAACGGGTCAGCTGTACGCGGTGTACGGTATTCTAGGATCCTATCCAGCGCGATTGAGTGATCAGATTGGGAGACCGGTGACTTTTCACTATTTTGTCCTTCTTCTCAATGTTCTCATGACATCCAACGTTTTCGCTACGGCCCTGGCGAGCGGATCTGTCCTACAAGTAGTCCCATCTGCGGTACGCTATAGTTGCGAACATCAAATTGAAGAGGCTATGAACGTGTGCATACAGTTACCGACGCCACCAAGACGCACACGGAGAATAGCGCGAGACCGCGCAGCCGTGAGATCAGGAGCCTGAGCGTGTTGGTGCGCGCGCCGACGACCATGGACTCCGCGCAGTCAGGGAGCGAGCTCTCGACGATCTTCGGGAGCAACGCGACCCACCGACTCTCCGCTATGTCCAGCCCATCCAACCCAAAATATCTCTGGCTCTCAAAGCTCCAGGCATCGTTGGCGCGAACCCAGTTCCCGAGTCCGTGGACGTAACGCGCTACCTCGGCGTCGAGATCGGAGCCCCACGTCGGTAGCTTGTTGTATTGCGCGAGGAACCGGTCAACTAGAATCTTGTGGTGGTCCCCTATCCACTCCATAGCTCCGCAGAGATCTGTCTGGAACTGGTGCATGACAATAGTCACTATATTGCACCCGTCGTCCCCTCGAGCTTGCTCCACGTTGTACGAGCATATGTCCTGCCATGGCTTATCAGAATCATCCGCGTCGTTTGAACAAAGAGCACGACGCACGTTCCCGAGGATAAGCATGTCAATAGCCCATGTGCTCAGGTCCACGATGACAGGGTGCGCCATGACTTCGTCGGGCAGATTCATGTCGAGTTCGAGCAGCGCGAAGGACGGCTTGGCACCGATGTTCTCCCTACGCATATCGAGGTAGCTTTCGACAGTGTGCAAGCGCTGTACATGGCGGTCGGCTGCCTGCTGCACAACGGACTGGCAGTAGGTGTCGAACGTGCTGATGAACCGACGCTGAGCGGGCTCGCTAGCTGATTCAATAGCACGCTGCCAGAACCTGAAACAGGGAATTGATACCGTAAGCTTGCGCTCAATTCATGTGATGCAGTTAAAGGAACGCACTGCCTCGCTATTTCCCCAAGAACAGGTTCCCCGGCGGGACGCGCCTTGTAAGGATTCCGCAATGCGTCCATGATGATGTTTGCAAACGCTTGCACCGTCTGCTCGTCCTCGACGTCCGAATATTCGTCGAACACGAAGAAGAGGTTCATGAGGTCGCACCCGATTCGCAATTGCTCTACGAACGCACGGTCAGCATCGGGTTCTACACTGCGGCGCTGATGGAGGATAGGGTACCCTTGGTAGCCAACGGATAGGCAAGTGAGGCAAGGAGGTCTGCGGGTTCGCTTTGTATGAGCGGCGGCATCGACGACGAACGAAGGTATGTCTGCTCACTGAAGTCGCACTTGTTGAACGCCTTCTGGGCCTTGGGTCCGAAAGCATGGAAGGATTCCAACCATGCCGACGACTCTGCTTTGACTTCGGTGTAGTGTGCATTGACCTGGCGAGGCCACGGCCAGTTGGACAGCGTGTCGGGGAGCCGGAAGGACAGACGAGATTGAAGGGGCATGGTGTAGTGAACCTCTCAGCTCACATTCTGCGTGTTCATATATTTCGCTCGGAGCAGATTTGGCGATTCCATTTTTTGGTCTCGCGGAGGAATGTGGTGGCGCATTCAGTATCGATGTGGTAGGGTGCCCAACCGGGGGCGAACCTGCATGTGCGAACAGTGCGCCATACCAGTGCGGATGCACTGATGTTCCGCTTGCGCCCGGGATGTTGTTTCTGCTCGAACGAGTTGGCCACAAAGATATCTTGATCATGGACACCAGAATGACGCCATAGCTATCATAGCTCGAACGCAGGGCATCATATGACTTCAAATTCGGGTTTGAGCCAAGGTCCAATAGATCTTAGAGATTGTATGAACCTACCTGCGACCCTGCAGCAGGAACAGATTGAGATGACGAAACCGCTGGACGCTAACGACCGACTACTCGACACTCGGAGGCAGACGCTATTGCGCTCTCACGCGGCGCTGACGGCCAGCGCTGACGCTCCCTTATCTGAAAGGAATCCCGAGTACTCACCTGAGGCTTGATCGACCCCATGCGACCTGTCAAGGTGATGTACTAGGGAGACGAGGTTCTGAGTACAAGGCCCTCCTAGGTTTCGGCGCTGAACCGAGCATGGTGCATCGAGAGCGCGAGCCGACGATAGCGGCGCGCAGGATGGGTCAGGGTATCACCTTGACAGGCTACGCTCAGCAGCTCCTGTCGGGGAAGCGGTAAACTTACAGGACCTCACTGTATGACTACACCGCTGCGTTGGACCGTAGCGTGGGCCTGAAGCCGCAGCTCCCAGCTGGGCTGGTGATTCGTGATTGGGGCACCACTCCGCAACTGGGTGAGCTCGGCGGCCGCACGACGTGCAACCTATACAGAGATTCAGATCTTCAATGAAACCGCAATAAATTCCCGCACCTGCGCACCTGTGACCTGACTAGCCCATACCTATGGAACCTGACATGGGATCTTGGTGTTCGCCTTCGTACCAGTCCGCCACTGAGATTAGACTTGATAACAATGCCGAACGATTGGCTCACCATCTCTAATCCAGCAGAGATAGTACAGGCATGCCCGAAAAAGTCTAGGTGTCTTGGCGACCATTCATTTGCGCTAAGTGCACATCGACAGGCTGATTATGGCAAGCCGCGCTCTGAGGAGTAAGGATGAGACGTCCTAATGGTACCACCAGAAAGTTCGAATGCCGCGGCCGCTCTCGAGAAACCGTCCCAGTTCAAGTTGGGAATGGTGTATGTAAGAATGCTTTGTCCACCGAGATTGCATGAAGGAATCTTGGAATACAAGTCCTGGTCCGTCGGACCCGGGCTGTCAGTGGGGGCAGGCTGCACGATGATTTATGAGTTCGTATGAATCACCGGTGTGTGTATGTACAAGCAAGTCTTCATGAGTGCCATGCGGACGATGAACGGGAGGAACCAAGATGCGGTGTGGGCGTCTCGCCACGACTGTGCACTTTTTTCCCGGCGCCATCCTCCTCCTTCATTCGCAACGTCCACTTGCAGGACTTCGTCGAATTTTCTCGTCTTCAGCTGTCCGGTCCCGGATTACCCAGCCATGCTATACATAGTAGGTCGCTCCATTACCTATGCGGTGGCGAGGTCACAAAGCAATTCCGATTCGGAGGGTACTGTACTATTCGAGGACCGGTGCGTACATTCGTATATGACAGTTGTGCAGAGGTATGATGTTTCAAGAAGTACATGGAGTACATTAGAGAGCCAAACGAGATCTATGCTCGCATAAAAGATCACTACATCTGCCATGGGACATATCAGATGACAAGTTCGTGAGGCAAGGACGGTGCCTCTTACCGTGCAAAACCATGCTTGAGCCTTCATGAGTTCGGGCATTGGCCCATGAAAAAACGTACGAGCATATATCGTAAGATCCAACTCACGTTGTGCGTCACTATGCCCCTGGCCTGGAACATACTCGTCCCAAATGCCTTCCACTGCCAGCTCTTCTCCGAGCGCACAAAGCGTCCAGGGATGGACACGTTCGTGGACTTGTCGCTTATACGGAGTGGGAAGCCACGGTTCATGCTCTTCAGGGAGCAATGGGCCATGTCCTCGAAGAGCAGCAACCGCAAGTGGGGGTCGAGATCGGGACCGCAGGGTTCGAGGATAGGGAGGAAAATCATCGAGTTCGTGTCCGACACGAAATACTCGATGGAGAAGATACCCAGGAAATCCAACTCATGCTCGCGCGCGTACTTCTGCTCAAATTGAGTGCGGCCTACCAGCGGCGAGGGTAGTCCTGGGCAGTCGAATTCACTTGTTCATGTCACCGCTGAGGCTGGGCTCGGCCACAACGGCAAAGCGTGTCGCGGGATTGCGGTTCTTGTGGGAGCCAGGCGTCGTCTGACAGCGCAGACGGAGCTACTATCCGCACATCATCGTATACTTGCACCTCAAATCGAACGATGCACCTATACCATGACACGACGCATCGGGCGTATGTCACGCCTCCTAGCGACATGCGCAAGTTCTCATCCCCCCACTGTTCGATTCCGCGTTTCGCAGACGTGCGAACGCATCTCAAGTATTCCAGCATGGGTTCGTACATCCGTGTCTGATAGCCGTGCCAAGGTATATGTAGTTTCCAAGCAATGAACGAGCCGCGAAAGACCCGGGCATGGTCCATAAGTACACCGTCCGGAAAGAATATCAACCTGTAATCTGTAAAGGGTACATATTGAGAGCGAGTTTGCGGGGAAGCGGAGTTTGACGTGTCTCACCGTGCAGTACCAAGCTTGAGCCTCCATGAGGGTGGGCATTGACCCAGGCCAGAAAACACGGGCGGAGATCGCAAGGTCCAACTCACGATACACACTGGCAGCGTCCTTCCCCTTCCCTCGGCCTGGAGAGTACTCGTCCCAGGAAGTGAAGAGAGGCTCCCACTTCCAGGTACTCCCCAAACGTACAAAGCGTCCTGGGATGCCCACACGCGAGGACTCCTCACTAGCACGGAGCGGGAAGCCGTGATTCATGCTTCTCATAGAGAAGATGGTCATGTCGCTGAAGATCGGCCAGCGCGAGCGGGGGTTGGGGAGGGGCTCGACGGGTGTGAGGAGGGGGGCAAAGTCCATCGTGCACGAGTTCGTCTCCGGAACGAAGTACTCGATCGAGAGGATGTCGATGTATTCCGATCCATACTCGCGCACGTAGCCCTCCTCGAGCTGGGCGCGGCCTGCCTGCCCTTGCTTCCACCAATGAGGACAGTCCCGTTTCCACTTCTCCATGTCGCGCACGGTGGGTTCGCCCATGAGGGCAAAGCGCGTTGCGGGGTTGCGGTTCTTGTGCGAGTCGGGGGTCGTCTGACAGCGCAGAAAGAACGTGATGAGGCGAGGTTGCTCTGTTATGGGCGCGTTCGGATGGGTGTCGCGCCATATCTGCCTTTGAATCGTGACCAGGTTACCGATGGCCCATGAGTGAGCGTTGACGTAGTCGCGGATGTCCCGCGAGAAGGCGGCTGCCGATGAGTAACCGTACTGAGCAAGCTTCTCTTGCTGTGCTGGAGGGCCAGCTTGACATACGGCTCTGTGCACATGCCACGTAAGTTTCATGACGAGGTTGTCAAGTTCATCAACGCTGGCACTTACTTGTGCTGTGGCCACTCTGCTTTCTGGCATTTCCCGCTGCAGTACAGTATGTTGCGGCAACCACCGCACTCCTTCAGTTTTACGCCCGGGACTTCCGATTTATTGCATGTGTGGCAGCAGCGCAAAGCATCCCCTTCGGGCAGTTCAGGTAATGGTCGTGGCGCATTTGAGGAGGCAGGCGTCTCCTGTTGCGGACTCGATGAGCGGCCTGAGCGCTTGTGAAGTACGAGCTCCTGCATGCCGGATGGAAAGAAGAAGAGGAGGAGGAGGAGGCGCACCAGGAGGAAGTATTAGTCCAAACGGTCACTATGTGGATCTAGTTATCCGGGATGAAACTTCAAGCTTCAAGCTCACAATATTATTTATTGATTCGAACCGGTTCGCCTTGAAGCTTGACGCCTTGACTTGGCAATGCATACGCCCTAGTGCCTTCCACCTTCAGTCTTGAGTTCCATCAGTTGTGCCAGTCCTTCCTGGCGAATGCAGTCGAGTCTGTATATATCGTCGACTCGCAAATGCTACCATACACTCTCGAAGTCCAAGGATACACCACAAATACAAGGTACATACAAGCCAAAGATATCCCACACAAGTCATCGCCGCTCGCGCACCTTCAGCCAGACAACGAAGATCACCCCAACTCCAAACCCAACTATGAACGCGAACAGCACCAGGACGTCCCGATAGTAGTTGTTCGCCCGAACCCGAACAACTGCGGAGCATAGAACGGATTAGTGCAGTCCAGCCACGAATGCGGATGCGATGCTCACTGTCTGCATGATCAGCGCTGCAGAGACGTTGACGGGCACGCCCTCGAGCGAGTCCTCGATCATCAGCCCGGAGCCGACCTCGTTGACGGAGAGCGCTTCGAGGGTATACTTCAGCGGGCAGAGCCACTGAAGCCATCGAAGGACGGGCGGGATGTCGTTCAGGTGCACGAAGAACCCGGCGTATGTCATCTGGTAGAGCGCTGTGAGCGCGGAAACTAGGATGGCAATCCCGCCGTTGCGGAAGACGCAGGCGAGGAGGAAGTTCTGCGAAGCACATATGTCAAAACGAGACGAAGGAGGTGGGGAATGAGGGAGACGTACGAAGAGCGTCATGGCGAGAGTGTACAGAACCAAGATGAAGAGGAACTTGAAAAAGTGTGCCGCGTCGTGGGCCAATCCGGCCATCCAATAAGTTCTGTAGGACGCGTATCGGTTACCTTCCTGATAGACAAGCGAGAACAATCAGACTCACATAGTAGATACAATGATGGTCGGTATAATGCGCAGAGGCAAGACGTCGAAGACGAACCGCGACAGTAACCAAGCAGTGGGACTGGGAAAGGAGTTCAGTCCTTCGCTGCCCTTCGAAAAGTGGTGATGAACGAACCTGTAGTAGGATGCCGATCGTTCCCGCAGAAAGAGCGGGCGTATTTCTACAACATTGTACAGTGCGCTCAAGCAAGAAAATGCGATCAGTGCGCCCTGGAACGAGAACGATGAGCATGTGTTATGGCAGATGCGGGGCTTGCACTCACCAGGAAGAAGAGACAGCCCACTCTGGACTGGAAGCCGGCGATTGTAATGTCGGTTTTGAAGTACAACCCTCCGCAGAAGACGCCCAGTACCGATGCGACGGCGACATGTGCGAGGAACAGCGTCTTGTCCCTCCGCAAGATCTTCCACTCCCTGCCAGAGAGCACCTCGAGCTGCGTAAGGAAGGTCGCCGCATATCGCGTCCTGGGGAACCACGACCTCCACCGGGACGGTCGAGATTTTTCCACCATACCCTGATTCGGGGCCGGAGATGCCCTAGATGCCCCACCGATGCCCTTCTCCACCTCGTCTGACGAAGGGGCAGAAGCGCCGCTGTGGATGCCGTTTGAGAGGTGGAAGAGGCCAACCGGCGCGTCGCTTGCAACGTCGAGGAGGTAGTCGGCAACGTTGTAGCCCTCCTTGTATGCGATGCCCCGTGCAGAGAAGTGCTCGGCAGGAGCGAACCCGCCGGGCCCGGAATATAGAGCACGACCGTGAGAGAGCAGGAGGATTTGGTCGAAGGAGTGGTATAACTGGGAGCTGCAAGGACGAGTGAGAAAACATACAAAATGAGACAACGAGGAACATACCTAGGCTGGTGGATGGACGCGATAACAGCTGTGGGATTGTCCGGGTCGTGCGCGAGCGAGTGGAGGACCTTCGCGACCTTCGACGCTGACACCGAGTCCAAGCCCGAGGTCGGCTCGTCGAGGATCAAGACGTCCGGCCGAGCGACGAGTTCCAGCCCGATGCTTACTCTCCGCATCTCACCACCACTAATACCACGCTTCTCTCCATCGCCGATCCGAACGTCGCGCAGGTGTGAGATCCCAAGGCGATCCATAACGTCGTCAACGCGGGCTCCCTTCTCAGAGTCTGGCACGGCCTCGGGCAGGCGCAGACGCGCGGCGAAGAGCAGGGCCTCGTGCACCGTGAGCATCGGCGGGAGGACGTCCTGCTGAGGTACGAAGCCGATGCGGGGATGCACACTGGCGCCACTAGCAGGGAATGTGACGCTACCAAGGATTTGCCCTGATTTGTGCTTCTGGGCGAGGATGTCGATGAGCGTCGTCTTTCCTGCACCGCTGGGACCAAGGATGGCCATCATCTCCCCGGGCACGACACGACCACTGACGTTGTCCAGAATGACCTTCTGGTTGTCTGTGCTACCCTTACGACGTCGGCGCAAAGGGAACCCTGAGGTGGGTGTCGTGACGAAGTAGCTGACGTCCATCCACGCAACCGCAACACCACCCGACGGCTTCAGCCCGACCGCGCCTTGCTTGCGTGCGTGGCGCTGAGATATGCAACCCATCAAGAGGAACAACAGCGCGATACCAATGAGACCGCCTACGACGGCCAGACCCGCAACGACGCCGCCACTGAGCGATGAGTGGGGGTCGTTCGCAGTGGTCGAAGTGGTTGAGTTGCCCGACAAGGTGTCGATGACGTTCTGCGCGACGCATTCGCCGAACGTGCATCCGTTGAGGGAGAGGCCAGAGGACCCGAACACCTGCTGGATCGTGTTCTGCTTGAATGCGCACGTCGCCGTGTTGTCGGACGCTGGAGGGTCGCAGGATATGCCGAGTGTGCCGCTGAGTGTGTTGATGATCCCGGTGAGGTTCGACGACGCGACGGCTCCGCAGAACGTCGTCCCAGGGCGACAAGTGCACCTCAGGTTCTGGCAGTTCCAGTCCGCGCTGCCGTCGCCGGATCCGAGATCCTGCTGGCATGAGTCCGCGGTACAGTAAAACTGCTCCACGCCATCGTAGAACAGCTGGGCGTGGGCGGAACCGCTGCTGCCGAATGCGGTTGTGTTGGGAAGGGGCGTGAAGGACGCATTGAGGTTGCGCAGGATGGTGAGAGTGGAGGCCCCAGGAAAGAGCGTCTGCAGCGTGGGATTCTAAAGGTTGCGTTCAGACTTTGTGAGAGGACAGGAACAAGACAGAAGTGAAGTGCTGGCACCACCCAATCTCAACTACAGTACCTCCCTGACGGGTCTGGGGAATGACCAATGCAGCTGTATTACGTGCCTGTCAAGTTCACGCGTCGTAAGACCGCGTCGAACTGAGGTCACAACTGGACTTCCTCGACCCGCCTAGCCTGCACATACTCTAGACGCGCTGGAGTACGACCGCGACACCAGCAGGACGTCCGGACGACGGGAAAGAATTGTCCGCGGACAGTCGACAGTCCGGCGAACGATCCGCCAGACAAGGGAAGGGTACGGTCACGTTCAGAAACGCTCTGAACTGGCCAGCTCTCGCGCGCCCAAAGGAGACGACTGCCCGCACACATCCTGCCACCACCACGATGTGGTTAAGTAAGAAGTTGGCTTGCAGCCTGCGTCAGGTACGCATATAGGCAGGCTGCAGGCCAACGTGGTAGAAGGCGCCGCATATCCTGAAGTAGTAGAATCGCATTGCTGTTGGTGGCCACCATTGTGATGACCGAGGCGCGAGTACGGAGTGGCATCCGTTCGGGAGGATGCACTGAGAGCGGGAAGAATTACGCGTTACACGCTGCGGCGCGCTGTGAGGCATGTGGCAGGAGCAGCCCACTCTTGTGTGTCTGACTTTCTGAATTTTCGTAAACGCAACTCGCGGCCAAGAAAGGGGAACCTCTTCTTGAGCCGTCCTCTCTGCACGACAATAGGTCATTGTCTGCCTAGGGTAGACAAGGGAGTCCTGAAGGACGGCGCCGAAACAACCAGGACTGATGGAGAAACTCACTTGAACTTGGCAGCTCATCTCGCCGGCCGCATACACCCTCGCGTTGGCATTGCAGACGAGGGTGTTGTTCTGCCCGGTGTCCGCGCCCGCGAGCGATCCCGCGGTTCCTGCAACGCTGGAGTAGCCCGCCTGGCACGCCTTCGCGGTTTGACAGACGTTACAACCGGTCCCGGTCCAACCGTCCTCGCACGAACATGAAGTCAAGTTCGCTGGCGAGCCGCTAGCGAGCGACCGTCCCGAGCCCTGGAAGATGTTCCCTCCGCATGCCGGCTGCGAACATGTCGGTCCGCCGAAGCCTGGAGGACAAGCGCACGATGTTCCGTTAGGGGTCCCGTAGTTTTCGCAGTCGCCAGACATCGCGGGGCACCGCTGCCGCAGGGAGGAGAAGGAGATGGGGGGAAAACAGCGGGGAGCGAACTGGACGGTGCCATGTCCAGTACATATATAAAGTGTGGGGAGACCTGCCCTGCCAGTGCCAGCTTCCGGAAGCGGGGCCGCGCATCGTTTGACCCTTTTGGGACGAGTCCCGCCCTAAGACCACTGCCACCGCACCATGACCGTCCCTTCGAATTCTTTCATACGGCCATGAACGTCTAGCTCAAGTCTAGCTTCTTATCGTATGTTTCCCTGCACACATTCAGCGGAACGCGAAAGAAGACCGGACGAGGCATGCGTGTCAGACTTCTAGCTAGCGGTGACCCAGAGCTGTGCGAACATCTTGCGGTGCCGGTATGGACAAGTACGTTAGAGGAACGGTACACCGTGACATTACTTACTTACCTTCTTGCACCGTTACCAGGGCTGATTTGACACTCTGCTGCGGTTGCGAAGAGGCTTGCCAGCCCAACCACCCGCCCCCAAACCTCCGCGGAATTCCATTTATCGCGGAGCAACGAGGAGGATGTCGTGTTTGACACATGGCTTGTGCTTCGACTACCGAGTCGAACGACTAGGAAGATAATGCCTTGCTCCCTACAGCAGAACTCGCCAGGCTATAGATCTACTTGAAGCTGACAGTGCCTCCAGGGATGCATAGTCCGTCCGACACCCTGACGCCGGCGCATCCCGATTCCCGAGCAGCCATACGCACGAAGAAGACCGCGCATGCTCCTCCTGCCCACTCATCCACACCTCTGGACTGCGGACGCTCAGCAGCTCGTCGCCGCCACAGACCATGAACACCGAACGCAAGCCGGACGGCGCACGAGCGGACTTCACGGTGGTTGTGTGGTCCACGTCCGGTAGCGTATTAACACTCTCCCAGACCCTTGTCCAGCTTATAGAACCGTGTCGTGCTTACTGCGAGGGCGTTGGTTTTAATGCCGAAGCCTGCCCTGGGAAGTGAGAACTTGGTGCGTATGGCGTGTTCATGCGGGCCGCGGTTATAGGGGGGCGCGGTGAGTTACAGCATGTACTTCTCCGGAATAATGAAGGAGCTGGCCCAGGTGGCGGCGATCTTGGCATCCTCCTTCGCTTTCTCGCGAGTGCATGGCGTTGGTGAGTCTTGTCATCTTGGTGACGATTGGAGCATATTGGAATCCTCACGCGAACCCACTCAGGAAGTATGAGCAGTACGCTGTCGCGCTGCTGACTGCAGCATCGCTAACTAACACTGTGATTGAGGCAAGGCGTTCTCTATAAGGACGATGTCGGTTGATAGTCGGATCAGGCCTTGCTATTATGCTAAGGCTTGTCTCCTCATGCTCGTGCACTAATAGCGCGTCTGTCGCGACGAGACTCTTCACAGCAGTCGGATGCCGGAGGAGCACGCTGACGGGGAAGGAAGTGCGGAGGGTGATCCGCAATGCAGTCGTCTGGATAATTTCGATGTCTGACATAGGGCGGCTGGCATAGGGACCGCTCGGTCCACAATCCGCGTTCGACTTGGTCGTTCGAAACCGGTGTACCGTACCATACTCGGGATCGGCGCATGTATTAGGTCGACGCCAGGCTGACTACCATCGGTGCGCTCGTTTTCCGTGGTCCTACCAACTCACGACGTCGCTGACAAGAGCACCATCATACTGTTACGTAGTTCCTCCTTAAGTCGCCCCTGATCCCAGAACCACCGAGTCCGCCGCAGGAATATCGAGACATCCTCCCGCCAGCCCTTTATTCATAGCTCGTCTCGAACTGCATGCGCAGTATCGCATTCGCCTCTCATGGCGGTGTGCTCCGGCACGACTCCATCCTTGAATGGAAACTGGAGCAAACGCGACCCCGCACGCACGACCGTGTAATGTCCCAACTCCGAGGTCGCAGCATTGTCTGCGGCGATATACAGCTTGCTCGGCTTCACGTGCAGCACTTCGTCCGAGGTCGGAAATGTGATGGTCGCGTTGCCTTCCAGTATGGTGAAGAACCTGTGGGGGGAGAGGGTGAGACATCACTCACTGCCCGCATGAGGGCGGGTACGTACTGAAGGGCAGGCGCGTTGTAAGGTCTGTATGTCAATATCCGGAAGGTCAGCAATAAAGTCACGAAGGCTACATGTCGCGACTGACCCTTGTTTCAAGTCCGCTTCCGCCGGTATCTCCGTATACGTTGCCCCGGTCAGATCCCGAGCAGCTGAATCTCCATCTGCGGACTTCACGTCAGCCACAAGTCAACCATCAAGAGCATATATCGTACCCCTTTGATATCCATCAACTCCTGATTGAAGGTCCAGCATTCCACCGTCGACTTCATGTCCCGTCCAGCGATAGCGGTCAGTTGCAGGGACCTCCCGATCGAGAGGGCAGGCATCGCAAGTGCCGTCATCATCAAGGGGAGTAGCAACATCTTGGGTGAGTGAGCTGTGCGAGGAGGATCTGGAGTGCCCGAGGGAGGGGAGAGAGTATGAATTCTAGGGTATGCCCGCTGCTTGCCTCATATACCTGAGCTTGAGAATCAGAGACAGCCCGCCCGTTGCGCCCGGAAGAATCATTGGCGCTGTTTGCATTCATAATCGTCACACCATTGGCTAGCGCACCAGTTCGCCGGTCAATTTCGTGCTTCTCGCCCTTGAAGTTGCGTGCGGGTGAGGCCCGAGGCCGACCATCCCGCCCGGGGCGCGAGGCGAGGCCTCAGCATTCTCTCAGTGATACTCAGCCTTCAGATCAGGGAGCCCTGGTGAGACATTTGGCATGTTGGAATATCACCGTCATGGCTCGTATCTGGCGCTGGTGCCATTGCCATATTATGCAGGGCGAGTTGAGGCTTTCCCCGAGGGTGATCCACATTCCACTGCCACGGGGAGAAGACACCGTCGGGATTCAGCAGCGACGTCTCGTGCAAATTTTATGCCGTCTGCCTTAGAAGAAGTGTCTCTGCTCCCAAGGTGGGATTTGTGTGAGATGAACATACGCACGGCAGGGATATCGGCGTTTCGGACGGGCCAAAAGGCGTGCCATTGGCCGCGCGAGGTAACCTTTCAACCGCCTTTTATCCCGGTTCGAGCCAAACGAGACAAAAGGTAAGCTCGGACGGCGTATTTACCTCGACTTTTCGCCCGTCTGAAACGCTGAGATCCCCGCCGTGACGGTGGCTCTAGCGTTCTGGTTCGCTCGATATGGTATCCTAGACGCTCTGTGATTGTGACCAGTGTGAAAACCCCTAAATATGGTATCCTAGACGCGCGTCACGGGCCGCACCGGCGACTCCTGACTCCTAGTGACTGGACTCCACCTCCTCGAATCTTCACTCACAGAACCTCATTCGGTTTGCGGGGCCCACTCAACTGCGAGTTGCCTGTGGCACTATTGCGGAAAGTCAGGAGATAAATTTGACTAGTACTTACTGTCTAGGTATCCAGTAAGTGACTCCGTACCGATCATTGCTATAGCACTGACCATACAACTCAGTGATGGCTGACGTATATCAAGTCGAAGGGACGTTCCCCGCTTTTGATACACACCTCACCGCGGAGGATCGACTCCATCTCGCCAGTCTGGAACCTCATCAGGTGCAACAATGGACGAAGGCGAAGACAGAGGAGATTATACACCGCGCTTGCTCGTTACGATCCGTATGCAATGCGATGGCACCCATAAACCGGAAACTTCCGTTCGAACTCCTCATGGAGGTGTTCAGCCATCTCGAGCCGAGCTTTCAGCGCCAGGGGCAGCTGAACTTCCTACACGTCTGTCGACTATGGCGTCATCTCCTCATTCGCAGCGCCACTTTCTGGGTGAAGGTGGTTCGTGGTTTCAGATTTCCACAGAAGATGCGTTCGGACAGCGTCGCTCGCTTTCAATCCTTCCTCCAGCTCACGCGCGACTCGCCCCTCGAAATAACTCTCGATTATGTCGAGCCTGCGATCGCGCGGACGCTTGTACCATGCGCCTCTCGCATCGTGTCATTAACCATTTCCATCTACCCCAAAGGTATGGATCACGTCTATGCGTGGTTGGGACAAGAAAGCCTGCCTCGTTTGGAGTGTCTCGATATATCTCACCGCTTGAGGCCTGGAGACAGAGTCCCATCTCACCCGAAGCTGGTACTTCATCGTGGCCGTTTCCCCCGCCTTCGTTCGTTCCGACACCCCATCGGCCCTATGGACGTGTCCTCACTTGCCGACCAGCTCCAATACGTCGCTCTGTTCGAGTGCAGATCGTGTCACTCCTTCCCAGAGAGCCTGTTGCCCTCGCTCACAGCGATGTTGTTGGAACGCTGCGCATCTTTACACACCTTCTGCCTTGAGCTTGACTCCACTTTTGTGCTGCGAACTGCAGACAACCAAACCTTCTCCCTACCAGCTCTCCGCTTGCTCCGCATCAGGCACAGTCATACATCTAACTTCCTCACGCATCTTGCCCTACCCGATGCTTGCGTCGTTGAGCTGGAGAGCAGCACTACGCGAATCCCGTCCATGACCGACCTCCTCCCCCGTGATCTCGCCGCATTCCACCAACTCAGAGGCGCAGATAGGGTCCACGCCCGCGTGCTTACTCCCGCAGCGAGTCGTTTCCACAAAGTCGTGGAAGTCTACGCTGGCGGTTCGAAGACGCTCAGCGTGGAGTGCCTGTCCTTGGTTGACAACTTCATGCCCGATGGATACCGCAGCCTGCTCCCTTTCATGCCCCGCCTCCGCTCCATCGCGTTCGAGGACGATGCACGGTACATTGTGATGAGGCTGGGCAAGCTCTCCGAGTCCGGCGCATGCATCTGTCCCAAGTTGGAGGAGCTGGATGCTCTGTGGCTTCCCTGGCACAACGAGTTCTTCAAGGGGCCGGACATCGAAAGTCGGAAGTTGTCGACGATGGATGCCGGGTCAGATTGGTACAGACGCGGCCCGATCGTCCTAGCGGTCTTCTGTGCCTACGTCCGCCGCATGCTTCTCGACAGAGCGGCGGCGGGATCCGCACCGTTGAAGAAACTCTAGTGCGCGTTCCTGCAGCTGTCGTGTCTGCTTATATCGACGAGGAGAGCTGGGAGCCACCGGTGCTTAGGGAACGCATGTTGGCGCAGCTCGGGTCGGACTTCGGGGGCGAACTTGCCGTCTCATACATGATAGAAGAGCAACCTTGGAGGAATTGACTTCGCAAAGAGTATTTCCTCATGGGTGCGACGTACCTGTGCCTCCTCGCTGCTCAGTAGCATCTGTTTGCACCTTGGACGGACATCGGAGATCGGTTCGCCATCGGAGTGACTGGAATTAGGTTTCGTACAATATACACAGGGGAAGCAGCGATACGTTCAGGAATGCACGACGATACGATGTATGTATGTACAGTAAACGGGCCGCGAGTATATGTACACAGCAGAGATCGGGCTCCCTGCGGACCATCGATGCTCAAAATACGGGTGTCACAGTCATGCGACTGGGTATGTAGATTTCAAGTTCAGTGAACGTTGGGGCGTATTGGGCGGGACGACTGCGCGGAGGCCGATTCGATGTGGGTTGAGATATGTATGCGTATATATGGGAAGAGAGAGAGCGAGATGCATTGTATGTTGTAGCGAGAGTTGGAAAAACGACGTCGATACAGACCAGGACAGAATCTGAACAAGGACAAAGAAGACGGTGAGTGCACGACGAGCTCGAGAGCGGCATATATTGCGGATGATGCGACGAGACGAGACAGGACAGAATATGATAGGGAGGATGAGAGGTAGCCAGGCGGATGGGGTGGAAACGGAGTTAGTGTAACAACATGTATGGGCAATAACAATATGCAGGCAAGGGAGGCAACACATCTACAGATGAAAAAAGAACAACAAACGGTTGCAAGTGCATCCGTCGCAGTATTTGATGAAGACGACAGCGAACAAGAGCCGGGCGCGAAATAGGATACGAGTGCATGCGAGCCGGCGAGGAACGGGGCAAGCACTAGTGCTCCTGACGAACGACGCTGCCCGGGCCGATGTCCTCGCCATCCACGAGCACACCCTCGTCCTCGGCCTCCGCGTCAGCATCAAGGTACGCATCCACATCAGCCTCAAACTCGGCGCCATCCACCCCGTTGACGACGATCGGCGCAGTATCGTCGCCCGTATCCACCGGTCGTACAGCAGGCGACGGAGGGACTGGCGGGTTATCCACGACTGGCGGCGGAGGCGCACCCTCCCCAAGCATCCACCTGCACTCGTCCGCCCAAAGATCAGCAACTCGCGCGCGTTTCTTTGGGTCGCGCACCAACAGACGCGCGACCATCCGGCGGATGCCCTCGCTTCCCGCGAGTGCGACGCCTCTGCGCTCCTCGATGGAATTAGCGGGGACGTCTGGCCAGGAGTAGTCGCCCTGCGCGATTCGGTTGAGGAGCGCCTTGCGGTCGGCGCGGTTCCTCCGCTGAACTTCCCAATCGGCTTCCAGCTGAGGCGGATGGTCGTGAGGGATTATGCCGTTGGGTGGAGACGCATCGAAGGGTAGACGACGCGTCGCGAGCGCGTAAAGCACAACTCCGCACGCCCACGCATCCGTCTGGCGGCCGTCGTAAGGCTTGCCCATGACAAGTTCTGGTGCTGCGTACGAGTCGGAGCCGCATAGAGTGGTCAGCAGAGGCTGCTCGGGATCAATGAACCGCGACAATCCGAAGTCGGTGAGCTTGATCAGCGAGCTTGAAGGTGAGGGCTCCGCGAAGGGGTCGGACGTAAGAAGAATATCTGCGCGAACACGTCAGTAACTCTTGCCGACCACAAAAAGACGCATATACTCACTCTCGAGCTTGATATCGCGGTGAACGAGTCCGACGCTGTGCATCCATGCGACGGCCCTGCAGAGCTCGCCCCATATTCGTCTAACGAGCGGCTCAGTTATGCGAGCATGGCTTGTAGGGTTGTCCACCAGATCCAGTAGTTCGCCACCGCCGACATGCTCCAAAACCAGGCAGTGGTGTGAAGGTGTGCTGAAGGAATGCAGATAGGACACTATTGATGGATGCGAGATATGCTGCAAGAGGAAGAAGAAGATCAGTGAACAGATGGAGAAGACGCCACCGGCCGCTCTTCGCGAAGATAGAGTATCGTCGGATATCGGGACTAACAGCGATACGCTATGGCCATATCGCCGCTCAGCTTCACGTTGGTTCGCGACGACGGCCGCATGAAGGAAAGGCGCATATATGGAGAGGAATTGGCACAGCACGGTAGAAAGACGGCGGACTTACCCGAAGGACTTCTACTTCACGCACAAAGCTCACGCGGGAACGTGAGTTCGCATCACACACAGCCCTCTCCGTCATCTTCACCGCTACCAGTCGCCCGCACTTGCGCCCCATTATCTTGGCAGGCTCCTCGTCCCTGGGTGATAAGATACCCGTCCCCTCGCGATCCTTCGGCTTCCTGCGTAATGGACGTGTGCCATCGATGGTGCGTGAGCGGCGACCACGCAGACTCTTGCTTCGCGCGAGGGAAGATTTCCGGACAAGCTCGAGCGCGTTCAATTGGCCCTGCGTATCGCGGGCGAGCCACACGCTACTGAAGGACCCTGTTCCCAGGAGTTTAACGAGCTCCAGCGATAACGACGAGCTTGATAAAGTGACGCCGGGTTCCGGCTTGAAGTATGGAATGACCTGTTCCGGATCTGATCCAGGTGGTGTTGGTGGTCGCTCTGTTGACGGATACGACTTTGGCGGCCGCTGCGATGACATGTACGACTTGTCATTCTGGTGGAGAGTGGGTCGCGGCGTCGTCTGTGAAGATGAAGATGACGATGGCTGCGGCGGAGGAAGATGGGGACGGTGGCGGTCAGGCGGGGATCCCGGGTGGAGGTCGACCGGCGATTCCGTTTGTTCCCCAGCCTGATACTGCTCCCGGAGGCCCGGTGATGAGGCGCTTGTATCCAGCTGTCGCACGTTCGTGTCTGGAGAGTCATGCTCGCTGCCGTAGCGCGCGCGCGAGGGGAAAAAGCGGGACAGTGGCGGCAACTGGATCCGGTAAGATGGGGTGACGTGGAGGTGTCGCGTGAGGGCGCCGTGCTCGTCGTCGACCGGATGCTCGGTGGGGGTGTAGGGAGGAAAGAGGGACCAAAGAACTCGATGTTGAGAGAACGCGCGGGGGCTTTGTGAGGCACCCTCGGGGTGTCCTCGGTACTCACCTGCGAGCCCTCCGACCGCTCTGACCTATCCGAGCCTTGACGTCTGTGAGGATTGGGAGGGGGGAGCGGTGTGTCATCGGCGTAGGGGACGAGAAGAACGCGTGTGTCTTGCTCCCGGAAGGCGATGGCGGTAGTTGTGATGCGTCATCGGAGAAGGGTGACGCAAAGAACGCGTTTGTCTTGCCGCCAGACGGCGATGGAGGCGGCGAGGCGGACGATGCGGTGAGTATGCTGAGATGAGAAGAACGGGTAGAGGAGCAGGTGGAGGGCGACGGGCTGAGATGATGATTCCAGCTGTCGAGCATCTTCACGAAGAGTACACGAAAACAAGAGAAGGAGGAATGAGGGAAAGCAAGCTGAAGATGATGGTAGGAAGGAAAGAGGAGGACCGAGGCCAGATCCTGAATCCGAGTATAAGAGGACGGTTAGCTAAGCCATGAAGTCCGTAGTAGAAGACGGAGGGAGTCACTGAAAAGAGAGAAATCTCGTTTTCTGCCCCTTATCCGCTGCTCCGGATCACCCCGAGCCGTTTATGGCAAGTCTCTCCTCAGTCTCACTTCCATGCAAGCACCTCCCAATCCCTTCAGCTCTCCAGAAGCTGGCATTGCGACTCGGAAGAACGGCGAAGAATACACCTCATGGAAGGAGTTACCGCTGATGTCATAGCAAGGGCTGCGCGGTGGGCGCCCTGCACTCGTGGTCACACTAACCGCCCAAGCTCGAAGGCAGTCCAAGCACATGTCTCCTAACAATGGAACAGAGATACGTATTAAGTATGACGACTTGAAACTGCGCTGGACCCCTCCAGAACGTCTCCAAGCGTCTCACGGACTCGGAGGACGGGGGATGGCACTCGGAAGTGCGTCTCATGGTTGTCGTAGGACGGCGCGGCCCGCACGCTGTAGGATCCGGGTTGAACTGCTAGTATACCTCTACTGGACCTCAAGGAATCTTGTGTGGCGTGACTTATTGTGAGTCCCGAGCCAGCGGGTCGGGGTACTGCCACACAACATGTCAACTTAACCACCATGAAGTGCAAAGGTTCATTTCGCGGTCGATCGAGTGAGAGCGTCGCGTTCCCAGATTTTAAAATTTTACCAGCGATCAGAAGTCGATCACGGACTTACTAACCGACCAAACAAACGTCCAGATCTCAAGCGCAGCCTAGGAGACCGGCTTTCCGGCACCTGGTCCCCTAGGCACTGAAGATGGCTGCGCACACTCTCCTGACTGTCTCGTTTGTAGGGGGGAGTACGCCCTGGTTTTAGCTCGACTCTCTCCCGCCATCATCGTTCTTATGGGAGCACGGAGGAGGACAGTCTCGAAGTCCGGAATGCGAGCTGTCGGAGTAAGCGTCCTCGACATGGATGAATGCGCACGGGCGGCGATGAATATAGTTCTCCTATGGATGGTCGCTGAGTCAGGAACGACGGACGACAGGGGCAAGAAGCACGACAAAATATGCTACGCGGGGCCGTACTTATCGTTGCGGGCAAGTTGTCGTGAACAGCACCGCTAACCTTTCCGTCGCCAGTACATGTCTATCATAACGAAGTGTGGGATGCGCGGAGTTCCCTCAGCGACAGATGTTGATTCCAACCTAGTAGTGGCAAGCCGCCCTTCCCTACTGAAAATCCGCAAATGAGACGGCAAGTTCGCCCCCGAAGTCCGACCCGAGCTGCGTCATCATGCGTTCCTTCAGCACCGGTGGCTGCCAGCTCTCCTTGTCGATATAGAGAGACACGATAGCTAAAGGAATGCGCACATGGAGTTTCTTCAGCCGCGCGGATCCCGCTGCCGCTCTATCGAGGAGCATGCGGCGGACGCAGGCGCAGAAGGCCTCCAGGACGATCGGGCCGCATCTGTAGTCTAAGTTGTACCCGAGACTCATCGACGCCACCTGCCGGGTTTCGACCTCCTCAAAGAGCCCATGATTATAGCAAAGCCATAGGGCATCCAGCTCCTCCAGCTCGGGGCAGACACGTGAGCCGGACTCGAAGACGTCGCTCAGCATCATGGAGATGTTCCGCGCATCGTCGTCGATCTCAACGGAGCGGAGGCGGGGCATGCAACGGAGCAGGTGGCGGAATTCACCCGACATGTAGCTTTTGAATAAGGGGCACTCCAGGCTGAGGATTTTCGAGCCGTGAGCGTACGCTTCGAACCGGCCCCGTGTCCTCCGCTCGACCAGGCGAGCGCGGACCCGATCTGCCGCTGTGAGCTGAGGGAATGCTGCGAAATCACGGGGCAGGAGGCCATGGAGGCCCGCAGTATTGCTGTACCTGCTTGTCGTAGTGTTGTCGAGCTCGACGGCGCAAGCGTCGGGTATGGCGAGATGCATGAGAAAGTCCGACGTATCACTGTGCTGGATGCGGAGTTGACGCAGAGCTGGTAAGGATATGGTCCGGCTATCTGTTGTCTGCAGCACCAAGTAGGAGGAGATGTCAAGGCGGAAGCTCTCCAACGATGTACATCGTTCCAGCGTCAGCATGAGCAAAGAGAGCGCATCTTCTGCCCCTAGAGAGACGTTGCACGGATAGTTGCCAGTGCACTCGACCAAGGCGAGCTCTCGGAGCTGGTCTGTAATCGAGGACACGTCCACAGGGCTGATGGGATACTGAAGGGAGCGGAGGCGAGGGAAGCGGGCTCGACGCAGTACGAGCTTCGGATGGGATGAGGTTCCGTCATCCGTCCTTGGGCTGTGAGATATGGCAAGGTGCTCCAACAGAGGCAAGCCTTCCCGTTCCAACCACGCATGGACGAATTCTAGACTCCCGGGCGACAGGGCGATGGTCAATGACACAATGTGGGAAGCGCACGGTACAAGGGTCCGCGCGACTTTGGAGTTGACATAGTCAAGGGTGAGAATGAGGGGCGAGTGTCGTGTACGCTGCAGGGAGGATTGGAACAGAGCGACGCCGTTCGGACAAATCCTGTCCGGATCTCTGAATTCCCCAACGGCCTTCACCCAAAACGATGTGCTGCGAAGAAGCAAGTGCCGCCACAGTCGACAGACGTGTAGGGCGTTCAGCTGTCCGCAGCGCTCGAAGCTCGGCTCGAGGTGACTGAACACTTCCAAGAGAACGTCCGGGGGAAGTGTGCAGTTCATGGGCGCCGCGGCATTGCAGACGGAGCTGAGCGAGCGAACACGGTTCATGAGCTCCTTGATCCTCATCCTCGTCCATCTCTGGACTTGGCGTGAATCCAGACCCGCGAGATGGCTCCGATCCTCCGCGGTGAGGTGCGCATCGAAGGCGGGAAACGGTCCATCGGCTTGATATGCATCGAATACTCCTAATGCAAACTTTCGACGAAGAGCTCTAATCGAGATGAAGTTGGCACTGACCTGTCATGCCTCCTTCAGATGTACTTAGGTGCTAAGTAGCAATCGGTGATTCAACTTTGAGACCGACTAGATTTCAGAGCACCACAAGTGGTGCCGTGATTCAGGAAGTTCACAGATTCGCTGGTGGCAGAGCGAAGCTGGAGTATGGAAGTGAACTCCAAGTGAGCTTGTGCTCGTGGCCACCGCTCTCGCGTCATGCGCGTCTAGGTTACCAAATGAGGACACATCTGTCATGCGGACTCTGCCGACTCCCGAGTCCCGAGGCCGCTACCGTGCTCAATTAAAGTATCCGGGTTCCGCGCAAGGAATACTGCAAAAGCCAGGCAATCATGTGGCATAGGCCTCACGGCGACATGAGGAAAATTTGGAGCAAAACACACGGAGGATAACAGATCGTCGTGCTCAAAAACATAAATCCAGCAACGCATCAAGGGTTGATCGTCATCGAGAAGTCCTTGAACCAGCTGAACTGGTCCTTGGGTGTCGCGAATTTGGGCTCGTGCCCTCCGAAGAACGTACTGCAGGCAAAGGGGGATGTCAGGTCAAACTGACAACGCGCACCCGGTTAACGTAGGCTCACCTGAAGAATATACCTGAGAACCCGACGGGTTTCGGAGCCGCGTACTTGATGGGAGCAAAGGGGACAGCGCTTTCCGTGACCATGACGTACGCAGTCTCGGTGGTCGTCGGTCCAACAGTCACGGTCGACGTAGGCAGAAGCATAGTAATAGTCGTCGTAGTGGTAACGACAGGAATCGGTGCCAGGTGCGAGACGCCGGAACCACCGAAGAGACCCCAGGCAGACGGGTATTCTGGCGTGGACTGGACGTCCTCCGGCCAGTACGACGCGGGGGCGAACTCTGGCGTGAAGTCCCGCAAGGCATGCACGTTCGAGTCCATGAAGACGCTGTCCTCCTTCAGCTTGAGGCGTCCAGCGCTGTCGCTGAAGAAGTCCTGCCCCTGCCCCAGAACGCCGCTTGTCTTGATAGCTTCATCGTCTGGTCCCGAGTCGTCCGACTCCGCAGATGTGTCGTCGCGGTAGAGGATGTCTGAGCGCTCGATGACGCGCTTCCCATTGACGTCGAGTGCAAAGCCGCCGTCTTGCTTGCCAGGAGTGTTGAGCACGACCGTCTGCCTGATGTGCGTCCACTTCCCAGCGGCGAAACTGAAAGCGCCCCGAGCGATCGAGAAGCCGTAGTCCGATTCGCAGACAGACTTCGGCGGCGTTTTGCAGAGCGCCGCCGTCTGCTTGTCCTTGGGCGCGTACTGCATGGTACATGCGATCAGGCCGGTGTCTTCGAGCGATTGGAGATCAGCTCACCAGATACAGCTCACCCAAACCCTTGCCCCTCCACATCAGCCGCGTACTGAAGCAGTCCAGAGCGTCGTCCCCGCCGGAGCACCCATCATGGCCGCCATATATCCCAGGCATCTTGCCGCCCTCGACCCAGTCAAAATCTGACGGGAAGAACACGCTGTACTCCATGGACACATTTGTTGCTCGGCTTAAGTCCAGCGGGGTCGCGTAGAAGTCCGCGCCGCCTTGCGGCTCCTGTCCGGGGTTGATCGAGTTCGCCGGATAGTACAGCTGCAGATACGGGCTTGCTGTCTTCTCTGGGGATGGGGGGAAGAGGCCGTGGAGGATACCGTGGAGCAACCCTGCAGCGGCCTCCGTCAGTGTCTCGGTCGGGGAGTCGGCCTTGTCCTCCTTGGGCGGGTCGCTGACGATGAGGCGGACGTTATTCTTGCCGTATGCGAAGTTCTTGATGTTGAAGGCGGACAGATCCGTCATCTGCGCAGGGGCTGTCCATACTGTCGACCCTTGGATAGTGGAAGAGGGCGTCGGAGGCGGGACGATGGTGATCGTGTCGGTGACTGTTTGCGGAGGTGCAGTGGTTGTGACTGTCGGGGCTGACTCGTAGACTGTGGAGACAACGGTAGTCGTGGATTGCGCGGGAGTGCTGCCCGTCGCGTCTGTACTTGACGCGGAACTTGTTTCCCCAGATGAAGGTAAGATGAAGATTATTTGCGGAAGAGAGCTTGTGGTGGTTGGCAGCGTCGAAACTAGGCCCGACCTTGTGTTGTTCGCCGCCAGCGGAATTGATACAACGTCGCCGAAGAGAGCAAGTGCAGTAAGGAGGACCGTAGCCGTCAAGGCCATCGCGAAAGCAAGGGTATAGCAGCAAAGAAAGCGAAGAAAGCGACAGAGAACGGATGGCAGATGCACGGCGAGTGGGCAGGGCAAAGACAGGGAGCCTCAGGGAGCAGGGCGGGCGCGGTTTGGACCGGCGGCGGGCAATTGCAATTTGGTCTGCACGTCCTCCCGCTCGCCCGTCATCGACCGGCCTCGTAAACTTGTAGACATGTACGCGGTATGTTGTGAAAGGGACTCGCCGAATCCCGATGCTTGACACCGTATACCAAACCACCAGGGGGTCATGCCGTGTCGTCGAACACTGACTTTCCTTCCTTACGCTCCGGGCTTGCAGGCTGATCCAGCATAATGACCGACGCTCCTGTACATAGCAAGGGATTGCAGGTTGCGAGCTGTTGCGATCGAAGATTGTAAACCGTCGAGAGTTGTCCTGAGTTGTCGTGGTGGTGGATGAGAAGATGCAAGAACGCAGTGCGATGCCGCGTGTGCGGCTCGCTTATGGTGCCGCTGACCTCTTGCCTCCCACCGTCAAGGTCAACCGCAGGAACTTGAAGGTAGTATATCCACGTAGTTTGAGGACAGCATGAGCCCTCCCACGGACGTTCAGGAAGTGGTAGACTCGGAGATCAAGTGCGTACGACCCATTCTTCTGCCAGACGGCGTTGTTGACTATGAGATGGCCGGGTACAGGGAATGGCACTTTCGTGAGCCCAGTTCTCACTGATACTCCTCAAGAGATGCCCATGGGGGTGTTCAGACATCTACTTCCACCAGCGGAACGCCGATGAACACCATGCTGCCCTCGAGCTCCGGGACGCCGTGCTCCGCCTCAGGCGAGATGGTGCGTTCGTCGCGGTTCCGCTCTTCCGAGTGAACACGGATCCCATTGGGCCCCATCCTGTCGGTGAGCATGACCAGTCAGAATATTCCCAGCATCAGACTGATCGTATCGTTAGGTTCGTACGAGATATGGTGTCCTTCGGAATCCTTCGTCTCGGTGTATTCCTATCTCTGCCTCAACAGAGGTGACCTAAGGTCCGTTGTATTCAAGCTGGTCTCGTACCCATCCGTAGTAGACTCGCACCCCGACCACCGCAGTCAACAACGGATGGGTACGAGACACCGGAGACATCAATTCTTGGGACATGGCGTTGCATTGAACAGCCACCTTAGTCGCAATCCACATGTGCATGATTTTTATCGCTGTTTTACATGCTAATCGCACGCTGGTTACATGCGGCGTTCAAACTGTCATTAGCGTGTAACACGCGGTGAGCGGAAGGGCTGCGACTAAGGTATGTATGATCTCAATGTAACCACTCGTTCCATGAATAGTGGCCCCGGTGAGACCAGTTCAAGCTTCGTGCCATTGACTCTTAAGTGTTTTGTACAGCGTCTTAATCCACCCGCTGACTCGTGAAGAGGTGAATCTCCATCCCGAACCCTCGCAGTACCACATTCTGACATACTCGTTTCCCCCCAGCGCAAGTACGTCCCGTTCGATACGTAATAAATTTCCAAAGAAACTGAACTCATTCAGGGACCACGAAACTCGCCACGCCTGGCTGGGTGCTTCCTTTCCTCTTGACCTGTCCACCCTGCCTATCCGCAGCGACGAAGTTCCCCTGCAGTACTCCAGCCTCAGTGCGTCATCTCCTCATGCCCTGCTAGCGGGAATACTCATGGCCTGATAGAGCTGGGCTACTCATCGACGGCTCCGAAGCTGACCCTGGAAGAGCGCAAGCGCATCGGGGCCAACGTGGAACAGATCTTGAAAGGAGAGAAGGAGGCCGCGAAGGCGCCGAATGAATGAAGGGAATCCGTTCGATATTTGTGTTGTATTACTATGCTTGTTAGTTGTATGTACTGTTGCTTGGATGTACTGTGGAATTGGAGGCTGGCGTTGTCAATGCTCAGCTTCACGCGTTGTTCATACGTCGTCTGGTGTTTCCGAGCATGAGGAGGAAGTGCGGTTGGCGCCTCGTGTTTTGCCTCTCAGATTCTCGCCATGACTCCGAGCCTCAGCCAATATCAGCAATATTGGCTTCATCTTGTCCTCGACGACCGACATCCGACTCAATCCAACAACTAGAGAATCTGGCGTTGTCATGGCGCGCCCTCGACACACACCATCACAGACAATCGTGATCAAGCTCGGTCAGTAGTCCAGATGCGTGCGTCCGCGTTGAAGACATCCTCACAGGCAACACCAGGAACGTCCTCGATCGTCCATGAGACGACGCACCAGCCATTATTGTCGACCCTTTCGGCACTCGTCGAGACAGTGGTGCATCTGCGCGAGCAGGGGCACAAGGTCGTCCTCGTTAGTTCGGGAGCGATAGGCGTGGGACTGAAGCGGATGGAGGTCGCGACGAGGCCGAAGAGCTTGTCCAAGAAGCAGGTGCGTACGTCTGTCCGGTTTACGAGGACGATCTTGACCTCGATGGAAGGCGTTAGCAGCGATAGGGCAGGGCCGGCTCATCGCGCTGTGGGACAACCTCTTCGGACAGCTGGGGCAGCCTATCGCCCAGATCCTGTTGACTCGCGGGGACATCTCAGACGTACGTTGTGGGACACATGGCGACCTCATCATGTGCTAACTCTGACACAGCGCACAAGATATCTGAACGCGGTCAACACATTCAAGGAGCTGCTATCAATGGGAGTCGTGCCCATCGTGAACGAGAACGACACGGTGTCCGTCAGCGTGAGTACCTCCTCCATCGTCGTCGCGTCACATTCTGAGCGACGCGGGCTGTAGGAGATCAAATTTGGCGATAACGACACGCTGTCCGCCGTCACGTCGTCGATGATACACGCAGACTACCTCTTCCTCCTAACCGACGTTGACGGGTTGTACACGTCCAATCCGAGAAAAGACCCTAACGCTGTCCGGCTGGAAGTGGTATCCTCAATCTCTTCCATTCGTTCGCAAGGTTTGTCATCTCTCATTCACGCATTAGTATATGCTGATCATCCTTGGCAGTCAGTACCACCACGCTCGGGTCAAGCCTGGGGACGGGCGGCATGGAGACCAAGCTAATCGCAGCTGAGATCGCGACCGCGGCAGGAGTCACTACGATCATCACATCCAGCAAGGACCCCAAGAATATCTTCAAGATTATCGAGTATAACACTCAACTCAAGTCCGGAGTCAACACGCCCTTGACCGGCGTGCAATCTGGTCGATCAAGTCCTGAGCCGGATTCCGCCCAGCCTACCCTCAGTGTCCCATCCACCGCCTCCAGCGAGTCGATCACGCCCACTCCCTCGTTGGATTATGTGTCAACGGCTGATTCGCGCGAAAGACCGCCACACACCGTATTTGTCGCATCAGCGATGCCGATGCGCGACCTGAAGTCATGGACAAGCCACACACTCACCCCGTCCGGTACAGTCATAATCGACTCTGGCGCGCATAACGTCCTCTCGAAGCGGGAGTCTGGCGGTCGTCTCCTCGCCGCTGGGGTCATAGGCGTGCGTGGCGCATTTGCGTCCGGCCAGGCCGTCCGCATAGCTATACGCAAGCGCCGGTCAGAAGAAGGCTCGACTGAGGCGGCGGCGGATGCCACTGCGGACAACGACAGCCCGATCTCTGGCGGAACGCGCTCGGTCTATCCCTTGGGTACCACGACGACGGAACCCAACACGCCCGAGATCAACGCCACGGCCTCGCTGAGCTCATCCATCTCTTCGATATCATCCGTAAACAGGCTTCCGCCTTTGGATGAGGAGATAACTCCGTCTACGACACTGAAGCCTCTCCCAGAGGAAGACCAAGTTGTCATTGAAAGGGATGTGGCGCACGATGCTGCCGAGTGGGAGCTCGAGGAGGTTGGCCGGGGTCTGGCAAACTATAACTCGGCGCAGATAGACCGCGTCAAGGGAATGAGAAGGTAACGTACATCCGGGCTCGGGTCATGTCGCTGTCTGAATCTGATGATTGTTGTTCTGTGCAGCTCGTACATTCCGCAACTGCTTGGTTATGCGGACTCGGAATACGTCGTCGAGAATATCACGATTCGTGTTCCTCCATCGTAGCGGTTGTAGACGTGTCAATGCAACATGCATCTTGGTTACCTCATGCCTCAGGGAGAGCATGGCTTCAAGCCAGTATGATCAGGTATTCCTCACTTCTCTCTTTCCCATCCTCCCTTGTTCGCACCGCCTGGTGGTGGACGGGTTGAACGTTTCATGCTCGGTGACTCGTTGAGCTCTCTTCTTCTTCCTGTCTCTTCCCTTGCCATACTTATGCCTTTGTCCGATATCTGTGGAACTGGTTTGAAGGCCGTTACGCGGGTTATTCCCGTGGCGGGATTGGGCAGGCGAAATCTGGCGCTCGTGTGGACGCACGTGGGCCGAATTTTGCGAGAATTGCGGAGCGCCGAGAGCTATGATTTCTCCACTGTTCTCCTCGCGTTTCCTCATCTTTCTCCTCCATCCATTTCCCCTCCTCCTCCCTCTTTCCCCCAATCCCAAACTTCATATCCTAGCCCTTATATGTTCTAATATTTTGGAGTCATGCTGCGCGGGAACTCTGTCAGGATCCTTGCCGGTACGTGTCTTGCTGTATGCTGTAGTGGCGGAAAACTGACGGAGGGGTGCAGGGAACAGTCATCCCGGGCTCGCTCAGGCTGTTGTCGAGCGGTGAGCTTCGCGTTCCCTGAGACACCGCCGCCGTCTCTGGGCAGGCATTCATCCAGTGACACCTCTTCAGGCTGAACGTCCCCCTCACCCCGTGCACGGTGAAGAAGTTCTCGAACGGGGAAATCAACGCCAAAATCTCCGAGTCCGTGCGCGACGAGGATGTGTACATCATCCAGACCGGTTGCAGCGACGTGAACGACAACCTTATGGAGCTCCTCATCCTCGTCTCCGCGTGCAAGGGTGCGTCTGCCAGGCGCATCACGGCCGTCATGCCCTGTTTCCCCTATGCGCGCATGGACAAAAAGGACAAGTCGCGGGCTCCGATCACCGCCAAGCTCGTCGCGAACATGCTCGCTGTTGCCGGGTGCGATCACGTCATTACCATCGACCTGCACGCCAGCCAGATCCAGGGCTTTTTCGACTTCCCCGTCGACAATCTCTACTCTGAGCCGTTGATGATCTCGTACATCAAGAGAAACATCGAAGGGTGGAAGAACAGCATTATCGTTAGTCCAGATGCTGGAGGGGCTAAGCGGTGAGTTTTTCTCATGCATCTGGGAGGACAGGGAGTGGCGGGAGCTTGAGGCGAGATTTGGTGGCATGCGTCATTGTGGATGTGTTCTGCCTTCCTGCACGCGCTATCGATGCTGGCTAAGACGAGCATATCCCACGTGACTGTGCCAACCTCGATACCTCCAGGTTTCTGCTTCTGGGTGCAGATCCTCGCGGAGTGCCGTCATGCTGACGTATCTGGCAGAGTGACTGCCATCGCGGACAAACTCGGGGTCGAGTTCGCGCTCATTCACAGGGAGCGGACACGGAACCCTGGCGGGCCGGAGAAGATGGAGGTTCTGGTCGGAGATGTACGCGACAAGGTCAGTATTTCCGAGACTCCAGGTTCTGAATGTCACAATGAGTTCACGCGGCTTCCACGGCATGGTCATACAGGTCGCGATCTTGGTGGATGACATGATCGATACCGGCGCCACCCTTGCGCTGGCCGCTCGCTCGCTCGCTGATAACGGCGCGAGAAAGGTGTACGCCATCGTGTCTCATGGGCTGTTGTCGGAGACGAACATGAAGATGATTGAAGAACTTCCGATCGAGCAGCTTGTGGTACGTCCGGCTTCTGCTTCCCTATGAACGGCGGCCGAGGTGGAACTCGGTGCCGGTTCTTGGTCTGAACATAGTGTCTTACGCAATGCTCTCCAGGTTACGAATACTGTTCCTCAAAAGCAGCACGAAGCTGCGTGCTCGAAGTTGGTGACGATCGACGTGAGCCCTACGATTGCGGAGAGTATACGTCGCACGCACAACGGCGAGAGTATATCTCTCCTCTTCGGTGACTGGGCAGAGGGAACGGGTGTCAACGGTGTGTACTAAATTGCATTTCACATCACTTTCTGGCATGGGACGACGGCGCATAAACAAAATTGTATCACTATACCACTCGCATCAATGGACTAGAGCTTGCATACACTCTATGACATGGGCGGAACGTGCGTGTGAGGTCTCCATGGTGAGCTGCCTCCCTTGTCACAGAGAATGAGAAAGCGCGAAGATCTTCCCATCGACGTGTCCGGCTCGCAGTCTGTTCCGGTAAGTGGGTGGCTTGTGTGACTGTGCTTTTGGTCCAAGGTTCTCACCGAACGCAATCCAGGTAGGCCCTGTTGTGGCGCGAACGCAGCGTAACCGCCAACGCGGGCCAGTCGTCATGCGAGTCGACATGCGGGTGCGCACCCGTATCACGATAAAGTGCCCGACTCCACCGCTTGGCAATCTCTGCTGTCGGCCTTCCCTTCGACTGTTTGACCACACACCACCGCTCTGCGCCTAGCGTCCGCACACACGCACAATCTTCGCGCAATTGCGATGCTCACGAACTCCGTGTACCACATCGAGCCGACCCGCTCCTCCGGCTCTGGCCTCGCATCATCGAAGACGCAGAAGCTCGTGATGACGACGACTTCGTTGCGGAACGTCGTGCTCGCCAACGCTTCGGACGTTCTGTACTACGAAGTCGTTACCCCCGTGTGGGAGCGGCACCTGACCCGCATCAGCAGACTGGACGTCAAGACGCAAGGATTCGATACCGTTGCGGAGCTGCTGAACGGCCATGCGCCGGGAGACGTCAAGGGGCGAGAGGAGGATGCGAAGAGGGTCATGGCGTTCCGGATGTATGGGGGTGGAGAGTATCGGGCGGTCGATGAGTTCTTGCACGTTGAGGTCCAGCCGGCACGCGCAGATCCGAATGCGAAGGGGAAGGAGCGCGAGAAGAGCATGGACGAATTGTCGGTACTTGATCTGAAGATCCCCTGGTCAAGCTCGCTAATCCTCTCGGAGCAGACGAGCATGGTTTCGGGCAAAGACGGCTGCAAATATATATGGTGCGCAGACACGGAGCGGTTAGAGGTCGGTTATCCTTGATCAAAATGAGATTCACGCACTGTGCGCTGTTGCTAATTTGGAGACAGCTCTTTCGGGAAGACTGCACGAACAAGCCCGTCGCTGCGTTCCACAAAGAGAGGCGTTTCTTGCATGTCCTCCGGATATCCCAGTACCCCTACCTCGAGATAGATGCCTCGACTATCGACACGCTCGACTATCTCGTCGGTGAGTTCCCGCCTCATCCATGATAGTCAGGCCTTTCCAGGTTGACTCAGGCTCCATACTAGTATCCTTCCTTTTAGTCGAGCGACTGCGGCGCGAACGTTGGTGCAGTTGATGCTCTCCCATTCTGTGAAATTCTTCCTGAATGGTATGACGCTAGACGATGATACTTCGGGCTCGCAATGTGCCGATCTAGAAGACGCAGAAGATCAGTCGCACAGAGAAGAGAAGACGGCGGACAGGACCCTGACGAGTCAGAAGTAGAACCGTATAGATGTCATGCGATTAGTCGTACAGATACAACGTTATCACAGTAAGGTCTCCAGCGCTGAGCCCTCGACGGTGGTGCGCTTGTGCTCCTCAAGCTCTCGACCACAATGAAGTGAGTGAATTCTTCTGTGTATGCGACGTCTTAGCGATGATTACAACGAGACAACTCCATCAGACGAGAGGCCCAGTGCCAGCAACGCGGTGTACAGTGTCACTGTCTGCGCGGTCTATCTGGCCGGTGTCGTATATCAGCATCGAATCCAAGATAGCGCCAGGTCTGCTCACCGTCATACGCTGATTGGCAGATGATAGACATGCGGCTCACGTGTGCAATCACGCCAGTCCTCGATCCATTCATCTGGCACCGTCCATGACCACTGACGGTCCTGGATGTCGGGATGCGCAAGAACAAGGTTCAGTTCGACGGTGATAGGGCCTCCTGCATTCATCTTCCTCCTCTTTGCTACAGAGGTATTCCGCGGAAGGGCAGCCCGGAGATACGCACGTGCAGCCAAAATCAGGTCTCGAATGCGTATGCGGTCGTCGGGTTTGCTTTTGCATGCGGCATTGAAAGTCGACTGGACGACCCACAAGGTTGCCCTCTGTGCGCCGCGATCGGCCTCGAGGAAGAACGCATCGCAGGTAGGAGTGGCTGAATTGCGAATCGCGGCGGGGAAGAATACATGCTCTACATCGATCTTGAGAGGCGACAGAGAAGGGTCGTACGCCATGATAGTCCGTCGAGGAAGCGATAGGTATTGAAGTCTGTTGTTCGAGGCGGCTGGCTTCCATATGCGGTTCGTGCCGTTCGTGGTGTCCATGGCTGAGATTGGATACTTGGGACGATCGCACCCTAAAAGGGTATATCGGGCGATGTTCACGAACAGACATGTGGCCAGCACAGAGGTCCGCTGTCCTTTCCAACACTCCTTGAAGAGTTGGCGGTGCTGAGTGTCGGCATCAGAAGACCCGACGTCTCGGCGGAAGTGGAGCGTATAGAGGATTTTCTTCGCCTCCTTCGCCAGCACGCGGGACTTGAAGTCACAGATGAAGGTGTCGTGCATAGGATCTTGAGAATTGGACGAAGGACTGATAGCGAATATGTTATCTGTCAGGCCCCCTCCTGGGCCCACCAAAGATTCCATGATGACCTGGTACCCCAGTCCCAGCGCCACAGGGAAAATGGTGGATCGCATTGGGTTGAGGATGAACAAATGCGCATCCCGCGCGATGGGCCCAGCTCTCCGAGTTGCATCCTCAGCGAGGGTCTCGATGAGATCGTGCACGGTCCGTCTTCGCCACCCCGGGTGCCGCTTGTTCAACCAGGAAACAACGCCTCTCATGTCGTCATCCGGACTGGAGCCCTCGAGCACGTCTTGCAATGCATCATGAAACCAGCGGTAATCATCATGGAGAGTAAACCTGACAAGAGTAAGTAAGCCACAACTGTTGCATGGCGGACGCAGCAAAGCTTACGAGTCAATGAGGTCTCGTTGCGACCACAGGGGAATACCGATTCGAGCTGCATCTCTTCGAGTTGCCCAAGCTTCTACGCAGCCGAGATGTGATACGGAGGTCTTGACCGGAAACACTAAGGGGTCGTCTAGCGGCAGTGTCATCTCGCGTTCTCCAGCTTCATCCGCTAAGAGCCACATCGGCTTGGACTTCGAGTGACGGGGTAGATCGCGCGGGTCCAGCTTGTAGCCCATGGATCGAGGAGCGTACACCCGACCCTTGTAAAACAGCCGGCAGTAGACACCGTAAGCAAGGACAACAGGCTCGTCGATCATGAGGAGGATACGGAGCAGATACCACACGAAAAATCCTTTCCCTGGAGTGCGAGTGAGTAAGTAGCTTTCTACGGTTGCACTGAGAGAGTAAGTACATACCGCTTCCCGCCTGCCCAATGATGAGAGCACCGGCACCAGGAGCTTCCTGTCGGTGTTTCAAAATCTTCGAGGCAATCGAGGCATATGCGTCTCGGGCCAGGATGCGAGATGTAACGAAGTAGAGTCCTACACCAGATACGGAGAACGTTTGACCAGGTTCAGGGATGGATTTGTACCAGGAGCTGCACAATTCTTGCCAATCGGGAATTGCGGCACACCACTCATGCTGGGCATCCTCATCCCAGTGCCAACATTGTGCTGCTTATGGAGTGCGGCGTCATGCGGTCTGTATGTGGCTGGATGATGGCAGTCAGCACTTACCTCCCTCCTCCGTACGGAACGCAGCGAAAGGTGAGCTCGAGGTTTGATCCATGCTTGACCCGCCTAAGATGTGTGTGCAGCTAAGTAGTACCGGAGACGATGACTTTCCTTGCCAAGATACATCAGTTATATGCCTTTTGTGCAAGCCTATGCATCCGTGTCGAACCGGACCAGTCAGGACATCCGAGATGAGGCTGCCTGCGTCGTTCGTTCCGCGCGGGAGAGTGGTTTGGGACAAAGTTTATAATGTGGCGGTGCCATTGCGCAGGCGCTTGTAGAGGACAGTACCCTGTCGACACGCTATGTAGACTAGTTACATAAGTACTCATTTCGTCTGTGGTGAGTACTTGAGTGACCAACCAGTCATAGTGTATGTTGGTGTACAGGAATTTCTCCAATACGCCGAGAACATCGTCCAAATCACAGAAACGCAATGAAATCGAATAAATTATTGCAAAGGGTATGGTAACAATGAAGGCAGATGGCATGCGTCGGACTAAACAACACAGCAAGACGGACGATGACGATACAGGAGGCGACAGGCGACGGCGCAAGCAGTCGAGATGCGTGAATCAACGTATAGACCGCGTAGCACTATTAGCGTGTTTGTGCTTGAGGGCGACCTTCACCCCTAGGAGTGAGGCGACCTCGTAACATGCGACCAGGAGAAGCTGGCCGACAAGGTCCGTGAGGGCGGACTGACAGGGTAGAGCGTACATGTCTGGGTCTAAGCCTCGTTTCCACAGGAACGTCGTGAGGAATTGCGCGACGAGGAGCGAGATGGTGATCTGTCATCATATGGTCAGCAAGGAAACTACGCGCAATCAAGTGTATGCCGGAAAGAGCACGTACGGCGACGAGGAAGAAACCGATCTGAATGCTCATGAAGAGGAACGGCAGATGTATCCACCCGAAGGCGACGACACAGACGAGGAAGATGATCTCGACGGGGAGACTGACGACGATGAGGGTCATGAGGACGAGGCGCGGGGTCGGATGATGTGTGTCTTCTTTTAGGTCTGAGACGGAGGCCATGCCTGAAGAGGCCTTGGCTGTGGCAGCGTGCAGTGCAGTGGACAAGCGCGAGACGAAGATTGCGCTGACGCCTCCCGGCAAGCCTGACACGAGGTATCAGTCGGTTTCTAGAATTTGTGCACTGGCAACGCATACCTGCGATGACTACCGCAAGCAGCGCAAAGCCGCTATACCGCTCCACGAACGTATCCAGGACAATTCCAGTGCCAGTACTGATGATCATAGCGATGAAGAGGGGTGACCAGCCCTCCGTGAGTAGATGTCGCACGTTTTCGTTGCGGTTGGTGTGGTAAGCCCAGCCAATGGCAGAAAGAAAGAGAAGAACGACGATGATGATAGGCAGTGGAGTGTTCAGGAGATGCAGGTGTAATTCTGCAACCACACCGAGCAGGGCTAGTGTGACTAGGTCGCCGAGACACGCTGCCACCGGGGGAGCAATGTTGTCTGGAGGCCGAGTGAGAAGAGGAATGACAGGCTTCCAGAGACGACGGTGCGCACCTGGATCCAGGCCGAACTTCCGGCACAACACAACCAAGCCGCACATAAAGGACCCTAGAAGTATGCTTGACAGACATGCGGAACACATGGCCGCAGACGTAACCATGATGAACCTGGCGGGCACACGGACGGATGTAAGTTTAGACTCCGTGAGAAGCGACAACGTCTACTTACTCTGCAGCGCCTGAAGGAGGCGGCGGAACAGGCCTGTGTGGCTTGGGCCTGTGGACGCCACGGGCAACGAACCGTAGGACCATCTCGCTGGTCGGCCCACCAAGGAGCGCATCTTCACTGACATTCTGGTCGGGGACGACCTTGCTCATGAGAAACGCCACGCACGCGGCAAAAAACGACACGACAGTGGCCTGAACCTGGAGAAGGGTAAGGTTCCCAAGGATTATAGAACGCCGCTTAGCGGGGATGTCGAGGTCTCCCATGTTGGCAGAGGTGCCGAGGCGTGCTGACAGGTTCATCTCAAGGTTGCCCTTGAGGTTGAGAATAACGGGAATAATCATAATGAGTTCGTCAATGCGCGCGATGGCTTGCCAATGCTACATGGGATGTCAGACAAGTGATGGAAAGTCGTGTTCGTGCAGGCCGCTTACTGAAATATGGTCCAACAGTTCTCCGGTCAAGAGTAAACCGACGGTTGTCAGCAACAGCGTCGGTGCAGTCTAGTCACACGGCAGTTGTTATAGAACGACGACACGACAGTTGCATAGTAGGGGACATACCTCGAGCACTATGCGCTTGACCTGACTGAAAGTGCCGACGGCATGCTCCGCTGACCGCTCCCGTCCGCGCGTCCGTAAGCGAGGTCCCAACAACGCCTGGTCGCCAGCATCCTCAACGTCTGAATCGTCGTCCGAGTCCAGAGAACTTGAGCGATACGCCGAGGTACCATAGCCGACTCGCCGCGGGGTAACGGGGACTTCCTCGAGACCAGACATTTCGATGGTGTCGGAGTTGCTCTCAGAGTCGTCGCCCTGGTGCGAGTCCCTGTCGACGTCGAAGATGAGTGCTTGCCTCGAGTCCATCGCGTGGCCCGTCGCACACGAGGTGTGCAAGATCAAGAAATAAAGGCAGTGGAAGAAGTCGAGAAAGCCTCGTTTACTTAAGCTATGCGCGCACACTAGGGAACACACCGCATTAGCATACCGTGGGAAATAATTGCCTTATCACGCATGCATTGCCAGAGACGCTCCGGGCGCTTCCTGACTTGCATCTGTTCGCGACGAGTGCTTGCTCACTGTCCTCTCCGACGTCCCCCACCTCTTCGCAGCTCATCGGCTTTGTATGCTATAGTCTGCTGCTGTTTGGGGAAGCTGCTTCTGCGACTTGAAGGTGGTCCGGAAGCTCAAACCACGCCATGTCGTCTTCCGTTTCACCCTACGCCGCACTCCCGCCAATACGCTCATCTCTCTTTCACAACCCGCCTGACACGCTCCCACCGGCAGACGAACTCGAGATACTTCGACTGGAGCTCGAAGCATTTAAGGCGCAGAGCCTGGAACGCGCCAGGAAGGCCGGAGATGACATACGGACCATAGAGGAGTCCATGCGCCGGCTGAAGGAGAAGGAGAAGGGAAAGGCCAAGGCGATTCAGAAAGCAGAGCGTGAACGTGGCCGTGCGTATGCTATGACTGTTCCGCCATTATTTTGCTCATAACCTTGTTCCTTCTATGCCGCATCAATCCTCCATGAAACCACACCTCATGCCTAACCCCACGTCCTCGTACATTCTCGGATCTCGGTACGCGTCAAACGGTGTCTTTCGCAACACGATCACTATGCTTTTGCTTGCTCCTTGAACAACTTGCTCGGACGCGTTCCCGGGTCCGACTCGCGCCTGCTCCCACGCTTCTCAACCATGCATATTGTGGTACTCCTCATGCCTCCTCTGCACGCATCGTCGTCCTCCTCATCTACTTCACGGCTCCAAATTCTGCGACATGTCTACATCTCCGTCTGGTTCAACCGCTACCTGTGGACCGGCCCGCGCTCCGATGCACAACAACGCTTTGGTCCTGTACCTCGCCACTCCCGATACGGATCATGGTGTCTTGTCATAAATCATCTCTTGCTGCTCTTGTATTTGCATCTCTTGTATCTGCTTCTTTTGTTTCTCTACTTTGATCGTCCTCGTCGTCCGTATCGCCGCCTCATGTCCTATCTCGCCCACCCTGCTGTGAACGCATGACACCTCCTCCAGTTACACCTTCGGTTAATGGAGATGAGAGCCGCGCATCTGCACAACCATCCTCCCAACCACCGCGTAACCGCCTTTCGGCCGCCCCTGCGCCTCCCGTACTGACACCCACCCCATCCTTCACCGACGTCCGGAAGAGCAGTTTCGCGTCAGAGGAGTTGAAGAAGAACAAGAAGAAGAAGCGCAAGAGAGAAGACTCTAGTGACATCGAACCTGGTAAGTACATCGCCTCTCCTCGTTGCAGATTTCCCAACCGCAAGAGCAGACCCGCCGAAGCTCCGCAAACCCTCTCCCTTACCACCGCCACCACCGCCACAGCCACAAGCATCTTCATCCACACACTCGCACCCTCCTCCCCCTCCCCCTCCCCCTCCAAAGGCCTCCAAATTTCCCTCGGCATCCTCCTCTTTGAACAAGGTGAGTATCTGAGCCTTGTTCCTATACCAATCTTCGGCCCTGGTGCCCCGCTAGCCTGCTTGACGATAGCATTCGCACGAGTGATTCTGTGCCACCGCTTCCGCATCTGCGGGATACCACAGTGGCTAACAGAAGTGACGAGCATGCCTGACTCAAGGTCCCCGGCTACTTATCGGCGACTGCGCCTTACCCTAGCACTCGCTCGCCCATCAGCCAGTGTAGGAAGCCATGCTCCACTCTATCGCAATCTTGTGGCGAGGAGCATGCGTTCAGCGCCCATGGTCCTCAGTAACGACCTCCGTCCCACTTGATCATCGCCTGGCTGAGGCAGTTCAAGCCCCAGTCACGGCTTTACCAGCCTGCATCTTGGATTTCCCGGACCTTTGTCGCGCATCTCACGCTAACACAGACTTGTAGCCTTCAGTTGCAGCCGATTTTGCAATACCTCCCTCCACTTCCCTACTTCCCTCCCGCCCTCCGATAGCGCCCCGACCAGTAGCCGGGCCCAGCAAACCTGCGGAGGTCACCGAAGACTTTAGCAAGAGTAAGCAGCCCAACCAGGTTCTTGTGACGACTTTCTACACGAGCATCGAGCCATGGCTGCGCCCCATCAAAGAGGAAGACATCGGCTTCCTGCAGTACACAGCTGACGAAGTCGAGCCATTCGTGATGCCCAAGCTCGGGCGACATTACTCGGTGCAGTGGGAAGAGGAAGATATCGCTACGTATGGCCAGCCCCTCCCTGGCACCGCAGCCATGCACGCAAGCATGCATGCACCACCGCCTAGCGCGCTACCGAGATGGGAACCTTCAACGCTTGAGGATAAACAAGCAGCACTGGACCATTACGGTCATGGGTCACTGACGGAGCGCGTGGCAAGCGCGCTCCTCCCGATGAACCATTTGCTGGAGTATAGAGGTGTCAAGGCGACGGAGGAAGACATGGCTGGTCGACCCGGCACGAATGGCGCTGCCGCCGCCGCCGCGCGAGATAAGCTGAACGTAGCGGACCTGGAGGAGCGGATGAGGCACGTAGTGCGGTATCATGGGTTGCTGGACGAGATTGTGAGTGCCCTTGTCCATCGGGTGTCGGGAATTGCCTGACTGTAGACTGTGCAGCCGGACTATTCGGAGGCGGTCGACGACCCAATAGCAACTGCGCTGCGACATGCACAACGCGAGCTGCGTACAGTCCTGGCCACGAACAAGGCGCGACGAGCGCGACTAGCTGCGATCGCGGAGGACAGGCTAGCGTACCAGGAGTACGTCGAGAGTCGAGACGCCATCGACAAGAGCATCATCACGCTCTACTCGAAGCTGCAGAAGAAGGACGGACCGAAGGTGAACAAGAAGAAGAAGCAGAAGAGCATCGACCTGCCCGGCGGGGTGAACGGCATGTCGGGACCCACCGGGACCGCCGCGCTGCCGCCATGTCCGGCTGCTCTCGGGTTGAGTCCGGACGAGCACAACCAGCTGCATATTCCAGAGCAGCTGAATGACCTCGTGCGGACGCGGCGGAATTGGGTCGACATCGTCGGCGGGGTGTTCGACGAGAAGGAGCGGGAGAACCCTGGGCGAATATGGGGCTTTCCGCAGGAGAGCGTCTACCAGGGGGTTGACGAGGAGGTCCGTGCGCAGCTGGAGAGACTGGGGCCGGCGCAGTCCAAGCCATCGGGTTCAGGTCCGCGAGTCAACGGTGTGGGGTATGCGTACACGAACGGGCGTGCGAACGGCGTTGATGCACGGACAAGTACGAGTTATGGATCGAAGGGCAAAGCCCGCGCTGGGGACGAGATGGACCTTGGCTGACTACTAGTCCGCTTTTCTACTCCCTGGTCCTCAGCTCTGTTGTTCTGCAAGCGGGTCGTGGCGGGTGGCAGGAGCGTTTCTGCTTATTGGTATTATTGCTATGCGCTCGGGATTCCCCACACTCCTACTGTTTTACACGCTATAATTCCCTGTGTTATATAGGTTCGTGACGCTGTTTATCTACTGTCCCGCCTCATCCTTTTGTGCATGTACTCCTCTGCTTTCGCTGCTCTGGTCTGCTCCATCCTACGATGACACAGATGTCTCACCGGCACCCGTCGCACCGGTAACTAATCCGCTGTCGCTCGTGGGACCGGGGAAGCTTCGAACTTAATGGGCGCTTGCTACACCTTGCTTTTCACCCTTGTTCACCACGGCTCCCGTCGAGTCCTGGACCGTTAAATCATAAAAAGATACCTTCAGGAGAGCTCGACAGTAGAGCCTCAAGGTCTGAGTACGGACAGTGATCTGTAGGTTCTATATTGGCTAAGTTGGATCATACGTAGTCGTGCTGAAGCGTTCCTCGATCTACAGGCTACTGCAGCCTCTAATCGGTGTTAGCGGGCTGCATCCGTGTTGATTTGCACCAGAGTGCGAAGGTTAGGAGGTTTCTGACTCCTTACGGCTTTTCAATGGCTGAACCTCGACCACTTGCCTGCGGCAGATATGGACTATTTGGCGCAGTCCAATGGTGACGCCTTCCCTGCTTTCGACGCCAGTCTATCGGAGGAGGAGAAAGCTCTTTTGGCGGAGGGCCTCGTTGACTCTACCCAACTGCAACGTTGGGCTGCCGCAAAAATCAAGGAGTACAAGGAGCGCATACAGTCACTCAAGTCCGTGTATAATGCTGGAGCGCTCATCAACCGGAAGCTACCTCGGGAGGTCCTCGCGGAAATCTTCAGCCACTTCCATCCCGGGTACGACCTCCATAACCAAGAAATCAAACTTCTTGGTGTGTGTCGTTTATGGCGACACCTCATCCTCCGTACCCCTGTGTTCTGGGCGAATATCATCAGCAGGCAGAGGCATATGGCCCGGGACCGCCAGCTCGGACGGCTCAGGCTATTCCTGCCGCTTACCCGAGCCCATCCCCTCACACTGTGGTTTCAGGGCGTCCCTCCCGCGCTAGTATCTGTGCTCACACCCCACGCGTCACGAATATCGTCCCTCACTGTGGAGATGGCCGATCGTGCGGACCTGGAGTCGTTGAACAAACTGCTGAGAGGTGGAACGCCCCTCCTGGAACATCTGGCGGTGACACACAGTCCTTATCCTGGGAAGACGATCCCCACCCTCGTCATCAGTCGCCAGAATTTCCCTCGCCTCCGGTCGCTTATGCTTCCTGTCGAAAGCCTCGGGGAAGCTTGCCTCGACAATGACCTCCGGACTCTCGACGTTTTCGGATGCGTATGCCAAGCGTGCCGGGAGATGAAGACGAATACCCCACTCTCCTTGCTGGAGATCCTCGAGCGTTGCTCATCTCTGCGAACGCTGAAGATCCAGAACATCCTACATATGTGGGGTCCTCTCGACCGTACCGTTGCACTTCCAGCTCTATGCGAACTGGAGATCGAAGAGCACCGTGGGGACCTCGGCGCCTTCCTGACCCGTATGGCTTATCCCCGAACCTGCGCTGTATATCTTGGTACGAGTGCCCACACCGCCATACGAGAATGCCTTCCGCCAGAGCCCAACTCGTGGCCGCAGCTCCGTGAGGCGGATGAAGTTCGATTCCGAGTAGATTTTCACGGGTGGAGTGTGTTGAGGGCGCTGGCTCGCGGACACACGCGTTTCAAACTGGGCATGTTCGTGAAGACGACCCAGGTCGGGTCGTTGAAGGAGCTTTCACAATTGTTCTCCCCATCCGCCAGGGTCACTTCCCTGAAACTTGAATCCTTTGTTTACCCCTACATCCGGAGCGAGGACGATCCCACAGCTGTCTTCCGTGGCCTGTTGGAGGCATTCCCCCATCTCATACGTCTCGATATCGGGACCTACGATGGCAGGCGAGTCATGCAACTTCTGGGCGAAACCTCAGCGGACGGGTTCCGATATTGTCCCAATCTCCGGGAGCTACGTTCCGTCTGGTACTATGGCGACGACGAGCTGTACTGGCCGTCGGATGCTCAGGGTACATCGGCGGCGGGGAGACCTTACAATACAGGAAAATGGCACAAGGCTGGTGCAGTGGTCTTCTCCGTGTTCTGCGATATCGCCGTCCAGATGCTCGATCGCCGGAGAGCGGCGGGCAAGTCGTTGAAGAAGTTGTGCGTTGGTGTCTATCCAGAGGTGGTTACGGAGTCGCTCTACGTGGACACGGAAGGTTGGGAGCCGTCAGTACTCAAACAGCGACTTCGAAGGCGCCTGACGGGTTATGAAGACATTGTGCATGTATTCCCTGTTAAAGTAGAGGATTAGGATAGTTTGTAGCCCGCAACTTCTGATGTTCGAGATCAAGAGCTCTGGCGGTTACGATGGAGCGCACTGGGGTCTGACTGCAGCGATCAGCATGCCCGTGCGGATAGTGGTTAGCGACGGTGCACGAAATAATGAAGTCTACATAATAGAATAACGAGAAGGGCCATGGCCGCCATTCCTACAGCCCAGTGCGTCAGATGTGCCAATCAAAGCATTCATTCGGACTGGGAGCACATACCCAGGTAAGGGTGAAAGCACGGGTTGCGGACGGAAGAGTGGCAAACGCTTTCAAACGTCGAGAGGCTCAGGGTCCACGTCCATGCTTGCGCTGTCATCCGCAGGAGGAGTCTCTGTGTCGCGTTCCTTGCCAGCGGCCGCTGCCTTCCCACTACGACCGCGACCCCTGCCGCGCCCGCGCCCCCTCCCGCGTGTTGCCTTCGCTGAGCTCGCCTCTTCCCCAGAGGATGTCTCTTCACCAGCAGCGGAGTCCGCCGCTGCAGAGACGGCAGACGTCCCCTTACCCCGCCCCCGACCGCCACGTCCTCGCCTTCCCCCACGCGCTCTTTTGCCAGCAGCGCCCCTGCGTCCCGACGCAGATGGAGTCGGCTCGTCCGGCTCAGTCGCCTCCTGATCTTTGTCGCCGTCGAAGAAATCGTTTCGCGCGTTTGAACGGTCCTCCCGCGACTCGCCCGCAAGCGCCGTACCGTTCTCCTCGTCCTTTTCATCTTTCGAGCGCTCCTCGTCGGCGAGCCACGCCCCAATGTCTGGTGGGATCTCCTGCATTGCGACGCTGGGCGCGCCTTGCAGGTAGCGAAGTTTGTTCCGAATCGCGACCGTGACGCGCTGCAGGGACGTATTCGTGTTCTGGTTCTCGACGTGCCCAGTGAGTGGGGGATGGAGCTTCCACTTGGTCTCGCGGAAGAACGAGTCGTAGATCGTCATGGGGAGTTCGTCGGGGATGGATGCACCGACGAGGACGGACGTCTCGTATGTCCAGCACCGCGAGACGTTCTTGATGGTGTACCCGCCCCCGCCGAGGACGAGCAGGGGAACGTTGAACTTTCGCACGAAGTTGACGCATTCGCCGTGCGCAGCGATGGAGAGGTTGAAGGCGCCGAGGCGGTCGCATCCGAGAGAATCCGCCCCGCACTGCAGGACGATGGCGCTGGGACGGAAGGCGTTGACGGTCTCCTCGATGACCGTCTTGAAGATGGTGAGGTACATCTGGTCGTCGATGCCGTCCTTGAGTGGCACGTTCAGGCAGAAGTGTTTCCCGAGCCCGGTGCCGTTGTCGTCGAGTTTCCCGGTACCGGGGAAGAAGTCGCCCGTGTACTTGTGGAAGGAGACGGTCATGACGCGGTCGGTGTGGTAGAACGCGAACTCGACGCCGTCTCCGTGGTGGATGTCGATGTCAATGTAGAGTACACGTGGATGATACCTGTGGTGCAGTGGTCAGGTTCGTTCGGATATCTCTGCGGCGGAGAGTCGCGCACCTGAGAAGCTCAAGGATTGCTAGCACGATGTCATTGACGTAGCAGAAGCCGCTCGCTTCGGCTTTCTTTGCGTGATGCAGCCCGCCGCTCCAGTTGATAGCAATGTCCGTCGTACCCGCACAAAGCTTCCGTGCGGCTGCCAGAGACGCTCCCGCGTACATCTTGCAAAAGTCGTACATGTCAGCAAATATCGGACAGTCTTCGACGCAATTGAATCTGTCGATCATTTGCTTCATCTCGCCTTGGTTATGTGGCGTGACTCTGGTTCGGTAGAGCTCAATGAGTACGTGCAGCGGTGCGAATATCAAGGCGCGTACCTTGACAAGAATTCAATGTAGTCGTGGTCATGATAAGCTTCAAGTTCAGCCTGCGTGGCAGCTCGCGGACTGTACCAATTGTGGATTTGCTTATCCAAGCCGTAACCCATCACCAGAGTGTTCGTCAACGTCAGCCGATGTGGCTTCATTGGATGATGTTCCTGATGTATTCTCGTCAATCACCGTTTCGGTGTCGTGAGGTGAGTTTGTCTTACTCCGTAATGTTGTGCACCGACACCTTTTGGGAAGTAGTACGAGACTATCGGACGCGAATGTGGCTTTTTGTTGGCGTGTCAGCAATCTGAATGTCAATGTACCGCCATTACTCCTCACGTTGACTCGCTCTGTTATCGGCTGCGCGGTGCCATGTGAACCTCTATCGTCGAAGTATGGTGACGACGAGAAGGTGAAGGAAGTCGCTTGCGAAGAGCGAACCATGTTGATGTTGGGCTGTCGCCGTGAAAACAGCTGTAGAAGTGATGTTACTTCTCCAGTATGCCTTCAAGTGACCTGTGAGACGTACCAGACGTGTCTATAATTGTGATGATGTGATTTAGAAGAAGCTTGAGCACGAGAATTCCCCTGAAGTTTGGCGTCCGTAAGGCGACCACATTTCACTCAAAAAATACGGAACCTATACGGTCAAGCAAAGCAGCTTACCGAGAGTAATGTGCGACTTCAGATACCGCTGTACGGCGCTGTCTGGTGTTTGTTTCGTGCAGAGGTGGTTGGTAAGTAAGTACGAATGTACGCAACTTTGGGCGGTCTGCCACAGTGCTTACGTGATCATCCCAAAAAGTGATGCTAGGCGCTCGTCGTCGTCGTCGTCGTCCGCGGTCCGCGCCGTCGTCCAGGTCGTCCCTCGCCTCGTCGTCCGCGTCGCCGACAACGATGATCACCAAACCACTAGCTCTATGCCTCCTTACTCTCCTGCTTGCTTCTCCTGCGTACTCATCTAGGGGAGACCAAGCGGCAGAGTTCAGAAGCTGCGTGTCGTTATGCCAGACTCAGATATGCCAAAATTCTGCTCCAGAACTTCTCCCATTTTCCCTCCGACTCACCCGCTGGACATGTGAAGATGATTGCAAGTACCAATGCATGCATCTTGTTACCGATAGAGCGGTTGAGCACGGCACGAAAATCGAACAGTACCACGGGAAGTGGCCCTTTTGGCGGCTTGCAGGCATGCAAGAGCCTGCATCCGTGCTCTTCTCCATCTTCAACTTCGTCGCCCATGCCTTCGGCGCGCGCAAGCTACGAGATAAAGTGCCAGAAGGACATCCTATGAAGAAGTACTACCTGATGTTCGCGTTCGTCAGCATGAACGCTTGGGTCTGGTCGTCTGTCTTCCACACTCGAGGTCGGCTCCTTCTATCGGCTTGGTGGTGAACATGCAGACTGAAGGCATCCTGGTGCGTAGATCTTCCCACTACCGAGAAGCTGGACTATTTCTCCGCTGCTCTGGCAATTCTTTATGCCCTGTACTACACCGTCATCCGACTGCTGCACCTCTATCCCATGGAACGCTTCCGTCTTACCGCTGCCTCGCCGTCCTCTACAACTGCTCGCGTACGAGGTCTGTGGACACTGGTCTGCGCACTCGTCTTCCTCTCACACATCTCCTACCTCACACTCCTCCCCCGCTTCGACTATACGTACAACATGATGTTCAACATCACTATCGGCATGTTGCACAATCTCCTCTGGCTCTCCTACTCTCTGCCATCATCTTTATCGTGCATCCGTCGCTATCCCGGACGAGCAAAGAACTATCGCCCCTCGCATGCCGTCAAGCCCGCGATCTTCGCGCTCCTCACCACAGCGGCGACGGCGCTGGAGCTCTTTGACTTCCCGCCATGGAGCAGGATCATTGATGCTCATTCCTTATGGCACCTTGCCACAGTGCCTATAGCTGTGTTTTGGTACGACTTTCTGGTGGAGGATGCATGCGACGAAGGGTGGAGGACGTCACGCTTGTAGTCCCAACGTAATCATGGTGAGCAAACGATGTTAACTCATCAACGGCCGCAGCGCTCATTCGCACCCATAGCTCTTGGCGCACGAATAAGTTGCATGTTCTGCTCATGTCGCTCAGCGAAGTACCAATGAAACGTCAGCGTGGAGACAACATTGGTGGATGTCCGTCCCCCGGAGTGTCGGTACCCGAAACCGTTTGTTTGAAGTGGGCCGGGGTTTCGCCCAGAGAGGAAAGGTCTTCGGTCGCAACTATCAGTGCCATTCCGTAATGACCGCAGCTGGCCGCTTGCCCTTGCTTATTAATATCTTGTTATCCTACGACGTCCAGCGCTTACCTCCTCCCACTTGCCCCAGCCCCAATGACAGACCACCTCGACGATAAGTAAGTTTATTCGCGCATCGCCCACATGATTCATCGCTCATGCAGAGTCGTAGTTGCATCTTCTGCAAAATCATCAAGGGTTAGTGTGGTGTCAGTGTATCGATGCAGTGGAATCGATAACGGAGAGCCGGCATGGTCTCGTTCATGCAGGAGATATACCATCGCTCAAGATACTTGAGACTGATCTCAGGTATGCGCTGCTGCACTGCTGCTTGATCGTCCAGTAAACTGAGAGAATGTCTAGCTACGCCTTCCTCGATATTGGCCCAGTGTCGGAGGGTCATGCGCTGATCATCCCCAAATGTAAACTGCCCCGTACTCTCCTGGGAGACAACCGCTCTCATGGCCAATTCAGATCATTCCAATCGCATGGACGAGGTCCCAGACGAATATCTCGCTGATATCTTGCCCATCGCCAAGAAGCTGGCGAGGGCGATGGACATCAAGGACTACAACATACTTCAGGTCAGCTCTTCATCTTCTGATCTGTTGGCTTCTGAACATCTTGGCTGTTTCTGCAGAACAACGGGAAGATTGCCTTCCAGCACGTCTTCCATGTCCACTTCCACGTTATCCCGAAGCCGAACGAGAAGGAGGGACTTGTCCTGACGGAGTGGCCGCGGGTCGAGCCGTCAAAGGAGGAGCTGGCACAGGTGCTAGAGCGGATCGTCTCCAAGCTGTAAAGTGTAAGTCGTCATGGGACAATGAGAAGTACATATCGTGCAGCATTGTTCTCAATGACAGTACTGTATCGGGCTGACGATCGCTATCGATGTCGCACTATCTCGAGATCGCCAGGCCTCAGACTCAAGCTACATCAGCACGACGAGAGCAATTGCTTGACGAGTTGACGAGTAAGTATCCTTCGTCTCCAACCATCCACTTGCCTTGGCCAGTGAGTTGTGTCAGTCCTAGGAGCGCGGTTGATCTTCTTGCTGACCATCATCATAGGATTGAGGGATGGATTACCATTTGACTTATCGTATCGACGAGGACATCCCCGCCTTCTCTCCTCACCTCGCACCCAGTGACAGAGAGTATCTGCCAGACTCCGCCCGTCTCGGTCCAGCGATGGGTTGTGGCGAGAACACATCAACTAAACGAGCGCGTCGCGTCGCTCAGGTCTGTGTACAACGCCTCTGCACCCATCAATCGCACACTCCCTGTCGAGATCTTGAAAGAGATCTTTGCAAACCTGACGCCGAGCAAGAGCAAGTGTCACCGCTTCAAGGTGCTCAGCATCTGTCGTTTGTGGCGGCACCTCATCCTCCGTACGCCGGAGTACTGGGCGGACGTGCTCAGTAGGTGGACGGACTATCGGATATCGGGGAACGATCTTGCTCGCCACCGGTTCCTACTCTATCTCGCTCGTGGACAGCCCCTCAATCTCAGCTTCACCGGCTTTCATGGATCTATATTCTGGAAACATTGGTATGAGACTGCCACCCTTCGTATCTCATCCTTGAATGTCCAAGTTACTCCCGAGGAACTGAAGTTTCTAGGCGATGCCCTATTCGGCTGCGCATGCGAGTTTTCGGAGAGCCTGTCTATACTCCCCTCTTGAATGAGCTGCTAGCAGGGTATCTTCGCTTAGAGACCTTGACGCTCCACTATACCCTAAACACCGTCTTTCAATACGAGACTTTGCAACTACCATTCGAAGACGCACCCCCCATCGCCCTTCCCGTCCTTCGCAAGCTTACCATCAAAATTGGGCAGCCTATTCCGCCTCCCTTCTTCCCGCGACTCGTCTTCCCAGAGACTTGCCTGCTACATCTCGTCTGCCCTACGTGGTACCAAGGTGCCCTCCGGGATCTCATCCGGGATCCTTTGAGGTCCATCTCACAAGTTGTCAACGCACACGTGCTTTGCATTTTCCGGAATCCAGGGGGTTTGTGACTTTCAGAGCAAGCATTGCACACTCGGAATGTCTACAGTTGGAGATCTGGGCGGCGTCGTCGGATGCCGCATTGCTCAAGTTCGGAAAGTTCCTATGCCCCCATATGCCGCAGGTTACCACGTTGACGATCGATGATCACTCTCGTCCGGACAATGTGCACGGCTCTGACCACGCTCCGATGCCCGGTCTTCAATGCATCCTTGCAGCGTTGCCGTTCCTCTCGACAGCGGCGACAGCGAAGCCTCACATATATTGAACGAAGGCTTTCCTGCCGGCGGGGACTATCTCTGCCCCCATCTCGAGCAAATGTCGATCGTCTGGAGCTTGCACGATGACGAGCAACGCGCTACCAATCCCCGAGAGCCCGCGTATGACTCAACGACAAGGAGATAGGTCACGATTCTATCTAGGGCTCACAGGTTCGCGATCAATCACCCTGTCCCTCGAGTCCTCAGCCCGTCGAAAGGCCGGACTCCCCCTGCGAATGGCAGAGGTCGTTGCGCCATGGCACCATCGAATTGCGGCCTTGACTATATCTTCGATCTGTCGAAGAGACGACTCCTTCCTTAGGGCGTTCATCCTCACGGGTCTGCCCTCTCTGGAGCGTGTCGGCTACGGGGAGGGCGCAGGTTCAGAGGTCATGGGCCACTTCTTGGGATTTGGGGGTCACTCTTTCCTCAACTGCGCTCTCTTCGACATTCTTTCGGATTATTCCAGGTGGAAGAAATTGGAAGCCAACTCCGGGAACTCGAATTGTTCTACTCTGAGTACTTCAGGGCGGGACGATACGATCCATCGACCCTTTCGAACGTCATCGCATGCTGCACATCACTGGAGAGCCTATCCCTCGATGACATTTTATTAGAGTATCCCGAAGCTGTTGCCGGACACCTGAGGCTGAGCATTGGTACCCCCATCGGCTCAAAATCATTGATACCCGCGGGGACCTACTCCGAAACTTTTCTTCGCTACCTCTCCTACCAACCTACATGCGTCGTGGACATCCACTGCTACGACCCAGAAATTACCTTCGCCCGCGGGCTCCTCCATCGGGATTCGCAACCGTATCAACACCTATGCACAGCCGACGGAATCAGGCTCAGCACAAGCAGGACGGACTCGGATTGTGGCACAGTGGAAGCTAGAACGGGTGGTGTTAAAGGTCTCTGCATAAACACTGTTCTGGCAGGGGGCGCGGTCTCCTTGCTTGCAGACTTTGCAACGCCGTTCTCGCAGCCTTTCCTGAAAGTCACGACTCTGCAGATCGATGGCGCCTCCCTCCTCTCCACGAACGACGTCAAATGCAGCTTGTGCGCACTGCTCGTCGCCTTCGCCAACCTTGTCCGTCTCCAAGTTCGGGGGTGCGACGGGAGGCGCGACATCATTCCCCTTCTCAAGGAGCGCGCGGAACCTCGGGTGACTGCACCTGTCCGCGTTTGGAGGCGCTGCGAATCGACTGGCTCTGCGCGCAGAAGAGCCGAGGAAGGACGCCTGGGGTTTGGCGGCACCAGATGGGGAATGATACCGCTTCGGTCCTGCAGTGTTCGCCACGTTCTGCGACATCGTGGAACGAATGCTCGCGCACAGGAGATCATCTGGGGCACCCTTGAAGAGGTTGGCCATTGGTGTGGCGCCCGGGCTGAACTCGCGTTATTTCGACGATAAGCGTTGGGATCTACGTGCGCTCAGAGAACGTCTGCGGAACTCGCTGGGAGATCTCTTGGAGGACGTCGATGTTGTCGGTATTGACGAAGGTTCGTAATCTAGGTGAATGAGGGTCATGTATGAGTACTTTGTCGCGTAGGTTACGAGCACGATGCACCGCTATCTGTTTAATAATTCAGTGCAGCGACGAAATCAGCGACGCCCAAGTCTTCCTATACCAATGTCCGAACCACCCCGGCGACCAACGAAATGGTTCATATGCCAACAAGAGAGGTACATCACGCCCTACGAATCAGCTCACAGTGCCGCAATCGGACGCCGACCGTTTCTGCGAGGGGACACGGGGCGTAGCAGCGGTGCAGGGAAGGTGCGTGATAGCGAGTGCCCGCGACGGTGACTGGTCAAGCTTACGCATGTTCCCATTGTGAGATAAACCAACACGTTGTATCCCAGACACCTCGAAGACGCTGCAATAACGTGGATGGTATACATCGAAAGCAAAGGGAGGGACTCGGACGAACGCAATAGACGAGACCGTGCTATGAAGTCGTCTTGACCTTTTTCTTCTTCGGGGAACCCACGTCCCCTTTCCGCTTTTTCTTGCTTCCATCCGCGCCCTCGGCATCCTTGTGAGATTTCGGCGTTCTACTTGGAGCATCGTCGACGGGGGCGGAGTCCACGTCCATAGCGGCCGAATCGTCGACCGGGGCGAGGGAGCCCAATGGCATGAAGCGATGCGTGAGCAGCTCTTTAGGATGACGAGGACGAGCTGGATTCTGATGCAGGACCGGGGACGAGCCGGGGGTCGACTGAGGAGGTGTGGGTATGGTGGGACGCGCGGAAATGACCAGGCGGCGGGCGATAGGCTTCGGTGCTGGATCGGCACGCGCATTAGAGGCGCTCTTAAACACGGAGATGGTACACACCTTGGTACAGTTTTCCATCCTTCTTTCGCCTGGGCAGCAGACACGAAACTGCGCGCAACTCGTCCCCGCCTACTGCCTCTGTCTCGTCTTCGCCGAGCGACCACACATCATAGGCAGTGTGTTTCCGTTCTATCAAGCCGACGCGCGAGGTACTGGAGGAGGCAGACGCCTCGATTTTCAAACCCTCCAGGTGTTTTGGTTTGAGCTGCGCACACGGGTAAGGACTGTCGTACTGAGGAGAAGAGTAGTGCATCTCTTACCCCCTCCGGCACCCTGACCACCCAGAGTTCGAGGTTGTCATCGCCGTTGATGGCATCCCAGTCAAAGTCTCCCTCCTCGTTCTTGTGCTTCATGAGGACGAACCCCTCCGGAGGCCTGTACGCCAAATCATGGTCGTCGCCCTCGTTCTTTGCATGCTCGCCGACGTCCGCCGCAGTGTGTGCTTTCTTTTGCTTGTCTTTCGGCTTCTTTGCTTTCTTCGTGACTACTTCGGGTTCGGGGGACGCGGAAGATGAGCGCGAGGAAGACATGGTAGTAGTACTCAAGTATGTAGTACTGGCCAGAGAGCACGCCTGTGCGCCTACCAGGAAATTAGCAGTTTCCCGATTTGGTAAGAGGCGCGTACCGACGCGTCTACTTACGGTCGTTGCTCCCGACGACGACAACACCGCCGCGGTCGACGACGACGACGAGCGGCGTCGCGGCAACAATCCCCACTCTTCCTTTGCTTGCTCCCGCTCTCTGAAAGACAATGTCTACCGCGGATCCAGGCTCCGAGAAGTCGTTCCTTCGACGCCTCGCAGTCGCTACTCAACCTGCTCTCGCCAAGATTGCGCACGGCTCAGCGCCGTTCATCACCGTCTTTGCTTTGATCCACCTGACGGCGCCCGTCATGGCGAACCTGGGAGGAACGTCTTTGGCTTCACAAGTCATGGTGCGTAGTAACATCTTTCTGGACGAGGCGAGAAGTCTATCGGGTTTTCCGCTGGAGCGATATGATGCATCGTTCAACACGACATTTCATGAATCCTGGGCACGGCATTGTGGAAGTACAGAATGTGTGTATGCTCGTTTGCCTCTTTTCTCGAAAGAGCGCGCTACATGTATGCGCCTTTTTTCGCATATTTGTATGCCAATGACGTGGACTGGGCGGCGAGCTTGCGTCGTGCTTTGTTCACGTCTCCGTGACGTGACACGTCTAGTCAATGCGGATGTTGGTGCTAATCAGTATCCCTCATCTCGCTGCGGCCTTTCACCGGTGACCCATCTATGCGTCGTACGCCATGCAAACATGTTCTTCTGATCTCTGTGGTGATGGGCCGAATCGAGCGATGCTTTTGCTAGGCCAACAAGGTGTCAGCCTTTGAAATGTGATGAACGTCCAGCTTCCGTATCCATTCCGCGGCTTATCGTGTGCGCTTTACTGACCATAATCACGCAGTTAGTGGGCAGAGAATACTATCAGACTCCCTTTGGGGAGATGTACCTCGTCCTTGCACCCTTGGCCATTCACCCCATTTCAGCTACACTAAAACGACTCCTCGCACCCACAACTGCACGCCGGATTACGAGCATACTCAGCGTCACCGGTTACTCCGCCGCAATCGTCGTCGCGTGGCATCTCTTCACGCACCGTATTGCTCCCTTAGACCCCGCCCCTCCCATCTACTCCGTCGGGCCATCAGAGCTCGACTACGAGTATGTGAAGTTTGCTCTGCACGGTTGGCCATTGCGCGGCTTCGTCGGCTACATCGGGCTCGCAGCGGTGGTAGCCTGGCACGCGGCGGAGGGCATGGCCATCATCTGGCACACTTGGGTGCGCCCCACATTTGGGCCGCTGCGCCAAACTGCCCGGTCGCGCGCCGTCGGGGTCGTCATGAGCATTCTTCCCGTGGCGACGGGACTGTACTTCATCTGGCAGGAACCTCTCATGATCTTTGCATCTCATGCCGCCAGGTTCAAGGCGGCCCTCACAAAGTCTGTATATTTTCGGTGCTGAGAATCGATTCGCATATGGTCATTGAAGACGATAGTGCGGGCTCTCCCCCATGGGCTGAGTATCACAATGGCCTCTCGCTGGTGTTGCTCCGCAAGAACGGTCCCCCTCAAGATCCGGCATTCAGCATGGCGAGCTACGCGTCAAGACGGCACCCTCCGCTTTGGATCTAGCGACCTGAGCATGATTTCATATGTGAGGTCTGTTACCACCGCCGTTTGCCGGAGTCTGGCTGCTAATCTCGTCCCCTTTCCAGGTGTACCGTCCAGTACCCTTGCGCTACCGGATGTGCGACAGTGCGAGAGAACCGGCTATCTCTCGGCGCGTATATCCGTCTTCCGGCCTCTGGCTCATTGGCTACGTGCGATGATCTCCATTGGAGCCGAGTTCTTGTCCAACATTGTCCCTCTATATCGCATGTGGGAAGGAGTTCGCTGTTTTTGTATCATGCCAGCGGACTCGAGGTGGAGTGGCTCGACCTGCGGTACGTCGTCGGTCTAGTCGCTGTCGCCGGCCCTCCTACCTCATGATCCTTTTGCCTGACCTATCGGCATCTTTGCAGCGTTCTGCTCGACCACCCGAGGGCTGCACAGTGCAAGTCACAGTGCAATCCTTTCGGTGGAGATCTTCCCACGTAATCGTATGTCGTCGCGACTGTACCTCGTATAACCAGCAACTGCTTTCGATGCGCCGCCTCGAACTTACCATGCTGGCCTCGCAGGTCGTCTACCGATGGCCATCAGAAGTCATCCCGACCTCGCCCTCGTTGCATCCGGCCAATGAAGATCTGGCGTCAATGACTCAACGCCGTGCTGGTTCAACGTGGATTGTGTGTCCAGGTATACGCTGTCCATTCCTTCTCACAACTTAAGCTTTGTGTTCGATTACGTGAATCATGCCCAACTCTATCGCCGTTGGATGAAGCACTCCGTTTCTTGGGCGACCATTCTCCCAAGACTGGCATGACGGCCCGCGATGCACTCGGCATCGGGAAGAGAAGAGATCCTCATCAAACGCCCTGATCGGGGATCCGTCCTTCCCAGATACTTACACGAGTCTTCACCTGGCCTGGGCCCGTCCGCAATCAACGGGCCCTCGTGATGGTTCGCCCTCTCTTCGCATCGCTGTTGCGCTCTCGCCTGCTCTCGCTGGATGATGCAAACCCCGCGTCTTCTATAGCATCAGCATGGCGAAATGCATCCGCGTAGCTATTCACGGCGTCTGTGCGCATACGACTCCCCGGTGAATCGCACTCGGAATGGGAACCTGGCTCGGCGCTCGGAATTCCCACCGCACGGCGCAACAAACTCTGCGCCCGTTCCGCATGTTTTCTTGCATGTTCGCGTTCTGGGGTCGTCACCCCATATCTGGAGATTCTCTCTGCCAGCGGGCATCTGGCGAGGTATCCTTGCCGAGCGTCGTTCTTCAGTTGGAAACTCCTGATGGTATCTGCTGCCTCCATGGAATGTCCGTGGAGACTCTCAATTCCACGGACGCCATTGGAGAGCATTGGAGTCGGTGGGAAGTCGGTGGGACTCGAGTCATGATATGACCTTGTATGGCTTCATGTGACCCGTCGCGAGGTCCTGCGTCCCGGTCACTTGGAGCGCGGAGTCGCGAGTGGCGGGGACTAGGTCACCGTGTTTACGTCTACGCACTGATCCTCAATTTACAGTGACCCTCCGCGATAAGGTCCTTCCAGGGTCTTTCTCCCGCGAACTTGTCTGCCCAGTGTCCACTGCTTGCAATGGCGGATAGTAGACAGCAGGAGACACACTCGTCAAGACATGCGTGCCAGCGATCGCTATACAGAGGCTGGAGCAGATAGAACTCAAGCCATGTGCCCACATGACTTGAATTCTATCTGCTCCAGCCTCCAGGACCCGCCCGCCTTCTGAGGGCCCCGGCAGGGATGTGTTATTGTGCCACTCGCCGGCTCCCACCGCCGCCTTCCGGTTATGGCAGGTCGGTGGCACGAAGCACTCTCAGCAGAGAAAAGCGCGTGGTATACATACGCAGCGGATGGGCCACAGGCTACCACAGGCATCATGTCTGCGTGGCCTCGGCCCTGCTCGACGCCCTTGACCTCCCATTGGCCGTGCAAGGACATGTTCCGTTGGCGTGCTAGCTCCGCGACGAGATCTAACGATCCATCTCCGCTCCCTGCCGGTCCGCAGGAACTCTGTTCGACAGCACCTCATAACTAGCCAGCCGCCATCGGACTCCGGCCCAGTTCAGACAGATTGTCGCATACCGCGCAGCCAACTGAGCCAAGGTCGAGCAGTTGGGGCGCTTTACATGAACGAGGATATTGCTTCCTAGGAGAACACGGACGCACGTTAAATCAGCCACTGTAAAAGTGGTCACTGATTTAACGTGATATTCTGTGATGGGGCGCCTTCGACGCTGGCGTTAGCCGCCCGATAGAATCAGGGTGTTGAGTACAGCAGCTGCCTGATATGGCAGCCGGAGGAGATGGGTGCGTTCTCCGCCTTCTGTCGGTGATGGCTCAATGATGAACCGATCCACGATTTCATTATGGCAGCAGTCCCCACGGTGCGGGCCGATAGGACCAGGAGCCAGGTACCACGATTGCACCACGCCGCACGTAAGAATGCCTTCTGTGCGGTGCGTGTGCCACCCAACTTCTGATACTTATGTTCCACCGCTTGGTGTGCTGAAGAAGTCACGAAGTTCTCGCTGGCGAGGTGTTCCGCGATGGGTTGATGGCGCATAGGAGCGCGGGCACCTGTGAAGGTCATACAAGACGTTCTCAGCGGGCAGCGAGCGCAATATAGCCAGGGGTCAACACGGATCCGTCGACGGCGAGACCGGGGGGCCGCAGGAGGTGAGTAGCCTCATGGACGTGGTGAGCCGACTCGAAGATCCCAGATGATCAGGTTCTTTTTGTTAACGTCGATCTGGGGATCTGCGATGCGTATTTGGACGCCGGCGTCCAGCGGGCGGCTGCGTGTCCACGGACCAGCATGGCCAGAGCCAACAAAGGAGCGGGGTGAGCGTCGGACTCGCTGAGTCTCCGCAACTCAGCCCTCTCATCGCCAGGGATCTCGGACAGGGGATTGCATCCCGTAATAAATATCCTCGTCCGGCTCTGCTCCCGCGACGCTCTCCGTTCGATAACTTTCCTGCTTCCACCCAGCGCCATGTTTGCAACGCCTGCCGCCAGACTTGGGAGCATCCGCGGATGGTCTCCGTCGGACGACCTCCCCGACACTCTCTACACCACTATACCCAGCCCCTCCAACGCGTCGAGTTCGCAACTCACACTTCCTCCTTCGCCTTCTTCCAGCATCCCTCGCGCCCTTCGTAACCGTAACCCCATCCCTCGAAGCCTTTCGCTCGACTCGGATCTAACTGCCTACGACGACTACCCGGAAGACATACACAACATCTCGCGCTTCAAGAACGCGACTTCCCTCCGCCGCTACAGGGCTAAGCGCAGCAAAGATCCCAACTGGGCTCCGCGTCCTCCGAATGCGTTCATCCTCTTCCGCCGCGACTTCGTCGAGAAGAACAAGGGCCTGAACCTCTCGTCCGCCGAGAAGAAGACGCTGTCCAAGCGCGCCGGCGAGGCATGGCGCGCACTCACCACCGAGGAGCAGAGGGCCTACTTCGACGCTGCCAAGAGCGAGGCCGACGAGCACCTGCGCCGCAACCCGGGGTACCAGTTCCGCCCGGTCAAGCACAGTCGCAGCGAGTCGCGCCGGAACCCCGCACTTCGTTCGCGTCGCGAGCAGGTCGAGGAGTTCATTCGTCAGGCGTCCCGTCGCCGCGCGGTGAACTCTCGCGGCAGGCGTGATGGTTGCCCGACGCCAGGTAGCGCGACCTCCCCGGAGCCGCCAGGGACGCCTGCGAGCCAGGACTCAGCGCCGCATCTCGATGTGCGATCGCGATCGCAGAGTCGGTCGGGTTCGATCCCGCCCCAGCTTGCGTATCCGAGCCCCTTGACCCCCGGCTCCGAGGACGAGCATGGGTACTTCGCCACCGCGCACGTCCAGTCGACGCCCGACCTCGTCGCAGACCGGCCGCTGTACGCAGCGCCGAAGCGAACGTGGTCCTACTCCTATCCTGGCGAGGTGGCCTACTCGCCGTGGGAGTACGTGCAGTTCGACGACTACTATACGGATGCGGACGAGCGGAGCATCCACTCGTTCGACTCCGTGCAGAGCGACCCGTACATGGGCGACGCGAGTCCTCAGCAGATGTCTCCTAACGGATTCGGCGCTCAAGTAAGTATCGTCGTTATTCACTTCGCGAGAGGTGGGACTGATTGGCCGCCACCTGCAGATGCCCGAGCCCATTTTCATGCCCACCCCCATCCCATCCACGCCTTCGTCGTCATTCACGGACTCGGATGGCCCTCTCCTCGAGCGCCGGCGACGTGCCGCAACGATATCCATGGTCCCTCCTCCACTCACAGTCGTCACGTCGTCACTGTCCAACTGGTCAAGGGACGACCTGGTGACTGCCCGTATGGCGCCCTGCTCCGACGGGACCTCCGCACCATCCTCCTATCCGTCGCCACCCCAACATCAAGCGGCAGCCTTCGCGCCTCAGATTCAGGCCACCGAGGCCGGCTGGAGTCAAACGATGCCAGCCGTCCACGACAACCACCTGCTCGCGGTCCCTATACCCCAAGACGACCTGGACCGCACCCCCCGCGCACCCCTCTTCCCACAGACTGCGCACCGACCCATCTACACCGCCGTGGCGCCCTATGGTCTTACCGAGCTCGACGTTCCACAACCTCAGCCCCACGTCTCGATGGCCCCTCCGGAGCTGTTCGTTCCTCTCCACTCCGACATGCCGTACGAGATCACCGGCGATCTCGAGTCGTACCATCACGGTTTGCGCGAGTACGGGATCGAGGGGCAGCACCATGACTCGTACGGCATGACGGTGGGATACGAGACCGTCGATTACAGCCCGTACTACTGCCACGGGAGCGCGAGCCCCCAGGAGCAGCTAAGCTGAGCCGCCACCTCTATGAATATGCACTTCGTTCTCTCCACGGCACGCTCCATGATCTTCTATGACCTCCCTATGCGAATCGACGCCTTTACGACGGACACACCGCCCGCCACATAGTGTAGCATAATACGTGGGTTCCAGCAGACTCACCTCTTCGCCTGTATCTATAATCGTACCGCTCCTGCCTGCTCCTGCCCTATTCTCTCTGGCGTCTTCTTGCCTGTTGCGTATGTCTCTGTGTTCCTGTTTTCGTGGCTCGTCATGCTGTATGTAATAGGCTACTTGCGCCAGGGTGTACGTGTCTTGCGTCGCCCTCGATACCCGCAGCGCGATAATGACGATAGATTGACACTGCCCAAATCTTGGTTAGAGCGGGGAACTGCGATGATGGTTTCGAGAACAAACCTTCCTGCCCGGATTGGCAACGCGAACGACGACATACTTGGACCAACAGCGAGACAGCGCAGCGTGGGGTTCTAAGTGGACGAACAGGGCAATCTGAAGCAACCGGGATGTCAGTCGTGTGAACGGGACGTAACTCTGACACAGTCCGTGATAAGTCTTATCCGGCGCTAAGCATATCGTAAGTTGCACGCAGTGGACATGCTCCGGATCTCATTCTGCTCCTTGGATCGCTTAGTTTGAGGAGAAACTCGAGCGATTGGAATTGTTTAAGCTGTCTCCGAGTGAAGCCAGAATGTGAGTAAGAAGAGTGGCAGTTACAGTTCTCGTTTTCTCTAAATTACGACTCATTTAGTTTAGTTAGGTAGCTTATTGCGGATGCTCATGCATCAGCTCCACTGCAAGCTCACGCCTGCAGCGCGGCCTGCTCGAGTCCGGACGCGACTTGGACGCTACGACCATCCTGCCCCCTATACCTACACCCTTCATCTGCTCAACTGCGACTCCCTGGACCTCCAAAAGAGCGTCTTGACCGCTGCAGGATCACTGATCAAAAGAATCGATCCTAGTATCACCCACTAAACTGACGTAATGCTTGTGCAACGGGCGGAAGGCTCGTTATCACCTGTGGGCTCACCACTACCCCTGGTACGTAGCAAATGGTTACTCCATGTACTCGATTAACAAATTCACATTCGCAAAGAGCGCAAACATCGAGGCGAGCCGGCCAGAAATCGGTGGCTCGTTTGATGGATTCATTGCCCTGGTCGTCGGACTCGCTGCGATCTTCCTACTCTCGTGCATTGGCATCTTCATCCTCCTACGCAATCACGAGCCCACCTCTCATGAACGGCAACTCCGTCGCGCCCGAGCTCGTCAGCGCGACTTCTCTACGGACCTATCCATAGGCCGCCCAGGCATCCGCGAACGCCTCGCGCGACTCTTCGGGAGACGCAGCGGCTGGATCAAGGCGTCAGGGGAGGACGGAGACGAGTGGAATGCGTCCGACAACCCTATCTCGAACGCCGCGAGCGAGCTGCGCGAGCGCGAGCACAACAGGGGCGAATATCCTGCGAGCCTCGCTTTGCGTCCCTCCTCTGTCGTAGCACCGAGCGCAAGCACCGACTCCATTGAAGTTGAGCTCCGTGCGCCCTCCGCTTACACCCCACCCACGCCTTCATTCCGGCCTGACCTCGATACGGAGTCGCGCGACACGAGCCCCGATCAGGTGGAGTCTCCTGTGTCGTTGCGACAGTCACCACCTGCCATAGGTTCGCGGGAGGAAGGTCAGGAGGGCGACAGCCGCCGCGACGATAGAAAGTTTTCGGTGCAGTCGGCTTCGTCCGGAGGGTTGATCAGCTACAAGTCGATGCGCAAATTCGACAACGGTACGAAGTTCAAGGAAGGGCTGAACTTCTAGTACCTCTTCCCTGTGGATTGCACTGTCGCATTTCTCAGCTCCGACGTCCGTGTACTTCAGGTTTGCTATCTGGACATCGTGTTATGCAAGGTACTCGGCCATACCTCCCATATCATACATATCCCGAAGTGTACCCTCATGTAGCTTGTCTTGTCCGTTGACTGTTTCGTTTACCCTGTAGCATTGCGATGTTGTATGATGGCTGCTGCTCCCGGACTCCGTGTCTCCATTAGTGTACTATATGTCAGACGTCTCTCCCATACGCGAACACCGCTCAGATCGTAATCTTATTGGACCTTAACTCCCCCGGTTTCACACATTGACAGTCAACAATGTCCGTTGTTACCTCCATCCCCCATACGACCTCCACATACATGTTTTGCTGCCCCGGATATTTGGCCACGGACCGCCGCGGTGAGCAAAAGGACTGATTGCATGTCTCCCTATGTCTCAGGGCCGTCAACTAACGAAATGCTCCAGGCCTCATGCACCAAGGATTCGACCTTACCATATCAGTCCGTAGCCACACGACCGCCTCACGCATTGATTCGGGTCGCTTAGCACCGCCATCACCGCGTCGCAAGCTGGACTTCAACCACTCTATCACTCCGCCTCCCCGACCTCCTCTCAGCTCCTCTCCCCGACCTCCCGACCTCCCGCTTCCGAACGCCGCTGCCGACAGCCGCCGCTGCCCCATTCTTCCCTATTCATCCGCGATGATTTCAACCCCTCCCCTGATCGCGCAACTAGGACCCCGTCCTAGCCTCCTTCTGGAACAGCCAAGCTCCTCCGTGCCGTGTCCCTCGGTGATCATATCCTCCTCGATCGCGCGGCCTCAGGAGCCCGCCCAGCAGTCAACTTGGGTGCATTCTACATAGCGGCTTGCTCCTCCCTAGCTTGCAGCGTCCCTCAGATCGGGTCCATCGGGCACCCCGCGACGGCTCCGCCTACTACCGCCGCTGCCCCAACGCTGCCCTCGTGTCGGGCGTGTCGCTGGCTTTACGTGAAGCGGAGGACGTCAGAACGTTCGCTACGAACCTCCTGCTGCGTCAGGGGCTGCCTCGCGGGACATTTGATCAATGGGCCGCGACCGCGAGTGACCGCGTCCACGCGTCCGAGGACATGACCCGTGCGGAGGCCATCGTCCTGTCCGCCGGTGAGTACTCGTGCGTTGCTCTGCAGCTCCTCGTTGTTGCTTATCATACATCTGCTGTGTCGCCCCCCGTTTTGTAAGGTCGCCGGAGATGGTCGCCGCTGCCTCGTGTATTGCGATAAACGGTTGCGCAACGGCTTGTTCTTCTCTCGACTTCGATCGCATCCTTGCGTCCGTGACCCGCCACCTCGGTTGGAGCGTGGTAGTCTGTATGATCGGAAACGCAGCGGGAGTGAAGTCCGACGACTAGTAACTGATTGGTGAAGAAGCTGCAAATGTCATTCGTCCGTCGGAATGATTCCACAGCCTACGCAAAGACTACCATTAGCAGCTAGCGTCGATTCAACCTCGTTCGGGTCTGGGATATCTCTCAACATGTATATCGACTCGAGCAACCGGTGGAGACTGGTATACATACAGCACCTTTGTCACAATATCAGGTCACAAACAACGAATCACGGAGCGTCCGGAATATACGAGACAGCAATATCCTGCGCCAAATTGGTCGTTAACTCTCCCGTAAGCGGTCCTTCTCCCTCTCCACCAGTGCCGTCCACAATGGCTTGTATCTTCCCTCTCTGGGCAATACAACGATTGAGAGAGCATCGGCAAAGGGAGCACGAGTCCTTCCCGCCGCCTGAGGATGTCGACCATCTCCGATACTTGAAGTGGGTCGTTTCGCCACCAACGCGAGTCTCGTTCAGTACTTGCTATCTCCACTGAACCCGAAGCTCTTCAAGCAAGGGGCAGTGGCACAGATTCGTCGTCTTATGCATCTCCCCCAGCGTGAAGAGCAGGTCTCTGATCCCGTCATGTGCGGTGATGTCGAGGCGGAGCAGACAAGGGAAGGAGCAGACAAGGGAAGGCGCTCGGGACGCACGTAGACCGACGGCGTATTCTCGATGGTGGGTGTCTGCCAGCGGGGGAGCACTGCGAAGTGTGAGAGCAATGATCGTGCAGGAGGACTAGAAGAGGTCGCAGATTTGGGAAACGAGCTGGAAGAAGGGGCTCGAAGACGGGCCTGGTCCCGAGCTCCGCATCCGGTGCATCTGTGAACCCTGCCGGTACGTTTGGAGCGTCGCGACTTCCTCGGAGTCGAAATCCACGACGATCTCATCCGCGAGAGCGAGCGGATGAAAGAGCGTGCAGTCCTCTGGCAGCATATCGTCGAACCGCATCGTAATGCGGCAGAGGTTGACGTGACGATTCTTGGGAAGAGAGAGGTCCGCGAAGAGCACAGACATAGGCGGAGGATCGTCCGACAAGTCGACTCGACGTAAGGATGGCAAGTAGATGGCGTTATCACCACCATCCAAGGGCACGTCTCTCAGACACAGGTCCGAAAGGTCCAGAGCCTCCAAGGCAGGGCAAGGCGACAACATGTACAGTAGTTGTCGATAGAGCAGATCGTTCGCTTGACAGGAGCCACGCCGCATCTGGAGCCACATAGTTCGATATGGCGGAGACGGGCGAATACATCGCCCTCTATGATGTGCGGACACTGGCAAGGCATATTGAAGGATTGTAGGCGCGACAGTGTGTCGTAAGAATAGTGAACAGGCGGGAAGTCGCGAGTGTTCCGGATGTCACTGCAGTGACCCTGGGACGGATGGGTAAGGAGCGGCAGTGTAGCATGAGGTGATTCTTCTGGTTCACCTCCACCTCGAGAATTGTGGGGGAGGCCGATGACAGACAAGTCCGAGAGACGCGTGCGAGTCAGGTCGAGGAAGTGGACCAACCGAGCCATGGACCGTTCATTGACCCCGACTAAGTAGGTCCCGTCGAGCCCGGAGGACGTCTACCCGGAACGCGGTGCAGCGTTGAAGCAGCAAGTGCCGCCACACGCGACAGACGTCAAGCACGCTGGCCGGCCTTAAACCGGGCTTGAGCTGAGAGATGACCTCTAGTGCCTTGATGACCGTTCATTGACCCCGATTAAGTAGGTCCCGTCGAGCCCGGAGGACGTCTACCCAGAACGCGGGGCAGCGTTGAAGCAGCAGGTGCCGCCACACGCGACAGACGTCAAGCACGCTGGCCGGCCTCAAACCGGGCTTGAGCTGAGAGATGACCTCTAGTGCCTTGATGAGGACGCCTGCAGGAAGGATTGATGGGTGCACGACATCCAGAGCGTGAATGCGATTCGTGTAATTCTCAATATTCGCGACAGTCCACTCTTGAACCTTCGCAGAGCTCACGAGAGCGAGAGTGGCCCTGTCTTCACTGATGAGCAAGCCGGCTGGGGTTGCGAAGCTTTCATCGACATAAGCAGGGGACATGTCGCGCCCTGGTGAAGGGTGTGAGCACCTGAACGTATCAACTACACACTATTCACGGCTCTCACTCACTGAATTCGTACCAGAAGGGATGTTTGAGCAACGACGCGGGTGATAGTAAGTTCTCCTTCAAGCTTGCGGATTGGGTGGTGGTCAAGGTTGCCGCTGACCGATTTGGATCTCCCGCCAGCGAGCCAAGCGCTTAGGACTCAACTTGGCTTCGACGTCCACACCTTGACCAGACCTGATCTCAATATACAGCCTAGGGCCGCCAACCGCAGCATGTTTGCAGGCTATTGTAGTAAGTGATGGTTGTTTGCCGCAGGCCTCGTTCGCACTGCGCATTGGAAGTCGGTGGTAGGCACGGAGTTGTGGGTAACTGTGAGTTGAGGCGATTCATGGTCACTTAATGAATACTGACAAAACTTCCTGCATACACGGAAGTTAGCGTGCGCATGCGCCCTTGAGCGGTGCTGTAGAGCATGCAACAAACTGATCAGCACGCAGCCTGCACTCGTACTTACAGGTGAGGCCGATGTTCTAACCTCATTCACATCTAACCACCGCCAGCAGACACTTGCCATAACGTGCACGAAATTGCGATTGGCATGGGCGTTGCCGACAGGGTGGCATCTGCCGAATCCTGCCGGGACGAGCGCAGATCAAGCCTGCCGGCTTTTGGCGATGCGTCGTTTTAACCAACCTCCATCATCAAGCCTTGCAGACTCTTTCCGCATCCCTTGGCCTGCGTTAGCCCATGAAGGTGCGAGTTTAGTCGGCGGCCTTGCCATCGTGACAATATGCTGGCGGCCTTGCCATCGTGACAGTATGCTGACGGTCCTACACAGCGCTTCGCTCGCCATGCTGCAGAATCGGTCGCCATCTGGCTCCAAATCAACCCACGCATGAATGATCTTCAAGCATCCCATTCCACACCGCGATTGAGGCTGCAGGCTTTCCATGTAGCCCGAGCATCAAGCGAGTACTCAGAACTGCACACTGGCGCATTCGGGTGGTACGTCATCCTTTCGTGGTGATAGTCGTAGTCCGCTCGCTAGGCGGACTCCGTTCCCATGCTTGGAAGAATTCGGGCAGCTTGTCAATGTTTCTCCGATATCGGGAGCAACCCTCGGATGCGAATGGTCGTGAGCTGGCAGTGATGCACGGCAACGGTGGCAGACGAACGTTCCTTCGGCTTCACAACGGAGGCCAAGGGAGATCACCGCATCTCTCGCGGGGCATCGGGGACATCTCTCCTGCGACCGCCCGTGCCAGAAATACTTCGGGCCATACGCCAGGGAAGATGGACGGCGCTGGTTCTTCTGGGCTCGCGCGATGCAGATTGACGCGGACTTTCGGTCACGTGACTGCATCGTTGGACGCGACTTCGCCGCTGAGGGCTTTTGGCCGTTCGCTGCTACGTTCGGACCTGCGCTTCGAGACGGTATCTGTGATCTTATCATGCCACCCATGTGTGAACTATTATGTGGTGGACTTCCGATAGGAAATGCAGAGCCGCGCGACCATTTCACTCTGTCAGCGCGTCGGAAACACCCAGGCGGGGCTTTGCGAGGGATCGTCCCCTCTCTCCAGTCCTTAAATCCCCTCCATCGACGTGGCCGTCGCCCAGAGCTCCCTTTCCTCTCTCGCCCTGTCGGACTCCCCTCGCTTCCCCTATGGACACCCACGACACCCCCGAAAAGCGCGTCGCAGACGAGGAGGCTGTCGTCGCCGCTCGTGCTGTAGCCTTCGACAATGACGGTGGCGACATACAAGAGAAGGCCCCGCATGGTATGCGCCCCAAGGGCGTGGAGATGAAGCGCGAGATGACCAAGGAGGACAAGGAGCTCGCGGATGCTGGGTACGAGCACCTGAAGTATCAAACGCCCGCCGGACAGAAGGAGGGCGACGCTAAGCTCGACGGCGTTGACATCCACGAGCACGGACTCGGGTTCCAGGAGCTGCAGACGGAGCTCGACACGGCGTTCGACGCGAAGGACCCCAGCATCTCGCCTGGTCTCTCGAGCGAGGAGGCGAAAGCTCGGCTGTCGCGCAACGGACCGAACATTCTGACGCCACCGAAGAAGAAGTCGGCGCTGCGGAAGGTACGAAATTTGACGGCTCATGAGAGTATGTCCGACTCACACGCCACCGACGGACAGTACTATGACTGCCTCATGTCCATGTTCAACATCCTCCTTATCATCGCTGGCATTCTGGAATATATTCTGCTCGGCGTTGACTTCAAAGTGAGTTCGTCCGATGACTGCGGCCGATACCCCCTTTGACGCGTCGGTACAAGGACAACTTTCCGAATACCTATCTGGGTGGCATCCTGATAGGCGTGGCATTCCTGAACGCCTTGATAGAGTTCTACCAGCTCCAGAAGTCAGAAGCTATCCTTGCCTCGTTCCTCGCAATGATCCCGCCGTCATGTCGGGTGGTCCGCGACGGAACCATTCTCACCGTCCCGGCGGCGGAGTTGGTCAAGGGTGACATCGTGCTCGTCGTAGGTTTCCGTCCGCGATGCTGTAATGCATCCAACGTGCGTTCTGAATACTGGTGTTCGCGTAGCGCTCTGGAGACAAGACACCCGCCGACCTGATCCTCTTCTCCGCGAATGACTTGAAGGTTGACAACAGCAGTCTCACGGGCGAATCAGAGCCTCAGGAACGCCTCGCTCGCCCGGCCGGTAGTTTAATGCAGCGTCCAGTGGAAGCGGAGAACTTGGTGAGTGCGACCCGACCTAAACTGGGTTCGTCCCTTCACGATCCGCACAGCTGTTCAACTCGACTCTCATCGTCAACGGCGAAGGCTGGGGCGGTGGGTTCTTTTTTTCTGATACATCCGCCGCGAGCTAAATTGGCATGATGTAGTTGTCGTTCGGACTGGCGATCACACGCTTATTGGTGAGCTTAGGACCCTTCTATTTCCAAGCATTCGAGCTTATGCGTCGCCACAGGTCAGATTGCTGCGCTCACGGGCACCGAGACTGGAAAGCAGAGTCCTCTTGGGGCCGAAATGTGAGTCTAGAGCGACCGTGTTCCAGGCCACCGGTGCCAGACTCATCCATTCCTCAGTGGACATTTTGTTATGATGGTCTCCGGCATTGCGATCCTCTTCGCCATCGTCTTCTTCGTTGTTGGAATCACGACAGCGTACAAGGGCAAAGGAGAGCAAACCGTCACTTTCGCCGTTTCGATCTTGGTGGCATTCGTACCCGAAGGTTTGCCATCGGTCGTCACGCTACTGTGAGTCGAGATGACTTGCAGATAAATCAAGAGTACTCATTGTCAGTATAGGTTGTCCATTGCGGCGAAGCGCATGGCTGCTCAGAACGTCCTGGTCAAAGACCTTCAAGGCGTCGAGACACTCGGTGAGTCATTGGTCGAGGTTCAAGCGAACGTCTGCTTACTTTCGCACAGGTTCTGTAAGGCATCCATGAATGTCCTTAGCTTCCATTGGAGTTCTGATTGCTTCCCGAGCAGCTTACGCTTCTCGCCACCGACAAGACCGGGACGCTGACCAGGAACCAGATGACAGTCACCAACCTATGGAGTGGTCTTCGCATGTTCTCGGCCTTCCAGTCCAACAATGACTCTGAGGATACCGAGACATTCTCAATAGAGGCACCCGGCATGCGCGAAATGGTCGACATTGCAGCGCTCAACTCTCACGTCAAGTTCGATAAGACGGACATTCCCTTCGAACAGCGCAGGATCCTTGGCGACGCGACCGAGACCGGCCTCATCCGCTTCGCGGGCAAGCACATCTCCGATTACGATGCCTACCAGAAGCAGCATCCCAGGGCGTTTGAGATCCCGTTCAACTCGTCCAATAAGTGGGCCTTGGTCATAGTGAGTGTCTGGTGACTGCGTTCGCCGTACACGAACTGAATGTCCTGCAGTCGGAAAAGCCGCACAAGACCGGTCTCCTGACCGCGTACATCAAGGGTGCTCCAGAGCGTGTCCTTGCGAAGTGCTCCACGTATCTCAAAGATGGCAAGGAGGTTCCGATCACCGACGACTTCAAGGCTGCGTACGACGAGGCATACGACGTGCGTAGAACCATACATTCCTGTCCTTTCCTCCAGAGACTGAACTGTTGTCGCGCAGTACATGGCGTCCCGCGGTCACCGTGTCATCGCATGCGCGCAGAAGCTTCTCCCGGGCGACGTCTACGACTCCGACTATGAGTTCTCCAAGAACGACGCGAAGTACCCCAGCACCGAGTACTGCTTCTGCGGCCTCATCTCCCTCGAGGACCCGCCCAAGCATGGTGTGCGGGAGGCGATCGGCACTCTTCGCCTGGCCGGGATCAAGGTCATGATGGTCACTGGCGACCACCCGAAGACGGCGGAGGCCATCGCGCGCAAGATCAACCTTATCCTCGGGGACACGAAGGAGAGCTTGAGCAAGAAGTCCGGCCGGCCGATCGAGGAGATCTATGACGACGAGATCGACGCTATCGTCATCCACGGAGACGACATTGACAGTCTCCAGGGCTGGCAGTGGGATCAGAGTGCGTTCCTTGTTTCCGTTGCAGCATGACCATCGCCACTGACGCTTCGCCGGCAGTCTTCTCGAAGAACGAGATTGTATTTGCGCGCACGTCGCCTCAACACAAGCTGGAGATCGGTATGTCTTGACCCCCTGGTGCTGCGCGCCACTTTGGCTGACGATGGCTCCGACGAAGTAAAACGCGCTCAGGCGCTCGGACATATCGTCGGCGTGTGAGTTCGATAGAAACCTCGTTGATGGTGTAGAATCCGGCTGACCAGCACATGCAGGACTGGAGACGGTGTTAACGACTCCCCCGCTCTAAAGAAGGTCAGTCCATCGCGCGGTGGCTAGAACCGTATGCTGACCTGGATGTAGGCGGACTTGGGTATCGCGATGAACATCTCGGGTTCTGACGTCTCTAAGGAGGCTGCGAACATGATTCTCTTGGGTTGGTACCATATCGCTAGCCTGACTCCCCGTCGCTGACTGTTTCACCCGTAGACGACAACTTCGCTTCCACCGTTAGTGAGTGACACCACTTGATGTCTGCCTGCCGCTCCGCGCTGACGCTGATGTCATCACAGAGGGAGTTGCAGAGGGCCGCCAGATCTTCGTGAACCTGAAGCGTTCTATTCAGTATGTCTTCGTACCTCCGTGCCAGTGATGCAACGAACTGACGTGTATCGCAGGTACACGATCTCCCACAGTACACCGGAGGTCATTCCACAGCTTCTCTGTAAGCTTAATCTTCCTGTTCATGGCGATTGCGTCGCTGATGTACTCCGGCAGATGTCGTTGTGCCCCTCCCGCTTCCTCTATCCGCCATCCTCATCTTGGTGATCGGTGAGTATTTGGGGAGCTCCACATAGTGGACCAGCTAACGTCGCATGGGTAGATCTTGGCTTCGAACTATTTGTTGCGGTATGTCGCTCGTCATTGAAGCCGTTCGGCGTTCATACTCAGACAGTCGTATAGCTCTCGTTCGCGTGGGACAAGCCTGAGACGAAGGACGGACTTATGCGCATGCTGCCCGTAGGCCAGGTACGTCAGGGTTGTGCAGCGCCTCGCTGCATCGCACTTACCTCGTTCCAGTCAACGACCACTCGATTATGTCCCTAAAGAAGCGGGCTCTGCGACGCACCAAGACTCTGCTCCGCGACCCAGAGACGCAGGAAGTCATTCACCCAAGCAAGTTCTCGGTGTTCATGACAAAGCTCAAGGCGCCCTTCACCCGCCAGTTCTGGGAGGAGGCACTGGAGCGTTCCGACGACGAGACTCTCGTCGACGCCAAGCTCCTGAGCTATGCCTACCTGGAAGCTGGCATGATCGAGTTCGCGGGAGCGTACGTATTCAGGACACACTAATTACTTGAGTATGGCGGTTGACGGCATCCCGGCTTAATCAGGCTGGCGGGATATTTCGTCGTCTTCTTCAAGAACGGGTTCACCCCGGGCGATCTCCGGAGGGCGCAGTCTGCACTTAACGCGGAGCCCCCCGTCAGTGAGTGTCTTCGTTCTCTCCCGCAACGGACCTGTGGACTAATGCTATGCCGAAGCTTACTTCACGAAGGACTCTCCGGACTTCATCAATAGCCGCGGTCAAAGCATCTCTGGCGACAAACAGGTTGATGCGTTGGGGCAAGCCCAGTCAATAGGTCTGTAGTCTGACTCTTCATCACTGAGGTCTCGGAGAGCTCGTACTGACGCAAGGTCATTGTAGTATACCTCTCCATATTCATCATCCAGTGCTTCAACGTGAGTTCAATGAAACGCGACCTACCGAGCACAACTGACACCATTCACCGCTAGGTCTTCGCCGTCAAGGCTAAGTTCCGCTTCCCGTTCGGCAAGTCCATTGTCGGCAACTACTACAACTTCGCGGGTATCGTCGCCGGTGCATGTCTCGGCATGTTCATCATCTACACGCCCCCTCTGCACGTCGTGTTCGGCGGTTCGTTCCACTTGTCGCCGCTCTACTGGCTCATTCCCGTCGGCTTCGGTGTGCTCCTCCTCGTGTGGTCGAGTATCCGCGTTCTGCTGTTGAGGAAAGGCATCGAACAGTCGCGCGTCAAGGATATCAAGGGCTTGATGATGTGTACGTCTCGGCTCTCTCGAGCATATGGGGTGCTTCTGACTGACATGGATGCTTGCAGTCCCGACGATGAGGACGATGAGTATGCGCTCGAAGCACTGACGAACAAACAAGCTATGACGATGATATACACGCATAGACTGCATGTCGAACGATGACTACCCACGCTGTTCTCTCACAGGTCCTGTACCATAGCACTCTCTCGGCGTGCACAGAATGAATATAGTTGGATACAGCAGTTTATGTGCGAGCAGACCTGCCGTGCAGTAAGTACAACGTTGCGTCGGGCCGTGGGTCCAAGTAGGACGAGAGCTGCAGCTTCCAGGGTCGCCGGCTCTACCTCCCCTCTTCCTCAACTTCAACATCCTCGAGAACATCGTAGCCATCACTGATATACCAGCCTTTTTCAATCAACCTTTCTGACATCTCCAAGGTATAAGTCGCTGCCAGTATGCGCATATAGTCAACATCTTGATCGCTTACATCCTATTTCCGGCAGAAATGTCGTATGGCGCGTACCTATCGGAGGAATCGTCGATGTTTTCCGCACTCGATGGTCAGCTCTCTACTGAAGATAGAGCCGTCCTGGATGTGCTTCCTGCTACGGACCTGCCAGAGTGGATGGCTTCGAGGATAGAAGATTACAGGAGCCGCATCCGCGCCCTCATGTCCGCACAGAACGCACTCGTCCCCATCAACCACAATCTCGCTCCGGAGGTTCTCATGGAGATCTTCATTCATGTCAATACCAGCAATTCCTCTCGAGTTTGGTTCCGAGTGCTTCACGTCTGCAGACTATGGAGGTCTTTGATCTTCCGTACCCCTGCGTTCTGGGTCGCCGTTCTCAGGATCAAGAAGGACTTGGTGGGCGTCACAGAAGGCTCGGTCGCGCGGTTGAATCTCTTTCTCGCGCTCTCTCGCACCCTACCGCTGGATCTCTCCTTCAAGGGTCTTCCGCACTCTGTATCCCAAGCGCTCGCCCCGCACATCAATCGCATCTCTACACTGACACTGAAGCTGAAGGGCAAGGAATACAAGTCCTTCACTCGCTTGTTGGGCTCAGGCATGGCTCGCCTGGAACAACTGTGCATCACTCACAGAGATGACGACAAGCACACCACCGAATTCCACCGCGCGCTCGTCAAGGACGCCTCGCACCTTCCCCGCCTCCGCTCGCTGACTCTCCGTTGCGTGCTTACTTCCCTTGGCGGACTCGCCGGCCAGTTGCGCCATCTCAAACTATCCGACTGCTACTGCACATACTGCCATATCAATCCCGCATCGTTGCAGGGCTTTCTGAAAGCCCTGGAAGGCTGCTCATCCCTGGAGGTCCTGGTCCTGGAAGACACCTCTATGGTTGTCGATAACCAACCTCCTGTCATCCACGACCACGTTGTCGCACTTCCTACTCTGCGCAAGCTCCAGATATGCCGGGGAGAGCTACCAGTAGCCGCGCTCTTGTCGCGTGTGTCGCTTCCCAAGACTTGCACTGTGAACATCGACACTAGGCTTGGCGCGCACCATCTCCGCGATACGCTGCCCCGGGACCTCCACGGCTTCTTTCCGGTCTCACAGGCGGATCGACTCTTCTTTGGATATGATTCGATGGGATGTGGGACCCTGAAGTCCTACACGGGAGAGTCTATGCTTGTACGCACATCCGCAACCGGATCTCCAGGATACAGCGTGGCGAAGTTGGGCTTTGCCTCTTTCGTCGCGGAGCTCAGAGATCTGTTTTCCCCGTTCAACAACGTCACAACGCTCATTCTACGCACCCCGCCCGCCCTTCAGAGTGCCACAGACGAAGACCGAGCAGCCCTTCGCGCGTTACTAGGTGCCCTCCCTCTGGCGCACCTTGACGCCACCGCGTACAACGGCACGAACGACGTCCTATCTTTGCTCGGCGAGACACTACCAGCTGGTGGTAGTCTGTGTCCGTCATTGGAGGGGTTGACTTTGCGATGCAGGTTTAGCGTGCTGAACGAGTATCGAAAGTCCTGTACCCACAGCTGGCTATACGCCCGCGAACCTCCGAAACCCCCGCGCCCCTCCGTACCGGTTCAGAGGCCTTGGGCACATTCTGCGACGCCGTCGCGAATGTTGTGGAGGGGAGAGAGAACGTCAGCCCACTCAAGATGCTTCGCGTCGTCGTCCATCCGGCAGTGTACCTACGCCAGAGTACTACGGAGCTGAAGGAGAAATGGGATGGGCCGACGAAGCAGGAGAGGGAGCGGCTGCAGTTGCGACTCGGGCACTTGGTCGGAAGTATCACAGTTGAGTATGACGGCGGTGACGACTCTATCTAGTCACTGTGTGTCCGTGTACAGAAGGAGTCGGACTTTCTTCCAATGGCTAAACGGTCTTAAACTTCACGTCAGTTTTGCAGGAATCTGGGGTGTACGTCACGCACCCTTTGGGTTGAAACGTTCAACAGTCAACCTTGCGCTTTAGAGAGCGTGAAAGTCGTAGGAATGGCAGCCCAGTGAGGCATATAAGTAGTAACCGAAGCACACGTCGGTCAGACGAAGCAGTGTGATTTCACCACTAATGCTATGCAAAATAACATACATGACAGACTACACCGTGATGTCCTCAGAATAGCCCTTAAAGCGCACAACTCTCGACGAATATCGTTATGCACCACGGCGGCGCCTCTTCGCAGGTCGTTCTTCCGGTAGGGGTGTTGCCCGACGCCCAGCTCGCACAGGATTCCGACGACGCTTTTGCGACTCGACGTTGTTGTTCTGCGCAGCTTTGGCAGCTTTCCTAGCGTTCACGTTCTTTGGCTTAAATACTTTTTCAGGGGTCTCCCCGGGCTTTTTCGCGCCATTCTGGTCTTGTACGTCTGGCTTCGCCTTCGTCTTGTACTTCATTCTGTCTCCGATGTAGTCGTTCATCTCCCAGGGCTCCTTCAGTGCGTCATCGAAGAGCTTCAGCACGGCGCGGTGGTCTTTCAACTTCGCCAATTGACACGCTGGTTTCTTCTCGAGTGGAACTTCCGGCAAAGCCGGTGGGGTGCTCGGCGCGGAAGCGTTCTCCTTGTCGGCGGCCTGGGCATACATGATTGACTGGCGGTTCAGCGACGGCGGTTCAACCTCGATTTCCGAACGGTATCCCGAGAATCGACCAGCGACCCAGTGCGCATGACACAGCCAGGCGAGGTGCTTGATGAGATTGTCCAGCGGCGTATACATCGCGTTGTTCTGGTGGTCCAGGCCGATGAACTCCAGGGTAGTCCGAGGGCAGTGGCTCGCGCGGATCAATCCGCAATGCATCATGTTGTCTTTGCCGGCGCCGAGTCGTATATTGTTCTCGTCAAAGAAATCCCAGTCGAAGGCATCTACGTCTGTGATAGTGCTGCGCAAGTACCGAATGGCGAGGTAGAGGAGGACATATAAGAACGACTCGAGTTCGTCCGGGATCGTGAGCACCTTGCGCTGATTCTCGATATATGCACGAGATACAAATCTCCAGGTGCGCTGAGGGAGCGTTGAGTACAATACAACGATAGAAGGCAACTTTTACTGCGCACCAGTGCCCTCATGCGAATCGGCGGACGACTCTTCTCCTCAACACGCCGGTTGAGCTCCCAGTCGATGAGCATACCCTCCCACTGAACGGTAGCTTTCCCCGTCTCCGCTGAAACCTCAATTTTGGGGTTGACCAAGATGTTGCCGGTGCTTATATCGCAGTGTAAGCGGCCCAACACTTCGACAGCTCGAGAGTGTGCTAGGAATCGAAGTCATGTACTTGTCAGCATCGGACCTCTTCTATCGGCACGCATGCTGAGGACGTACCGACTATAGCATCCCGAATGGTCGACACGAGCTGACGACCTGTTTTTAAATGCTCATATATGGCGAAACAGACCTCCGAGACGACCATACGATAGTGGTGGAGTTCCACAAGCTCTTCTCCGCTTGCATCGACCACAAAGACCTCGTCGTCGTCGTCGTCGGAGTCAGTCGAGCCCGTATCGGATCCGTGGTCTTCCGAAGGCTCAGACTCGTCATCCCAGCATGGCATGAACAGCGGGGTCTGTGTTTTCTGGTCCGGCAGTTCCGCTTCGCAAAGCACCGTCGGTACATAGGGTACACCCGCGTCGTTCAGGCGCTTCAACATGATACCTTCGCGCTCCGACAGATGATCGGCATCCTTGTATCGCCAGGCGTCCTTGAGGAAGACGATTTTCTCCGTAGCACAGTCGATTGCGATGTAGGCACGTCCGTTGCGAGCGTCAACGCGTGGACGCTTGGGATCACGGTAGTTGAATGGCGGTCCGACCAGGAACTCCCGGATGCCACCATCTTCAGTTGGAACGGATAGCTTCCAACGAGGACTGAAGCCAACAAATGGAGCCTTCTGCCACTTGTGGAGAGACTCGTCCAATTTGTCGCGCACGTACTTGAATATGCGACACGGATCACTGGGGTCTCCTTCGATGATTGCGCCCTCCTCGTACGGGAAGTCGTCGGGGCACGGCATGGAGAGACGTTCCATGAGGTCGTACTCCTCCGAGCCGGGAAATATCGGCGTCGCAGTAGGGTCCAAACCGAGCTGGACGTCGGTGAGCACGGAAATGCGCCAGAAGACCTCTGATAGGACAGAGGAGTCCGCGGCGTAATTGACTTTCCTCGAGAAGACGGTCCCTGAGCGGTCCCAACGCGACAGACGGATTGTCGACTCGTGTACGATGAGGACGTATGCAGCGGTGAGGATCTGGAGCGTGAAGAGCTCTTCAACTCTGGCCGTGATGTCGACCAGAACTTCCTTGCGATAGCCGTCATGGTCGTCCTGTGGCCAGCCGTCGATGGGCAGTTCGAGTTCCCGGAAGGGGTCGTGGCTGCAGAAACGGACGCAAATCTGCGGCTTCGCCCATGCCGGACGCGTGTCTTCGAGTGCATCTAGCTGACCCCATCGATCATTCCCCTTCGCAGTACCAACGGAGATGGATAGTTTGAAGCCTGGAGCAAGCTTGTAGTCACGAACCACCTTGGCCTTGATAGTGGAGCACCGTGGGGTTAGCGGGTACCCCTTAGCGAGGCGAGAGGTTGTGTACACTTACGAGAGCATCCGCAGGTACTTTCCCTCTCACAGGCTTCATGATCTCCTTTGCGGCGACCGACAGGCTTTGGAACTTTGACTGACGTGACCTAGCCCTGTAATGCGAAGAATTGAGCGCCGGAGTGGGCCAGAAGTCGTCGAGGAACTGCTGCTTGGGAATTCGAATGTATGTCTTCGGTAGCATCTGGACTAAGAGACACATTGGAAAGGGGTGGATGGGTGAATTTGGGGTTCAAGCGATCGACAGTGGTTGTGAAGAACCAGCTGGTGGTGGTAGTAGCTCAGGCTAAGCCTCAGGAGAAGCGCGGGTCGGGGGACAACATCGCGTTGACTTCCTTATTGTCCAACCACTGTGGTATCAACCGCCAAATCAGTCGAACAAAGGATCGGCCTTAGGGTTTCAGCCGGCTAAGTACTGGATGACGTCCCGGAGTTCCCCATCGACTGATCTTGTTCTCGATCTGCCTGGATCTGCGGGCTTAGATACATAGCTTCTAAAACAAATCAGACACGCTAAGGGACTGTCTACATTAGAGATTTTGAACGAGTAGAACCTCCAGAAGGTGCTAGTAAATACTCACTTACTGTGGTCAGGCTCGCAAGCCGGCCTCTAGCTCGGCGGAGGGACCGGGAAGATAGGTAGGCGTTCTTCTCCCGGGTTTCGGGTGCAGGCTGGTGCAGGCGACCCCTGAGAAAGCGGTGTTCTAACCAGTTCGAGGTCATGTAGAGGAGAGTACATACTGTCCTCTGGCATGCCTTGCGTAAGATTTACGCGCATAGATAGAAGAGCATGTTCATTCTAGTGAACGATCATCTGGCCATGAAAAAGGACGTCAGTCTTGCATCGAGAAAGAACTGCAGTCGACGAGGCTCCAAGCAAGAGAGTCTCATCCGCAAAAAAACTTCATTGCAGCGTGCTTTAAGCATGTGGGAGACACGGTTGAAACGATCGTCGAGGTCCGCGTCGAGGTGCGCAGGCATTGGCAAGATGGTGGCTCTCAATCTGGCGCTCGTCATGAACCCGAGGCTACTAGACGCCTCTCTGACGCGGTCGTTTCTCTTGCGCTCTCCAAGTAGTGTCGTCGCCACAGAACGCTGATGCAGATGAATTACAAGCAGTGTTTACATAGCACACCGTATACTACTGACTACAGCTCTCACATCTCGTCTGAATACAGTCATAGTATGCCACGACGCCGCCTCTTTGCAGGCCGTTCGTCCGGCGGGGGTGCACGCTTGCGTACAGCTCGCACAGGATTCCTTGCAAGCAGTTCTTCCGGTGAGGGTGCACGCTCGCGTACAGCTCGCACAGGATTCCTTGCAGGCCGTTCGTCCGGTGAGGGTCCACCCTTACGTGCAGCTCGCACAGGGTTCCGACGAGGAGGCTTCAGCGACTCGGCGGCCTTCGAGGGTTCCGCGCGTTTTCTACCGTTCACTTTCTTCGGCTGAAGGACGTTCTCAGCGGCATCTGCAGGCTTCTTCGCGCCGTCTGGACATTGTGCGTCTGCGGGTTTCTTCGCGCCGTCTGGGTGTCGCGCGTTCGCGGGCTTCTTTGCGCCGTCTGGGTCTTGTGCGTCTGCCAGCTTCTTCGCGCCATCGGGGTTCTGTCCGTCTGGTTTCGCGTCCACTGAGTCGGACTTCGTCCTGCTTCCGACGTAGTCGTTCATCGTCCAGGGCTTCTTGAGCGCGTCGTCGAAGAGCTTCAGCACGGCGCTGTGGTCTTGCATCTTCTTCGCCAATTCCAAGGGTATAATCGTCTTGGCTGGAATCGGGCGCGCTGGGGCCCAGCGTGACTGGCCTTCCAGATACGGAGGTTCGACATGGATTGCTTCCATAGACGTGATTGGCCAGGACAGCCACTGCGCATGACACAGCCAGGCCAGATGTTTGACGAGGTTGTCGAGCGGCGTGTAGGTCACCTTGTTCTCGTCGTCCAGACCGGTGAACTCGAGGGTAGTCGCCGGGAGGTACCGATTCACAGAGATCCGGCCCTGACGCAGCATAAGTGCCTTGCCGTGGTCGTGGGATGCTCTCTGGGCGAAGAAACCCGCATGGAACGCATTCACGACTCCGATGTTGTGGCGCAGATACCAGACGGCGTGCCAGAGGAGGACATAGAGGAACGACTCCAGCTCGTCAGGGATTGTGAGCACCTTGTGCCTGTCCTGGAGAAATCGGTAAGATACGCATACCCAGGTACGCTGATGGAATGGTGAGTGAGACCGAGGGATAGAAGGTGATTGTGGATGCGCACCAGAAGCATGCGTCGTGGTTGAGGTCGATGCTCCTCAACACGCCGATTGAGTTCCCAATCTATGAGCATACCCTCCCATCGCACAGTGGGCTTTCCCGTCTCCGCCGAAACCTCGATTTTGGGGTGCGCCATGATGTTGCCCGGACTGATGTCGCAGTGCAAGCGTCCCAGCACTTCGACAGCACGAGAGTGTGCTAGGGAATGAAGTGAAGATCAAGTCAGCGTGACATGGCATTGAATGGCGTCCACGTTGAGAACGCACCAAATATAGCATCTCGCATGGTCGACACGAGCTGACGTCCCGTCTTGAAGCAAGTCTCTATCACGAAGCAGACCTCCGAGACGACCATGCGGTAGTGGTGAAGCTCGACGACTTCTGTTAGGCTTGGATCTACCGCGTAGACCTCGGTGTCCTCGATGGCCTCATCGAAGCATGGACCCCAGGATGACTCATGATTCGAAGGTTTCAAAAGCTGGGTCTTAGTCTGCTGGCCCGGCAGCTCCGCTTCGCAAAGCAGCGTCGGTACATGCGGTACACCTGCATCGTTGAGCTGCTTCAGGACCAGACCCTCGCGCTCCGTCAGATAATCGACATCCTTGAACCGCCAGGCATCCTTGAGGAAGACGAGTTTCTCCGTAGTACAGTCAATGGCGATATAGGTGCGTCCGACGCGGGGGTCGACCCACGAACTATTAAGGTCAGGGTAGTAGAACGGCGGGCCCACGAGGAACTCCCGGATGCCGCCATCTTCAGTTGGAACCGAGAGTTTCCAACGAGGGTTGACACCAACAAATGGAGCCTTCTTACACTTGTGGAGAGATTCGTCCAATTTTTCGCGCACGTACTTGAACACGCGGGAGGGATCGTCGAGGTCTCCTTCGATGATAGCACCCTCATCACACGGGAAGTCGTCGGCGCGTGGGACGGAGAGACGTTCCATGAGGTCGTACTCGTCCGAGCCGGGAAGTATCGGCGTCGCAGTGGGATCCATACCGAGCTGGATGTCGGTAAGCATGGTGAGGCGCCAAAAGACATCCGCCAGGAAAGACGGGTTCGCAGCGTAGTCGGTCGTCCGTGAAAACACGGTCCCGGAACGGTCCCAGCGCGACAGGCGGATCGCGGAGTCGTGCACGATGATCACATACGCGGCGGTGAGAAATTGCACCGTGAAGAGCTCTTGAACTTTGGTCGTGATGTCGAACCGGACTTCCTTGCGATAGTCTTTATGGGCGTCGCATGGGCGTTCGATAGGCCGTTCGAGGTCCGAAAAGGGGTCGTGGCTGCAGAAGCGGACGAAGATCTGCGGCTTCGCCCACGGTGGACGCTTGTCTTGCGGTGCCACGAGCTGACCCCACCGATCGTCTCCCTTTGCGGTCCCGGCAGAGATAACCAACTTGAAGCCTGGAGCGAGCTTCTGGTCACGAACTAGCTTCGCCTTGATAGCGGAGCACCGGGTGGTTAGCGAGCACCCACTGACGATACGAGTGTACGCTTACAAGAGCATCTGCAGGAGGCTTCCCTTTCGCAGACTTCGCGACCGCCTTTGCGGCCACCGCTAGGGTTGGGAACTTGCCCCGACGTGTCTTTGCCTTGTAATGCGGAGACCCAGGTGCCGGAGCTGGCCAGAAGTCGTCGAGGAACCGCTGCTTGGGGATTCTGATGTATGTCTTTGGAAGGGCTGCCATCGGGACACAGTGATTGATGGAGAAGGGAGGGATGGGTGAATATGTGGTGCAAGTCGACGTGGTTCGGATGGCGTGAGGCAGTAGCTGCGGGCTGGTGGTGGTGGTGGTGGTGGTGGTAGTTTCTGAGCCTCAGGGAAAGCGCGGGTCAGAGACAACATCCGCGCAGGCCACCTTACTTATTGTCCGACCAACATGGTGACCCGCCGCAGATGTCACCGCCACACTCGAACAAAGGATCGGCCATGGGTTTCAGCCGGCTACTGGAAGAGCTCTCGGAGGTTCCCGTCGTCCATGTCCAAGTTCTCGATCTGCAGCGCTAAGTACATCTTCAGAACAAACCAACAACGCCGAGGAGACGCGAGCAATATTGCTCACTCACGATTGACTCACGATGTCGTTGTTCGAGACACGGACATCGCCGCGGCGCCTTGTGCCACCGTCGCCACGACATAGACGCCCCTCCCAGAGGGCGGTTTGACGCGTGACGTAACGCGTCAGGTTGTCACGGCCTCCTATCAGAGGACCGATCCTCCTCCTCTCTGACTAGTACTCTACCATCTGCAGTGACTTCTTGAGCATCCTCCAACTCGTACGGCACCTTATGCATGACAGCGCGGCCAACGCCGACATCACATGACGGCGGCAGCCTGAGTCGACCAAGTACTGCTGCCCATTCGCCGGGATGCGCCCAAACTCCAGCGCTGCAATTTGCATGCAGTACGCGAGCATGAGCGGCCAGGCAGTGTTACAACCAGACATTTTTGCTTCTCTCATGGCACACGAAACATATGCTTTGCAACCCACGGTGTCCCGCTCGTGCGCACACAAACTACCGTAACGACATAGAGTAATGAGGTCGCAAACACGAAATACTGCCAGTCGACACAGGTACAGCTGTGCTTTGCATGCCGCTTTCTCCTTGAAACTGCACCGTGTTCTATCTCGCATTGCGCCCGCCCGCGATGCTTCACGCTTGTCAACGCATTGTGGTCCACTGGGCGGGCTCGTTAGCGAGATGCCCGCACCGCTCCACCACCGACATGTTTGCCTATAAGAAGGTGACCTAGAATTATGCTCTCCTCAGCAGCTCCCTTCTGACCCTTTCTTTCTATTCACGAGCAGCATCCGTGCACTTGCACCTTTTGATCCCCACCTTCTCTCCTCACCGCACCCCGCCATGCAGTTCAAGATCCTCTCCCTCTCCCTTCTTGCCCTCGCCGCGTCCGCCCTCGGCGCAACTACCTCCCACTCCGTCACGGTCTCGTACGACAACGTGTACGACAACCCGAACACGCCCTTCAGCGCCGTCTCCTGCTCCGATGGCTCGCACGGCTTCATCACCAAGGGTTACACCTCCCTCGGCTCGCTCACTGGCAAGCTCAGGGTCGGCGTGTATGTCGGGGGCGCCGGCGTGATAGGTGGCTGGAACAGCCCCCAGTGTGGGACGTGCTGGAAGCTCGAGTACAAGAACGGCCGCTCCGTCTACACCATCGGCATAGACCATACGGGGAATGGGTGGAACATCCCCCAGGCTGCCATGGATGCGCTCACCGACGGGCAGGCGGCCCAGCTCGGGCACGTTCAGGCGGTTGCGACCATTGTTGAGAACTCTTGGTGCGGTGTTTGAGGGTAGGTCTGATATCTTTCCTTCTCCTCCGGACGTTTCTGATATCTTTTAAACCTCAGCTCTAGCATACAGGGACATTTTCGGACATTCCATCTTCACAGTCACTCGTTGTCGTCGACTAGGACTATAGGGATTTATTGTACTATCTTGGTCATCTGCACTTCACGTTGACGGTGTACATCGAGGCGAAATTGTCTCCCTTCGCGCACGCAAGACTCACGTCAGGACGTGTACACGCCGTCGCGTGATCATTCCACACGTGCGAACGATTGCAAGCATCTAATATAGTGACGCGTCCACCTGGGGCCGACGACGAACACCGGCCCTCCAGCTTACAACCTCTCACGACACGACAAGGCTGATTTAAAGCCCCATAAGCCAGTGCAATCCTCGTGAACAGCAAGATGCCCGACCCATCGACGAAGATACTCGACCACATCCCGCACCTGACGCCGCCCGGCACGCTACAGGCCAGCGCGGACGCCTTCCGGAAGCTCGGCTTCACGTTCGTGCAACTACATATCATCTCACGCCTGGCACCCTGCTGAGATGACATTCTTTGCAGGGTTATCCCGGGCGGTACGCACGCCGGCGGCGCAACAGCCAACGCGCTGGTCGTCTTCGCAGACGGGACATACCTCGAGCTCATCCACTTCGTCCGCGCGCCCGCCCCGGACGACCCGAATCCGTGGGCGCGCAAGCAGCCCGGGTGGATCGACTATGCGTTTCTCGGGACGGGGGGCGAGCCCTCGATTGCGGATGCGATCAATGCGCGCGCAGAGAAGGAGGGCACCAGCGATACGGTGCACTACGCGGAGTCGAAGGGCGGGCGGAGGCGTGAGGACGGGAAGGTGCTGGAGTGGGTGATCAGTAGCACGGGGGAGGCGTTGAGGGGAGCGCTGCCGTTTTTTTGTGGGGACGTCACCCCGCGAGAATGGCGGGTAAGTACCCCAGGCTCGCGCGTGCGAGTGGGACAGTCGCAGGGTACGGCTACTGACGCCTTCGCAGGTGCCGCTGGAACCGCGCTCTAACGCCGAGCATGCAAACACGGCTTTGGAAGTGTCGTATATCAAGCTGCTCGTCCCCTCAGACAACTTTGACGCCTCCAAGAAGCAATTGAGCACCGTCCTCGGCGCGCAACCGCACACGGCCACAGGCACGCTAGCCTCTTGGAACCTTGAAGAGCAGCCTGCACACATCGGCGTGCACAAATCCGCCCCGCAACTCGTGCTCGCAGCCGCTCAGGACGACGAGGAGCGCGCATATGTGCAGGAACACGGGCCGGGAATATACGAGGTCGGGTTCCTGGTGAGCGACGTGACGAAGGCCGGGAGTGCGAGGACGCCATTCGGACGTGCCGTATGGCAGACATCGGGAGGTGGCTCTGGAACTTGAAAGCGCAGAGGCTACGCTTACATTGCATGCTGCGAAACCAATTGTACATGCTCACGAGTCGTGCGTGTCCATCACAATCAGCGTGGCCCCGGAGGACGGTGTACTTCGCGCATCCCGCTGGCTCGGGCCCGCCTCAAATTCATCCGAGCACGTCCATGTACCCCTGTGCGTCGCAGGCAAGTCTTCCAAGCATATTCTCTCTTCCAATTCCTCGTCGCGCCTACCCTGTTCCGAACTTTCTGACTCCAAGTCGAGTTCGGACGCCCCCGGGCCAGAGAACGTCGCCCCGAGCGAGGTGACGACACTCACGAACCGGAGCGAGCCGACGTTCGAGGTGCTGAAGTGCAGAGGGTCGTCCGAGGCGATCATCGTCGGCCTGCGATTGGCTTCTTGGAGGTCGATGAGGAACCGCGAGACGAGGATGGCGGTGATCCTGCGCACATGCGCGAAGAGATGAGCGATGGGCGAGCGAAGACGTCAGACGAGAGGCGCGCAAAGCACGTACGGCTCCGTGAAGACTGTGATTTGGCTGAAGTTGCGCGTGGAGGGCGTGTGCTACGCAGCGCCCATTGAGTTGGGCGCACGTATGAAGGAAGGTGGCTTACCGAGACGGAGGGTAGGGAGAAGGCGAGGTGGAGGATGTTCATGGTGAGGATGATTCTGTCCCGGAGCAGCACGCCGATACGGTCAGCGAAGAACTCGGGGACGACGGCGTCAGGTAGCAGCATACATGAAGTAGACCGTGCCTGGGGGTTCGAGCAGCCGTCAGAACGAAGCGCACGCTCTTAGAACATCCACGCACCGTCACGTAGGAGCACTTTGGTGAAAGACAGACGTGTAGGCTTTCCAGAGACATATATGACCCTCTTCCATAGCGAGATCCAAGTGATGAGGATGAGAATCACGTCCGCCGCGATGAGGCAGCTACGCGATATGATCACGACTAGACGGTCGTCAGCACACAGCGAACGAGCGACAAAACGCGACTGGGACACGCACACTTCGGCTCGCAAGAGGACGTGCGGGCATAGTCGATGCACGACAGCTGCGGGAGGGGCATGATGTCCGCCCCGCCCTCCGCACAGCTCTCGACCGCCCACACTGGCCCACTGAAACCGCTCAGCCCATACGCATACTTGATCTGCACGACGGCAACTTCAACTCTCCCTGAACCAGACCACAGTCCATCGACGCACCAGATTGACCACGTCCGGCCCGACGGAGAGGAGGAAGACGAGGATCCCGAGCGACTTGTACCTGCTCAGCGCGTACGCGCGTAGCCCGGAGAACACTGCGAAGCACTCGCATGTTAGCCCGAAGCTGCAATCGAGCCAGCGGGAAAAGGACGACTTGCCGGCCCAGGGCACGTATTGACAGAGGTCGACAGTCGCAGCCACCTTGCTGAACGCGTCGCAGCTGGTCGAGGTCGATCAGCGCTCTCAGTGAACAAGAAGGTTTGAATAGCGAACCTCTGTCAACGGTGCACACATGATGAGCGGTGGTGGTGATGTGCTAGGAAGGATGTGCCGTACGTACCTCGTCAGACATGTTGGTGGTGAACTGCACGACGTCGAACATTTGCGTCAACAGCGTCAGGTACCTATTGCACAGGAACAGCAGGGATGCTCCGGAGGGCTTCCTCTTCCAAAAGAGCCCCGCTTCTTTGTTGAGGGTCAACAAGTAGTCGTAGAAGAGGAGCACTGGAAATGCGAAGCGGCGGTGACGTTGAGCCTCCCATGTCGGCACACAATGCAGCTGGAAAACGTACATACCGGATGCTGAGATGGAACACAGGGCGTCGAGCCGTCTAGACGGCGGGCATAAGTGAGCCGGGATGAGCTGCAGCCGGGTGGTATCTCGAGGGACGTACAAGTCGAAGAACTGCTCGATGATGATCGTCGACGCGTCCCAGGTCGCCGCAGAAGACATCTCCGCGTCGGCAGCTTGCAAGCCCGGAGCGCAGGGAGACGTCTTCTCTCGTCCTCGCGCACACTTTAAGCAGCCTCGCGAGTTTGAGCCAGCAAAGCGGGAGACGTCAGGACTCGCGATCCAGGACGCAGGCGAGGACGATGGCGGCTGTCCGCATTGCCAGCGTCGTGACCTGGGCGAGGCTCTCTGTCATTCCCCGGTGATTGCAGGAGAACTGACAGCCTCTCGCCGGGACCAGCAGCACGGGGGTTCCCTCGATCATGAGAAGAGAGAAGGTACGCAGTCTATATGCGCCTTTGCGGTGCAGCGACGCGCGTGAGGGTGTTCGGACAACGGCGGCATCGCCAGATGAGTGAACGCGCTGCAGATGGCGAAACAACACATAAGATTGGAATCTGTCGAGGGGCCATGATGCCTGATGTGCGGTATATTGATGTCAGATCGAGGCAAAGAAACTTGTCTGGCAGGCGAAGTGGTCAGAACGAGAACTCGATGTCTGACAGCGTGTGGGCAAACCTTGGTGTGCCTGTCGCAGTTGGGCCTGGGACTGTGCTTATCGGACCTGAAAGCCTTGCGGGTCGACCATTCACTGGTACCAGCCGTGCCCTCCCTACTAGGTTCGACACAAACCCCTCACACACGGAGCGTATTTATATGAGGCTCTCTCTACCTGCTCGCGCGGCCAAGTGAAGTCGAAACTTGGCACAACGGCGTAGTGCTGACTCGTCTTCCGAAGTTCTCCCATCGGCATGGACCCCCGAGCGTCGGGAGACTGTCGGGAGTCACCGTCGGACGATGCGACGTGGGCTCTGTGGGACATCGATGGCTGTCGGCTGGGATGAGAAGGACTAGACGATCTCTTGGAGGAAGGTGGCGAGGTCAGCGGGACCATGCGACGCCCGACGCGAACTGAAGCGGGATGGTCAGTACTCCAATGCGGTTGATCACGCTGATCTTGGTATCAGGCAGAGGCCTGCATAGGCATGCGGCGGCGTGAATGGATCGCTGGAAAGATTGAATGAGCTATACGAGGCTCATGCGTACGTACCCGCGATGTAGCCGAGGCGTTCCGTTGTAGCTTTGTGCGGAGGTATGTGTGATGAACGAATACGCACGCGTTGTTCCTTCATCAGAGCGCGACACGGCGCGACGCGAGTTGACAGGACACGACCTTCACAGAGTCGCGGTCAACGTGTCCATCCCCGCGTGACCACATCTCTTCCCATCGGCGAGCATCGTTGCCGACGATGAGGTCGCGATAGGTCGCGATGAGAGACGCGAGGCGGATGCTCATTCACGCGTCCACACGTCCTTCATGCGCCCATCCTCGTCCAGCTCGCAGGCGACTGGTACTGCTGCTCCGCAAAACGGCCGCGCGCCGCCACACGCAAGCCATACCTTCTCGACGATCTGACGGAAGATGTGATGCATCTCCGTAAGTGCGAAAGTGGCGATAGGACGGTCTTGCTTGCTCTTTCCGAATTGCAGGCTTCTTCTCCGGATTCTCGGGCTCCGGAGTTAGAGCTGGCTAAACGCCAGTTGTCCTCGGTCAGCTTGAAGTCGTCACTGTACTGTGTCGTCGATGAAGGACATATATGATGTCGCCGCGTTGGATCGTTCAGAGTCGCAACAGAGAGCTTGAAGGAGGATGAGATTCTGACGTCAACGGGGCTGACGTCATTGAATATGCTCGCCGTTACGTAAGCAAGGATCCATTTGTGGTGGTTAGAATTCCATTGCAACGGATAGTATGTAGTTGATACTTGATTGCAAGCCAGAGTGACCTTTAAAAGGAAAGGGAGATAAGTAGTCTGAGATAGTGGCGAGTCTTGTGAAGCTGACTCAATAAGATTCAAGCCGCGACCATCACAACGCAAAGTCACGACATGTCGGTGGCTGAGCGCTGAGCCCCGACAAAACCTCCGGCGAATAAATGTGGATATTACCGGGTGAAGTAGGATGTTTTCGGACCAAGGCCGTATAAACGCGGTCACGCACGGATTAGACTCGTTTTGGGACGCGTTCAGCGCTAAAATGACCTGACATTTGCCTACGACGTCGACCGACGACGACGGAGTCTATGTATGTCGGCACCTACATACTGTACTAGCTCGCTGGGTCGCGGCCCCGTCAATATACCTACTGGCTATGCTATCGGCGTTACAGTCAAGTCGTCTGCTACTACCACCACCACCACCACAGGACTTCGCAATCCCCTCCTCCTTCTCTCTCCTCCTCTGTCTGCCTAACGCCGCGTGTTTAGCATGCCCAAGCGAAAGAACGTTGATTCAGGCTATGAGTGCAACTGTGAGCAGCACTGCGGCGGCGTTCCGACGCCTGTGAGCGCGGCGGTCTGGAAGAAACACAAGCCGCATCGAATTGGCCGCGCTGTCGATGCGCTAAGGGGTGTCGTTGGAAGGGTCCTGGGTCTAGGAGCCTCGGGCTCAGGTGCTCAGAGCAGCGGGGCGAAGAGACCGCGCGCAGACGAGGTGCGTATATGTGCGCACTGACTGCACTGGGACATCGCTGACCCTATTCTCACCAGCCGATTGGTGGTCCGGGCACCGCGAGCTCTTCCTCCTCTCGCACACAGACGAATTCGCAGCAGCGTCTGCCTGCGAACAACGACGTGGACGTGGACCGCTCCCGGTCTCGTAGCCAGACCCCGAACGACCACGCGCCCCTCCCTGTTCCTCTTCCACAGTCCTCCCCACCTCGCGCACCGTCTCCTCGCCGTCAGAACACGCCGCCTCGGGCGCCGTATGTTGAGGATGACGAAGAGGAGGAGGAGGAGGAGGAGCAAGGGGACCTGGAGCCGAACCCAGACCCGCAGGAGGAGCCTGAATATGGCCGGTTTGAGGACACCGGTGCACCGTGCAAGGCGACTTTCGAGGACCTCAAGAGGGCTCAAGAGTACGTCGCATTTGTCGAGAGTGCTACGCTGGAGAGCTGCGGCATGGACAAGGAGAGCTGCGCGCGCCTGCGGAACCCTCCTCGGAGCAACCCCGACCTCTCGCAGGACCCCACCTTGCGCCTTGCTTTGCGTCAATTCATTGCGAACGGCCATTCTGACGCAGCGTACGAGGCGAATAGACGTGCGTGCATGGAAGAGCACCCTGAGCGCGAGCTTCCATCTCTGAAGAGCATCAAGAAGACCGTGGAGGAGCTCACGGGCATCAAGCCCATCGTCACCGACATGTGCGAGAACTCGTGCTTGGCGTACACAGGCCCACACCAGGACTTGCAGGTGTGCCCCATCTGTCCAGAGAACGCCCCTCGATACGACGTGCTCAAGGGCAAGAACGTTCCGCGTCGTACGTTCGACACCTACCCGCTCGGACCGCAGGCCCAGGCTCTGATGCGGAATCGCGAGTGCGCGGAGCGCATGCACCATCGGCGCAATGTTGTGGCGCAGCTCAAGGCGAAGCTCGCGCAGGGCGAGATGTGGGATGTCGCCGAGGACATCTACTTCTCGAAGGACTTCATGGACGCCGTGGACGACAAAATCATCAACCCAGATGATATGCTTCTTATGTTCTCTGTCGACGGCGCGCAACTCTATGAGTCCAAGGCTTCCGATTGCTACATCTATATCTGGGTCTTGTTCGATATGTCTCCACAGCTGCGCTACAAGAAGCGATATGTTCTGCCTGGTGCAGTCATCCCAGGGCCCAGGAAACCCCAGGATCTGGACTCGTTCTTGCTACCAGGGCTCATGCATATCTCCGCGCTCCAGAAGACGGGACTCAAGATCTGGGACGCTGCGGACGAGCGAATGTATATCACGCGACCGATTGTGATTTTCGCGACTGCGGACTGCGTTGGAATGCCGTACATCAACGGCTTGGTCGGGCACCATGGGGCAAAGGGCTGTCGTTTCTGGTGTCCCATGCACAGCCGTCACCTGCGCGGTGCCGGTCACTACTTCCCTGCGATGTTGAGACCACACCACGCTACGCGGGGCTGCGATGATGAGGACTACTCGGCTCGTGACCCTCTTCCAGATTCGCGCACTACGGCACGGCGATTCAAGAGGGCTCTCGACTATGTCCTCGGCTCGGCGAACATTACCGAGTACCGCAAGCGTCGCCTGAAGACAGGGATTGGCAAACCTTCGATCTTCAGTGGCTTTGCACGCCGTGCCTCTGTCGGCATCCCGAAGATGTTCGCTGGCGACGTTATGCACCACCTCGCTCTCAACATCCCCGACATCATGGTAAAGCTCTTTCGAGGCTCTTTCGAGTGCAAGAAACCGGATAAGGTCGAGAACTGGCCATGGGCAGTGTTCCGTCCTGTCAACAACGATGATAGCGCTTGGATCTCCCACGGCGAAGTGGTCGCTGACATGCGCTTCTACATTCCTCGGTCATTCGGCAGGGCCCCTCGGAACATCGCTCTCAAGTTGAACAGCGGCTTCAAAGCCTGGGAACACATGTACCACTTCTACATGGTTCTGCCTGGCCAACTCTGGGGTGTACTCGACGACGAGCTCTTTGAACACTACTGCAAACTCGTCGCAGGCTGTCGCTTTGCCTTGATGCTGGAGACTCCCGTGGCTCTCCGCCCACTCGCGCACAAACTTCTCGTCGAGTTCGTGGAAGACTTCGAGAGGCTTTACTATGCACGACGGCTCGATCGTCTGCACTTCTGCCGTCATAGTATCCACTTGCTTCTGCACCTCGTCCCCGAGGGCGCTCGCCGCGGCCCACTATGGCTATTCTCGCAGTGGGTCCTTGAGACCTTCATTGGCAACCTCACATGTGAGATTGGAACGGACTCATGCCCCTACGCCAACCTCGCCGCTCGCGCGACTCGCCGGGCGCAGGAGGCCGCCTTGTACGCAATGTTCCCAGAGCTTGCCAAGCTGGAAGGGCTGCCCAAGGACGCAAGGGTGCTGGGCGATGACTACATCCTCTTGGCCTACGGGCGAGATGAGTGCGCGCGGTTGCTGCCTCCTGGCGGAAGTGCAGCGGCTTCCCTGGTGCTCTACCTGCGCGCGCACAATATCGAGGTCCCGGAGAGATGGAAGCCGGGTATATGGAAGTGGGCCCGTCTGCAGCTCCCGAATGGGCAGATTGCTCGCACAGCATGGAGGGAATGTGAGCGTGAGGCTCGGGATGTACCCATGCGCCGGGCTCGTATGGTCAAGGTGTGTCGCACTCACGCCTCAGGGCACCCGAAGTCGTATTGATCTCTCTGACAACCTCACTGGCAGCTCCGTGGCGACATCTTCGCAGAAGTACTGTACTTCTTCCCACTGACCGTCAAGACCGCAGACGGCGACGATGACACGAGGGTGCTTGCTATGGTGTCCGAGTTCACCCGGCCTGATCCCACCATCGCCAAGCAGACACATGGTGTTTTGATGATCTGCTACTCACAAGTCGAGCAACCACCGCGCGTCGTCGACGTCAAGGACATCATGTCCGTGGTCGCGATGATGCCCCTGGGCCCCAGGCCATTTGAAGCTGACCAGGCCGATGCGGAGCAGCTGTATGCGAACCGCTACTACGTTGGTGAGAAATTGGGCTGCGACATGGCTTGGATCGGACGTGCAGATGATTGTAATGAGGACGACCATGATGACAATGATTGAACGGCTTTGTATTTGATGAACAATTACGAGTACAACAATAGAAGGACAAGTCATTACAAATACATCCTGGGCGTGAATACTATTACAACAATGACTGCAGTCTCTGAGAACAATGCAGGAGCGGACAAAGAGAACAATGCGAGGTGACGAACTGATGCAACTGTGCGCTATCCACCGCCCGAGAGAGATCGTGGGCGAATCTTCCCGAAGCCTGGAGTAGAAAAGGTGGGCAGGGGAGTCCGCACCTTTGTCTTGCCAGTGCTCTTGCGAGGTCCGACATGTTGCGGCTGCGACGGCATGGTGCCTAGAGCTGCCAACGGAGTCGCCGTGGTGAACTTTGCAGGAGCTCCGCCGTTGCCGTCTGGTTGCGGTGACTCGGTCCGGAGTCGCTTGAGCGAGCTGGGAACACTGGGCACAGGCGTTGCTGCCGTAGCCGTTGTAGAAGCCCGGATAGATGCGAGGGCAGAGTTGAGGATGTCCAGATCAGAGGGCCGATAAGATGGGGGAGAGAGGATATCTGCATCCCCATCCGCATACGAAAGGGTGCCCGTCTGGTTGGGCGGGTCTGAGAGGATGCCCGGTTGGGTCGGTGGGTCGGAGAGGACATCAGGGACACACGGCGGAAGCTCCGAAGTCCTGGCGAGTTCGCGCGCGGCCTCAGCCGCACGTTTTGTGGCCTCCTCTGCGCGCTGCTCCCATCTACAGTACTTGCATTGTCAGACCATTGACAGAGCAATGAGGTGGAGACACTTACCGTTTCCACTCTCCTGCATAGTTCTGGGCCTCCTGCATGGCTGTGGCAACATCGCGAATCGAACGCTTGTACTGGTGACGCGCGATACGCGGTTTCGCATGCTTCACATCGTATGCAGCGCGGGCGGCCACGAAAGCGACATTGACAAGAAAGGTGAGGGATTCGTCATGGGGCATCTCTGCTTCTTCGTTCTCCTGCTGCTGGAACATCGCCATTGCCTCTAGGAAGTACAAGCTTTGGTGAAGGTCGAGATACCTAGAAAGTAGTCAGTACAGAGCTGGACTACCTGATAGTTCCCGCACGTACTTCTCGTCGACCTCAAGTGGACCCATTGCAAGTTTGGTAATAGAGAACCCAAGAGGAAGCAGAAGCCTGAGGATGATCGTCGTGGTCAAGCAGATAGAGCGACGATCCTGTTGCAGAGTGCCGCCAATCCGCCACAGCAAATCCCGAGAACTACGGAGGGTCCATTTCGAGCGCACACCAGCGCCAAACACCGCACCTGCCCTTGTCTTCATACCACCACACCCATACCCTTTCATGTAGAATAGTATACATAATCTCGCCCATTGTACGATACGACAGGACACTCGGACATGTCTGAACCTCTCTCCTCTGCCTCTGGCTCGACCTCTCATTCTGAAATCCGTTCTCCAGCTTTCGGCACCAACCTGTTCGCCTCGCACACTCGTGGCAATTCCATGCCCTCTCAATCAGTTTCGCCTTCGCATTCTCGTTGTTCTCTCTCAGCTTTAGATTACTCTGGTTATGATCTTGCTCCCGACTTGACTCATGGCAACAACACCGAAGAACGTGCCGCCTCAGGTGCACTCCAGATACCGCAAGACCCCGCAAGTATGAGACAGAATCTCCACGATCAGGTAAGTTGCATGTCCGATGCACAGCGACACGCATATACTGACGAGAACTCTTCAGAACCACTTCTTCGGCATGCAATCGGCCATGCATCCCCCCTTCCCCAGCTTCTCCGCCCCGCCCTCGTACGAGTTAAACCACAGGATGCAGATGCTGGAAAAAGAGGTCATTCAACTGCGGTGCGTGCTCATTTACTTGCCCACGAATATACTCATCTAACACGCGCATATAGCCAGAATCATGCGAATCTATCAGCTGAAGTTGCCCTTCTGAAGTGAGTCGATTCCCGCGTCAGCCCTGTACGCTACCATAAGCCCTATGGCTTCCCTATAGAAGCCGTCCAGGCACTGGCACGAGCGGCGGCGCGTCTTCTCAGATGGGTAAGTCCCGTTTGACTTTTTTAGGCCCTACCTCACTCCTAGTCTGTCTCCCAGACGACCTCAGAGAAGCCTTGCGTCAAGCAATTGGCAAACCCTCGACATCTCTGCTTCCGGGCGAACCACATGGGTATGACTGCGAGCGGAGCCCAGACGACTTTCAGGTGGGTTGCGACGCTGCTTTAGCGCGCATATAGTCACGCTAACAGCCGGCAGTGCATGCTCTGGACCGATGTGCTTTGGAACGAGTACAAGAAGAGCAAGCGAGGTATCACAGCTGTGGGTCAGGAGGTTGGGAGGCGTGGCAGGCGACCAAGGGGCACAAACACCGACGCGCACGCATTCCTGGAGAATATCGACGGCACCCCGGCCAATGTCCGCGAGTACGAGGTCGTGCGGCAATGGGGCCACGACTTCCTCGACATCTGCTTCAACCTTGGCATCAACCTCCCACCTTCCTGGAAGGACGTCGACATCCGCATCAAGCAGATGTGCTACGACGGCTTGCGTTCGATCTGCCCACGACTCCAACTTTGTGACAGGAACTACAAGGCTAAGGTAATAATGTCTGGTATCTACTACGAAGACCACGGACGCAGCTACAACAAGGACGCCAAGCTCAGGATTGGTGGCAGCAAGGGCGCAGCCTCGAAGCACAACAAGCACGTCAAGCTCGAGCAGGCACCATACACCATCCACGACCCAGACGAGCCTGCCATGGAGGTGACCCGCCCGAGCCGCGCTGCGCAGTCCGTCAGACGCAAGTCGAAGGGCTGCACTCGCGACGCTGATGCGTCCAGTGAGCTCGAGTACATGGACGGTGACGGCACCTTGGGCAGCGAATCCGATGCCGGTGCACAAGGCAACAGTGCCCTCCTCACGCTCGGACAACGCAAGTCTGCTGCGAAGCCGGAGCCATTGACTCGCGTGCCCTCGAAGCGCGCCCGCGAGGAGGACCCTGCGCCTGCACCCGCGCCTGTGAAGAGGAAGACCAAAGCCACCCGGAGTAAGTTACGCATTGCATATCGCCGTGCGGCATGCGCTCATGTTCACACAGCTCCCTCGCCGTGCGCGAGCCCTTCTCCTGCCGCGCGCGACAAAGGCAAGCAGCGCGTTGGCCTTTCGGATATGGTACGTACATTCTATTGTGCGTCTCTACTAGTTCTCTTCCTGATGTCCATCACACAGATCGAAGACAACATGTAAGTGTTTTACTTAGGTGTCTTTGCCTGCCACGCTGACACGTTATTGTGCAGAATGGTCCTGCTCGCCCAAGAGCCCCTTCCGGACCTCTCAGTTACCCTGCCGCCACCGCCCCCGCCCGCCCCCAAGTCAAAGCCCAGGCCGAAGGCTGTCAAGAAGGCGCCAGGGTCAGCCGAGGTGCAGTCCAAGGACCAGCCAGATGGCCTAGCCGACGCTACTGCGGCACCTCTGGTCACCGTCACCCCCGGAGTACCCCTCGCCGCTGTGTCTGCACCACCTGCAACTCCCTCACCCTCCGGGGGTGCTGCACATGCATCCTCCACTCCGTCGACGTCGACATCTTGCCCCATCACAAGCACAGCAGCCAACGCCAAGCGACCTCCGCGCAAGATCGAAGAGTGGCCCCCGAGCAAGGACGTTGGAGGTGCCATGTATGTGCAGAGCTGCGTGAATGGGACCTTCGCTGACAGGTCTCACAGGTGGGCCTACGCGCGCGAGTGGTACGCGAAGACGCAGGGGACCCAGGACGAGTTCACGCAGCATTACAGCCAGATGTCTGACAACGAGAAGAACGTACGTGCTACGTCCTGCTGTTGTGTACACTGATACTGACGCAGATGAGTTGCAGAAACTTCGCCGTTCCTACAACAGCAAGGTAAGTGTACGCTCTAGTGTACGCTCTATTCGGTGCGCCCTGCTCTGTGCTAACCTGCGTCCTCAGCAGAAAACATCCGCATGATCTTCTCGCCTCCCGCCTTCCGCTCCCCGCCCTTGGGCCTCTCAACTACACCTCCCAGCGCGCGAGCGTACAAGTACGACCAGCCTGCTCTGGGCAGCCGGTACGGGTAGATTGAGGGGCATGCGGGCACTGTTTCATCCGGAATCCCACTGTATTATACGCCATGTATTCGTAAACAGCAGTCAAGCATAGTATGGCATCGTATTTATTCGGATGTGTGAGCTACGAACGACCGCGGTCGCGTATCCGATTTTAGCTCGGAGTTACACGAAAGTTGCCGATATTTCACGACGGTCGCCGTATGTTGGCGTTTGACTCCGTTTGGGGGATACGCGAACATACGAGCCAGCTCGTATAAGTGACCAGGGAGGTCGGATTCGCGCGGTACTTACGAAAAGACACTAGATTATACGTAGACAAACGGAAATAATCGCCGGAGGTTTTGTCGGGGCTGAGCGATCGTACCGACGAGCAGCCTCAATTTGTCCGGATTTTTGTATCAGGCATGCGGACATTTTCGCGTTTTGTCCGGACAATTATCAGGCATAGGCCCTCCCGGACGGCCAATTTTGTCCGGATGGTGTATGAGGCATTTTGGCGCTATTGTCGGGGGTCCTATAGTACCGTCCGTGCGCAGCACGAAGTCGTCTACAGACACAACAAGGTCTCCCGTCTCTAGCTTAGGAGAACGAGTAAAGGGTGGTGAATTTTTGGTACTTAGACCAAGTTCCGCGAGCTCTCTGTTCGACCATGTTCGGACGGAGGTTCTCCCGCCCAGGGCCGCCGCGCCGCCCCTCTCCGTCGTCCCCGTTGCGATGGGGAATCACTTCGCCCCACCATTCCCCATGGGCCCCAAGTCTGGCCAAGCCGTCATATAACACATACATACTTACGTTGGGGACGAACGCCGCAACGAGGGCGTCGAAAATCGAACGACCGCTGCGGTGTCGCAGCGTCTGGAAAGCCGGACCTGTCGCCGCGATAAGCAGCGACACAATCTGCGACTGTCCTGATAAGCACGGCCTTCTGCTCACCAAGCCCGATGCTCGTCGGGAGCCCGTCGACGAGGCTGACTGTGTCTCAGAATTGTCGAGCAGGACTCGTACTCACTGGCAGCACTCAGGAGGACTCACGGTGGACGGATGCGGCCCAGAGCGGCAGCCTCGAGCCAGTAGACAGGGGACTCCACTTTAGTGTGTGGCCCAGACCGGAAATTGATGCCAGAGCTAATTCGCATCGCCCCTAGGCGCGCGTGGGAGATGAACCACTTCGATGGCTTTTTTGCCCGCTGTCTCTTGCCACCCGACCCCCACGTCCGCCCCCTCCCTCCCTCCCTCCCTCCCCGCCGGCCGTCGTGTCCCAAGAGGTCGCCGTGCCAGACAGCCCGCTCACTGTCTTACCTGGTGAGCACGCTGCTGCCCTCGTCGCGCTCCCGCCGTCTCACACGCGCCGCGCCCAGGATCTGCCGTCTGCGCACCCCTGCGCCGGAACACTACTGACGGCTTCTGGTGAGTCTCTCCGTTCCCCATCGCTCCATTCTGTTCTCGTCCCTCTCGCGGGCGGCGGCTGACCAGCAATGATTCTCCTCCATACATTATAGTTCGGTCTGCGTCGCTTCCTCCGCAGTGCTCCCCCGGTCCCTTTGCTCGCGTCCAGCGACACCTTTTTCCTATACTTATCGTTTTCAACGCCTTCGACCATTCGGCCCAGCGCTCGCAAGGTCTCCCCGCAAGCGACGTCACTAAGCAGGTGAGTAATCCCCCTGTGCGCTGTGGTGGTCGCACCACAGGCATATTCGCATCTCCGACGCGCGAAAGGTCTGGGTATATGCGCCCGTGGTTACCCTTTGTCTCTTTGCACGGCGCATATGGACGAAAGGTATCCTGTCGGCTGCAATCACCGAAAAGGTGTCAGCCTCGGTCGTCGGAAATGTCGAGATCCCTGCTGTGTCACCCGCGCGTCAGCCGCAGAACCTTCCCCTTGGTGCTGATTGTCCCTCCCCCAGACCCCACAGACAACGATCCTCATGAACACGGTACTCAACCTCCACGCGTACGCCGCCCCCATGGACTACTACACGCGGCACTCGAACAGTGCGGGCGCGCCCCTCCCGCGCATCCCACGTCGGTCGTCATCGTCGCGCTCGATCACTTTGGCCACCCTCTCCGCACCGTCAACGCCCCCCGCCACGACGATCCACCGTATCGTGGCCGCGGAGGCTCCCTTGGCAGGCACCTCCGCAGTGCCCACCGTCTTGGTAGTACAACCCCCGACTCCCCCTCGCGTGGAGCCGCCCGCTCAGGACGAGGCGTCCAGCTCGTCCAGCGGTTCGGAGTCGTACGTCCAGATGCACCCTCGCGCTAAGCGCACCCGCACCCCCAAGATGCAAGCTTTCCGTTCGCCCGCCGACTCGACTCCCACGCCGGCCGTTCTCAGGTCGAGAAGTGCATCCCAGCTTGAGAAGGGTGTGGCGTTCCCTGCGAGCCAGTCTTCGACTGAAGACATGTCCGGTAACGAGACTCCCCGTGCGTCGTCTTCGCCTCGCGTCGACCTCCACATCGACCTGGACGACCTCAAGAAGACGCTTCCGCTCGCCGAGTCCTCGGCTTCTGTCGCGCTCACCGCCAACATCCGCGCCGAGGGCACAAGCAATCGCGCATTCTCTGCGCCACAATCGTTAGCCGCCAGCATCGCGCGGAAGAAGTCGGGTGAGCCACTCAAGTCTTCGCTGAAGTCGCGTCGTCCCGTTGTGCGTGGCGACCTCTCGAGCCGGGATCTGCAGGCACGCGGGGTTGCTGCTCGCGTCCGGGGCGGGCGGGCGCGGCGGCTGCGGGGTGGTTAGGCCATCAGCGGAGTGCGAAGCAGATGCACCAGATGCAAGCTTCACCTTAGGGTGTTTCCTGGAGGGTATAGGCACGGTGGGTGTTCTGGGGGTATAGACGCGGCGGGAGGGAGGGAGGGAGGGAGGGATGGGGACGGCGGCGGCGGCGGCGATGAGGTGGAAGAGGAGGGTCGACAGCACGGTAAGTCTTGTGTCGGTTGTAGGTAGACGTGTATGTAGACAGAAATATATTTCGTTGCCCTGACATACAGCGTGAAGACGTTTGCGAGGGTGCTCGAAAGGTTTCTTGAGCAGGAGGAGAGGACACAGCGCGCAGTAGCGGCTGGAACTCGACGCCCGCGATCCCAGCGAAACAGACCAGCGAGAGGGTGTGGAAGAGCGTGTTTCATTGACGAACTGCGTACAGTACACACACGCTGCAGCGATGTAACGCGTTCTCGAGGACTCTGCGTCGAAACGAGCACGGGCGCCTATTCTACGACTTCGCACGTTCCGAGAAGTGCGCAAGTCTACTCTCGACCACCACACCGCTGCTGCCTCCGTCTGCCCGCCTCCCACCTGCGCCGCCTGCTCTCGCGTCTGCGCTGTCTCTGCGCGTTATCTGTCAGCTCTGCGAGATCTATGTCAGCACCGGCAGCCTGAATCCGGGATGCATATGCTCACCTTCGACACTCTGGAGCTCGCCGGTCCACGCCGGAAGACGCGTGTCTAGCAGCGGACGTCGATGAGAGCGACTTGAAGCTGCTGCAGAGTTTGCCATCAGCCAAGTCCGCCAGTAGCTCGGAGGCGTCAGGGAAAAGGTACGTACTTTGCGACAGCGGTCTCCATCTACAGCGAGTGCGACTCCGCTCCCGGTTGCCAAGAAATGGCAGGAGACGGCGTCCGGGAGACCTGGGACGTCTTCAGTACGCGTACGAGATGTGCACGAAGGTACGTACCACTCGTCATGAGCTGGGCGACAACGACGCGTCGAGTTTCCCCAAGACACGCTCTGCGCTGGACTTGTCGCGTCCCAGACGGCTTCGGAGCGGCGCAGCGTCTTGCCTACTCGCGCCGTCTTCTCATGCGTCTTGCTCACAATCTCACGAGGTATGGAGACACGCTGATCATGACATGGTATCAGCCTGTGCAGTCCAGCCGGGATGAGACCGAGGTACGTACCGCTTGTCTCCGTCAGAGCAGCTTGAAAGGTGGGTCCGAGACGACCAGACTGTACCAGTAGACGAGGACGCGTCCACTGTCTCCAGAGCTGGCTGGTGGCAGTCGCAGGTACGCCTGGCTGCGAGCTTACCGCAGAGGTGACGTCTGGGACGATGGTCGACAGTCAGTCGGCCGTGCATGGGCTGCGAAAGACCGGTACGCACCTCTATTGACAGCCTGTGGCACGCTGTGTAGACCTCGGCCGCAGGATGAGTAAACGCGACGAAGGACTGAACCTCCGGCGCCCAGATATCGTCCCACGAGCCCGACGAGTACGACGACGCTGGGAGGTAGAATTCAAGTGGAATGACTACACAGTATGGTCAGCCGCGCTGCGTGCTGACACGCGTAGAGGGAGAGAAAGGTACGTACCAGCAGGATGAACGCTCGGGAGGTTGTCCGCTCAGCAATGCGGCGACCTCGGTGTCAGTGGATGGCCGGAGAGCTGGAAGATGAACATGGCGATGAGCAACACGTTCGCTCGTTCGCATTGCAAGCAGGTACGTACCCGACGACGGTCCACCTTCTGTGCAGCGTCGTGTGGCTGCCGCATGATATGGGGGACATATGACGCGCCGGGTCTACACGACACGGGTGATTAGCACAATGCTGACCTCATGATGCACAGGGACATCGAGAGCCACGTACCGTGTCGTCTTAACGCGTGCTGAGACGCGTTCTGGAACGCGGTGTAGAGTCCAGACGAAGCGCTGCGTCTCATTGCACTTCGGAGTTTCCGGTGGATACGCTGTAGATGCCCGTGTCAGCGCGATCTGGCTAGCTGAACGGCGCAGGACACGTACCGTAGTTCGAGCTTGTCGAGGACGCTGGAGTTGCACCAGATGTACCGTAGTAGTCTTCGAGCAATGCAGAGCGCGTCGACACGCTACAGTATGTGTGTGATGGCTGGGACCGCTCGAGCGGCGCAGGAGAAAGCGGTAGCGCAGAGTCGAGCTGAGAGGGAGAGGATGGGGGCGAGATGAGAGTGGGAAGACGGAAACGTGGTGGTACGCCCAGGGCAATGTTCTGGCGGGAAGAGCAAACAAGACACGCCGCGGAACTATGCGTGCTTGTCCCAGATCGAGAAATTCGGACGTCTCGCGGTATGGCGTAATAAGTAATATGAATGCTTCTTGGGTGGCTAACGGCCATCCTAGTTGGGGTTGTTGCGTGCACCTCGGCCGTTCGTTGACATGGGAAACACCGTATCGGGCAAGCTGTGGTTATGCGATCGGTGACCCGTGTCTCCTTCCTCCGCCGTTCACTCCGCTCGTCTGTGTGGCTGCGTGCCTCGTCAGTCGAGCAACTCGAGTCTAGAGAAACAGATAGATACTTGCCGGCGCCCATGTGCTGGGCTGCTGCGTCCCACATCAGTAAATCGCCGTCCCGAGCACTGTACCTGTGCAAGCATGTTATAGCGTGTGTAACCACATTTCGTGTGAAGCATTGATGAGCACGCTGATGTAGAAAATTGACAGACAATTGTTCGGGTCCAGGAGTCTTGCGAAGGTACGCGTCGCGACGCGTGGGACACGATCACGAGACCGTGATCAGAAGGTTGCCTGGAAGCAGGCTCGAGACAGGAAGCGAGCACGCTGTAGACGTAGACTTGTGGAAACTCATATCTCCGGGAGTGCTGCGTACTTACTGGCATGGCACCATGCTCCTTGGTGTCCTTAATCTATGTGTTGCAAGCTGGGACTGCAGAAGTGTACGGTCTAGGTGAGCAAGGCAATGACCCAGAGCCTGTCAACTCCATCTTCGGTACCTTGCATCGCGCACAGCGCGTGCTTCATTCAGCAAGTCGCATATTTCTTTGCACGAACTCCGGGCAACATTCCTTGGTCGAATATAGTTGCCGAGGCACGCACGCACTCACATTGAGTCCCGGTGAGGGAGCGAGGTCTTGCAATCATCAGGGGACTGGACATGAGTGCGCGACTTGGGACAGCACATTGTCAACTCGTACACGAGGTCCATGTACTAGTACATTCTAGCTTAGTAGCCTCACCAAAGACCACACATGCACGGCCTCTCTGCAGCTGGGAAGCTTTGCAGCTCGCGAGCTGACCGCCCGATCTTCGCCTCCGAGGTCACGGCGAAGCTGCGTGTGAACGCATGCTTTCAACCAGACCTGGTACGCTCGTAAGGCCGTAACGGCGCTGGAGGGAGTCTCGGAGTCAACGAAATAAAGGTGCACTGGCCAGGAAATGGCCTACATAGCGTCCAATTGGGCTGGCAGTACTTACAAGGACAGTCCGAGAGACTAGAGCAGTCGTACATGATGGCCACTCCGAACTCAACTTGAAGTTCCTAGGCTGATTGCGTCGGACCGCCGGGCTTCAGGCTGCAAACAATCCACGAAGCCGGTGAGAAGCGACAGAAGGGACAATATACTCGACGTCACACGCACCAGATCGGTCCGACATTCGGGTGTCTTGAAGCCCGGGATCATGAGAACATCTCATTCGCACACCGCTTGTGAGCGAGCCTGCCAAGGTCGAAGAGCGCGCCATCGGCTCGCTGCAGCTATTCTGTATCTTTCACGCTTGGTCAGAGTCCGAGCAGACAGACCCAGCTATGAGGAACATACCAATGCGGCACTCTCAGCTCCTCATTCACGCCAATTGCAACGGTCGACGGCAACCGGGAATTCGACGGCCGAGGCGGAGTTCGCTTCTGAGACTTGCCTTGAGTCTAGCCATTGACGTTCAGTTTCACGCGGACGTCGAGCTACACCGCGATAAGTCTATATCCGGACGGAGATGAAAGGGGACATGTTGTCTAGTAGATACCTTCGCTACTGGCCAATGACACAACTCAAGACGCGAAGTACGCGCGCGGGACACGAACCGTATCGAGCTTGCGAAGCAAAGCCTGATATCGAGATCCACCTTTGCCTGTCCTTTGCTGGCCTTACCCAACGCGTCGACCTTGCATCTCCCACAACCGCTACAGGTACAACGTGTGAGCCAGCATCTGGTGTCGCATCTCGCAACCTCCGTACATATCTGCGAGTTGAAGACGTCGCCGCGTATCTAGACACAGTCGCGGTCAGCGATCGACTTGTCCGAACGTTCATGCTACGAACTCAACTGGACACACGCACCGTTCTCCCGGACCATGGACGCCGCTTGACCATCGAACTCTTGCTATCCGGCTCCTATACAATGGCGAGATCGGGACGTCTCTACGAGCCGCGCCCGGAAGAGAGGACGCAGTCAACGCAGTCCGTGCGTGTGTATCAACATATATTGCTTCTGCCTACGGTTTACAGCACAAGCTACGACGCCTCGTCAGAATGGAGTCTCCTAGCGCAGCCAGGATGCGCGCACGCTCACCCAAGTGCATACATGCCAGATGCCCGTCCATACGTGCCGTGGAGATGTCACCGTGACGCAGACGTCTGGGAGCTGGTCAGGCGATCGCAAGAAGCGTCTTGTCCCGGGAGTGTACGAATCGCCAAGGACGCAAAACACCGCTCAGGCCCTTGATTCGAAGCTTCCGAGCACATCTCGCTTCCTACCCTCGCATCCCTAAAGAGATGTCTTCCCACTGCATGCGACGGTGACTCAAGTGCGCGAGGACATTCGTCGTAGTGCGTCCGAGCCCTCGGCGATCTTGTACTTCGAAGATACAAAACTCGATCTGTAGTGAGTATGTAGCGCTTTACCAATGAGATCACAGCTTGCACCAACCCACACCAGAGCAAGAGTACGTACCGTTCGAACACACGTCTCGACCGTAGCAACACCGATGAACGAGGGACGCTTCCCTGCGGCGCACGATCCGGGCTTCTCTCTCGGATCCGGCATTTCTCGATGCCTCGCCCTGCATTCCGAGCAACAGCGCGGTGCCACTGGGCGTTGCCTCGGTCCCAGCAATCAGTTTCGGTCGCGAGACGGTAAGACGCAGGGACCTCAGCGTGTCGTGCGATACCCTCAGGCCTCAACGCAGTGTACGCACCCGCCACTCGTCTCCTGAGGCGCAAACGCACGAGTGAGTACGGCGGAGACTTGCACGACTGCGCGGAGAACTCACCCATCCGCACGCAGCAGACCTGGGTCCCGCGAAGTTGACATCATGCGCCGCCAGCCGCGCTTGTACTGTACCTGACCCTTGCTGTACGAAGGAGGCGAGCGAGCTGGCAGACGTCGTCTCGGCGAAGATGTGCACCGCCTGCGTCGTGAAGCCGGTGTGCTTGCATCGCGAGAAGCGTCTTGTAGGTTGTCCGGGTGTGTACAAAACAAGACACCGCTGAGACAGGCGAGACGTCCCTCGATTCGGAGCTTCCGAGCGCATCTTGCTGCCTACTACGGGACCAGAACGTTGCCGACTACACAGCTGTCTTCCCACTGCATGCAACGGCAACGAGGACATTCGCCGTAGCGCATCCTCGGCCGTCTTGTATCCCGGAGATACAGAACTAGACCTGTAGTAAGTAATGCTTCACCAATGTCAGAGATTGCACAACCCACGCCAGAGCGAGAGTACATACCTTTCGAGACATCCCAGAGCAGCATCGATGAACGAGCAATGCTTCCCTGCGGCGCACGAGCCGGACTTCGCTCCTCGGATCCGACATTGTTTCGATGTCTCGCCCTGCAATCAGAGCAGCAACACGGTCACTGGTGGGCAGTGCCTCGGGCATGCGATCTCGATTTCGAGACTCGGACTCCAGGTGACGCGGTCGCATCCTCGTCTGCAGCGTGTCTTCATTTCTCGAAGGCTCAATCAACAACCATCCGGTCGTCGCCTAACGGTAAACCGCACGAGATCGAACGGTCAAGACATGCGCGAGCGTGCGAGGACTTACTGTCCGGATGCAGCGACTCTGGGATCCACAGAGTCGCCATCACCTGCTCGTCGTGACGTCCATTCAAACGGCCCAGGTGCTGTCGACCTTCAGACGTCGCTACGGAGAAGTACGCAAATAGCAACCTTGTGCGTGCGTAGACCTCCGCCTGTGTGCCCTCGGTGTCCTGTCTACTTCGTCGCACTAAGCATGCAATGCGATGCATCAGAAGGCAGCGACATGAACGAATGTGGCGGAGACGTCGAGACTTCGAGTCCTACCAGGCGACGAGCGACGCGGTGCCAGAGTCCGAACTTGATCCAGATATCTCTGCCGGCCTCTCGATACCTCGACAAGCGAACGACATGTTCGCTGCCTGCAGCCGGCCCGAGTCTCTGCTCTGGATGCATCAATGTCGCGACGCGTGCGTGCTCCGCCGCCGCGGGTGCTTCAAGTCTCTCCTCCGCAGCCATCGAGCTCTAGACATCGCTGCAGAGACGCGGCCGTGACTGAATCTGCGAGTCGGTGCTGGAATCTGGATCTGTTCCCGGCGGAGGCAAGTTGTCAGCACCCGTACATACGAGCCAAAACGCCGTTGACGTACCTGGAGAAACTTGGCGACTTGCTGCCGCTGTCAGCGCGAGCGACGAGGCTGGACGTCACGTCGCTTCCACCCACGAGCCACCATGCATTCGCTCTCGATTGCCTGTGAACCGGTGACCGCCGTCCGTGCATCCGGTGTCCGGGGCTCTGTGATATGGAGTCTTGATCCTGGACGTCCATCCGCCCGCAGACTGCCTCCTCTCGGAGTCGCTCAATCTACCACTACGACGCAACTGCAACATACTGCAGTCTTGCAGCCTAGCGGCGCACGGGTCAGAAGGTAGCGGACGCAGGATATGAGCGTGCACTCACGGCGCAGTCGGGATTACACACGAGCCTCAACCCGGACCGTGCGTCACGGATGGATGAACGAGCGAACAACGAGCGAGGGGCGCGTGCACGTGCAGCGTTCGATGCGTGGTCCGAGTCCCAGCAGCCGCGGCGGCGTCGTGGTGTTCGGTACGGGCATGCATTCTACCGCGAGGCTCGAGCAAACATGAGGCCCGAGTCGTCTTCATGTCCATCCCGTCCCTGTCCAGACGCACCGCGGGCAGCCCATCTATGACTGGGCCAAGCCAACGAACCCGACCATGCATCCTGAAAGAACTCCGTGAGCGTGAGTGTCACGCCGCGAACGCAGAACTGCCGAAGAGACAAGACATACCTGGGGTTCTCGTTCTCCGAGTCCCGCCGCGTCGTCGTGACGTTCGGACCGCCGACGAGGCCGTCCATCTGGTATTTGCACCTGGAAACCCGAGTCTCCGAGAACGCACGCTGAGCGCGATTCAAGCCGTCGTTCGGGTCCGGCGAGATCGAGCTTGGTTTGAGCCCGAGGGTTGGAACTTGGGTGTGCGCACTCCACGTACCTCGAGCATACTTACGTTCCGAGGGCGGGGGCCGTTGGAAGTCCGAGTCCCGCAAAGCACATGGTCAGGTATGTGGACAAGTGCGTTGGACTGCATACTACGACAATGAAAGTGTAAATACTGAGAGCGTACAGATCGCAGCGCGCCGTGATCAGCATCTGGGACGACGCTTGGCATGAGAAGGAGTACTCACGCGTCGCGAGTCCGAACTGGAGACCCGGCCATGAGACAGCGTCGAGACCCGACACGGACAAGTGCGAATGTGCCCCGAACGGGTGCGTGCCTGCGCAGGACCGAACAGGGAGAGCGGTGGCCTGTGCGCAGGCACCGCGCGTGGTGTGTTTGTCCTGCGCCAGGCGTATTAGTACCAGCGCGGACGCGGGGTCGTTCTCCATTCCCCCCTTCCCTCCTTCCCTCCTCCTCACCTGCTCTCTGCCCACTCTGCATCCCACCGCCCGGTGTTCTCGACCGTCCGCGCTGCCACTGTCGACTGCCACGTCGTCCGCTGCAACCTCGTCGTCGTCGGCCGCGCCGTCAACCGTGTCTGTACGGACTGGACGTCTACGCACCATCCCAGGTCAGTGCGACGTCCTCTGCGGACCGAGAACGTATGAGCTCACCGTGCCCGTCCCCGTTCCTCTTGACAGAAACCGGCGGCGGCGATTTCTCTGGCTCGCGTGCTGGAGGCGTCGGATGGGTCGTATGCAGGGGAGCCGGGCAGGTAGGGGCCGGTGACTGGTACGTAGACCTGCCTTCGGCTGTGCACCGGGACTCGGGCGCCAGGACGCGGCGAACGGGTGTGCTGACTATGCTAGATGTTTGTAGTAGTTGTCAATACATACTGTGTGGACGGAGCAGTTAGCATGTGGCTGCTGCATGGATAGTACACTATAGACCACCTGTATGGCGGACGGTCGGATGCAACGTTCGATTTAGTTGTTCGTTCAGCTAGAGCACGGCCTGCGCGATATTCAGGGTGATATGCCGGGGAGGGTGTGTGCGCGAGCTGGACGGGCAATCGCGTACTGAAACGCGGCGCGCACGTGGGACAAGACGCGCTATAGCAGACGCGTCGAGACTGTGTAGGATGCAAGTCAGTGAGCAGTCGGTGCACCCATGTATTGTACATACAGACCTCGTATATGCATCTGTTCGTCCAGTACTTATGGCATGGACGGGCGATAAGGAGACCCAAGCGAAGACTTGCGGCGGCGTACTGCAGTGTAGCGCAGAGGACAGGAGTTGCGACAAGGGCGACGGTGCGAGAGGGAGTCTGCAGGGCGTGCGAGAGCGAGACGCAGGACGGACGCTGCGCAGTGCGAGATGCAAGAGGGAAGCTTCTGAGAGAGACGGCGGGCAGAGGCGAGAGCGAGAGCGAGACCAGCAGGCGCAGAGAGAGAGGGATGCAGTCTGACGGCCGCCGACACCTGCAGTGCTCGTCGCATGCGTGAACGAGCTCCCGCGTCGCGTCTCTCCTCGCGCCCTATCGCGACCTCATCGTCGGCAACGATGCTCGCAGATGGGAAGAGGTGTGGTCACGCGGGGGGACACGTTGACCCTGCGACGCGACTCTGGAGTCTTGAGTGAGGAACGTGTTCTGGCGGGTCGCGTCAGACCGCGGCGTGGAGGATGAGATTCCCTGACGTCACTGGGCTCACGTCACCGCTGGACTGTCCGCTGCGTACTTGGCCAATCGCCGCAACGAGGCGCGAGGATCGAACGACCGCTGCGGTGTCGCAGCGTCTGGAAAACCGGACCTGTCACCGCGATAAGCAGCGACACAGATGCGACTGTCCTGATAAGCACGGCCTTCTGCGCACCAAGCCCGATGCTCGTCGGGAGCTCGTCGACGGCTGTCGACGAGCGTGACTGGGCTGACTATCTCAGAATCAGGACTCAGGAGAACATGGACGAGCTAGTATGCAGCCCAGAGCGGCAGCCTCGAGCCAGCGGACAGGGGGCTCCACTTTAGTGTGAGAGCGAACTCGGCCCAGACCGCCGTGTGTTCGAAATTGATGGCGAGCTCGTTCGCATCGCCCCTAGGCGCGCGTGCGAGATGAACCACTTCGACGTCTTTTTCGCCCAGTCTCTTGCCACCCGACCCCCACGTCCGCCCCCTCCCTCCCTCCCCGCCGGCCGTCGTGTCCCAAGAGGTCGCCGTCCCAGACAGCCCGCTCACTGTCTCTCCTGGTGAGCACGCTGTTGCCCTCGTCGCGCACCCGCCGTCTCACGCGCCGCGCCCAGGATCTGCCGTCTGCGCGCCCAGCCCCCTGCGCCGGAACACTACTGACGGCTTCTGGTGAGTCTCTCCGTTCCCCATCGCTCCATTCTGTTCTCGTCCTTCTCGCGAGCGGCGGCTGACCAGCAATGATTCTCCTCCATACATTATAGTTCGGTCTGCGTCGCTTCCTCCGCAGTGCTCCCCCGGTCCCTTTGCTCGCGTCCAGCGACACCTTTTTCCTATACTTATCGTTTTCAACGCCTTCGACCATTCGGCCCAGCGCTCGCAAGGCTCCCCGCAAGCGACGTCACTAAGCAGGTGAGTAATCCCCTGTGCGCTGTGGTGGTCGCACCACAGGGATATTCGCATCTCCGACGCGCGAAAGGTCTGGGTATATGCGCCCCGTGGTTACCCTTTGTCTCTTTGCACGGCGCATATGGACGAAAGGTATCCTGTCGGCTGCAATCACCGAAAAGGTGTCAGCCTCGGTCGTCGGAAATGTCGAGATCCCTGCTGTGTCACCCGCGCGTCAGCCGCAGAACCTTCCCTTGGTGCTGATTGTCCCTCCCCCAGACCCCACAGACAACGATCCTCATGAACACGGTACTAAACCTCCACGCGTACGCCGCCCCATGGACTACTACACGCGGCACTCGAACAGTGCGGGCGCGCCCCTCCCGCGTATCCCACGTCGGTCGTCATCGTCGCGCTCGATCACTTTGGCCACCCTCTCCGCACCGTCAACGCCCCCCGCCACGACGATCCACCGTATCGTGGCCGCGGAGGCTCCCTTGGCAGGCACCTCCGCAGTGCCCACCGTCTTGGTAGTACAACCCCCGACTCCCCCTCGCGTGGAGCCGCCCGCTCAGGACGAGGCGTCCAGCTCGTCCAGCGGTTCGGAGTCGTACGTCCAGATGCACCCTCGTGCCAAGCGCACCCGCACCCCCAAGATGCAAGCTTCCGTTCGCCCGCCGACTCGACTCCCACGCCCGCCGTCCTCAGGTCGAGAAGTGCATCCCAGCTTGAGAAGGGTGTGGCGTTCCCTGCCACCCAGTCTTCCACTGAAGACATGTCCGGTAACGAGACTCCCCGTGCGTCGTCTTCGCCTCGCGTCGACCTCCACATCGACCTGGACGACCTCAAGAAGACGCTTCCGCTCGCCGAGTCCTCGGCTTCTGTCGCGCTCACCGCCAACATCCGCGCCGAGGGCACAAGCAATCGCGCATTCTCTGCGCCACAATCGTTAGCCGCCAGCATAGCGCGGAAGAAGTCGGGTGAGCCACTCAAGTCTTCGCTGAAGTCGCGTCGTCCCGTTGTGCGTGGCGACCTCTCGAGCCGGGATCTGCAGGCACGCGGGGGTTGCTGCTCGCGTCCGGGGCGGGCGCGGCGGCGGGTGGTTAGGCCATCAGCGGAGTGCGAAGCAGATGCACCAGATGCAAGCTTCACCTTAGGGTGTTTCCTGGAGGGTATAGGACGGTGGGTGTTCTGGGGGTATAGACGCGGGGGGAGGGAGGGATGGGGACGGCGGCGGCGGCGGCGATGAGGTGGAAGAGGAGGGTCGACAGCACGGTAAGTCTTGTGTCGGTTGTAGGTAGACGTGTATGTAGACAGAAATATATTTCGTTGCCTCTGACATACAGCGTGAAGACGTTTGCGAGGGTGCTCGAAAGGTTTCTTGAGGCAGGAGGAGAGGACACAGCGCGCAGTAGCGGCTGGAACTCGACGCCCGCGATCCCAGCGAACAACCAGCGAAGGGTGTGGAAGAGCGTTTTCATTGACGAAGTACGTACAGTACACACACGCTGCAGCGATGTAACGCGTTCTCGAGGACTCTGCGTCGAAACGAGCACGGGCGCCTATTCTACGACTTCGCACGTTCCGAGAAGTGCGCAAGTCTACTCTCGACCACCACCACCGCTGCTGCCTCCGTCTGCCCGCCTCCCACCTGCGCCGCCTGCTCTCGCGTCTGTGCTGTCTCTGCGCGTTATCTGTCAGCTCTGCGAGATCTATGTCAGCACCGGCAGCCTGAATCCGGGATGCATATGCTCACCTTCGACACTCTGGAGCTCGCCGGTCCACGCCGGAAGACGCGTGTCTAGCAGCGGACGTCGATGAGAGCGACTTGAAGCTGCTGCAGAGTTTGCCATCAGCCAAGTCCGCCAGTAGCGAGGCGTCAGGGAAAGGTACGTACTTTGCGACAGCGGTCTCCATCTACAGCAAGTGCGACTCCGCTCCCGGTTGCCAAGATAATGGCAGGAGACGGCGTCCGGGAGACCTGGGACGTCTTCAGTACGCGTACGAGATGTGCACGAAGGTACGTACCACTCGTCGTGAGCTGGGCGACAACGACGCGTCGAGTTTCCCCAGACGCTCTGCGCTGGACTTGTCGCGTCCCAGACGGCTTCGGAGCGGCGCAGCGTCTTGCCTACTCGCGCCGTCTTCTCATGCGTCTTGCTCACAATCTCACGAGGTATGGAGACACGCTGATCATGACATGGCTATCAGCCTGTGCAGTCCAGCCGGGATGAGACCGAGGTACGTACCGCTTGTCTCCGTCAGAGCAGCTTGGAAGGTGGGTCCGAGACGACCAGACTGTACCAGTAGACGAGGACGCGTCCACTGTCCCGAGCCGGCCGGTGGCAGTCGTCGGTACGCCTGGCTGCGAGCTTACGCAGAGGTGACGTCTGGGACGATGGTCGACAGTCAGTCGGCCGTGCATGGGCTGCGAAAGAGCGCAGGTACGTACCTCTATTGACAGCCTGTGGCACGTTGCGTAGACCTCGGCCGCCGGCACCCAGATATCATCCCGCGAGCTCGACGAGTAGGTGGACGCGAGCGGCGGCGTGACGAGATGCTGGGAGGTGTAAATTCACTGGAACAGTTGATGGTCAGCCGGCGCTGCGTGCTGACACGAGTAGAGTGGAAGAATAGGTACGTACTCGCAGGATGAACCGCTCGATAGGCTGTTTCCTCCGTAATGCGGCGGCCTTGGATCAGTCGGACGAGCAGGTAGCTGGAAGATGAACACTGACGATGAGCAACGCGTTCGCTCGCTCGCATTGCAAGCAGGTACGTACCTGACGATGGTCCACCTGCTGTGCAGTGTCGTGTCGCTGCCGCACGACATGGGCGGAGATATGACGCGCCGGGTCTACACGACGCGGGTGATTAGCACAATGCTGACCTCATGCTGCACAGGGACATCGAGAGCCACGTACCGTGTCGTCTTAACGCGTGCTGGTACGCGTTCTGGAACGCGGTGTAGAGTCCAGACGAAGCGCTGCGTCCTATCGCACTTGAAGGTCGGAGATGCCTGTGTCAGCGCGGTCTGTATGGCCGAACGACGCAGGACACGTACCGTATGTTCGAGCTCGTCGAGGACGCTTGAGTTGCACCAGATGTACCGTATGTAGTCTTCGAGCAATGCAGAGCGTGTCGACACGCTACAGTATGTGTGTGATGGCTGGGTACCGATTGAGCGGCGCAGCGCGATAGCGGTAGCGCAGAGTCGAGCTGAGAGGGAGAGGATGGGGGCGAGATGAGAGTGGGAAGACGGAAACGTGGTGGTACGCCCAGGGCAATGTTCTGGCGGGAAGAGCAAACAAGACACGCCGCGGAACTATGCGTGCTTGTCCCAGATCGAGAAATTCGGACGTCTCGCGGTATGGCGTAATAAGTAATATGAATGCTTCTTGGGTGGCTAACGGCCATCCTAGTTGGGGTTGTTGCGTGCACCTCGGCCGTTACGATCGTTGACATGGGAAACACCGTATCGGGCAAGCTGTGGTTATGCGATCGGTGACCCGTGTCTCCCGTCAGTCGAGCAACTCCGAGTCTAGAGAAACAGATAGATACTTGCCGGCGGCCCATGTGCTGGGCTGCTGCGTCCCACATCAGTAAATCGCCGTCCCGAGCACTGTACCTGTGCAAGCATGTTATAGCGTGTGTAACACATTTCGTGTGAAGCATTGATGAGCACGCTGATGTAGAAAATTGACAGACAATTGTTCGGGTCCAGGAGTCTTGCGAAGGTACGCGTCGCGACGCGTGGGACACGATCACGAGACCGTGATCAGAAGGTTGCCTGGAAGCAGGCTCGAGACAGGAAGCGAGCACGCTGTAGACGTAGACTTGTGGATATCACTGGCATATCTCCGGACCGGGAGTGCTGCGTAATTACTGGCATGGACCATGGCACCATGCTCCTTGGTGTCCTTAATTTATGTGATTGCAAGCTGGGACTGCAGAACTGTACGTGTGTCCAGTGTCTAGGTGAGCAAAGGCAATGACCCAGAGCCTGTCAACTCCATCTTCGGTACCTTGCATCGCGCACAGCGCGTGCTTCATTCAGCAAGTCGCATATTTCTTTGCATGAACTTGGGCGAATATTCCTGGCCGAATATAGTTGCCGAGGCACGCACGCACTCACATTGAGTCCCGGTGAGGGAGCGAGGTCTTGCAATCATCAGGGGACTGGCAGGGGAAGAATATCAATAGGACATGCGTGCGCGACTTGGGACAGCACATTGTCAACTCGTACACGAGGTCCATGTACTAGTACATTCTAGCTTAGTAGTCTCACCAAAGACCACACATGCACAGCCTCTCTGCAGCTCGCGAGCTGACCGCCCGATCTTCGCCTCCGAGGTCACGGCGAAGCTGCGTGTGAACGCATGCTTTCAACCAGACCTGGTACGCTCGTAAGGCCGTAACGGCGCTGGAGGGAGTCTCGGAGTCAATGAAATAAAGGTGCACTGGCCAGGAAATGGCCTACATAGCGTCCAATTGGGCTGGCAGTATTTACAAGGACAGTCCGAGAGACTAGAGCGTCGTACATGATGGCCACTCCGAACTTAACAGCTTGAATTTCTAGGCTGATTGCGTCGGACCGCCGGCTTCAGGGCTGCAAACAATCCACGAAGCCGGTGAGAAGCGACAGAAGGGACAATATACTCGACGTCACACGCACCAGATCGGTCCGACATTCGGTGTCTTGAAGCCCGGGATCATGAGAACATCTCATTCGCACACCGCTTGTGAGCGAGCCTGCCAAGGTCGAAGAGCGCGCCATCGGCTCGCTGCAGCTATCCTGTATCTTTCACGCTTGGTCAGAATGCGGAGTAGATAGACCCACTATGAGGAACATACCAATGCGACACTCTCAGCTCCTCGTTCACGCCAATTGCAACGGTCGACGGCAACCGGGAACTCGACGGCCGAGGCGGAGTTCGCTTTGAGACTTGCCTTGAGTCTAGCCATTGACGTTCAGTTTCACGCGGACGTCGAGACTCGAGCTACACCGCGATAAGTCAATACTATCCGGACGGAGACTCTGAAAGGGGACATGTTGTCTAGTAGATACCTTCGCTACTGGCCAATCAGACACAGCTCAAGACGCGAAGAACGCGGCGGGGGACACGAACCCGTATCGAGCTTGCGAAGCAAAGCCTGATATCGAGATCCACGTTTGCCTGTCCTTTGCTGGCCTTACCACAACGCGTCGACCTTGCATCTCCCACAACCGCTACTACAGGTACAACGTGTGAGCCAGCATCTGGTGTCGCATCTCGCAACCTCCGTACATATCTGCGAGTTGAAGACGTCGCCGCGTATCTAGACACAGTCACGGTCAGCGATCGACTCGTCCAGACGTTCATGCTGCGAACTCGACTCGACTGGACATTCGCCCGGACCGGATACGACGGACCCCGCTTGACCATCGAACTCTTGCTATCCGGCTCTCCTATACAATGGCGGAGATCGGGACGTCTCTACGAGCCGCGCCCGGAAGAGAGGACGCAGTCAACGCAGTCCGTGCGTGTGTATCAACATATATTGCTTCTGCCTACGGTTTACAGCACAAGCTACGACTCTCGTCAGAATGGAGTCCCTAGTGCAGCCAGGATGCGCGCACGCTCACCCAAGTGCATACCATGCCAATGCCCGTCCATACGTGCCGTGGAGATGTCACCGTGACGCGGACGTCTGGGAGCTGGTGCAGGCGATCGCGAGAAGCGGCTTGTCCCGGGAGGACGCAAGACACCGCTCAGGCCCTGATTCGAATCTTCCGGAGCACATCTCGCTTCCTACCCTCGCATCCCTGGAGAGATGTCTTCCCACTGCATGCGACGGCGGCTCAAGTGCGCGAGGACATTCGTCGTAGTGCGTCCGAGCCCTCGGCGATCTTGTACTCGAAGTACAGAACTCGATCTGTAGTAGTATGTAGTGCTTTACCAATGAGATCAGAGCTTGCACCAACCCACGCCAGAGCAAGAGTACGTACCGTTGTACACGCCGTCTCGACCGTAGCAGCACCGATGAACGAGGGACGCTTCCCTGGGCGACGAGCCGGGCTTCTCTTCTCGGATCCGGCATTTCTCGATGCCTCGCCCTGCATTCCGAGCAACAGCGCGGTGCCACTGGGCGTTGCCTCGGTCCCAGCAATCAGTTTCGGTCGCGAGACGGTAAGACGCAGGGACCTCAGCGTGTCGTGCGATACCTCAGGCCTCAACGCAGTGTACGCACCCGCCATCGTCTCCTGAGGCGCAAACGCACGAGTGAGTACGGCGGAGACTTGCGGACTGCGCGGAGAACTCACCCATCCGCACGCAGCAGACCTGGGTCCCGCGAAGTTGATACCATGCGCCGCCAGCCGCGCTTGTACTGTACCTGACCCTTGCTGTACGAAGGAGGCGAGCGAGCTGGCAGACGTCGTCTCGGCGAAGATGTGCACCGCCTGCGTCGTGAAGCCGGTGTGCTTGCATCGCGAGAAGCGTCTTGTTCGTTGTCCCGGGTGTGTACGAACCGCGCCAAGGAACAAGACACCGCTGAGACAGGCGAGACGTCCCTCGATTCGGAGCTTCCGAGCGCATCTTGCTGCCTACTACGGGACCAGAACGTTGCCGACTACACAGCTGTCTTCCCACTGCATGCAACGGCAACGAGGACATTCGCCGTAGCGCATCCTCGGCCGTCTTGTATCCCGGAGATACAGAACTAGACCTGTAGTAAGTAATGCTTCACCAATGTCAGAGATTGCACAACCCACGCCAGAGCGAGAGTACATACCTTTCGAGACATCCCAGCAGCAGCATCGATGAACGAGCAATGCTTCCTGCGGCGCACGAGCCGGACTTCGCTCCTCGGATCCGACATTGTTTCGATGTCTCGCCCTGCAATCAGAGCAGCAACACGGTCACTGGTGGGCAGTGCCTCGGGCATGCGATCTCGATTTTGAGACCGGACGCATCCTCGTCTGCAGCGTGTCTTTCCATTTCTCGAAGGCTCAATCAACCATCCGGTCGTCGCCTACGGTAAACCGCACGAGATCGAACGTCAAGACATGCGCGAGCGTGCGAAGGACTTACTGTCCGGATGCAGCGACTCTGGGATCCACAGAGTCGCCATCACCTGCTCGTCGTGACGTCCATTCAACCAGCCTGGTGCTGTCGAACATACAGACGTCGCTACGGAGACGTACGCAGATCAGCAACCTTGTGCATTGCGTAGACCTCCGCCTGTGTGCCCTCGGTGTCCTGTCTACTTCGTCGCACTAAGCATGCAATGCAATGCATCAGAAGGCGAGCGACATGAACGAATGCGGCGGAGACGTACCGTCGAGACCAGAGTCCAACTTGAGTATCTCTGCCGGCCTCTCGATACCTCGACAAGCGAACGACATGTTCGCTGCCTGCAGCCGGCCCGAGTCTCTGCTCTGGATGCATCAATGTCGCGACGCGTGCGTGCTCCGCCGCCGCGGGTGCTTCAAGTCTCTCCTCCGCAGCCTCGAGCCACTCTAGACATCGCTGCAGAGACGCGGCCGTGCTGCAACTGCGAGTCGGTGCGTATGGAATCTGGATCTGTTCCCGGCGGAGGCAAGTTGTCAGCACCCGTACATACGAGCCAAAACGCCGTTGACGTACCTGGAGAAACTTGGCGACTTGCTGCCGCTGTCAGCGCGAGCGACGAGGCTGGACGTCACGTCGCTTCCACCCACGAGCCACCATGCATTCGCTCTCGATTGCCTGTGAACCGGTGACCGCCGTCCGTGCATCCGGTGTCCGGGGCTCTGTATATGGAGTCTTGATCCTGGACGTCCATCCGCCCGCAGACTGCCTCCTCTCGGAGTCGCTCGTTCTACGACTACAACGCAACTGCAACATACTGCAGTCTTGCAGCCTAGCGGCGCACGGGTCAGAAGGTAGCGGACGCAGGATATGAGCGTGCACTCACGGCGCAGTCGGGATTACACCGAGCCTCAAGCCCGGACCGTGCGTCACGGATGGATGAACGAGCGAACAACGAGCGAGGGGCGCGTGCACGATGCAGCGTTCGATGCGTGGTCCCGAGTCCCAGCAGCCGGCGGAGGCGTCGTGGTGTTCGGTACGGGCGTGCATTCTACCGCGAGGCTCGAGCAAACATGAGAGGCCCGAGTCGTCTTCATGTCCATCCCGTCCCTGTCCAGACGCACCGCGGGCAGCCCATCTATGACTGGGCCAAGCCAACGAACCCGACCATGCATCTGAAAGAACTCCGTGAGCGTGAGTGTCACGCGCGAACGCAGAACTGCCGAAGAGACAGACATACCTGGGGTTCTCCGAGCCCCGCCGTCGTCGTGACGTTCGGACCGCCGACGAGGCCGTCCATCTGGTATTTGCACCTGGAAACCCGAGTCTCCGAGAACGCACGCTGAGCGCGATTCAAGCCGTCGTTCGGGTCCGGCGAGATCGAGCTTGGTTTGAGCCCGAGGGTTGGAACTTGGTGTGCGCACTCCACGTACCTCGAGCATACTTACGTTCCGAGGGCGGGGCCGTTGGAAGTCCGAGTCCCGCGAAGCACATGGTCAGGTATGTGGACAAGTGCGTTGGACTGCATACTACGACAATGAAAGTGTAGACTGAGAGCGTACAGATCGCAGCGCGCCGTGATCAGCATCAGCTGGGACGACGCTTGGCATGAGAAGGAAGTACTCACGCGTCGCGAGTCCGAACTGGAGACCCGGATGAGACAGCGTCAGACCCGACACGGACAAGTGCGAACGGGTGCGTGCCTGCGCAGGACCGAACAGGGAGAGCGGTGGCCTGTGCGCAGGCACCGCGCGTGGTGTGTTTGTCCTGCGCCAGACGCGTATTAGTACCAGCGCGGACGCGGGGTCGTTCTCCATTCCCCTCCTTCCTCCTTCCTCCTCCTCACTCCTCCTGCTCTCTGCCCACTCTGCATCCCACCGCTCGGTGCTCGACCGTCCGCGCTGCCACTGTCGACTGCCACGTCGTCCGCTGCAACCTCGTCGTCGTCGGCGCCGTCAACCGGTGTCTGTACGGACTGGACGTCTACGCACCATCCCAGGTCAGTGCGACGTCCTCTGCGGAACGAGAACGTATGAGCTCACCGTGCCCGTCCCCGTTCCTCTTGACAGAAACTGGCGGCGGCGATTCCTTCAGCTGGCGTGTGATGGAGGCGTCGGATGGGTCGTATGCAGGGGAGCCGGGCAGGTAGGGCCGGTGACTGGTACGTAGACCTGCCTTCGGCTGTGCACCGGGACTCGGGGCGCCAGGACGCGGCGAACGGGGTGACTGGGTATGCTGATGTATTTGTGGTAGTTGTCAATACATACTGTGTGGACGGAGCAGTTAGCACGCGGCTGCGGTATGGATAGTACACATAGACATCACTGTATGGCGGTGCGGATCGAAGACGTTCGATTTAGTTGTTCGTTCAGCTAGAGCACGGCCTACGCGATATTCAGGGATATGCCGGGGAGGTTGGTGTGCGCGAGCTGGACGGGCAATCGCGTACTGAAACGCGGCGCGCGGTCGTTCAAGCGGGGACAAGACGCGCTATAGCAGACGCGTCGAGACTAGGATGCAAGTCAGTGAGCAGTCGGTGCACCATGATTGTACATACAGACCTCGTATATGCATCTGTTCGTCCAGTACTTATGGCATGGACGGCGATAGAGGGCGACCCAAGCGAAGACTTGCGGCGGCGTACTGCAGTGTAGCGCAGAGGACAGGAGTTGCGACAAGGGCGACGGGCGAGAGGGAGTCTGCAGGGCGTGCGAGAGCGAGACGCAGGACGGACGCTGCGCGAGATGCAAGAGGGCAAGGAAGACGCCTCAAGGAGAGACGGCGGGCAGAGACGGAGCGAGAGCCAGCAGGCGCAGAGAGAGGATGCAGTCTGACGGCCGCCGACACCTGCAGTGCTCTCGCATGCGTGAACGAGCTGCGTCGCGTCTCTCCTCGCGCCCTATCGCGACCTCATCGTCGGCAACGATGCTCGCAGATGGGAAGAGGTGTGGTCACGCGGGGGACACGTTGACCCCGCGACGCGACTCTGGAGTCTTGAGTGAGGAACGTGTTCTGGCGGGTCGCGTCAGACGCGGCGCTGTCGACGTTCGAGTTCAGTCGCAGAGAAGGAGGATGAGATTCCCTGACGTCACTGGGTTACGTCACCGCTGGACTGTACTTGGTGGGCCAATCGCCCAACGAGGCGCGAGGATCGAACGACCGCTGCGGTGTCGCAGCGTCTGGAAAACCGGGCCTGTCACCGCGATAAGCAGCGACACAATGCGACTGTCATGATAAGCACGGCCTTCTGCGCACCAAGCCCGATGCTCGTCGGGAGCCCGTCGACGGTCGCAGACTGAGGCTGGCTGTTTCTCATAATTGTCGAGCAGGACTCAGGAGAACATGGACGAGCTAGTATGCAGCCCAGAGCGGCAGCCTCGAGCCAGCGGACAGGGGGCTCCACTTTAGTGTGAGAGCGAACTCGGCCCAGACCGCCGTGTGTTCGAAATTGATGGCGAGCTCGTTCGCATCGCCCCTAGGCGCGCGTGCGAGATGAACCACTTCGACGGCTTTTTCGCCCAGTCTCTTGCCACCCGACCCCCACGTCCGCCCCCTCCCTCCCTCCCCGCCGGCCGTCGTGTCCCAAGAGGTCGCCGTCCCAGACAGCCCGCTCACTGTCTTACCTGGTGAGCACGCTGCTGCCCTCGTCGCGCTCCCGCCGTCTCACGCGCCGCGCCCAGGATCTGCCGTCTGCGCACCCCTGCGCCGGAACACTACTGACGGCTTCTGGTGAGTCTCTCCGTTCCCCATCGCTCCATTCTGTTCTCGTCCTTCTCGCGGCGGCGGCTGACCAGCAAATTCTCCTCCATACATAGTTCGGTCTGCGTCGCTCCTCCGCAGTGCTCCCCGGTCCCTTTGCTCGCGTCCAGCGACACCTTTTTCCTATACTTATCGTTTTCAACGCCTTCGACCATTCGGCCCAGCGCTCGCAAGGTCTCCCCGCAAGCGACGTCACTAAGCAGGTGAGTAATCCCCCTGTGCGCTGTGGTGGTCGCACCACAGGGATATTCGCATCTCCGACGCGCGAAAGGTCTGGGTATATGCGCCCCGTGGTTACCCTTTGTCTCTTTGCACGGCGCATATGGACGAAAGGTATCCTGTCGGCTGCAATCACCGAAAAGGTGTCAGCCTCGGTCGTCGGAAATGTCGAGATCCCTGCTGTGTCACCCGCGCGTCAGCCGCAGAACCTTCCCCTTGGTGCTGATTGTCTCCCCCAGACCCACAGACAACGATCCTCATGAAGCACGGTACTAAACCTCCACGCGTACGCCGCCCCATGGACTACTACACGCGGCACTCGAACAGTGCGGGCGCGCCCCTCCCGCGCATCCCACGTCGGTCGTCATCGTCGCGCTCGATCACTTTGGCCACCCTCTCCGCACCGTCAACGCCCCCCGCCACGACGATCCACCGTATCGTGGCCGCGGAGGCTCCCTTGGCAGGCACCTCCGCAGTGCCCACCGTCTTGGTAGTACAACCCCGACTCCCCCTCGCGTGGAGCCGCCCGCTCAGGACGAGGCGTCCAGCTCGTCCAGCGGTTCGGAGTCGTACGTCCAGATGCACCCTCGCGCTAAGCGCACCCGCACCCCCAAGATGCAAGCTTTCCGTTCGCCCGCCGACTCGACTCCCATGCCCGCCGTCCTCAGGTCGAGAAGTGCATCCCAGCTTGAGAAGGGTGTGGCGTTCCCTGCCCCCAGTCTTCCACTGAAGACATGTCCGGTAACGAGACTCCCCGTGCGTCGTCTTCGCCTCGCGTCGACCTCCACATCGACCTGGACGACCTCAAGAAGACGCTTCCGCTCGCCGAGTCCTCGGCTTCTGTCGCGCTCACCGCCAACATCCGCGCCGAGGGCACAAGCAATCGCGCATTCTCTGCGCCACAATCGTTAGCCGCCAGCATAGCGCGGAAGAAGTCGGGTGAGCCACTCAAGTCTTCGCTGAAGTCGCGTCGTCCCGTTGTGCGTGGCGACCTCTCGAGCCGGGATCTGCAGGCACGCCGGGGTTGCTGCTCGCGTCCGGGGCGGGCGGGCGCGGCGGCTGCGGGGTGGTTAGGCCATCAGCGGAGTGCGAAGCAGATGCACCAGATGCAAGCTTCACCTTAGGGTGTTTCCTGGAGGGTATAGGCACGGTGGGGCTCTGGAGTTTAGGGAGGGAGGGAGGGATGGGGACGGCGGCGGCGGCGGCGTGGTGGGACTGGGCTGGGTGTTCGAGGCGGGCTTGGTAGTAGCAGACGTGTATGTAGGTAGAGCAATATATTTCGTTCTCTGACATACAGCGTGAAGACGTTTGCGAGGATGGGCTCTTGAGCAGAGGGAGGACACAGCGCGCAGTAGCGGCTGGAACTCGACGCCCGCGATCCCAGCGAAACAGACCAGCGAGAGGGTGTGGAAGAGCGTGTTTCATTGACGAACTACGTACAGTACACACACGCTGCAGCGATGTAACGCGTTCTCGAGGACTCTGCGTCGAAACGAGCACGGGCGCCTATTCTACGACTTCGCACGTTCCGAGTGTGCGCAAGTCTACTCTCGACCACCACCACCGCTGCCGCCTCCGTCTGCCCGCCTCCCACCTGCGCCGCCTGCTCTCGCGTCTGCGCTGTCTCTGCGCGTTATCTGTCAGCTCTGCGAGATCTATGTCAGCACCGGCAGCCTGAATCCGGGATGCATATGCTCACCTTCGACACTCTGGAGCTCGCCAGTCCTCGTGCCGGAAGACGCGTGTCTAGCAGCGGAGTTGATGAGAGCGACTTGAAGCTGCTGCAGAGTTTGCCATCAGCCAAGTCCGCCAGTAGCTCGGAGGCGTCAGGGAAAAGGTACGTACTTTGCGACAGCGTCTCCATCTACAGCAAGTGCGACTCCGCCCGGTTGCCAAGATAATGGCAGGAGACGGCGTCCGGGAGACCTGGACGTCTTCAGTACGCGTACGAGATGTGCACAAAGGTACGTACCACTCGTCGTGAGCTGGGCGACAACGACGCGTCGAGTTTCCCCAGACACGCTCTGCGCTGGACTTGTCGCGTCCCAGACGGCTTCGGAGCGGCGCAGCGTCTTGCCTACTCGCGCCGTCTTCTCATGCGTCTTGCTCACAATCTCACGAGGTATGGAGACACGCTGATCATGACATGGCTATCAGCCTGTGCAGTCCAGCCGGGATGAGACCGAGGTACGTACCGCTTGTCTCCGTCAGAGCAGCTTGAAAGGTGGGTCCGAGACGACCAGACTGTACCAGTAGACGAGGACGCGTCCACTGTCTCCAGAGCTGGCTGGTGGCAGTCGCAGGTACGCCTGGCTGCGAGCTTACCGCAGAGGTGACGTCTGGGCGATGGTCGACAGTCAGTCGGCCGTGCATGGGCTGCGAAAGAGCGCAGGTACGTACCTCTATTGACAGCCTGTGGCACGCTGTGTAGACCTCGGCCGCAGGATGAGTAAACGCGACGAAGGACTGAACCTCCGGCGCCCAGATATCGTCCCACGAGCCCGACGAGTACGACGACGCTGGGAGGTAGAACTAAGTGGAATGACTACAGTATGGTCAGCCGGCGCTGCACGCTACCACGCGTAGAGGAGAGAAAGGTACGTACTAGCAGGAAGAACGCTCGGGAGGTTGTCCGCTCAGCAATGCGGCGGCCTCGGATGGGTGGGGAGCTGGAAGATGAACATCGGCGATGAGCAACGCGTTCGCTCGCTCGCATTGCAAGCAGGTACGTACCTGACGATGGTCCACCTGCTGTGCAGTGTCGTGTCGCTGCCGCACGACATGGGCGGAGATATGACGCGCCGGGTCTACACGACGCGGGTGATTAGCACAATGCTGACCTCATGCTGCACAGGGACATCGAGAGCCACGTACCGTGTCGTCTTAACGCGTGCTGGTACGCGTTCTGGAACGCGGTGTAGAGTCCAGACGAAGCGCTGCGTCTATCGCACTTGAAGGTCGGAGATGCCTGTGTCAGCGCGGTCTGTATGCCGAACGACGCAGGACACGTACCGTATGTTCGAGCTCGTCGAGGACGCTTGAGTTGCACCAGATGTACCGTATGTAGTCTTCGAGCAATGCAGAGCGCGTCGACACGCTACAGTATGTGTGTGATGGCTGGGTACCGATTGAGCGGCGCAGCGCAATAGCGGTAGCGCAGAGTCGAGCTGAGAGGGAGAGGATGGGGGCGAGATGAGAGTGGGAAGACGGAAACGTGGTGGTACGCCCAGGGCAATGTTCTGGCGGGAAGAGCAAACAAGACACGCCGCGGAACTATGCGTGCTTGTCCCAGATCGAGAAATTCGGACGTCTCGCGGTATGGCGTAATAAGTAATATGAATGCTTCTTGGGTGGCTAACGGCCATCCTAGTTGGGGTTGTTGCGTGCACCTCGGCCGTTACGATCGTTGACATGGGAAACACCGTATCGGGCAAGCTGTGGTTATGCGATCGGTGACCCGTGTCTCCTTCCTCCGCCGTTCACTCCGCTCGTCTGTGTGGCTGCGTGCCTCGTCAGTCGAGCAACTTCGAGTCTAGAGAAACAGATAGATACTTGCCGGCGGCGGCCCATGTGCTGGGCTGCTGCGTCCCACATCAGTAAATCGCCGTCCCGAGCACTGTACCTGTGCAAGCATGTTATAGCGTGTGTAACCACATTTCGTGTGAAGCATTGATGAGCACGCTGATGTAGAAAATTGACAGACAATTGTTCGGGTCCAGGAGTCTTGCGAAGGTACGCGTCGCGACGCGTGGGACACGATCACGAGACCGTGATCAGAAGGTTGCCTGGAAGCAGGCTCGAGACAGGAAGCGAGCACGCTGTAGACGTAGACTTGTGGAAACTCATATCTCCGGGAGTGCTGCGTATTACTGGCATGCGCACCATGCTCCTTGGTGTCCTTAATTATGTGATTGCAAGCTGGGACTGCAAAGTGTACGGTCTAGGTGAGCAAAGGCAATGACCCAGAGCCTGTCAACTCCATCTTCGGTACCTTGCATCGCGCACAGCGCGTGCTTCATTCAGCAAGTCGCATATTTCTTTGCACGAACTCGGGCGAACATTCCTTGGTCGAATATAGTTGCCGAGGCACGCACGCACTCACATTGAGTCCCGGTGAGGGAGCGAGGTCTTGCAATCATCAGGGGACTAGGACATGAGTGCGCGACTTGGGACAGCACATTGTCAACTCGTACACGAGGTCCATGTACTAGTACATTCTAGCTTAGTAGCCTCACCAAAGACCACACATGCACGGCCTCTCTGCAGCTGGGAAGCTTTGCAGCTCGCGAGCTGACCGCCCGATCTTCGCCTCCGAGGTCACGGCGAAGCTGCGTGTGAACGCATGCTTTCAACCAGACCTGGTACGCTCGTAAGGCCGTAACGGCGCTGGAGGGAGTCTCGGAGTCAACGAAATAAAGGTGCACTGGCCAGGAAATGGCCTACATAGCGTCCAATTGGGCTGGCAGTACTTACAAGGACAGTCCGAGAGACTAGAGCAGTCGTACATGATGGCCACTCCGAACTTAACAGCTTGAATTTGCTAGGCTGATTGCGTCGGACCGCCGCTTCAGGCTGCAAACAATCCACGAAGCCGGTGAGAAGCGACAGAAGGGACAATATACTCGACGTCACACGCACCAGATCGGTCCGACATTCGGGTGTCTTGAAGCCCGGGATCATGAGAACATCTCATTCGCACACCGCTTGTGAGCGAGCCTGCCAAGGTCGAAGAGCGCGCCATCGGCTCGCTGCAGCTATTCTGTATCTTTCACGCTTGGTCAGAGTCCGGAGCAGACAGACCCAGCTATGAGGAACATACCAATGCGGCACTCTCAGCTCCTCGTTCACGCCAATTGCAACGGTCGACGGCAACCGGGAATTCGACGGCCGAGGCGGAGTTCGCTTCTGAGACTTGCCTTGAGTCTAGCCATTGACGTTCAGTTTCACGCGGACGTCGAGCTACACCGCGATAAGTCTATATCCGGACGGAGATGAAAGGGGACATGTTGTGTAGTAGATACCTTCGCTACTGGCCAATGAGCTACAACTCAAGACGCGAAGTACGCGCGGACAGAAGCCGTATCGAGCTTGCGAAGCAAAGCCTGATATCGAGATCCACCTTTGCCTGTCCTTTGCTGGCCTTACCACAACGCGTCGACCTTGCATCTCCCACAACCGCTACAGGTACAACGTGTGAGCCAGCATCTGGTGTCGCATCTCGCAACCTCCGTACATATCTGCGAGTTGAAGACGTCGCCGCGTATCTAGACACAGTCGCGGTCAGCGATCGACTTGTCCGAACGTTCATGCTACGAACTCAACTGGACACACGCACCGTTCTCCCGGACCATGGACGCCGCTTGACCATCGAACTCTTGCTATCCGGCTCGCCTATACAATGGCCGAGATCGGGACGTCTCTACGAGCCGCGCCCGGAAGAGAGGACGCAGTCAACGCAGTCCGTGCGTGTGTATCAACATATATTGCTTCTGCCTACGGTTTACAGCACAAGCTACGACGCTCTCGTCAGAATGGAGTCTCCTAGCGCAGCCAGGATGCGCGCACGCTCACCCAAGTGCATACAATGCCAGATGCCCGTCCATACGTGCCGTGGAGATGTCACCGTGACGCAGACGTCTGGGAGCTGGCGCAGGCGATCGCAAGAAGCGTCTTGTCCCGGGAGTGTACGAATCGCCAAGGACGCAAAACACCGCTCAGGCCCTTGATTCGAATTCCGAAGCACATCTCGCTTCCTACCCTCGCATCCCTAAAGAGATGTCTTCCCACTGCATGCGACGGTGACTCAAGTGCGCGAGGACATTCGTCGTAGTGCGTCCGAGCCCTCGGCGATCTTGTACTTCGAAGATACAAAACTCGATCTGTAGTGAGTATGTAGCGCTTTACCAATGAGATCACAGCTTGCACCAACCCACACCAGAGCAAGAGTACGTACCGTTCGACACACGTCTCGACCGTAGCAACACCGATGAACGAGGGACGCTTCCCTGCGGCGCACGATCCGGGCTTCTCTTCTCGGATCCGGCATTTCTCGATGCCTCGCCCTGCATTCCGAGCAACAGCGCGGTGCCACTGGGCGTTGCCTCGGTCCCAGCAATCAGTTTCGGTCGCGAGACGGTAAGACGCAGGGACCTCAGCGTGTCGTGCGATACCTCAGGCCTCAACGCAGTGTACGCACCCGCCACTCGTCTCCTGAGGCGCAAACGCACGAGTGAGTACGGCGGAGACTTGCGACTGCGCGGAGAACTCACCCATCCGCACGCAGCAGACCTGGGTCCCGCGAAGTTGACATCATGCGCCGCCAGCCGCGCTTGTACTGTACCTGACCCTTGCTGTACGAAGGAGGCGAGCGAGCTGGCAGACGTCGTCTCGGCGAAGATGTGCACCGCCTGCGTCGTGAAGCCGGTGTGCTTGCATCGCGAGAAGCGTCTTGTTCGTTGTCCCGGTGTGTACGAACCGCGCCAACACACCGCTGAGACAGGCGAGACGTCCCTCGATTCGGAGCTTCCGAGCACATCTTGCTGCCTACTACGGGACCAGAACGTTGCCGACTACACAGCTGTCTTCCCACTGCATGCAACGGCAACGAGGACATTCGCCGTAGCGCATCCTCGGCCGTCTTGTATCCCGGAGATACAGAACTAGACCTGTAGTAAGTAATGCTTCACCAATGTCAGAGATTGCACCAACCCACGCCAGAGCGAGAGTACATACCTTTCGAGACATCCCAGAGCAGCATCGATGAACGAGCAATGCTTCCCTGCGGCGCACGAGCCGGACTTCGCTCCTCGGATCCGACATTGTTTTCGATGTCTCGCCCTGCAATCAGAGCAGCAACACGGTCACTGGTGGGCAGTGCCTCGGGCATGCGATCTCGATTTTGAGACCGGACGCATCCTCGTCTGCAGCGTGTCTTTTCCATTTCTCGAAGGCTCATCAATCAACCATCCGGTCGTCGCCTAACGGTAAACCGCACGAGATCGAACGTCAAGACATGCGCGAGCGTGCGAAGGACTTACTGTCCGGATGCAGCGACTCTGGATCCACAGAGTCGCCATCACCTGCTCGTCGTGACGTCCATTCAAACGGCCCAGGTGCTGTCGGACCTTCAGACGTCGCTACGGAGAAGTACGCAGATCAGCAACCTTGTGCATTGCGTAGACCTCCGCCTGTGTGCCCTCGGTGTCCTGTCTACTTCGTCGCACTAAGCATGCAATGCGATGCATCAGAAGGCGAGCGACATGAACGAATGTGGCGGAGACATACCGTCGAGACTTCGAGTTACCAGGCGACGAGCGAGGTGCCAGAGTCCGAACTTGATCCAGATATCTCTGCCGGCCTCTCGATACCTCGACAAGCGAACGACATGTTCGCTGCCTGCAGCCGGCCCGAGTCTCTGCTCTGGATGCATCAATGTCGCGACCCGTGCGTGCTCCGCCGCCGCGGGTGCTTCAAGTCTCTCCTCCGCAGCATCTGCTCTAGACATCGCTGCAGAGACGCGGCCGTGACTGACAACGCTGCGAGTCGGTGCTCGGAATCTGGATCTGTTCCCGGCGGAGGCAAGTTGTCAGCACCCGTACATACGAGCCAAAACGCCGTTGACGTACCTGGAGAAACTTGGCGACTTGCTGCCGCTGTCAGCGCGAGCGACGAGGCTGGACGTCACGTCGCTTCCACCCACGAGCCACCATGCATTCGCTCTCGATTGCCTGTGAACCGGTGACCGCCGTCCGTGCATCCGGTGTCCGGGGCTCTGTGATATGGAGTCTTGATCCTGGACGTCCATCGCCCGCAGACTGCCTCCTCTCGGAGTCGCTCAATCTACCACTACGACGCAACTGCAACATACTGCAGTCTTGCAGCCTAGCGGCGCACGGGTCAGAAGGTAGCGGACGCAGGATATGAGCGTGCACTCACGGCGCAGTCGGGATTACACCGAGCCTCAACCCGGACCGTGGTGCGATGGATGAACGAGCGAACAACGAGCGAGGGGCGCGTGCACGGTGCAGCGTTCGATGCGTGGTCCCGAGTCCCAGCAGCCGCGGCGGCGTCGTGGTGTTCGGTACGGGCATGCATTCTACGCGAGGCTCGAGCAGAGGCCCGAGTCGTCTTCATGTCCATCCCGTCCCTGTCCAGACGCACCGCGGGCAGCCCATCTATGACTGGGCCAAGCCAACGAACCCGACCATGCATCCTGAAAGAACTCCGTGAGCGTGAGTGTCGCCGCGAACGCAGAACTGCCGAAGGAGAACAGACATACCTGGGGTTCTCGTTCTCCGAGTCCCGCCGCCGTCGTCGTGACGTTCGGACCGCCGACGAGGCCGTCCATCTGGTATTTGCACCTGGAAACCCGAGTCTCCGAGAACGCACGCTGAGCGCGATTCAAGCCGTCGTTCGGGTCCGGCGAGATCGAGCTTGGTTTGAGCCCGAGGGTTGGAACTTGGGTGTGCGCACTCCACGTACCTCGAGCATACTTACGTTCCGAGGGCGGGGCCGTTGGAAGTCCGAGTCCCGCAAAGCACATGGTCAGGTATGTGGACAAGTGCGTTGGACTGCATACTACGACAATGAAAGTGTAAATACTGAGAGCGTACGATCCAGCGCGCCGTGATCAGCATCTGGGACGACGCTTGGCATGAGAAGGAGTACTCACGCGTCGCGAGTCCGAACTGGAGACCCGGCCATGAGACAGCGTCGAGACCCGACACGGACAAGTGCGAATGTGCCCCGAACGGGTGCGTGCCTGCGCAGGACCGAACAGGGAGAGCGGTGGCCTGTGCGCAGGCACCGCGCGTGGTGTGTTTGTCCTGCGCCAGACGGGTATTAGTACCAGCGCGGACGCGGGGTCGGTCTCCATTCCCCCCTTCCCTCCTTCCCTCCTCCTCACCTGCTCTCTGCCCACTCTGCATCCCACCGCCCGGTGTTCTCGACCGTCCGCGCTGCCACTGTCGACTGCCACGTCGTCCGCTGCAACCTCGTCGTCGTCGGCCGCGCCGTCAACCGTGTCTGTACGGACTGGACGTCTACGCACCATCCCAGGTCAGTGCGACGTCCTCTGCGGACCGAGAGCGTATGAGCTCACCGTGCCCGTCCCCGTTCCTCTTGACAGAAACCGGCGGCGGAGATTTCTCTGGCTCGCGTGCTGGAGGCGTGGATGGGTCGTATGCAGGGGAGCCGGGCAGGTAGGGGCCGGTGACTGGTACGTAGACCTGCCTTTCGGCTGTGCACCGGGACTCGGGCGCCAGGACGCGGCGAACGGGTGTGCTGACTATGCAGATGCCTTTGTAGTAGTTGTCAATACATACTGTGTGGACGGAGCAGTTAGCATGTGGCTGCTGCATGGATAGTACACTATAGACCACCTGTATGGCGGACGGTCGGATGCAACGTTCGATTTAGTTGTTCGTTCAGCTAGAGCACGGCCTGCGCGATATTCAGGGTGATATGCCTGGGGAGGTGTGTGCGCGAGCTGGACGGGCAATCGCGTACTGAAACGCGGCGCGCACGGGACAAGACGCGCTATAGCAGACGCGTCGAGACTGTGTAGGATGCAAGTCAGTGAGCAGTCGGTGCACCATGATTGTACATACAGACCTCGTATATGCATCTGTTCGTCCAGTACTTATGGCATGGACGGGCGATAAGGAGAACCCCAAGCGAAGACTTGCGGCGGCGTACTGCAGTGTAGCGCAGAGGGACAGGAGTTGCGACAAGGGCGACGGTGCGAGAGGGAGTCTGCAGGGCGTGCGAGAGCGAGACGCAGGACGGACGCTGCGCAGTGCGAGATGCAAGAGGGAAGCTCTGAGAGAGACGGCGGGCAGAGGCGAGAGCGAGAGCGAGGACCAGCAGGCGCAGAGAGAGAGGGATGCAGTCTGACGGCCGCCGACACCTGCAGTGCTCGTCGCATGCGTGAACGAGCTCCCGCGTCGCGTCTCTCCTCGCGCCCTATCGCGACCTCATCGTCGGCAACGATGCTCGCAGATGGGAAGAGGTGTGGTCACGCGGGGGGACACGTTGACCCTGCGACGCGACTCTGGAGTCTTGAGTGAGGAACGTGTTCTGGCGGGTCGCGTCAGACCCGCGGCGTGGAGGATGAGATTCCCTGACGTCACTGGGTTACGTCACCGCTGGACTGTCCGCTGCGTACTTGGCCAATCGCCGCAACGAGGCGTCGAGGATCGAACGACCGCTGCGGTGTCGCAGCGTCTGGAAAACCGGACCTGTCACCGCGATAAGCAGCGACACAGATGCGACTGTCCTGATAAGCACGGCCTTCTGCGCACCAAGCCCGATGCTCGTCGGGAGCTCGTCGACGGCTGTCGACGAGCGTGGACTGGGCTGACTATCTCAGAATCAGGACTCAGGAGAACATGGACGAGCTAGTATGCAGCCCAGAGCGGCAGCCTCGAGCCAGCGGACAGGGGGCTCCACTTTAGTGTGAGAGCGAACTCGGCCCAGACCGCCGTGTGTTCGAAATTGATGGCGAGCTCGTTCGCATCGCCCCTAGGCGCGCGTGCGAGATGAACCACTTCGACGGCTTTTTCGCCCAGTCTCTTGCCACCCGACCCCCACGTCCGCCCCCTCCCTCCCTCCCCGCCGGCCGTCGTGTCCCAAGAGGTCGCCGTCCCAGACAGCCCGCTCACTGTCTCTCCTGGTGAGCACGCTGTTGCCCTCGTCGCGCACCCGCCGTCTCACGCGCCGCGCCCAGGATCTGCCGTCTGCGCGCACCCCTGCGCCGGAACACTACTGACGGCTTCTGGTGAGTCTCTCCGTTCCCCATCGCTCCATTCTGTTCTCGTCCTTCTCGCGAGCGGCGGCTGACCAGCAATGATTCTCCTCCATACATTATAGTTCGGTCTGCGTCGCTTCCTCCGCAGTGCTCCCCCGGTCCCTTTGCTCGCGTCCAGCGACACCTTTTTCCTATACTTATCGTTTTCAACGCCTTCGACCATTCGGCCCAGCGCTCGCAAGGCTCCCCGCAAGCGACGTCACTAAGCAGGTGAGTAATCCCCTGTGCGCTGTGGTGGTCGCACCACAGGGATATTCGCATCTCCGACGCGCGAAAGGTCTGGGTATATGCGCCCCGTGGTTACCCTTTGTCTCTTTGCACGGCGCATATGGACGAAAGGTATCCTGTCGGCTGCAATCACCGAAAAGGTGTCAGCCTCGGTCGTCGGAAATGTCGAGATCCCTGCTGTGTCACCCGCGCGTCAGCCGCAGAACCTTCCCTTGGTGCTGATTGTCCCTCCCCCAGACCCCACAGACAACGATCCTCATGAACACGGTACTAAACCTCCACGCGTACGCCGCCCCCATGGACTACTACACGCGGCACTCGAACAGTGCGGGCGCGCCCCTCCCGCGCATCCCACGTCGGTCGTCATCGTCGCGCTCGATCACTTTGGCCACCCTCTCCGCACCGTCAACGCCCCCCGCCACGACGATCCACCGTATCGTGGCCGCGGAGGCTCCCTTGGCAGGCACCTCCGCAGTGCCCACCGTCTTGGTAGTACAACCCCCGACTCCCCCTCGCGTGGAGCCGCCCGCTCAGGACGAGGCGTCCAGCTCGTCCAGCGGTTCGGAGTCGTACGTCCAGATGCACCCTCGTGCCAAGCGCACCCGCACCCCCAAGATGCAAGCTTCCGTTCGCCCGCCGACTCGACTCCCACGCCCGCCGTCCTCAGGTCGAGAAGTGCATCCCAGCTTGAGAAGGGTGTGGCGTTCCCTGCACCCAGTCTTCCACTGAAGACATGTCCGGTAACGAGACTCCCCGTGCGTCGTCTTCGCCTCGCGTCGACCTCCACATCGACCTGGACGACCTCAAGAAGACGCTTCCGCTCGCCGAGTCCTCGGCTTCTGTCGCGCTCACCGCCAACATCCGCGCCGAGGGCACAAGCAATCGCGCATTCTCTGCGCCACAATCGTTAGCCGCCAGCATAGCGCGGAAGAAGTCGGGTGAGCCACTCAAGTCTTCGCTGAAGTCGCGTCGTCCCGTTGTGCGTGGCGACCTCTCGAGCCGGGATCTGCAGGCACGCGGGGTTGCTGCTCGCGTCCGGGGCGGGCGCGGCGGCGGGGTGGTTAGGCCATCAGCGGAGTGCGAAGCAGATGCACCAGATGCAAGCTTCACCTTAGGGTGTTTCTGAGGGTATAGGCACGGTGGGTGTTCTGGGGGTATAGACGCGGTGGGGAGGGAGGGATGGGGACGGCGGCGGCGGCGGCGATGAGGTGGAAGAGGAGGGTCGACAGCACGGTAAGTCTTGTGTCGGTTGTAGGTAGACGTGTATGTAGACAGAAATATATTTCGTTGCCTCTGACATACAGCGTGAAGACGTTTGCGAGGGTGCTCGAAAGGTTTCTTGAGGCAGGAGGAGAGGACACAGCGCGCAGTAGCGGCTGGAACTCGACGCCCGCGATCCAGCGAAACAACCAGCGAAGGGTGTGGAAGAGCGTTTTCATTGACGAACTACGTACAGTACACAACGCTGCAGCGATGTAACGCGTTCTCGAGGACTCTGCGTCGAAACGAGCACGGGCGCCTATTCTACGACTTCGCACGTTCCGAGAAGTGCGCAAGTCTACTCTCGACCACCACCACCGCTGCTGCCTCCGTCTGCCCGCCTCCCACCTGCGCCGCCTGCTCTCGCGTCTGTGCTGTCTCTGCGCGTTATCTGTCAGCTCTGCGAGATCTATGTCAGCACCGGCAGCCTGAATCCGGGATGCATATGCTCACCTTCGACACTCTGGAGCTCGCCGGTCCACGCCGGAAGACGCGTGTCTAGCAGCGGACGTCGATGAGAGCGACTTGAAGCTGCTGCAGAGTTTGCCATCAGCCAAGTCCGCCAGTAGCGAGGCGTCAGGGAAAGGTACGTACTTTGCGACAGCGGTCTCCATCTACAGCAAGTGCGACTCCGCTCCCGGTTGCCAAGATAATGGCAGGAGACGGCGTCCGGGAGACCTGGGACGTCTTCAGTACGCGTATGAGATGTGCACGAAGGTACGTACCACTCGTCGTGAGCTGGGCGACAACGACGCGTCGAGTTTCCCCAGACGCTCTGCGCTGGACTTGTCGCGTCCCAGACGGCTTCGGAGCGGCGCAGCGTCTTGCCTACTCACGCCGTCTTCTCATGCGTCTTGCTCACAATCTCACGAGGTATGGAGACACGCTGATCATGACATGGCTATCAGCCTGTGCAGTCCAGCCGGGATGAGACCGAGGTACGTACCACTTGTCTCCGTCAGAGCAGCTTGGAAGGTGGGTCCGACGACCAGACTGTACCAGTAGACGAGGACGCGTCCACTGCCTCCCGAGCCGGCCGGTGGCAGTCGTCGGTACGCCTGGCTGCGAGCTTACCGCAGAGGTGACGTCTGGGACGATGGTCGACAGTCAGTCGGCCGTGCATGGGCTGCGAAAGAGCGCAGGTACGTACCTCTATTGACAGCCTGTGGCACGTTGCGTAGACCTCGGCCGCCGGCACCCAGATATCATCCCGCGAGCTCGACGAGTAGGTGGACGCGAGCGGCGGCGTGACGAGATGCTGGGAGGTGTAAATTCACTGGAACAGTTATGGTCAGCCGGCGCTGCGTGCTGACACGAGTAGAGGGAAGAAAGGTACGTACTCGCAGGATGAACGCTCGATAGGCTGTTTCCTCCGTAATGCGGCGGCCTTGGATCAGTCGGACGGCAGGTAGCTGGAAGATGAACACTGACGATGAGCAACGCGTTCGCTCGCTCGCATTGCAAGCAGGTACGTACCTGACGATGGTCCACCTGCTGTGCAGTGTCGTGTCGCTGCCGCACGACATGGGCGGAGATATGACGCGCCGGGTCTACACGACGCGGGTGATTAGCACAATGCTGACCTCATGCTGCACAGGGACATCGAGAGCCACGTACCGTGTCGTCTTAACGCGTGCTGGTACGCGTTCTGGAACGCGGTGTAGAGTCCAGACGAAGCGCTGCGTCCTATCGCACTTGAAGGTCGGAGATGCCTGTGTCAGCGCGGTCTGTATGGCCGAACGACGCAGGACACGTACCGTATGTTCGAGCTCGTCGAGGACGCTTGAGTTGCACCAGATGTACCGTATGTAGTCTTCGAGCAATGCAGAGCGTGTCGACACGCTACAGTATGTGTGTGATGGCTGGGTACCGATTGAGCGGCGCAGCGATAGCGGTAGCGCAGAGTCGAGCTGAGAGGGAGAGGATGGGGGCGAGATGAGAGTGGGAAGACGGAAACGTGGTGGTACGCCCAGGGCAATGTTCTGGCGGGAAGAGCAAACAAGACACGCCGCGGAACTATGCGTGCTTGTCCCAGATCGAGAAATTCGGACGTCTCGCGGTATGGCGTAATAAGTAATATGAATGCTTCTGGGTGGCTAACGGCCATCCTAGTTGGGGTTGTTGCGTGCACCTCGGCCGTTACGATCGTTGACATGGGAAACACCGTATCGGGCAAGCTGTGGTTATGCGATCGGTGACTCCGTGTCTGCCCGTCAGTCGAGCAACTCGAGTCTAGAGAAACAGATAGATACTTGCCGGCGGCCCATGTGCTGGGCTGCTGCGTCCACATCAGTAAATCGCCGTCCCGAGCACTGTACCTGTGCAAGCATGTTATAGCGTGTGTAACCACATTTCGTGTGAAGCATTGATGAGCACGCTGATGTAGAAAATTGACAGACAATTGTTCGGGTCCAGGAGTCTTGCGAAGGTACGCGTCGCGACGCGTGGGACACGATCACGAGACCGTGATCAGAAGGTTGCCTGGAAGCAGGCTCGAGACAGGAAGCGAGCACGCTGTAGACGTAGACTTGTGGATATCACTGGCATATCTCCGGGACCGGGAGTGCTGCGTAATTACTGGCATGGACCATGGCACCATGCTCCTTGGTGTCCTTAATTTATGTGATTGCAAGCTGGGACTGCAGAACTGTACGTGTGTCCAGTGTCTAGGTGAGCAAAGGCAATGACCCAGAGCCTGTCAACTCCATCTTCGGTACCTTGCATCGCGCACAGCGCGTGCTTCATTCAGCAAGTCGCATATTTCTTTGCACGAACTGGGCGAACATTCCTGGTCGAATATAGTTGCCGAGGCACGCACGCACTCACATTGAGTCCCGGTGAGGGAGCGAGGTCTTGCAATCATCAGGGGACTGGCAGGGGAAGAATATCAATAGGACATGAGTGCGCGACTTGGGACAGCACATTGTCAACTCGTACACGAGGTCCATGTACTAGTACATTCTAGCTTAGTAGCCTCACCAAAGACCACACATGCACGGCCTCTCTGCAGCTTTGCAGCTCGCGAGCTGACCGCCCGATCTTCGCCTCCGAGGTCACGGCGAAGCTGCGTGTGAACGCATGCTTTCAACCAGACCTGGTACGCTCGTAAGGCCGTAACGGCGCTGGAGGGAGTCTCGGAGTCAACGAAATAAAGGTGCACTGGCCAGGAATGGCCTACATAGCGTCCAATTGGGCTGGCAGTACTTACAAGGACAGTCCGAGAGACTAGAGCGGTCGTACATGATGGCCACTCCGAACTTAACAGCTTGAATTTCTAGGCTGATTGCGTCGGACCGCCGGGCTTCAGGGCTGCAAACAATCCACGAAGCCGGTGAGAAGCGACAGAAGGGACAATATACTCGACGTCACACGCACCAGATCGGTCCGACATTCGGGTGTCTTGAAGCCCGGGATCATGAGAACATCTCATTCGCACACCGCTTGTGAGCGAGCCTGCCAAGGTCGAAGAGCGCGCCATCGGCTCGCTGCAGCTATCCTGTATCTTTCACGCTTGGTCAGAATGCGGAGCAGACAGACCCAGCTATGAGGAACATACCAATGCGCACTCTCAGCTCCTCGTTCACGCCAATTGCAACGGTCGACGGCAACCGGGAACTCGACGGCCGAGGCGGAGTTCGCTTCTGAGACTTGCCTTGAGTCTAGCCATTGACGTTCAGTTTCACGCGGACGTCGAGACTCGAGCTACACCGCGATAAGTCAATAATATCCGGACGGAGATGAAAGGGGACATGTTGTCTAGTAGATACCTTCGCTACTGGCCAATCAGACACAGCTCAAGACGCGAAGAACGCGCGGGGGACACGAACCCGTATCGAGCTTGCGAAGCAAAGCCTGATATCGAGATCCACCTTTGCCTGTCCTTTGCTGGCCTTACCACAACGCGTCGACCTTGCATCTCCCACAACCGCTACTACAGTACAACGTGTGAGCCAGCATCTGGTGTCGCATCTCGCAACCTCCGTACATATCTGCGAGTTGAAGACGTCGCCGCGTATCTAGACACAGTCACGGTCAGCGATCGACTTGTCCAGACGTTCATGCTGCGAACTCGACTGGACACACGCACCGTTCTCCCGGACCATGGACGCCGCTTGACCATCGAACTCTTGCTATCCGGCTCTCCTATACAATGGCGGAGATCGGGACGTCTCTACGAGCCGCGCCCGGAAGAGAGGACGCAGTCAACGCAGTCCGTGCGTGTGTATCAACATATATTGCTTCTGCCTACGGTTTACAGCACAAGCTACGACCTCTCGTCAGAATGGAGTCCCTAGCGCAGCCAGGATGCGCGCACGCTCACCCAAGTGCATACATGCCAATGCCCGTCCATACGTGCCGTGGAGATGTCACCGTGACGGACGTCTGGGAGCTGGTGGCAGGCGATCGCGAGAAGCGTCTTGTCCCGGGAGGACGCAAGACACCGCTCAGGCCCTTGATTCGAAGCTTCCGGAGCACATCTCGCTTCCTACCCTCGCATCCCTGAAGAGATGTCTTCCCACTGCATGCGACGGCGGCTCAAGTGCGCGAGGACATTCGTCGTAGTGCGTCCGAGCCCTCGGCGATCTTGTACTTCGAAGTACAAACTCGATCTGTAGTAAGTATGTAGTGCTTTACCAATGAGATCAGAGCTTGCACCAACCCACGCCAGAGCAAGGACGTACCGTTACACGCCGTCCGACCGTAGCAGCACCGATGAACGAGGGACGCTTCCCTGCGGCGCACGAGCCGGGCTTCTCTTCTCGGATCCGGCATTTCTCGATGCCTCGCCCTGCATTCCGAGCAACAGCGCGGTGCCACTGGGCGTTGCCTCGGTCCCAGCAATCAGTTTCGTCGCGAGACGGTAAGACGCAGGGACCTCAGCGTGTCGTGCGATACCTCAGGCCTCAACGCAGTGTACGCACCCGCCATTCGTCTCCTGAGGCGCAAACGCACGAGTGAGTACGGCGGAGACTTGCGGACTGCGCGGAGAACTCACCCATCCGCACGCAGCAGACCTGGGTCCCGCGAAGTTGATACCATGCGCCGCCAGCCGCGCTTGTACTGTACCTGACCCTTGCTGTACGAAGGAGGCGAGCGAGCTGGCAGACGTCGTCTCGGCGAAGATGTGCACCGCCTGCGTCGTGAAGCCGGTGTGCTTGCATCGCGAGAAGCGTCTTGTCGTTGTCCCGGGTGTGTACGAACCGCGCCAAGGAACAAGACACCGCTGAGACAGGCGAGACGTCCCTCGATTCGGAGCTTCCGAGCGCACCTTGCTGCCTACTACGGGACCAGAACGTTGCCGACTACACAGCTGTCTTCCCACTGCATGCAACGGCAACGAGGACATTCGCCGTAGCGCATCCTCGGCCGTCTTGTATCCCGGAGATACAGAACTAGACCTGTAGTAAGTAATGCTTCACCAATGTCAGAGATTGCACCAACCCACGCCAGAGCGAGAGTACATACCTTTCGAGACATCCCAGAGCAGCATCGATGAACGAGCAATGCTTCCCTGCGGCGCACGAGCCGGACTTCGCTCCTCGGATCCGACATTGTTTTCGATGTCTCGCCCTGCAATCAGAGCAGCAACACGGTCACTGGTGGGCAGTGCCTCGGGCATGCGATCTCGATTTGAGACCGGACGCATCCTCGTCTGCAGCGTGTCTTCCATTTCTCGAAGGCTCAATCAACCATCCGGTCGTCGCCTAACGGTAAACCGCACGAGATCGAACGTCAAGACATGCGCGAGCGTGCGAAGGACTTACTGTCCGGATGCAGCGACTCTGGGATCCACAGAGTCGCCATCACCTGCTCGTCGTGACGTCCATTCAACGGCCAGGTGCTGTCGAACATACAGACGTCGCTACGGAGAAGTACGCAGATCAGCAACCTTGTGCATTGCGTAGACCTCCGCCTGTGTGCCCTCGGTGTCCTGTCTACTTCGTCGCACTAAGCATGCAATGCAATGCATCAGAAGGCGAGCGACATGAACGAATGCGGCGGAGACGTACCGTCGAGACCAGAGTCCAAACTTGAGTATCTCTGCCGGCCTCTCGATACCTCGACAAGCGAACGACATGTTCGCTGCCTGCAGCCGGCCCGAGTCTCTGCTCTGGATGCATCAATGTCGCGACCGTGCGTGCTCCGCCGCCGCGGGTGCTTCAAGTCTCTCCTCCGCAGCCTCGAGCCACTCTAGACATCGCTGCAGAGACGCGGCCGTGCCTGCAATTCTGCGAGTCGGTGCGTATGGAATCTGGATCTGTTCCCGGCGGAGGCAAGTTGTCAGCACCCGTACATACGAGCCAAAACGCCGTTGACGTACCTGGAGAAACTTGGCGACTTGCTGCCGCTGTCAGCGCGAGCGACGAGGCTGGACGTCACGTCGCTTCCACCCACGAGCCACCATGCATTCGCTCTCGATTGCCTGTGAACCGGTGACCGCCGTCCGTGCATCCGGTGTCCGGGGCTCTGTGATATGGAGTCTTGATCCTGGACGTCCATCCGCCCGCAGACTGCCTCCTCTCGGAGTCGCTCGTTCTACGACTACGACGCAACTGCAACATACTGCAGTCTTGCAGCCTAGCGGCGCACGGGTCAGAAGGTAGCGGACGCAGGATATGAGCGTGCACTCACGGCGCAGTCGGGATTACACCGAGCCTCAAGCCCGGACCGTGCGTCACGGATGGATGAACGAGCGAACAACGAGCGAGGGGCGCGTGCACGATGCAGCGTTCGATGCGTGGTCCCGAGTCCCAGCAGCCGGCGGAGGCGTCGTGGTGTTCGGTACGGGCGTGCATTCTACCGCGAGGCTCGAGCAAACATGAGAGGCCCGAGTCGTCTTCATGTCCATCCCGTCCCTGTCCAGACGCACCGCGGGCAGCCCATCTATGACTGGGCCAAGCCAACGAACCCGACCATGCATCCTGAAAGAACTCCGTGAGCGTGAGTGTCACGCCGCGAACGCAGAACTGCCGAAGAGACAGACATACCTGGGGTTCTCCCGAGCCCCGCCGTCGTCGTGACGTTCGGACCGCCGACGAGGCCGTCCATCTGGTATTTGCACCTGGAAACCCGAGTCTCCGAGAACGCACGCTGAGCGCGATTCAAGCCGTCGTTCGGGTCCGGCGAGATCGAGCTTGGTTTGAGCCCGAGGGTTGGAACTTGGGTGTGCGCACTCCACGTACCTCGAGCATACTTACGTTCCGAGGGCGGCCGTTGGAAGTCCGAGTCCCGCGAAGCACATGGTCAGGTATGTGGACAAGTGTTGGACTGCATACTACGACAATGAAAGTGTAAAGACTAGAGCGTACAGATCCAGCGCGCCGTGATCAGCATCAGCTGGGACGACGCTTGGCATGAGAAGGAGTACTCACGCGTCGCGAGTCCGAACTGGAGACCCGGCCATGAGACAGCGTCGAGACCCGACACGGACAAGTGCGAAACGGGTGCGTGCCTGCGCAGGACCGAACAGGGAGAGCGGTGGCCTGTGCGCAGGCACCGCGCGTGGTGTGTTTGTCCTGCGCCAGGCGGTATTAGTACCAGCGCGGACGCGGGGTCGTTCTCCATTCCCCTCCTTCCCTCCTCCCTCCTCCTCACCTCCTCACCTGCTCTCTGCCCACTCTGCATCCCACCGCCTCGGTGTTCTCGACCGTCCGCGCTGCCACTGTCGACTGCCACGTCGTCCGCTGCAACCTCGTCGTCGTCGGCCGCGCCGTCAACCGTGTCTGTACGGACTGGACGTCTACGCACCATCCCCAGGTCAGTGCGACGTCCTCTGCGGACGAGAACGTATGAGCTCACCGTGCCCGTCCCCGTTCCTCTTGACAGAAACTGGCGGCGGCGATTCCTTCAGCTGGCGTGTGATGGAGGCGTCGGATGGGTCGTATGCAGGGGAGCCGGGCAGGTAGGGGCCGGTGACTGGTACGTAGACCTGCCTTTCGGCTGTGCACCGGGACTCGGGGCGCCAGGACGCGGCGAACGGGTGTGACTGGTATGCTAGATGTATTTGTGGTAGTTGTCAATACATACTGTGTGGACGGAGCAGTTAGCAGTGGCTGCGGTATGGATAGTACACATAGACACTCCTGTATGGCGGTGCCGGATCGAAGACGTTCGATTTAGTTGTTCGTTCAGCTAGAGCACGGCCTGCGCGATATTCAGGGTGATATGCCGGGGAGGTGGTGTGCGCGAGCTGGACGGGCAATCGCGTACTGAAACGCGGCGCGCGGTCGTTCAAGCGGGACAAGACGCGCTATAGCAGACGCGTCGAGACTGTAGGATGCAAGTCAGTGAGCAGTCGGTGCACCATGATTGTACATACAGACCTCGTATATGCATCTGTTCGTCCAGTACTTATGCATGGACGGGCGATAGAGGGAGACCCAAGCGAAGACTTGCGGCGGCGTACTGCAGTGTAGCGCAGGGACAGGAGTTGCGACAAGGGCGACGGGCGAGAGGGAGTCTGCAGGGCGTGCGAGAGCGAGACGCAGGACGGACGCTGCGCAGATGCAAGAGGGCAGGGAAGACGCCTCAAGGAGAGACGGCGGGCAGAGACGGAGCGAGAGCCAGCAGGCGCAGAGAGAGGGATGCAGTCTGGCGGCCGCCGACACCTGCAGTGCTCGTCGCATGCGTGAACGAGCTCCCGCGTCGCGTCTCTCCTCGCGCCCTATCGCGACCTCATCGTCGGCAACGATGCTCGCAGATGGGAAGAGGTGTGGTCACGCGGGGGGACACGTTGACCCGCGACGCGACTCTGGAGTCTTGAGTGAGGAACGTGTTCTGGCGGGTCGCGTCAGAGCGGCGCTCGTTCGACGTTCGACGTTCAGAGTCGCAGAGAAGGAGGATGAGATTCCCTGACGTCACTGGGTTACGTCACCGCTGGACTGTACTTGGTGGGCCAATCGCCGCAACGAGGCGTCGAGGATCGAACGACCGCTGCGGTGTCGCAGCGTCTGGAAAACCGGCCTGTCACCGCGATAAGCAGCGACACAGATGCGACTGTCCTGATAAGCACGGCCTTCTGCGCACCAAGCCCGATGCTCGTCGGGAGCCGTCGACGGTCGCAGACTGAGGCTGGCTGTTTCTCATAATTGTCGAGCAGGACTCAGGAGAACATGGACGAGCTAGTATGCAGCCCAGAGCGGCAGCCTCGAGCCAGCGGACAGGGGGCTCCACTTTAGTGTGAGAGCGAACTCGGCCCAGACCGCCGTGTGTTCGAAATTGATGGCGAGCTCGTTCGCATCGCCCCTAGGCGCGCGTGCGAGATGAACCACTTCGACGGCTTTTTCGCCCAGTCTCTTGCCACCCGACCCCCACGTCCGCCCCCTCCCTCCCTCCCCGCCGGCCGTCGTGTCCCAAGAGGTCGCCGTCCCAGACAGCCCGCTCACTGTCTTCCTGGTGAGCACGCTGCTGCCCTCGTCGCGCTCCCGCCGTCTCACGCGCCGCGCCCAGGATCTGCCGTCTGCGCACCCCTGCGCCGGAACACTACTGACGGCTTCTGGTGAGTCTCTCCGTTCCCCATCGCTCCATTCTGTTCTCGTCCTTCTCGCGGCGGCGGCTGACCAGCAATGATTCTCCTCCATACATAGTTCGGTCTGCGTCGCTTCCTCCGCAGTGCTCCCCCGGTCCCTTTGCTCGCGTCCAGCGACACCTTTTTCCTATACTTATCGTTTTCAACGCCTTCGACCATTCGGCCCAGCGCTCGCAAGGTCTCCCCGCAAGCGACGTCACTAAGCAGGTGAGTAATCCCCCTGTGCGCTGTGGTGGTCGCACCACAGGGATATTCGCATCTCCGACGCGCGAAAGGTCTGGGTATATGCGCCCCGTGGTTACCCTTTGTCTCTTTGCACGGCGCATATGGACGAAAGGTATCCTGTCGGCTGCAATCACCGAAAAGGTGTCAGCCTCGGTCGTCGGAAATGTCGAGATCCCTGCTGTGTCACCCGCGCGTCAGCCGCAGAACCTTCCCCTTGGTGCTGATTGTCCTCCCCCAGACCCACAGACAACGATCCTCATGAACACGGTACTAAACCTCCACGCGTACGCCGCCCCCATGGACTACTACACGCGGCACTCGAACAGTGCGGGCGCGCCCCTCCCGCGCATCCCACGTCGGTCGTCATCGTCGCGCTCGATCACTTTGGCCACCCTCTCCGCACCGTCAACGCCCCCCGCCACGACGATCCACCGTATCGTGGCCGCGGAGGCTCCCTTGGCAGGCACCTCCGCAGTGCCCACCGTCTTGGTAGTACAACCCCCGACTCCCCCTCGCGTGGAGCCGCCCGCTCAGGACGAGGCGTCCAGCTCGTCCAGCGGTTCGGAGTCGTACGTCCAGATGCACCCTCGCGCTAAGCGCACCCGCACCCCCAAGATGCAAGCTTTCCGTTCGCCCGCCGACTCGACTCCCACGCCCGCCGTCCTCAGGTCGAGAAGTGCATCCCAGCTTGAGAAGGGTGTGGCGTTCCCTGCCACCCAGTCTTCCACTGAAGACATGTCCGGTAACGAGACTCCCCGTGCGTCGTCTTCGCCTCGCGTCGACCTCCACATCGACCTGGACGACCTCAAGAAGACGCTTCCGCTCGCCGAGTCCTCGGCTTCTGTCGCGCTCACCGCCAACATCCGCGCCGAGGGCACAAGCAATCGCGCATTCTCTGCGCCACAATCGTTAGCCGCCAGCATAGCGCGGAAGAAGTCGGGTGAGCCACTCAAGTCTTCGCTGAGTCGCGTCGTCCCGTTGTGCGTGGCGACCTCTCGAGCCGGGATCTGCAGGCACGCGGGGTTGCTGCTCGCGTCCGGGGCGGGCGGGCGCGGCGGCTGCGGGGTGGTTAGGCCATCAGCGGAGTGCGAAGCAGATGCACCAGATGCAAGCTTCACCTTAGGGTGTTTCCTGGAGGGTATAGGCACGGTGGGGCTCTGGAGTTAGGGAGGGAGGGAGGGATGGGGACGGCGGCGGCGGCGGCGTGGTGGGACTTGGGCTGGGTGTTCGAGGGGGGCTTGGTAGTAGCAGACGTGTATGTAGGTAGACGCAAATATATTTGTTCTCTGACATACAGCGTGAAGACGTTGCGAGGATGGGCTCTTGAGCAGAGGGGCAGGACACAGCGCGCAGTAGCGGCTGGAACTCGACGCCCGCGATCCCAGCGAAACAGACCAGCGAGAGGGTGTGGAAGAGCGTGTTTCATTGACGAACTACGTACAGTACACACACGCTGCAGCGATGTAACGCGTTCTCGAGGACTCTGCGTCGAAACGAGCGCGGGCGCCTATTCTACGACTTCGCACGTTCCGAGGTGCGCAAGTCTACTCTCGACCACCACCACCGCTGCGCCTCCGTCTGCCCGCCTCCCACCTGCGCCGCCTGCTCTCGCGTCTGCGCTGTCTCTGCGCGTTATCTGTCAGCTCTGCGAGATCTATGTCAGCACCGGCAGCCTGAATCCGGGATGCATATGCTCACCTTCGACACTCTGGAGCTCGCCAGTCTCGCCGGAAGACGCGTGTCTAGCAGCGGAGTTGGATGAGAGCGATTGAAGCTGCTGCAGAGTTTGCCATCAGCCAAGTCCGCCAGTAGCTCGGAGGCGTCAGGGAAAAGGTACGTACTTTGCGACAGCGGTCCATCTACAGCAAGTGCGACTCCGCCCGGTTGCCAAGAATGGCAGGAGACGGCGTCCGGGAGACCTGGACGTTTCAGTACGCGTACGAGATGTGCACGAAGGTACGTACCACTCGTCGTGAGCTGGGCGACAACGACGCGTCGAGTTTCCCCAGACACGCTCTGCGCTGGACTTGTCGCGTCCCAGACGGCTTCGGAGCGGCGCAGCGTCTTGCCTACTCGCGCCGTCTTCTCATGCGTCTTGCTCACAATCTCACGAGGTATGGAGACACGCTGATCATGACATGGCTATCAGCCTGTGCAGTCCAGCCGGGATGAGACCGAGGTACGTACCGCTTGTCTCCGTCAGAGCAGCTTGAAGGTGGGTCCGAGACGACCAGACTGTACCAGTAGACGAGGACGCGTCCACTGTCTCCGAGCCGGCGGTGGCAGTCGCAGGTACGCCTGGCTGCGAGCTTACCGCAGAGGTGACGTCTGGGACGATGGTCGACAGTCAGTCGGCCGTGCATGGGCTGCGAAAGAGCGCAGGTACGTACCTCTATTGACAGCCTGTGGCACGCTGTGTAGACCTCGGCCGCAGGATGAGTAAACGCGACGAAGGACTGAACCTCCGGCGCCAGATATCGTCCCACGAGCCGACGAGTACGACGACGCTGGGAGGTAGAAACTAAGTGGAATGACCGTACAGTATGGTCAGCCGGCGCTGCACGCTACACGCGTAGAGGGAGAGAAAGGTACGTACTAGCAGGAGAACGCTCGGGAGGTTGTCCGCTCAGCAATGCGGCGGCCTCGGATGGGGGGGAGCTGGAAGATGAACATCGGCGATGAGCAACGCGTTCGCTCGCTCGCATTGCAAGCAGGTACGTACCTGACGATGGTCCACCTGCTGTGCAGTGTCGTGTCGCTGCCGCACGACATGGGCGGAGATATGACGCGCCGGGTCTACACGACGCGGGTGATTAGCACAATGCTGACCTCATGCTGCACAGGGACATCGAGAGCCACGTACCGTGTCGTCTTAACGCGTGCTGGTACGCGTTCTGGAACGCGGTGTAGAGTCCAGACGAAGCGCTGCGTCCTATCGCACTTGAAGGTCGGAGATGCCTGTGTCAGCGCGGTCTGTATGCCGAACGACGCAGGACACGTACCGTATGTTCGAGCTCGTCGAGGACGCTTGAGTTGCACCAGATGTACCGTATGTAGTCTTCGAGCAATGCAGAGCGTGTCGACACGCTACAGTATGTGTGTGATGGCTGGGTACCGATTGAGCGGCGCAGCGCAATAGCGGTAGCGCAGAGTCGAGCTGAGAGGGAGAGGATGGGGGCGAGATGAGAGTGGGAAGACGGAAACGTGGTGGTACGCCCAGGGCAATGTTCTGGCGGGAAGAGCAAACAAGACACGCCGCGGAACTATGCGTGCTTGTCCCAGATCGAGAAATTCGGACGTCTCGCGGTATGGCGTAATAAGTAATATGAATGCTTCTTGGGTGGCTAACGGCCATCCTAGTTGGGGTTGTTGCGTGCACCTCGGCCGTTACGATCGTTGACATGGGAAACACCGTATCGGGCAAGCTGTGGTTATGCGATCGGTGACCCGTGTCTCCTTCCTCCGCCGTTCACTCCGCTCGTCTGTGTGGCTGCGTGCCTCGTCAGTCGAGCAACTTCGAGTCTAGAGAAACAGATAGATACTTGCCGGCGGCCCATGTGCTGGGCTGCTGTCCCACATCAGTAAATCGCGTCCCGAGCACTGTACCTGTGCAAGCATGTTATAGCGTGTGTAACCACATTTCGTGTGAAGCATTGATGAGCACGCTGATGTAGAAAATTGACAGACAATTGTTCGGGTCCAGGAGTCTTGCGAAGGTACGCGTCGCGACGCGTGGGACACGATCACGAGACCGTGATCAGAAGGTTGCCTGGAAGCAGGCTCGAGACAGGAAGCGAGCACGCTGTAGACGTAGACTTGTGGATATCACTGGCATATCTCCGGGACCGGGAGTGCTGCGTAATTACTGGCATGGACCATGGCACCATGCTCCTTGGTGTCCTTAATTTATGTGATTGCAAGCTGGGACTGCAGAACTGTACGTGTGTCCAGTGTCTAGGTGAGCAAAGGCAATGACCCAGAGCCTGTCAACTCCATCTTCGGTACCTTGCATCGCGCACAGCGCGTGCTTCATTCAGCAAGTCGCATATTTCTTTGCACGAACTCTGGGCGAACATTCCTTGGTCGAATATAGTTGCCGAGGCACGCACACGCACTCACATTGAGTCCCGGTGAGGGAGCGAGGTCTTGCAATCATCAGGGGACTGGCAGGGGAAGAATATCAATAGGACATGAGTGCGCGACTTGGGACAGCACATTGTCAACTCGTACACGAGGTCCATGTACTAGTACATTCTAGCTTAGTAGCCTCACCAAAGACCACACATGCACGGCCTCTCTGCAGCTGGGAAGCTTTGCAGCTCGCGAGCTGACCGCCCGATCTTCGCCTCCGAGGTCACGGCGAAGCTGCGTGTGAACGCATGCTTTCAACCAGACCTGGTACGCTCGTAAGGCCGTAACGGCGCTGGAGGGAGTCTCGGAGTCAACGAAATAAAGGTGCACTGGCCAGGAAATGGCCTACATAGCGTCCAATTGGGCTGGCAGTACTTACAAGGACAGTCCGAGAGACTAGAGCAGTCGTACATGATGGCCACTCCGAACTTAACAGCTTGAATTTGCTAGGCTGATTGCGTCGGACCGCCAGGTTGCAAACAATCCACGAAGCCGGTGAGAAGCGACAGAAGGGACAATATACTCGACGTCACACGCACCAGATCGGTCCGACATTCGGGTGTCTTGAAGCCCGGGATCATGAGAACATCTCATTCGCACACGCTTGTGAGCGAGCCTGCCAAGGTCGAAGAGCGCGCCATCGGCTCGCTGCAGCTATTCTGTATCTTTCACGCTTGGTCAGAGTCCGGAGCAGACAGACCCAGCTATGAGGAACATACCAATGCGGCACTCTCAGCTCCTCATTCACGCCAATTGCAACGGTCGACGGCAACCGGGAATTCGACGGCCGAGGCGGAGTTCGCTTCTGAGACTTGCCTTGAGTCTAGCCATTGACGATCAGTTTCACGCGGACGTCGAGCTACACCGCGATAAGTCTATATCCGGGACGGAGATGAAAGGGGACATGTTGTGTAGTAGATACCTTCGCTACTGGCCAATGAGGCTACAACTCAAGACGCGAAGTACGCGCGGGACAAGAAGCCGTATCGAGCTTGCGAAGCAAAGCCTGATATCGAGATCCACCTTTGCCTGTCCTTTGCTGGCCTTACCACAACGCGTCGACCTTGCATCTCCCACAACCGCTACTCAGGTACAACGTGTGAGCCAGCATCTGGTGTCGCATCTCGCAACCTCCGTACATATCTGCGAGTTGAAGACGTCGCCGTGTATCTAGACACAGTCGCGGTCAGCGATCGACTTGTCCGAACGTTCATGCTACGAACTCAACTGGACACACGCACCGTTCTCCCGGACCATGGACGCCGCTTGACCATCGAACTCTTGCTATCCGGCTCGCCTATACAATGGCGAGATCGGGACGTCTCTACGAGCCGCGCCCGGAAGAGAGGACGCAGTCAACGCAGTCCGTGCGTGTGTATCAACATATATTGCTTCTGCCTACGGTTTACAGCACAAGCTACGACGCTCTCGTCAGAATGGAGTCTCCTAGCGCAGCCAGGATGCGCGCACGCTCACCCAAGTGCATACAATGCCAGATGCCCGTCCATACGTGCCGTGGAGATGTCACCGTGACGCAGACGTCTGGGAGCTGGCGGCAGGCGATCGCAAGAAGCGTCTTGTCCCGGGAGTGTACGAATCGCCAAGGACGCAAAACACCGCTCAGGCCCTTGATTCGAAGCTTCCGAAGCACATCTCGCTTCCTACCCTCGCATCCCTAAAGAGATGTCTTCCCACTGCATGCGACGGTGACTCAAGTGCGCGAGGACATTCGTCGTAGTGCGTCCGAGCCCTCGGCGATCTTGTACTTCGAAGATACAAAACTCGATCTGTAGTGAGTATGTAGCGCTTTACCAATGAGATCACAGCTTGCACCAACCCACACCAGAGCAAGAGTACGTACCGTTCGAACACACCGTCTCGACCGTAGCAACACCGATGAACGAGGGACGCTTCCTCAGTGGCGCACGATCCGGGCTTCTCTTCTCGGATCCGGCATTTCTCGATGCCTCGCCCTGCATTCCGAGCAACAGCGCGGTGCCACTGGGCGTTGCCTCGGTCCCAGCAATCAGTTTCGGTCGCGAGACGGTAAGACGCAGGGACCTCAGCGTGTCGTGCGATACCCTCAGGCCTCAACGCAGTGTACGCACCCGCCACTCGTCTCCTGAGGCGCAAACGCACGAGTGAGTACGGCGGAGACTTGCGCGACTGCGCGGAGAACTCACCCATCGCACGCAGCAGACCTGGGTCCCGCGAAGTTGACATCATGTGCCGCCAGCCGCGCTTGTACTGTACCTGACCCTTGCTGTACGAAGGAGGCGAGCGAGCTGGCAGACGTCGTCTCGGCGAAGATGTGCACCGCCTGCGTCGTGAAGCCGGTGTGCTTGCATCGCGAGAAGCGTCTTGTTCGTTGTCCCGGGTGTGTACGAACCGCGCCAAGGAACAAGACACCGCTGAGACAGGCGAGACGTCCCTCGATTCGGAGCTTCCGAGCGCACCTTGCTGCCTACTACGGGACCAGAACGTTGCCGACTACACAGCTGTCTTCCCACTGCATGCAACGGCAACGAGGACATTCGCCGTAGCGCATCCTCGGCCGTCTTGTATCCCGGAGATACAGAACTAGACCTGTAGTAAGTAATGCTTCACCAATGTCAGAGATTGCACCAACCCACGCCAGAGCGAGAGTACATACCTTTCGAGACATCCCAGAGCAGCATCGATGAACGAGCAATGCTTCCCTGCGGCGCACGAGCCGGACTTCGCTCCTCGGATCCGACATTGTTTTCGATGTCTCGCCCTGCAATCAGAGCAGCAACACGGTCACTGGTGGGCAGTGCCTCGGGCATGCGATCTCGATTTTGAGACCGGACGCATCCTCGTCTGCAGCGTGTCTTTCCATTTCTCGAAGGCTCAATCAACCATCCGGTCGTCGCCTAACGGTAAACCGCACGAGATCGAACGTCAAGACATGCGCGAGCGTGCGAAGGACTTACTGTCCGGATGCAGCGACTCTGGGATCCACAGAGTCGCCATCACCTGCTCGTCGTGACGTCCATTCAAACGGCCAGGTGCTGTCGGACCTTCAGACGTCGCTACGGAGAAGTACGCAGATCAGCAACCTTGTGCATTGCGTAGACCTCCGCCTGTGTGCCCTCGGTGTCCTGTCTACTTCGTCGCACTAAGCATGCAATGCATGCATCAGAAGGCGAGCGACATGAACGAATGCGGCGGAGACGTACCGTCGAGACCAGAGTCCAAACTTGAGTATCTCTGCCGGCCTCTCGATACCTCGACAAGCGAACGACATGTTCGCTGCCTGCAGCCGGCCCGAGTCTCTGCTCTGGATGCATCAATGTCGCGACGCGTGCGTGCTCCGCCGCCGCGGGTGCTTCAAGTCTCTCCTCCGCAGCCTCGAGCCACTCTAGACATCGCTGCAGAGACGCGGCCGTGACTGACAACGCTGCGAGTCGGTGCGTCTGGAATCTGGATCTGTTCCCGGCGGAGGCAAGTTGTCAGCACCCGTACATACGAGCCAAAACGCCGTTGACGTACCTGGAGAAACTTGGCGACTTGCTGCCGCTGTCAGCGCGAGCGACGAGGCTGGACGTCACGTCGCTTCCACCCACGAGCCACCATGCATTCGCTCTCGATTGCCTGTGAGCCGGTGACCGCCGTCCGTGCATCCGGTGTCCGGGGCTCTGTGATATGGAGTCTTGATCCTGGACGTCCATCCGCCCGCAGACTGCCTCCTCTCGGAGTCGCTCAATCTACCACTACGACGCCACTGCAACATACTGCAGTCTTGCAGCCTAGCGGCGCACGGGTCAGAAGGTAGCGGACGCAGGATATGAGCGTGCACTCACGGCGCAGTCGGGATTACACCGAGCCTCAAGCCCAGACCGTGCGTCACGGATGGATGAACGAGCGAACAACGAGCGAGGGGCGCGTGCACGGTGCAGCGTTCGATGCGTGGTCCCGAGTCCCAGCAGCCGGCGGAGGCGTCGTGGTGTTCGGTACGGGCGTGCATTCTACCGCGAGGCTCGAGCAAACATGAGAGGCCCGAGTCGTCTTCATGTCCATCCCGTCCCTGTCCAGACGCACCGCGGGCAGCCCATCTATGACTGGGCCAAGCCAACGAACCCGACCATGCATCCTGAAAGAACTCCGTGAGCGTGAGTGTCACGCCGCGAACGCAGAACTGCCGAAGAGACAGAACAGACATACCTGGGGTTCTCGTTCTTCCGAGTCCCGCCGCCGTCGTCGTGACGTTCGGACCGCCGACGAGGCCGTCCATCTGGTATTTGCACCTGGAAACCCGAGTCTCCGAGAACGCACGCTGCGCGCGATTCAAGCCGTCGTTCGGGTCCGGCGAGATCGAGCTTGGTTTGAGCCCGAGGGTTGGAACTTGGGTGTGCGCACTCCACGTACCTCGAGCATACTTACGTTCCGAGGGCGGCCGTTGGCTGTCCGAGTCCCGCAAAGCACATGGTCAGGTATGTGGACAAGTGTGTTGGACTGCATACTACGACAATGAAAGTGTAAATACTAAGCGCATACAGATCGCAGCGCGCCGTGATCAGCATCTGGGACGACGCTTGGCATGAGAAGGAAGTACTCACGCATCGCGAGTCCGAACTGGGCACCGTGACGGAGACAGCGTCAAGACCCGACACGGAGAAGTGCGAATGTGCCCCGAACGGGTGCGTGCCTGCGCAGGACCGAACAGGGAGAGCGGTGGCCTGTGCGCAGGCACCGCGCGTGGTGTGTTTGTCCTGCGCCAGGCGGGTATTAGTACCAGCGCGGACGCGGGGTCGTTCTCCATTCCCCTCCTCTCCTCCTCCCCACCTCCTCACCTCCTCACCTCACCTGCTCTCTGCCCACTCTGCATCCCACCGCCTCGGTGTTCTCGACCGTCCGCGCTGCCACTGTCGACTGCCACGTCGTCCGCTGCAACCTCGTCGTCGTCGGCCGCGCCGTCAACCGTGTCTGTACGGACTGGACGTCTACGCACCATCCCCAGGTCAGTGCGACGTCCTCTGCGGACCGCGAACGTATGAGCTCACCGTGCCCGTCCCCGTTCCTCTTGACAGAAACTGGCGGCGGCGATTCCTTCAGCTGGCGTGTGATGGAGGCGTCGGATGGGTCGTATGCAGGGGAGCCGGGCAGGTGGAGGCCGGTGACTGGTACGTAGACCTGCCTTTCGGCTGTGCACCGGGACTCGGGGCGCCAGGACGCGGCGATGCGGTGTGTTGACTATGCTGATGTATTTGGAGTAGTTGTGCATACATACTGTGTGGACGGAGCAGTCAGCATGTGGCTGCTGTATGGATAGTACACGATAGACACCCCTGTATGGTGGACGGTCGGTTGCAAGACGTTTGATTCGTTTGTGCGTTCAGCTAGAGCACGGACTACGCGATTCAGGGGAATATGCCGGGGAGGGCGGTGTGAGTATGCGAGCTGGACGGGCAATCGCGTACCGAAACGCGGCGCGCGGTCGTTCAAGCAGTGGGACAAGACGCGCTATAGCAGACGCGTCGAGACTCTGTAGATGCAAGTCAGTGAGCAGTCGGTGCACTCATGATTGTACATACAGACCTCGTATATGCATCTGTTCGTCCAGTACTTATGTCATGGCCGGCGATAGTGGGAGATGCAAGCGAAGACTTGCGGCGGCGTACTGCAGTGTAGCGCAGTGGACGGACGTGAGTTGCGACAAGGGCGACGGTGCGAGAGGGAGTCTGCAGGGCGTGCGAGAGCGAGACGCAGGACGGACGCTGCGCAGTGCGAGATGCAAGAGGGCAGAGGAGACGCCTCTAGGAGAGACGGCGGGCAGAGACGAGAGCGAGACGAGCAGGCGCAGAGAGAGAGGGATGCAGTCTGACGGCCGCCGACACCTGCAGTGCTCGTCGCATGCGTGAACGAGTCCCGCGTCGCGTCTCTCCTCGCGCCCTATCGCGACCTCATCGTCGGCAACGATGCTCGCAGATGGGAAGAGGTGTGGTCACGCGGGGTGGACACGTTGACCCTGCGACGCGACTCTGGAGTCTTGAGTGAGGAACGTGTTCTGGCGGGTCGCGTCAGACCGCGGCGTGTCGTTCAGAGTCGCAGAGAAGGAGGATGAGATTCCCTGACGTCACTGGGTTACGTCACCGCTGGACTGTACTTGGTGGGCCAATCGCCGCAACGAGGCGTCGAGGATCGAACGACCGCTGCGGTGTCGCAGCGTCTGGAAAACCGGACCTGTCACCGCGATAAGCAGCGACACAGATGCGACTGTCCTGATAAGCACGGCCTTCTGCGCACCAAGCCCGATGCTCGTCGGGAGCTCGTCGACGGCTGTCGACGGCGTAGACTGGCTGACTATATCTCAGAATCAGGACTCAGGAGAACATGGACGAGCTAGTATGCAGCCCAGAGCGGCAGCCTCGAGCCAGCGGACAGGGGGCTCCACTTTAGTGTGAGAGCGAACTCGGCCCAGACCGCCGTGTGTTCGAAATTGATGGCGAGCTCGTTCGCATCGCCCCTAGGCGCGCGTGCGAGATGAACCACTTCGACGGCTTTTTCGCCCAGTCTCTTGCCACCCGACCCCCACGTCCGCCCCCTCCCTCCCTCCCCGCCGGCCGTCGTGTCCCAAGAGGTCGCCGTCCCAGACAGCCCGCTCACTGTCTCTCCTGGTGAGCACGCTTGCCCCGTCGCGCACCCGCCGTCTCACGCGCGCGCCCAGGATCTGCCGTCTGCGCACCCCTGCGCCGGAACACTACTGACGGCTTCTGGTGAGTCTCTCCGTTCCCCATCGCTCCATTCTGTTCTCGTCCTTCTCGCGAGCGGCGGCTGACCAGCAATGATTCTCCTCCATACATTATAGTTCGGTCTGCGTCGCTTCCTCCGCAGTGCTCCCCCGGTCCCTTTGCTCGCGTCCAGCGACACCTTTTTCCTATACTTATCGTTTTCAACGCCTTCGACCATTCGGCCCAGCGCTCGCAAGGTCTCCCCGCAAGCGACGTCACTAAGCAGGTGAGTAATCCCCTGTGCGCTGTGGTGGTCGCACCACAGGGATATTCGCATCTCCGACGCGCGAAAGGTCTGGGTATATGCGCCCCGTGGTTACCCTTTGTCTCTTTGCACGGCGCATATGGACGAAAGGTATCCTGTCGGCTGCAATCACCGAAAAGGTGTCAGCCTCGGTCGTCGGAAATGTCGAGATCCCTGCTGTGTCACCCGCGCGTCAGCCGCAGAACCTTCCCTTGGTGCTGATTGTCCCTCCCCCAGACCCCACAGACAACGATCCTCATGAACACGGTACTAAACCTCCACGCGTACGCCGCCCCCATGGACTACTACACGCGGCACTCGAACAGTGCGGGCGCGCCCCTCCCGCGCATCCCACGTCGGTCGTCATCGTCGCGCTCGATCACTTTGGCCACCCTCTCCGCACCGTCAACGCCCCCCGCCACGACGATCCACCGTATCGTGGCCGCGGAGGCTCCCTTGGCAGGCACCTCCGCAGTGCCCACCGTCTTGGTAGTACAACCCCCGACTCCCCCTCGCGTGGAGCCGCCCGCTCAGGACGAGGCGTCCAGCTCGTCCAGCGGTTCGGAGTCGTACGTCCAGATGCACCCTCGTGCCAAGCGCACCCGCACCCCCAAGATGCAAGCTTCCGTTCGCCCGCCGACTCGACTCCCACGCCCGCCGTCCTCAGGTCGAGAAGTGCATCCCAGCTTGAGAAGGGTGTGGCGTTCCCTGCAGCCAGTCTTCACTGAAGACATGTCCGGTAACGAGACTCCCCGTGCGTCGTCTTCGCCTCGCGTCGACCTCCACATCGACCTGGACGACCTCAAGAAGACGCTTCCGCTCGCCGAGTCCTCGGCTTCTGTCGCGCTCACCGCCAACATCCGCGCCGAGGGCACAAGCAATCGCGCATTCTCTGCGCCACAATCGTTAGCCGCCAGCATCGCGCGGAAGAAGTCGGGTGAGCCACTCAAGTCTTCGCTGAAGTCGCGTCGTCCCGTTGTGCGTGGCGACCTCTCGAGCCGGGATCTGCAGGCACGCGGGGTTGCTGCTCGCGTCCGGGGCGGGCGGGCGCGGGGTGGTTAGGCCATCAGCGGAGTGCGAAGCAGATGCACCAGATGCAAGCTTCACCTTAGGGTGTTTCCTGGAGGGTATACACGGTGGGTGTTCTGGGGGTATAGACGCGGTGGGGAGGGAGGTATAGACGTGGGAGGGAGGGAGGGACGGGGACGGCGGCGGCGGCGGCGTGGTGGGACTTGGGCTGGGTGTTCGAGGGCGGCTTGGTAGTAGCAGACGTGTATGTAGGTAGACGAAATATATTTGTTCTCTGACATACAGCGTGAAGACGTTTGCGAGGAGGTTTCTTGAGCAGAGGCAGGGACACAGCGCGCAGTAGCTGGAACTCGACGCCCGCGATCCAGCGAAACAACCGGCGAAGGGTGTGGAAGAGCGTTTTCATTGACGAACTACGTACAGTACACACACGCTGCAGCGATGTAACGCGTTCTCGAGGACTCTGCGTCGAAACGAGCACGGGCGCCTATTCTACGACTTCGCACGTTCCGAGAAGTGCGCAAGTCTACTCTCGACCACCACACCGCTGCTGCCTCCGTCTGCCCGCCTCCCACCTGCGCCGCCTGCTCTCGCGTCTGTGCTGTCTCTGCGCGTTATCTGTCAGCTCTGCGAGATCTATGTCAGCACCGGCCGCCTGGATCCTGCCACCTTCGACACTCTGGAGCTCGCCAGTCCACTTCGTCCATGCCGGAAGACGCGTTCTAGCAGCGGAGTTGGATGAGAGCGACTTGAAGCTGCTGCAGAGTTTGCCATCAGCCAAGTCCGCCAGTAGCGAGGCGTCAGGGAAAGGTACGTACTTTGCGACAGCGGTCTCCATCTACAGCAAGTGCGACTCCGCTCCCGGTTGCCAAGATAATGGCAGGAGACGGCGTCCGGGAGACCTGGGACGTCTTCAGTACGCGTACGAGATGTGCACGAAGGTACGTACCACTCGTCTGAGCTGGGCGACAACGACGCGTCGAGTTTCCCCAGACGCGCTCTGCGCTGGACTTGTCGCGTCCCAGACGGCTTCGGAGCGGCGCAGCGTCTTGCCTACCTCAGTCGCGCCGTCTTCTCATGCGTCTTGCTCACAATCTCACGAGTATGGAGACACGCTGATCATGACATGGCTATCAGCCTGTGCAGTCCAGCCGGGATGAGACCGAGGTACGTACCGCTTGTCTCCGTCAGAGCAGCTTGGAGGTGGGTCCGAGCGACCAGACTGTACCAGTAGACGAGGACGCGTCCACTGTCTCCCGAGCCGGCCGGTGGCAGTCGTAGGTACGCCTGGCTGCGAGCTTACCGCAGAGGTGACGTCTGGGACGATGGTCGACATCAGTCGGCCGTGCATGGGCTGCGAAAGACGGTACGTACCTCTATTGACAGCCGTGGCACGCTGTGTAGACCTCGGCCGCAGGTGAGTAAACGCGTCGAAGGACTGAACCTCCGGCGTCCAGATATCGTCCCGCGAGCTCGACGAGCAGGACGACGCTGGGAGTAGAAACTAAGTGGAATGACCGTACAGTATGGTCAGCCGGCGCTGCGCTGACACGCGTAGAGGGAGAGAAAGGTACGTACTAGCAGGAGAACGCTCGGGAGGTTGTCCGCTCAGCAATGCGGCGGCCTCGGATGGGCAGGGAGCTGGAAGATGAACATCGGCGATGAGCAACGCGTTCGCTCACTCGCATTGCAAGCAGGTACGTACCCGACGATGGTCCACCTTCTGTGCAGTGTCGCGTCGCTGCCGCACGACATGGGCGGAGATATGACGCGCCGGGTCTACACGACGCGGGTGATTAGCACAATGCTGACCTCATACTGCACAGGGACATAGAGAGCCACGTACCGTGTCGTCTTAACGCGTGCTGGTACGCGTTCTGGAACGCGGTGTAGAGTCCAGACGAAGCGCTGCGTCTATCGCACTTCGAGTTTGGATCGGAGATGCCTGTGTCAGCGCGGTCTGTAGCGAACGACGCAGGACACGTACCGTATGTTCGAGCTCGTCGAGGACGCTTGAGTTGCACCAGTTGTACCGTATGTAGTCTTCGAGCAATGCAGAGCGTGTCGACACGCTACAGTACGTGTGTGATGGCTGGGTACCGATCGAGCGGCGCAGCGCAATAGCGGTAGCGCAGAGTCGAGCTGAGAGGGAGAGGATGGGGGCGAGATGAGAGTGGGAAGACGGAAACGTGGTGGTACGCCCAGGGCAATGTTCTGGCGGGAAGAGCAAACAAGACACGCCGCGGAACTATGCGTGCTTGTCCCAGATCGAGAAATTCGGACGTCTCGCGGTATGGCGTAATAAGTAATATGAATGCTTCTTGGGTGGCTAACGGCCATCCTAGTTGGGGTTGTTGCGTGCACCTCGGCCGTTACGATCGTTGACATGGGAAACACCGTATCGGGCAAGCTGTGGTTATGCGATCGGTGACCCGTGTCTCCTTCCTCCGCCGTTCACTCCGCTCGTCTGTGTGGCTGCGTGCCTCGTCAGTCGAGCAACTTCGAGTCTAGAGAAACAGATAGATACTTGCCGGCGGCCCATGTGCTGGGCTGCTGCGTCCCACATCAGTAAATCGCGTCCCGAGCACTGTACCTGTGCAAGCATGTTATAGCGTGTGTAACCACATTTCGTGTGAAGCATTGATGAGCACGCTGATGTAGAAAATTGACAGACAATTGTTCGGGTCCAGGAGTCTTGCGAAGGTACGCGTCGCGACGCGTGGGACACGATCACGAGACCGTGATCAGAAGGTTGCCTGGAAGCAGGCTCGAGACAGGAAGCGAGCACGCTGTAGACGTAGACTTGTGGATATCACTGGCATATCTCCGGGACCGGGAGTGCTGCGTAATTACTGGCATGGACCATGGCACCATGCTCCTTGGTGTCCTTAATTTATGTGATTGCAAGCTGGGACTGCAGAACTGTACGTGTGTCCAGTGTCTAGGTGAGCAAAGGCAATGACCCAGAGCCTGTCAACTCCATCTTCGGTACCTTGCATCGCGCACAGCGCGTGCTTCATTCAGCAAGTCGCATATTTCTTTGCACGAACTCTGGGCGAACATTCCTTGGTCGAATATAGTTGCCGAGGCACGCACACACTCACATTGAGTCCCGGTGAGGGAGCGAGGTCTTGCAATCATCAGGGGACTGGCAGGGGAAGAATATCAATAGGACATGAGTGCGCGACTTGGGACAGCACATTGTCAACTCGTACACGAGGTCCATGTACTAGTACATTCTAGCTTAGTAGCCTCACCAAAGACCACACATGCACGGCCTCTCTGCAGCTGGGAAGCTTTGCAGCTCGCGAGCTGACCGCCCGATCTTCGCCTCCGAGGTCACGGCGAAGCTGCGTGTGAACGCATGCTTTCAACCAGACCTGGTACGCTCGTAAGGCCGTAACGGCGCTGGAGGGAGTCTCGGAGTCAACGAAATAAAGGTGCACTGGCCAGGAAATGGCCTACATAGCGTCCAATTGGGCTGGCAGTACTTACAAGGACAGTCCGAGAGACTAGAGCAGTCGTACATGATGGCCACTCCGAACTTAACAGCTTGAATTTGCTAGGCTGATTGCGTCGGACCGCCAGGTTGCAAACAATCCACGAAGCCGGTGAGAAGCGACAGAAGGGACAATATACTCGACGTCACACGCACCAGATCGGTCCGACATTCGGGTGTCTTGAAGCCCGGGATCATGAGAACATCTCATTCGCACACCGCTTGTGAGCGAGCCTGCCAAGGTCGAAGAGCGCGCCATCGGCTCGCTGCAGCTATTTGTATCTTTCACGCTTGGTCAGAGTCCGGAGCAGACAGACCCAGCTATGAGGAACATACCAATGCGGCACTCTCAGCTCCTCATTCACGCCAATTGCAACGGTCGACGGCAACCGGGAATTCGACGGCCGAGGCGGAGTTCGCTTCTGAGACTTGCCTTGAGTCTAGCCATTGACGATCAGTTTCACGCGGACGTCGAGCTACACCGCGATAAGTCTATATCCGGACGGAGATGAAAGGGGACATGTTGTGTAGTAGATACCTTCGCTACTGGCCAATGAGCTACAACTCAAGACGCGAAGTACGCCGCGCGGGACAGAACCCGTATCGAGCTTGCGAAGCAAAGCCTGATATCGAGATCCACCTTTGCCTGTCCTTTGCTGGCCTTACCACAACGCGTCGACCTTGCATCTCCCACAACCGCTACTCAGGTACAACGTGTGAGCCAGCATCTGGTGTCACATCTCGCAACCTCCGTACATATCTGCGAGTTGAAGACGTCGCCGCGTATCTAGACACAGTCGCGGTCAGCGATCGACTTGTCCGAACGTTCATGCTACGAACTCAACTGGACACACGCACCGTTCTCCCGGACCATGGACGCCGCTTGACCATCGAACTCTTGCTATCCGGCTCGCCTATACAATGGCCGAGATCGGGACGTCTCTACGAGCCGCGCCCGGAAGAGAGGACGCAGTCAACGCAGTCCGTGCGTGTGTATCAACATATATTGCTTCTGCCTACGGTTTACAGCACAAGCTACGACGCTCTCGTCAGAATGGAGTCTCCTAGCGCAGCCAGGATGCGCGCACGCTCACCCAAGTGCATACATGCCAGATGCCCGTCCATACGTGCCGTGGAGATGTCACCGTGACGCAGACGTCTGGGAGCTGGCGGCAGGCGATCGCAAGAAGCGTCTTGTCCCGGAGTGACGAATCGCCAAGGACGCAAAACACCGCTCAGGCCCTTGATTCGAAGCTTCCGAAGCACATCTCGCTTCCTACCCTCGCATCCCTAAAGAGATGTCTTCCCACTGCATGCGACGGTGACTCAAGTGCGCGAGGACATTCGTCGTAGTGCGTCCGAGCCCTCGGCGATCTTGTACTTCGAAGATACAAACTCGATCTGTAGTGAGTATGTAGCGCTTTACCAATGAGATCACAGCTTGCACCAACCCACACCAGAGCAAGAGTACGTACCGTTCAACACACCGTCTCGACCGTAGCACACCGATGAACGAGGGACGCTTCTCAGTGGCGCACGATCCGGGCTTCTCTTCTCGGATCCGGCATTTCTCGATGCCTCGCCCTGCATTCCGAGCAACAGCGCGGTGCCACTGGGCGTTGCCTCGGTCCCAGCAATCAGTTTCGGTCGCGAGACGGTAAGACGCAGGGACCTCAGCGTGTCGTGCGATACCCTCAGGCCTCAACGCAGTGTACGCACCCGCCACTCGTCTCCTGAGGCGCAAACGCACGAGTGAGTACGGCGGAGACTTGCGCGACTGCGCGGAGAACTCACCCATCGCACGCAGCAGACCTGGGTCCCGCGAAGTTGACATCATGCGCCGCCAGCCGCGCTTGTACTGTACCTGACCTTGCTGTCCGAAGGAGGCGAGCGAGCTGGCAGACGTCGTCTCGGCGAAGATGTGCACCGCCTGCGTCGTGAAGCCGGTGTGCTTGCATCGCGAGAAGCGTCTTGTTCGTTGTCCCGGGTGTGTACGAACCGCGCCAAGGAACAAGACACCGCTGAGACAGGCGAGACGTCCCTCGATTCGGAGCTTCCGAGCGCATCTTGCTGCCTACTACGGGACCAGAACGTTGCCGACTACACAGCTGTCTTCCCACTGCATGCAACGGCAACGAGGACATTCGCCGTAGCGCATCCTCGGCCGTCTTGTATCCCGGAGATACAGAACTAGACCTGTAGTAAGTACTGCTTCACCAATGTCAGAGATTGCAGCAACCCACGCCAGAGCGAGAGTACATACCTTTCGAGACATGCCACAGCAGCATCGATGACCGAGCTTCGGCACACGAGCCGGACTTCGCTCCTCGGATCCGGCATTGTTGTCGATGTCTCGCCCTGCAATCAGAGCAGCAATACGGTCACTGGAGGGCAGTGCCTCGGGCATGCGATCTCGATTTTGAGACCGGACGCATCCTCGTCTGCAGCGTGTCTTTCCATTTCTCGAAGGCTCAATCAACCATCCGGTCGTCGCCTAACGGTAAACCGCACGAGATCGAACGGTCAAGACATGCGCGAGCGTGCGAAGGACTTACTGTCCGGATGCAGCGACTCTGGGATCCACAGAGTCGCCATCACCTGCTCGTCATGACGTCCATTCAACCAGCCTGGGTGCTGTCGAACATACAGACGTCGCTACGGAGAGTACGCAAATAGGCAACCTTGTGCGTGCGTAGACCTCCGCCTGTGTGCCCTCGGTGTCCTGTCTACTTCGTACACTAAGCAAGCAATGCAATGCATCAGAAGGTGAGCAACATGAACGAATGTGGCGGAGACATACCGTCGAGACTTCGAGTCCTACCAGGCGACGAGCGACGGCGGTGCCAGAGTCCGAACTTGGATCCAGATATCTCTGCCGGCCTCTCGATACCTCGACAAGCGAACGACATGTTCGCTGCCTGCAGCCGGCCCGAGTCTCTGCTCTGGATGCATCAATGTCGCGACGCGTGCGTGCTCCGCCGCCGCGGGTGCTTCAAGTCTCTCCTCCGCAGCCTCGAGCTCTAGACATCGCTGCAGAGACGCGGCCGTGACTGACAACCTGCGAGTCGGTGCGTCTGGAATCTGGATCTGTTCCCGGCGGAGGCAAGTTGTCAGCACCCGTACATACGAGCCAAAACGCCGTTGACGTACCTGGAGAAACTTGGCGACTTGCTGCCGCTGTCAGCGCGAGCGACGAGGCTGGACGTCACGTCGCTTCCACCCACGAGCCACCATGCATTCGCTCTCGATTGCCTGTGAACCGGTGACCGCCGTCCGTGCATCCGGTGTCCAGGGCTCTGTGATATGGAGTCTTGATCCTGGACGTCCATCCGCCCGCAGACTGCCTCCTCTCGGAGTCGCTCGTTCTACGACTACAACGCAACTGCAACATACTGCAGTCTTGCAGCCTAGCGGCGCACGGGTCAGAAGGTAGCGGACGCAGGATATGAGCGTGCACTCACGGTGCAGTCGGGATTACGCCGGGCCACACGAGCCTCAAGCCCGGACCGTGCGTCACGGATGGATGAACGAGCGAACAACGAGCGAGGGGCGCGTGCACGGTGCAGCGTTCGATGCGTGGTCCCGAGTCCCAGCAGCCGGCGGAGGCGTCGTGGTGTTCGGTACGGGCGTGCATTCTACCGCGAGGCTCGAGCAAACATGAGAGGCCCGAGTCGTCTTCATGTCCATCCCGTCCCTGTCCAGACGCACCGCGGGCAGCCCATCTATGACTGGGCCAAGCCAACGAACCCGACCATGCATCCTGAAAGAACTCCGTGAGCGTGAGTGTCACGCCGCGAACGCAGAACTGCCGAAGAGACAGAACAGACATACCTGGGGTTCTCGTTCTTCCGAGTCCCGCCGCCGTCGTCGTGACGTTCGGACCGCCGACGAGGCCGTCCATCTGGTGTTTGCACCTGGAAACCCGAGTCTCCGAGGGCGCACGCTGCGCGCGATTCAAGCCGTCGTTCGGGTCCGGCGAGATCGAGCTTGGTTTGAGCCGAGGGTTGGAACTTGGGTGTGCGCACTCCACGTACCTCGAGCATACTTACGTTCCGAGGGCGGGGCCGTTGGAAGTCCGAGTCCCGCGAAGCACATGGTCAGGTATGTGGACAAGTGCGTTGGACTGCATACTACGACAATGAAAGTGTAAAGACTGAGAGCGTACGATCCAGCGCGCCGTGATCAGCATCAGCTAGGACGACGCTTGGCATGAGAAGGGAGTACTCACGCGTCGCGAGTCCGAACTGAGCACCGTGACGGAGACAGCGTCAAGACCCGACACGGAGAAGTGCGAATGTGCCCCGAACGGGTGCGTGCCTGCGCAGGACCGAACAGGGAGAGCGGTGGCCTGTGCGCAGGCACCGCGCGTGTGTGTTTGTCCTGCGCCAGGCGGGTATTAGTACCAGCGCGGACGCGGGGTCGTTCTCCATTCCCCTCCTTCCCTCCTCCCCTCCTCCTCACCTCCTCACCTGCTCTCTGCCCACTCTGCATCCCACCGCCTCGGTGTTCTCGACCGTCCGCGCTGCCACTGTCGACTGCCACGTCGTCCGCTGCAACCTCGTCGTCGTCGTCGGCCGCGCCGTCAACCGTGTCTGTACGGACTGGACGTCTACGCACCATCCCCAGGTCAGTGCGACGTCCTCTGCGGACCGAGACGTATGAGCTCACCGTGCCCGTCCCCGTTCCTCTTGACAGAAACCGGCGGCGGTGATTTCTCTGGCCCGCGTGCTGGAGGCGTGGATGGGTCGTATGCAGGGGAGTCGGGCAGGTAGGGGCCGGTGACTGGTACGTAGACCTGCCTTCGGCTGTGCACCGGGACTCGGGGCGCCAGGACGCGGCGAACGGGGTGACCTGGGTATGCTAGATGTATTTGTGGTAGTTGTCAATACATACTGTGTGGACGGAGCAGTTAGCACGCGGCTGCGGTACGGATAGTACACAATAGACGCACCTGTATGGCGGACTGCCGGATCGAAGACGTTCGATTTAGTTGTTCGTTCAGCTTGAGCACGGCCTACGCGATATTCAGGGTCATATGCCGGGGAGGTTGGTGTGCGCGAGCTGGACGGGCAATCGCGTACTGCAACGCGTCGCGCGGTCATTCCAGTAGTGGGACAAGGCGCGCTATAGCAGACGCTAGCAGACGCGTCGACACTGTGTAGGCTGCAAGTCAGTGAGCAGTCGGTGCACTCATGGATTATACATACAGACCTCGTATATGCATCTGTTCGTCCAGTACTTATGTCATGGACGGGCGATAGGGAGACCCAAGCGAAGACTTGCGGCGGCGTACTGCAGTGTAGCGCAGTGGACGGACAGGAGTTGCGACAAGGGCGACGGCGCGGGCGTGCGAGAGCGAGAACGCAGGACGGACGCTGCGCAGTGCGAGATGCAAGAGGGCAAGGGAAGACGCCTCTAGGAGAGACGGCGGGCAGAGACGGAGCGAGAGCCAGCAGGCGCAGAGAGAGGGATGCAGTCTGGCGGCCGCCGACACCTGCAGTGCTCATCGCATGCTTGAACGAGGTCCCGCGTCGCGTCTCTCCTCGCGCCCTATCGCGACCTCATCGTCGGCAACGATGCTCGCAGATGGGAAGAGGTGTGGTCACGCGGGGGTGGACACGTTGACCCGCGACGCGACTCTGGAGTCTTGAGTGAGGAACGTGTTCTGGCGGGTCGCGTCAGACCGCGGCGTGTCGCTCGTTCGACGTTCGACGTTCAGAGGCGCAGAGAAGGAGGATGAGATCCCTGACGTCACTGGGGTTACGTCACCGCTGGACTGTCCGCTGCGTACTTGGCCAATCGCCGCAACGAGGCGTCGAGGATCGAACGACCGCTGCGGTGTCGCAGCGTCTGGAAAACCGGGCCTGTCACCGCGATAAGCAGCGACACAATCTGCGACTGTCCTGATAAGCACGGCCTTCTGCGCACCAACCCCAATGCTCGTCGGGAGCTCGTCGACGGCTGTCGACGAGCGTGAACTGGGCTGACTATCTCAGAATCAGGACTCAGGAGAACATGGACGAGCTAGTATGCAGCCCAGAGCGGCAGCCTCGAGCCAGCGGACAGGGGGCTCCACTTTAGTGTGAGAGCGAACTCGGCCCAGACCGCCGTGTGTTCGAAATTGATGGCGAGCTCGTTCGCATCGCCCCTAGGCGCGCGTGCGAGGTGAACCACTTCGACGGCTTTTTCGCCCAGTCTCTTGCCACCCGACCCCCACGTCCGCCCCCTCCCTCCCTCCCCGCCGGCCGTCGTGTCCCAAGAGGTCGCCGTCCCAGACAGCCCGCTCACTGTCTCTCCTGGTGAGCACGCTGCTGCCCTCGTCGCGCACCCGCCGTCTCACGCGCCGCGCCCAGGATCTGCCGTCTGCGCACCCCTGCGCCGGAACACTACTCACGGCTTCTGGTGAGTCTCTCCGTTCCCCATCGCTCCATTCTGTTCTCGTCCTTCTCGCGGGCGGCGGCTGACCAGCAATGATGCTCCTCCATACATTATAGTTCGGTCTGCGTCGCTTCCTCCGCAGTGCTCCCCCGGTCCCTTTGCTCGCGTCCAGCGACACCTTTTTCCTATACTTATCGTTTTCAACGCCTTCGACCATTCGGCCCAGCGCTCGCAAGGTCTCCCCGCAAGCGACGTCACTAAGCAGGTGAGTAATCCCCCGTACGCGGATATCCGCCGTGTCACCCGCGCGTCAGCCGCAGAACCTTCCCCTTGGTGCTGATTGTCCCTCCCCCAGACCCCACAGACAACGATCCTCATGAACACGGTACTAAACCTCCACGCGTACGCCGCCCCCATGGACTACTACACGCGGCACTCGAACAGTGCGGGCGCGCCCCTCCCGCGCATCCCACGTCGGTCGTCATCGTCGCGCTCGATCACTTTGGCCACCCTCTCCGCACCGTCAACGCCCCCGCCACGACGATCCACCGTATCGTGGCCGCGGAGGCTCCCTTGGCAGGCACCTCCGCAGTGCCCACCGTCTTGGTAGTACAACCCCCGACTCCCCCTCGCGTGGAGCCGCCCGCTCAGGACGAGGCGTCCAGTTCGTCCAGCGGTTCGGAGTCGTACGTCCAGATGCACCCTCGCACCAAGCGCACTCGTACCCCGAAGATGCAAGCTTTCCGCTCGCCCGCCGACTCGACTCCCACGCCCGCCGTCCTCCGGTCGAGAAGTGCATCCCAGCTTGAGAAGGGTGTGGCGTTCCCTGCGAGCCAGTCTTCCACTGAGGACATGTCCGGTAACGAGACTCCCCGTGCGTCGTCTTCGCCTCGCGTCGACCTCCACATCGACCTGGAGGACCTCAAGAAGCCCTTTCCGGTCGCCGAGTCCTCGGCTTCTGCGCGCTCACCGCCAACATACGCGCGGAGGGTACAAGCAATCGCGCATTCTCTGCGCCACAATCGTTAGCCGCCAGCATCGCGCGGAAGAAGTCGGGTGAGCCACTCAAGTCTTCGCTGAAGTCGCGTCGTCCCGTTGTGCGTGGCGACCTCTCGATCGTCACCGGCGAGGCCCTAGCGTCGACGAAGAGCGAACCAAGCACGCCCATGGCGAAGTCCGTTCACTTCGACGCCCGCCTCGAGCACGTGAAGCTGTTCCTAGCCGAGCAGAAGCCCCTTGCGATCTCGCGCCAAGGGTCGCCCACCGACACGAGCGGTACGGAGAGCGACTTCCCCAGCGCGATCTACGGGCCCAAGCAAGGAGAGGAGGATAAGGTGCTCACGATGCAGCTCACGAACAAGCCTGCTGTGGCGAATGCGGATGCCGACCTCGCGCTCGAGGATCTCACGTTGTCAGAGGACGGTGCGTCCCTCAACGGTCGTGTACGCGTTCGGAACCTCGCCTTCCAGAAGTGGGTGGCGGTCCGCTTCACGGTGGACTCGTGGCAGACGACGAGCGAGGTCACTGCGAAGTACCTTAACTCCGTTCCTGGTGGCGTTTTCGACCGGTTCTCGTTTACTATCCGTCTGGGAGACATGCTTGCGCGTATCGAGGAGAAGACACTGTTCTTCGCACTCCGGTTCAACGTCATCGGCCGCGAGATCTGGGACAACAACAACGGCGAGAACTACAAGGTGACCTTCGCCAAGGTTGCTCGTCCCCGCCCTATGCCCACGTCCACCTCCGAGGGTGGCCTTGCGTCGCTCAAGAGTAAGCTCGAGAACGTCGCGAAGGGCCAGGAGACTGTCGGCGGGTTCATGGCCCAGAGTAAGCGCAAGGGTAGCCCGTTCACCCTCGAGGCGTCAACGTCGTTGTCTGCGCGGTATGACTTCGCTGCGTCGTGGAAGAGCCCGTGGACGCGCTCGCCACCCTCATCGGTAACCCCGACGAAGAGCAGCCACTCTCGCAACGTCACGTACCCGAACGCTCTCTCGTACTTTCCGAAGCGCGGGGCAAGCAAGCCGCATTCGACGACTCGCCGCCGGCAGGTCGCCGCGAAGCCCTGACTCGCGGGTCGCCGCGCATCATGGACCACTGGGACAACAGCCCGGTCGAGCGGTCGGCGTTCCGCGCCAACGAGGATCTCGACGACACTCCTGTGCCGATCATGAGCCGTCGGAGGACGAAGAGGGGGTTGCTGCTCGCGTCCGGGGCGGGCGGGCGCGGCGGCTGCGGGGTGGTTAGGCCATCAGCGGAGTGCGAAGCAGATGCACCAGATGCAAGCTTCACCTTAGGGTGTTTCCTGGAGGGTATAGCACGGTGGGGCTCTGGAGTTTAGGGAGGGAGGGAGGGATGGGGACGGCGGCGGCGAAGAGGTGGAAGAGGAGCATGGCGACAGCACTGTAAGTCTTGTGTCGGTCGTAGGTAGACGTGTATGTAGACAGAAATATATTTCGTTGCCTCTGACATACAGCGTGAAGACGTTTGCGAGGGTGCTCGAAAGGTTTCTTGAGGCAGGAGGAGAGGACACAGCGCGCAGTAGCGGCTGGAACTCGACGCCCGCGATCCCAGCGAACAGACCAGCGAGAGGGTGTGGAAGAGCGTGTTTCATTGACGAACTACGTACAGTACACACACGCTGCAGCGATGTAACGCGTTCTCGAGGACTCTGCGTCGAAACGAGCACGGGCGCCTATTCTACGACTTCGCACGTTCCGAGAAGTGCGCAAGTCTACTCTCGACCACCACCACCGCTGCTGCCTCCGTCTGCCCGCCTCCCACCTGCGCCGCCTGCTCTCGCGTCTGTGCTGTCTCTGCGCGTTATCTGTCAGCTCTGCGAGATCTATGTCAGCACCAGGGCCGCCTGGATCCTGCCCACCTCGACACTCTGGAGCTCGCCAGTCCACGAACTCCATGCCGGAAGACGCGTGTCTAGCAGCGGAGTTGGATGAGAGCGATTGAAGCTGCTGCAGAGTTTGCCATCAGCCAAGTCCGCCAGTAGCGAGGCGTCAGGGAAAAGGTACGTACTTTGCGACAGCGGTCTCCATCTACAGCAAGTGCGACTCCGCGCCCGTTGCCAATAATGGCAGGAGACGGCGTCCGGGAGACCTGGACGTCTTCAGTACGCGTACGAGATGTGCACGAAGGTACGTACCACTCGTCATGAGCTGGGCGACAACGACGCGTCGAGTTTCCCCAGACGCGCTCTGCGCTGGACTTGTCGCGTCCCAGACGGCTTCGGAGCGGCGCAGCGTCTTGCCTACTCGCGCCGTCTTCTCATGCGTCTTGCTCACAATCTCACGAGGTATGGAGACACGCTGATCATGACATGGCTATCAGCCTGTGCAGTCCAGCCGGGATGAGACCGAGGTACGTACCGCTTGTCTCCGTCAGAGCAGCTTGAAGGTGGGTCCGAGACGACCAGACTGTACCAGTAGACGAGGACGCGTCCACTGTCCCCGAGCCGGCCGGTGGCAGTCGTCGGTACGCCTGGCTGCGAGCTTACGCAGAGGTGACGTCTGGACGATGGTCGACATCAGTCGGCCGTGCATGGGCTGCGAAAGAGCGCAGGTACGTACCTCTATTGACAGCCTGTGGCACGTTGCGTAGACCTCGGTCGCCGGCACCCAGATATCATCCCGCGAGCTCGACGAGTAGGTGGACGCGAGCGGCGGCGTGACGAGATGCTGGGAGGTGTAAATTCACTGGAACAGTTGAATGGTCAGCCGGCGCTGCGTGCTGACACGAGTAGAGTGGAAGAATGGTACGTACTCGCAGGATGAACCGCTCGATAGGCTGTTTCCTCCGTAGTGCGGCGGCCTTGGATCAGTCGGACGAGCAGGTAGCTGGAAGATGAACACTGACGATGAGCAACGCGTTCGCTCACTCGCATTGCAAGCAGGTACGTACCGACGATGGTCCACCTTCTGTGCAGTGTCGCGTCGCTGCCGCACGACATGGGCGGAGATATGACGCGCCGGGTCTACACGACGCGGGTGATTAGCACAATGCTGACCTCATGCTGCACAGGGACAACGAGAGCCACGTACCGTGTCGTCTTAACGCGTGCTGGTACGCGTTCTGGAACGCGGTGTAGAGTCCAGACGAAGCGCTGCGTCCTATCGCACTTGAAGGTCGGAGATGCCTGTGTCAGCGCGGTCTGTATGGCCGAACGACGCAGGACACGTACCGTATGTTCGAGCTCGTCGAGGACGCTTGAGTTGCACCAGATGTACCGTATGTAGTCTTCGAGCAATGCAGAGCGTGTCGACACGCTACAGTACGTGTGTGATGGCTGGGTACCGATCGAGCGGCGCAGCGCAATAGCGGTAGCGCAGAGTCGAGCTGAGAGGGAGAGGATGGGGGCGAGATGAGAGTGGGAAGACGGAAACGTGGTGGTACGCCCAGGGCAATGTTCTGGCGGGAAGAGCAAACAAGACACGCCGCGGAACTATGCGTGCTTGTCCCAGATCGAGAAATTCGGACGTCTCGCGGTATGGCGTAATAAGTAATATGAATGCTTCTTGGGTGGCTAACGGCCATCCTAGTTGGGGTTGTTGCGTGCACCTCGGCCGTTACGATCGTTGACATGGGAAACACCGTATCGGGCAAGCTGTGGTTATGCGATCGGTGACCCGTGTCTCCTTCCTCCGCCGTTCACTCCGCTCGTCTGTGTGGCTGCGTGCCTCGTCAGTCGAGCAACTTCGAGTCTAGAGAAACAGATAGATACTTGCCGGCGGCCCATGTGCTGGGCTGCTGCGTCCCACATCAGTAAATCGCGTCCCGAGCACTGTACCTGTGCAAGCATGTTATGCGTGTGTAACCACATTTCGTGTGAAGCATTGATGAGCACGCTGATGTAGAAAATTGACAGACAATTGTTCGGGTCCAGGAGTCTTGCGAAGGTACGCGTCGCGACGCGTGGGACACGATCACGAGACCGTGATCAGAAGGAAGCAGGCTCGAGACAGGAAGCGAGCACGCTGTAGACGTAGACTTGTGGAACTCATATCTCCGGGAGTGCTGCGTATTACTGGCATGGACCATGGCACCATGCTCCTTGGTGTCCTTAATTATGTGATTGCAAGCTGGGACTGCAGAAGTGTACGGTCTAGGTGAGCAAGGCAATGACCCAGAGCCTGTCAACTCCATCTTCGGTACCTTGCATCGCGCACAGCGCGTGCTTCATTCAGCAAGTCGCATATTTCTTTGCATGAACTTGGGCGAACATTCCTGGTCGAATATAGTTGCCGAGGCACGCACGCACTCACATTGAGTCCCGGTGAGGGAGCGAGGTCTTGCAATCATCAGGGGACTGGCAGGGGAAGAATATCAATAGGACATGAGTGCGCGACTTGGGACAGCACATTGTCAACTCGTACACGAGGTCCATGTACTAGTACATTCTAGCTTAGTAGCCTCACCAAAGACCACACATGCACGGCCTCTCTGCAGCTGGGAAGCTTTGCAGCTCGCGAGCTGACCGCCCGATCTTCGCCTCCGAGGTCACGGCGAAGCTGCGTGTGAACGCATGCTTTCAACCAGACCTGGTACGCTCGTAAGGCCGTAACGGCGCTGGAGGGAGTCTCGGAGTCAATGAAATAAAGGTGCACTGGCCAGGAAATGGCCTACATAGCGTCCAATTGGGCTGGCAGTACTTACAAGGACAGTCCGAGAGACTAGAGCAGTCGTACATGATGGCCACTCCGAACTTAACAGCTTGAATTTGCTAGGCTGATTGCGTCGGACCGCCAGGTTGCAAACAATCCACGAAGCCGGTGAGAAGCGACAGAAGGGACAATATACTCGACGTCACACGCACCAGATCGGTCCGACATTCGGGTGTCTTGAAGCCCGGGATCATGAGAACATCTCATTCGCACACCGCTTGTGAGCGAGCCTGCCAAGGTCGAAGAGCGCGCCATCGGCTCGCTGCAGCTATCCTGTATCTTTCACGCTTGGTCAGAATGCGGAGTAGATAGACCCAACTATGAGGAACATACCAATGCGACACTCTCAGCTCCTCGTTCACGCCAATTGCAACGGTCGACGGCAACCGGGAACTCGACGGCCGAGGCGGAGTTCGCTTATGAGACTTGCCTTGAGTCTAGCCATTGACGTTCAGTTTCACGCGGACGTCGAGACTCGAGCTACACCGCGATAAGTCAATACTATCCGGACGGAGATGAAAGGGGACATGTTGTCTAGTAGATACCTTCGCTACTGGCCAATCAGACACAGCTCAAGACGCGAAGAACGCGGCGGGGGACACGAACCCGTATCGAGCTTGCGAAGCAAAGCCTGATATCGAGATCCACGTTTGCCTGTCCTTTGCTGGCCTTACCACAACGCGTCGACCTTGCATCTCCCACAACCGCTACTACAGGTACACGTGTGAGCCAGCATCTGGTGTCGCATCTCGCAACCTCCGTACATATCTGCGAGTTGAAGACGTCGCCGCGTATCTAGACACAGTCGCGGTCAGCGATCGACTTGTCCGAACGTTCATGCTACGAACTCAACTGGACACACGCACCGTTCTCCCGGACCATGGACGCCGCTTGACCATCGAACTCTTGCTATCCGGCTCGCCTATACAATGGCCGAGATCGGGACGTCTCTACGAGCCGCGCCCGGAAGAGAGGACGCAGTCAACGCAGTCCGTGCGTGTGTATCAACATATATTGCTTCTGCCTACGGTTTACAGCACAAGCTACGACGCCTCGTCAGAATGGAGTCTCCTAGCGCAGCCAGGATGCGCGCACGCTCACCCAATGCATACCATGCCAATGCCCGCCATACGTGCCGTGGAGATGTCACCGTGACGCGGACGTCTGGGAGCTGGCGGCAGGCGATCGCGAGAAGCGTCTTGTCCCGGGAGGACGCAAGACACCGCTCAGGCCCTTGATTCGAATCTTCCGGAGCACATCTCGCTTCCTACCCTCGCATCCCTGGAGAGATGTCTTCCCACTGCATGCGACGGCGGCTCAAGTGCGCGAGGACATTCGTCGTAGTGCGTCCGAGCCCTCGGCGATCTTGTACTTCGAAGGTACAGAACTCGATCTGTAGTAAGTATTATAATGTAGTGTTTACCAATGAGATCAGAGCTTGCACCTACCCACGCCGGAGCAAGAGTGCGTACCGTTCAACAACACACGCCGTCTTGACCGTAGCAGCACCGATGAACGAGGGACGCTTCCCTGCGGTGCACGAGCCGGGCTTCTCTCCTCGGATCCGGCATTTCTCGATGCCTCGCCCTGCATTCCGAGCAACAGCGCGGTGCCACTGGGCGTTGCCTCGGTCCCAGCAATCAGTTTCGGTCGCGAGACGGTAAGACGCAGGGACCTCAGCGTGTCGTGCGATACCGTTAGGACTCAATGCAGTGTATTCACCCGCCATTCGTCTCCTGAGGCACAAACGCACGAGTGAGTACGGCGGAGACTTGCACGACTGCGCGGAGAACTCACCCATCCGTACGCAGCAGACCTGGGTCCCGCGAAGTTGATACCATGCGCCGCCAGCCGCGCTTGCACTGTACCTGACCCTTGCTGTCCGAAGAGGCGAGCGAGCTGGCAGACGTCGTCTCGGCAGAAGTGCACCGCCTGCGTCGGAGCCCGGTGTGCTTGCATCGCGAGTAGTGTCGTGTAGGTTGTCCCGGGTCGATTCGGAGCTTCCGAGCACATCTTGCGTCCTACTACGGGACCAGAACGTTGCCGACTACACAGCTGTCTTCCCACTGCATGCAACGGCAACGAGGACATTCGCCGTAGCGCATCCTCGGCCGTCTTGTATCCCGGAGATACAGAACTAGACCTGTAGTAAGTACTGCTTCACCAATGTCAGAGATTGCAGCAACCCACGCCAGAGCGAGAGTACATACCTTTCGAGACATGCCACAGCAGCATCGATGACCGAGCTTCGGCACACGAGCCGGACTTCGCTCCTCGGATCCGGCATTGTTGTCGATGTCTCGCCCTGCAATCAGAGCAGCAATACGGTCACTGGAGGGCAGTGCCTCGGGCATGCGATCTCGATTTTGAGACCGGACGCATCCTCGTCTGCAGCGTGTCTTTCCATTTCTCGAAGGCTCAATCAACCATCCGGTCGTCGCCTAACGGTAAACCGCACGAGATCGAACGGTCAAGACATGCGCGAGCGTGCGAAGGACTTACTGTCCGGATGCAGCGACTCTGGGATCCACAGAGTCGCCATCACCTGCTCGTCGTGACGTCCATTCAACCAGCCTGGGTGCTGTCGAACATACAGACGTCGCTACGGAGACGTACGCAGATCAGCAACCTTGTGCATTGCGTAGACCTCCGCCTGTGTGCCCTCGGTGTCCTGTCTACTTCGTCGCACTAAGCAAGCAATGCAATGCATCAGAAGGCAAGCGACACGAACGAATGTGGCGGAGACATACCGTCGAGACTTCGAGTCCTACCAGGCGACGAGCGACGGCGGTGCCAGAGTCCGAACTTGGATCCAGATATCTCTGCCGGCCTCCCGATACCTCGACAAGCGAACGACATGTTCGCTGCCTGCAGCCGGCCCGAGTCTCTGCTCTGGATGCATCAATGTCGCGACCCGTGCGTGCTCCGCCGCCGCGGGTGCTTCAAGTCTCTCCTCCGCAGCCTCGAGCCACTCTAGACATCGCTGCAGAGACGCGGCCGTGACTGACAACGCTGCGAGTCGGTGCGTCTGGAATCTGGATCTGTTCCCGGCGGAGGCAAGTTGTCAGCACCCGTACATACGAGCCAAAACGCCGTTGACGTACCTGGGAAACTTGGCGACTTGCTGCCGCTGTCAGCGCGAGCGACGAGGCTGGACGTCACGTCGCTTCCACCCACGAGCCACCATGCATTCGCTCTCGATTGCCTGTGAACCGGTGACCGCCGTCCGTGCATCCGGTGTCCAGGGCTCTGTGATATGGAGTCTTGATCCTGGACGTCCATCCGCCCGCAGACTGCCTCCTCTCGGAGTCGCTCGTGCTACGACTACAACGCAACTGCAACATACTGCAGTCTTGCAGCCTAGCGGCGCACGGGTCAGAAGGTAGCGGACGCAGGATATGAGCGTGCACTCACGGTGCAGTCGGGATTACGCCGGGCCACACGAGTCTCGAACCCGGACCGTGCGTCATGGAGGAACGAGCGAACAACAAGCGAGGGGCGCGTGCACGGTGCAGCGTTCGATGCGTGGTGCCGAGTCCCAGCAGCCGGCGGCGGCGTCGTGGTGTTCGGTACGGGCATGCATTGTACCTCGAGGCTCGAGCAAGTGCGTCCGAGTCGTCTTCATGTCCATCCCGTCCCGTCCAGACGCACTGCGTCCGGAGCGGGCAGCCCATCTATGACTGGGCCAAGCCAACGAACCCGACCATGCATCCTGAAAGAACTCCGTGAGCGTGAGTGTCACGCCGCGAACGCAGAACTGCCGAAGAGACAGAACAGACATACCTGGGGTTCTCGTTCTTCCGAGTCCCGCCGCCGTCGTCGTGACGTTCGGACCGCCGACGAGGCCGTCCATCTGGTGTTTGCACCTGGAAACCCGAGTCCCGAGGGCGCACGCTGAGCGCGATTCAAGCCGTCGTTCGGGTCCGGCGAGATCGAGCTTGGTTTGAGCCCGAGGGTTGGAACTTGGGTGTGCGCACTCCACGTACCTCGAGCATATGCGGCCGTTGGCTGTCCGAGTCCCGCAAAGCACATGGTCAGGTATGTTAACAAGTGTTGGACTGCATACTACGACAATGAAATGTAAAGACTGAGAGCGTACAGATCGCAGCGCGCCGTGATCAGCATCAGCTAGGACGACTTGGCATGAGAAGGGAGTACTCACGCGTCGCGAGTCCGAACTGGAGACCCGACACGGAGAAGTGCGAATGTGCCCCGAACGGGTGCTTGCCTCGCAGGACCGAACAGGGAGAGCGGTGGCCTGTGCGCAGGCACCGCGCGTGGTGTGTTTGTCCTGCGCCAGGCGGGTATTAGTACCAGCGCGGACGCGGGGTCGTTCTCCATTCCCCTCCTTCCCTCCTCCCCTCCTCCTCACCTCCTCACCTGCTCTCTGCCCACTCTGCATCCCACCGCCTCGGTGTTCTCGACCGTCCGCGCTGCCACTGTCGACTGCCACGTCGTCCGCTGCAACCTCGTCGTCGTCGGCCGCGCCATCAACCGTGTCTGTACGGACTGGACGTCTACGCACCATCCCCAGGTCAGTGCGACGTCCTCTGCGGACCGCGAACGTATGAGCTCACCGTGTTGTCCCCGTTCCTCTTGACAGAAACCGGCGGCGGTGATTTCTCTGGCTCCCGTGCTGGAGGCGTCGGATGGGGTCGTATGCAGGGATGTCGGGCAGGTGGAGGCCGGTGACTGGTACGTAGACCTGCCTTTCGGCTGTGCACCGGATTCAGGCGTCAGGACGCGGCCATGCGGTGTGTTGACTATGCTGGATGTATTTGGAGTAGTTGTGCATACATACTGTGTGGACGGAGAGTTAGCACGCGGCTGCGGTACGCCTAGTACACAATAGACGCACCTGTATGGCGGACTGCCGGATCGAAGACGTTCGATTTAGTTGTTCGTTCAGCTTGAGCACGGCCTACGCGATATTCAGGGTCATATGCCGGGGAGGTTGGTGTGCGCGAGCTGGACGGGCAATCGCGTACTGCAACGCGTCGCGCGGTCTTTCAAGCAGTGGGACGAGACGCGCTGTAGCAGACGCGTCGACACTGTGTAGGCTGCAAGTCAGTGAGCAGTCGGTGCACTCATGGATTATACATACAGACCTCGTATATGCATCTGTTCGTCCAGTACTTATGTCATGGCCGGCGATAGTGGGAGATGCAAGCGAAGACTTGCGGGGGCGTACTGCAGTGTAGCGCAGAGGGACAGGAGTTGCGACAAGGGCGACAGGGCGAGAGGGAGTCTGCAGGGCGTGCGAGAGCGGACGCAGGACGGACGCTGCGCAGACGCAAGAGGGCAAGGGAAGACGCCTCAAGGAGAGACGGCGGGCAGAGACGGAGCGAGAGCCAGCAGGCGCAGAGAGAGGGATGCAGTCTGGCGGCCGCCGACACCTGCAGTGCTCATCGCATGCGTGAACGAGCTCCCGCGTCGCGTCTCTCCTCGCGCCCTATCGCGACCTCATCGTCGGCAACGATGCTCGCAGATGGGAAGAGGTGTGGTCACGCGGGGGTGGACACGTTGACCCTGCGACGCGACTCTGGAGTCTTGAGTGAGGAACGTGTTCTGGCGGGTCGCGTCAGACCGCGGCGTGTCGCTCGTTCGACGTTCGACGTTCAGAGGCGCAGAGAAGGAGGATGAGATTCCCTGACGTCACTGGGGTTACGTCACCGCTGGACTGTCCTTGGGGTGGGCCAATCGCCGCAACGAAGGCGTCGAGGATCGAACGACCGCTGCGGTGTCGCAGCGTCTGGAAAACCGGGCCTGTCACCGCGATAAGCAGCGACACAGATGCGACTGTCCTGATAAGCACGGCCTTCTGCTCACCAAGCCCGATGCTCGTCGGGAGCTCGTCGACGGCTGTCGACGGTCGCTGGCTGTTTCTCATAATTGTCGAGCAGGACTCAGGAGAACATGGACGAGCTAGTATGCAGCCCAGAGCGGCAGCCTCGAGCCAGCGGACAGGGGGCTCCACTTTAGTGTGAGAGCGAACTCGGCCCAGACCGCCGTGTGTTCGAAATTGATGGCGAGCTCGTTCGCATCGCCCCTAGGCGCGCGTGCGAGGTGAACCACTTCGACGGCTTTTTCGCCCAGTCTCTTGCCACCCGACCCCCACGTCCGCCCCCTCCCTCCCTCCCCGCCGGCCGTCGTGTCCCAAGAGGTCGCCGTCCCAGACAGCCCGCTCACTGTCTCTCCTGGTGAGCACGCTGCTGCCCTCGTCGCGCACCCGCCGTCTCACGCGCCGCGCCCAGGATCTGCCGTCTGCGCACCCCTGCGCCGGAACACTACTCACGGCTTCTGGTGAGTCTCTCCGTTCCCCATCGCTCCATTCTGTTCTCGTCCTTCTCGCGGGCGGCGGCTGACCAGCAATGATGCTCCTCCATACATTATAGTTCGGTCTGCGTCGCTTCCTCCGCAGTGCTCCCCCGGTCCCTTTGCTCGCGTCCAGCGACACCTTTTTCCTATACTTATCGTTTTCAACGCCTTCGACCATTCGGCCCAGCGCTCGCAAGGTCTCCCCGCAAGCGACGTCACTAAGCAGGTGAGTAATCCCCCGTACGCGGACATCCGCCGTGTCACCCGTCAGCCGCAGAACCTTCCCCTTGGTGCTGATTGTCCCTCCCGCAGACCCCACAGACAACGATCCTCATGAGCACGGTACTAAACCTCCACGCGTACGCCGCCCCCATGGACTACTACACGCGGCACTCGAACAGTGCGGGCGCGCCCCTCCCGCGCATCCCACGTCGGTCGTCATCGTCGCGCTCGATCACTTTGGCCACCCTCTCCGCACCGTCAACGCCCCCCGCCACGACGATCCACCGTATCGTGGCCGCGGAGGCTCCCTTGGCAGGCACCTCCGCAGTGCCCACCGTCCTGGTAGTACAACCCCCGACTCCCCCTCGCGTGGAGCCGCCCGCTCAGGACGAGGCGTCCAGCTCGTCCAGCGGTTCGGAGTCGTACGTCCAGATGCACCCTCGTGCCAAGCGCACCCGCACCCCCAAGATGCAAGCTTTCCGTTCGCCCGCCGACTCGACTCCCATGCCCGCCGTCCTCAGGTCGAGAAGTGCATCCCAGCTTGAGAAGGGTGTGGCGTTCCCTGCCACCCAGTCTTCCACTGAAGACATGTCCGGTAACGAGACTCCCCGTGCGTCGTCTTCGCCTCGCGTCGACCTCCACATCGACCTGGACGACCTCAAGAAGACGCTTCCGCTCGCCGAGTCCTCGGCTTCTGTCGCGCTCACCGCCAACATCCGCGCCGAGGGCACAAGCAATCGCGCATTCTCTGCGCCACAATCGTTAGCCGCCAGCATAGCGCGGAAGAAGTCGGGTGAGCCACTCAAGTCTTCGCTGACGTCGCGTCGTCCCGTTGTGCGTGGCGACCTCTCGAGCCGGGATCTGCAGGCACGCCGGGGTTGCTGCTCGCGTCCGGGGCGGGCGGGCGCGGCGGCTGCGGGGTGGTTAGGCCATCAGCGGAGTGCGAAGCAGATGCACCAGATGCAAGCTTCACCTTAGGGTGTTTCCTGGAGGGTATAGGCACGGTGGGGCTCTGGAGTTTAGGGAGGGAGGGAGGGATGGGGACGGCGGCGGCGGCGGCGTGGTGGGACTTGGGCTGGGTGTTCGAGGGCGGGCTTGGTAGTAGCAGACGTGTATGTAGGTAGACGCAAATATATTTTGTTCTCTCGACATACAGCGTGAAGACGTTCGCGAGGATGGGCTCTTGAGCAGAGGGGCAGGGACACAGCGCGCAGTAGCGGCTGGAACTCGACGCCCGCGATCCCAGCGAAACAGACCAGCGAGAGGGTGTGGAAGAGCGTGTTTCATTGACGAACTACGTACAGTACACACACGCTGCAGCGATGTAACGCGTTCTCGAGGACTCTGCGTCGAAACGAGCGCGGGCGCCTATTCTACGACTTCGCACGTTCCGAGTGGTGCGCAAGTCTACTCTCGACCACCACCACCGCTGCCGCCTCCGTCTGCCCGCCTCCCACCTGCGCCGCCTGCTCTCGCGTCTGCGCTGTTTCTGCGCGTTATCTGTCAGCTCTGCGAGATCTATGTCAGCACCGGCAGCCTGAATCCGGGATGCATATGCTCACCTTCGACACTCTGGAGCTCGCCGGTCCACGCCGGAAGACGCGTGTCTAGCAGCGGACGTCGATGAGAGTGACTTGAAGCTGCTGCAGAGTTTGCCATCAGCCAAGTCCGCCAGTAGCTTGGAGGCGTCAGGGAAAAGGTACGTACTTTGCGACAGCGGTCTCCATCTACAGCAAGTGCGACTCCGGGCCCGGTTGCTAAGAGAATGGCAGGAGACGGCGTCCGGGAGACCTGGGACGTCTTCAGTACGCGTACGAGATGTGCACGAAGGTACGTACCACTCGTCGTGAGCTGGGCGACAACGACGCGTCGAGTTTCCCCAAGACACGCTCTGCGCTGGACTTGTCGCGTCCCAGACGGCTTCGGAGCGGCGCAGCGTCTTGCCTACTCGCGCCGTCTTTTCATGCATCTTGCTCACAATCTCACGACGTATGGAGACACGCTGATCATGACATGGCTATCAGCCTGTGCAGTCCAGCCGGGATGAGACCGAACTACGTACCGCTTGTCTCCGTCAGAGCAGCTTGGAGGTGGGTCCGAGGCGACCAGACTGTACCAGTAGACGAGGACGCGTCCACTGTCTCCCGAGCCGGCCGGTGGCAGTCGTCGGTACGCCTGGCTGCGAGCTTACCGCAGAGGTGACGTCTGGGACGATGGTCGACAGTCAGTCGGCCGTGCATGGGCTGCGAATGAGCGCAGGTACGTACCTCTATTGACAGCCTGCGGCACGTTGCGTAAACCTCGGTCGCCGGCACCCAGATATCATCCCGCGAGCTCGACGAGTAGGTGGACGCGAGCGGCGGCGTGACGAGATGCTGGGAGGTGTAAATTCACTGGAACAGTTGAATGGTCAGCCGGCGCTGCGTGCTGACACGAGTAGAGTGGAAGAATAGGTACGTACTCGCAGGATGAACCGCTCGATAGGCTGTTTCCTCCGTAATGCGGCGGCCTTGGATCAGTCGGACGAGCAGGTAGCTGGAAGATGAACACTGACGATGAGCAACGCGTTCGCTCGCTCGCATTGCAAGCAGGTACGTACCTGACGATGGTCCACCTGCTGTGCAGTGTCGTGTCGCTGCCGCACGACATGGGCGGAGATATGACGCGCCGGGTCTACACGACGCGGGTGATTAGCACAATGCTGACCTCATGCTGCACAGGGACATCGAGAGCCACGTACCGTGTCGTCTTAACGCGTGCTGGTACGCGTTCTGGAACGCGGTGTAGAGTCCAGACGAAGCGCTGCGTCCTATCGCACTTGAAGGTCGGAGATGCCTGTGTCAGCGCGGTCTGTATGTCCGAACGACGCAGGACACGTACCGTATGTTCGAGCTCGTCGAGGACGCTTGAGTTGCACCAGATGTACCGTATGTAGTCTTCGAGCAATGCAGAGCGCGTCGACACGCTACAGTATGTGTGTGATGGCTGGGTACCGCTTGAGCGGCGCAGCGAGAAAGCGGTAGCGCAGCGTTGAACTGAGAGGGAGAGGATGGGGGCGAGATGAGAGTGGGAAGACGGAAACGTGGTGGTACGCCCAGGGCAATGTTCTGGCGGGAAGAGCAAACAAGACACGCCGCGGAACTATGCGTGCTTGTCCCAGATCGAGAAATTCGGACGTCTCGCGGTATGGCGTAATAAGTAATATGAATGCTTCTTGGGTGGCTAACGGCCATCCTAGTTGGGGTTGTTGCGTGCACCTCGGCCGTTACGATCGTTGACATGGGAAACACCGTATCGGGCAAGCTGTGGTTATGCGATCGGTGACCCGTGTCTCCTTCCTCCGCCGTTCACTCCGCTCGTCTGTGTGGCTGCGTGCATCAGCAAAATCGCACATTACCTTAGGGATCTTAGAGCAACTTAGATCTTACTAGATATCTTACAACTTACGGTGTTTGAACTTATAGGTAACTTACTGATCTTACTGATCTTACGGTGTTCAGCGCCTTCTAGTGAGGTTGCTTCCGTCATGCTGTCGAGTTTTTATGCCATAAGCGAGTCGGGGAAATGCCAGCATGTGTATGTCGAGATTTGCGACTGAAGGGACTGCGTGGAAGCCTGAAAATGGCAGCGGTCTGAATCTACTTATGACGCGATGCATCTAAGTACAGACGCGCCTGCCCTAAACCTACTTGGCGCTTCGCGTCGCTCTTCCGCTGTGCGCTGGCTGGACATTGACTTCACCTCTCACTCGCCTCTCACTAGTCACTGCTCCGCCCCTTCCTCTCGGCTTCTTCAAACACGGTGCCTCTCATTCTCCTCTCGGCTCCTCTTCTGCCCTGAGCTTCATGCAAAGACTTAGGGACCTGGAACTCTGTGGCGGCATCAGTACGTTCAAGAAGATCACGGGCACGAGCCCACCGCGGTGAAGGTGAAGCAGTTTGAACGAGTCGAGCAGGTGGAAAGGATCGGACATTGGAAGGGCTGCCAATGAGGTGCGTTTCACCGTTCGTCTCTCCCTTCGTGTCTCAAAATCCTCACTTCTCCTCTCGCCATCGCTCTCTTTGTACGTGGTCTGCCCATCGCGCCCGGTCTACCCGTCATACCCGGTCTGCCCTCTTTCACCTGACTGGCCCTCTCTCACCCGGTCTGCATCTTCTGCCCCGTCATGGTCTCCTGTCTGCGTCTCGACTCTCCTCTATGATCTGTGGTCTCCTGCCCGGCGGTCTGCATCTCGACTCTCCTGTATGGTCTGCAGTTCCCTCGCTGGCGGTCTGTGGTCTCCTACCTGGCAGTCTGCGGTCTGTTGTCCAGTCTACGGTCTCTTGCCTTGCCTGCGTCCCCTACCCGGTCTTTGATCCCACCGCTTGCTCTCCCCTCCTGTTTGATACATTTAGTACATAGTGTTGACTTACAGGACGCCGCCCTTATCCCCTTGTCGTTGGCTTCCTTGAATATGTATTATGTATGTAGTGACTGTAGCGCATCTGTAGCTACTGTGCTGTAGGCTATAGTGTTTGAATAGATGTCTTTTGCCCTGCAATTAGTGTGAATTACCGGGCAGTGGAAGCCTAGTGCGACCCCACATACGATGCCTTGACTTAGATAAGTCGCACATAAGATGCTCATAAGATACCCGTAAGTTCATCCATCTTACAAAAGGATTGGTACATAACTTAACTAAGATGGATTGAACTTACGTCTTACGCATCTTACAGAACTTACGGAAGGCTCGTAAGATCAGTAAGATCATGTGCGACTTTGCTGATGTGCCTCGTCAGTCGAGCAACTTCGAGTCTAGAGAAACAGATAGATACTTGCCGGCGGCCCTGCTGCGTCCCACATCAGTAAATCACCGTCCCGAGCACTGTACCTGTGCAAGCATGTTATAGCGTGTGTAACCACATTTCGTGTGAAGCATTGATGAGCACGCTGATGTAGAAAATTGACAGACAATTGTTCGGGTCCAGGAGTCTTGCGAAGGTACGCGTCGCGACGCGTGGGACACGATCACGAGACCGTGATCAGAAGGTTGCCTGGAAGCAGGCTCGAGACAGGAAGCGAGCACGCTGTAGACGTAGACTTGTGGATATCACTGGCATATCTCCGGAACCGGGAGTGATGCGTAATTACTGGCATGGACCATGGCACCATGCTCCTTGGTGTCCTTAGTTTATGTGATTGCAAGCTGGGACTGCAGAACTGTACGTGTGTCCAGTGTCTAGGTGAGCTAAGGCAATGACCCAGAGCCTGTCAACTCCATCTTCGGTACCTTGCATCGCGCACAGCGCGTGCTTCATTCAGCAAGTCGCATATTTCTTTGCACGAACTCCGGGTGAACATTCCTTGGTCGAATATAGTTGCTGAGGCACGCACGCACTCACATTGAGTCCCGGTGAGGGAGCGAGGTCTTGCAATCATCAGGGGACTGGCAGGGGAAGAATATCAATAGGACATGAGTGCGCGACTTGGGACAGCACATTGTCAACTCGTACACGAGGTCCATGTACTAGTACATTCTAGCTTAGTAGCCTCACCAAAGACCACACATGCACGGCCTCTCTGCAGCTGGGAAGCGTTGCAGCTCGCGAGCTGACCGCCCGATCTTCGCCTCCGAGGTCACGGCGAAGCTGCGTGTGAACGCATGCTTTCAACCAGACCTGGTACGCTCGTAAGGCCGTAACGGCGCTGGAGGGAGTCTCGGAGTCAACGAAATAAAGGTGCACTGGCCAGGAAATGGCCTACATAGCGTCCAATTGGGCTGGCAGTACTTACAAGGACAGTCCGAGAGACTAGAGCGGTCGTACATGATGGCCACTCCGAACTCAACCGCTTGAAGTTCCTAGGCTGGTTGCGTCGGACCACCGGGCTTCAGGGCTGCAAACAATCCACGAAGCCGGTGAGAAGCGGCCAAAGGGACGACATACTCGACGTCACACGCACCAGATCGGTCCGACATTCGGGTGTCTTGAAGCCCGGGATCATGAGAACATCTCATTCGCACACCGCTTGTGAGCGAGCCTGCCAAGGTCGAAGAGCGCGCCATCGGCTCGCTGCAGCTATTCTGTATCTTTCACGCTTGGTCAGAGTCCGGAGCAGACAGACCCAGCTATGAGGAACTACCATTGCGGCACTCTCAGCTCCTCATTCACGCCAATTGCAACGGTCGACGGCAACCGGGAATTCGACGGCCGAGGCGGAGTTCGCTTCTGAGACTTGCCTTGAGTCTAGCCATTGACGATCAGTTTTACGCGGACGTCGAGACTCGAGCTACACCGCGATAAGTCAATATCCCGGACGGAGATGAAAGGGGACATGTTGTCTAGTAGATACCTTCGCTACTGGCCAATCAGACACAGCCCAAGAACGCGGCGGGGGACACGAACCCGTATCGAGCTTGCGAAGCAACTTGAAAGCCCGTCATTGAGATCCACCTTTGCCCGCCCTTCCGAACCGGCCCTGCCGCGAAGGCCCCGCTTCTACCGTGCGTCTCACACGACCGCTACAAGTACTTGTTACGCGTGAGCCAGCATCTGGTGTCACATCTCACAACCTTAGTATCTGCATGTTGAAGCCGCCGCGGCTGCGTATCTAGACATTGTCACGGTCAGCGATCGACTTGTCCAGACGTTCATGCTGCGAACTCGACTGGACACACGCACCATTCTCCCGGACCATGGACGCCGCTTGACCATCGAACTCTTGCTATCCGGCTCTCCTATACAATGGCGGAGATCGGGACGTCTCTACGAGCCGCACCCGGAAGAGAGGACGCAGTCAACGCAGTCCATGCGTGTGTATCAACATATATTGCTTCTGCCTACGGTTTACAGCACAAGCTACGACGCTCTCGTCAGAATGGAGTCTCCTAGCGCAGCCAGGATGCGCGCACGCTCACCCAAGTGCCACATACCATGCCAGATAACCGTCCATACGTGCCGTGGAGATGTCACCGTGACGCAGACGTCTGGGAGCTGGTGGCAGGCGATCGCGAGAAGCGTCTTGTCCCGGGAGTGTACGAATGGCCAAGGACGCAAAACACCGCTCAGGCCCTTGATTCGAAGCTTCCGAAGCACATCTCGCTTCCTACCCTCGCATCCCTAAAGAGATGTCTTCCCACTGCATGCGACGGTGACTCAAGTGCGCGAGGACATTTGTCGTAGTGCGTCCGAGCCCTCGGCGATCTTGTACTTCGAAGATACAAAACTCGATCTGTAGTGAGTATGTAGCGCTTTACCAATGAGATCACAGCTTGCACCAACCCACACCAGAGCAAGAGTGCGTACCGTTCAACAACACACGCCGTCTTGACCGTAGCAGCACCGATGAACGAGGGACGCTTCCCTGCGGTGCACGAGCCGGGCTTCTCTCCTCGGATCCGGCATTTCTCGATGCCTCGCCCTGCATTCCGAGCAACAGCGCGGTGCCACTGGGCGTTGCCTCGGTCCCAGCAATCAGTTTCGATCGCGAGACGGTAAGACGCAGGGACCTCAGCGTGTCGTGCGATACCCTCAGGCCTCAACGCAGTGTACGCACCCGCCACTCGTCTCCTGAGGCGCAAACGCACGAGTGAGTACGGCGGAGACTTGCGCGACTGCGCGGAGGACTCACCCATCCGCACGCAGCAGACCTGGGTCCCGCGAAGTTGACATCATGCGCCGCCAGCCGCTCTTGTACTGTACCTGACCCTTGCTGTACGAAGGAGGCGAGCGAGCTGGCAGACGTCGTCTCGGCGAAGATGTGCACCGCCTGCGTCGTGAAGCCGGTGTGCTTGCATCGCGAGAAGCGTCTTGTAGGTTGTGCCGGGTGTGTACGAACCGCGCCAAGGAACAAGACACCGCTGAGACAGGCGAGACGTCCCTCGAGTCGGAGCTTCCGAGCGCATCTTGCTGCCTACTACGGGACCAGAACGTTGCCGACTACACAGCTGTCTTCCCACTGCATGCAACGGCAACGAGGACATTCGCCGTAGCGCATCCTCGGCCGTCTTGTATCCCGGAGATACAGAACTAGACCTGTAGTAAGTACTGCTTCACCAATGTCAGAGATTGCAGCAACCCACGCCAGAGCGAGAGTACATACCTTTCGAGACATGCCACAGCAGCATCGATGACCGAGCTTCGGCACACGAGCCGGACTTCGCTCCTCGGATCCGGCATTGTTGTCGATGTCTCGCCCTGCAATCAGAGCAGCAATACGGTCACTGGAGGGCAGTGCCTCGGGCATGCGATCTCGATTTCGAGACTCGGACTCCAGGTGACGCAGTCGCATCCTCGTCTGCAGCGTGTCTTGCCATTTCTCGAAGGCTCAATCAACCATCCGGTCGTCGCCTAACGGTAAACTGCACGAGATCGAACGGTCAAGACATGCGCGAGCGTGCGAAGGACTTACTGTCCGGATGCAGCGACGCTGGGATCCACAGAGTCGCCATCACCTGCTCGTCGTGACGTCCATATAAACGGCCCAGGTGCTGTCGGACCTTCAGACGTCGCTACGGAGAAGTACGCAAATAGGCAACCTTGTGCGTGCGTAGACCTCCGCCTGTGTGCCCTCGGTGTCCTGTCTACTTCGTCGCACTAAGCATGCAATGCGATGCATCAGAAGGCGAGCGACATGAACGAATGCGGCGGAGACGTACCGTCGAGACCAGAGTCCAAACTTGAGTATCTCTGCCGGCCTCCCGATACCTCGACCAGCGAACGACATGTTCGCTGCCTGCAGCCGGCCCGAGTCTCTGCTCTGGATGCATCAATGTCGCGACTTGTGCGTGCTCCGCCGCCGCGGGTGCTTCAAGTCTCTCCTCCGCAGCCTCGAGCCACTCTAGACATCGCTGCAGAGACTCGGCCGTGCCTGCAATTCTGCGAGTCGGTGCGTATGGAATCTGGATCTGTTCCCGGCGGAGGCAAGTTGTCAGCACCCGTGCCGTACATACGAGCCAAAACGCCGTTGACGTACCTGGAGAAACTTGGCGACTTGCTGCCGCTGTCAGCGCGAGCGACGAGGCTGGACGTCACTTCGCTTCCACCCACGAGCGCATTCGCTCTCGATTGCCTGTGAACCGGTGACCGCCGTCCGTGCATCCGGTGTCCGGGGCTCTGTGATATGGAGTCTTGATCCTGGACGTCCATCCGCCCGCAGACTGCCTCCTCTCGGAGTCGCTCGTTCTACGACTACGCTGCAACTGCAACATACTGCAGTCTTGCAGCCTAGCGGCGCACGGGTCAGAAGGTAGCGGACGCAGGATATGAGCGTGCACTCACGGCGCAGTCGGGATTACACCGAGCCTCAAGCCCGGACCGTGCGTCACGGATGGATGAACGAGCGAACAACGAGCGAGGGGCGCGTGCACGGTGCAGCGTTCGATGCGTGGTCCCGAGTCCCAGCAGCCGGCGGCGGCGTCGTGGTGTTCGGTACGGGCGTGCATTCTACCGCGAGGCTCGAGCAAACATGAGAGGCCCGAGTCGTCTTCATGTCCATCCCGTCCCTGTCCAGACGCACCGCGGGCAGCCCATCTATGACTGGGCCAAGCCAACGAACCCGACCATGCATCCTGAAAGAACTCCGTGAGCGTGAGTGTCACGCCGCGAACGCAGAACTGCCGAAGAGATAGAACAGACATACCTGGGGTTCTCGTTCTTCCGAGTCCCGCCGCCGTCGTCGTGACGTTCGGACCGCCGACGAGGCCGTCCATCTGGTGTTTGCACCTGGAAACCCGAGTCTCCGAGAACGCACGCTGAGCGCGATTCAAGCCGTCGTTCGGGTCCGGCGAGATCGAGCTTGGTTTGAGCCAGAGGGTTGGAACTTGGGTGTGCGCACTCCACGTACCTCGAGCATACTTACGTTCCGAGGGCGGCCGTTGGCTGTCCGAGTCCCGCAAAGCACATGGTCAGGTATGTGGACAAGTGTGTTGGACTGCATACTACGACAATGAAAGTGTAAATACTAAGCGCATACAGATCGCAGCGCGCCGTGATCAGCATCTGGGACGACGCTTGGCATGAGAAGGAAGTACTCACGCATCGCGAGTCCGAACTGGGCACCGTGACGGAGACAGCGTCAAGACCCGACACGGAGAAGTGCGAATGTGCCCCGAACGGGTGCGTGCCTGCGCAGGACCGAACAGGGAGAGCGGTGGCCTGTGCGCAGGCACCGCGCGTGGTGTGTTTGTCCTGCGCCAGGCGGGTATTAGTACCAGCGCGGACGCGGGGTCGTTCTCCATTCCCCTCCTCTCCTCCTCCCACCTCCTCACCTCCTCACCTCCTCACCTCCTCACCTGCTCTCTGCCCACTCTGCATCCCACCGCCTCGGTGTTCTCGACCGTCCGCGCTGCCACTGTCGACTGCCACGTCGTCCGCTGCAACCTCGTCGTCGTCGGCCGCGCCGTCAACCGTGTCTGTACGGACTGGACGTCTACGCACCATCCCCAGGTCAGTGCGACGTCCTCTGCGGACCGCGAACGTATGAGCTCACCGTGCCCGTCCCCGTTCCTCTTGACAGAAACTGGCGGCGGCGATTCCTTCAGCTGGCGTGTGATGGAGGCGTCGGATGGGTCGTATGCAGGGGAGCCGGGCAGGTGGAGGCCGGTGACTGGTACGTAGACCTGCCTTTCGGCTGTGCACCGGGACTCGGGGCGCCAGGACGCGGCCGATGCGGTGTGTTGACTATGCTGGATGTATTTGGAGTAGTTGTGCATACATACTGTGTGGACGGAGCAGTCAGCATGTGGCTGCTGTATGGATAGTACACGATAGACACCCCTGTATGGTGGACGGTCGGTTGCAAGACGTTTGATTCGTTTGTGCGTTCAGCTAGAGCACGGACTACGCGATTCAGGGGAATATGCCGGGGAGGGCGGTGTGAGTATGCGAGCTGGACGGGCAATCGCGTACCGAAGCGCGGCGCGCGGTCGTTCAAGCAGTGGGACAAGACGCGCTATAGCAGACGCGTCGAGACTGTGTAGGAAGCAAATCAGTGAGCAGTCGGTGCACTCATGGATTGTACATACAGACCTCGTATATGCATCTGTTGGTCCAGTACTTATGGCATGGACGGGCGATAGGGAGACCCAAGCGAAGACTTGCGGCGGCGTACTGCAGTGTAGCGCAGTGGACGGACAGGAGTTGCGACAAGGGCGACGGCGCGGGCGTGCGAGAGCGAGAACGCAGGACGGACGCTGCGCAGTGCGAGATGCAAGAGGGCAGAGGAGACGCCTCTAGGAGAGACGGCGGGCAGAGACGAGAGCGAGGACCAGCAGGCGCAGAGAGAGAGGGATGCAGAGATCTGGCGGCCGCCAACACCTGCAGAACTTGCTCATCGCATGCTTGAACGAGGTCCCGCGTCGCGTCTCTCCTCGCGCCCTATCGCGACCTCATCGTCGGCAACGATGCTCGCAGATGGGAAGAGGTGTGGTCACGCGGGGGTGGACACGTTGACCCCGCGACGCGACTCTGGAGTCTTGAGTGAGGAACGTGTTCTGGCGGGTCGCGTCAGACCGCGGCGTGTCGCTCGTTCGACGTTCGACGTTCAGAGGCGCAGAGAAGGAGGATGAGATCCCCTGACGTCACTGGGGTTGCGTCACCGCTGGACTGTACTTGGGGTGGGCCAATCGCCGCAACGAAGGCGTCGAGGATCGAGCCCTCCTCTTACCTGAACCACCACCACCTGGTCCTTTCCCACGGTCGCCTGCATAGGGCGCTGACGACCGTGTGGCTGTAATACCATGAATAATGCTCCTATAGACCCGTCCTCCCTCTGAGGAAGACTGTATGTGTGTGAGTGGATGAAAGAGACCGTCCCTGCTGCGTAGTGCGGATGTGTGCTGTGTGCGCGACTGGGAAGACCGGGCGCCTCCTGCATTTGAACACGTCTTCGGGCGCTCAGAAGCCCTCGGGCCTCGTTGTACTGCTGCCTTCGGGCGCCTTGCTGCTTTCGGGCATGCTAGCGCTCTCGAGCGTATTGGATGATATCCTCCCCCTCTCTGGAGGGCTGTACGTTCCCTCCTATCCCCCCATGAATGGATACTACCTGGATACCCTGGTAGACTGACAGGGGACCCCCGTCCGTGCGTCTCGCCGGCGGGTTGCCTGCGGAGGGTGCTGCGTATGACTGGGCGTGGAGTTCGGTCGTGTAGCTCTGAGAAATGGCGCGACATCAGGAGAGTGATAGAAAGGGACTCGGCCAGCCTCGACCGGTCTGAAACGTCATATGAGAGGAGAGAAGAAGATCTTTCGCAAACTGCCGAATCCTACCCTAAAGTACTGTCCTCTTATAGGGACAGGAGGGACTGAGGTGAACCCATCCTCCCAACCCCACTCCCACCCCAGAAACACACCATAAACAGCTCTACGCCTCTGAGACGCTACTCTCCTTCAAAACCCACTCGCGTCGACCACGCTCCTTCCCTGCTCGTCTCCTAGAGCAAGTTTGGCCGCACACGAAAATGATATCGACTCAAATGGTATTGTTGGGCGAAGCGTTACAAAGGAGGGTGCTAACGATCGTGAAATGGCACAGATGCTGGACGGGGACGCCTTCCTGGAGCAGCGCAATGAGCTCCGAGCGGCAGAGACCATCACACTGTACGCACGGTGGAAGAAGTGTCGACACCCTAGCGGGAACCCATACGCAATTGTCGACGCAACGCATAGCTACGACATCCCCATCCGGCCAAAGGAACCTCTACAGGTGGGAAGAAGAGTCAGAATCCTTGCGCTATCAAGAAGGGCTTACACCGCACCGGAAATAGTCTTTCCGCGTTATGACACCTACGACCCGCACGTCGTAGGGACCATTGTAGCGGTCGTAGGGAGGGGAGATGTGTCGATAACATACGAGATCGCGAACGAATGCCCCATAAATCCTGTCAAACAAATCACGGTCACCCTGCGATACACACCGGGTATAACGGTCACCTGGACACCGGAGCCGGCACCGGAGCGAGAAGTTGCCGCCCTGGAGGGTGCATATCACGGGGATGGGCCAGGGAGATGGTGCGATCCGTTCGAGACGGGTGTGGTTGTGGCGGTATCGGCCCGAGCACGTGCGTGTGGCGCGGGAAGATGCGAGGGGCTGGACTGCAGTGACCGCGCCCGCGAAGTGGTCTTTGTCACAGGAGGATGAAATGGAGATCTCCGAGCAAGCACGAGGCTGGCGGTGGCAGGTGGCCGGCGCTGACGGTGAACGCTGAGAGGATCTGTAAATGGAAATGGGACTGCTAATGAGAGAAGACGCGGGGCGCGCAGAAAGAGAGTTCACTAAAGCACGAACCTTAAAAAAACCCTCCTCGGCTATCATGAGTGTGCCTGCCCAAACACTGGGCTTGTGTGAGCGACACTCCCCATCCGCATACCTAAAGAGCCCCCCTTGAGGAAAGGGAAAGGTCGAGGGCGAAACCTGGATCAGAATAAGTGGAATCAGTGGTAGGGAAACCGGAGGAGAGGGTAAGAGACGCACCATGCAAACGGCGACTCTCGCCCAATATAGACGCGGATTGTGGCGTGCGAAACGACACGGACTAATGCGGCACATACGCCCGCCGCTTAACCATGCTTCCTAGAGGCTGCCCAATGGCGGCGCGGACGGCCGGGAGGGTGTGGCCTTCTGCACCCAGGCTGCCGCAGCGTTCTGGTCTTCTCAAACGATACTGACGTCCTGAGAAGACCCCGCGACGAACGACGAAAGCAGGACCCCGAATGAAGGGACGGGCAACTCCCGAGATGGTACGTGGCGTGTCCAGCCCATATAGACGCGAAGTTGGAGAACCCGCCCCCCACCTCTTGCCTGGTAACGCGCAGCTGCGAACTCCGTCTCTCTGCATGCTCCATCACCTCCTTTCTCTCCCTCTGATCCTTCTCCTTGCCTCTTTCCCGCTCGTACTCTCCCCTGCCTCCCTACTGAGCACCTCTCCTGGCCTCCCGTCACGGTATATGGCTATAGGAAGCGACTCGTCTGGGTCGCGGGATAGTACCCCGTGCCCCCAACGTGGCGGGGCACCTGCGACGCACGCCTCAATCCTGGAGATGGGTGAGATCCCGGTTGCGTCGTACGGCCCTGACAACATACCGTCTACCCAGGCGCACCCAGCGGACTCCCTCACTCTCCTGTCAAGCCTCTCGCAGACGCAGACGGCCGGCCCCTCGAGCTCTGTGCCGGAGTCCTCGCGTATGGCGGAGATGGCAAGCGGAAACGCTGCAAGGATGACTCAGGGCAGTGATGCGCAAGGCGTATGTGGACCTCGCTGGGTATCCTCTGATGCGTGCTGATATTGTGGCCTTTAGACGGAGTCCCTCCCATCGAGCTCGGCGCCGTCGTCGTTCGTTGCGACGCAGGAGACGGGACCGCCCCTGGCCCAGCCGTATGTCACTTGGGCGGATGCGACTTCGCGCTCGCTCTCCCAGTCACTGCACGCCCCATCGCCGACTGCTGCTCACGGCATGCTTCCTCGCCCTCTCCCTGCAGACCCCGGGCGGCAACATCCTCCTCCTCCTGAGAACGTCTCAGATCCCCAGCAGAGCCTGTCACCGGGATGGAACGTTGTCCCGACAAGGAAGAGACGGCGGGAGCTGGGCGCGACTGGAACGCGGAACAGTCGCCGCCGCACTAACGAGAATGGTCCTGAACGACGCAGTGAGGGCGTGGGCACGTCTGATACCAGGCCGCGCTTGGATGTCTTCCGCTTCACGCATAACCCCCTGCCGGCGGTACCCCACACTGCCCCGCCACTAGTCACAATGTACAGACCCACGATCTCCAGGCCATCGGCTACCCCGACCCAGCGCCCTCATGATGAAACACCGCGTCCTGCGCAACGCAACCCTCTGTCCCCAAGGATGGACGACGTTGGCTACCTTGACACTGCGTCAGAGGTCGCGCAGACGAGCCAGGCGCTACAGATCCCCGACTTGAGCGGAGTAGCGGGCGCAGGACCCATGGACGTGGATCACCCCCACCATGCTGTGCAAGCATTCGCGGAGATCAATGGCCCGATGGGTGTGCCTGGGCCGTCTTCTGCTCCCTCGCTCGACATCCCGCTCAGGCCTCAGGACGTAAGCGACGTCTTCACCTTCCAGTACGACATTCAGACCCCGGCCCAGCTGCAGGACGCGCTCGCCCGACCGCTGGCACCCCTTCCCCACCGCGCACCCCCTCCCCCGCCTCTTGCTGGACCATACACCATCCGTGACGTCCAAGGAGCCCCGCGCGACCGCCAGCAGGGGCACCAAGCAACGCCGCACCCGAGGTTGGCGAACATTAGCAACATCAACAGGCAACAAGGCATGGCTCAGACAGGCGGCCGCCGTCTCCCGCGAAGCGACGATGCACCGAGGACTGGGAGATCTGTGCGCGAGAATAGTGCAGACACGCGACGCGAGACTGAGAACCCTCCTTCGCGTATGACACTGGAAGCGCCGCGTCCTCGCGACGGTGGGTGGGAGCGGATCCTGGCAGAATGCCGTGCAGCTGAACCGCAGGCGGCCTCGATATGGTCTCGGTCACCGTCGCACTCAACCCCGGCACCGGACGCGAACGCGAACGCGAACGCGAACGTGAACGCGAACGCGAACGTGAACACGAACACGAACGCGACGGGTGGAGGATCAAGACATGCGGCGAACACTCGACACATGTACCAGCCACTCATGCCGACGCCGCGCGTCGGCCTCCCTCCAGTCCACTTTGACGACGCTGACAGTCTGTTCTACGGGTCTGATATGGATTTCGTCCGCCGGCTCCGCGCTGAGCCGGGCGACGTCGCCCTCAGATTCCCCTTGGTGGACGGCATCCCGCCGGAGGAAGTCGTGAGAGACCTCCAAGAGCGCGCGTACAACCTTATCGCCTCTCTTACCAACGAGACGCACTTCTGGATCGTTCCCCCGCGCCCGTCTCCTGTCCCGAACCCTGCCTTCCCCTTCCCGATTGTCTGGTTCGTGCGCGGACTCTCGATCCTGCGCGCAATGGATCTGGTGGACAGACGTGTCTTCTCGGCACCTGCTGTGACGTTCTTCATCTTCCCGCTCACGATTGAGCCGGACCTCGTAACGGTCTTCGGTGGGTTCGTCTCTAACATCGGCCAACAGATCGAGAGGATGATAGGCATGGTCTTCAACGGGCCTGCTGTGCGCGACATCATCGCCCAGCACGTCGACTCGAACCCGGTCTTTGCGGGCATCCCTGGCGACGTCGCGGTGGAATACGTCGTCGACTCCCTGGAGGTTGAGGTCTCCACTCTCGCTAACGGAGCGATCATCGCGAGAACGTCTATCCACTCCCCGGCGGTTGATGATGACGCGTGGAGGCGGCTCAGACACGACATCCTGGAGATTGAGTTCGAGGACGGCTACAACGCGCCCCCGGTCCCGCGTACATACAGGTGCGGCATATGCTCCAGCAACGCTCACCCCACCTCCTCGTGCAGGTTCCCGACCCTTCCTGGGTGGCAGGGACCGATACCGCCCCCTGAGCAGCAAAACGTCGCTCCCCCGCGCATGGGAAGTGAGATGGTGTACCGACCGCGCAGTTACAACAACGACCCGCGAGGCGGTGGCAACCGCGTTCAGAAGGGCAAGGGGAAGGCTCCCCAGTACCCTCCTGGCGGCGGGCCGCACTTCGGCTACCGGGGTGGCCGAGGTGGTGGACCGGGTGCGGCTGGTGGAGGAAGCTTCAGCTATGGTGCGCGTGCTTGACCTACGTCTTTGATATGAAGTTCTTGCTGTGTATACGCTCCTTGCATACCCTGACTGTGGATAGCTGAACCTCCTACCTGTAACACCCCATCATGCTGCTGCTACGACGAACCCTGAACCCCCTGTCATCTTGAATACCCCGACGATACAATTCACTTACATAGGATGAAAAATGAATAAGTCGCATCTTGAATGTCCTGGTGTGCTGCTCTGGCGAAGACAACGAGTGCGACGATGTCATACATCTCCTATCATGACCTCCTTCTTCTCTACTCTAGCGAAAATCTGCAGCGCAAGCTGTGGATCGCACCTGCCTGGCCCAAATACACTGGCTTGAGAGCGCAGGAAAGCCGGGCGGATGGCGGCTGCCTTTTCAGGCGTGACGTACCGCGCAATGCAAACTTCCTGGACCAACCTTTGGGACAGGATGGACGTCTCCCGTGACCCCGGGTATGGGCCTAGATCTGGGGTATAGTCGTACCCTAGATTGAATGTGCGACTGCGAATACTACACGAAATAACATAACACACGCGGAACAAGAAATCGGACCTGGTCATAACAGCCTTTCTGACCCCGGAGAGAGGGTGTGTGGTGCGGCGCAACCTCCCGAGGATGGGATCGGAGCGAACGGACGCACTAGAGCCCCCTGTAACCATGAGAGAAATGGTCGTGAGGAGGCTGACGTTGAAGCGAGGAGGGAGAGGAGTGCAAAGAAGAGACGTACGAGAGGGAGAATTGTAGTGGCCACCCTCAACATGAGAGGCTACGGCGCGAATGTGCGCGCGGCAGGTGGTATGGCGGTTGGTGATAAATGGCTGAGGCTGAACCAGCTTGTAAGAGATCGAAAAATAGCGGTCCTAGCCCTGCAAGAGACGCACCTGACGCAGACAAGAATCGACAACTTGAATGACCTGTTCAAGGCGTCGATGCGGATTCTGGGAAGCCCTGATGCTGAGAACCAGACGGGCGCGCGTGGCGTGGCCTTTGTGATCAACACTAGAATAGTAAGCTCAGAGGAGCTGACCCTAAAGGAGCTAATCCCGGGACGTGCGGCGATACTCACGTTCAAATGGACAGGTGACCGAACCCTACGAGTCCTGAACGTGTACGCCCCGAACCTTCCAGCTGAGAATGGTGTCTTCTGGACCGACCTGAAAGCTGCTCTAATAAGAGACCGTGGCCGACGACCAGAAGTGACGGTGGGTGACTTTAACGTCGTTGAAGAATCCATCGACAGGCTCCCACCGAGAGTAGATTCGGTTGGAGCTGTGGAACCTCTTGGGAGTCTGATGGCATGGCTGAATATGCGTGACGGGTGGAGGATAAACAACCCCAGAGAAAGAGCCTACACGTACCTCCAAACGGCGACGGGGAGCCAGTCCAGGATCGATAGGATATATGCCACCCCGGATATCATGAGACGTGCGGAAGATTGGAACTTCGAAGGCCCGGGCTTCCCGACGGACCATAGAATTGCAAGTGTCTCGCTGGCGAACTACAAAGCGGCGAGGCCGGGAAAAGGGAGGTGGGCACTGCCGGCAACCCTCCTGAACGACGGTGAGTTCGCGAAGACGATGAGAACCCTAGGCCTGAGGCTCCAAGGAGAACTGGAGGAAATGAACGGTAGATCAGACCAAATGAATCCGCAGACTGTGTACGAGACCTTTAAGGCTGATCTGAGGATTGCTGCGAGAAAGAGAGCGAAGGCCCTCATCCCTAAGATAGAGAGAAAGATTGCAGCAGTTGAGCAAGATATCAGCGACCTCTTGAAAGGGGACGTACCGGATAAACACGCGGTGGCGATCCTGCAAGAGAAGCTAACCAAGCTGGAGATCAGACGCTTCGACAGGAAGCGCAGAGCGGTGGCGACCAAGGACTGGCTGCAGGGAGAAACCATGAGCAAATATTGGACGAAACTCAACGCTCCGCAACTCCCAAGTACGATGATCCACGAACTCCGTGAGTCGACGGATGAGGCCGGGATCCGAAGATACACAAGTAAGTCGAAGAAAATGGCAGAAGTCGCAAAAGCGCACTACGATAAGCTTCAAGAGGACCCGGAGAGGCAGGAGATTGACATACCGGCGGCAACGCTACGAGCCCTTGAGCCGCTAGATGCTGGACTGTCGTCGCGGCAGAAGGGGGCCCTAGCAAGGAAGATCACCTCAGATGAGATAAGCTGCGCGATCCAAGAGTCCCCGTTGGGGAAGGCCCCTGGGCTTGACGGGCTCCCGGCTGAGCTATGGAAGACATACCTGAAGTGGGAGGTCAAGGACGCTGGGGCGGAGAGGGAAACCTTCTCACTTACGAAGGCCCTAAGACGGGTGTTCAATGATATTGAGGCGCATGGCGTCGCTCAGAGCACCACCTTCACGCACGGGTGGATCTGCCCGATATACAAGCTAAAGAAAGATCAACGAGAGGTCGTTAACTACAGACCGATAACATTGCTGAACGCTGACTATAAAGTCATGACGAGAGTCATGGCGATGAGACTGGCCGATGTTGCGGGAACGTTAGTGGAGCCGGACCAGGCGGCATTCATCCCTGGGAGACAAATCTTCAGTAACATCAAACTCTCGAGAATGATGATAGACTACGCGGAGGTGGAGGAGTGTAATGGGGCAATTGTGGCCCTGGACCAAGAAAAGGCGTACGATATGATCGACCATGAATACCTATGGGCTGTCCTCCGTAAGCTCAACTTCCCAGAAAATTTCATACGCACGGTGAAAAGCCTCTATGAGCACGCAATGAGCTGCGTCTTCGTAAACGGAGAGCAGAGTGAATTCTACAGAATTGTGAGAGGCGTCAGGCAGGGTGACCCAATGTCTTGCCTCTTGTTCATCCTAGCAATTGAACCTTTGGCGTGCGCATTGAGAAAGTCGGACCTGAAAGGACTAGAAGTCAAAGGGGATATTGATAGATTGATAACGACACTGTTCGCGGACGACACAACTGTCTACTTGAGCGAGCACGACAATTTTGGAGACCTTCAGACCATACTCGACCGGTGGTGCGCGGCGGCGAGGGCAAGGTTCAATGTTGACAAGACGGATGTCCTGCCAGTGGGCTCAGAGGTTTTCCGACGCGGGGTTGTGGCAAGAACGTCGACGTCGGTCCTGGGAAGCTCGATCCCATTGAATGTTCGAGTCGTCCCTGACGGGGAGCTGATCAGATCTCTCGGTGCGTGGATTGGGAACAAGTGTGACGAGTCGGAGCCGTGGAACAGAGTCCTCCGAACGCTGGAAAAGAATCTCCTCTTTTGGGCGAGACGGAACCCCACCCTGTACGGGAGAAAGCTCATTGTAGGGATGGAGGTTGGAGGCAGAACCCAATTCCTGGCGAAGGCGCAGTCAATGCCGGAAAAGATTGAGATGCGTATGAGAACAATGGCTGCGGAGTTCATGTGGAACGGGGACAAACACCCGAGAGTGGGCCGTGATACTCTTTATAAGCCGATTGCCAAAGGTGGACTGAACTTACTAGATATAGAAGCGAGAAACGAAGCGATTGAAGTAATGTGGCTGAAGGAGTTCCTCGGAGACCAGAACCTCCGCCCAAGGTGGGCGGTTGTGGCGGAAGCGCTACTGGCGAGGGCAACAGTAGTTGCGTCGAGGAACGTTGAGGATGCAGCGAAAGTCAGCCCCTTTGTGCAGACGTGGAAAGTCAGCCTTCACCACTCAGCGGGCCTCAACGGAGATCTGAAGAGGATGGTCAAGACCGCGAGGAAGTACAACCTTGTAATGAACCCGATTAACCCTGCGGAAAGCTTGAGGGCTGCAATGCCGGTGTGGTACCACATCGGGGAAGTAACGGGGCGGAGTCTTGCTAACACGAAGAGCGCGAAATGCCTCAGGGAGAACCACCGCGTGAGTACCGTTGGCGAATGTGTACGGGTAGCTGAGAGAAGCGTGAGGAACCTGGCGCGGAGAGCTGGGAATGACCACGTACAGAATAGGAGGTGCAGGTGTCGGGGGTGTGCGACGGACCGTGCGAACGGGTGTGACGACCCGCATAGGTGTGCAGCTATGGCGGCGAAGGTGGTGGAAAGAATATCTCCCTTGTGGAACCCGGGAACTGTGCGACTGAGAGATAACCTCTCGCTTACTCCGACAAGACTTAGGCGTAACGAGCAAGCAAGACTGGAGGACCAGAGAATTCTGTTCAACCCGTCGGTCGCGTCGCACGCGCCAATGGTGACGGCGTACAGAATCTTTGGGAGTGGGACCCGAGACCACTCCACGGCCCTCCCAGCTGTTAGGAGTAGTGAGAATGGGCCCTGTGGCCAGGACCTTGAAATCTATACGGACGGGTCTTGCGTTAACAACGGAAGTGCGTCGGCGGTGGCCGCATATGGAATCTGGTTCGGAAGCAATGACGATAGAAACTGTGGCGGGAGAGTCCCAGGCCCGGTCCAGTCAAACCAAGCAGCGGAGATCGCAGCTGTGGAAAGGAGTGCAATGCTGGTGGACCCTGGAACCCCGATGCACATAGTGTCGGACTCGAAATTCACGATTGACGGACTCACGAAGCACCTCCTGAAGTGGGAAGACCGGGTTGGATTGGAGTAAGGTGTGCTGAGGCGTTCAAGAGAGCGGCGGCGAGACTCCGAGCGAGGAGAACGATCACCACTTTCCGCTGGGTCAAAGGGCACGCAGGGATTGAAGGAAATGAAGGAGCGGATGTACTCGCGCGTGAAGCAACGACGGAGAGGGACCTTGAACACGCGGCCCTGGAACCAGATGTGGCGGCTTTCCTCCAGGATGGAGCGAGGATTGCGGCGTTGACTCAAGCCTTGGCGTACAGAGCGATCCGAGATGAGAAGGAGACGGAGGCGAGAAGGACGTCTCTATTAATGATACAGAGAACACAGGCGACCTTGGAGCACGACTTTAAGGTGTGCCCATCGGAGGAAGCCCTATGGAAAGGTCTACGGAAGCCGGACCTTCCTAGAAAGATTAGAGACTTCCCATGGAAAGTTGCGCACGGCGCGCATAGAGTGGGCAAGTATTGGTCACACGTCTCGGGCTACGAGAACCGCGCGCTCTGCGGGGAGTGTGGGTTGGAGGATTCCATGGAGCATATCCTGACGGAATGCAGGGTAACTGGGCAAGACGAGACCTGGGGGAGAGTCAGACTGATGATAGAAAGGTCGGGCGCACGCCTCCCACCTGTAACGATCGGAACTATAGTCGGTGCGAGCCATATCACCCTGAGAGACGGGGACGGGAAACCAATGAAAGGGCCTTCGAGACTGGCGAGGCTCTTGGTGGCGGAAGCGGCGCACCTGGTGTGGAAGTTGAGATGTGAGCGTGTCATTCAATGGGAAGGTGAACGAACGCACTCGGATGGGGAAGTAGAAAACCGCCTGAGGATGGCGATCAGCAGAAGGATGGAGATGGACAGGGCTTTGGTCCGGTCTAGGCTCCCGGGGAGGAAACCAAAGCGGGCGGTAGTCCTCGCAACATGGAGGCCAATCCTGAGAAATAGTGAGGACCTCCCAGATGACTGGATTGATGATTTAGGGGTTTTAGTGGGTATGGGGACCAGAGCCCCTTGATGGGCGTTGGCTAGAGAGACCTCAGTCCCACACTACAACTACTGGTTGTGTGCGTAACGCATTTCCCCTGACGGTGCGTGGATATCTTATCCTGACTACCTGCAAAGCCTGGCTGGGAGACATTAAGCTAAATTATGCGTCTTACCACAGGTTAGCACCACAAAAAAAAAAAAAAGGTGTCGAGGATCGAACGACCGCTGCGGTGTCGCAGCGTCTGGAAAACCGGGCCTGTCACCGCGATAAGCAGCGACACAGATGCGACTGTCCTGATAAGCACGGCCTTCTGCTCACCAAGCCCGATGCTCGTCGGGAGCTCGTCGACGGCTGTCGACGGTCGTAGACTGGGCTGACTATATCTCAGAATCAGGACTCAGGAGAGCATGGACGAGCTAGTATGCAGCCCAGAGCGGCAGCCTCGAGCCAGCGGACAGGGGCTCCACTTTAGTGTGAGAGCGAACTCGGCCCAGACCGCCGTGTGTTCGAAATTGATGGCGAGCTCGTTCGCATCGCCCCTAGGCGCGCGTGCGAGATGAACCACTTCGACGGCTTTTTCGCCCAGTCTCTTGCCACCCGACCCCCACGTCCGCCCCTCCCTCCCTCCCCGCCGGCCGTCGTGTCCCAAGAGGTCGCCGTCCCAGACAGCCCGCTCACTGTCTCTCCTGGTGAGCACGCTGTTGCCCCGTCGCGCACCCGCCGTCTCACGCGCCGCGCCCAGGATCTGCCGTCTGCGCACCCCTGCGCCGGAACATCTACTCACGGCTTCTGGTGAGTCTCTCCGTTCCCCATCGCTCCATTCTGTTCTCGTCCTTCTCGCGGGCGGCGGCTGACCAGCAATGATTCTCCTCCATACATTATAGTTCGGTCTGCGTCGCTTCCTCCGCAGTGCTCCCCCGGTCCCTTTGCTCGCGTCCAGCGACACCTTTTTCCTATACTTATCGTTTTCAACGCCTTCGACCATTCGGCCCAGCGCTCGCAAGGCCTCCCGCAAGCGACGTCACTAAGCAGGTGAGTAATCCCCCGTACGCGGATATCCGCCGTGTCACCGCGCGTCAGCCGCAGAACCTTCCCCTTGGTGCTGATTGTCCCTCCCGCAGACCCCACAGACAACGATCCTCATGAGCACGGTACTAAACCTCCACGCGTACGCCGCCCCCATGGACTACTACACGCGGCACTCGAACAGTGCGGGCGCGCCCCTCCCGCGCATCCCACGTCGGTCGTCATCGTCGCGCTCGATCACTTTGGCCACCCTCTCCGCACCGTCAACGCCCCCCGCCACGACGATCCACCGTATCGTGGCCGCGGAGGCTCCCTTGGCAGGCACCTCCGCAGTGCCCACCGTCCTGGTAGTACAACCCCCGACTCCCCCTCGCGTGGAGCCGCCCGCTCAGGACGAGGCGTCCAGCTCGTCCAGCGGTTCGGAGTCGTACGTCCAGATGCACCCTCGTGCCAAGCGCACCCGCACCCCCAAGATGCAAGCTTTCCGTTCGCCCGCCGACTCGACTCCCATGCCCGCCGTCCTCAGGTCGAGAAGTGCATCCCAGCTTGAGAAGGGTGTGGCGTTCCCTGCCACCCAGTCTTCCACTGAAGACATGTCCGGTAACGAGACTCCCCGTGCGTCGTCTTCGCCTCGCGTCGACCTCCACATCGACCTGGACGACCTCAAGAAGACGCTTCCGCTCGCCGAGTCCTCGGCTTCTGTCGCGCTCACCGCCAACATCCGCGCCGAGGGCACAAGCAATCGCGCATTCTCTGCGCCACAATCGTTAGCCGCCAGCATAGCGCGGAAGAAGTCGGGTGAGCCACTCAAGTCTTCGCTGAAGTCGCGTCGTCCCGTTGTGCGTGGCGACCTCTCGAGCCGGGATCTGCAGGCACGCCGGGGTTGCTGCTCGCGTCCGGGGCGGGCGGGCGCGGCGGCGGGGTGGTTAGGCTATCAGCGGAGTGCGAAGCAGACGCACCAGATGCAAGCTTCACCTTAGGGTGTTTTCTGGAGGGTATAGGCACGGTGGGTGTTCTGGGGGTATAGACGCGGTGGGGAGGGAGGGAGGGAGGGATGGGGACGGCGGCGTGGTGGGACTTGGGCTGGGTGTTCGAGGGCGGGCTTGGTAGTAGCAGACGTGTATGTAGGTAGACGCAAATATATTTTGTTCTCTCGACATACAGCGTGAAGACGTTCGCGAGGATGGGCTCTTGAGCAGAGGGGCAGGGACACAGCGCGCAGTAGCGGCTGGAACTCGACGCCCGCGATCCCAGCAAAACAGACCAGCGAGAGGGTGTGGAAGAGCGTGTTTCATTGACGAACTACGTACAGTACACACACGCTGCAGCGATGTGACGCGTTCTCGAGGACTCTGCGTCGAAACGAGCACGGGCGCCTATTCTACGACTTCGCACGTTCCGAGAAGTGCGCAAGTCTACTCTCGACCACCACCACCGCTGCTGCCTCCGTCTGCCCGCCTCTCACCTGCGCCGCCTGCTCTCGCGTCTGTGCTGTCTCTGCGCGTTATCTGTCAGCTCTGCGAGATCTATGTCAGCACCGGCAGCCTGAATCCGGGATGCATATGCTCACCTTCGACACTCTGGAGCTCGCCAGTCTGCTCGTGCCGGACGACGCGTGTCTAGCAGCGGAGTTCGATGAGAGCGAATTGAAGCTGCTGCAGAGTTTGCCATCAGCCAAGTCCGCCAGTAGCTCGGAGGCGTCAGGGAAAAGGTACGTACTTTGCGACAGCGGTCTCCATCTACAGCGAGTGCGACTCCGCTCCCGGTTGCCAAGATAATGGCAGGAGACGGCGTCCGGGAGACCTGGGACGTCTTCAGTACGCGTACGAGATGTGCACGAAGGTACGTACCACTCGTCATGAGCTGGGCGACAACGACGCGTCGAGTTTCCCCAAGACACGCTCTGCGCTGGACTTGTCGCGTCCCAGACGGCTTCGGAGCGGCGCAGCGTCTTGCCTGCCAGTCAGTCGCGCCGTCTTCTCATGCGTCTTGCACAGAATCTCACGAGATTTGGAGACTCGCTGATCATGACATGGCTATCAGCGTGTGCTGTCCAGCCGGGATGAGACCGAGGTACGTACCGCTTGTCTCTGTCAGAGCAGCTTGGAAGGTGGGTCCGATACAACAGTAGACGAGGACGCGTCCACTGCCTCCCGAGCCGGCCGGTGGGAGTCGTAGGTACGCCTGGCTGCCAGCTTACCGCAGAGGTGACGTCCGAGTCTGGGACGATGGTCGACAGTCAGTCGGCCGTGCATGCGCTGCGAATGAGCGCAGGTACGTACCTCTATTGACAGCCTGCGGCACGTTGCGTAAACCTCGATCGCCGGCACCCAGATATCATCCCGCGAGCTCGACGAGTAGGTGGACGCGAGCGGCGGCGTGACGAGATGCTGGGAGGTGTAAATTCACTGGAACAGTTGAATGGTCAGCCGGCGCTGCGTGCTGACACGAGTAGAGTGGAAGAATTGGTACGTACTCGCAGGATGAACCGCTCGATAGGCTGTTCCCTCAGTAATGCGGCGGCCTTGGATCATCGGACGGCAGGTAGCTGGAAGATGAACACTGACGATGAGCAACGCGTTCGCTCGCTCGCATTGCAAGCAGGTACGTACCTGACGATGGTCCACCTGCTGTGCAGTGTCGTGTCGCTGCCGCACGACATGGGCGGAGATATGACGCGCCGGGTATACACGACGCGGGTGATTAGCACATGCTGACCTCATACTGCACAGGGATATAGAGAGCCACGTACCGTGTCGTCTTAACGCGTGCTGGTACGCGTTCTGGAACGCGGTGTAGAGTCCAGACGAAGCGCTGCGTCCTATCGCACTTGAAGGTCGGAGATGCCTGTGTCAGCGCGGTCTGTATGGCCGAACGACGCAGGACACGTACCGTAGTTCGAGCTCGTCGAGGACGCTTGAGTTGCACCAGATGTACCGTATGTAGTCTTCGAGCAATGCAGAGCGTGTCGACACGCTACAGTACGTGTGTGATGGCTGGGTACCGATCGAGCGGCGCAGCGCAATAGCGGTAGCGCAGAGTCGAGCTGAGAGGGAGAGGATGGGGGCGAGATGAGAGTGGGAAGACGGAAACGTGGTGGTACGCCCAGGGCAATGTTCTGGCGGGAAGAGCAAACAAGACACGCCGCGGAACTATGCGTGCTTGTCCCAGATCGAGAAATTCGGACGTCTCGCGGTATGGCGTAATAAGTAATATGAATGCTTCTCGGGTGGCTAACGGCCATCCTAGTTGGGGTTGTTGCGTGCACCTCGGCCGTTACGATCGTTGACATGGGAAACACCGTATCGGGCAAGCTGTGGTTATGCGATCGGTGACCCGTGTCTCCCGTCAGTCGAGCAACTCCGAGTCTAGAGAAACAGATAGATACATGCCGGCGGGCCCCATGTGCTGGGCTGCTGCGTCCCACATCAGTAAATCGCCGTCCCGAGCACTGTACCTGTGCAAGCATGTTGTAGCGTGTGTAACACATTTCGTGTGAAGCATTGATGAGCACGCTGATGTAGAAAATTGACAGACAATTGTTCGGGTCCAGGAGTCTTGCGAAGGTACGCGTCGCGACGCGTGGGACACGATCACGAGACCGTGATCAGAAGGTTGCCTGGAAGCAGGCTCGCAGGAAGCGAGCACGCTGTAGACGTAGACTTGTGGATATCACTGGCATATCTCCGGGACCGGGAGTGCTGCGTAATTACTGGCATGGACCATGGCACCATGCTCCTTGGTGTCCTTAATTTATGTGATTGCAAGCTGGGACTGCAGAACTGTACGTGTGTCCAGTGTCTAGGTGAGCAAAGGCAATGACCCAGAGCCTGTCAACTCCATCTTCGGTACCTTGCGTCGCGCACAGCGCGTGCACATTCAGCAAGTCGCATATTTCTTTGCATGAACTTTGGGCGAACATTCCTGGGCCGAATATAGTTGCCGAGGCACGCACGCACTCACATTGAGTCCCGGTGAGGGAGCGAGGTCTTGCAATCATCAGGGGACTGGCAGGGGAAGAATATCAATAGGACATGCGTGCGCGACTTGGGACAGCACATTGTCAACTCGTACACGAGGTCCATGTACTAGTACATTCTAGCTTAGTAGCCTCACCAAAGACCACACATGCACGGCCTCTCTGCAGCTCGCGAGCTGACCGCCCGATCTTCGCCTCCGAGGTCACGGCGAAGCTGCGTGTGAACGCATGCTTTCAACCAGACCTGGTACGCTCGTAAGGCCGTAACGGCGCTGGAGGGAGTCTCGGAGTCAATGAAATAAAGGTGCACTGGCCAGGAACTGGCCTACATAGCGTCCAATTGGGCTGGCAGTACTTACAAGGACAGTCCGAGAGACTAGAGCGGTCGTACATGATGGCCACTCCGAACTTAACAGCTTGAATTTCTAGGCTGATTGCGTCGGACCGCCGGGCTTCAGGGCTGCAAACAATCCACGAAGCCGGTGAGAAGCGACAGAAGGGACAATATACTCGACGTCACACGCACCAGATCGGTCCGACATTCGGGTGTCTTGAAGCCCGGATCATGAGAACATCTCATTCGCACACCGCTTGTGAGCGAGCCTGCCAAGGTCGAAGAGCGCGCCATCGGCTCGCTGCAGCTATCCTGTATCTTTCACGCTTGGTCAGAATGCGGAGTAGATAGACCCAACTATGAGGAACATACCAATGCGACACTCTCAGCTCCTCGTTCACGCCAATTGCAACGGTCGACGGCAACCGGGAACTCGACGGCCGAGGCGGAGTTCGCTTCTGAGACTTGCCTTGAGTCTAGCCATTGACGTTCAGTTTCACGCGGACGTCGAGACTCGAGCTACACCGCGATAAGTCAATACTATCCCGGACGGAGATGAAAGGGGACATGTTGTCTAGTAGATACCTTCGCTACTGGCCAATCAGACACAGCTCAAGACGCGAAGAACGCGGCGGGGGACACGAACCCGTATCGAGCTTGCGAAGCAAAGCCTGATATCGAGATCCACGTTTGCCTGTCCTTTGCTGGCCTTACCACAACGCGTCGACCTTGCATCTCCCACAACCGCTACTACAGGTACAACGTGTGAGCCAGCATCTGGTGTCGCATCTCGCAACCTCCGTACATATCTGCGAGTTGAAGACGTCGCCGCGTATCTAGACACAGTCACGGTCAGCGATCGACTTGTCCAGACGTTCATGCTGCGAACTCGACTGGACACACGCACCGTTCTCCCGGACCATGGACGCCGCTTGACCATCGAACTCTTGCTATCCGGCTCTCCTATACAATGGCGGAGATCGGGACGTCTCTACGAGCCGCGCCCGGAAGAGAGGACGCAGTCAACGCAGTCCGTGCGTGTGTATCAACATATATTGCTTCTGCCTACGGTTTACAGCACAAGCTACGACCTCTCGTCAGAATGGAGTCCCTAGTGCAGCCAGGATGCGCGCACGCTCACCCAAGTGCATACAATGCCAGATGCCCGTCCATACGTGCCGTGGAGATGTCACCGTGACGCGGACGTCTGGGAGCTGGTGGCAGGCGATCGCGAGAAGCGTCTTGTCCCGGGAGGACGCAAGACACCGCTCAGGCCCTTGATTCGAAGCTTCCGGAGCACATCTCGCTTCCTACCCTCGCATCCCTGAAGAGATGTCTTCCCACTGCATGCGACGGCGGCTCAAGTGCGCGAGGACATTCGTCGTAGTGCGTCCGAGCCCTCGGCGATCTTGTACTTCGAAGGTACAGAACTCGATCTGTAGTAGTATATGTAGTGCTTTACCAATGAGATCAGAGCTTGCACCTACCCACGCCGGAGCAAGAGTGCGTACCGTTCAACAACACACGCCGTCTTGACCGTAGCAGCACCGATGAACGAGGGACGCTTCCCTGCGGTGCACGAGCCGGGCTTCTCTCCTCGGATCCGGCATTTCTCGATGCCTCGCCCTGCATTCCGAGCAACAGCGCGGTGCCACTGGGCGTTGCCTCGGTCCCAGCAATCAGTTTCGGTCGCGAGACGGTAAGACGCAGGGACCTCAGCGTGTCGTGCGATACCGTTAGGCACTCAGTGCAGTGTATTCACCCGCCATTCGTCTCCTGAGGCACAAACGCACGAGTGAGTACGGCGGAGACTTGCGACTGCGCGGAGAACTCACCCATCCGCACGCAGCAGACCTGGGTCCCGCGAAGTTGATACCTGCGCCGCCAGCCGCGCTTGTACTGTACCTGACCCTTGCTGTACGAAGGAGGCGAGCGAGCTGGCAGACGTCGTCTCGGCGAAGAGTGCACCGCCTGCGTCGGAAGCCGGTGTGCTTGCATCGCGAGAAGTCTTGTAGGTTGTGCCGGGTGTGTACGAACCGCGCCAAGGAACAAGACACCGCTGAGACAGGCGAGACGTCCCTCGATTCGGAGCTTCCGAGCACATCTTGCTCCTACTACGGGACCAGAACGTTGCCGACTACACAGCTGTCTTCCCACTGCATGCAACGGCAACGAGGACATTCGCCGTAGCGCATCCTCGGCCGTCTTGTATCCCGGAGATACAGAACTAGACCTGTAGTAAGTAATGCTTCACCAATGTCAGAGATTGCAGCAACCCACGCCAGAGCGAGAGTACATACCTTTCGAGACATGCCACAGCAGCATCGATGAACGAGCAATGCTTCCCTGCGGCGCACGAGCCGGACTTCGCTCCTCGGATCCGACATGTCTCGCCCTGCAATCAGAGCAGCAACACGGTCACTGGTGGGCAGTGCCTCGGGCATGCGATCTCGATTTCGAGACTCGGACTCCAGGTGACGCGGTCGCATCCTCGTCTGCAGCGTGTCTTCATTTCATATGTCGAAGGCTCGAATCAATCAACCATCCGGTCGTCGCCTAACGGTAAACCGCACGAGATCGAACGGTCAAGACATGCGCGAGCGTGCAGAGGACTTACTGTCCGGATGCAGCGACTCTGGGATCCACAGAGTCGCCATCACCTGCTCGTCATGACGTCCATTCAACCAGCCTGGGTGCTGTCGAACATACAGACGTCGCTACGGAGACGTACGCAGATCAGCAACCTTGTGCATTGCGTAGACCTCCGCCTGTGTGCCCTCGGTGTCCTGTCTACTTCGTACACTAAGTAAGCAATGCAATGCATCAGAAGGCAAGCGACACGAACGAATGTGACGGAGACATACCGTCGAGACTTCGAGTCCTACCAGGCGACGAGCGACGGCGGTGCCAGAGTCCGAACTTGATCCAGATATCTCTGCCGGCCTCTCGATACCTCGACAAGCGAACGACATGTTCGCTGCCTGCAGCCGGCCCGAGTCTCTGCTCTGGATGCATCAATGTCGCGACCGTGCGTGCTCCGCCGCCGCGGGTGCTTCAAGTCTCTCCTCCGCAGCCTCGAGCCACTCTAGACATCGCTGCAGAGACGCGGCCGTGCCTGCAATTCTGCGAGTCGGTGCGTCTGGAATCTGGATCTGTTCCCGGCGGAGGCAAGTTGTCAGCACCCGTACATACGAGCCAAAACGCCGTTGACGTACCTGGAGAAACTTGGCGACTTGCTGCCGCTGTCAGCGCGAGCGACGAGGCTGGACGTCACGTCGCTTCCACCCACGAGCCACCATGCATTCGCTCTCGATTGCCTGTGAACCGGTGACCGCCGTCCGTGCATCCGGTGTCCGGGGCTCTGTGATATGGAGTCTTGATCCTGGACGTCCATCCGCCCGCAGACTGCCTCCTCTCGGAGTCGCTCGTCTACGACTACGACGCAACTGCAACATACTGCAGTCTTGCAGCCTAGCGGCGCACGGGTCAGAAGGTAGCGGACGCAGGATATGAGCGTGCACTCACGGCGCAGTCGGGATTACGCCGGGCCACACGAGCTCGAACCCGGACCGTGCGTCATGGATGGAACGAGCGAACAACGAGCGAGGGGCGCGTGCACGATGCAGCGTTCGATGCGTGGTCCCGAGTCCCAGCAGCCGGCGGAGGCGTCGTGGTGTTCGGTACGGGCGTGCATTCTACCGCGAGGCTCGAGCAAACATGAGAGGCCCGAGTCGTCTTCATGTCCATCCCGTCCCTGTCCAGACGCACCGCGGGCAGCCCATCTATGACTGGGCCAAGCCAACGAACCCGACCATGCATCCTGAAAGAACTCCGTGAGCGTGAGTGTCACGCCGCGAACGCAGAACTGCCGAAGAGACAGAACAGACATACCTGGGGTTCTCGTTCTTCCGAGTCCCGCCGCCGTCGTCGTGACGTTCGGACCGCCGACGAGGCCGTCCATCTGGTGTTTGCACCTGGAAACCCGAGTCTCCGAGAACGCACGCTGCGCGCGATTCAAGCCGTCGTTCGGGTCCGGCGAGATCGAGCTTGGTTTGAGCCCGAGGGTTGGAACTTGGGTGTGCGCACTCCACGTACCTCGAGCATACTTACGTTCCGAGGGCGGGCCGTTGGAAGTCCGAGTCCCGCGAAGCACATGGTCAGGTATGTGGACAAGTGTTGGACTGCATACTACGACATGAAAGTGTAGATACTGACGCGTACAGATCGCAGCGCGCCGTGATCAGCATCAGCTGGGACGACGCTTGGCATGAGAAGGGAGTACTCACGCGTCGCGAGTCCGAACTGGAGACCCGACACGGAGAAGTGCGAATGTGCCCCGAACGGGTGCGTGCCTGCGCAGGACCGAACAGGGAGAGCGGTGGCCTGTGCGCAGGCACCGCGCGTGGTGTGTTTGTCCTGCGCCAGGCGGGTATTAGTACCAGCGCGGACGCGGGGTCGTTCTCCATTCCCCTCCTTCCCTCCTCCCCTCCTCCTCACCTCCTCACCTGCTCTCTGCCCACTCTGCATCCCACCGCCTCGGTGTTCTCGACCGTCCGCGCTGCCACTGTCGACTGCCACGTCGTCCGCTGCAACCTCGTCGTCGTCGGCCGCGCCGTCAACCGTGTCTGTACGGACTGGACGTCTACGCACCATCCCCAGGTCAGTGCGACGTCCTCTGCGGACCGCGAACGTATGAGCTCACCGTGTCCCCGTTCCTCTTGACAGAAACTGGCGGCGGTGATTTCTCTGGCTCGCGTGCTGGAGGCGTCGGATGGGTCGTATGCAGGGGAGCCGGGCAGGTAGGGGCCGGTGACTGGTACGTAGACCTGCCTTTCGGCTGTGCACCGGGACTCGGGCGCCAGGACGCGGCGAACGGGTGTGCTGAGTGTGCTAGATGTTTGTGTAGTTGTCAATACATACTGTGTGGACGGAGCAGTTAGCACGCGGCTGCGGTATGGATAGTACGCACAGACTCACCTGTATGGCGGACTCGGATCAAGACGTTCGATTTAGTTGTTCGTTCAGCTAGAGCACGGCCTGCGCGATATTCAGGGTGATATGCCGGGGAGGGTGTGAGTATGCGAGCTGGACGGGCAATCGCGTACTGAAACGCGGCGCGCGGTCGTTCAAGCAGGGGACAAGACGCGCTATAGCAGACGCGTCGAGACTGTGTAGGATGCAAGTCAGTGAGCAGTCGGTGCACCATGATTGTACATACAGACCTCGTATATGCATCTGTTCGTCCAGTACTTATGTCATGGCGGCGATAGGGAGACAAGCGAAGACTTGCGGCGGCGTACTGCAGTGTAGCGCAGTGGACGGACGTGAGTTGCGACAAGGGCGACGGTGCGAGAGGGAGTCTGCAGGGCGTGCGAGAGCGAGACGCAGGACGGACGCTGCGCAGAGCAAGAGGGCAGAGGAGACGCCTCTAGGAGAGACGGCGGGCAGAGACGGAGCGAGAGCCAGCAGGCGCAGAGAGAGGGATGCAGTCTGGCGGCCGCCAACACCTGCAGTGCTCGTCGCATGCGTGAACGAGCTCCCGCGTCGCGTCTCTCCTCGCGCCCTATCGCGACCTCATCGTCGGCAACGATGCTCGCAGATGGGAAGAGGTGTGGTCACGCGGGGGTGGACACGTTGACCCGCGACGCGACTCTGGAGTCTTGAGTGAGGAACGTGTTCTGGCGGGTCGCGTCAGACCGCGGCGTGTCGCTCGTTCGACGTTCGACGTTCAGAGCGCAGAGAAGGAGGATGAGATTCCCTGACGTCACTGGGTTACGTCACCGCTGGACTGTGCTTGGGGTGGGCCAATCGCCGCAACGAAGGCGTCGAGGATCGAACGACCGCTGCGGTGTCGCAGCGTCTGGAAAACCGGGCCTGTCACCGCGATAAGCAGCGACACAGATGCGACTGTCCTGATAAGCACGGCCTTCTGCTCACCAAGCCCGATGCTCGTCGGGAGCTCGTCGACGGTCGCAGACTGAGGCTGGCTGTTTCTCAGAATCAGCAGGACTCAGGAGAACATGGACGAGCTAGTATGCAGCCCAGAGCGGCAGCCTCGAGCCAGCGGACAGGGGGCTCCACTTTAGTGTGAGAGCGAACTCGGCCCAGACCGCCGTGTGTTCGAAATTGATGGCGAGCTCGTTCGCATCGCCCCTAGGCGCGCGTGCGAGATGAACCACTTCGACGGCTTTTTCGCCCAGTCTCTTGCCACCCGACCCCCACGTCCGCCCCCTCCCTCCCTCCCCGCCGGCCGTCGTGTCCCAAGAGGTCGCCGTCCCAGACAGCCCGCTCACTGTCTCTCCTGGTGAGCACGCTGCTGCCCTCGTCGCGCACCCGCCGTCTCACGCGCCGCGCCCAGGATCTGCCGTCTGCGCACCCCTGCGCCGGAACACTACTGACGGCTTCTGGTGAGTCTCTCCGTTCCCCATCGCTCCATTCTGTTCTCGTCCTTCTCGCGGCGGCGGCTGACCAGCAATGATTCTCCTCCATACATTATAGTTCGGTCTGCGTCGCTTCCTCCGCAGTGCTCCCCCGGTCCCTTTGCTCGCGTCCAGCGACACCTTTTTCCTATACTTATCGTTTTCAACGCCTTCGACCATTCGGCCCAGCGCTCGCAAGGTCTCCCCGCAAGCGACGTCACTAAGCAGGTGAGTAATCCCCCTGTGCGGTGGTCGCACCACAGGGATATTCGCATCTCCGACGCGCGAAAGGTCTGGGTATATGCGCCCCGTGGTTACCCTTTGTCTCTTTGCACGGCGCATATGGACGAAAGGTATCCTGTCGGCTGCAATCACCGAAAAGGTGTCAGCCTCGGTCGTCGGAAATGTCGAGATCCCTGCTGTGTCACCCGCGCGTCAGCCGCAGAACCTTCCCTTGGTGCTGATTGTCCCTCCCCAGACCCCACAGACAACGATCCTCATGAACACGGTACTAAACCTCCACGCGTACGCCGCCCCCATGGACTACTACACGCGGCACTCGAACAGTGCGGGCGCGCCCCTCCCGCGCATCCCACGTCGGTCGTCATCGTCGCGCTCGATCACTTTGGCCACCCTCTCCGCACCGTCAACGCCCCCCGCCACGACGATCCACCGTATCGTGGCCGCGGAGGCTCCCTTGGCAGGCACCTCCGCAGTGCCCACCGTCTTGGTAGTACAACCCCCGACTCCCCCTCGCGTGGAGCCGCCCGCTCAGGACGAGGCGTCCAGCTCGTCCAGCGGTTCGGAGTCGTACGTCCAGATGCACCCTCGCACGCCGCACCCCAAGATGCAAGCTTTCCGTTCGCCCGCCGACTCGACTCCCACGCCCGCCGTCCTCAGGTCGAGAAGTGCATCCCAGCTTGAGAAGGGTGTGGCGTTCCCTGCCAGCCAGTCTTCCACTGAAGACATGTCCGGTAACGAGACTCCCCGTGCGTCGTCTTCGCCTCGCGTCGACCTCCACATCGACCTGGACGACCTCAAGAAGACGCTTCCGCTCGCCGAGTCCTCGGCTTCTGTCGCGCTCACCGCCAACATCCGCGCCGAGGGCACAAGCAATCGCGCATTCTCTGCGCCACAATCGTTAGCCGCCAGCATAGCGCGGAAGAAGTCGGGTGAGCCACTCAAGTCTTCGCTGAAGTCGCGTCGTCCCGTTGTGCGTGGCGACCTCTCGATCGTCACCGGCGAGGCCCTAGCGTCGACGAAGAGCGAACCAAGCACGCCCATGGCGAAGTCCGTTCACTTCGACGCCCGCCTCGAGCACGTGAAGCTGTTCCTAGCCGAGCAGAAGCCCCTTGCGATCTCGCGCCAAGGGTCGCCCACCGACACGAGCGGTACGGAGAGCGACTTCCCCAGCGCGATCTACGGGCCCAGGCAAGGAGAGGAAGACAAGGTGCTCACGATGCAGCTCACGAACAAGCCTGCTGTGGCGAATGCGGATGCCGACCTCGCGCTCGAGGACCTGACGTTGTCAGAGGACGGCGCGTCCCTCAACGGTCGTGTACGCGTTCGGAACCTCGCATTCCAGAAGTGGGTGCGGTCCGCTTCACGGTGGACTCGTGGCAGACGACGAGCGAGGTCACGCGAAGTACCTGACTCGTTCCTGGTGGCGTTTTCGACCGATTCTCGTTTACATCCGTCTGGGACATGCTTGCGCGTATCGAGGAGAAGACATGTTCTTCGCACTCGGTTCAACGTCATTGGCCGCGAGATCTGGGACAACAACAACGGCGAGAACTACAAGGTGACTTCGCCAAGGTCGCGCGTCCCGCCCTATGCCCACGTCCACTCCGAGGGTGGCCTTGCGTCGCTCAAGAGCAAGCTCGAGAACGTCGCGAAGGGCCAGGAGACCGTCGGCGGGTTCATGGCCCAGAGCAAGCGCAAGGGGAGCCCGTTCACCCTCGAGGCGTCAACGTCGTTGTCTGCGCGGTATGACTTCGCTGCGTCGTGGAAGAGCCCGTGGACGCGCTCGCCACCCTCATCGGTAACCCCGACGAAGAGCAGCCACTCTCGCAACGTCACGTATCCGAACGCTCTCTCGTACTTTCCGAAGCGCGGGGCAAGCAAGCCGTATTCGACGACTCGCCGCCGGCAGGTCGCCGCGAAGCCCTGACTCGCGGGTCGCCGCGCATCATGGACCACTGGGACAACAGCCCGGTCGAGCGGTCGGCGTTCCGCGCCAACGAGGATCTCGACGACACTCCTGTACCGATCATGAGCCGCCGGAGGACGAAGAGGGGGTTGCTGCTCGCGTCCGGGGCGGGCGGGCGCGGCGGCTGCGGGGTGGTTAGGCCATCAGCGGAGTGCGAAGCAGATGCACCAGATGCAAGCTTCACCTTAGGGTGTTTCTGGAGGGTATAGGCACGGTGGGGCTCTGGAGTATAGGGAGGGAGGGAGGGATGGGGGCGGCGCGGCGGCGGCGATGAGGTGGAAGAGGAGTGGCGACAGCACGGTAAGTCTTGTGTCGGTGTAGGTAGACGTGTATGTAGACAGAAATATATTTCGTTGCCTCTGACATACAGCGTGAAGACGTTTGCGAGGGTGCTCGAAAGGTTTCTTGAGGCAGGAGGAGAGGACACAGCGCGCAGTAGCGGCTGGAACTCGACGCCCGCGATCCCAGCGAACAGACCAGCGAGAGGGTGTGGAAGAGCGTGTTTCATTGACGAACTACGTACAGTACACACACGCTGCAGCGATGTAACGCGTTCTCGAGGACTCTGCGTCGAAACGAGCACGGGCGCCTATTCTACGACTTCGCACGTTCCGAGAAGTGCGCAAGTCTACTCTCGACCACCACCACCGCTGCTGCCTCCGTCTGCCCGCCTCCCACCTGCGCCGCCTGCTCTCGCGTCTGTGCTGTCTCTGCGCGTTATCTGTCAGCTCTGCGAGATCTATGTCAGCACCGGCAGCCTGAATCCGGGATGCATATGCTCACCTTCGACACTCTGGAGCTCGCCGGTCCACGCCGGAAGACGCGTGTCTAGCAGCGGACGTCGATGAGAGCGACTTGAAGCTGCTGCAGAGTTTGCCATCAGCCAAGTCCGCCAGTAGCTCGGAGGCGTCAGGGAAAAGGTACGTACTTTGCGACAGCGGTCTCCATCTACAGCGAGTGCGACTCCGCTCCCGGTTGCCAAGATAATGGCAGGAGACGGCGTCCGGGAGACCTGGACGTCTTCAGTACGCGTACGAGATGTGCACGAAGGTACGTACCACTCGTCGTGAGCTGGGCGACAACGACGCGTCGAGTTTCCCCAGACGCGCTCTGCGCTGGACTTGTCGCGTCCCAGACGGCTTCGGAGCGGCGCAGCGTCTTGCCTACCAGTCGCCGTCTTCTCATGCGTCTTGCACAGAATCTCACGAGATGGAGACACGCTGATCATGACATGGCTATCAGCGTGTGCTGTCCAGCCGGGATGAGACCGAGGTACGTACCCTTGTCTCCGTCAGAGCAGCTTGGAGGTGGGTCCGAGGCGACCAGACTGTACCAGACGAGGACGCGTCCACTGTCTCCCGAGCCGGCCGGTGGCAGTCGTAGGTACGCCTGGCTGCGAGCTTACCGCAGAGGTGACGTCTGGGACGATGGTCGACAATCAGTCGGCCGTGCATGGGCTGCGAAAGACCGGTACGTACCTCTATTGACAGCCGTGGCACGCTGTGTAGACCTCGGCCGCAGGGTGAGTAAACGCGTCGAAGGACTGAACCTCCGGCGTCCAGATATCGTCCCGCGAGCTCGACGAGCAGGACGACGCTGGGAGGTAGAAACTAAGTGGAATGACCGTACAGTATGGTCAGCCGGCGCTGCACGCTACCACCGTAGACGGGAGAGAAAGGTACGTACTAGCAGGAAGAACGCTCGGGAGGTTGTCCGCTCAGCAATGCGGCGGCCTCGGATGGGCGGGGAGCTGGAAGATGAACATCGGCGATGAGCAACGCGTTCGCTCACTCGCATTGCAAGCAGGTACGTACCGAGGATGGTCCACCTTCTGTGCAGTGTCGCGTCGCTGCCGCACGACATGGGCGGAGATATGACGCGCCGGGTCTACACGACGCGGGTGATTAGCACAATGCTGACCTCATACTGCACAGGGATATAGAGAGCCACGTACCGTGTCGTCTTAACGCGTGCTGGTACGCGTTCTGGAACGCGGTGTAGAGTCCAGACGAAGCGCTGCGTCCTATCGCACTTGAAGGTCGGAGATGCCTGTGTCAGCGCGGTCTGTATGGCCGAACGACGCAGGACACGTACCGTATGTTCGAGCTCGTCGAGGACGCTTGAGTTGCACCAGATGTACCGTATGTAGTCTTCGAGCAATGCAGAGCGTGTCGACACGCTACAGTATGTGTGATGGCTGGGTACCGATTGAGCGGCGCAGCGCAATAGCGGTAGCGCAGAGTCGAGCTGAGAGGGAGAGGATGGGGGCGAGATGAGAGTGGGAAGACGGAAACGTGGTGGTACGCCCAGGGCAATGTTCTGGCGGGAAGAGCAAACAAGACACGCCGCGGAACTATGCGTGCTTGTCCCAGATCGAGAAATTCGGACGTCTCGCGGTATGGCGTAATAAGTAATATGAATGCTTCTTGGGTGGCTAACGGCCATCCTAGTTGGGGTTGTTGCGTGCACCTCGGCCGTTACGATCGTTGACATGGGAAACACCGTATCGGGCAAGCTGTGGTTATGCGATCGGTGACCCGTGTCTCCCGTCAGTCGAGCAACTTCGAGTCTAGAGAAACAGATAGATACTTGCCGGCGGCCCATGTGCTGGGCTGCTGCGTCCCACATCAGTAAATCGCCGTCCCGAGCACTGTACCTGTGCAAGCATGTTATAGCGTGTGTAACCACATTTCGTGTGAAGCATTGATGAGCACGCTGATGTAGAAAATTGACAGACAATTGTTCGGGTCCAGGAGTCTTGCGAAGGTACGCGTCGCGACGCGTGGGACACGATCACGAGACCGTGATCAGAAGGTTGCCTGGAAGCAGGCTCGAGACAGGAAGCGAGCACGCTGTAGACGTAGACTTGTGGATATCACTGGCATATCTCCGGGAGCTGCTGCGTAATTACTGGCATGGACCATGGCACCATGCTCCTTGGTGTCCTTAATCTATGTGATTGCAAGCTGGGACTGCAGAAGTGTATGGTCTAGGTGAGCAAGGCAATGACCCAGAGCCTGTCAACTCCATCTTCGGTACCTTGCATCGCGCACAGCGCGTGCTTCATTCAGCAAGTCGCATATTTCTTTGCACGAACTCCGGGAACATTCCTTGGTCGAATATAGTTGCCGAGGCACGCACGCACTCACATTGAGTCCCGGTGAGGGAGCGAGGTCTTGCAATCATCAGGGACTGGCAGGGGAAGAATATCAATAGGACATGAGTGCGCGACTTGGGACAGCACATTGTCAACTCGTACACGAGGTCCATGTACTAGTACATTCTAGCTTAGTAGCCTCACCAAAGACCACACATGCACGGCCTCTCTGCAGCTGGGAAGCTTTGCAGCTCGCGAGCTGACCGCCCGATCTTCGCCTCCGAGGTCACGGCGAAGCTGCGTGTGAACGCATGCTTTCAACCAGACCTGGTACGCTCGTAAGGCCGTAACGGCGCTGGAGGGAGTCTCGGAGTCAATAAATAAAGGTGCACTGGCCAGGAAATGGCCTACATAGCGTCCAATTGGGCTGGCAGTACTTACAAGGACAGTCCGAGAGACTAGAGCAGTCGTACATGATGGCCACTCCGAACTTAACAGCTTGAATTTCCTAGGCTGATTGCGTCGGACCGCCAGGTTGCAAACAATCCACGAAGCCGGTGAGAAGCGACAGAAGGGACAATATACTCGACGTCACACGCACCAGATCGGTCCGACATTCGGGTGTCTTGAAGCCCGGGATCATGAGAACATCTCATTCGCACACCGCTTGTGAGCGAGCCTGCCAAGGTCGAAGAGCGCGCCATCGGCTCGCTGCAGCTATCCTGTATCTTTCACGCTTGGTCAGAATGCGGAGTAGATAGACCCAACTATGAGGAACATACCAATGCGACACTCTCAGCTCCTCGTTCACGCCAATTGCAACGGTCGACGGCAACCGGGAACTCGACGGCCGAGGCGGAGTTCGCTTCTGAGACTTGCCTTGAGTCTAGCCATTGACGTTCAGTTTCACGCGGACGTCGAGACTCGAGCTACACCGCGATAAGTCAATATCCCGGACGGAGATGAAAGGGGACATGTTGTCTAGTAGATACCTTCGCTACTGGCCAATCAGACACAGCCAAGACGCGAACGCGGCGGGGGACACGAACCCGTATCGAGCTTGCGAAGCAACTTGAAGCCGTCATTGAGATCCACCTTTGCCCGCCTTCCGAACTGGCCTGCCGCGAAGGCCCCGCTTCTACCGTGCGTCTCACACGACCGCTACAAGTACTTGTTACGCGTGAGCCAGCATCTGGTGTCACATCTCGCAACCTTAGTATCTGCATGTTGAAGACGCGCCGCGTATCTAGACACAGTCACGGTCAGCGATCGACTTGTCCAGACGTTCATGCTGCGAACTCGACTGGACACACGCACCGTTCTCCCGGACCATGGACGCCGCTTGACCATCGAACTCTTGCTATCCGGCTCTCCTATACAATGGCGGAGATCGGGACGTCTCTACGAGCCGCGCCCGGAAGAGAGGACGCAGTCAACGCAGTCCGTGCGTGTGTATCAACATATATTGCTTCTGCCTACGGTTTACAGCACAAGCTACGACGCTCTCGTCAGAATGGAGTCCCTAGCGCAGCCAGGATGCGCGCACGCTCACCCAAGTGCATACCATGCCAGATGCCCGTCCATACGTGCCGTGGAGATGTCACCGTGACGCAGACGTCTGGGAGCTGGTGGCAGGCGATCGCGAGAAGCGTCTTGTCCCGGGAGGACGCAAGACACCGCTCAGGCCCTTGATTCGAATCTTCCGGAGCACATCTCGCTTCCTACCCTCGCATCCCTGAGAGATGTCTTCCCACTGCATGCGACGGCGCTCAAGTGCGCGAGGACATTCGTCGTAGTGCGTCCGAGCCCTCGGCGATCTTGTACTTCGAAGATACAAACTCGATCTGTAGTATTATATGTAGTGCTTTACCAATGAGATCAGAGCTTGCACCACCCACGCCGAGCAAGAGTGCGTACCGTTCAACACACACGCCGTCTTGACCGTAGCAGCACCGATGAACGAGGGACGCTTCCCTGCGGTGCACGAGCCGGGCTTCTCTCTCGGATCCGGCATTTCTCGATGCCTCGCCCTGCATTCCGAGCAACAGCGCGGTGCCACTGGGCGTTGCCTCGGTCCCAGCAATCAGTTTCGGTCGCGAGACGGTAAGACGCAGGGACCTCAGCGTGTCGTGCGATACCGTAGGCTCAACGCAGTGTACACCCGCCATTCGTCTCCTGAGGCGCAAACGCACGAGTGAGTACGGCGGAGACTTGCCGACTGCGCGGAGAACTCACCCATCCGCACGCAGCAGACCTGGGTCCCGCGAAGTTGATACCATGCGCCGCCAGCCGCGCTTGTACTGTACCTGACCCTTGCTGTACGAAGGAGGCGAGCGAGCTGGCAGACGTCGTCTCGGCGAAGATGTGCACCGCCTGCGTCGTGAAGCCGGTGTGCTTGCATCGCGAGAAGCGTCTTGTGTTGTCCGGGTGTGTACGAACCGCGCCAAGGAACAAGACACCGCTGAGACAGGCGAGACGTCCCTCGATTCGGAGCTTCCGAGCGCATCTTGCTGCCTACTACGGGACCAGAACGTTGCCGACTACACAGCTGTCTTCCCACTGCATGCAACGGCAACGAGGACATTCGCCGTAGCGCATCCTCGGCCGTCTTGTATCCCGGAGATACAGAACTAGACCTGTAGTAAGTACTGCTTCACCAATGTCAGAGATTGCAGCAACCCACGCCAGAGCGAGAGTACATACCTTTCGAGACATGCCACAGCAGCATCGATGACCGAGCTTCGGCACACGAGCCGGACTTCGCTCCTCGGATCCGACATTGTTGTCGATGTCTCGCCCTGCAATCAGAGCAGCAATACGGTCACTGGAGGGCAGTGCCTCGGGCATGCGATCTCGATTTTCGAGACTCGGACTCCGTGACGCAGTCGCATCCTCGTCTGCAGCGTGTCTTCCATTTCTCGAAGGCTCAATCAACCATCCGGTCGTCGCCTAACGGTAAACCGCACGAGATCGAACGGTCAAGACATGCGCGAGCGTGCGAAGGACTTACTGTCCGGATGCAGCGACTCTGGGATCCACAGAGTCGCCATCACCTGCTCGTCGTGACGTCCATTCAAACGGCCCAGGTGCTGTCGGACCTTCAGACGTCGCTACGGAGAAGTACGCAAATAGCAACCTTGTGCGTGCGTAGACCTCCGCCTGTGTGCCCTCGGTGTCCTGTCTACTTCGTCGCACTAAGCATGCAATGCAATGCATCAGAAGGCGAGCGACATGAACGAATGCGGCGGAGACGTACCGTCGAGACCAGAGTCCAAACTTGAGTATCTCTGCCGGCCTCCGATACCTCGACAAGCGAACGACATGTTCGCTGCCTGCAGCCGGCCCGAGTCTCTGCTCTGGATGCATCAATGTCGCGACCGTGCGTGCTCCGCCGCCGCGGGTGCTTCAAGTCTCTCCTCCGCAGCCTCGAGCTCTAGACATCGCTGCAGAGACGCGGCCGTGACTGACAATTCTGCGAGTCGGTGCGTATGGAATCTGGATCTGTTCCCGGCGGAGGCAAGTTGTCAGCACCCGTACATACGAGCCAAAACGCCGTTGACGTACCTGGAGAAACTTGGCGACTTGCTGCCGCTGTCAGCGCGAGCGACGAGGCTGGACGTCACGTCGCTTCCACCCACGAGCGCATTCGCTCTCGATTGCCTGTGAACCGGTGACCGCCGTCCGTGCATCCGGTGTCCGGGGCTCTGTGATATGGAGTCTTGATCCTGGACGTCCATCCGCCCGCAGACTGCCTCCTCTCGGAGTCGCTCGTCTACGACTACGACGCACTGCAACATACTGCAGTCTTGCAGCCTAGCGGCGCACGGGTCAGAAGGTAGCGGACGCAGGATATGAGCGTGCACTCACGGCGCAGTCGGGATTACACCGAGCCTCAAGCCCGGACCGTGCGTCACGGATGGATGAACGAGCGAACAACGAGCGAGGGGCGCGTGCACGATGCAGCGTTCGATGCGTGGTCCCGAGTCCCAGCAGCCGGCGGAGGCGTCGTGGTGTTCGGTACGGGCGTGCATTCTACCGCGAGGCTCGAGCAAACATGAGAGGCCCGAGTCGTCTTCATTCCATCCCGTCCCTGTCCAGACGCACCGCGGGCAGCCCATCTATGACTGGGCCAAGCCAACGAACCCGACCATGCATCCTGAAAGAACTCCGTGAGCGTGAGTGTCACGCCGCGAACGCAGAACTGCCGAAGAGACAGAACAGACATACCTGGGGTTCTCGTTCTTCCGAGTCCCGCCGCCGTCGTCGTGACGTTCGGACCGCCGACGAGGCCGTCCATCTGGTGTTTGCACCTGGAAACCCGAGTCTCCGAGAACGCACGCTGCGCGCGATTCAAGCCGTCGTTCGGGTCCGGCGAGATCGAGCTTGGTTTGAGCCCGAGGGTTGGAACTTGGGTGTGCGCACTCCACGTACCTCGAGCATACTTACGTTCCGAGGGCGGCCGTTGGCTGTCCGAGTCCCGCGAAGCACATGGTCAGGTATGTGGACAAGTGTTGGACTGCATACTACGACATGAAAGTGTAATACTGCGTACAGATCGCAGCGCGCCGTGATCAGCATCAGCTGGACGACGCTTGGCATGAGAAGGAGTACTCACGCGTCGCGAGTCCGAACTGGAGACCCGACACGGAGAAGTGCGAATGTGCCCCGAACGGGTGCGTGCCTGCGCAGGACCGAACAGGGAGAGCGGTGGCCTGTGCGCAGGCACCGCGCGTGGTGTGTTTGTCCTGCGCCAGGCGGGTATTAGTACCAGCGCGGACGCGGGGTCGTTCTCCATTCCCCTCCTTCCCTCCTCCCCTCCTCCTCACCTCCTCACCTGCTCTCTGCCCACTCTGCATCCCACCGCCTCGGTGTTCTCGACCGTCCGCGCTGCCACTGTCGACTGCCACGTCGTCCGCTGCAACCTCGTCGTCGTCGGCCGCGCCGTCAACCGTGTCTGTACGGACTGGACGTCATCCCCAGGTCAGTGCGACGTCCTCTGCGGACCGAGAACGTATGAGCTCACCGTGCCCGTCCCCGTTCCTCTTGACAGAACTGGCGGCGGCGATTCCTTCAGCTGGCGTGTGATGGAGGCGTCGGATGGGTCGTATGCAGGGGAGCCGGGCAGGTAGGGGCCGGTGACTGGTACGTAGACCTGCCTTTCGGCTGTGCACCGGGACTCGGGGCGCCAGGACGCGGCGAACGGGGTGACTGGGTATGCTAGATGTATTTGTGGTAGTTGTCAATACATACTGTGTGGACGGAGCAGTTAGCAGCATGTGGCTGCGGTATGGATAGTACGCAAAGACTCACCTGTATGGCGGACGGTCGGATGAACGTTCGATTAGTTGTTCGTTCAGCTAGAGCACGGCCTGCGCGATATCAGGGTGATATGCCGGGGGGGTGTGTGCGCGAGCTGGACGGGCAATCGGTACTGAAACGCGGCGCGCGTGGGACAAGACGCGCTATAGCAGACGCGTCGAGACTGTGAGGATGCAAGTCAGTGAGCAGTCGGTGCACTCATGGATTGTACATACAGACCTCGTATATGCATCTGTTCGTCCAGTACTTATGGCATGGACGGGCGATAGGAGACCCAAGCGAAGACTTGCGGCGGCGTACTGCAGTGTAGCGCAGTGGACGGACGTGAGTTGCGACAAGGGCGACGGTGCGAGAGGGAGTCTGCAGGGCGTGCGAGAGCGAGACGCAGGACGGACGCTGCGCAGTGCGAGATGCAAGAGGGCAGGGAGACGCCTCTAGGAGACGCGGCAGGCAGAGACGAGCGAGAGCCAGCAGGCGCAGAGAGAGAGGATGCAGTCTGGCGGCCGCCGACACCTGCAGTGCTCGTCGCATGCGTGAACGAGTCCCGCGTCGCGTCTCTCCTCGCGCCCTATCGCGACCTCATCGTCGGCAACGATGCTCGCAGATGGGAAGAGGTGTGGTCACGCGGGGGTGGACACGTTGACCCCGCGACGCGACTCTGGAGTCTTGAGTGAGGAACGTGTTCTGGCGGGTCGCGTCAGACCGCGCGTGTCGTTCAGAGTCGCAGAGAAGGAGGATGAGATTCCCTGACGTCACTGGGTTACGTCACCGCTGGACTGTACTTGGTGGGCCAATCGCCGCAACGAAGGCGTCGAGGATCGAACGACCGCTGCGGTGTCGCAGCGTCTGGAAAACCGGACCTGTCACCGCGATAAGCAGCGACACAGATGCGACTGTCCTGATAAGCACGGCCTTCTGCGCACCAAGCCCGATGCTCGTCGGGAGCCGTCGACGGCTGACTGTCTCAGACTGCGAGGACTGACTCACTCAGACTCAGGAGACTCAGTGGACGGACGCGGCCCAGAGCGGCAGCCTCGAGCCAGGACAGGGGCTCCACTTTAGTGTGCGTCGGCCCAGACCGAAATTGATGGCGAGCTCGTTCGCATCGCCCCTAGGCGCGCGTGCGAGATGAACCACTTCGACGGCTTTTTCGCCCAGTCTCTTGCCACCCGACCCCACGTCCGCCCCTCCTCCCTCCCCGCCGGCCGTCGTGTCCCAAGAGGTCGCCGTCCCAGACAGCCCGCTCACTGTCTCTCCTGGTGAGCACGCTCATTGCCCCGTCGCGCCCCGCCGTCTCACGCGCCGCGCCCAGGATCTGCCGTCTGCGCACCCCTGCGCCGGAACACTACTGACGGCTTCTGGTGAGTCTCTCCGTTCCCCATCGCTCCATTCTGTTCTCGTCCTTCTCGCGAGCGGCGGCTGACCAGCAATGATTCTCCTCCATACATTATAGTTCGGTCTGCGTCGCTTCCTCCGCAGTGCTCCCCGGTCCCTTTGCTCGCGTCCAGCGACACCTTTTTCCTATACTTATCGTTTTCAACGCCTTCGACCATTCGGCCCAGCGCTCGCAAGGTCTCCCCGCAAGCGACGTCACTAAGCAGGTGAGTAATCCCCTGTGCGCTGTGGTGGTCGCACCACAGGGATATTCGCATCTCCGACGCGCGAAAGGTCTGGGTATATGCGCCCCGTGGTTACCCTTTGTCTCTTTGCACGGCGCATATGGACGAAAGGTATCCTGTCGGCTGCAATCACCGAAAAGGTGTCAGCCTCGGTCGTCGGAAATGTCGAGATCCCTGCTGTGTCACCCGCGCGTCAGCCGCAGAACCTTCCCTTGGTGCTGATTGTCCTCCCCCAGACCCCACAGACAACGATCCTCATGAACACGGTACTAAACCTCCACGCGTACGCCGCCCCCATGGACTACTACACGCGGCACTCGAACAGTGCGGGCGCGCCCCTCCCGCGCATCCCACGTCGGTCGTCATCGTCGCGCTCGATCACTTTGGCCACCCTCTCCGCACCGTCAACGCCCCCCGCCACGACGATCCACCGTATCGTGGCCGCGGAGGCTCCCTTGGCAGGCACCTCCGCAGTGCCCACCGTCTTGGTAGTACAACCCCCGACTCCCCCTCGCGTGGAGCCGCCCGCTCAGGACGAGGCGTCCAGCTCGTCCAGCGGTTCGGAGTCGTACGTCCAGATGCACCCTCGCGCAAGCGCACCCGCACCCCCAAGATGCAAGCTTTCCGTTCGCCCGCCGACTCGACTCCCACGCCCGCCGTCCTCAGGTCGAGAAGTGCATCCCAGCTTGAGAAGGGTGTGGCGTTCCCTGCCACCCAGTCTTCACTGAAGACATGTCCGGTAACGAGACTCCCCGTGCGTCGTCTTCGCCTCGCGTCGACCTCCACATCGACCTGGACGACCTCAAGAAGACGCTTCCGCTCGCCGAGTCCTCGGCTTCTGTCGCGCTCACCGCCAACATCCGCGCGAGGGCACAAGCAATCGCGCATTCTCTGCGCCACAATCGTTAGCCGCCAGCATCGCGCGGAAGAAGTCGGGTGAGCCACTCAAGTCTTCGCTGAAGTCGCGTCGTCCCGTTGTGCGTGGCGACCTCTCGATCGTCACCGGCGAGGCCCTGGCGACGAAGAGCGAACCAAGCACGCCCATGGCGAAGTCCGTCACTTCGACGCCCGCCTCGAGCACGTGAAGCTGTTCCTAGCCGAGCAGAAGCCCCTTGCGATCTCGCGCCAAGGGTCGCCCACCGACACGAGCGGTACGGAGAGCGACTTCCCCAGCGCGATCTACGGGCCCAGGCAAGGAGAGGAGACAAGGTGCTCACGATGCAGCTGACGAACAAGCCTGCTGTGGCGAATGCGGATGCCGACCTCGCGCTCGAGGACCTGACGTTGCGCCAACGAGGATCTCGACGACACTCCTGTACCGATCATGAGCCGCCGGAGGACGAAGAGGGGTTGCTGCTCGCGTCCGGGGCGGGCGGGCGGCGGCTGGCGGGGTGGTTAGGCCATCAGCGGAGTGCGAAGCAGATGCACCAGATGCAAGCTTCACCTTAGGGTGTTCTCTGGAGGGTATAGGCACGGTGGGGCTGGCGGTGGTGCACGGTGGGTGTTCTGGAGGATGGGTGGGAGGGAGGGATGGGACGGCGGCGGCGAGGAGGTGGAGAGAGAGGGTCGACAGCACGGTGAGTCTTGTGTCGGTTGTAGGTAGACGTGTATGTAGACAGAAATATATTTCGTTGCCTCTGACATACAGCGTGAAGACGTTTGCGAGGGTGCTCGAAGGTTTCTTGAGGCAGGAGGAGAGGACACAGCGCGCAGTAGCGGCTGGAACTCGACGCCCGCGATCCCAGGAACAGACCAGCGAGAGGGTGTGGAAGAGCGTTTTCATTGACGAACTACGTACAGTACCACACGCTGCAGCGATGTAACGCGTTCTCGAGGACTCTGCGTCGAAACGAGCACGGGCGCCTATTCTACGACTTCGCACGTTCCGAGAAGTGCGCAAGTCTACTCTCGACCACCACCACCGCTGCTGCCTCCGTCTGCCCGCCTCCCACCTGCGCCGCCTGCTCTCGCGTCTGCGCTGTCTCTGCGCGTTATCTGTCAGCTCTGCGAGATCTATGTCAGCACCGGCAGCCTGAATCCTGCCCACCTTCGACACTCTGGAGCTCGCCAGTCGCTCCACGCCGGAAGACGCGTTCTAGCAGCGGAGTTGGATGAGAGCGACTTGAAGCTGCTGCAGAGTTTGCCATCAGCCAAGTCCGCCAGTAGTCGGAGGCGTCAGGGAAAGGTACGTACTTTGCGACAGCGGTCTCCATCTACAGCAAGTGCGACTCCGCTCCCGGTTGCCAAGATAATGGCAGGAGACGGCGTCCGGGAGACCTGGGACGTCTTCAGTAGCGCGTATGAGATGTGCACGAAGGTACGTACCACTCGTCGTGAGCTGGGCGACAACGACGCGTCGAGTTTCCCCCAGACCGCTCTGCGCTGGACTTGTCGCGTCCCAGACGGCTTCGGAGCGGCGCAGCGTCTTGCCTACTCAGTCGCCGTCTTCTCATGCGTCTTGCCACAATCTCACGAGGTATGGAGACACGCTGATCATGACATGGCTATCAGCCTGTGCAGTCCAGCCGGGATGAGACCGAGGTACGTACCGCTTGTCTCCGTCAGAGCAGCTTGAAGGTGGGTCCGAACGAAGACTGTACCAGTAGACGAGGACGCGTCCACTGTCTCCCGAGCCGGCGGTGGCAGTCGTAGGTACGCCTGGCTGCGAGCTTACCGCAGAGGTGACGTCTGGGACGATGGTCGACAGTCAGTCGGCCGTGCATGGGCTGCGAAAGAGACCGGTACGTACCTCTATTGACAGCCCGTGGCACGCTGTGTAGACCTCGGCCGCAGGGTGAGTAAACGCGTCGAAGGACTGAACCTCCGGCGTCCAGATATCGTCCGCGAGCTCGACGAGCAGGACGACGCTGGGAGTAGAAACTAAGTGGAATGACCGTACAGTATGGTCAGCCGGCGCTGCACGCTACCACGCGTAGACGGGAGAGAAAGGTACGTACTAGCAGGAAGAACGCTCGGGAGGTTGTCCGCTCAGCAATGCGGCGGCCTCGGATGGGCGGGGAGCTGGAAGATGAACATCGGCGATGAGCAACGCGTTCGCTCACTCGCATTGCAAGCAGGTACGTACCTGAGGGGTCCACCTTGTGCAGTGTCGGTCGCTGCCGCACGACATGGGCGGAGATATGACGCGCCGGGTCTACACGACGCGGGTGATTAGCACAATGCTGACCTCATGCTGCACAGGGATATAGAGAGCCACGTACCGTGTCGTCTTAACGCGTGCTGGTACGCGTTCTGGAACGCGGTGTAGAGTCCAGACGAAGCGCTGCGTCCTATCGCACTTGAAGGTCGGAGATGCCTGTGTCAGCGCGGTCTGTATGTCCGAACGACGCAGGACACGTACCGTATGTTCGAGCTCGTCGAGGACGCTTGAGTTGTACCGTATGTAGTCTTCGAGCAATGCAGAGCGTGTCGACACGCTACAGTATGTGTGTGATGGCTGGGTACCGATTGAGCGGCGCAGCGCAATAGCGGTAGCGCAGAGTCGAGCTGAGAGGGAGAGGATGGGGGCGAGATGAGAGTGGGAAGACGGAAACGTGGTGGTACGCCCAGGGCAATGTTCTGGCGGGAAGAGCAAACAAGACACGCGCGCGGAACTATGCGTGCTTGTCCCAGATCGAGAAATTCGGACGTCTCGCGGTATGGCGTAATAAGTAATATGAATGCTTCTTGCTAACGGCCATCCTAGTTGGGGTTGTTGCGTGCACCTCGGCCGTTACGATCGTTGACATGGGAAACACCGTATCGGGCAAGCTGTGGTTATGCGATCGGTGACCCGTGTCTCCTTCCTCCGCCGTTCACTCCGCTCGTCTGTGTGGCTGCGTGCCTCGTCAGTCGAGCAACTTCGAGTCTAGAGAAACAGATAGATACTTGCCGGCGGCCCCATGTGCTGGGCTGCTGCGTCCCACATCAGTAAATCGCCGTCCCGAGCACTGTACCTGTGCAAGCATGTTATAGCGTGTGTAACCACATTTCGTGTGAAGCATTGATGAGCACGCTGATGTAGAAAATTGACAGACAATTGTTCGGGTCCAGGAGTCTTGCGAAGGTACGCGTCGCGACGCGTGGGACACGATCACGAGACCGTGATCAGAAGGTTGCCTGGAAGCAGGCTCGAGACAGGAAGCGAGCACGCTGTAGACGTAGACTTGTGGATATCACTGGCATATCTCCGGGACCGGGAGTGCTGCGTAATTACTGGCATGGACCATGGCACCATGCTCCTTGGTGTCCTTAATTTATGTGATTGCAAGCTGGGACTGCAGAACTGTACGTGTGTCCAGTGTCTAGGTGAGCAAAGGCAATGACCCAGAGCCTGTCAACTCCATCTTCGGTACCTTGCATCGCGCACAGCGCGTGCTTCATTCAGCAAGTCGCATATTTCTTTGCACGAACTCTGGGCGAACATTCCTGGTCGAATATAGTTGCCGAGGCACGCACGCACTCACATACTTGAGTCCCGGTGAGGGAGCGAGGTCTTGCAATCATCAGGGGACTGGCAGGGGAAGAATATCAATAGGACATGAGTGCGCGACTTGGGACAGCACATTGTCAACTCGTACACGAGGTCCATGTACTAGTACATTCTAGCTTAGTAGCCTCACCAAAGACCACACATGCACGGCCTCTCTGCAGCTGGGAAGCTTTGCAGCTCGCGAGCTGACCGCCCGATCTTCGCCTCCGAGGTCACGGCGAAGCTGCGTGTGAACGCATGCTTTCAACCAGACCTGGTACGCTCGTAAGGCCGTAACGGCGCTGGAGGAGTCTCGGAGTCAACGAAATAAAGGTGCACTGGCCAGAAAATGGCCTACATAGTCCAATTGGGCTGGCAGTACTTACAAGGACAGTCCGAGAGACTAGAGCGGTCGTACATGATGGCCACTCCGAACTCAACCGCTTGAAGTTCCTAGGCTGATTGCGTCGGACCGCCGGGCTTCAGGGCTGCAAAAAATCCACGAAGCCGGTGAGAAGCGGCAAAGGGACGACATACTCGACGTCACACACACCAGATCGGTCCGACATTCGGGTGTCTTGAAGCCCGGGATCATGAGAACATCTCATTCGTCCGCACGCGCTTGTGAGCGAGCCTGCAAGGTCGAAGAGCGCGCCATCGCTCGCTGCAGCTATTCCTGTATCTTTCACGCTTGGTCAGAATCCGGAGCAGACAGACCCAGCTATGAGGAACATACCAATGCACACTCTCCAATGGTCGACGGCAACCGGGAATCGACGGCCGAGGCGGAGTTCGCTTCTGAGACTTGCTTGAGTCTAGCCATTGACGATCAGTTTCACGCGGACGTCGAGACTCGAGCTACACCGCGATAAGTCATATCCGGACGGAGATGAAAGGGGACATGTTGTCTAGTAGACACTGGCCAATCAGACACAGCCAAGACGCCATAAACGCGGTGGGGACACGAACCCGTATCGAGCTTGCGAAGCAACTTGAAGCCCGTCATTGAGATCCACCTTTGCCCGCCCTTCCGAACTGGCCCTGCCGCGAAGGCCCCGCTTCTACCGTGCGTCTCACACGACCGCTACAAGTACTTGTTACGCGTGAGCCAGCATCTGGTGTCACATCTCGCAACCTTAGTATCTGCATGTTGAAGCCGCCGCCGCGTATCTAGACATAGTCACTGTCAGCGATCGACTTGTCCAGACGTTCATGCTGCGAACTCGACTGGACACACGCACCGTTCTCCCGGACCATGGACGCCGCTTGACCATCGCCTCTTGCTATCCGGCTCTCCTATACAAGGCGGAGATCGGGATGTCTCTCCGAGCGCACCCGGCGGAAGAGAGGACGCAGTCAACGCAGTCCGTGCGTGTGTATCAACATATATTGCTTCTGCCTACGGTTTAAGCACAAGCTACGACGCCTCGTCAGAATGGAGTCCCTAGTGCAGCCAGGATGCGCGCACGCTCACCCAAGTGCATACAATGCCAGATGCCCGTCCATACGTGCCGTGGAGATGTCACCGTGACGCAGACGTCTGGGAGCTGGTGGCAGGCGATCGAGAAGCGTCTTGTCCCGGGAGGACGCAAAACACCGCTCAGGCCCTTGATTCGAATCTTCCGGAGCACATCTCGCTTCCTACCCTCGCATCCCTGGAGAGATGTCTTCCCACTGCATGCGACGGCGGCTCAAGTGCGCGAGGACATTCGTCGTAGTGCGTCCGAGCCCTCGGCGATCTTGTACTTCGAAGGTACAGAACTCGATCTGTAGTAAGTATTATAATGTAGTGCTTTACCAATGAGATCAGAGCTTGCACCAACCCACGCCGGAGCAAGAGTGCGTACCGTTCAACAACACACGCCGTCTTGACCGTAGCAGCACCGATGAACGAGGGACGCTTCCCTGCGGTGCACGAGCCGGGCTTCTCTCCTCGGATCCGGCATTTCTCGATGCCTCGCCCTGCATTCCGAGCAACAGCGCGGTGCCACTGGGCGTTGCCTCGGTCCCAGCAATCAGTTTCGGTCGCGAGACGGTAAGACGCAGGGACCTCAGCGTGTCGTGCGATACCTAGGACTCAATGCAGTGTATTCACCCGCCATTCGTCTCCTGAGGCACAAACGCACGAGTGAGTACGGCGGAGACTTGCGCGACTGCGCGGAGAACTCACCCATCCGCACGCAGCAGACCTGGGTCCCGCGAAGTTGATACCATGCGCCGCCAGCCGCGCTTGTACTGTACCTGACCCTTGCTGTACAAGGAGGCGAGCGAGCTGGCAGACGTCGTCTCGGCGAAGATGTGCACCGCCTGCGTCGTGAAGCCGGTGTGCTTGCATCGCGAGAAGCGTCTTGTTCGTTGTCCCGGGTGTGTACGAACCGCGCCAAGGAACAAGACACCGCTGAGACAGGCGAGACGTCCCTCGATTCGGAGCTTCCGAGCGCATCTTGCTGCCTGCTACGGGACCAGAACGTTGCCGACTACACAGCTGTCTTCCCACTGCATGCAACGGCAACGAGGACATTCGCCGTAGCGCATCCTCGGCCGTCTTGTATCCCGGAGATACAGAACTAGACCTGTAGTAAGTAATGCTTCACCAATGTCAGAGATTGCACCAACCCACGCCAGAGCGAGAGTACATACCTTTCGAGACATCCAGAGCAGCATCGATGAACGAGCAATGCTTCCCTGCGGCGCACGAGCCGGACTTCGCTCCTCGGATCCGACATTGTTTTCGATGTCTCGCCCTGCAATCAGAGCAGCAACACGGTCACTGGTGGGCAGTGCCTCGGGCATGCGATCTCGATTTTGAGACCGGACGCATCCTCGTCTGCAGCGTGTCTTTCCATTTCTCGAAGGCTCAATCAACCATCCGGTCGTCGCCTAGCGGTAAACCGCACGAGATCGAACGTCAAGACATGCGCGAGCGTGCGAAGGACTTACTGTCCGGATGCAGCGACTCTGGGATCCACAGAGTCGCCATCACCTGCTCGTCGTGACGTCCATTCAACGGCCAGGTGCTGTCGACATCAGACGTCGCTACGGAGAAGTACGCAGATCAGCAACCTTGTGCATTGCGTAGACCTCCGCCTGTGTGCCCTCGGTGTCCTGTCTACTTCGTCGCACTAAGCATGCAATGCAATGCATCAGAAGGGAGCGACATGAACGATGCGGAGACATACCGTCGAGACTTCGAGTCCTACCAGGCGACGAGCGACGGCGGTGCCAGAGTCCGAACTTGATCCAGATATCTCTGCCGGCCTCCGATACCTCGACAAGCGAACGACATGTTCGCTGCCTGCAGCCGGCCCGAGTCTCTGCTCTGGATGCATCAATGTCGCGACGCGTGCGTGCTCCGCCGCCGCGGGTGCTTCAAGTCTCTCCTCCGCAGCCTCGAGCCACTCTAGACATCGCTGCAGAGACGCGGCCGTGACTGCAATTCTGCGAGTCGGTGCGTATGGAATCTGGATCTGTTCCCGGCGGAGGCAAGTTGTCAGCACCCGTACATACGAGCCAAAACGCCGTTGACGTACCTGGAGAAACTTGGCGACTTGCTGCCGCTGTCAGCGCGAGCGACGAGGCTGGACGTCACGTCGCTTCCACCCACGAGCGCATTCGCTCTCGATTGCCTGTGAACCGGTGACCGCCGTCCGTGCATCCGGTGTCCGGGGCTCTGTGATATGGAGTCTTGATCCTGGACGTCCATCCGCCCGCAGACTGCCTCCTCTCGGAGTCGCTCGTCTACGACTACACGCCACTGCAACATACTGCAGTCTTGCAGCCTAGCGGCGCACGGGTCAGAAGGTAGCGGACGCAGGATATGAGCGTGCACTCACGGCGCAGTCGGGATTACACCGAGCCTCAAGCCCGGACCGTGCGTCACGGATGGATGAACGAGCGAACAACGAGCGAGGGGCGCGTGCACGATGCAGCGTTCGATGCGTGGTCCCGAGTCCCAGCAGCCGGCGGCGGCGTCGTGGTGTTCGGTACGGGCGTGCATTCTACCGCGAGGCTCGAGCAAACATGAGAGGCCCGAGTCGTCTTCATGTCCATCCCGTCCCTGTCCAGACGCACCGCGGGCAGCCCATCTATGACTGGGCCAAGCCAACGAACCCGACCATGCATCCTGAAAGAACTCCGTGAGCGTGAGTGTCACGCCGCGAACGCAGAACTGCCGAAGAGACAGAACAGACATACCTGGGGTTCTCGTTCTTCCGAGTCCCGCCGCCGTCGTCGTGACGTTCGGACCGCCGACGAGGCCGTCCATCTGGTGTTTGCACCTGGAAACCCGAGTCTCCGAGAACGCACGCTGAGCGCGATTCAAGCCGTCGTTCGGGTCCGGCGAGATCGAGCTTGGTTTGAGCCCGAGGGTTGGAACTTGGGTGTGCGCACTCCACGTACCTCGAGCATACTTACGTTCCGAGGGCGGGGCCGTTGGCTGTCCGAGTCCCGCGAAGCACATGGTCAGGTATGTGGACAAGTGCGTTGGACTGCATACTACGACAATGAAAGTGTAGATACTAAGCGTACAGATCGCAGCGCGCCGTGATCAGCATCAGCTGGGACGACGCTTGGCATGAGAAGGGAGTACTCACGCGTCGCGAGTCCGAACTGGAGACCCGACACGGAGAAGTGCGAATGTGCCCCGAACGGGTGCGTGCCTGCGCAGGACCGAACAGGGAGAGCGGTGGCCTGTGCGCAGGCACCGCGCGTGGTGTGTTTGTCCTGCGCCAGGCGGGTATTAGTACCAGCGCGGACGCGGGGTCGTTCTCCATTCCCCTCCTTCCCTCCTCCTCCTCCCTCCTCCTCCTCCTCACCTGCTCTCTGCCCACTCTGCATCCCACCGCCTCGGTGTTCTCGACCGTCCGCGCTGCCACTGTCGACTGCCACGTCGTCCGCTGCAACCTCGTCGTCGTCGGCCGCGCCGTCAACCGTGTCTGTACGGACTGGACGTCTACGCACCATCCCCAGGTCAGTGCGACGTCCTCTGCGGACGAGAACGTATGAGCTCACCGTGCCCGTCCCCGTTCCTCTTGACAGAAACTGGCGGCGGCGATTCTCTGGCTCGCGTGCTGGAGGCGTCGGATGGGTCGTATGCAGGGGAGCCGGGCAGGTAGGCCGGTGACTGGTACGTAGACCTGCCTTTCGGCTGTGCACCGGGACTCGGGGCGCCAGGACGCGGCGAACGGGTGTGCTGACTATGCAGATGTTTGTGGTAGTTGTCAATACATACTGTGTGGACGGAGCAGTTAGCATGTGGCTGCTATGGATAGTACACATAGACTCACCTGTATGGCGGACGGTCGGATGCAACGTTCGATTTAGTTGTTCGTTCAGCTAGAGCACGGCCTGCGCGATATTCAGGGTGATATGCCGGGGAGGGTGTGTGCGCGAGCTGGACGGGCAATCGTACTGAAACGCGGCGCGCGTGGGACAAGACGCGCTATAGCAGACGCGTCGAGACTGTGTAGGCTGCAAGTCAGTGAGCAGTCGGTGCACTCATGGATTGTACATACAGACCTCGTATATGCATCTGTTCGTCCAGTACTTATGGCATGGACGGCGATAGGAGACCCAAGCGAAGACTTGCGGCGGCGTACTGCAGTGTAGCGCAGTGGACGGACGTGAGTTGCGACAAGGGCGACGGTGCGAGAGGGAGTCTGCAGGGCGTGCGAGAGCGAGACGCAGGACGGACGCTGCGCAGTGCGAGATGCAAGAGGGCAGAGGAGACGCCTCTAGGGAGACGGCGGGCAGAGACGGAGCGAGAGCCAGCAGGCGCAGAGAGAGGGATGCAGTCTGACGGCCGCCACACCTGCAGTGCTCGTCGCATGCGTGAACGAGCTCCCGCGTCGCGTCTCTCTCGCGCCCTATCGCGACCTCATCGTCGGCAACGATGCTCGCAGATGGGAAGAGGTGTGGTCACGCGGGGGTGGACACGTTGACCCCGCGACGCGACTCTGGAGTCTTGAGTGAGGAACGTGTTCTGGCGGGTCGTTCAGAGTCGCAGAGAAGGAGGATGAGATTCCCTGACGTCACTGGGGTTACGTCACCGCTGGACTGTGCTGCGTGGCCAATCGCCGCAACGAAGGCGTCGAGGATCGAACGACCGCTGCGGTGTCGCAGCGTCTGGAAAACCGGACCTGTCACCGCGATAAGCAGCGACACAGATGCGACTGTCCTGATAAGCACGGCCTTCTGCGCACCAACCCGATGCTCGTCGGGAGCTCGTCGACGGCTGTCGACGAGCGTAGACTGGGCTGACTATCTCTCAGAATCAGGACTCAGGAGACATGGACGAGCTAGTATGCAGCCCAGAGCGGCAGCCTCGAGCCAGCGGACAGGGGGCTCCACTTTAGTGTGAGAGCGAACTCGGCCCAGACCGCCGTGTGTTCGAAATTGATGGCGAGCTCGTTCGCATCGCCCCTAGGCGCGCGTGCGAGATGAACCACTTCGACGGCTTTTTCGCCCAGTCTCTTGCCACCCGACCCCCACGTCCGCCCCCTCCCTCCCTCCCCGCCGGCCGTCGTGTCCCAAGAGGTCGCCGTCCCAGACAGCCCGCTCACTGTCTCTCCTGGTGAGCACGCTCTTCCCCGTCGCGCACCCGCCGTCTCACGCGCCGCGCCCAGGATCTGCCGTCTGCGCACCCCTGCGCCGGAACACTACTGACGGCTTCTGGTGAGTCTCTCCGTTCCCCATCGCTCCATTCTGTTCTCGTCCTTCTCGCGAGCGGCGGCTGACCAGCAATGATTCTCCTCCATACATTATAGTTCGGTCTGCGTCGCTTCCTCCGCAGTGCTCCCCCGGTCCCTTTGCTCGCGTCCAGCGACACCTTTTTCCTATACTTATCGTTTTCAACGCCTTCGACCATTCGGCCCAGCGCTCGCAAGGTCTCCCCGCAAGCGACGTCACTAAGCAGGTGAGTAATCCCCTGTGCGCTGTGGTGGTCGCACCACAGGGATATTCGCATCTCCGACGCGCGAAAGGTCTGGGTATATGCGCCCCGTGGTTACCCTTTGTCTCTTTGCACGGCGCATATGGACGAAAGGTATCCTGTCGGCTGCAATCACCGAAAAGGTGTCAGCCTCGGTCGTCGGAAATGTCGAGATCCCTGCTGTGTCACCCGCGCGTCAGCCGCAGAACCTTCCCCTTGGTGCTGATTGTCCCTCCCCCAGACCCCACAGACAACGATCCTCATGAACACGGTACTAAACCTCCACGCGTACGCCGCCCCCATGGACTACTACACGCGGCACTCGAACAGTGCGGGCGCGCCCCTCCCGCGCATCCCACGTCGGTCGTCATCGTCGCGCTCGATCACTTTGGCCACCCTCTCCGCACCGTCAACGCCCCCCGCCACGACGATCCACCGTATCGTGGCCGCGGAGGCTCCCTTGGCAGGCACCTCCGCAGTGCCCACCGTCTTGGTAGTACAACCCCCGACTCCCCCTCGCGTGGAGCCGCCCGCTCAGGACGAGGCGTCCAGCTCGTCCAGCGGTTCGGAGTCGTACGTCCAGATGCACCCTCGCGCTAAGCGCACCCGCACCCCCAAGATGCAAGCTTTCCGTTCGCCCGCCGACTCGACTCCCACGCCCGCCGTCCTCAGGTCGAGAAGTGCATCCCAGCTTGAGAAGGGTGTGGCGTTCCCTGCCACCCAGTCTTCCACTGAAGACATGTCCGGTAACGAGACTCCCCGTGCGTCGTCTTCGCCTCGCGTCGACCTCCACATCGACCTGGACGACCTCAAGAAGACGCTTCCGCTCGCCGAGTCCTCGGCTTCTGTCGCGCTCACCGCCAACATCCGCGCCGAGGGCACAAGCAATCGCGCATTCTCTGCGCCACAATCGTTAGCCGCCAGCATCGCGCGGAAGAAGTCGGGTGAGCCACTCAAGTCTTCGCTGAAGTCGCGTCGTCCCGTTGTGCGTGGCGACCTCTCGATCGTCACCGGCGAGGCCCTAGCATCGACGAAGAGCGAACCAAGCACGCCCATGGCGAAGTCCGTTCACTTCGACGCCCGCCTCGAGCACGTGAAGCTGTTCCTAGCCGAGCAGAAGCCCCTTGCGATCTCGCGCCAAGGGTCGCCCACCGACACGAGCGGTACGGAGAGCGACTTCCCCAGCGCGATCTACGGGCCCAGGCAAGGAGAGGAAGATAAGGTGCTCACGATGCAGCTGACGAACAAGCCTGCTGTGGCGAATGCGGATGCCGACCTCGCGCTCGAGGACCTGACGTTGCGCCAACGAGGATCTCGACGACACTCCTGTACCGATCATGAGCCGCCGGAGGACGAAGAGGGGTTGCTGCTCGCGTCCGGGGCGGGCGGGCGCGGTGGCTGCGGGGTGGTTAGGCCATCAGCGGAGTGCGAAGCAGATGCACCAGATGCAAGCTTCACCTTAGGGTGTTCTCTGGAGGGTATAGGCACGGTGGGTGCACGGTGGGTGTTCTGGATGGGCTGTAGGGATGGTGGAGACGGCGAGGAGGGAGGGAGGAGGAGCATGGTCGACGGCACGGTGAGTGTTGTGTCGGTTGTAGGTAGACGTGTATGTAGCAGAAATATATTTCGTTGCCTCTGACATACAGCGTGAAGACGTTTGCGAGGGTGCTCGAAAGCTTCTTGAGGCAGGAGGAGAGGACACAGCGCGCAGTAGCGGCTGGAACTCGACGCCCGCGATCCCAGCGAACAGACCAGCGAGAGGGTGTGGAAGAGCGTGTTTTATTGACGAACTACGTACAGTACACACACGCTGCAGCGATGTAACGCGTTCTCGAGGACTCTGCGTCGAAACGAGCACGGGCGCCTATTCTACGACTTCGCACGTTCCGAGAAGTGCGCAAGTCTACTCTCGACCACCACCACCGCTGCTGCCTCCGTCTGCCCGCCTCCCACCTGCGCCGCCTGCTCTCGCGTCTGTGCTGTCTCTGCGCGTTATCTGTCAGCTCTGCGAGATCTATGTCAGCACCGGCAGCCTGAATCCGGGATGCATATGCTCACCTTCGACACTCTGGAGCTCGCCGGTCCACGCCGGAAGACGCGTGTCTAGCAGCGGACGTCGATGAGAGCGACTTGAAGCTGCTGCAGAGTTTGCCATCAGCCAAGTCCGCCAGTAGCTCGGAGGCTCAGGGAAAAGGTACGTACTTTGCGACAGCGGTCTCCATCTACAGCGAGTGCGACTCCGCTCCCGGTTGCCAAGATAATGGCAGGAGACGGCGTCCGGGAGACCTGGGACGTCTTCAGTACGCGTACGAGATGTGCACGAAGGTACGTACCACTCGTCATGAGCTGGGCGACAACGACGCGTCGAGTTTCCCAAGACACGCTCTGCGCTGGACTTGTCGCGTCCCAGACGGCTTCGGAGCGGCGCAGCGTCTTGCCTACTCGCGCCGTCTTCTCATGCGTCTTGCTCACAATCTCACGAGGTATGGAGACACGCTGATCATGACATGGCTATCAGCCTGTGCAGTCCAGCCGGATGAGACCGAGGTACGTACCGCTTGTCTCTGTCAGAGCAGCTTGGAAGCTGGGTCCGATACAACAGTAGACGAGGACGCGTCCACTGCCTCCCGAGCCGGCCGGTGGAGTCGTAGGTACGCCTGGCTGCCAGCTTACCGCAGAGGTGACGTCGAGTCTGGGACGATGGTCGACAGTCAGTCGGCCGTGCATGGGCTGCGAATGAGCGCAGGTACGTACCTCTATTGACAGCCTGCGGCACGTTGCGTAAACCTCGGTCGCCGGCACCCAGATATCATCCCGCGAGCTCGACGAGTAGGTGGACGCGAGCGGCGGCGTGACGAGATGCTGGGAGGTGTAAATTCACTGGAACAGTTGAATGGTCAGCCGGCGCTGCGTGCTGACACGAGTAGAGTGGAAGAATAGGTACGTACTCGCAGGATGAACCGCTCGATAGGCTGTTTCCTCCGTAATGCGGCGGCCTTGGATCAGTCGGACGAGCAGGTAGCTGGAAGATGAACACTGACGATGAGCAACGCGTTCGCTCGCTCGCATTGCAAGCAGGTACGTACCTGACGATGGTCCACCTGCTGTGCAGTGTCGTGTCGCTGCCGCACGACATGGGCGGAGATATGACGCGCCGGGTCTACACGACGCGGGTGATTAGCACAATGCTGACCTCATGCTGCACAGGGACATCGAGAGCCACGTACCGTGTCGTCTTAACGCGTGCTGGTACGCGTTCTGGAACGCGGTGTAGAGTCCAGACGAAGCGCTGCGTCCTATGCACTTGAAGTCCGGATACGCTGAGATGCCTGTGTCAGCGCGGTCTGTAGCTGAACGACGCAGGACACGTACCGTAGTTCGAGCTCGTCGAGGACGCTGAGTTGCACCAGATGTACCGTATGTAGTCTTCGAGCAATGCAGAGCGCGTCGACACGCTACAGTATGTGTGTGATGGCTGGGTACCGCTTGAGCGGCGCAGCGAGAAAGCGGTAGCAGAGTCGAGCTGAGAGGGAGAGGATGGGGGCGAGATGAGAGTGGGAAGACGGAAACGTGGTGGTACGCCCAGGGCAATGTTCTGGCGGGAAGAGCAAACAAGACACGCCGCGGAACTATGCGTGCTTGTCCCAGATCGAGAAATTCGGACGTCTCGCGTATGGCGTAATAATATGAATGCTTCTCGGGTGGCTAACGGCCATCCTAGTTGGGGTTGTTGCGTGCACCTCGGCCGTTACGTCGTTGACATGGGAAACCCGTATCGGGCAAGCTGTGGTTATGCGATCGGTGACCCGTGTCTCCTTCCTCCGCCGTTCACTCCGCTCGTCTGTGTGGCTGCGTGCCTCGTCAGTCGAGCAACTTCGAGTCTAGAGAAACAGATAGATACTTGCCGGCGGCCCATGTGCTGGGCTGCTGCGTCCCACATCAGTAAATCGCCGTCCCGAGCACTGTACCTGTGCAAGCATGTTATAGCGTGTGTAACCACATTTCGTGTGAAGCATTGATGAGCACGCTGATGTAGAAAATTGACAGACAATTGTTCGGGTCCAGGAGTCTTGCGAAGGTACGCGTCGCGACGCGTGGGACACGATCACGAGACCGTGATCAGAAGGTTGCCTGGAAGCAGGCTCGAGACAGGAAGCGAGCACGCTGTAGAGTAGACTTGTGGAAATCATATCTCCGGGAGTGCTGCGTACTTACTGGCATGGACCATGGCACCATGCTCCTTGGTGTCCTTAATCTATGTGGTTGCAAGCTGGGACTGCAGAAGTGTACGGTCTAGGTGAGCAAGGGCAATGACCCAGAGCCTGTCAACTCCATCTTCGGTACCTTGCATCGCGCACAGCGCGTGCTTCATTCAGCAAGTCGCATATTTCTTTGCATGAACTTCGGGCGAACATTCCTGGGCTGAATATAGTTGCCGAGGCACGCACGCACTCACATTGAGTCCCAGTGAGGGAGCGAGGTCTTGCAATCATCAGGGGACTGGCAGGGGAAGAATATCAAAGGACATGAGTGCGCGACTTGGGACAGCACATTGTCAACTCGTACACGAGGTCCATGTACTAGTAGTACATTCTAGCTTAGTAGCCTCACCAAAGACCACACATGCACGGCCTCTCTGCAGCTGGGAAGCTTTGCAGCTCGCGAGCTGACCACCCGATCTTCGCCTCCGAGGTCACGGCGAAGCTGCGTGTGAACACATGCTTTCAACCGGACCTGGTACGCTCGTAAGGCCGTAACGGCGCTGGAGGAGTCTCGGAGTCAATAAAATAAAGGTGCACTGGCCAGGAAATGGCCTACATAATGTCCAATTGGGCTGGCAGTACTACAAGGACAGTCCGAGAGACTAGAGCGGTCGTACATGATGGCCACTCCGAACTCCACCGCTTGAAGCCTAGGCTGATTGCGTCGGACCGCCGGCTTCAGGGCTGCAAACAATCCACGAAGCCGGTGAGAAGCGGCCAAAGGGACGACATACTCGACGTCACACACACCAGATCGGTCCGACATTCGGGTGTCTTGAAGCCCGGGATCATGAGAACATCTCATTCAAGTCGCACGCCGCTTGTGAGCGAGCCTGCGAAGGTCGAAGAGCGCGCCATCGGCTCGCTGCAGCTAAGTATCCTGTATCTTTCACGCTTGGTCAGAATCCGGAGCAGACAGACCCAGCTATGAGGAACATACCAATGCACACTCTCCAACGGTCGACGGCAACCGGGAACTCGACGGCCGAGGCGAAGTTCGCTTCTGAGACTTGCTTTGAGTCTAGCCATTGACGTTCAGTTTCACGCGGACGTCGAGACTCGAGCTACACCGCGATAAGTCAATATCCCGGACGGAGATGAAAGGGGACATGTTGTCTAGTAGATACCTTCGCTACTGGCCAATCAGACACAGCCAAGACGCCAAGAACGGCGGGGGACACGAACCCGTATCGAGCTTGCGAAGCAACTTGAAAGCCCGTCATTGAGATCCACCTTTGCCCGCCTTTGCTGGCCTGCCACGAAGGCGCTTCTACCTGCATCTCCCACAACCGCTACAGTACTTGTACAACGTGAGCCAGCATCTGGTGTCGCATCTCGCAACCTTAGTATCTGCATGTTGAAGCGTCGCCGTATCTAGACACAGTCACGGTCAGCGATCGACTTGTCCAGACGTTCATGCTGCGAACTCGACTGGACACACGCACCGTTCTCCCGGACCATGGACCCGCTTGACCATCGAACTCTTGCTATCCGGCTCTCCTATACAATGGCGGAGATCGGGACGTCTCTACGAGCCGCGCCCGGAAGAGAGGACGCAGTCAACGCAGTCCGTGCGTGTGTATCAACATATATTGCTTCTGCCTACGGTTTACAGCACAAGCTACGACGCCCTCGTCAGAATGGAGTCTCCTAGCGCAGCCAGGATGCGCGCACGCTCACCCAAGTGCATACCATGCCAATGCCCGTCCATACGTGCCGTGGAGATGTCACCGTGACGCGGACGTCTGGGAGCTGGTGGCAGGCGATCGCGAGAAGCGTCTTGTCCGGGAGTACGAATCGCCAAGGACACACACCGCTCAGGCCCTTGATTCGAAGCTTCCGGAGCACATCTCGCTTCCTACCCTCGCATCCCTGAAGAGATGTCTTCCCACTGCATGCGACGGCGACTCAAGTGCGCGAGGACATTCGTCGTAGTGCGTCCGAGCCCTCGGCGATCTTGTACTCGAAGATACAAACTCGATCTGTAGTGAGTATGTAGTGCTTTACCAATGAGATCAGAGCTTGCACCAACCCACACCAGAGCAAGAGTACGTACCGTTCGAACACACCGTCTCGACCGTAGCAACACCGATGAACGAGGGACGCTTCCCAGCGGCGCACGATCCGGGCTTCTCTTCTCGGATCCGGCATTTCTCGATGCCTCGCCCTGCATTCCGAGCAACAGCGCGGTGGTGCCACTGGGCGTTGCCTCGGTCCCAGCAATCAGTTTCGGTCGCGAGACGGTAGACGCAGGCCTCAGGGCTCAATGCAGTGTACCCACCGCCATTCGTCTCCTGAGGCGCAAACGCACGAGTGAGTACGGCGGAGACTTGCGCGACTGCGCGGAGAACTCACCCATCCGCACGCAGCAGACCTGGGTCCCGCGAAGTTGATACCATGCGCCGCCAGCCGCGCTTGTACTGTACCTGACCCTTGCTGTACGAAGGAGGCGAGCGAGCTGGCAGACGTCGTCTCGGCGAAGATGTGCACCGCCTGCGTCGTGAAGCCGGTGTGCTTGCATCGCGAGAAGCGTCTTGTTCGTTGTCCCGGGTGTGTACGAACCGCGCCAAGGAACAAGACACCGCTGAGACAGGCGAGACGTCCCTCGATTCGGAGCTTCCGAGCGCATCTTGCTGCCTACTACGGGACCAGAACGTTGCCGACTACACAGCTGTCTTCCCACTGCATGCAACGGCAACGAGGACATTCGCCGTAGCGCATCCTCGGCCGTCTTGTATCCCGGAGATACAGAACTAGACCTGTAGTAAGTAATGCTTCACCAATGTCAGAGATTGCAGCAACCCACGCCAGAGCGAGAGTACACCTTTCGAGACATCACAGCAGCATCGATGAAACGAGCAATGCTTCCCTGCGGCGCACGAGCCGGACTTCGCTCCCGGATCCGACATTGTTGTCGATGTCTCGCCCTGCAATCAGAGCAGCAAACGGTCACTGGTGGGCAGTGCCTCGGGCATGCGATCTCGATTTTGAGACCGGACGCATCCTCGTCTGCAGCGTGTCTTTCCATTTCTCGAAGGCTCAATCAACCATCCGGTCGTCGCCTAACGGTAAACCGCACGAGATCGAACGGTCAAGACATGCGCGAGCGTGCAGAGGACTTACTGTCCGGATGCAGCGACGCTGGGATCCACAGAGTCGCCATCACCTGCTCGTCGTGACGTCCATTCAACCGGCCTGGGTGTGTCGAACATACAGACGTCGCTACGGAGAAGTACGCAGATAGGCAACCTTGTGCGTGCGTAGACCTCCGCCTGTGTGCCCTCGGTGTCCTGTCTACTTCGTCGCACTAAGCATGCAATGCAATGCATCAGAAGGCGAGCGACATGAACGAATGCGGCGGAGACGTACCGTCGAGACCAGAGTCCAAACCTTGAGTATCTCTGCCGGCCTCCGATACCTCGACAAGCGAACGACATGTTCGCTGCCTGCAGCCGGCCCGAGTCTCTGCTCTGGATGCATCAATGTCGCGACCGTGCGTGCTCCGCCGCCGCGGGTGCTTCAAGTCTCTCCTCCGCAGCATCGAGCTCTAGACATCGCTGCAGAGACGCGGCCGTGACTGACAATGCTGCGAGTCGGTGCGTATGGAATCTGGATCTGTTCCCGGCGGAGGCAAGTTGTCAGCACCCGTGCATACGAGCCAAAACGCCGTTGACGTACCTGGAGAAACTTGGCGACTTGCTGCCGCTGTCAGCGCGAGCGACGAGGCTGGACGTCACGTCGCTTCCACCCACGAGCCACCATGCATTCGCTCTCGATTGCCTGTGAACCGGTGACCGCCGTCCGTGCATCCGGTGTCCGGGGCTCTGTGATATGGAGTCTTGATCCTGGACGTCCATCCGCCCGCAGACTGCCTCCTCTCGGAGTCGCTCAATCTACCACTACGACGCCACTGCAACATACTGCAGTCTTGCAGCCTAGCGGCGCACGGGTCAGAAGGTAGCGGACGCAGGATATGAGCGTGCACTCACGGCGCAGTCGGGATTACACCGAGCCTCAAGCCCGGACCGTGCGTCACGGATGGATGAACGAGCGAACAACGAGCGAGGGGCGCGTGCACGATGCAGCGTTCGATGCGTGGTCCGAGTCCCAGCAGCCGGCGGAGGCGTCGTGGTGTTCGGTACGGGCGTGCATTCTACCGCGAGGCTCGAGCAAACATGAGAGGCCCGAGTCGTCTTCATTCCATCCCGTCCCTGTCCAGACGCACCGCGGGCAGCCCATCTATCACTGGGCCAAGCCAACGAACCCGACCATGCATCCTGAAAGAACTCCGTGAGCGTGAGTGTCACGCCGCGAACGCAGAACTGCCGAAGAGACAGACATACCTGGGGTTCTCCCGAGCCCCGTCGTCGTCGTGACGTTCGGACCGCCGACGAGGCCGTCCATTGGTATTTGCACCTGGAAACCCGAGTCTCCGAGAACGCACGCTGAGCGCGATTCAAGCCGTCGTTCGGGTCCGGCGAGATCGAGCTTGGTTTGAGCCCGAGGGTTGGAACTTGGGTGTGCGCACTCCACGTACCTCGAGCATACTTACGTTCCGAGGGCGGCCGTTGGCTGTCCGAGTCCCGCAAAGCACATGGTCAGGTATGTGGACAAGTGTGTTGGACTGCATACTACGACAATGAAAGTGTAAATACTAAGCGCATACAGATCGCAGCGCGCCGTGATCAGCATCTGGGACGACGCTTGGCATGAGAAGGAAGTACTCACGCATCGCGAGTCCGAACTGGGCACCGTGACGGAGACAGCGTCAAGACCCGACACGGAGAAGTGCGAATGTGCCCCGAACGGGTGCGTGCCTGCGCAGGACCGAACAGGGAGAGCGGTGGCCTGTGCGCAGGCACCGCGCGTGGTGTGTTTGTCCTGCGCCAGGCGGGTATTAGTACCAGCGCGGACGCGGGGTCGTTCTCCATTCCCCCCTCTCCTCCTCCCCCCTCCTCACCTCCTCACCTCCTCACCTGCTCTCTGCCCACTCTGCATCCCACCGCCTCGGTGTTCTCGACCGTCCGCGCTGCCACTGTCGACTGCCACGTCGTCCGCTGCAACCTCGTCGTCGTCGGCCGCGCCGTCAACCGTGTCTGTACGGACTGGACGTCTACGCACCATCCCCAGGTCAGTGCGACGTCCTCTGCGGACCGCGAACGTATGAGCTCACCGTGCCCGTCCCCGTTCCTCTTGACAGAAACTGGCGGCGGCGATTCCTTCAGCTGGCGTGTGATGGAGGCGTCGGATGGGTCGTATGCAGGGGAGCCGGGCAGGTGGAGGCCGGTGACTGGTACGTAGACCTGCCTTTCGGCTGTGCACCGGGACTCGGGGCGCCAGGACGCGGCCGATGCGGTGTGTTGACTATGCTGATGTATTTGAGTAGTTGTCATACATACTGTGTGGACGGAGCAGTCAGCATGTGGCTGCGTATGGATAGTACACGATAGACACCCCTGTATGGTGGACGGTCGGTGCAAGACGTTTGATTCGTTTGTGTCGTTCAGCTAGAGCACGGACTACGCGATTCAGGGAATATGCCGGGGAGGGCGGTGTGAGTATGCGAGCTGGACGGGCAATCGCGTACCGAAACGCGGCGCGCGGTCGTTCAAGCAGTGGGACAAGACGCGCTATAGCAGACGCGTCGAGACTGTGTAGGATGCAAGTCAGTGAGCAGTCGGTGCACTCATGGATTGTACATACAGACCTCGTATATGCATCTGTTCGTCCAGTACTTATGGCATGGACGGGCGATAGGGAGACCCAAGCGAAGACTTGCGGCGGCGTACTGCAGTGTAGCGCAGTGGACGGACGGAGTTGCGACAAGGGCGACGGCGCGGGCGTGCGAGAGCGAGACGCAGGACGGACGCTGCGCAGTGCGAGATGCAAGAGGGCAGAGGAGACGCCTCTAGGGAGACGGCGGGCAGAGACGGAGCGAGAGCCAGCAGGCGCAGAGAGAGGGATGCAGTCTGACGGCCGCCAACACCTGCAGTGCTCGTCGCATGCGTGAACGAGCTCCCGCGTCGCGTCTCTCTCGCGCCCTATCGCGACCTCATCGTCGGCAACGATGCTCGCAGATGGGAAGAGGTGTGGTCACGCGGGGGTGGACACGTTGACCCCGCGACGCGACTCTGGAGTCTTGAGTGAGGAACGTGTTCTGGCGGGTCGTTCAGAGTCGCAGAGAAGGAGGATGAGATTCCCTGACGTCACTGGGTTACGTCACCGCTGGACTGTCTGGTACTTGGCCAATCGCCGCAACGAAGGCGTCGAGGATCGAACGACCGCTGCGGTGTCGCAGCGTCTGGAAAACCGGACCTGTCACCGCGATAAGCAGCGACACAGATGCGACTGTCCTGATAAGCACGGCCTTCTGCGCACCAACCCGATGCTCGTCGGGAGCTCGTCGACGGCTGTCGACGAGCGTAGACTGGGCTGACTATTCTCAGAATCAGGACTCAGGAGAACATGGACGAGCTAGTATGCAGCCCAGAGCGGCAGCCTCGAGCCAGCGGACAGGGGGCTCCACTTTAGTGTGAGAGCGAACTCGGCCCAGACCGCCGTGTGTTCGAAATTGATGGCGAGCTCGTTCGCATCGCCCCTAGGCGCGCGTGCGAGATGAACCACTTCGACGGCTTTTTCGCCCAGTCTCTTGCCACCCGACCCCCACGTCCGCCCCCTCCCTCCCTCCCCGCCGGCCGTCGTGTCCCAAGAGGTCGCCGTCCCAGACAGCCCGCTCACTGTCTCTCCTGGTGAGCACGCTCATTCCCGTCGCGCACCCGCCGTCTCACGCGCCGCGCCCAGGATCTGCCGTCTGCGCACCCCTGCGCCGGAACACTACTCACGGCTTCTGGTGAGTCTCTCCGTTCCCCATCGCTCCATTCTGTTCTCGTCCTTCTCGCGAGCGGCGGCTGACCAGCAATGATTTCCCTCCATACATTATAGTTCGGTCTGCGTCGCTTCCTCCGCAGTGCTCCCCCGGTCCCTTTGCTCGCGTCCAGCGACACCTTTTTCCTATACTTATCGTTTTCAACGCCTTCGACCATTCGGCCCAGCGCTCGCAAGGTCTCCCCGCAAGCGACGTCACTAAGCAGGTGAGTAATCCCCTGTGCGCTGTGGTGGTCGCACCACAGGGATATTCGCATCTCCGACGCGCGAAAGGTCTGGGTATATGCGCCCCGTGGTTACCCTTTGTCTCTTTGCACGGCGCATATGGACGAAAGGTATCCTGTCGGCTGCAATCACCGAAAAGGTGTCAGCCTCGGTCGTCGGAAATGTCGAGATCCCTGCTGTGTCACCCGCGCGTCAGCCGCAGAACCTTCCCTTGGTGCTGATTGTCCCTCCCCCAGACCCCACAGACAACGATCCTCATGAACACGGTACTAAACCTCCACGCGTACGCCGCCCCCATGGACTACTACACGCGGCACTCGAACAGTGCGGGCGCGCCCCTCCCGCGCATCCCACGTCGGTCGTCATCGTCGCGCTCGATCACTTTGGCCACCCTCTCCGCACCGTCAACGCCCCCCGCCACGACGATCCACCGTATCGTGGCCGCGGAGGCTCCCTTGGCAGGCACCTCCGCAGTGCCCACCGTCTTGGTAGTACAACCCCGACTCCCCCTCGCGTGGAGCCGCCCGCTCAGGACGAGGCGTCCAGCTCGTCCAGCGGTTCGGAGTCGTACGTCCAGATGCACCCTCGTGCCAAGCGCACCCGCACCCCCAAGATGCAAGCTTTCCGTTCGCCCGCCGACTCGACTCCCACGCCCGCCGTCCTCAGGTCGAGAAGTGCATCCCAGCTTGAGAAGGGTGTGGCGTTCCCTGCCACCCAGTCTTCCACTGAAGACACGTCCGGTAACGAGACTCCCCGTGCGTCGTCTTCGCCTCGCGTCGACCTCCACATCGACCTGGACGACCTCAAGAAGACGCTTCCGCTCGCCGAGTCCTCGGCTTCTGTCGCGCTCACCGCCAACATCCGCGCCGAGGGCACAAGCAATCGCGCATTCTCTGCGCCACAATCGTTAGCCGCCAGCATAGCGCGGAAGAAGTCGGGTGAGCCACTCAAGTCTTCGCTGAAGTCGCGTCGTCCCGTTGTGCGTGGCGACCTCTCGATCGTCACCGGCGAGGCCCTAGCGTCGACGAAGAGCGAACCAAGCACGCCCATGGCGAAGTCCGTTCACTTCGACGCCCGCCTCGAGCACGTGAAGCTGTTCCTAGCCGAGCAGAAGCCCCTTGCGATCTCGCGCCAAGGGTCGCCCACCGACACGAGCGGTACGGAGAGCGACTTCCCCAGCGCGATCTACGGGCCCAGGCAAGGAGAGGAAGACAGGTGCTCACGATGCAGCTCACGAACAAGCCTGCTGTGGCGAATGCGGATGCCGACCTCGCGCTCGAGGACCTGACGTTGTCAGAGGACGGCGCGTCCCTCAACGGTCGTGTACGCGTTCGGAACCTCGCATTCCAGAAGTGGGTGGCGGTCCGCTTCACGGTGGACTCGTGGCAACGACGAGCGAGGTCACCGCGAAGTACCTCGACTCGGTTCCTGGTGGTGTTTTCGACCGATTCTCGTTTACCATCCGTCTCGGCGACATGCTTGCGCGTATCGAGGAGAAGACATTGTTCTTCGCACTCCGGTTCAACGTCATTGGCCGCGAGATCTGGGACAACAACAACGGCGAGAATTACAAGGTGACTTTCGCCAAGGTCGCGCGTCCCGCCCCATGCCCACGTCCACCTCCGAGGGTGGCCTCGCGTCGCTCAAGAGCAAGCTCGAGAACGTCGCGAAGGGCCAGGAGACCGTCGGCGGGTTCATGGCCCAGAGCAAGCGCAAGGGGAGCCCGTTCACCCTCGAGGCGTCAACGTCATTGTCTGCGCGGTATGACTTCGCTGCGTCGTGGAAGAGCCCGTGGACGCGCTCGCCACCCTCATCGGTAACCCCGACGAAGAGCAGCCACTCTCGCAACGTCACGTATCCGAACGCTCTCTCGTACTTTCCGAAGCGCGGGGCAAGCAAGCCGCATTCGACGACTCGCCGCCGGCAGGTCGCCGCGAAGCCCTGACTCGCGGGTCGCCGCGCATCATGGACCACTGGGACAACAGCCCGGTCGAGCGGTCGGCGTTCCGCGCCAACGAGGATCTCGACGACACTCCTGTACCGATCATGAGCCGCCGGAGGACGAAGAGGGGGTTGCTGCTCGCGTCCGGGGCGGGCGGGCGCGGCGGCTGCGGGGTGGTTAGGCCATCAGCGGAGTGCGAAGCAGATGCACCAGATGCAAGCTTCACCTTAGGGTGTTTCTGGAGGGTATAGGCACGGTGGGTGTTCTGGAGGGTATAGACGGTGGGGAGGGAGGGAGGGAGGGATGGGAACGGCGGCGGCGGCGGCGATGAGGTGGAAGAGGACGGTCGACAGCACGGTAAGTCTTGTGTCGGTTGTAGGTAGACGTGTATGTAGACAGAAATATATTTCGTTGCCTCTGACATACAGCGTGAAGACGTTTGCGAGGGTGCTCGAAAGGTTTCTTGAGGCAGGAGGAGAGGACACAGCGCGCAGTAGCGGCTGGAACTCGACGCCCGCGATCCCAGCGAAACAGACCAGCGAGAGGGTGTGGAAGAGCGTGTTTCATTGACGAACTACGTACAGTACACACACGCTGCAGCGATGTAACGCGTTCTCGAGGACTCTGCGTCGAAACGAGCACGGGCGCCTATTCTACGACTTCGCACGTTCCGAGAAGTGCGCAAGTCTACTCTCGACCACCACCACCGCTGCTGCCTCCGTCTGCCCGCCTCCCACCTGCGCCGCCTGCTCTCGCGTCTGCGCTGTCTCTGCGCGTTATCTGTCAGCTCTGCGAGATCTATGTCAGCACCGGCAGCCTGAATCCGGGATGCATATGCTCACCTTCGACACTCTGGAGCTCGCCGGTCCACGCCGGAAGACGCGTGTCTAGCAGCGGACGTCGATGAGAGCGACTTGAAGCTGCTGCAGAGTTTGCCATCAGCCAAGTCCGCCAGTAGCTCGGAGGCGTCAGGGAAAAGGTACGTACTTTGCGACAGCGGTCTCCATCTACAGCAAGTGCGACTCCGCCCGGTTGCCAAGATAATGGCAGGAGACGGCGTCCGGGAGACCTGGGACGTCTTCAGTACGCGTACGAGATGTGCACGAAGGTACGTACCACTCGTCGTGAGCTGGGCGACAACGACGCGTCGAGTTTCCCCAAGACACGCTCTGCGCTGGACTTGTCGCGTCCCAGACGGCTTCGGAGCGGCGCAGCGTCTTGCCTACTCGCGCCGTCTTCTCATGCGTCTTGCTCACAATCTCACGAGTATGGAGACACGCTGATCATGACATGGCTATCAGCCTGTGCAGTCCAGCCGGGATGAGACCGAGGTACGTACCGCTTGTCTCCGTCAGAGCAGCTTGGAGGTGGGTCCGAGGCGACCAGACTGTACCAGTAGACGAGGACGCGTCCACTGTCTCCCGAGCCGGCCGGTGGCAGTCGTCGGTACGCCTGGCTGCGAGCTTACCGCAGAGGTGACGTCTGGGACGATGGTCGACAGTCAGTCGGCCGTGCATGGGCTGCGAAAGAGCGCAGGTACGTACCTCTATTGACAGCCTGCGGCACGTTGCGTAACCTCGGTCGCCGGCACCCAGATATCATCCCGCGAGCTCGACGAGTAGGTGGACGCGAGCGGCGGCGTGACGAGATGCTGGGAGGTGTAAATTCACTGGAACAGTTGAATGGTCAGCCGGCGCTGCGTGCTGACACGAGTAGAGTGGAAGAATAGGTACGTACTCGCAGGATGAACCGCTCGATAGGCTGTTTCCTCCGTAATGCGGCGGCCTTGGATCAGTCGGACGAGCAGGTAGCTGGAAGATGAACACTGACGATGAGCAACGCGTTCGCTCGCTCGCATTGCAAGCAGGTACGTACCTGACGATGGTCCACCTGCTGTGCAGTGTCGTGTCGCTGCCGCACGACATGGGCGGAGATATGACGCGCCGGGTCTACACGACGCGGGTGATTAGCACAATGCTGACCTCATGCTGCACAGGGACATCGAGAGCCACGTACCGTGTCGTCTTAACGCGTGCTGGTACGCGTTCTGGAACGCGGTGTAGAGTCCAGACGAAGCGCTGCGTCCTATCGCACTTGAAGGTCGGAGATGCCTGTGTCAGCGCGGTCTGTATGCCGAACGACGCAGGACACGTACCGTATGTTCGAGCTCGTCGAGGACGCTTGAGTTGCACCAGATGTACCGTATGTAGTCTTCGAGCAATGCAGAGCGCGTCGACACGCTACAGTATGTGTGTGATGGCTGGGTACCGCTTGAGCGGCGCAGCGAGAAAGCGGTAGCGCAGAGTCGAGCTGAGAGGGAGAGGATGGGGGCGAGATGAGAGTGGGAAGACGGAAACGTGGTGGTACGCCCAGGGCAATGTTCTGGCGGGAAGAGCAAACAAGACACGCCGCGGAACTATGCGTGCTTGTCCCAGATCGAGAAATTCGGACGTCTCGCGGTATGGCGTAATAAGTAATATGAATGCTTCTTGGGTGGCTAACGGCCATCCTAGTTGGGGTTGTTGCGTGCACCTCGGCCGTTACGATCGTTGACATGGGAAACACCGTATCGGGCAAGCTGTGGTTATGCGATCGGTGACCCGTGTCTCCTTCCTCCGCCGTTCACTCCGCTCGTCTGTGTGGCTGCGTGCCTCGTCAGTCGAGCAACTTCGAGTCTAGAGAAACAGATAGATACTTGCCGGCGGCCCTGTGCTGCGTCCCACATCAGTAAATCGCCGTCCCGAGCACTGTACCTGTGCAAGCATGTTATAGCGTGTGTAACCACATTTCGTGTGAAGCATTGATGAGCACGCTGATGTAGAAAATTGACAGACAATTGTTCGGGTCCAGGAGTCTTGCGAAGGTACGCGTCGCGACGCGTGGGACACGATCACGAGACCGTGATCAGAAGGTTGCCTGGAAGCAGGCTCGAGACAGGAAGCGAGCACGCTGTAGACGTAGACTTGTGGATATCACTGGCATATCTCCGGACCGGGAGTGCTGCGTAATTACTGGCATGGACCATGGCACCATGCTCCTTGGTGTCCTTAATTTATGTGATTGCAAGCTGGGACTGCAGAACTGTACGTGTGTCCAGTGTCTAGGTGAGCAAGGCAATGACCCAGAGCCTGTCAACTCCATCTTCGGTACCTTGCATCGCGCACAGCGCGTGCTTCATTCAGCAAGTCGCATATTTCTTTGCACGAACTCCGGGCGAACATTCCTTGGTCGAATATAGTTGCCGAGGCACGCACGCACTCACATTGAGTCCCGGTGAGGGAGCGAGGTCTTGCAATCATCAGGGGACTGGCAGGGGAAGAATATCAATAGGACATGAGTGCGCGACTTGGGACAGCACATTGTCAACTCGTACACGAGGTCCATGTACTAGTACATTCTAGCTTAGTAGCCTCACCAAAGACCACACATGCACGGCCTCTCTGCAGCTGGGAAGCTTTGCAGCTCGCGAGCTGACCGCCCGATCTTCGCCTCCGAGGTCACGGCGAAGCTGCGTGTGAACGCATGCTTTCAACCAGACCTGGTACGCTCGTAAGGCCGTAACGGCGCTGGAGGAGTCTCGGAGTCAACGAAATAAAGGTGCACTGGCCAGGAAATGGCCTACATAGCGTCCAATTGGGCTGGCAGTACTTACAAGGACAGTCCGAGAGACTAGAGCGGTCGTACATGATGGCCACTCCGAACTCAACCGCTTGAAGTTCCTAGGCTGATTGCGTCGGACCGCCGGGCTTCAGGGCTGCAAACAATCCACGAAGCCGGTGAGAAGCGGCCAAAGGGACGACATACTCGACGTCACACGCACCAGATCGGTCCGACATTCGGGTGTCTTGAAGCCCGGGATCATGAGAACATCTCATTCGCACACCGCTTGTGAGCGAGCCTGCCAAGGTCGAAGAGCGCGCCATCGGCTCGCTGCAGCTATTCTGTATCTTTCACGCTTGGTCAGAGTCCGGAGAGACAGACCCAGCTATGAGGAACATACCAATGCGGCACTCTCAGCTCCTCATTCACGCCAATTGCAACGGTCGACGGCAACCGGGAATCGACGGCCGAGGCGGAGTTCGCTTCTGAGACTTGCCTTGAGTCTAGCCATTGACGATCAGTTTCACGCGGACGTCGAGACTCGAGCTACACCGCGATAAGTCAATATCCCGGACGGAGATGAAAGGGGACATGTTGTCTAGTAGATACCTTCGCTACTGGCCAATCAGACACAGCCCAAGAACGCGGCGGGGGACACGAACCCGTATCGAGCTTGCGAAGCAACTTGAAAGCCCGTCATTGAGATCCACCTTTGCCCGCCCTTCCGAACTGGCCCTGCCGCGAAGGCCCCGCTTCTACCGTGCGTCTCACACGACCGCTACAAGTACTTGTTACGCGTGAGCCAGCATCTGGTGTCACATCTCGCAACCTTAGTATCTGCATGTTGAAGCCGCCGCGGCTGCGTATCTAGACAGTCACGGTCAGCGATCGACTTGTCCAGACGTTCATGCTGCGAACTCGACTGGACACACGCACCATTCTCCCGGACCATGGACGCCGCTTGACCATCGAACTCTTGCTATCCGGCTCTCCTATACAATGGCGGAGATCGGGACGTCTCTACGAGCCGCGCCCGGAAGAGAGGACGCAGTCAACGCAGTCCGTGCGTGTGTATCAACATATATTGCTTCTGCCTACGGTTTACAGCACAAGCTACGACGCTCTCGTCAGAATGGAGTCTCCTAGCGCAGCCAGGATGCGCGCACGCTCACCCAAGTGCATACCATGCCAGATGCCCGTCCATACGTGCCGTGGAGATGTCACCGTGACGCAGACGTCTGGGAGCTGGTGGCAGGCGATCGCGAGAAGCGTCTTGTCCCGGGAGTGTACGAATGCCAAGGACGCAAAACACCGCTCAGGCCCTTGATTCGAAGCTTCCGAAGCACATCTCGCTTCCTACCCTCGCATCCCTAAAGAGATGTCTTCCCACTGCATGCGACGGTGACTCAAGTGCGCGAGGACATTCGTCGTAGTGCGTCCGAGCCCTCGGCGATCTTGTACTTCGAAGATACAAAACTCGATCTGTAGTGAGTATGTAGCGCTTTACCAATGAGATCACAGCTTGCACCAACCCACACCAGAGCAAGAGTGCGTACCGTTCAACAACACACGCCGTCTTGACCGTAGCAGCACCGATGAACGAGGGACGCTTCCCTGCGGTGCACGAGCCGGGCTTCTCTCCTCGGATCCGGCATTTCTCGATGCCTCGCCCTGCATTCCGAGCAACAGCGCGGTGCCACTGGGCGTTGCCTCGGTCCCAGCAATCAGTTTCGATCGCGAGACGGTAAGACGCAGGGACCTCAGCGTGTCGTGCGATACCCTCAGGCCTCAACGCAGTGTACGCACCCGCCACTCGTCTCCTGAGGCGCAAACGCACGAGTGAGTACGGCGGAGACTTGCGCGACTGCGCGGAGAACTCACCCATCCGCACGCAGCAGACCTGGGTCCCGCGAAGTTGACATCATGCGCCGCCAGCCGCGCTTGTACTGTACCTGACCCTTGCTGTACGAAGGAGGCGAGCGAGCTGGCAGACGTCGTCTCGGCGAAGATGTGCACCGCCTGCGTCGTGAAGCCGGTGTGCTTGCATCGCGAGAAGCGTCTTGTAGGTTGTGCCGGGTGTGTACGAACCGCGCCAAGGAACAAGACACCGCTGAGACAGGCGAGACGTCCCTCGATCGGAGCTTCCGAGCGCATCTTGCTGCCTACTACGGGACCAGAACGTTGCCGACTACACAGCTGTCTTCCCACTGCATGCAACGGCAACGAGGACATTCGCCGTAGCGCATCCTCGGCCGTCTTGTATCCCGGAGATACAGAACTAGACCTGTAGTAAGTAATGCTTCACCAATGTCAGAGATTGCAGCAACCCACGCCAGAGCGAGAGTACATACCTTTCGAGACATCCCAGAGCAGCATCGATGAACGAGCAATGCTTCCCTGCGGCGCACGAGCCGGACTTCGCTCCTCGGATCCGACATTGTTTTCGATGTCTCGCCCTGCAATCAGAGCAGCAACACGGTCACTGGTGGGCAGTGCCTCGGGCATGCGATCTCGATTTCGAGACTCGGACTCCAGGTGACGCGGTCGCATCCTCGTCTGCAGCGTGTCTTCAAGTTTCATATGTCGAAGGCTCGAATCAGTGTATCTAACCATCCGGTCGTCGCCTAACGGTAAACCGCACGAGATCGAACGGTCAAGACATGCGCGAGCGTGCAGAGGACTTACTGTCCGGATGCAGCGACTCTGGGATCCACAGAGTCGCCATCACCTGCTCGTCATGACGTCCATTCAACCAGCCTGGGTGCTGTCGAACATACAGACGTCGCTACGGAGACGTACGCAGATCAGCAACCTTGTGCATTGCGTAGACCTCCGCCTGTGTGCCCTCGGTGTCCTGTCGACTTCGTCACTAAGTAAGCAATGCAATGCATCAGAAGGCAAGCGACACGAACGAATGTGACGGAGACATACCGTCGAGACTTCGAGTCCTACCAGGCGACGAGCGACGGCGGTGCCAGAGTCCGAACTTGGATCCAGATATCTCTGCCGGCCTCTCGATACCTCGACAAGCGAACGACATGTTCGCTGCCTGCAGCCGGCCCGAGTCTCTGCTCTGGATGCATCAATGTCGCGACCCGTGCGTGCTCCGCCGCCGCGGGTGCTTCAAGTCTCTCCTCCGCAGCCTCGAGCCACTCTAGACATCGCTGCAGAGACGCGGCCGTGCCTGCAATTCTGCGAGTCGGTGCGTCTGGAATCTGGATCTGTTCCCGGCGGAGGCAAGTTGTCAGCACCCGTACATACGAGCCAAAACGCCGTTGACGTACCTGGAGAAACTTGGCGACTTGCTGCCGCTGTCAGCGCGAGCGACGAGGCTGGACGTCACGTCGCTTCCACCCACGAGCCACCATGCATTCGCTCTCGATTGCCTGTGAACCGGTGACCGCCGTCCGTGCATCCGGTGTCCGGGGCTCTGTGATATGGAGTCTTGATCCTGGACGTCCATCCGCCCGCAGACTGCCTCCTCTCGGAGTCGCTCGTTCTACGACTACGACGCAACTGCAACATACTGCAGTCTTGCAGCCTAGCGGCGCACGGGTCAGAAGGTAGCGGACGCAGGATATGAGCGTGCACTCACGGCGCAGTCGGGATTACACCGAGCCTCAAGCCCGGACCGTGCGTCACGGATGGATGAACGAGCGAACAACGAGCGAGGGGCGCGTGCACGGTGCAGCGTTCGATGCGTGGTCCCGAGTCCCAGCAGCCGGCGGAGGCGTCGTGGTGTTCGGTACGGGCATGCATTGTACCTCGAGGCTCGAGCAAGTGTCGTCCGAGTCGTCTTCATGTCCATCCCGTCCCTGTCCAGACGCACCGCGCTGCGCAGACACGGGCAGCCCATCTACGACTGGGCCAAGCCAACGAACCCGACCATGCATCCTGAAAGAACTCCGTGAGCGTGAGTGTCGCGGCGCGAACGCAGAACTGCCGAAGAGACAGAACAGACATACCTGGGGTTCTCGTTCTCCGAGTCCCGCCGCCGTCGTCGTGACGTTCGGACCGCCGACGAGGCCGTCCATCTGGTATTTGCACCTGGAAACCCGAGTCCCGAGGGCGCACGCTGCGCGCGATTCAAGCCGTCGTTCGGGTCCGGCGAGATCGAGCTTGGTTTGAGCCCGAGGTTGGGGGTTCGCACTCCACGTACCTCGAGCATACGTCGGGCGGCCGTTGGAATGTCCGAGTCCCGCAAAGCACATGGTCAGGTATGTGGACAAGTGTTGGACTGCATACTACGACAATGAAAGTGTAAAGACTGAGAGCGTACCGATCCAGCGCGCCGTGATCAGCATCTGGGACGACGCTTGGCATGAGAAGGGAGTACTCACGCGTCGCGAGTCCGAGCTGGAGACCCGGCCATGAGACAGCGTCGAGACCCGACACGGACAAGTGCGAATGTGCCCCGAACGGGTGCGTGCCTGCGCAGGACCGAACAGGGAGAGCGGTGGCCTGTGCGCAGGCACCGCGCGTGGTGTGTTTGTCCTGCGCCAGACGCGTATTAGTACCAGCGCGGACGCGGGGTCGTTCTCCATTCCCCTCCTTCCCTCCTCCCCTCCTCCTCACCTCCTCACCTGCTCTCTGCCCACTCTGCATCCCACCGCCCGGTGCTCTCGACCGTCCGCGCTGCCACTGTCGACTGCCACGTCGTCCGCTGCAACCTCGTCGTCGTCGGCCGCGCCGTCAACCGTGTCTGTACGGACTGGACGTCTACGCACCATCCCCAGGTCAGTGCGACGTCCTCTGCGGACCGCGAACGTATGAGCTCACCGTGCCCGTCCCCGTTCCTCTTGACAGAAACTGGCGGCGGCGATTCCTTCAGCTGGCGTGTGATGGAGGCGTCGGATGGGTCGTATGCAGGGGAGCCGGGCAGGTAGGGGCCGGTGACTGGTACGTAGACCTGCCTTTCGGCTGTGCACCGGGACTCGGGTGCCAGGACGCGGCGAACGGGGTGACCTGGGTATGCTAGATGTATTTGTGGTAGTTGTCAATACATACTGTGTGGACGGAGCAGTTAGCATGTGGCTGCGGTACGGATAGTACACATAGACGCACCTGTATGGCGGACGGTCGGATGCAACGTTCGATTTAGTTGTTCGTTCAGCTAGAGCACGGCCTGCGCGATATTCAGGGTGATATGCCGGGGAGGGTGTGTGCGCGAGCTGGACGGGCAATCGGTACTGAAACGCGGCGCGCGGTCATTCCAGTAGTGGGACAAGGCGCGCTATAGCAGACGCTAGCAGACGCGTCGACACTGTGTAGGCTGCAATGTCAGTGAGCAGTCGGTGCACTCATGGATTGTACATACAGACCTCGTATATGCATCTGTTCGTCCAGTACTTGGACGGGTGATAGGGGCGACCCAAGCGAAGACTTGCGGCGGCGTGCTGCAGTGTAGCGCAGAGGGACAGGAGTTGCGACAAGGGCGACAGGGCGAGAGGGAGTCTGCAGGGCGAGCGAGAGCGAGACGCAGGACGGACGCTGCGCAGTGCGAGATGCAAGAGGGCAGAGGAGACGCCTCTAGGGGAGACGGCGGGCAGAGACGAGAGCGAGGGCCGCCGACGCCTGCAGTGCTCGTCGCATGCGTGAACGAGGTCCCGCGTCGCGTCTCTCCTCGCGCCCTATCGCGACCTCATCGTCGGCAACGATGCTCGCAGATGGGAAGAGGTGTGGTCACGCGGGGGGACACGTTGACCCTGCGACGCGACTCTGGAGTCTTGAGTGAGGAACGTGTTCTGGCGGGTCGCGTCAGACCGCGGCGTGTCGCTCGTTCGACGTTCGACGTTCAGAGTCGCAGAGAAGGAGGATGAGATTCCCTGACGTCACTGAGGTTACGTCACCGCTGGACTGTACTTGGGTGGGCCAATCGCCGCAACGAGGGCGCCGAGGATCGAACGACCGCTGCGGTGTCGCAGCGTCTGGAAAACCGGGCCTGTCACCGCGATAAGCAGCGACACAATCTGCGACTGTCATGATAAGCACGGCCTTCTGCTCACCAAGCCCGATGCTCGTCGGGAGCTCGTCGACGGCTGTCGACGGTCGTAGACTGGGCTGACTATATCTCAGAATCAGGACTCAGGAGAACATGGACGAGCTAGTATGCAGCCCAGAGCGGCAGCCTCGAGCCAGCGGACAGGGGGCTCCACTTTAGTGTGAGAGCGAACTCGGCCCAGACCGCCGTGTGTTCGAAATTGATGGCGAGCTCGTTCGCATCGCCCCTAGGCGCGCGTGCGAGATGAACCACTTCGACGGCTTTTTCGCCCAGTCTCTTGCCACCCGACCCCCACGTCCGCCCCCTCCCTCCCTCCCCGCCGGCCGTCGTGTCCCAAGGGTCGCCGTCCCAGACAGCCCGCTCACTGTCTCTCCTGGTGAGCACGCTGCTGTCCTCGTCGCGCTCCCGCCGTCTCACGCGCCGCGCCCAGGATCTGCCGTCTGCGCACCCTGCCCGGAACACTACTGACGGCTTCTGGTGAGTCTCTCCGTTCCCCATCGCTCCATTCTGTTCTCGTCCTTCTCGCGGGCGGCGGCTGACCAGCAACGATTCTCCTCCATACATAGTTCGGTCTGCGTCGCTCCTCCGCAGTGCTCCCCGGTCCCTTTGCTCGCGTCCAGCGACACCTTTTTCCTATACTTATCGTTTTCAACGCCTTCGACCATTCGGCCCAGCGCTCGCAAGGTCTCCCCGCAAGCGACGTCACTAAGCAGGTGAGTAATCCCCCTGTGCGCTGTGGTGGTCGCACCACAGGGATATTCGCATCTCCGACGCGCGAAAGGTCTGGGTATATGCGCCCCGTGGTTACCCTTTGTCTCTTTGCACGGCGCATATGGACGAAAGGTATCCTGTCGGCTGCAATCACCGAAAAGGTGTCAGCCTCGGTCGTCGGAAATGTCGAGATCCCTGCTGTGTCACCCGCGCGTCAGCCGCAGAACCTTCCCCTTGGTGCTGATTGTCCCTCCCCAGACCCCACAGACAACGATCCTCATGAGCACGGTACTAAACCTCCACGCGTACGCCGCCCCCATGGACTACTACACGCGGCACTCGAACAGTGCGGGCGCGCCCCTCCCGCGTATCCCACGTCGGTCGTCATCGTCGCGCTCGATCACTTTGGCCACCCTCTCCGCACCGTCAACGCCCCCCGCCACGACGATCCACCGTATCGTGGCCGCGGAGGCTCCCTTGGCAGGCACCTCCGCAGTGCCCACCGTCTTGGTAGTACAACCCCCGACTCCCCCTCGCGTGGAGCCGCTCGCTCAGGACGAGGCGTCCAGCTCGTCCAGCGGTTCGGAGTCGTACGTCCAGATGCACCCTCGCGCTAAGCGCACCCGCACCCCCAAGATGCAAGCTTTCCGTTCGCCCGCCGACTCGACTCCCACGCCCGCCGTCCTCCGGTCGAGAAGTGCATCCCAGCTTGAGAAGGGTGTGGCGTTCCCTGCGAGCCAGTCTTCCACTGAGGACATGTCCGGTAACGAGACTCCCCGTGCGTCGTCTTCGCCTCGCGTCGACCTCCACATCGACCTGGACGACCTCAAGAAGACGCTTCCGCTCGCCGAGTCCTCGGCTTCTGTCGCGCTCACCGCCAACATCCGCGCCGAGGGCACAAGCAATCGCGCATTCTCTGCGCCACAATCGTTAGCCGCCAGCATCGCGCGGAAGAAGTCGGGTGAGCCACTCAAGTCTTCGCTGAAGTCGCGTCGTCCCGTTGTGCGTGGCGACCTCTCGATCGTCACCGGCGAGGCCCTAGCGTCGACGAAGAGCGAACCAAGCACGCCCATGGCGAAGTCCGTTCACTTCGACGCCCGCCTCGAGCACGTGAAGCTGTTCCTAGCCGAGCAGAAGCCCCTTGCGATCTCGCGCCAAGGGTCGCCCACCGACACGAGCGGTACGGAGAGCGACTTCCCCAGCGCGATCTACGGGCCCAGGCAAGGAGAGGAAGACAAGGTGCTCACGATGCAGCTGACGAACAAGCCTGCTGTGGCGAATGCGGATGCCGACCTCGCGCTCGAGGACCTGACGTTGTCAGAGGACGGCGCGTCCCTCAACGGTCGTGTACGCGTTCGGAACCTCGCATTCCAGAAGTGGGTGGCGGTCCGCTTCACGGTGGACTCGTGGCAGACGACGAGCGAGGTCACCGCGAAGTACCTCGACTCGGTTCCTGGTGGTGTTTTCGACCGATTCTCGTTTACCATCCGTCTCGGCGACATGCTTGCGCGTATCGAGGAGAAGACATTGTTCTTCGCACTTCGGTTCAACGTCATTGGCCGCGAGATCTGGGACAACAACAACGGCGAGAACTACAAGGTGACTTTCGCCAAGGTCGCGCGTCCCCGCCCCATACCCACGTCCACCTCCGAGGGTGGCCTCGCGTCGCTCAAGAGCAAGCTCGAGAACGTCGCGAAGGGCCAGGAGACCGTCGGCGGGTTCATGGCCCAGAGCAAGCGCAAGGGGAGCCCGTTCACCCTTGAGGCGTCAACGTCGTTGTCTGCGCGGTATGACTTCGCTGCGTCGTGGAAGAGCCCGTGGACGCGCTCGCCACCCTCATCGGTAACCCCGACGAAGAGCAGCCACTCTCGCAACGTCACGTATCCGAACGCTCTCTCGTACTTTCCGAAGCGCGGGGCCAAGCAAGCCGTATTCGACGACTCGCCGCCGGCAGGTCGCCGCGAAGCCCTGACTCGCGGGTCGCCGCGCATCATGGACCACTGGGACAACAGCCCGGTCGAGCGGTCGGCGTTTCGCGCCAACGAGGATCTCGACGACACTCCTGTACCGATCATGAGCCGCCGGAGGACGAAGAACTCTCAGCGCGGGTACTTCGATCTCGGGACAAGCCCGAGTGTGAGACTCACGCCTACGGGATCTCCGACGCGCGGGCGTCCCCCAGCAGAGACAGCAATGAGCGGACGCCCGAGCCAGCGCGTGCGATGACGCACGGGATGTGGTTTTTGGAGAGGGGAGGGAGCGAGGAGAGCACACCGAGTGTGACTTCGAACGAGGAGTCGTCTGCGACGTCGTCGCCTTCGGGCAGCCCGACGGAGGACTTGCCCTTCGGCTTTGGAGAGGTCCGGAGCCCGTCCGAGAGTGACAGCTACAGCTCGTTCTTGAACAAGTGCGTTTCTTTCCTCCTGCCATTCTGCGAAGTTGTTGACAAACGTCTCTCTTGAGCAGGTATTGCTATTACACTGGGGCGAGTGACTCGTTCCTGGACCTGCCTGCCGACGCGATCCAGCGCTCGCACTCCGCGTCGAGCGTGGAGGAGTTCCTGTCGACGTCGCCGAGCCCCACGTACCTGCTCTCCCCGGGCGAGACGCCAACGCGCTCGTCGAGCTACGACGACGTTGTGTCCATTGGCAGTGGCACGACGACGCCCACGGCCCGCAGCATGAGCTTTGGCATGAGCTCGCCCCAGCTGCTCTCCGCCGCCTAGACCTAGACTTCTCAATCTCCAAGACTCGACTCGGTGTCCGGTGTCTGCATCTAGAGTTCTTCCCATGGCCTGTTTGTCTATCCGCCTTCCCGCCTCGATAGAGTTGCCGCCGGCTTCTGCTCGCTCGCAAAAGTTGCATCTATATCCCCACTGCGGACACCCCTCCTTGCGTCGCATAATCCGTCCTGTTCCCAGTGTCACATATACCGCTTCACGCCTCACAGCTTAACTTTATGTCGCGTCTTGCGCTTCCCTTTCCCGTTTCCCCTCTCCAAACCCGACGGTTTCCTTCGTTTGCGGTTTACCTCCACCGATCTTCCTTGGCCCCCAAACATCTCCCTTCCCATCTCACGTTGGCTCGGCACGATCATTGACGACGAGTCCACGCTATCTTGGACTTGATCAATCTGTTTGGTTTCTTCTCCATCTCCATTCTTCCTCATCATCCATCCTCCATTCTCGTTCTCGTTTCCGTTTCCGTTCCTGTCCCCGGTTTCCATCTCTTATATACATATCACCCATCACGGATCTTGTCACCTGTCGAGCGCACCAGGCATCGATGTGTACATGTACATTAGATACACCCTCTGTTCCCCTCCCAAGTTCCAAGTTCCAAGTGTGCGGCTTGCTCCTCCGTTCCCCGTTCCCCGTTCCCGTCTCACGGACACTTTGCGCCCCCGAGCGCCCCGCTTGCACTCCGCGTATCCAGCTTATACACCCACACACCCATACACCACACAGATATATGCACACATACATAGATGATAGATGGGCTTTTCCATACCGATTCATCACCCTCACGATTCACCATCACCGGTTCCCTGCCTCCCTTGTCCGTTTTCCCCCATCCCCGACTCCCAATGCCATCCCGCCCATGTCCTTGTTTACGAGGCACGGCATCATGACGACTTGCAATGACGATTACTTTTCTTACGTTGATGATGGCGTGCGTGCGTGCGTGCGATGTGTGTGGCGTGATTGTGAGGGTATGTCAGTGCGACATCGAGGCTTTCCTGGTTGCGGCTCTCGGGTCGGTATGTACATGTGCTGCTGACGTGCCTGGGTTCGTTGAGATCCAGATCGGAGCGGTGGCTGGTCGCCGCTCTGTGTAGATATCGGTTTCTGGGTGCCTCTGGCCATGGCCATGGATCTCCAGATACGGTGGTCGTACGGAACGGCAGTATCACACGCTCCTCTCACAGACTACGTATCTAGTTCACTCGTCGGCCGCTGCTGCTGCCCAGGCCTTCGAAGTTCGAACCGCCGGAACAAAGGCTGACCCCGACCATCACGACCAATGTACCTTCGTCTTGGCTGAATAGGCTCTGGAGTACGCAGGGAAGGGATGGCATCGGGCACTTGTGTTGTCTCACTCTGAAGAGACCTAACGTCATTCGCAGAAGAGCGTCTAGATTGCCATATGCGCTGCTGTGGCCGATGATGATGATGATGATGATGATATCCATTTTTATAGTAGCGCTCAGGCCGGTTACGGCCTATGTGGCTACTATTCAGTACATGCGCCGTATCGTGCTACTACCAGAAGAAAACTTGAGCATCATAACAGTGTGCGTAGGAACCTCTCTCCATCCAAGGAAGGGACGCGGGGCTAGGCCCTTCACGAACCGAGGAACCGGAGGAGACAATGAAACGGGAAGAGTACGGTAGGAAGTGGTGAGGACGATGGGTGCCGCTGCGCGCAGCGAACCCGGGCGGCAAGAACTGAATGGTGTGGGTGCAATAGCGAGGATGGTCTTGGTGTCTTGGGGAGGAGCTTGACTTGGGGTAGCGAAGGGATTGGCATGCCCACGAGCAGAAGCCTAACGAGATGATCAGATCCCGGCAGTAAGAGAAATAAACAGAGAGAGAGAGAGAAAGGTAGAGAGGCGGGCGAGAGAGAAAGGAGAAGGGAGACCGGAGAGGGGAGACAGGAGACGGAAGGGGAAACAGGAGAGCGGGACTCAGCTGATCAAGAGGTATGCACCCTCGAGGTACGAGGCAAACCGGCCGGTAGCCTCGACGTAGGCCAGCAGCTCCGAGCGGAACTTCGGATCGCCCAGAAGGACGCGCCGACTGAGCGGTTTCCGCACGGCCTCCTTTAGCACTGCGCGCTGCTTGTCATAGCGTCGGCAGGTGAGGAGGAAATGCAGCACCGTCTCGTCGACCCCACATTCCTGACAAAGCGGCGACGAGACCGCCTTGATGCGACACAGGAATTTATTGAGGCCGACGTGTCCGGTGCGCAGCTGCGTTATGAGGCTGGCTTGACGTCGCGGGAGGTCCTTGTACCACCGAAGGACCCGGCTGCCTCCCGGAGGGGTGGAGTCGCATCCTTTCGCCATGCGTTTGCCTTGAGGGCAGTCTGCCCAACGCTTGCCCCAATCGCACGAGAGTTGCTTCTTGTAGGCCGCTTGGAGGGCGGCCTGACTCTTCGGGAGGCTGAGGAGGCATTGGAGGGCGGCTGGGAGGGGTGTCGACTCGCCTGTGGCCGCCGCTTCCTTGGCTGCAAGGTCGGCCCACTCATTGCCGTCGATGTCGCGGTGGCCTGGTACCCAGACGAGCTTGATGGTTAAGGTGCGGCGTTTGCGCTTGAGGCGTTCATAGCGGCGGTGAAACAGTTCCACAAGTTGCTGGCCGGATCGCGCGCGGCGCTTCGTGACGGCCTTGAGGGCTGCTCGGTTGTCTAGAAGGATATTGACACGGGTCGCGCGGGGCTCTGCCTCGACGACGTCCAGGGCGAGGATCAGACCGGTGACCTCACCCTCGAACACCGTGTGCTCCGTATCATCGCCGAGGTGGACGCGTCGGACGTGCTTGTGGAGACGCCCTTGCGCGACAGCGGACGCACCGATTAGGCCTTCGAAACCCGAACCATCAGTGAAGACGCAGAAGTCACCGCTACGCACCAGATCATCCGCTAGAGCGGCAGCCTTGTCCTTGTCTGGCTCAATCACCACTTCGAACGGATTCTCCCACGTTGGATCGACCAGACCCGGGTCGATAGTCTCAACGTTGCGGATGGCAGGGAAAGCCGCGAACAGCTCGTGGATGGGCGAGTGGTGGTAGCGTGGACAGTGACGGGCGCATCTCCGGACGATCTTGAAGAGCGGGTGCGAGGGCGGGAGAGAGGCGAGGCGGGCGGCACTGTTGAAGGCCGTCTGGTTCAGGCGAAGGTCGATGGGGGGAAGTCCAGCAAGGTAGTCCAGCGCAGTTGACGCGGTCGTCTTGAACGCGCCCGAGATGACCCGTGCCGCGAGCCGCTGAACCTTACCCAGGCGGTTGACGAGGCCCACCGAACCCACTCGCCGCGTTGAGCCAGCAGGGGTGCGAACCGGCGTGTACCACACCGGCAGGGCGTATTCCATCTTTGGGATGACCACCGAGCGAACCAATTGGCGGACGTACTTGTGCGGCAGGCCGAATGTCGGTTTGGAGAGCCGCGCGACAGCCATCATCGCCGATGTACCTTTGGCGACCGCGAGATCTGCGTGCTCCCTCCAGCGAAGCTTCCGATCCACCACCACGCCCAGGTATTTTGCTGAGTCGGATGGCACGACCGTGTGAGTACCGATGTCCAGTGGCAGCGCCTCGTACTTCTTGTCATTGCGAGTGCAATGAAGCATCTGGAACTTGGGTACATCGAACTTGCATGCGTGGTGGTCTGACCAGCCCAGGAGCTGAGGTACGAGCTCCTGGAGCATGACAATGTTCTGGGCGACGGTGGGTGACGTGACAATGAAGGTAGTGTCGTCGATGAAGCCCCCGGAACCTCGGTCCCGGTCGGTCGCATCTACAATTTCCAAGAGGTCAGCCGAATAAAATAAGTAGAGAATAGGAGAAAGGGGGGAGCCCTGAGGTAGGCCCGTGCTAGCCCGCAGTGGTGGTGAGGTATAGTCATCGAACTTGAGTTGGGTGCAGCGATCTGTGAGGAAGTTTTGTATCCACCGAACAAGATCCTCGGGGACACCACGCTTGCGCAAGTTGTGGAGCAGCCGCTCGTGGTTGACCGAGGGGAAGGCTGAGGTGATGTCGAGGAACAAGACGGTCGCGACGTGGCCCTTGCGCCAGGCGTCCTTGACGCGCTGGGCCAAGAACAGCAACGCGTCGGTTGTGGTCCGACCGGCGCGCCCGCCGAAGTGGGTGGACGGGAGGAGCCCGTGCTGCTCTGCTAGAGCCGCGAGCCTGCGCGCAACGACCGCCTCCATCACCTTACCGGAGGTGTCCTCGAGAGCAATAGGACGGTAGGCCTTCGGGACGAGATAACTCGGCTTGCCAGGTTTGCGGAGAGTGATTGTGGTGAATGTCTTCCACGCCGTCGGGTGGTATCCCAGACGAATGCATGTATTCACGAGGGAGGTGTAAGCTGTGGAGATAGTGTCAGCACACTGTTGGAGAGCCGCATTAGGGATACCAGATGGCCCGGGGGCCTTATACGGGCTGAGGTCGGCGATGGCACTGGCAACCTCGTGCCCGGTCACCGGGACATGAACGAGCTGGTCTGTGTAGTCTTCGTCAGTGATATCACTAAGGTCTGCGGAGGGGGGAACGGGGAAGAACTGAGCCATTAGTGCGTCGCGCTTTTCCAAGCCTGTGCGAGCAACCGAGCCATCGGGGAGATTGAGAGCAGGGAGGCGGGCAGCGAGTGCATCTTCGGGAGCTTGCGTCACGTATTTGCTCGCCCGGAACACCGTTTGTTCGGTGGCTTCGTTAAGCCAGGTGCGCCAGTGGCGACGTTGCTGAGCTCGCATCTCGCTGTGATACTTCATCAGTAATTCCCGATTTATCTGAACGTCTGGCGCGCGGGCGCCTAACTCCTTCGACCTCGACTTCGAGCATGCCGTTCTCACATCTCACTCTGGCATCGCGAAACTTGGCAGCAAGAAGCTCGAAGACTGCATCGACCCCCTGCCCTCATTCGCTCTCACAAACTCTCCGCCGGGGAGCCCCGGCACAGCCAAGAGTGCCGGATGTTGTCGAGCCCAATCCGGCAAGGCCATTCCGAAGCTTCGGGAAGCAACCACCGAGGGATGCATTACGAAGGCTGAGGGAGCCTACGAAGTCGTCGAAGTGTGGCTACGGGACGATACAAGGTATGCTCAGACGTCTCCAGACCGTCTGAGTGTCTGGAGACGTCTGAGCTGTCTGAGATGTCTGAAAACATGTCTGACAGCGTCTGAAACGTCTGTGTCAGATGTTTCAGACGCCATCAGATAAATCTGGAATTACTGATGTTGCGCCGGGCAACCAGAGCAGCCTCCCGTTCGGCGTCGGTTGCTGAGTTCTTCTCCGCACGGTTCTTCACGCGCTTGAACTCTTGGTGGAGTCGCGTGAGTTCCGGCGTCCACCACAGCTTCGCGAAATCGCTGGGGGTGCTGATAGGGACCGCTTTCCCGGCAGCTTTCTGAAAAAGATCAGTCATATCATGAACAAGACTGTCCACATCACCGGTGCTGTTGGCGGCAGCCGCCCGCAACTCAATATTGAGCTCCTCCCACCCTTCGGCGACCATCTTGGTAAACATGTCCCAGTCGGTCTTGCGCCATTGCGGTCGAGGGGCAGCCGGAATGATGGGGACCTCAAGGTTGAGCACGGTGTTGACCGCGCAATGGTCAGACCCATGCCCGTCGTCGGTGTCGCACTCCATCACAAGGTCGGCGATAGAGTCTGACGTGAACACGAGATCAATAGTCGACCACGTATCATGTGCGTCGGAGTAGTGCGTCGGGGTCCCTATGGCGAGAGCGAGGGTGAGATCGTGGTCAGCGAGGAGGGAAAGGAAGGAGTCTGTATCGGAGCGGTTGGTGCGCTGTGGCACTGTAGGGCCTGCCCACAACGGGTGATGAAGGTTGAAGTCACCCATGAGGATGCAGGGGACGGCGGCCGCTAGCGGGTCTCGGAGGGCAATCCTAATAGAGGGGATGGTAAGGTCAGAATTGGGAGGATTATAAGCAGAAATAACGGAGAAATGTCGATCAGGAAAAGAGAAACGAAGAGCAGTGAGGTCGAGCGACTTGACGGTTATTTGCGAATACGAGTCGGATGGCAAGTGGTTGCTAACGTAGATCACGCTTCGCACCACTTCCTCAGGCTTGCGAGAGGCGGCCGGGGAGGGGGGGATCAGATTCCATCGAGGCGAACGGTACGACGTCATCCGATCGATGTTGTGCGGGGGCTCTTGGAGGCAGAGGAGGTCCCACTGGGCTGGGTCCGTCGTGTTCAAGAGCGATTTGAGCACCTCCGGCTGCTTCCTGCAGTTGAGGTTCTTGACTCGTAGTCCGGAAGGTCGGTTTGCGTTCATTGGCAGCCAGCCCCTGCGCGGGGCGAGTCAGGACCTTGCGGGAAACCATAGCCGCGGCGGCTAACGAGTTCTTGCTGCGCGCGGGCTTTCGTCGGGCACAAATTCGAGAACGACTTGTGCTGCCCATTGCAGTTCGCGCAACGTGCCCCGATGTGCGGGCACGTGCGCACATTAGTGCACTTCGGCGTCGCCGGGCATTGGCACTCGCTGGTCTTGTGGTTGTTGGAGCAACGACCGCACTTGAGGCGGGAGGGATCGGAAAGATGTGGGCACACCTTAGCAATGTGGCCAAAGGCTTGACAGTAAAAACACTGGATGACTGGGGGTGTGTAGTATGCTGTAAGGCAGCAGGTGCCGCTGACATTGAGGTGGCGCTTGACTAGTGCTTCAGCGGTGGTACGTTCCGCAACCGCGAGCACCAGGGTTGAGGCAGACTTCGCATTCCGGTCGGGGCGGCGATTGTGAAGCCACCGCACGCTAAGTACCGGCGCGGGAGAGGGGATACATGCTTGATTGGCTGCGTAGATCGCGCCCCGAGCGTTGGGCGCGCTCGGGTCGAACGACGTAGGTACAGCTGAAGCCGAAACCAAGTATGTCTTCCGATGGATCGCGGCCCCATCCTCGTAATGCTTCACCCACGCGTCCGCCTCCCGTAGTAACAGCTGCGCTTGCGCGTCGTCGTTGGCCCGGACGGCAATGCTGCCATTAGCAGTACGGCGGACCCCTTGAACCGACGCGCCGGCAAGACCTGGTACCCCGGACTTGGCTAGCGCGGCCTCCACACGCGACTTGAGCTCCGCGTATGGAATGGTGCGCACCGTGGAGTGGCGGTCCACGCGGGCGAGGGAGATCACCACGTCGAGGTCCTGCGACTCGCGTGGTTGACGGGGGCGAGGTTGAGGAGGCGGGGCGGGAGAGGTGGGGGCGGGCACGGTGCGACCATCGAGGGCGGTCTTGACAATAGTGGACACTTGATCCGTGATCCTGCACACACACAACTTGACCTCGTACCGCCACCTTCTCGGATAAGCGCCCGTCCACTTCCCGCTCTTCCCCCGCTATTCTCCCCCACTAGGTCTTCCGCTGCGAAAGTTCACGGCGCTTTCACTCGCTATACATGACTACGCAGCACTCCCAGCCGGAAACTCGCCGAAGCGCGGCCCTCAGTCGCCCTCCGGGAGCACCAGACGGATCCCGCAAGCGGCCGCACTCTCCCTCTCGGCCCTCCTCCCCTCCCTCACACCGTCGCAAAAACTCTACCGCTACTACCAGACGCGATTCGTTGTCCGATGCCGTGTCCCTTGGATATGACAGCGACGACGACTTCGCGGATGCACGCTCTGGCAGTCCTACTTTCACCTCTGCGCCTGCTGACGCCGACATCGATACGGAAATGGCGCCCGCCGAAGAGGACGAATATTCTGGAACCCCCGATACAGCGCTCAACGACACTCCTGCCACGCCCGATACTCCTGCGCTCCCGCCGCTGGAGTGGAAGGCTGGCCAGTTTCCGCTTCTATGCGGCAACATTGCGAAGCACTTGAACGCCGTCAACACAATCCTCCGTGAAAATCGACTCGCTATCCGTCAGACCGATCCGAAGGACCTGGAGTCCGGGTGGATGACCGTCCTCCCGACTCTGGCCTGCCTGAACGCCACCGTGCAACTCGTTAGTGAGTCATACGAGCACGTTAGTCTCGTTTCCTGTAAGATTTCGGACGACCTCGAAGCCTTGAAGAGCGTGCTCGGGCGAGACGCGGCTGCCCCCGCCCCTCCCCTGGAGCCCTTCCGCTACTCACCCTCTCCGCAAAACTCCCCTCCGCCTCGTCGCGCGCCGACTCCAGCGCCCCCGTCCCTCCTATCGCGCCTCGGCACCAAATACGCCAGCAGGTCGCCGTCTCCTACATACACAGATGAGTCCTTCAATCAGTCGCGCCCACCTACACCATTCGCTACTCCAATGTCGCACTACGACGATGGCAGTACGCGCGGGCGTTCCCCCGCCCGAGCGAACGTCAAGCGTCCCCCACGCAACGCGTCACGGCTGTTCTTCGTCGTCTTCCCGGACGAAGTTCGGCCTCGCCCCGACTCTCGTCCGCCCCCGCGATTCTCCAGAACGTCTTCAGTGGCTTTCTGGAGCACGATCCGCAGTTCCGGTCGTTCACGCTTGAAACCGCCGAGTGGGGATCTGGGGGCAACCTGACGTTTGTCCTCAGCTCCCCTCCCTCGGACGCGGTCATGTCGCTATTCCGCGATCGCGCTATCTCGCTCTTCAACGTCCCGTCGGACATGCGCGGCAAGGTCGTCGCGCGTCGATTCGAATACCGCGTGCACATGGGCATCAAACGCGTCCCGTGTGTCACCCGCGACCCGGTCACTGGCATAGTCAAGACCCTCGAGATCCCTGAAATCACCCAGTCTCTCCTCAAGGACCCGGAGTGGAAGCTCGTCCTCGAACGGGCGGGCTCCGTGGTCCGCTGGGGCACTCAGAGGCTGGGCGATACAGCTCGCATGCTCGTCGTCGAGTTCATCGACGATTCTCTGTATAGCGCTGCCCACCGCCTCCAGAGTCGAAAACTCACGGTCTTCGGTAATCCCCTTCGCGCGAGGATCCTTCAAGACAAGGTCACTACCCCCCAGTGCACGTACTGCTGGATCTGGGGTCACCCCGGAAGCAGCTGCAACAGCGCAGTCGAAGTCTGCGCCCGCTGCGGCGACAATCACAACGCGTACTACCACAACACCGTCGCCAAGTGTTGCGCGGATCGTCCCGATCGCGAGACGGTCCCGTGCTCACATCCCCCACGCTGCCGCAATTGCTTCGGCCCGCATTACGCCAACGATCACCGTCTATGCCCCTACGCAAAGCACCGCAACGACCGCAGCTGGTATAATCGCCAGCCCGGCCCCGTCCTGGAAGACTTACCGGCCCCTCGTGGGCCTACCGCTACTCCCGCTGACACTGCGCGCAATTACGTGGCATCTGCCTCCTCGAATATGAACGCTGAGCGCACTGACGCCAGCGGATCTTCCGCCGCTAACAGAGCACGCGTACGTTTTGGCCCAGCTACCGTGCTCATATTCGACGCTAATCTCCCACCCCAGAACACGACTGCTGCGACTGGACCTGATGGGGCTAGAGGTCGGCAGGATAGTGGTAGGGGTGGTCATGGTCGTCGCTAAATGTCTCAGTCGCTGCATATAGTATATCACAATGTCAACTGCTCTCCGCAACACACTCATCTCATCCTGGAACAGTGTGCGGCGATGAAGGTCGACATTGTCTGCTTGCAAGAACCATGGTATGGTCCCATTCGTCCTATCCCCTCTGCGTCGCCAGCTGGGCCTGCTGAGCGAACAGAGGATAATATGCTGTATGGCACACAGTTACACCCGGCCTGGCACCTTGTCGAAGCACGCAAAGACGCACGAGTCGTATGTCACGTCAGTCGTCGACTCACTAATGCCGTTATTTCTTTAGATCCAACTATCAAGCATCGCGACTGCATGCTACTATTGGTCCGTCTCGAGCCCGAGCAGGACCCCGTCGCTATTCTCAACGTGTACAACGACAGCAACAACGCTGCGGTCGAATTCCTGGCGGATCACGCGCACCTCCTCCCGCCATTGACATCGCCGGGGGCGATTACAACACTCACTCAACCGTGTGGGACCCAACCTACCCCCGGACTCCATGGCTCGGACGGGTGAGGTTCTCGACCTCCACGCCCGTCTGGGACTCCGACTCTTATCGCCAATCGGCGTTCCGACTCACTACCCGCACCGCTCAACTTTCCGCCCGACTGTCATCGATCTTGTATGGGTCCGGACGACCGACCTCACGAACTATACCAGATACGCGTCGCCCCGCACGAGCGGGGACTATCGGACCATGCCGTTATCCACGCGCACATTCCTGCTAGCGAATGGTCTTACAAAGGCCAGCCTTCCATCGCACCCAACTCGGAGGCTGAAGGCGCGTTCATTGCGTCCATTCGGGACGCCGTTCGTAACCTCCTCCCAGCCGAAACGGCTCTCGAGACAGTCGACGATCTTCGTCAGGCAGTCAACACTCTGTTTGCTTGTGTCGAGGACGCCTGGTCCTCTCACGCTACTCCGACAGTCATCTGCGACAAGTCGCGCCTCTGGTGGAATCGCGCATGCACGGACGCGCGTAGAGCGTTAAACTCGGCTCGCGAGCGTGTTGAAATCCTCAAGGCTACTGCACCACACTTGGTCCCGGCCGCACGCATTGCGGAACGACGAGCTTTCCGACACCTCAAGTCTACCATTCGCAAACGCAGAGCGGAACACCTCGATGAACGTATCCAGCATGTCGCCACTCAACAGAAGCACGGGATATGGGACCTGATGTCATGGGTTGGCCCTCGGGCCATGCCGATGTATCAGAGTCTCGTCCACAACGGCCAGCCTCTGCGCACCCTCCCGAGCTCTGGCAGGCCCTCGACAGCACCTTCCATAACGCCGCTACCCGACCAGTCGACTTCTCGATCGTCAACGAGATCACGCCACTCCCGCCTCGCGATTGTCCGCCCATCTCACGCACGGAAATCACTGACGCTCTTCGAGACGTCGCGACATCCTCAACACCGGGCTGGGATCACCTCCACTGGCGGCACCTCAAGCTCCTCTCCTCTGACGACCACTTTCTCTCCACCCTCCACGCTCTTTACAACTCGATCCTGCGTCTAGGCCATTGGCCCGAACAGTTCAAACGCGCTGTCTCGGTTGTCATCCCGAAACCTTACAAGGACGACTACTCGCGAGTTAAGTCATACCGCCCTATTGTCCTGCTAAGCACGCTCGGTAAACTCCTAGAGAAGGTACTTAGCGAACGCCTGCACTATGAATGCCAACGCTACGGCATTCTACACCCTAACCAGTATGGCGGAACCAAGGCGCACAGCACGGTCGATGCCGCTGTCTCTCTCGTCACTCACGTCCGCGCTGGGTGGCGGCAAGGTCTCGTAACCTCATGCCTCGCCTTCGACATCGCTCAATTCTTCCCGTCCATGAATCACGAACTCCTCTGCCGCATACTTGAACGGTATGGATTCGCTTCCTGCCTCGTCAAGTTCTTCCGCCACTATCTCAGCGATCGTAGGTCTTGCTTCCGCTGGGGCAAGGCTACGTCTCCATGGTTTGATCTCCCACCCGTGGGTGCCGGTCAGGGTTCTGCCCTGTCCCCGGTGCTCACGAACATCTACCTCTCACCCGCTATTCACCTTCTCTTCCCCTCGCTACTACATTCTCTGATAGTACGGTACAGTTCTACGTCGATGATGGTCTCTGGATCGCCACAACCAGGACCATCGCGGACAACTGTCGCATCCTCAAGACGCGCTACCACGATACTTCGACTACCCTGGCCCGCCTCGGGCTCGTCACCGAACCGGAGAAGAACGAACTTACGCACTTCATTTCCAAACGCCTCGCCAAGTCTCAACATCCGCTGCCGCTCGAACTAGCCCCAAACAACGTCGTACAGCCTAGGCAATCCTGGCGTTACCTCGGCTTCCGTCTTGATCCCCAGCTCTCATTCCGAACGCACGTCGCGTACTTCGCAGAACGTGCCGCCACTACTGTCAACGCTATGCTTATGCTCGGCAATTCCAACCGTGGTCTATCCCCTTTACAGCGTCGCACTCTGTACATCTCGTGCGTCCTCCCGCTTCTCACGTATGGCGCCCCGGTCTGGTTCAGATCGAAGGGTGTCAAACAGCTGATGCAACCTCTCGTCACTGCGCAGAATCGCGCCCTGCGTTGGATCACCGGCGCGTTCCGCACAACCCCCACGGGCGCCCTGCACTCATTCGCCGGCATTATGCCGCTGCACCTCTACTGCAAGAAGCTTCAACAGCGCTACTTCCTGCGCATTCACACACTCCCAGACTCGCACCCTATCAAGGCCGCATTCCCGAACATCTTCGAACGGTCAGCAAACGCGCCGTACATCCGCTTCTATCCTCACGCTCTCAACGCTATGCCCGACATTCCCCTCACTGAAGCTTTCCCTCGCAACCGCGCCCTCATCACCGAAACCTTCACGCCGCTCGATGAGGAATGCCAGCCCGGCTTGCGCGTGCGCGATCTCTTCGCCCATCGCGTTACATACCACCTTGAACACCCGAAGAAGAAGGACCGCGAGGCCCTTGAAGCATGGATCGCCGCCGACCTCCTCCCGCGCATTCAAGCTGCTCATGACGATCCGGACGCCCTCGTCCTGTTCACGGACGGTAGCTCCTACGCCACAGACCCCAACGAACCGTTGCTCGGTTCTGCCGCGGGGTATCGCGCCTATCACAACCGCCGATTACTGCGCTCTTACACTCTGTACACAGGCTGGGCGTTCTCGTTCGACTGCGAGTCCATCGCCCTGTCCATCGCGGTCGCATACGCATACGGCAAACGTTTCCGCCGAGTCCACATCTTCTCCGACAATGAAAGCGCCCTCAAGAGTATCCTCGACACCAAGGGCGGGCGTATGGCGCAAGTCAACACATGTCGCATACTACACGACTGGTTTGAAGGATGGCCCGACAACCAGCTCTTCCTCCACTACTGCCCCTCGCACGTCGGGATCACCGAAAACGAGGCCGTGGATGGTGACGTCCGGTACAAGGCGCGATACCCGGACGACTCAGACATTCCGCGGCGCACTCAATTCCCCGCATCGTACGCGTACGCTAAAAGCACCATCACAGAGGATGTCGTCTATGAGTGGCGCAAGCTCGCGGACGACAATCCGCGCAAATACTGGGGCCGATACCACTTCCACCACCCCGCATTCCGTCGCCTGCAACACACAGGCTCGTTCCCCCTCAAACGAGTCGGCGGCCGACCAACTCTCGTGGCACGCTTCGTGCGGTGCATTACGAACCACGCGCCAACCGGGCACTATCGCGATCGCTTCCGACGGCGGCATGAAGAACCCACCATGTGCGTATTGCACTCGGGCGCACCTGCATATCACACGCGAGAACACGTACTCTTTCGCTGCGACCACTACACACGCAGGTACCGGTATTCGTCCGTCGATGAACTCCTCCAATCCTTAGATCCTTTCTACGATATCTTACGATTCCTCCAGGATAACCCGACGGCTATGTCCTTTGAGGACATCCCGGATTATCCCTAGGACAACCACCACGTTACTACCTCCCCTAAGTCCCCTCAGCGATATTCATTCAGTAGACGTATATCTGTTTGTAGGGTCAGTTGAAAACCTACGCTTTCGTTTGCAGACGGCTGTATAAGCACTGCATGTACTTCTAGGATTAGTGTATGTACATACACTATAATATATACCCTTAGATCCCAAAAAAAAAAAAAAGATCCGTGATCCTGCGAATGGCCTGTTCGGTCACAGTGTTTAGCCGATTCACAAAGGAAGAGCACGGGTCGGAAACGGGGGAATGGGACGTCACCGGGTCATTGTCCTCGGGGGTGGAATCGCCATTGTCCGTTCCTGCGCCACTGCCAATGCTGCTCTCGATGATGACCTGCACCCGCAGTCTGGTGAGCAGATCCTTGAAGTCGGCGTCGTTCCTCTGGCAGTGGTAAGAGGGTTTCCAGCCATCGTAGAGTTGTTGAAGGTCGTCGATAAGCTCGAGGGCGGTCCGCGCAGCCGGGGGTGCCTGGGTGGTTTCTGATCCGGTGGCACCTGCCGACGGCGAGGCCTTCTTCTGCGACTGCCGGGGCTTGGGAGCCGGCGGGGTCGTCGCCTGGGAGGTCGGACGGGGTCCAGCAGTCGATGCGGAACGCCTCGTCATCGCTAAGAAGGGTAGGAGTGAGCCACTCGAGAGGCTAGGTGGTGGTAAGAGGTCAAGATGTGACTGCTGTGGCCGAGGCGCGCCGGAACATCGGCACGGGCACGCAATTGTCAAGAGGCGCCTCGGTGGCTGCTGACTGTACTCGTACTTCCGTACTCTCTACTTACTCCTCCTCGACGTTCGTCGTCGCTCGCTTGCTGAGGCTTTCCTGCGTGTTTCGTGCTCTACTTCTCGAGTTCTTGCTCGTCTGCGTGGGACTGGACGATACTTTCGAGCGGTCAACCAAGAAGCAAAGCAGTACTCATGTTCGCCTCGGTGAGTCCTCTCTCTGTGTGCATGCTGCGCATGTTCGGTGTTCAGTGGGAAGCGCATGATTGCTGACACCGTGTTTCGGGCTTGCAGATTAGCTCCTGGTGGGGAGGCTCGACTCCTGCGGCCCCAGAGAAGCCGTACGACCCCACGGACCCCAAGCAGAACCCGCTGAACCCAAAAGGCCTGAAGCCGTACGTCTCCCTGCTGCTGTGCGCCGAAGCTGGTGACTGACAGACACGTCGTGTGTGCGTACCCTGTCTCCGACTTACAGATGTTGTGCGTGCCCGGAGACCAAGTCTGCGCGGGACGACTGCTTCTTGAAGGCGGAACCCGGAGAGGCGGATGAGAAGTGCAAGGAGCTCGTCCAGAAGCACATCGCGTGCATGCGGGGGTACGGGTTCAAGATCTAGGTTCCGGTCAAGACTGGCGAGACTAGAGATGTCTTGGTGACAGACATACATATGGTCCGTGCTCCGTCATGCTTGTATTGTACCTAATCCATAATCCTGCACGCATCACTCCTATCCCTACACCGTGGCACATCTCCCTTGTGCTCACTGCTACTTTATGCACGAAGTTGCCCTGCCACACATACATGGCTTTCTGACATGCATTCCTCCGACGCACTCTGACTGCAAGGATGGACAATGTGCTTCTGCAACGTTTGACCCTGCGATACTGTGATGATAGATTATACTGATACAATGATGAGAGAATATGCATGCCAAGTAAGTTGCAGATGAACATTCTATGTCCTTGTATGGACCCCTCAGTCCACCGGCTCCGTCCACTCCCAACGGCCATCTGCCAGGCCCTCGGCAGTATCTTGCAACAGGATCTCATGCCGCCCGCGGACATATACCTACGACAGAGTCAGTCCCGCACCGACGCATGCTGGGTTCGAGTACATACCGTCTTATCCATCATGCGCTGCCGAAGGCTCTTCACACTGTCCGCATCGACTGGCTCGTCCAGGAGTTGCGATAAGTCCTCTACCGCCTTCTCGAGATCCCTGCACGGCGAGTCAGTCAAAGAACCGGGGCGTGCTGCGAGAGATACGTACGCTTGGATGTCCTCGAAGATCTGCTTCTGGTTACCCGCAACCAAGAAGTACGCCATGGCATACGACCACTTCAGTGTCACGCGACACCTCGTGAGCTCGTTCACCGCATCGCGCATGAATGTCGACTGCGCACCCAATCCGTCAACAACTCTGGGAGGACAGAACGGCATCATACACGTACCTCGATCCACGACATCTTGCTCGTCTCCTGCCACTCGACCATCTTCTCTTCAGTGCGGGTGCAGAGCTCCTCATCGAGCCGCGCGGAGATCTCGTGATTGTTGAACCGGTCAAAGTAGAAAAGCCACTTGTCCAGGTTCGCCTTCGCCGCGGTCTTCACCTCGTCCGGGTCGGGCTCCTTCCACGCGTTGCACACCGCGTTGTTATACCCGTGCACGTCCCAATTCTTCATGCACAGCCAGCAGAACTGGAAGTTGCAATGACGGCAGAGAATACGGCTGCAGAGCGTAAACGTTAGAAACCTGGGTCGACCGGCCGCGGCCTCGCGGCTGTAGGAAGCCAATCAAGAAACGACGTGTACTTACTTGCACCCGCCGTTTTTCTCGATGTTGTTCTCGCACTTTGGACACGTACGCGTGTTCGCCTTGATCCACTGGGACGTGCCGGCGTCCTCGCGCGCGTTCTTGAGCCACATCTTGACGAACTTGCAGATGAGCGGACGGTGATCCGAGTCGAAGCCGCAGCCAAAGCAGAACACGTGGTCCTGGCCACACCTCACCGTCGGGACCTCCGTCGTGGCCGAGGACCGGACGCCCGGGGGACATGAGACCGTCTCCGAGCACCCTGGGTGTGGACAGAAGCGGAGGTTCGGATGCGCGCCGACGTATGACTGCAGTATCAATTCCTTGTAGCTGCATCCAGGGTCGGCACGTCAGCTAGCCTGAATGTGCAGGAATGGAGGAAAGCGTCACCGACCGGTCATTGACACTGGATTCAACGAGTTTAGCGATAGATCGCGAGTCGACGACGGTACGGCAGTGGTCATGCATGCAGCGGAACGTACACTGGCCCTCGTCTTTGATCTTGGACGTTACATATGTCTGCCAACAGGGTGTGCAGAAGGAGTGGTTGCATCTGAGCCGGAACACTGCGGGAGGTTCATCATCGCAGCACACCGGGCACATGAACTCCGACGGCGGTGGGACTGGGGACTCTAGGCGTGCACGCTTCGCTGGGGGCGGGCTTAGGTCCATGGAGTCGTCTCTAGGCTCGGGCTCTCCGGCGGCTTCGAGGACGCTGGTGGCGGACTCCAGGAACTGCTCGATGAGACGGTCGGTGTTCCAGTTGAAGTGGCGGAGCAGAATGGAGGCAATGGGGTCTGCGAACATCTCACACAGGGTTGCATTGATGCATGTAGATGGGATTGTGGCATGGCAAACACGACATATCGAGGACAGACGAAGTGAGAGTCAACTAGGAGTAGGGAAGAGGAGATGGCGAAAGGTGCTGCACCTCTATACCAATGATGTTCCCTACATGGCTGATGTCGCCGTCTATGAGTGCTTGCAGTGCCGACGTCGAGAGGCTCTTGTGCTCGACCTCCCTGCTTTTGTTCTTCGCCTTGGGCGGCGGCAACGGTTCATCATCGAAGTCAGAATCATTCGTGCCCTTGGCCAGAGGTCAACACCGTGGATTCAGCCAGCATCAGTAGTGGGTGTTCCATACATCTACCATCGAGCCATCCGAGTCGTAGTAGTCGCTGGCGGCGTCCGAGTAGTCAGACATGGTGGTATGTAGGAGGTGGTCGTTCGGGAACAAGAGGTGGTTGCCGGGTCCGCCGAGTGACTTGTACTTGATGCTTTCATGTCGACTTTCCCAGGATCATTGACTTGCTTTATCCTACTGAGTTCCCACGATTAGACGGTATTGACTGCCATGAAGACGACGACTGCAGCTTCACTCCTCTGACATCGCTGCCGTTCTTGTCTGTGCGCTGAGACTACTGCTCTCCGTGCTAGTTCGACTGGCTTAACTTTGCCGACATCAAGAACTGAGGTGGATAACTGTCAAGGCTAGTCGACGAAAACGGAGGCTGCTTCTTCGTGCACCATGGCTGCCGCAGCTACTTTACCTGTCCTTCTCCCCACGCGGTCATTGCCCTCGCAAGATGCTGGAACCATTGGGTGGCAGCCGAAGCGGAATTTGGAGATCCCGAACCCTCCGCCAGCGGAGGACCCGAAGGCGTTGGAGATGGACATGGCCAGACAGCTGGCGGATGGTAAGCCGGTGAAGAAGGTGCGACCGCGAAGAACAGTCGACTACGGTGGTGCTATGGGAAGGTGGACACTGGTGAGTTGCAATGCTTTTTACGTAGACATCCCTTCGTGCACGCGCAGGAACGTACGAATACCAGTACTGCTTGGTCGACCCTTTGCACCTAGACCTGGAGTAGCAGGTGCATGCACGGGGGGAGCGTCGTTATCAGCTTGAACTGAAGTAGTGAATAAACGCTAACTGCTTATTCTGCAGTTGCGCAAAATGCGGCCAACGTCGACATATGTGCCGCATTTGCGGCCTGCACCGCCGTATATCATCGATGTAGGGGTGGAGTCTTGGGAATGTACGGAGTATCCAGAGGCTCAATATATCTCGTGTGCAGCTCCTCCCACCAAAAGCGTACCCAGACAACCCGACCACGTCCTTGTGCACGAAATTTGTGCACACATCAACGAACAAGATCAGATGCCCAGTCAACTGCGTCGTGGTCAGTTATGAGTCGCCCCGTATACGTGTGCGAGGCAATGCTGATTCGCTGCGTCACACAGTGGACTCCGGAGGCAAGACGAATATTGACTGGCTCGACGAGCGGCGAGTTCACGCTGTGGAATGGATTGACGTTCAACTTCGAGACGATCCTCCAGGCGCACGACTCGGCCGTCCGGACGATGCAATTTACGCACTCCGGGGCGTTTCTAGCGTCTGCTGACCAGAGCGGTGTCATCAAGTACTTCCAGCCCAACATGAACAACCTGACGCAGTGGACCGGCCATCGAGAGGCGATCCGTGGACTCAGCTTCAGCCCGGACGACAACCGGTTCGCCACTGCGAGCGACGACTCCACCATCCGACTCTGGTCTTTCGAGGAGCAGCGAGCGGAGCGGACTCTGACAGGTCAGCTGCTGCATGATCCGACGGGTTGTATAGACTACTCATTATCGCGCTAGGCCACGGTTGGGACGTCAAGTGCGTCGAATGGCACCCTACGAAAGGTCTCCTGGTGTCCGGCAGTAAAGACAACATGATCAAGTTCTGGGACCCTCGAACAGGCACAGTACTCTCTACACTGTATGCTCCATATCCGCACACACACTCGAGCATCGCCTTTGACACATGACCCCCTTCCTAGGCACTATCACAAGAATACTGTCCAAGCTCTCGCGTGGTCTCCGAACGGTGACCTTGTAGCGAGCGCATCGCGAGACCAAACGGTCCGAGTGTTCGACATACGAGCCATGAAGGAGCTCCGCCTGCTCAAGGGGCACAAGAAGGAAGTTTGCTGTACGTACGCCCTCTTTGGACTCAACCCTCCCGATACTGACTCCCGCGTCCTAGCCGTTGCGTGGCACCCGGTACACCCCATGCTCGTGTCCGGAGGTTCCGAAGGGTCAATCCTCCACTGGGACCTTTCCTCCTCGTCCGAGCCGCCCACGACGCAAATCGCCTCCCAACAGCCCGGCCCCCGCGCCACGCTCTCGCAGGCCCACGACTCGAACGTCTGGGCGCTCACGTATCATCCGCTGGGGCACATCCTCGTGAGCGCGTCGAACGACCACACGACGCGCTTCTGGTGCCGCGAGCGTCCCGGAGACGCGTCCTCCGTGTTTTCTGGGGGCGGAGAGAAGCCGCCAGAGGTCACGGACACGTCGGGCCAGGACGAAGATGAGGAGACGATGGTGCCTGGCTTCGGCATGGGCGGCGGGGGTGGCTGGGCGGGATATGGCAGTGGGGCGGTCAAGGATGAGGAGATGCCGCATTCCGCGTCGTATCAGTCTCAGCAGCCGAGCGCGATGGACACGGGCGACGACTTCTTGCCTGGGCTGGGCGGGTTCGAGAGCTCGGCATCGGTGGCGGGCAGGCAGAGTGGCCCGTTGCCGTCGCAGGAGGACATGTTTGGGCAAGGTGGCCCTGGCAGCGGTGGTGGCGATGGAGACGGGTATGAGAACAGAGGCCGAGGCAGGAGATGGGGACGGGGCGGCGGCGGAGCTGGAGGGGGTGGCGGATATGGAGGTGGACGCCGTGGTAGATATTGATATTGGGTTGCGTTCGCTGCGCCCGGCGGAACCCAGGCTGCATGTACATATGCGTGCGAGATTCTTGTTGCGTGTAGGGACATGTACTGCTACGTTGTTCTGCACGTCGGTGATGTGAGGAACCTACGTAGCACATGTACAAATGGTTTGCACGGCGAGTTGCATGTTGCTTGCCAATGGTGATAGAACTTACCTCTTCCCCATTGCCTCCAGACCACTCTTTCGATCGCTGACGCTCTCTGTCTACTACTACGTCCCACTAGTCCTCGCGTGGTATGAGTGCTGCGGCGCACTGACACATGGAGGGTCTTCAGCTCGGGTGCTGTATGGGGAATCCCGCCGAGTATGGGCAGCATGAAGGATGTATCATCATATGCCTACTGGTATGGGGAATGAAAGTGACCACAATCGAGGTGCGGAAGCGGTCGAAATGGAGTGGTACTGATAGACAGCGGTGACACTGACTGGTGAATGGAGAAACCCCAGTAGTGCCGTTGAGACTTCCTCATCTCTCCACGGCGCTCTCGCCCTCGCTTCTCATTTTCCCTCATGACCACAACGCGGCCGAAGTTCAGCGATCTTGTGAGCAGCAGAGACGGTATGCGGCGGACGAGACGACGTCGAGCCAAGTCATACTTCTGTCCGCGATCCGAGGAGCGATGCTTCGCCGTTCTCGTGGACTGTTCTGTTTCCGGACGAACTTTCCTAGCTACATTTGCGTCCGAATAGCACGCTGGTGATGTCGTGTGTCGTGGATCCCCCGCACACGGCCTGAGGGGCGCCCAGAACCGTATATAAACCCTACAGCTCGATGCTCACCATCCGTTTTTCCCCCACTCCAACTCTCGTCCGTCTCTATGTCGCTCGCGTCCCCGTATCGTCCCGCATCCACGCATCCATGACTCGTCTCGCATCCACGACTTGTCTCGCATCTACGTCTCGTTTCGCATTTACGTCTCGCAGCCTCCGAGTCGCATCCCCATCGACTCGCACCAGCAAGACGCTTCGCCGAAGGCGAGATTGCGGCCAAATTGCGGCTGCTCGACGCGCTCCCACACCGCTGTAAGTCTCTGGCTTGATACTAGTCCATACTGACCGTCAAATCGTCGTCTTACGCGCTGCTGCAGACTGCCGCCATGCTTCCTTGGAACGCATGCGACGCGGTCACGTGGGGCACCCCGCCGGTGACGTCACGACGTCACTGTCCGCTGAGTCTGTCTCCGCTGTGACGCACCTCTCGTCATAGCGGCGGTGGATATATGCGCGGCGAGGCGTAGACACAAAGATTAATGCTTGTCTTTCTCTCTCGACCCTGCAGACTCGCGTTCAGAGCACGACCAGATCTACTTCCAACAGCCGCTAGTATCACATCCACCATCAGATTCTATCACCCCGCCATGGCCTCACACAATAACGTCCACCCGAACGTCCACCCTGAGACCAAGAAGCAAAAACCGGCTGAGGCTGCTCACTCGGACGTCCTTCATCCTCCCCCGGAGGATGACCCAACGAGGAAGCCACAGAAGTCGTTCCCGGACACCGGCTGGCGCGGGCCCATTCCGAGCCAGAAGGGAGGCTCGTACGAGGAGGACTTCATGCAGAAGCCTCCGTATGAGTGGAAGAGCGAGGGTTACCTCTTCAAGCCAAAGCACTACTCGTACGTCGATCCCTTCTGTCGCCCGTCGCTCCTTACCCACAACGCGCAGTGAATGCTGGTGCGGCAACGTCGCATTTGAGTTTCATGGAGACCCGGTGGACGCGAAACACTGTCACTGCAAACAGTGTCAGCATCTCCACGGCGCCCCTTTCCAGTGGGCCGTCATCTTCCCCAAGGTGCGTACTCCGGCGGACCGTTAGGACATCCCCAATCGCTGAAGGGTCCCGCAGACGTCTGTCCGCATGGTCAAGAACGTCAACAACAGCCTCCACTTCTTCTCGACGCAGAGACGCAAAGGCGTCCACGACGTCCCGTGCAAGGTATGATCTCGCGCCAGCCGCCAGTTCGTGATTAGTCTAACCGTTCCATGCGTAGGTGTCCTGCGACGAATGCCGATCGCCGATATTTGACGAGGGCCGCAACACCGTCCTAGCGTACCCGTCTGCATTCAAGTTCCCCGACCGCAAAGTCCCGCTCAACTTCCAGCCGACCGCGCACATCTTCTACAGCGAGCGTGTCATGGAGGTTCCCGACGGCGTGCCCAAGTGGTCTGGCCACAAGGGCGCGAGCGAGCTTATGCCAGAGCTCACTACCGAGAAAGGGTACGTTCTTCCGAGCCCTTGATTGTCCGGCTTCAGCTCACGCGTCGTATCTCCGCAGGACGATGCCGAAGTACAAGGGCAAGCCAAAGGAAGGCCAGATTGACGAGCCCGCGGACGACAGGCCCAAGATTGATCGGGAGGAGTCGCGTTAAGTACCTAAGCAGATCAACATCCGGCCTGTCATAATGTGCGCCCCTACTATCGTCCTCCGAGCTGGCGGTTCCTCCCAACGCATAAGTACAGTCCTGCGTGATGAGTCTGAAGACCCTTTTGAGCGTGATCTTGGGAGCTCGACAATATGTATGGTTTGACCATCGTGCGACAGCAGATCACGCAGTCGTCGCTGCGTATGTGCGCTCGTGACAGAGGTGCAGGTCGGTAACTTACCCCGCAGTTTTCAACTCGCAACCCGATCACGACTCGGGCGTGACACCTTGACGCGTTACGTCACGCGTTAAACCGCCGCGCGTCTATGTCGTGGCGACCGGTGGCACAAGGCGCCGCGGCGATGTCCGTGTCTCAAACAACGACATCGTGAGTGTGCCATATTGCTCACATCTCCTCAGCGTTGTTAGTTTGTTCTGAAGATGTACTTGGCGCAGATTGAGAACTTGAACATGGACGACGGGAACCTCCGAGAGATCATCCAGTAGCCGGCTGAATCCCATGGCCGGTCCTTTGTTCGACTGTGGCGGTGACATCTGCGGCGGGTCACCATGTTGGGAGGACAATAAGTACGGTGGCCTGCGCGGATGTTGTCTCTGACCCGCGCTTCTCCTGAGGCTCGATAACTACCACCACCACCACCACCACCACTGCTCTACGCCATCCAAACTACGTCGACTTGCACCACACTCTCACCCATCCCTCCCTTCTCCACCAATCACTGTGTCCCGATGGTAGCCCTTCCAAAGACATACATCAGAATCCCCCAGAAGCGGTTCCTCGACAAATTCTGGCCAGCTCCGGCACCTGGGTCTCCGCATTACAAGGCAAAGACACGTCGGGGCAAGTTCCCAACCCTAGCGGTGGCCGCAAAGGCGGTCGCGAAGTCTGCGAAAGGGAAGCCTCCTGCAGATGCTCTTGTAAGCGTACACTCACATCGTCAGTGGGTGGTCGCTAACCACCCGGTGCTCCGCTATCAAGGCGAAGCTAGTTCGTGACCAGAAGCTCGCTCCAGGCTTCAAGTTGGTTATCTCTGTCGGGACCGCAAAGGGAGACGATCGGTGGGGTCAGCTCGTAGCAGTCCAAGACAACCGTCCACCGTGGGCGAAGCCGCAGATCTTCGTCCGCTTCTGCAGCCATGACCCCTTTCGGGAGCTCGAAGGACCGCCCATGGACAAATGGCCACGGGACGGCCACGATGGTTACCGCAAGGAAGTCCGGTTCGACATCACGACCAAAGTCCGAGAACTCTTCACCGTGCAGTTTCTCACTGCTGCGTATGTGATCATCGTGCACGACTCCTTCATTCGCCTGTCGCGCTGGGACCGTGCCGGGACCGCATTCTCACGGCGGGCCGACTACGCTGCGAACCCATCTTTCCTGGCGGAGGTCTTTTGGCGCCTCACCATGCTTACCGACATCCAGCTCGGTATGGATCCCACTGCGACGCCAATACTTCCCGGCTCGGAGGAGTACGACCTCATGGAACGTCTCTCCGTCCCACGCGCCGACGACTTTCCGTATGATGAGGGCGCGATCATCGAAGGAGACCCCGACGATCCCTCCCGCATGTTCAAGTACGTGCGCGAAAAATTCGACAAGTCTCTCCACAAGTGTCAGAAGGCTCCGTTCGTTGGCGTCGACTCTCGTTGGAAACTCTCCGTTCCAACTGAAGATGGCGGCACTCGGGAGTTCCTCGTGGGCCCGCCGTTCTACTACAGTGACTTTGATCGTCCACGGGACAGTGACTTTGATCGTTCACGGTACAGTGCCTGTGATAGTGACTGTGATCATTCATGGGACAATGACTTTGATCGTTCACGGGACGACCCCCGGAACGGACGCACCTATATCGCCATTGACTGTACTACGGAGAAACTCGTCTTCCTCAAGGATGCCTGGCGGTTCAAGGATGTCGATTATCTGACGGAGCGCGAAGGTCTGGTCCTGAAGCAGCTCAACGATGCAGGTGTACCATATGTACCGACGCTGCTTTGCGAGGCAGAGCTGCCGGGCCAGGAGACAAAGACCCAGCTGTTGCTACCTGATGTTCAGTGCTGGTGGTCAAAGGAGGACACCGAGGTCTTCGCGGTAGATCCACGCCTCACAGACGTCGTCAAGCTTCACCATTACCGCATGGTCGTCTCGGAGGTCTGCTTCGCGATAGAGACTTGCTTCAAGACGGGACGTCAGCTCGTGTCGACCATGCGAGATGCTATATTTGGTGCGTTCTCAACGTGAACGCCTTCAATGACATGTCACGCTGACTCGATCTTCACTTGCTTCCCTAGCACACTCTCGGGCTGTCGAAGTGCTGGGACGCTTGCACTGCGACATCAGTCCGGGCAACATCATGGCGTACCCCAAAATCGAGGTTTCGGCGGAGACGGGAAAGCCCACTGTGCGATGGGAGGGTATGCTCATAGATTGGGAACTCAATCGGCGTGTTAAGGAGCATAGACTTCCACCATCACGCCGGCTTCTGGTGCGTATTCGAAGCTCTCTACCCTTCGGTCTTACTCACCACTCCATCAGCGTACCTGGCAATTCGTATCGTACCAATTCGCCTACGACAGGAGGAAGGGACTCACGACAGCCGACGAGCTTGAGTCGTTCTTTTATGTCCTCCTCTACCACGCCATCTGGTACCTGCGCAGCAACATCACAGACGCGGCTAATTTTGATTCGAATTTCTATGAACACGAGGACGGAAACTACAGCACCCCCGGCAAGTTGCATCTGATGCATTACGGCTGGATCTCTGTGGATCAGAGACCCGCGACTACTCCCCTCGAGTTCACTGGTCTGGACGATCGGAACAACGCCGTGACGTACACGCCGCTCGACAATCTCGTCAAACACCTGGCCTGGCTGTGTCATGCGGTGTGGCGTTTCGAGTCCCATTTATGGAATGAGGCGATGAATGCCGTACCGCCATCTCTGATTGACCAGTCACGCAAGGGCTGCCCTTCCCCGAGCGAAAAGGTTAACGCTGCCAAGATGATCATGCCGTCGGAATTGGCGGAGAAGATGGACAATCACAGCGCCGTGCTGAAGCTCTTCGACGACGCGCTCAAGGAGCCCTGGACGATGAACGACTACGTCGGACACAGAAATAAGTCCAACTTGGTGGACGCGAAGTCAGACGGACGAGACCCGGATGGCGCGAAGAAGCTGGCAGACGCACAAGACCCAGACAGCGCGAAGAAGCCCGAGAACGCACAAGACCCAGATGGCGCGAAGAAGCCCGCAGACGCACAATGCCCAGACAGCGCGAAGAAGCCTGCAGATGCCGCGGAGAACGTCCTTCAGCCGATGAAAGTGGACGGTAGAAAACGTGCGAAGCCCTCGGAGACGAAGGGCGCGGAGACGCTGAAGCCTCCTCGTCGGAACCCTGTGCGAGCTGCACGTAAGGGTGGACCCTCACCGGACGAACGGCCTGCAAGGAATCCTGTGCGAGCTGTACGCGAGCGTGCACCTTCACCAGACAAACGGCCTGCAAGGAATCCTGTGCGAGCTGTACGCAAGCGTGCACCTCCACTGGACGAACGGCCTGCAAAGAGGCGGCGTCGTGGCACATGACTGCTGTAATCGACGAGAAGTAAGAGCTGTAGTCAGTATTGTATGGTACGGTACATTGTAAATGCTGCTTATGACTGCGTTTCCGCTGTTTCCAAGCCATGATATCAATCGCTGGCTATCACCGCATCCCACTCCTCGCATATTATGGAAGCCCGCACCGCACCGCAGTGTGTCATGTCGAGGACATAGAGCTCGTGTGTCGCGTATGCCTTCCTCCCCTCGAATACGTGCAAATTCAGTCACAACGCGTTTCGAGTTACTGTCATGGTGGTCGAGACTCGAGATAAGTAGTGGTTGTGCGGTTGGCGCGCAGTGCCAGCCTGCTCGTACCTCTGGCTAAGCGGGATTGTGCAAGTGTTGGTCTTCGAGGTGCATCAAGCCCCTATCGACTTCTGAATGGCGCTGAGGTGGAAGCGGTACCCGCTACATTCGACTAGATGGATGCGCTCGGCGGCCGGGAAGGGGAAGAATGCGGGCAGGTTCGCCGGCAGCATGTCTCGGTACTACTATCCAGCCTCGCGAGACATCTCTTGGGCTCCGAGTGTTGTCGTTGCACGAAGCACGTTGAGGGTAGTTGCGTTCGCGACACAAGCGTCGAAGTATAGACACCATGCTGACAGTTGAGGCCCCTTCGATCACGCAAATGTGGAGAGGATCCTCAGGCCTCCGTGATTTATGTTCCCGCCAAGAGGACGTTGTACTATGGAGCGGCAGACCGCCAGCATGTCTGACCACGCACTCAGTGGACCAGCATGGCAGAGAGGCGTCTGGTAGCCTCGTGGTCACGACGTCGGTATGAGCGCCAGCCGCCACCTCGGTCATGGTCACACTCTTGACAGCGCACCTCGACAGCGGATTTTGACGTGGGCCTCGACGATCGTTGCTTCCGTGTCGCCCCCATGATTCAAGCACACTGCAATTGCGGAAGAAACTCGCTTGCATGGAGCCTCATCGACTGCAGCAGCTACTGTGCGGCGCAAAATGATATTGCGAACGTTTTTGTGGCCAGATGATCGTTCACATGAAGATGATTCTATCTCAGTACTTCGTATGTAAGTAAACATTTCTACTCAGGCATGCTAACGTCTGAGTAAGTAAGCACTTGGTAAGTACGCTCATCAAGTACAATGTCAAACTTGACATGAGTTGCAAGAGATGGTCGGCGGGAATTTATCGGTCACCGCCGGTCTTTTGTTCGACTGACTGGTCGGACAATGGGTGGTCTGGTCAGTTTGGCACGTGCGCTGTTCAAAGACAACCACTGACTCACGCTTCTTTCTCTAAGCTACCACCGCACGACCAGCTACTAAGTACCTCGTTGAAACAACTGCTTCGACCACGCTGTCCCCCTTTAACTCAAAATGCTACCCCGGGTTACATACGTCCGCATCCCTCATCGACGGTTCCTGGACGACTTTTGGCCGGTTCCTGCTCCCGACTCACCGCGCTACAAACCTAGGTCCGCGCCTCCGTCCAACTCCGACAGTCTATCGCTTGCTGCAAGGGAAGTCGTGGAATTATCAGGAGGAAAGCCTCCTGCAGACACCTTTGTAAGCATGCATGTCGTCTCGCATCCTGAGGGAAGCTTGCTAACCACTCAATACTCCACAGGCCAAGATGCTTGATGATCACAAGCTCGCTCCGGGCTTCAAACTATCGATCTCTTCATCACACGGAAAAGGAGAAGAGTCAGACGACCGTTGGGCTGTGCTGGACCCGCTCGATGACACGCGTCCACCATGGGCAAGACCCTTCATACGCGTCGGCTTCTTCAACCACGACCCATTTCGGGATCTCGAGCGGCCTTTTGGCAGACACGGATGGCGGTGGTCGGATGGCCACGATGGCTACCGCAATGCGGCCCGGATCAACATCACTAGAGGAGTCGACACACTCTTCACCGTCCAGATCCTCACGGCTGCCTACGTTATCATTGTGCACAAGTCGACAATACGTCTGTCACGTTGGGAACGCTCAGGGGCCGTCTTCTCAAGGAACGTTGACTACATCGAAAATCCCTCTGTCCTGGCAGAGATCTTCTGGCGTCTCACCATGCTTACCGATGTCCAGCTCGGTATAGACCCCACTGCAACCCCGATACTCCCAGGCTCGACGGAGTATAACCTCATGGATCGTCTGGCTGAACCACGCGCCGATGACTTTCCTTACGACGAGGGTGCAGTTATAGAAGGAGACCCTGACGATCCCTCTCGTGTGTTCAAGTACGTACGCGAAACCTTGACGGACTCTCTGCAAAGATGGAAGGACAGCCCATTTTGCGCCACGAGCCGATGGAAAGTCTCTGTACCCACCAAAGACGGCGGCACCCGGGAGTTCCTCATCGGCCCACCGTTCTACTACTGCAACAAGCCAGATGTTGATGCTCGCAACGGCCGTGTCTATGTAGCGATCGACTGCACTACCGAGAAGTTCGTCTTCCTGAAAGACGTGTGGCGGTTCAAGGATGTCGACCATGTGTCTGAGCGCGAGGGTTTAGTCCTGAAGCGGCTCAACGAGGCGGGCGTACCGTATGTACCGACACTGCTTTGCGACGCAGAACTGCCGGACCAGCGGACGAAGACATCGCAAATTTTAAAGTCCTATCAAGACGACGAGGTCTACGCCATTGATGCAAATGGAGAGGAGATTGTGGAGGCACCGCCCGAGCTCCAGCACTACCGCATGGTCGTCTCGGAGGTCTGCTTTGCAATGTCTTCTTGGTTCAAGACAGGACGTCAGCTCGTGTCAACAATCCGGGACTGTGTAGTCGGTGCGTGGCAGCATCAACGACGATTGACAAGATTCAACGCTCACCGAATTATTCCCCGCATCATTCTCTAGCGCATTCCCGGGCAGTCGAAGTGTTGGGGCGCATTCACTGCGACATCAGTCCTGGCAACATCATGGCATACCCCAGGCTTGAAGTTTCACCGGAGACAGGGAAGCCTACGGTCAGATGGGAGGGGATGCTCATTGACTGGGAGCTCAATAGACGTCTGAAGGAGGACAGCCATGTGCCATATCGCTTGACGCTACAGGTGCGTGGAACTGCCTGCCTGCGTATAGCCTGGGCCCTGAGGCAAGTTTTCCCATAGCGCACCTGGGCATTCGTCTCCCACGAATATCTCCAGGACAGGAACAAGGTTCTCGTCATCTCGGACGAGCTCGAATCGTTCCTCTATGCCCTCCTTTACATCGCCGTCCGGTTCTTGCGAAGCAACATCCAAGATGTGGCCGAGTTTTATAAGGATTTCTTCGAGGAGGACTTCGAGGATGCGCTCTTCGGCGGCAAGCTGCGTATGGTGCAGCTCGGCTACATCACCGCGAGCGAGTCGTGTGACACAATCCTGCAGTTCAACGGCGTCGATGACGAGAACAACGTAACCTACACGCCGCTAGACAACCTCATCAAACGCCTGGCCTGGTTATGCCACTCACAATGGCTGGTTGGGTGCTGGGAAGGGTCGAAGAAGATGTCTGCCGAACCCCTGTACTTGAACAGCCAGCCGTCAACCAGCGATTTCGACTCCGGATCCGTAGGCGAAAAGGAGAACTCTGAAGCGGACACCGTGACCGAGTCGGCTTGCGCAGCGAAAGGTCCAGCCCAGATACCGATGTGGCAACTGGCTCAGAGATTGAAGACCCACAGCGCGGTGCTGAAGCTCTTTGACGACGCTCTGAATGAGCCGTGGACGGTGAACGACTACGTCGGAGACAGACTGAAGCCGAACTCGGATGCAAAGCCAGAAGGACAAACCCAGGATCCCTGCGCGAAGACGCCCGGGGCTGCCGCGGAGCAGGTTCTCCAGCCGAAGAGCTTGAACGGGATAGAATCTGCAGAATCCGCAAGCAATGAGGAAATCGAGTCGCGAAAGCGTCGTCAGAGTTCCGTCGGAGCTGCGTGTCCGCCTGCACCCCTCCCCGAAGAGCGACCTGCGAAGCGCCGTTGTCGCGGTACGTAGATACTTATGGAGACTTTGTGACATCTCAAAACATCACCATCTATGTATGCAAGTAAGTATGTCCGTCGTGTTGTGCGTGCTGCGTGTTTGTCTTGTCGTGGTATGCGGCCATGTGCAATGTGCAGCAGTCCACGTACTTACTACTGAGCGGATTGATTCAGTTCTATTCAGTTCGATTGCGATAGGCGCTGTCGCCTGCCTCGGTGCGACGTGTAATTTTCAAGTAAGTAGTCTTCCCTCCGTCCACCGTTGTCGCGCGGTGCTCTGCTCGAGTGCTGGTCCTCTCAATCTGCATACTCTCTGTCCCGCACTGCTGAAGATGTTTGAATTTTGCTCGAATCGAAGTGTCAGTCACAAGCCGGGCAACACATAGTCTTCGAGTTACAGTGGAGGCTACTGCTAGGTGTATCTGGATTCTGCCATATGTACGTCTTCAAGCCTTCACTTTATGTTTACTATCTTCCTCCCCTTGCACAAGTGCGACGCAACCCGCCATAATATAACTTGACATACTCGAACACAAGTCCACCTCCCGACCTTTCGTGCGGTACCCTGGCACGTACAATCGAAACCCTACATTTGACTCCGTCCGCTCGTTCTGTACGTTTGATTCATTGCTGCAGTCGGCCGTATGGCCGTGACCTCCTATCCGCAGTGTCGCTGTTCGATGTGCAAGGTGAGTAGGAAGTTGCGCTGCTACACAGTATTCGATGTATCGTGGATGCGACAACAAGGGTATGGTCTCGCCGGACGCACGCTGGCTTAGAAGCCCCGTCTTGAATTCTCTGATATCCCGAAAGTGGAAGCGAGTCGATAGTTCTACCTGGTCGTCTCACTGCAACTCGCGGAACTTTGAAACCCGCTCCCTCGCGCTGACAAGCTAGACCTCGTGGCATTATGTCTTCGACAGTAGCAACCATCGCCACGCTCACCCATTGGTATGTCTTCTCAGTAAGCTGCGTGTCACTGACGCTCACCGGTCCACAGACTTTGGCCCGACGTTGAAGTTCAATGAGGAAGACAATGAGGCGATTAGCGCCCTTCTCTTGATTGTGACCACCGAGCCCCGAAGCTTTTGTACACCCTTACATCGGTCGTCGATATCTCTTTTGCACTGCGACCACTTTAACCAGTGATCTTGTTTGGCAGCTTGCCACCTGCATTCCACATCATATAATCATCAACGCCGAAGCACCGGTTCCCACTCAAGTCTACTACCGACCACCAACCACATCCTTGCGCCACACTTGTCTTCTTCCCGACATGCAGCACCTCTTCCTTACATGCTACCCTCCGTGGCTGCTGTCGACTCTCGCGTCGAATGAGAGCGGAGTACTCGCCTCATCCTCCGCTTTCATGGCTGACAGTGCCGACTCCGAGGAGGCTAAACCACACCTCAGGCTTACGCCACAGCAGGCGGGGTCACCCGCTGGACGTAGACTGCTTGTTGGTGAAACACGAACGGTTACTCACCACCCGTTCTATGCCCGACCAGTCGCGCCATCTGCCCGCGCACGACGTTCACCGCTCCTCGACGAGCGATATGCTTGCCCGCGTCCCACATCACGTGTGCGCGTCATCCCGCGCGTTTCGGTTCCCCTTCCATTCTCCAACGCTTGCATTCTCAACGACGTTGCATTCTCGTCCCGTGGTTGCCGCGGGATCTCGCTGGACGAATGGACCAAGCTCGCCGAAAAGGGGAGGACATACCTGGGTATCGATGATCCGCATGCGAGTGTGGACGAGCTGTTTTCAAGGGAGGGTCGACCATTGTTCCAGAGCCATGTAAGTACTCCGCTTTGTCAGAAGACGGTTATTCGGAACTGACGTTTGCTCTAGTGGCCTGGATACGACACTCGGACGTGTTATCTAGACATGCAGGCCCATGTCAACACTGGCGAGAGAGCCTTCACAAAAGTCGATCTACTCGATATGGTTTGCCAGGCACTCGTAGATTGGGTGCTGAAGGTCACAGTACGTCATCTCATCTGTCGCCGCGCCTCTTGCGCCTTCGCGTTCCCTACTGACGAATAACCTTCCCGTCCCTTGCGTTTCCGCAGAATTGCAGACAGATCGAATGCCGCGAGCCCGAATGGGCCATTGGTCTGAAACAGATCACCTTCAGGCATATCTACGTGACCTCCGTAGTGGAGGTCAAGGGATACGTCTCGAAGTGGGTCCCGGTCTTGGAGATCGACCCGCGAGCGTTCCAGACTCAGTGCCAGCTTTGAGCCGCACCTCTCCACTCCGACTGCCGTTCTTCCCCTACCCCCACGCCCCGCTCGAGAGCGTGTCCCTACGTTATCTTCTCCAATATGGCTTACGCTCGACAACCTCGCAGTACTGTACCATTCTCACATCATTTAATATCTATCTTGGTCCTAATTCCAGTTCTTGGTTCACATGCGTGTCGAGGCTCGATCGTACTCAGAAGCTGTCACGTCGTGCGTGAAAGTTCAAGTCCCTTACATCTAACCTCTTGCTTCCTTTTCACAGCCTAGGTCGTACTCCCTTGTCTTCCTCCCGGACATCGCTGGTGAGCGAGCGTTCTTTCGTTTGCAGGGTCTTGACCATGGGCTCTCGTTTGACAGGTGCGCCTTGAGCCTTCCGTTTGCTTTCCAGCCAGGTGAGTGTTGAATGGCTCTTACACGAGACTGAACTCATTATCAACGGTGCAGGAGCGTGGTCCCACGACACGTTACTGCCCTTCCGTGATACCGGTGTCCTGGCTGACGTCCGCCGCAAATATGCGCGTATGGCGGAGCGCGCGGCGCCGACTTCTCTCCGAAACGCTGTGAGTGCTACATCAGGTTGCCAGTGACCTCACTCATGATTCCTTAACCCCCCCCCCCCCCCCCCTCTGTCCCGAACACTACTACGGTGGACTCCAGACGCAATTTCAACCACCCGGTCATACATAAGGGACCGTTCCTCCGTGGCCTTGAGAGACGCGCAGCAGCATCGGCCCTCGTATGATAAGCTCACCCGGGTCTCGACGTTATGAAATGCGACGGCGGTATGAAGGCCTACTGTAGGACATTGCGGAGCTCGCCGTGGTATATGGAGAGAGAACTTGAGTGTTCGCGACTGGGCGGCGGGGCGATATCGGCCCAGACCGAAGTTCAGGCGTCTCCCGTTCCTTCCCCCCGTCATCGTCGCGCTCGACCCCTCTCATGTCAACGAGTGAGCGACAAATAGCCCCGCCGACGATCGGCGTTGGACCAAACCTACACAGCGTTTCTCAGACAGAGACACATGCAAATAGTAGGACGCAATGCCGGCGCGTCACGAGCCTGGTCGCCTTCAAGTTTGCAGCGAGGACAGAAGAGCTGCGACATGCCGAAGTCCTGTGAATTGCAACCAGGTCAGAAATGCGATAAAGCAATGAATGATACACTAGCTAAAGCTTCTTCCCAAGGTTTTGAGCAGATGATTCGGGAGCGCGCTGCACCTTGCGCTCCATGCACCACCAGCTCGGCCCTGCTACAAAATCCACCAATTGATGCCGGCTGTTGTGACGCGCGCCGCTCTTCTCAGCCACGGCGAGTTTGTCAAGGCGATTCGCCCGTTCAGAAAGTGGAAGGAGTCTACTCCGAATTTCGCGAGCTGGGACGTATCGGCTGACGGCAACTCCAGCCAGAAACGGCGGGAAGCACGCAAAGTGTTGATGTCGAACATCGTCGCATCCGTTCTACCGGCGATGCTGCTGGCGGCTCGGATTGCTAAGTCGGGAAGGGAAGAAGCTTGGCTGATTGTTCTCCCAGTGGTGCGTTCCTTTCTCGGCGAAACTCATACTGCTCGTTTCTTCCCCTCCTCTCCACTGAAGTGTCTCTCGATGCGCAGATGGTCCTGCTCTGAACCATGCAGTGAACCAGCTGAGGCTAGCCGACCGCCAAGAAGACTATCTCGATGCGAATGCCCCAAGATCTGATGAGGAGCGACCATGTGGAGGGTATCGTTATGCACTCTCACTCGCGATGGCGCAATCTCTGTAACGGGTGAGCATGGGAGATCCGTGTCCGCTTCTCGCTCAATCTCGCTGACCTTGGGCTCTATTTCGCCAGCATTCGCCTTAGGCACGGCCGAGCCGGGGTTCTTCAGGCTCCGCGATGTTGCGTGGCTCCAGAGATTGCACAGAGCACTGGAACCATGTCGTAGCTTCCAGCACCTTATCCATCTCCCTCAAGCTCCCTACCCGATGTATATAGGGCGGCATCTGCTCGAGCCGGGCTCCTTCCCCTCAGCTCAACGGTCCTCTGTGCTCGACCATAGCTGCACGGCCCTCGCCACCCTCCCTCGTCATGGCTACTCAAGACGGTGTCGACCAGCTGCCTAAGCTGCCTGCTGCTCCTTCCTCTCCCACCGAGTCTTTCGACGAGAAGAAGGTACTCGAGAAGCACCAGAGTTCGGACTCCTACCTCGCCCACAAAATTGAGCGCGGTCCCGCCTACGACGACGATGAAGTCGAGTACGTCAACGGCGAGCCTGTCATCACCTCGGGCCGCGACGTCTCTCGCTATCTCGTCGACGTGAGAGACGACGGCGACCCTGCATTGACCTTCCGTTCTCTCTTCATTGGAACTGTCTTTGCCGGACTCGGAGCTGCCCTCTGTCAGGTGCGCTTGCGTCCATACAGTTCGTTATCGTGGCCAGAAGACATTCTCACCGACGTCACATGCGCCATACAGATTTATTTGTTCAAGCCGGTTCAGCTGTCGGTGTCAACTGTATTCCTTTTGCTGTTGATATACACTGTCGGGCTTGCTTGGGCGAAGTATCTCCCTCGCAAGGAATGGGTCGAGGGTACCCGCTTCGAACGTCTCGCTGGGGCCATCGACTTCATCAATCCGGGCGAATTCCGTATCAAGGAGGTACCAACCTTGTGCCCGGTTGGCTGGCAGTGCGCTGATGGGAATGTAGCATGTTGTCTCGTCCCTGGTTGCTTCCACAGCAGCGTATGGCAGTACCGCCGTCATGAATTTTGCTGTTCAGCGCGTGAGCATCCTCTGAGGTCGAGGGTCGATATATAAGCTAATAGTATCCGACAGCTCTATTACGACACCAATGTCGAAGCTACGACCGCAGTCCTTGCAACGTTCTCTACGGCATGCTTTGGGTAAGCTAGTCTTCCGGTGATCTCTGTCCTCGCTGACATTCTGGACAGGTACGGCCTTGTTGGACTCCTTCGCCCGCTCACGGTATATCCTTCGGAGATGGTCTACTGGGCTGTAAGTAGACCTGCTATGATCTTGTGACTGACATTTTGACTGATCGACGAGGTTCGCAGAACCTGCCCACCGTGTCCATCTTTCAAACTCTCCACTTCGACACCAAAGAGAACCACAAGCGTCTCAGATTTTTCTGGACGGCTTTCACCGGCATGTTCTGCTTCGAAGTATTCCCAGCGTACATCTTCCCGCTACTGAACGGTATCAATATTGTCTGCCTGTCGACCCAACACGTTTCGAGCGCAGCTCAGGATGTCATCACAAATCTCTTCGGCGGCACAAACGGCAACGAGGGGCTTGGCTTCCTCAGCATTTCCTTTGACTGGCAGTACATCAGCTCGACCTATATGAGCCTCCCGCTTGTCCAACAGGCCAACTCTTGGATTGGCTACGCCCTCTGCTACATCATCATCATGGGAATCTACTACACCAACGCATGGAACTCCAAGATGTTCCCGATGCTTTCGACGTCGCTGTACTCACAGAACGGCACCCATTATAACCAGCAAGCCGTGTTTGGCACCACCTTCACGCTCAACCAGACTGCCCTCGACACCGTTGGTCTTCCAGCCATCACTGGGTCGAACGCTTGGTCGAACCTTGCCGCAAACCTCTCGGTGCGCGTTCCTCTATTTGTGAGATCGCCGGTGCTGAACTGACTCGTCTCACTCGAACGCACAGATCGGCGGCCTCATCGCACACACACTCCTCTTCTGGTCTCCGTACGTCGTCGAATCTTTCAAACAGGCGCGTGCGAAGACGCAGCCGGATCCGCACTGGCAGGTATATACTATCGGGGCTCGCATGCGACACGTGCTTACTGACGAGCATGCGGCGCAGGTAATCAACAAGAACTACTCGGAAGTCCCTTGGTGGTGGTACATCATCCTGCTGGCCCTCTCGTTCTTCGCAGGTACGCCGACCGTCTACCGCGAGATGCTCTGATTGCGTGTCACTTCTGTTGACTGAGCTGTGAATTTGCAGGTCTCATCGTCGTGTTCCAGGGGCAGACCACGCTGCCGTGGTGGTCATATATCATCTCGCTCCTCCTGGGCGCTTTCATCACCCCTTTCTCTACCCTACTTTACGCGCGTATGGGTAACGGCGTCGCCACCAATCAGCTCATGAAGATGGTTGCTGGCGCGGTCAATCCCGGGAAGCCCGTCGCCAACCTTTACGTATGTATTCGGCCGGCCTAGATCGATGTTGTAGGTGACTGATAGATTACTGTCAGTTCTCGATGTGGAGCCACGATGTCGTCTCGACATCCATCGGTTTGGCACAAGATCTGAAGATGGGCCAGTACCTCAAGATTCCTCCTCGCGCGATGTTCCTTACACAGATCTGGGGCACCTTGCTAGGTGTGTAAGGGACTGCGCTTATCCTGGTTGCCACTGTGATTGACCGCAATCGTGACTGTATTGCAGGCGCACTCGTGAATTACGGTCAGTAGTCGCTACGAATGTTAGTACCGCTTGTATATTGACAGCGACCAGTGGTCATGATCTCTGTCGTGGACGCACAACGCGACATTTTGCTTGACCCCAGGGGTACCAACGTCTGGAGGTGCGTACATGGTGATGCTTCTCTGGTCAGTTAGATATACTCACGGTCGCTATAACGTCCAGCGGTCAAGAAGTCCAAAGCTTGAACAGTGCTGCCGTCACCTGGTCGCTAGCCAAGCAACTCTACGGCCCACATGGGCCATATATCTGGATTCCTCTCGGTCTTGTCTTCGGCATGATCCCAACCACGATCCAATGGGTGATCGCTAGGGTTCGTCAGTTCTATCTGTCAATCTTCAATGGTTCGGCTCACACCTGCTCATATCTGCGCAGAAATGGCCCGTGATCTGCGGCGTCAAGGTTGATTCCGTCATCCTGCCCCTCATCTACATGTACTCTGCGTGGATGTCCTCCGGCTCGAACTCCACGATCCTGTCTAGCGTCCTCGTCGGCCTCATCTCCCAGCTCTGGCTGCGCCGCTACCACCCTGGCTGGTTCAAGAAGTACAACTACATCCTTGGCGGTGCGCTCGACGGCGGTGCACAAGTCATGATCTTTATTCTTGCGTTCGCCGTCTTCGGTGCGTCGGGAGTGCCAAAGCCATTCCCCGCTTGGGCGGGCAACCCGGCGCAAGGCAACGTGGACTACTGTAATGGGAACGGCGCGCTAGACTAGGATCTGATCCCTCACTTGCGGTTCTCGGGTTGTAGCATTAGCTTTCTATCCTCTTTGCTTTGCTTTTGCTATCTGTCTGACGGTGTGTATGTTTCGCTGTGACGTGCGATACGATTTTTTATACGATACGATGTATGATACTCGGTCTGTTGGTACTATGATCATTTACGACCTTCTTGTGCGAACTTGACACGACTGGTCTCAGCAGCCGACGACATGAGTAAGTATGCTGATTGATATTGCTCAGTACAGTATGTCTGGCGAGACGATGCTGGCGCGTAATAAGGGGCACAAGTTCGGAGAACATGAAGGCGGAGGCAGGAACTCTGATGGCAATGTCTAATTATCTGGTACATGGGCCGCACTGAGCACAGAGAATGCGGCACGCGTGATGTTGAGAGTTGTACTTGACAAGGCCGGGGATGCCGATACCTCAATACGTACTAGACACAAGTGATCAAAGATGCTACTTACTTCTAACTATCGTTGTCGGCCTGAGATTATACGGCAATGAAGCGCGGACACTCGAAGTAACACGACTCTTCTCCGGTATGGCTGAAGCAATGCGGCGACGCTTGGCTGCAGGTTCGTCCGGCTCCCTCTTATTTTGAGTACTTACATATGAGGTCCTCCAGCTCGGGCACCCGTGCGTGAGCGTCCGCTGAGTGTTTGGGACACTGTGGCCTTGTTGTCGCCAGAACGAAGTCTGGACTGCAACCTCGGAGCAGCGGCTGACGGCTCCTTCTTGAGCTGGTCGCCCACCACATCCTTCTTCGGCCAGTCCCACTCCAGTGCTTCATCCAGAAACTCGAGCAGCTCGACATGGCTATCGATGAGGAGCGTATCCTCAACGGACTTCTCCTCGTCCTCCAAGATGTCCTGATCCTGATCCTTCCCGTCCTCTTCTCCACTTTCCGCCGGTGCCTCACCAGCGCGCTGACGAGCCATTATATGCTTGAGCCGCCGATAGCAACGTGCCATCGAGTTCTCGCGATCCTGAAGCCTCACGAACACTTGGTAACAAGCTCGGAAGTAGCTCAACATGACGTCGAGGACCCAGTTGAGAGGCTGGCTTCCCGATGCGCCGTCATCGCCGAGGAACTGGTAGGAACCCGAGCCCGACTCCTCGAGTCTTCCGGTACGCATCGCAATCCGTTTGTCTATACCGCAGCGATAGTGACCGGCTCGCCACGAGTACCAGTCGAAGTAGTCAGTCATGGTGCTCTCGGGGCTAGACATGGTGTGGCGGAGATATCGAAGGGCGTAATAGAGGATGACATGGAAGAATGACTCGACTTCGTCGGCAATTGCGACCGGCTTGTCAGGGTTGTCGAGGACGTTCGCCGACGCAAATTGCCAAGTGCCCTGCGAAACAAAAGATTCAGCTGGGATGACACAGAACATGCATTGTTACGAGTTACCTGCCAGAAAAGACCTGCGCCCATCTGGACGTCCGCAGAAACATGCCGAGACAACTCCCAATCGCTCAGAACGCCTCACCATTTCACGCGTAGTACTCCCTCTTCGTCGGCCTCAACTCGGGGGCAGATGAGCATGTTGCCAATACTGATATCACAGTGCATGATTTGGGCTCTTGTTGCTGCCCCTTCGTGTGCTGAGAATAGATGGGTCAACGACAACATCCAAGTGGGACCATATAACAGTGTTGTACCTTTGATACAGTCACGAACGATGGAAATCAATTGCTTCCCGCTTTTGAAGTCACGGAGTGGAAGGCACACATCTTTCACTACCATACGGTAGTGAAGATAGCTGCGAACGGCCTTGACGTTTTCGAGAGGCGGTTTCTCAGCACCGAGCTGTTGTGCCGCCGGTGCGCCGCGGTCGGTGCCGGTGGTTTCGACGGTCGTTCCCCGATTCGATTCCGTCGGTGGGCGGTCTTGTCCGCGCCTGCAACAAGCGGGTGCCTTGAACCGAGAGTTCTGCCCTAGTGAGTGGGAAGTGGCAGAATCCTGCAACTCCGCGTCACACACGTATGTGGGGATATTAACGACACTAGCGGCACGAAGCTGCAGTAGCACCTTCCCTTCAGTAGCAGAACCTCCACCCTTGCGACGCCACGCATCCTTGAGGAACGCAAATCGCTTGTTCTGGATGTCCCAAGCAACATAACCGCGAGTACGGGATCCAGCAGCGCCCGGAGACTCCGAGACGAAAATCGGCTTTCCGACGAGAAAGTCAGGCCGCAATCGGTAGGAACTGTGAGGCGGTGACGAGGAGCATCACTCGCAATAGAATCGGCGAACGCCTCACGACCGAATTGGAAAGTGTAATGCTCTTGCTGCCCCTCGATTAGAGTGTCTTCAATCTCTGAAATGTCGCTCTTCTCGGCCATGGCCAGTCGTCCCATGAGGTCATGGTCGGGGTCTTCGGCAGTCAGGCCCAGTAAGAAACCCGGGTAGGGCCATCTAGGGCGATGTATTGCTATCTCGTCAATACACAGGATGATAATCGGATACATTCAAATAGACCTGAATTGACATTTGGCCGGGGCAGCTCATGACACATCTATCCCGCTATTTTGTCATCTATGCACATCCATTGCTAGACATAGTGGGGCAGCGCAATAGATTAGAATACACTGGCTCTGCCGAATACATGCCAGCCATCCCGAAAGCTGCCGCCCCGACGCCTGCTCGCCCGACGTCCACCTGCCCGACGCCCGCTCGCCCGACGCCCGCTCGCCCGACGTCCACCCGCCCGACGCCCGCTCGCCCGACGTCCACCCGCCCGACGTCCGCCCGCCGACGTCCGCCCGCCCGACGTCCGCTCGCCCGATGCCCGCTCGCCCGACGTCCGCTCGCCCGATGCCCGCTCGCCCGATGCCCAACGCCCAGTGCTCACCGCTCGTGGTCCTCCTCTCCGCGCAGTCCTCCTGGATGCTCGTTCTCGCCCAGCCACCTCCCTAAGCAGCCTCACGCGACTGCGTAGCTACCTCCGCCGCCTTCTTGTTTGCACTGATCCATTTCTGAGACTTGCCAGGTGAGTTGCGTCCAAGGACCTGAGGCAAAGACTCACGGTGCGGCGCGCATGCGTCTTCATCTCTTTGTACCAGTCGTCGTACTGCGCCTCATTGCCCTCCGGATTGAGTGCCTTCCAGATGCGGGAGGCGATCTCCCTGAACGCACACTCAACAAGCGGATCAGACACATGGCATACGGAGATGCTCACTTTGGCTTGTCATCAGGGTGAGGAGCCGGGGGCCAAGGACCGCCGGGATCCTTCTTGCGTGTGCGCCCTCCCTTCCCCGCAGATGTCGAGTCGGAGGCGGAGGCGGCAAGCCGGGAGACCTTCTTAGGCGGAGGCGGCGCGGGAAAACTGACAGCATTTTCACTCTTCGGTTTCGGCGGATAGAGCCCGGCCCTATTAGACATGTGTGAAGCTAGTTAGTCGGCGTGTGTGGTATTTGTGAACGTGCGATAGACTCACAGGGGATGCGGCGCCTGCCAGCAGAACGGGCCGAGTCAGCGATGAAGCAGGGATGGTAAGAGTGCATACCTTGCGTGGGGCAGGTGCCGCTTCCTGCGCTGCAGTGGCGCCATTGAGGTCCTTGGTCTTCGTGAGGTCACTTGACGATGACGACCTCGATGTTGTCGAGGCGAGAGCTATGATTGCGGTGCCTGGGGTTGCGAAGGTGACCAGTGATCTGGACGAATCTGACACGACGCCCACAGCCGTGTGAGTCACCGCAGTAGCACAAGTCGCCAGTTTCGCATGTGCTAGATAGTCAACCTGTTCAGACATAGGCGTCATGGGCACGAGCGAGGGAGGTTGCGCCGCGGTCAGGTCGGCATGCATCAGGAAAAAAATACTTGACTCGAGTGCGCTCTCGAGCCTCTCGAGCAGTGATAGTCCATTAGACAAGTACCCCGTCGGGAGCACTTGATAGCCGCGTGCACAGCTCCGGGAGCACCCTCCGAGCACTCTCGAGCACTCGCCGAGCCACGGATAGCTCAGAGAGCTATTATATAGCCTACCACTTTGCAGACGAATCACGCATTGATTAAATGAAACAAGCGATAAATTGACGTCTATTCTACGGTACATAGCTATACAACGATACCAAACACTGCTAACTAAGCACCAGGACAGATGAAAGCTAGCTGGCCCATGTGCGGCCCAAAGACAGGGGCAGGTGTACAAGCAATGGTCGAGTGAGCAAGACAGAGACAGCACCTCAGATAGGTAAGCAAGATGTATGGTGGGGCAGGCACACGAGACAAGGGACAGCGAAGCGGGCGAGCGAGACAGACGGCAGAGGCGCATGGTGAGCGAGACAGAGATGGGCAAGACGGGCAAGACAAGCAAGACGGACACGGTGTAGGGCGCGTGGTGAGCGAGACGGGGACGGTGTATGGCGCGTGGTGGGCGAGACGGACACGGCGTAGGGCGCATGGCGGGCGAGACGGGCAAGATGAAGATGGCGTAGGATGTGTGGCGGGCGAGCAAGACAGACGGGATAGGGCGCGTGGTGGGTGAGACGAGCAAGATGGACAAGACGAGCAAGACGGGCAAGACGGACAAGACAGGCAAGACGGGCAAGACAGACACGGCGTAGGGCGCATGGGGGCGAGACGGGCAAGATGAAGGCGGCATGGGGTGTGTGGCGGGCGAGCAAGACAGACGGGATAGGGTGCGCGGTGAGCGAGATGGAGACGGTGTAGGGCATGTGGCGGGCGAGCAAGAGGGAGACAGCAGCCTCACCAAGTGACAAGCAGGCTGAGCGGGGTGACAGTACTGAATCTCGCGATGACGGGAGGCGGGCGATAGGATACCGAATGGTGTGCGTGCGCGGTTGACAGCAGAGCAATTTTGACGGGCGAGCGTGGACGAAGAGGACAGGGAGAGGCAAGCAAGACGGCTCAGAAGATCAACAAGCAGACTAGTTCTCCTGTGTGAGCGACGACGTCCGCGGGGTCATACCGGGAGTACTTGCAGTGCCAGTGCCGATGATCCTGCAGGCAAGCGGTGCAGACGGACTTGCTGGCTTGCACAGACACCTCGAAGATCTTCATGGACAGCTGGTCTTGGAGCGGGGACGAAAGGGAAGGAGGAGAGAGAGGGCACAGCGATCAGGTGAAAAATGCCACCTCACAAGTTGTGACTCGGACTTTGCATCACGTGAGTGTGTAGGGCAGGCCCGAGCAGACTTCACGACTTTCGTGCCTAGGGCTTCTGGCAGTCAGATCATATTCTGAGCTATTCACACAGAGAAAACATCGCCTTGACATCGTCTTGTGTTCAAACTGGTGAGAAACAGTCGAATTCGGTGTAATGTCTCATTACTGTCTCACCTCTCTGGGGAGGCCGTCCACCGAGCGCTAAGGAGGTCTCCGTGGCTATGCAGGGGGCTCTCGAGTCTCCCGAGCTTTGCAGGAGGCTCCTGAGATATATGTTTTTCCTGATGTGTTCGTCCGAGCTTGCGCTAAGGAGAGTCGGCAGCGTCGTAGAGTTACCAAACCTCGGAAGAGCGGAGCCTTGATCAGCAGCAGGGGCGTTCGCAGCGGCAGGAGCAGGGGCAGGCGTGATGACAGCTGAGGAGCCTGAGGTGTCAGTGGTAGCGATTCCAGGCATCGACGTCGACTCGGACCAAGCAGCCGCGAGAGACGTGGGCCCATGGGCGATGTCAGGCAGGGGCGGGTTGTCTAGGTATATGAGATCGTCGTGATCGACAGCGGGAGTGAGACGGAAGAGAGCATCGTCCAAGTTAGCTGCCTTGCTGCTTGATGCACCGTTCTCGTGTCCCAGGTCTGTATTCTTATATGTCAGTGACACCGCTGATTGCGCAACTCTGCAACGCACCATGCTGCGCCCTCTTGTTACGTTTGGAGTCCTTCTTCTTCTGACGCCTATCCCTCGCCTTGTCACGCTTGTCCTCCTTGTTGCGCTGCTTGCGCTCCAGCTTGAGCTTCTTCTTGCGATGGACCTCTTCGACGTCTTCCTCTTGATCCGCAGTCATTCGCTTGTTCTCGAGCCAGCCCGGGAGCCCCAAGATTGCGAGACGGTCGGCCTTGTAGTTGAATGCGCACAGTGAGAGTTCGGCATGCAGGTCGTACATGTATGCGTAGAATTCCTGTTTGATCGTCGCAGATGCGCCATGGAACCATGAGTCCGGGCACCGGCCTTCGTCCCACAGCTTCTGGAAGTAGTCGCGCACATGCGCGCGCATGGCGGCGACGACGTGGCCTCCAACGGACACACCGTAGACATCTGTGATATAAGGGAAGCGCACGTTTGCATCATCCCTAGCCAGGCGTGTGGCTCCTCTTTGCCCAGTGGCCTGGCCAGGGACAGTCTCATCACCTTTCTTCTTCTTCTCCGCGCCTACTTGCGTATGAAACCAGTAGGGTACCTGCCAGTGGGTGAGCAGTGCATGTCTGCGACTCGACGGCATGGAAAACTTGCCTTGGGGAAGTTGCGCGGGTCGCGCGGTAGGATCAGCCTGCCATTCATGTCATACTGCGGGAAGCGAGCAGTGAGATCCTCGAAGACTGCAAATCATGATCACGATCAACAGGGATCGACGTTCTCAGGGATCTACGGTCCCAGATGGGCAGTATGCGCACCTGGTTGGTCTACTGATGGCTGCTGCGCTGTTGTGGCCATGGAGTTGCCCAATACCATGCTCGGTGGCGATGCATCGGCCGTGTTTGTACCAATGGGTGTGCTGTGGAACGAATTTACACAGCTCCAGTAACTACAGGTGACTATATGCGCGCATATAGTCGCCTCGTTACCTATGGATTGCACTATGTTGCAAGGGTGAGCAGAGTCAGTGGACCTCGATCTGGCATGATAAACTCACTGCATAGTGGAGATATACGCCTGCAAGTCTTGCATCTGTGTTCTCAACTCTGTGATCGTCGATTGCGCGGGGCTCTCTTGGCCAGTAAGGACACCCCCAGGATCCTGTGCCAAATCATCGGCCACCTCGTCGCAGCAAAATCTGATCAACGCACCATTGACGAGCCCAACGCTGCGGCATTTCCAACCCACATCGACTGCGATGCCTCGATGACTCCCCCGTTGTTGCGAATGCCGGACTCGCATGAGGCGAGCGATGGATTGCTGGGTGTCGCCATATTAATGCTTGACATGCTCTGAGAGCGGGAGTGGGTCCCGAAATTCGGGTGAGAAAACATGTTGGGTCCCAGCGAGATGATAATGGTAGGAGAAGGACAGGGAAAGAGACGTGTCGGAACGCGCCGCCAGAGAGCGCGACTGCATCACGTGACGGTGCCCTTTCTGGTAACTGAGACGCCCTGCCCATATGTTCTGAGTGTGTACCACGACACACACACCGATGTCTTCTCACAATCCGGACTTTCTTATACATGCTTTCTTGCTGCGGCGACGCCTGGATACTATTGAAGAAGATTCCCGTCGTGCCACCATGATTTCGTCTCTTGTTTCACTCGCCACCACCGCCTCCCATCTTGCCTACCGCATCGCAGAGAAGCCCTCCAGAGATCGCAAGCGCGAGTACGAGTACGCGAGGAGACAGATTGCACACGCGGCTACCAAGCTCGACGACGCGTTTACTGGCATGCTTGCCTCGCTAGAACCAGCCAGCGACAAGAGCTGTGTCCACGCGCATACATCCACGAAGGATGACACCGATATCCCTACGGCGCTGGATGAGTGCGTGGGTCCGGGGATAGGCCCCGAGGAGACGCAGTCGATTGAGGCTGGTGGTGATGTGGGTGCAGACTCGGAGGACTACGGGGGAGGCTGGACACCGTGCTCGGAGGGGATGGAGGAGGGCAGCTGGACACAGGCTCAGCAGGACGCGGTGGGGATGACACAGGCCACGCATGCACCAGACCTCTACGATGACACTTACGACGACACATCGCCCGCTCAAATTGTGGACCTCTCACATTTCGACGAGTTCGACCTTGCGCCTCCCACGATCACTGTCGACGATGCCGCCCTGCCTGCGATCACTGAAAGACTCCTACCGGACCTCACCGATCGCCTCACAGCCGCACTGCCTGGCAAGCTCCTCAATTTTCTGTACGATCCTATCGCCTCGCGTATTCATAACGGCCTGCCTGGGACCCTCGTGAACAACCGGGCCCTCCTAGCTGAGTGCACGCATGTGCTCAAAGATCCACTTGCCACCGCCTTAGTCGCCCCTCTCATCAAGAAGCTCCATCAACCCCTCCTGGAAGCCCTGTCTGGGTCAATCACAACAGAGGTCACGCAACGCGTCCTCGCGCAGATCAAGGACGGCTCGCTGCTGGCGACTTCGGTTGCGAATACATCCCAAGTGCGTACTCCGGGCTCCTCCAGCTCATCCCATGGCAGCAGCGCTACACCGTCGAAGAGGCTTCGGTCTGACTAGAAGGCTACGCGGACATGTCACGCGGGGATAGTGGGAAGACGGCCGTGCGGCGTCGGCCGGTAGCAGGTGGTTAACCAAGAGAAGTCCAGAACAGTGGCATAAAAGAAGTAGACTCATACATGTATTTGTGACGGACAGACTGAGATACATTGAACTGGAATACAAGTTAGTTATCGTCTGCACCACCCTCGTCCATGCCTAGGTCATCCACACGTCCAGCCATCGCTGAGATGTCCATCCCGGGCTTCTCCACAACGAAGACACGCTCCCTGTATTTCACGCCAGCATCAGGTTCGACAGCCTCGGCATCTGTCATGGGCAGGGGGATCATCGCAACGACTGCAACGATGCGCCGGGCATCGATTACCTCGACGGAGTGCAGGGGCGTACAGGCGAGGAGTGTATAATGTGTAAGCTCGAGGATGGTGGGGTCCGGAGGCGAGAAGTGTGCAATCATCGCGAGCACCTCCACTCGGCCCTGGACGATCATGCGGAAGAAGTAATGCACTTCCGCAAAGCTGTTGTCGTCAAGCTGCGGACACTAATTAGTATGCTGTGTGCACACGCATGCATGAGAACGTGAACTCGCCTTGACCCTACGTGCCCGGCGCGGTTGTCCCTTCCTCTCAAGCTCGAGCTCCTTCCACAGTGTACGAGCGATTTGCTTGTTGGGCAGCAGCAGACGAGCCCAGCGGCGCACAGTGGGAGTCCACGCCGGATTCTCAACAGCAGCCCCACGGGAGGTGAGGAACCGGAGAATCGCCTGCGCCTCGCTGGGAGTCACTGCGCTATGATAAGGCTCGCGCGCGCGCAGAAGGACGTAACCGCCGCCGAGGTCGACGGAAGTGTTGGGGAGGTTTGTGGGATCTGCGAAAGAGGGGATCATGGCCTTGAGAGCGTTGGCTTGGCAGCGTCGGTGGGCGCGCTCGGAGACGTTGGCATAGGGAGTGACGTGCTGCTTGACCTCGCGAGTGATATTTCCGATGTAGTTTTCTTGAGTCCATTGAGTGTGGAGGGCACCAGGCCCGATGCGTACAGCCTCGGTGACGACGTGAGAGAGTGTGTGGAGGCTTGGGCGGACGAAATGTAAGCGATCAATGCGGCGTTCGTAATACTTAGGCTCGAATTCTTCTACATATTCAATGAGGATTTGGTGAGCGTAGGCGAGCTGGGACCGGGGGAGGCGGTACTGGAGGATGATTCGGACTCCGGAGACCAGTTTGCAGAAATGAGTGTAATATTCCTGGGGCAGAATGGGTCGCAGTAGGCCAGGTAGAAGCCCATAGACGTACAGAAGGTATTCCCAGGCTTTAAACCCACTGGAGATCTTCAGGGCGGGGTTGCGGGGAGGGCGGTCGAAGGAACTCGGGAGGTAACGAGTCGCACCTGCAACTAGTTCACCATGTGCCTTCCAGACCTCCTTGTCCTGGAAGATCGCGAACGTCCAATCGGCTTTTCTGTCAGTTTCGTCGCATGCGATGGTGCCCCGAAACAGGGAGAGGACAAGGTCAGTCAGGTTGAGCGTGACCAGGTGCATGAGATCGAGGACGAACCCAGCGGGCGTGCCGAGGAACCGGGGGAGACCGCTGAAGATGCTCGGCTTGGCAATCCCGGTGTCGAGCCGTGCAGCAGCGTAGGAGCGTTCGTTGTGAGCTCTACGAACCTGCGCAAGTTTGGCGCGGTAGCGATCAGTGGTCGCACTGTATGGCTCCGAGGTTTGATCTACCTTCAGCGTGATGTCGCCCTGGCCAGAGTCGTCGCCGCCCTCAGGGCGTTGCAAGGCGGGGTAGTATGTCGGATGCTCGGGTTTGTGGCGACCTTGGTGGCCGCAGTAGAGACGGCACCCATAGCGGCCGTTGTGCCCGACGAGGCCGTTCAGGTACGCCATGGCCGGGGAATCCGCAGTGGCCAGCAGCAGGAATGGTCTCACACGGATCTCCTCCTCCCGCGCGGCATCCCAGATGGTGAGACCTTCGTTCTGCAAGGCGGCGAGGTGATAGAGACCAGGGAAGAGGAAAGAGTCGATGTTCTGGGGTTTCTTGGGACCCCCGATGACCGCCGCGGGGAGGACATACCTCTTCTGGTAGCGTACTGACGGGGGGAGATCCAGGAGGACCCAGATCATGAACCAGCAGTCGCTCTGCTTCATGGCGTACAGCTGGGCGCCGTCGATAGAGAACATGAGGACGGGGTCCTCGGGTTGAATGTTGTGCTCCTCAACAGCGTCCAGATAAGCCTGCCCACAGTAGATGTCGTCCAGCACCTCGAATGCCAAACCGTCCTTGCGCTGCGCTAGTAGCTCGGCTGTGCGCTCGCCACGGTGGCGCATCAAGGCGGCGTTCTCGGGGAAGCCCACATCGTCTGCAGTTGCGGACCGATGGGAAACGTCATGAACGTGCGGCGGGGCACCCGACGGCCGCGTGCGAGCTCGACTGGGTCATAGCGAGGTTTCTTGCATGACACGATCGGGCACTGGTGCAGATGAGCGAACGGGCCAGTGTATGCGACGCAGGAGTCCTCGCACATGTCCGTGCGGATGGGCTGGATTCCAGTGACGCTGGCAACTTGCCGCCTGATGACATCGTAGCTGGGGATGTCGTCCTCAGGGTGCAGTTCACGGATGGCTTGGAGGACATCGGTGTAGTTCGCCTCCGAAGCGTCACCGCGCGCGAGATACATCCTCATGCCGGCCCGCTGCGATGCACTGATCTCGGGAGGATCGTGGCGGGGAGACGTCATGCGTGCGAGAGTGTCTGCATCCAAGCCAGAGTGAGCGAGCTTTGCATCAGCGAGCGCCGCTACAAAGCCCTCCGCCTCTCGGAAGTGCTTGCGGGTCGCCTGAGAAGGGACACCTTGGTTCTCCGTCGAGCCCTGCTCCGGATTCTCATCCTCTGGCGGCGGGACTCGTACTGGCTCCTCCTCTTCCTCTTCCTCTGCGCCAGCTCCCGCAGCGGGCCCAGCTCCATCCCCAGGACTACGTTCGCGTGGATCGAGGTCCATAGGGGAATTGCGGGAGGGAGGACGAGGAGGGTCGTCGCGTGTTGGAGAGCGGATTGGAGACTGGGTATACGGAGAAGTGTTAGCATGTGCATAGACAGGTTATGTACTACTCCTGACGCTTACCTCGGCCTGTACTGGGCGCCGCCCAGAATCATCGGAGGACGAGGAGTCTGAGCTGGACGACAACGACGATGAACTGGATGACTTCGAGGACGTAGAAGATGAGCTGGACGAGGTGGAGGATGACGAGTTGGAGGACAGATGGATGTCGGGGTCGCGGTCTTCGTCTTCGTCGTCCTCTTCTTCTTCTTCTTCTTCGTCGTCGTCGTCGTCTTCAATATCCGAAACCGGCATCAAATCGGGCATGTCGTCGTCGTCGTCATCTGCACCTGCCTATAGATAACTTCGGTGAGCGTCATGACAGCACTTATCTGGAAGGTGACACTCACGACATCACGCTCAGCTGCTATCGCGGCATCTTGAGCAGCCCGAGCAGCCAAAGCTGCGACATGCAGTGGGACACGTTCGCCAATGACCGGGCTTTCGAGCTCGGGTTCTACCTCCAGGATGAGGTCACCGTCTGGGGTGGTGCGGAAGGGACGGTGTCGCCTAAAGGTGCGGTCGGAGACCTCTTGGAGCGTCCTGCAGTGATTGGGACAGTCGCACAGGTGAATCTTGACAAGCTGGGAGGTGAGTTGCTGGACTTCGTCCTCGTCGTCAGACAAGATGGGAGGAGGCATTGCTGTGCAGTGGAAGCCGGGCTTGCTGGACTGGTGGACAACTTGCAGGCATACTATATACCCGAGAGACTGTATTCAGCGGATGAGCCGGCTGATAGCCATATGCTCGCAGATCTCCGCGCGGCCCGAAGGGGTTATGGTGTTCAAAGTCTTGACATAACCTAGCATGTACATCGGACGCAGGTGAAGCAGCCTACAGCATCGTGTCTATGCGCACAGCGGACGCAGCGGGTAAACCGGTCAGCGTACCTGTAGATGCTCCGAGCATGTCAAATTGAAGGTGCCGCGACCATTTCGGGCCCGCCTGTCATTGAAGGCACTTGAATTAGCTCGCAGAGCTTGAACGTGTTCATGGCAAGTGCAGATCGCACTTGTTCCTGCCCAATTCGGACATGTTTGGTGGCCACGCGGTTGAATAAACGCCGGCGAATAGATGGGACTACATTCTTATACATCCGAATGGATGGCCCTAGATGGCCCTACCCGGGTTTCTTACTGGGAGTCAGGAGGTGAGAGAAAGACATGACAAGAGCGTCGACTCTGAGCTGGCGAGATGCTCGTTCAAAGTGCAGCCTATGAAGCGATAGCTCAGTCAGAACGCGTGTACGCGGGACTAATCATGGATTATAGGTACCTATGAAGCGATAGCTACAGAGGCGTAAGCAGACGGAACAACGAGAGAAGACGACGGGGAGCTCACCTCAGTCAGAACGCGTGTACGCGGGACTGAGGTGAGCGGTACAGAGGAACATCGTATATGTAGACGAGCAAACGAGGCACGAAATGAAAGCAGACTTGAAGGTAAAACCTAGCAGGACAGCAAGCAACCTAAACGCGTAAGATATACGAGACAGCGGGCGCGAGAGCGCGCCGCTGCGATAACAAGACGAAGTCCGAGAATGGGCATACCAACAAACATGAGGCGGGCACGCTTGCCTGGCCCAGACTCCCTCAAACCTCAACACTCCCCCTCAAGCGTGCGCGAGTCCGAGTGCAGCAGCGAAGTGCTTAACCTTGACGGACGGGAGGGCCTTCGTGAGGATGTCGGCGGTCTGGTCCTCGGTAGGTACGTAGAGGAGTCGAATCGAGCCGGCCTCGATAGAGTAGCGGATGAAATGATAACGAATATCAATGTGCTTGGTCCGGGCGTGGTAGGAGCCGTCGCGGGTGAGGGCGATGGCGGACTGGTTGTCGCTATGGAGGATGGTGGGGTCGGAGAGTGGGCGGAAGACCTCGGCGATGAGTCGACGAAGCCAGATGGCTTCCTTGGCGGCGTGCGTCGCGGCGACATACTCGGATTCGGCGGTCGAGAGCGTGACCAGCTCTTGCTTCTTCGAAGCCCAAGAGACAGCACCGCCGTCGACGAGAAACACGTACCCTGTGATCGCGTGCCGATGCTCCTGCGACGCGCCGTCCGCATCCACGTAGCCCTCCAGCCCGCGTTCTCCTCCACCGTAAACCAACGACAAGGTCTTCGTGCCTTGCAAGTAGCGGAAGACCCGCTTGACCGCTTCCCAATGGGTCCAGCCGGGGTTCTGCGCGTACTGCGCCAGCGTGGAGACGGCGAACGCGATGTCCGGTCGCGTGCCCATGGCCGCGTACATCAGCGACCCAATCGCCTCTTTGTACGGGACTTGGCGCATTCGCGCGACGTCCGCAGCGCTCTCCGGGCACTGCGACTTCAAGAGCTGAACGTGGGGGTCCATCGGTGTCGAAATTGGTTTCAGGTCCGTGAAGTTGAAACGTCGGAGAATGGCGTCGATGTAGGCGTGTTGAGAGAGAGCGAGGGTGCGTGCTTCGAAGTCGCGCGAGACCTTGATGCCGAGAAGCCACGTAGCAGGGCCGAGGTCGGTCAGCTTGTAGCGTGCACCGAGTTTCTGCTTGCAGGACTTGAGGAGAGAGTGCGAGCTGCCCGTGATGAGGCAGTCGTCGACGTGGATGGCAAGGATGGTGATGTGGGGGTGGAGATGGAGGAAGAACACACCGTAATCTGCCTCTGCCCGCCTGAACCCAACGTCCGCGAGAGCTGCGCACAGCGTCTCGTACCACTTCCGTCCTCCCTGCTTCAACCCGTACAACGCCTTCTCAAGCTTGAGGACATAGCGGCGGCGGTCCTTGAACTCGTGGTCAGGTGGCTGCTCGAGGTAAACGTCCTCTTCGAGCTTGGAGTTGAGATACGCGTTGTTGAAGTCGAAGGTATCGGCGGCCCAGCCGTTACGAGATGCGATAGCGAGGATGAGGCGAAATGAAGCGAGTTTGGCGACCGGCGCGAACGTCTCGTAGTAGTCGACGCCGTGGACCTGGGTGAACCCGCGGGCGACAAGACGAGCTTTGTACTTGTCGATTTCACCCGCGGCGTTCTTCTTGACCCGCAGGACCCACTTGGAGTCGACGACGTTGCCTGTAGAGGGGCGCTCGACGATGCGCCAAGTCCCGTTAGCCACAAGTGATTCAAGCTCCGCCCGAATCGCCTCCTGCCACTTCGGCCAGTCGGGGCGCCTCTTGGCCTCCTGGTACGTTGGTTCGATGCGCTCGCTCTCACCCATCGCCGCTGCCATCGCCAACTCAATCCTCTCGTCCTCCACCACTTCGCTGACCATCGCTGTCTCCTCTCCCTCGTCCGGTACCTCCTCAACTGTCGCCTGCCTCGAACCAGCTTGCACGCCACGCGGCAGCACCGGCTCGCCAGCACGACCAGTCGCGGTCCCTTCCCCCGACCTCAGCCTCCTCACGTACGCGCTCTCCTTGCGCGCACGCTTGGGGCGACCTTCCTCCGGCTTCTCAAGACCACTGCTAAGGGCACCGGGCGCGTCAACACGCGGCGTCGCGTCGACATTTGCAAGGATGGTTGGTGTGGGAGAAGGTGGTTTGGAAGTGGGAGTGGACGGTTTCGAAGCCGATGGGGTAGACGGCGAGGGCGCAGGCTCGTCATCTCGGTGAGTGTCATCTCCTTCATGCTCCCCCTCGAGCCGGACCTCAACGTCTGTACGCGTACCGGGGAACATGACGCTGCGCTCGACCGTGACAGTACGCCGGTCGGGCCAGTATACACGGTGAGCGTCGGACTCCGCATCGAAGCCCACCCATCGAGCCGTCACAGCGCGCTCTGAGAGCTTCGAACCGCTAGGAGAGTGTACGCGGACCTCGCAGCCCCATGGGTGAAGGTGCGCGATGTTCGGCTTCGTGCCCCAGAAGACCTCCCACGGCGTCTTGCCATCGAGCGCAGACGTCGCGGTGATGTTCTTCAAGTAAGTCGCATGGTTGGCGGCCTCCGCCCAGAGGTTGTCGGGCAGGCCACTCTCGTGTAGCATCGCACGGACCTTCTCGAAGATCGTGCGATTGCCACGCTCGCTGACGCCGTTGTACTCCGGCGTGTCGTGTGTGGTAAGCTTGCGCACAGTGCCATCCTCGTCGAGGAGCTTCGTGAACTCGTCACTGAGGTACTCGCCGCCCCGGTCGGTGTGCAGACACTTGATACGAGCGCCCTTTTGCGTGAGGTAGAACGCCCGCACTTTTCGGTACGAGCCAAGCGTCTCGGATTTGGTGCGCATAGGGTACAGCTTCATGTACCGACTGTGATCGTCGGTGAACATGCTAGCATAGCGTCTCCCCCCGAGGCTCTGAGTTGGAGCCGGTCCCCACACATCTGAATGCACCTCTCCGCCGATCTCCGTCGCTCGAGGCCTAACACGTTCCTTTGATATAGGTTTACGCGTCATTTTCCCGGCCTCGCAGGACTCGCAACGGAGGGGCTCACCAGAGGGTTCGACGGTGACTCCTTCGACCATGCCCTTCGCCACCATGGTGTGCGCAACGCGCGGCGACACGTGCCCCAGGACGCGGTGAAGCTCGTCAAGGGTCACGGTGCGATCACCATTGCCGACCTCCTCGAAGGCCGGCGCCGCAGTCTCGGTCTCGACGCGGGGGATACAAAGGCGGTACAAGCCGTTGACCAGGGGGATGATAGCAACAACATCGCCGTCCGGGTTGGAGACGCGACATTCGCCGGCGTTGAAGGTTACGCTGGCGCCGGCGGCGGTGATGCGGCCAATGGAGACGAGGGTTACGCCCATGCGAGGCGCGTGGAGGACATCGCGGAGGAGGACACGGCGCGTGCCGTTCCCGTTTGGTAAGTCGACATACATGTCACCTCTGCCGACAGCCTTGAATGTGTGCTGATCGGCGGCGTGGATTGTCTTAGGGGTGATGGCGACATAGTTCTCGAAGCGATGACGGTGGGGAGACATGTGCCGGGTCGCGCCGGAGTCGAAGAGGATCACCTCGTCGTCCGTGATGGGATCTTGAGCAAGATGCGCGCATTCGGTGCTGACAAACAGGTCGTCCGTGTACTCCGGAAGCACAGGCTCCCAAACTGCGTCGCCAGCCTCAGGAATCTCGCCGGCGTCCGAACTAATGTCGCTGAAGTCGCCAATGTCACTGTCGTCGTCACCGCGCTCGGAGCCGTAGTCAGAGGAGGATACAGTCCGCAACGAAGGCAAGTCGTCGTCACTGAGGTTGGGCGCGGTGTAGACAAGCCACGCCTCTAGCTTCTCCTTCGCCGGCGGCTCCTTCTCCTTGGAGTCTGCAGCGGCCGCGGTGTCCTTCGACTTCCCCTTTCCGCTATCGTTCGACTTCCCGCCACCAGCCTTTCCTCCCGCATTCCCTCCGCCCGGCGCGCGGCACTCGCGCTTGTAGTGACCCTTCTTCCCGCAGTTGTGGCACTTGCGGTCGCGCTTCGGCAGGCCTCGATCGTCGGCAGACAGTGCGACATCATTCGAGTCACGACCAGGCTTGCCATCTCGAGCACGCAGCTTGCGATGCTCGTACTGCTCGAGCAGACCCTCCATGAGGTCGTCGGCAGTCATCGTGTTTCTGGAGGCGCGTTGAGTTGCGGAGATAGCGGAGAGATAGGCGTCGTAGGAGGTGGGCATGGATCCGTAGATGATAGCGTAGAAGTCGTTGTCGGCGAGGGGATGGCCCATGGCCGCGAGACGCTCCCGCATGTCGGTGAGCGTGGTGAGGTGCTTGCGGACATCATCCTTGTCCTTGCACCGGGTGTCCTGGAGCTGGCGCCGCAGGTCGACGGAGACCATGCGTGACTTGCGCTCGAACTCCTTCGCGATCGCGGTCCAGATCTGGTGCGCGGTGGAGAGATCGCGGATCTTGATGAACAGCGAGTCGGGGATCGTGCTCGCGATGAGCTGCTTGACGTTCGCCTCGCCCTTGCGCCAGTCAGCGAGCGACGTCTCGTACTTCACCTGCGCGGCTGGGTCAGGAGTCCCTCCGACCGCCGCTGCCGTTGTGCCTCCCGTAGATGCCGAGCGAGGGCGTGTGGTCGACGCTGAAGTGGTCGCGCTCGTCGCAGCCGAGGACCCGGTCCCAGCGCTGCCCGATGGCGCTACGGGCTCCTTCGACGTGCCGTCGAGGTGCCCCGCCACTCCCTTCGCGTCCGCCGCCCACACCAACCGGGCCTTGTACAAGACCCAGTTGCCGCCGCCAACCTCGAGCTTCGGAACCCGCACAGCGTCGTCGGATCCGACCTTCACGGAAGACATGTTGATGATGATGAATGGTAAGTCGTCTAGATTGAGTACGCAGTAGCCTAGCAGGCAGGGCTCATAACCTATGAAGCGATAGCTCAGTCAGAACGCGTGTACGCGGGACTAATCATGGATTATAGGTACCTATGAAGCGATAGCTACAGAGGCGTAAGCAGACGGAACAACGAGAGAAGACGACGGGGAGCTCACCTCAGTCAGAACGCGTGTACGCGGGACTGAGGTGAGCGGTACAGAGGAACATCGTATATGTAGACGAGCAAACGAGGCACGAAATGAAAGCAGACTTGAAGGTAAAACCTAGCAGGACAGCAAGCAACCTAAACGCGTAAGATATACGAGACAGCGGGCGCGAGAGCGCGCCGCTGCGATAACAAGACGAAGTCCGAGAATGGGCATACCAACAAACACGAGGCGGGCACGCTTGCCTGGCCCAGACTCCCTCAAACCTCAACACAGCCTGCCAGAGCCAAGAGGGTGGCACCGGGAGATGCCGAGACCGTGGGTACCCGGGGGGAGGGGGGTCTCGAGGGTCTTAATGCACTTTCGGACGGTCATCCGGTGCATACCCTTTTGGGGTTTTGGAGAGTCCAGGGCATGTTTGAAGCGATACATAGATGTATTTGAAGGCCAATTGAGCACAATCAAGGAGTTTTCAGGCTGTCATGGATGTCAGCTACACCAGGAAGCAATATCATGGCGTCTAATTGCCGCATTAAGACTTAGACGCTCAATGGGAGGGGGGTCGGAGGTCCCAAGCAGACACCAAGCATGCGATCATGCTTGTTGAATCTGCTGCCCAAGGTATCTCAAACACACCTTTGAGTATCCGCACGGTTGCTTCAGGTGTAAAATGTTCTAAAAACCGGACTAGGGAGATATGTCTCAGCCTTTCACGGAAAACATACCATATTTGGTAGTTTCCCACGGGGGAGGGGGGAGGGGGGTCCGCGGAAATTGCTTACTGCACGGCAGGGATCTCGGCGTTTCGGACGGGCCAAAAGGCGTGCTATTGCCGCGCGAGGTAACCTTTCAACCGCCTTTTGTCCCGTTTCGAGCAAAACGAGACAAAAGGAAACCTCGGACGGCGTATTTACCTCGACTTTTCGCCCGTCTGAAACGCTGAGATCCCCGCCGTGCTGCACTTTCGGTACCCCCGGTAGTGAATTCTACTCCTGCCACCCTCTTGGCCAGAGCTGCCGCGGATGCAGTGGCTGCGCCACGAGGCTGATGGCCGTGACATGCCGCTTGGTGGTTAGGAACTACCGAGTGCTAGAACCCCACGTCTGCATGTCTCCTCTCAGAAATCTTGTTGAAATTTCTATGCGAATATACACCCAACTCTAGTACTGGAGAAAATATCGCCTCTAACACGTTTGAAGAGCATCCTGCAATTGGCGTGGGCGTCAAAGCGGCTCTCGGCCATCAGTCACGCGTTATCCAGCACCTTGCGCTGCAACCATCGTCACCCGCCACTGCAAAGCCAACCAGTCCTTTGTTCCTGTGGCTCATTGTAGTACAAACTCAGGCTAATCAGTCCGTGGCCCTCAATAGCGGCGACCGATCCGCAGTTGCAGTTCAACGTGAACGTGACTTCGATCCCAACCAGAATATAAATCGCACCCTCTTCCCGAAACCTGGTGAGTGGCTTCTCCCCCAACCATGTCCCGTATATACCCACATACCGCAGCTGCTTATATCGACTGCTCTCCTCTTCGTCCTGGGCTCTCTCTTGGCATGAATACAGAACTGACGTTGTTCCATCCGACCAGCGCCGCTTCGAGCACGCCGAGCACAACGCCAACATGGGCTCTGCTATGCCGATTCGAGATTTTCTCAAGAATTTCTTCCCCGATTTACCCAAGCCACACTCCAAGGAGCGCAAAGGTGTCGCACCTTGGGTGATGGACGCCCGCATTGCGGCCAAGATCCGGAACGCTGCACAGGCAAACAGCGAGCGGGGTATCGCAGATGCATGGGTACGTGGTCCCAGATATGAGGTGGTTGTCCAGGTGGTTTTGGAGACTTACGCTATGCCCAGGTTGAGTGGATGTCCAAGCAAGGCGTCAGCCGCCCCTGCCCAGGCTTCAGCATGTCTCTTTCCCCAGATCGGTGGGACGAGGGCGACGTCGTCAAATTGAAGGTTGATGGAGCCCTATACCCTGAGGCTGTTGTCCCAAGCGATGGTCGCCCTCACTGGGAAGTGCTCTCCGCGTTGCTCGAGTTCAAGGCCGGCGGCACTAAGTTCGATCCATACGACGACATCAAAAAGGGCGACGCGGACGCCACCACACGTGTGAACGTTCGTGGTCAGCTCACCGAGTACGTCGCTCATGCATTCGCCCACCAACATCGCTCCGCTATGTTCCTATTCCTCGTGAACGGCTTCAAGATGCGAGCGACCCGATGGGACCGGTCTGGGACCATCTTCACGGAAGCCTTCGACTATACCCAGAATCGTGAACTTCTCCGCGATCTCTTCTGGGGCTTCTCTCGCCTCACCCCTAGAGGTCAAGGCCTGGACTATTCCATCACGCCGCTCAGACCCGACGACGAAGACTATCGCACGATGACAGACCTGGCTGAGGAGAACGAAAATGATATATCTGAAGAAGAAGGCACCATCGTCGACCCAAAGCTCAAGACCTACGTCTTCAAGTACGTACGATCCGCATTTGCAGCCTCCATTGCCGGAGATGCTGCTAGGTACCGCATCGCTATCCCGACACCGAAGGGCGATCGCTTCTATCTCGCGGCCAAGCCGCACATTGTCGCTGCGGGTATGAGCGGGCGGGGGACGCGTGGCTATGTTGCTTGGGACCTGGCAGGCAAGCGGTTCGTCTGGCTCAAGGACGCCTGGCGACCGATCTACGACAACGTCGCCACAGAGGGCTCGGTTCTGCGTACCCTCAACAAGGTGGGAGTTCGCAACGTGCCGACCTACGTGTGTGATGGCGAGCTGGAAGACGAGACGGAGACTCCGAACTGGGCGAAACCACCTCTCGAAGAGACCTCTAACAAGCCCGAGGAAGCTGTCGATGCCAAGCCCGGCCCCAGGCGATCCAAGCGGATGCGTAACGGGGAGCCTCAGCCTACCCCTACCCAGGCTCCGAATGCGTTCATCAACCGCGGCAAGCACGTTATGCGCAAGTTTCGCCACTACCGGATCGTTGTCGAGGAGGTTTGTATGCCTCTGACGGAGTTCAAGAACGGCAAGCAACTGTTGTCTACGGTACGCGACTGCGTCCAAGGTGCGTTGTACTGCTCTATGCGGTACGTGTGTTGTAGAGGCTAAACTGCGCGACCTTCAGCACACGGTGATGCTGTCAACAAGGCGCACATTCACCACCGCGATGTCAGCGCCGGCAACGTTCTGATCTACCCGACCGTCGTCCGTAGCGAGCACGATGGGAAGCTGCGGGTTGTCTGGAAGGGCTTGCTCACTGACTGGGAGCTGTCCAAACCCACGACACCTGCGAACGGCGAACCTGCTGCCCGTCAACCTGTGCGCACGGTATGTGTATCCGTCCCTTGGTCGTCTATTCGATGCCCGACACTCATCCTTCTCGTAGGGCACCTGGCAATTCACTGCCGCCCGGATCCTCGATAACCCCACAAGTGCAGTTGTCACCGCAGACGAGCTCGAGGCGTTCTTCTACGTCATCCTTTACAACGCGCTCCGTTACCTGCGCCACACCTGCGCCAATGTGCAACTTGCCATGTTCGACTACTTCGCGTACGACTATGTGGACGCGCAGTACTCTTGTGGCGGACACAAGCGTAGCTCCATGCTGAATGGGACCTTCCCGAAGACGAGTAATCGAGCCTGGTACTGGGTCGACGATACTGGCAAACCGGCTGGTCATCCGATCAACCATGTGCTCGCGATGATGCTTATGTGGTTCCGTGCCCGCTACACCATGCTGAACGCCGTTGCCGATGACGACGACTTCATCGCGACACTCTCTGGTACCGCTCCCGGGGTCAGCGACAGCGTCCGCCAGCTCGCACAGAAACTGGACAACCACGATTCGACACTGGGGTTGCTTGATGAGCTGCTAGCGCGCGATTGGCCGCAGCTGGACAAGCTGGGCGATCTCATCGCGAACCCTGATCTCGCATACACAAAGCAGCAGGTCGCGGCGAAACCCTCCCAGGCCGGCCCTCCACCGAACGACGAAGACAGTTCACCTTGTCCTTCGGACGATGCGGCCGACAAGCCCCAATCCAAACGTCGCCGCAAGGCCCCGGAGCGAACCAAGAAGTCCAAGGCGGCGATGCCCATTGTCATGGAGGACGACGAGGAATTGGCCCAGCTCGGTGACCCCGGTCCATCAAATCAGCTTAAGCCCCCAGGCCCCGCGACTCAAACTCGAACTCGCGGTGGACGTCGGACGCGGGCTGTTGGGCGGACGGGCACCGGAGCCTCGTCGCGTAAACGGACTACTAGTACGTAGCGCTGTTTGGGCTCCGTTCCTCAGGTCGCTCCTGTATGTCCTACCTCTGCTTCGACCGTAACTTATCAATTGCTATCTATTGTGTTCCTTCTGCTTGTACCACACTGCGATACTCGAGTTGCTTGACGAGTGTCTACTGCGCGACTGGCCGCAGATGGACAAGATCGGTGACCTCCTCGCAGACCCCGGCTGCGAAGAGGAAAGCAGCTCGGACGACGAGCCCGAACCCGAACCCCCGTCCAAGCGCCGTCGCAAGGACACGCCGCAGACCAGAAAGCGCAAGGCAACCCCAAGGCCTGTCGGGCATCAATCGAGAAGCGCTGGTCGGTCGGTGTGAGTGCGACGGATGACAGTCGGGGACGGCGGGAAGAGTGAGAGGTTCGTGTTCAGCACGGGTGCTCCTGCTCTATGGTAGCAGTGTGTAGGGAGCTATGACTAGCGCGAATAATACAACACAGGAAGAGAGGTCTTCGATACATCGGTACAGCACAGCTCGGATCGCAAAAGTACAGGATAGCGCAGGTATAACAGACGATGGAGGGAATCAATGTAAGTGTAAGTGAGAGAATAATTGTATGTGGTGGTGGAGTGTCCAGCATCGCGTGCACCGAAATCCAGAGTGATCGTGACGTGTGATGTGTAAGGCGTATGAGTAGTCAGGATGGCGCAGCTTGAAGAGACCTCAATAGTTGGAGAGCATCAGGACGAAGATGTTCGGGGCGGAGTAGCCTAAGCGTGCTTTCGCGTAACTGTCCTTCCGGATGAGTTTGTCGAAGAACACGCGCTCTCGAAGCCAATCTGGATGCAATGACGCTCAGTACAGGCAGCCTCGCATGATGTAGTGAAGTACGACGACTTACCGACTCTCCGGAACTGCGTCGGAGCGACGGGAGGAGAGTAGTACTGCTGCCAACCGGCACCTGTGGCGGACGAAGCGTATCTTCGGACTTGCTCCTGGAGCCGAGGCGGGAGCGAGTCAAACTCCTTCTCCGTGACCATCTTCTCCGAGTATCTGTTGCAAGATACGGGATGACGCTCAATATAGACGACCAGGCAGACTTGTGGCGAGTACTCACTCCTTGAACAGCGTGGTGCAGATGTCCCCTAGAGTGACTCCGAGAGGGTTCTTGATGATCGTGCACCATGGGCTGAACTCGGTGATGATGATGAGCTCCTCGACTCGGGGCATGGTGGCGGGCTCCTCCTTCGCGGTGAACGGGATATCTCGGTCGCGTGCTTCGTGGTTGTAACCGCCAGTTTGTCCTGGTGAACGCGAGCAGGCCATACTCAGACAAAGGGTCGTCGGATGGGATGAAGAAGCCACGCACCGGTCGAGAGATTGAAGATCAGCTGGAAAGACTCGCTCGTATTCGCGAGAATGGGGTTGAGCTCAAGCTCGGTACCGAGCAGGTACAGGTCCGTTTGGGTGAGGACGGGACCGTCTAGTGACCCTACTTCGGCTCTGCTGGAAGACACGAAGAGCACGGGGACTTACAGCTTCCTCCCGGTGCCCACTTCCCGATGGTGTCCGCCATAGTCTCGTGCAGAAGTCAAGGGTGTGATGATTGAAGTTGATGGTCCCGGCGCGGAGAGATGCTGAAGCCACTGGTCCGGGGGCGGACAGAGTGATAAGTGGTGGCGGGACGAGTCAAGAGGCGGTATATGTATACAAGGTTGTGTCTTCCCGAAGAACATTAACTGAGATGGCGCCTCAAGAGTTACTTATCGGATTGGATCATGCTCACCTGCACACTGATTACGGTCCGTTTACACAGGTTAACAAGCCCGCCTGTCGCGAGTAGGGTGAATACTTAGGACTTGCCTCGCAGCTGTGGTGAGGCAAGGGTACGACTGATTGTCAGCGATGTGGGCGATTGAGTCGCGGATATAGCTGCAATTACGGTGTCATATGCGTGCTGTGCGCGTTCAAGAGACGTCGTCGCGCGTATCGTCAAGAAAGTCGATGTCGGGGAGGGGAAGAGGTGTCGATGCAACTCGCGGCAGCCACAAGCAGACTTGAAGCGGAGCTAATTGGAGCTACAACATGCAACCAATCGTGACGCGTAAAGACGCGTCGTTTCTGCGCTCCGCCTGTCGGGCGGTGAAAGTGCAGGTACATAGGCTGGCGCGAGTTGCGTCGGCGGCGAACGCGCCTCTTTCCCTCCCCGACATCGGCGAAGTGCATGACGACCACGCACCGCGACTACGCCCCATGAACGCGCGCAGTACCCATGCCACGAAACGCTCCGTAATCGCAGCCATATCCCCGACATAATCGCCGACATCGGTGACAATCAGTCATACCCTGCACCCTGCCACAAACGCGCATCTTCTTCAGCCGGAACTTGCAACAGCCTGTGTTTCTTCCGTACCTGTCGACCGGATCCTCCTGGTGGTCAAGAAGCAAGGCTCGTGGAAACCTCGTGGACTGCGCGGAACTGGAGTCATCGCATCTGCAGAGATAGGCTGTGTCGTGCGGTATCGTCAAAACAGGTATGTTACGGTCCTCTGCGCACTGTGCCCGCGCAGTGCTTTGTGGTCCCAGTCTCACATCCCCGCTCCAAGTTTCCATCCTAGGACGCGCATCCGCGAGTCATAGATAGTCTGCGCGGCCGACGCGATGTCTTTCGCACCTGTCGTCCCTCCATTCCCATCTCCCAGCGGCGGTGGCGGCTCTACCCCACTTAATCCTCCTCCACCGGTCATCCCGCACCTGTCGCCCAACAACCCGCCCGCAGCTCCCTCGTGGGCCCAAGGACAGACATTCCCCGCGCAGTCGCCCTACATGGGCCAACCATTCGTGCCGCCAGGATCCTACTTCATCCCACCCGTGGCGCTCCCCGGCGGCGCAACACCCATGATGCAACCTAATCAAGGATTCTCGATGGACTTCACGGGCTTCCCTAACCCAGGGATGACCGGGGGCGGTAGCAACGCAGGCGGGACGCCATACGTCCGCGCAGGTGCGCCTCAAGGCACGCCCTACATGGGCTCGCAGACCGGGTACAGCACCTTCCAGCAACCGCTCCCGCCTCAAGGGATGCCATACGGGATGGGCATGCCCATGGGTATGCCTCAATATCCAACGCCGTTCATGATGCAAGGCGGGTTGCCGGGCGGGATGTCCGGTGGTATGCCTGGAGGAATGGCTAGCGGAATGGCAGGTGGGATGGCGGGCATGATGGGCGGGATGATGGGTGGGATGGGCGGGATGGGCGGGATGGGCGGGATGATGGGCGGCGGGATGCCAGGTGCAATGCCAGGTGCTGGGTATTCGTTCACGCCTGGCGGAGGTACTGTGCCTATGGGTATGGGTGGCGGCGCGCCTCCGTTGCAGCAGTCGCATTCTGGTGGAGGACGAATGCCCCATCCCAAGGAGAAGCAGCCCTGGGACGAACTGGACAAGTTCATCGAGGGCGAGGACTGTACGTGCATCACCCAAACCCGTCCCACACACGCTGATTTGTGGCCGTAGACGGTCCTGTCTTGAAGACGATGCTGGTGCACCGCATGAAGGCAAAAGTTGAGATCAACCCACTCATCCTGCCTCCCAACGATGCTCTCGATCGCGACTATCTCAAGTGGAATATGCTCTTCCCCTCCGGCAATTGCCAACGATCCAGCGATCGACCAGGCCGATCGTGGCACCACGGCCGAAATGCTCCCGCGACCTGGCCACGCGTCACGAAGATCCGTCTCATCTCGCGCTCTTTCCCCTGGACAATCGAAGTGCCAGCCTCCGACGAGTCCATGGGCGTAACGTGTGGGGACGTTATCGAGGCCATCCACGAGTCGATGTACGCGCGCCTTTCGCAGCCCCAGTACGACCACGCCTCGCGCCAGCAGAAGCGCCTGCTCTCGGAGTCGTTCTACCACAATCGCTCGACGGCCCACGGCGTGCCTGGCGGCCGCCTCCAGCAGACGCTGCTCCGTTGCGACTGGCTCGGGCAGGACACAATGTTCGGTGGGGTTGTCGACGATCCCCACCTTGTGCGGGAGATGTGCAGGGACGTGCTCCCGTGCACGTTCGAGCTCAAGTGTGTCCGCCGCTATCCGATGAGCGAGGCGGAGATGCGCGAGGCGGAGGCGCGCGAGCGAGAGGCGGAGGAGCGGACGAGAAGGAGGTCGCGCTCTCGGGCGACGTCTCGTGCGGGCTCGAGCAGACCGCCTACTAGGCCGCCCACGCGCCCGCCGAGCCGTGCGCCGCCCGATGATTCCTCTTCGACGACTTCGGACTAGACACCGTGCCCTTCTCTTGTTCTTGTCTCAGCGGTCTCCTCGGAACATCTCGAGCTCATCATGACCACCCGTATGGGCACACGACTACCCATCATCGCTACGAGCTTTGACGTCGGCGTACCCTCTTCTCCTTCTCTCTCTGCTGCTGCATACCCCGCCTGTCGAGGATCTGATCTGGATACAACTCATTCTCTCGCAACTATGTATCGCCCTCGCATACCGCACATCGCGCTCTGCTCTCCGTCATCCTTTCTTGTTTATCGTGTAACTGCTGCTGTTCTGTTGTACAGTCTACTGTGTAGTCCTAGTGTTCCCTCTCTTATGGAATCGCGTTTGCTGCCTTATTGGCAGTGCGTGCTCATGTTGCTCCAAGTTCCGACCCAGCGCAGGGCCGCGTGTGGTGGCAGCAGCAGGAGCATCGTCTGCTACTGGCGGACTCAGGAAAACGGTCGACCAAACACATCATCATGCAGCAGTTACCACTGCCATACGTATCTCGGCAGAAGACCTCCTGTGTGTAGAGTCCTAGTGCGTAGCTTGTGGAAGTGCGACTGACTCCCAAAAGCAGCCTCAGTGGTTGTAACCACCGTAGACGCCGATGCCACGCGGCGGCTATGCCCATCATTCTCACGCCCTCACGCCGTTCGCTTTCAGCGCTTCAGCTGCCACCCGCTTGCTCTCTGCCCTCACCAAAGGATCCAAAAGCACAAAGAAAGGACATCCAGGCTCATCATTGTTCGTCCCTTCAGGTATAATTGCTGCAGTGCATGACTCACATGTTTCCTTATCCATCATTGGTACAGCGTTGCCCTTACCCGCCGTGGGCTGTTCGAATCTGTAACCACCACCTTCTCGCACGCGTATATAAACCCATTAGCGGTTGGATAGCTCAGGTATGGCCTCTCACCGCCTACCACCATCATGCTTCCCTTCGTTGCTCCTTCTCGGTTCTCCACTAAATTGACGTCTACTCCTCGCACCAACAGCACTCGTGTCTGGGAGAAATTCGCAATTCACTCACAAACGCTTGACGACTTGCGAGAAGACCTCGTTGAAGACGGCGAAGACATGTCGTACTGCATGCAATCCTCAGACTTTCTCGAAGCTTTTTTCCCCCTCCCATCTCCTACCGAACACAAGCCCAAACCACTTAAACACAAGCCCAAACCACTCGAACACAAGCCCAAACCACTCGGCATCAACTTCGATGGCGTCGTTGGCTTTACTTCTGAGAGGGACCTTGCGGAACGATGGGTGAGTGGTTTAACATCATGTCGAAGTCTTTGTACTTACCGCGACATCTTCAAGGTTGCCATCGTCAATCACGCGAAGAACCTCTGTCGTGGTTACATGGTTTGCTTGTCTCAGGACCGCTGGGATCCCACCGATCCAAGGAAATTGAAGGTCGACGCGGCTATCTACCCGCGCAGGAAACATCCTACCGATGGACGTCCTCACTGGGGTCGTCAGCGTGCTCTCATCGAGTTCAAGACATCCGGCAATGACAATGACCCGTATCACGACATTCTGGGCGACGCGCAGGCGCAGAAAGCTACCGAGATCCGCGGGCAGCTCGCGTCGTACTCGGCATATGCTTTCGCTCGCCAGCAACGCACCACGAACTATACCTTCATCGTCATGGGTCATAAGATGCGTATCACGCGCTGGGAACGTGCCGGGACCGTCTTTACCGAGGCATTTGACTACGTGAAGAATCCCGACCTTCTCTGTGAGTTCCTTTGGCGGTTCTCCCTGCTCTCAGACGAGGACCAAGGCCTCGACCCGACGGCGACTGTCCTTGGAATGAAGCACAAGTGGTTCAGACTCATGGACGAGATCGCCAAAGGCCCGCTAGAAGGTCAACCGGCGGACATCTGCGCGGACGAAGGCACCGTCGTCTCTCTTCCTACCACCTCTTCGTCTCGCAAGCCTGCCCCCATCGGCGCCTTCAAGTATGTCCGCGAGAAGTTCGCTGCGTCCATTGAGGGCGACGTTCCGAGATACCGTCTCGCCGTTCCTACTAACACCCCGGGAAGGTTCAAGTATTTCCTCGTCGGCAAAGCGATCTTCGAGGCTCCTGGCATGCTCGGTCGGGGCACGCGAGGCTACATCGCTGTCGACGTCCACACGAAACGGTTTGTGTGGCTCAAGGACACCTGGCGGTCCTACTACGTGGACGTCGACCCAGAGGGCAAGATCCTCCAACAGCTGCACAAGGCGAACGTGTCGAGGATTCCAACTTTGATCTGTGCCGGGGACTTGCGGCAAGAGACCCAGATGCATTACCACTGGAAGCCAGACCCCAAGGAGCAGGATCCTGGCGAGCCCAACGATAGTAGTCGCAGGTCGAAGCGCGGTCGCTCGGGTACATCCAAGTCGAATGCCGGCGAAATCAAGCAACGCAAGGAGCCCCGTATACGGCACCTGTCCCACTATCGACTTGTCGTCAGCGAGGTATGCTTGCCGTTGGCGGAGTTCAAGACACCTCGCCAGCTTGTTCAGGTGGTCTTGGACTGCGTAGAAGGTGCGTCAGTTCTATGGCTGAGCTATCGTAAGCTTCTGACTCCACGCAACAGCGCATGAGGATGCGGTGACGGACGCCAAGCTGATACACGGTGACATCAGCATTGGCAACGTGCTCATCCTTCCGACCCTCGTCAAGAAGGACGGGCAGTGGAGGGTTGAGTGGAGAGGCATCCTTGCTGACTGGGAGCTCTCGAAACCCATCCCCGAAGATGGTCAACCCCATCGGGCCCGACAACCGGAGCGGACGGTGAGTGTCCGTACCATGTCCTTCTTTCGTCTCCGTCCTCATACTTTCATAGGGAACGTGGCAGTTCATGTCTGCTGCCTTGCTCTATTGGGCCAGGTTGCACATTGCCGTCGAGGATGAAGTGGAGTCTTTCTTTTACATCATTGTCTACGCCGGCGTGCGCTACCTGCGGAGCAACGTTCCCGACGCTCGGCCCTTCCTGCGTTCGTTCTTCGAAGCCTACGAGCTGGTGAACAACGAGTATCGATGTGGCGCCAAGAAGATGGACTCCATGCAGTCCGGTCGCATCTCTACCGGTGATGGCAGACTCCGCTTCCGCCGAACTGACAGGGCAGCTCTGCATCCTCTGGACATCATCATGGCCGACATGCTTCCCCTCTTCCAGGCCCGTTATGCTCAGATCGAACATGATCGCGAGGAACTCGTCTGGCGGAAGGCCAACAATCTCCAGAGTTCGAAGAAGACCTCTACTAGTACGAAGCTGATGCCTCCTCTCCCACTCGACCAGTCCGTGATCGACTCCGCCGCTCGGCTCAAGACGCACACGCATTTCAAGGCGCTTCTTCGACGGCTGCTGGAAGAAGACGATTGGCCCACCGCGGATCATGTTGGCGACCTGCTTGCAATTCCGGTGATTGTCGAGACCGCTGGTGACACCTCTGGCGGCGACAATGAAGAGGATGAAGCAGGTGCAGATCAGTCGTCGAGCGACTATGATTCCGAGAGAGACCCTTCTCCCAGTGCCAGGCGGGTGAAGGCTAGGCATGCCAGTGAGGAACTCGAATCCGACTCCGACGGTCCGGGCGAGGAGGAGCCTCGGATGGACGTGGACCAGCCCAGTACGTCCACATCGAGGTCAGGTCGTTACGCTGCTTCTCGCAGTTCCGGCCGAGGGGCGACGATGCGGGGTACGACTCGTAGGGCTCGTCGCGCTTGAGTGGTTTCAAGTATTGTTCGAGCTACATTCCTGTCTACTTATTCCCTCACCTCATCTCATGTGTTTCTGTTTCATACTACTGTCTTGTGTCGACATATAATACACGATTGCACCGTCGTCTATGGAGTGAACTTAGGGGGCGAATATGCGCTTCCGCTCTGCAAGTGCCGGTCGTTTGTGACCCTTGCATTGCAATGCAAGGCGCTGGTGCCACGTTGGCGGCTACTGTTCGCTTTCGACTGTTTACTTTCTTGGTCCAACTTCGTCCAGGATCCAGAGACAGACACGTCGTGTAATTGCCTGCAACTTCAGACTTTCGAAGCCTTCCTGCCCCTGTCACCCAAATGCTGATCAAAACGCAAGCCCAAGCCACCGCGCATTGACTTCGGGGATGTTGCCGGCAAGTTGCCGGTTTCATCTCTGAGAGGGACCTCGCCAAGACCTCGCGAAGCGATGGGTGAGTTTGCCACCTTACTTGTTTGATACGTCAAGTTGTGCTCATCTGTTACAGTATAGTTCTGACATATCCTCATCTTGCCCAAATCTCAAAATGTATAGCTCTTGCATCGTAAGAACACGATCGTTTCTCGCGCTGGGGTGTGTAGGAGGATTTACAGAGCACACAGTCACAGTATGTCAGCACTGTCGAGCATGACGCAACGGTGAGTACGTGCAGTGATGCATCTCTTTCTCTGCGTCCACCGGACAGCCTTTTGGACTTCTCAAGGTTGCATACCTTATGTTGCTGACGAATTCCTTACAGACAACGTACTACACCTTATCAGAATCCCCCACGAATGTCATCACGCCATCGGCATCCGTAGGATTTACTTGGATTTCTGAGTTCTTGGACGCACGCCTGAGATCGCATGACGAGGTCTCGGAACGTTCACTGGACAGAACCAGGTTAGACAACGACATCGAAAGCGAAGAATACGCAATCAGTGCTCATGCCAGTGCTCCCGGGCCAGCTCGGCGGCCGACTCCAGAGCACCATTGAGCATATGGTATATAGGGCCAAGGAGCTATCAATCTGAGATGACTGTCACCGTCACCTTCGCAAACTGCGGCACAAGCACAATCCGACCAGCCTCAAAGTCGCCGTAGAGCAGAATGTCCGGATACACTGTTGCGATCGTCGGCGGCACTGGCACTCTCGGTAAGTGCAATGTGACTGTCTCCCGGCGACGCTGAGTTCTCCAACTCACCGAACATCTCGCATTGGCAGGCTTTCCGGTCAGCACGGAGTTCCTAACCTCCTTCCGGTCGTCCTTCCCAATCGTTCGTGTCCTCGTCCGGGACACATTATCGGAGAAGGCTCAAGAATTAGCCGCGAAGGGTGCCGAGCTCCATAAACTCGACGAGGCCAACTTGAGCCAGGCATTTGACAAGGCATTTGCAGGCGTCGATGCCATAGTGAACATCTTGCCGTCCAAGGCCGCCGAGACTGTGAAGCACGGGCTCATCGACGCTGTTGCCAAGAGCAGTGCGCAGGTTTACTTCCTGAGCGAGTTTGGAATGTGAGAGTCTACGTTCGCACTATAGGAGGACGGCAGCTCACTTATATTGCAGAGATCACCGTCTGAGCGATTTCGATGGCTATGAGAATGACGAATGGGTCACCAAGAAAAAGCTCGCAGCTGAAACTCGCCAGAAGGCAAAGGACAAGAAGGTCGTCGCGGTATACACGAGCCTGTTCCTCCAGATTGCGTTCAGTGGGGTGAGTCATGTCCCTAGGTTCTGACGATGTTCGGTGTAACTCACTCCACCCTCCTATAGCCGTGGCGTGAGTAGCGTGGTGACATTGATTACGGTGCCACTACTGACAATGACAATCTATATCACACAGTGGGCTTCGATATCGAGAACAACACCTTCACAACATATGGGTCTCCGAGCGGGAAGGTGAGCTTCACCTCCGTCCCGGACATCGGCAAGGCGGTCGCACAGCTGGCAATCCTCGCCATCGACCCTGCGACATTCGCGAAGGTCCCGGACGAACTGCGTATCGCCAGTAACACCCTCAGCATTGAGGATGTTCGCGACGTTGTTGCCCGTGTTAAGGGTATCGAGAAGGGCAAGATTGTGACCGAGGACCTCGCGGCTAAGAAGGAGGAGCTGAAGAAGGCTCCGAACGCTCCGGGCGCCATCCTTGGATTCCTCCGGTCAGCATGTCCAGTCTTGGATCATCATGAGAAATACTGATGTGGTCGACAGCGTGCTCATAGGAGAGGGCAAGCTTGACTTTTCGGACAACTCGAACGAGTTGATCAACCCTGGTCAATCGCTCTGGAAATGGAAGACGGTTGAGGATTACCTTGGGGGCCTATTGTGATCTGGAACACGCGCGATGGTCGAGGTTCTCATGTACTATCACTTGTCCACAGCTCGAACAGCAGTAGCTTTCGCTGAACGCATGTCTTCACAGTCCGCTCGTTACTCTTATACATTTGAATCGGCGCCCGTACCAAAAAATCCCAGGTCCATAATCATACACAAGGTCCGTTCGCGTCCGTAGATGTCCGCTCAAGGAGATACTGTATCCTCGTCGCACCTCACACCTGCCCAGCCCCACTCGTCCTCGATCCCTCCTCGCACGCATCGAGCTGACCCACCATGCGCGCCGTGGCATTGATGCGGCCCAAGAACTGCGCTTGGTTGTTCGTGAGTTTGTTCATCGCCGCGAGCGCGATGTTGAATCCGTCGGGCGCAGTGTCGATGGCGAGCACGTTGATCGTCGTGCCGTTGAACGTCAGCGCCCAACACGTCCCGCAGTTCGCCGAGTCGAAGCCCTCGACTGCGAACGCGCCTCCGATGTTCGGGAAGCCGGGGAGCGATGTGAAGTTCGAGAAGCCTGCGCGGTCATTGTGTCAACGTCAGAATGACAGCGGGTGGGCAGGCGGAAGGGGTAAGGGAGACGGACGCACCCTTCGACTCCAGTCCGTTCGGGCCGTCAGAGCATGCGACGATGTCCAGAGAACCACCGGGGTTGTCATACGTCTGGTCAAAGGAGACCGAGACGGGCGTAGACGTCTGAGCGAAGGCGCAGGGGAGGGCAATGAGCGCAGTTGCGAGAGCGGCGAACTTCATGGCAGACTAGAGGAAGCCGGCGGTGCGATGCCTGACAATAGGGTTACGGGGGCTCTTATATCGACAAGCCAACACAGAGAACCAGATTCAAAGGGACCCCGTGTGCTCAGAGTGACTCGGCATAGAAGGCGGAACGCGAGACGAAGAAGACCAGACTGTTGATACATCCACATGCTGAGAGACAATGGAAGTGAGAGAGAACGCGCCGGGGTGTCGCCCAGAATCTGGGAGTTGATATGGAAGCCATGTATTGTGGGAGAAGCGGCGCGTTTGCACGGCGCATGACCCGGCGGTGACTATCTTTGCCACAGAATATGCTCTAAAGAGAGGTCATACGCGGTCGAAAGACCCGAGGCGACGCCGGCCGCGTCCTTCGAAGAAGCATGTATACAAGAGATGTTGTAAAGCTGCCGTACGTACGTTTTCAAAAGCTTGGAACCATGCGGGCTGGTTCGAAGTAGAGCGGGCCTTCAGAGTACTTACTCAGCTCGGTGTTGTATGTAGAGATACTTACCTTGCGTCCTCTATGGCGTAGGTATCAGCACCCTGCAACTTGAAACGGAGAGGTGAGAGAACGGAGGGTACGAGACCTGAACGGGTTGACGATGAATGCGTTTCATACGATGAGCGGCGATAGCCAACTTTCCTTGCAAGTAAGAGGCTCGCAGGTCATATGAGGGCTGTATTTCCATCCTGTCAGCCTTCACTCAAGCAATGGATGAATGGACGCACCTCTGGATGGCATGTCAACTTCGACCGCAGTGGACTAGTACTCCTAGTCCGCCTGCCCTGTCTGACTCCTCTCCACAGGTCGTCGCGCGGCATGTCCTGTTCCCTGCCTTGGATGTCGCATATCGATTTCCCTGTCGAGTTGTTCAAAGCCGATGTCGCAGTCATTTGCCAGTGGGATCATCATCCAGTGTCAGGAGTCCTCGATGAGATTAGATTGACATGTCACGATAAGATAAGATGAGATCCTATGTCATCGCCCGATCGCCATGTCTCGCGCTCGCGGCTCGGTGCAGCGTGCTCATCTCCTCACATCTACGACCACCTACCTCCAGTTCTACTCGTCCTATTATGCCACCGAAGGGAGGGAACGCGAAGAAAGAGTCTGGCAGGGCCAAGAAGGCCGAAAACGAGGCCAAGAAGAACGCCGCAGCTGAGGCGGAGAGGGTATGTTCGCAGCCACCGTCCTCTCGTGCAGTCCCCTGACTCACATACTCGCCTTCGCAGGAGCGCAAGGAGGCAGAGCAATGGTCGCAAGGAGGTAAAGCTAAGAAGGACAAGGAAGACAAGGAGGAGAAGCGCAAGGCCGAGCTCGCACGCAAGGCGGAGAACGCCCGCCTACTCGCCGAGGAGGAGGCCAGCGTGGCCGCAAAGGTCAAGGCGGCACCAAAGGCTGGGGCCAAAAAGGCAGCTCCTGCGAAGAAGGAGGTCAAGCCTGCTGGTCCTGGGGCGATTGCGGCGGGAGGAGGCCTGGGAGCGGTCAGTGCGGCCGCGGACGTCGACGTCGACGATGGGGCTCCGAAGGAGGTCGAGTCTTTCACAGCGACGGGCATCGACAACGCGCTCGACCTCTTGGAGGTGGTCAACGCGAAGATGGACAAGGCGAGCATAGGCTCCAAGGCGGCGGATCTCGAGAGACATCCAGAGGTGCGTACCGCCACGGACCGACAGGGCTGCGTGCTTATATTGCCCGCAGCGGAGAGTCAAGGGCGCATTCGAGGCTTACAAGGAGAGAGAGCTTCCGAAGGCGCGGGCAGAGGTACGTCGCTTGATCAACTTCAATACATTCTGCGGTGCTAACGTTCCTATGATCCTGTCCATCACAGCATCCTGGGTTGCGGCTGCAACAGTACCACGTGCGTCTGCTGGTATCCTTGTATGGCGGATGATGCTGACTTCTCCCGAATATCAGGACCTGCTTTGGAAGCAATTCCAGAAGTCACCCGAGAATCCGTAAGCGACGCTAGTGCTCTCCTACCCTTGCTGTCGCTGACTGATGCTGTAGTTTCAATCAGACCACCGTGTCTTACGATGCGTCGAAGGAGGAGAGGGTTGAAGCCCTCAAGAAGAAACACGCTGAGGTTGCTCAGAGGTTGAAGGAGAAGTCGTCGTGATGACTGCGTCGCGGCTTGCCCACGACTTCAGACGATTGCGGTGCGCTATTATGATCCTGTTCTGGCGTGTTACAAAACTGACAAAGGCTCCTTGGCAGGCTTCGGTTGACAGTTGCTCGCACCGCCAATTGCACCCACATGTCTAGATGTGCAATAGGCAAGGCTCTCAGTTCACATTGATACGCCTGCTGTACGATATCGAATCATGTACAACGATTGTACCCTTACGCTCACTGGGCGAAACTTCCGAATCTCGACTTCTTCTATTTACGGTGCGTACTGGTGGGTCGGACGTGTTCAAATGCCGGCGTTTCCCAGCAATTGCCGTCTATCTTGGAGTGAGTGCAATAGGCAGATTCGTTGCCTACCCAGCCACCCTCTCGCAATCCGTCCTCCTAGCAGGTGCGTACCTTCTTTGACGAGGGTGCGGTACAGCCTGTTCAACGCTGGTGACAGTGGATTCCGCAGGTCCTAGAAGAAGATAGCCGGAGTGCCTAGGATCGCCTCCATCGGGCTCGGCTGTGGTAAGATCGCAGTCTGTGCTCTGCGTCTGAGTAGATCGCTCATGCGTTGTCAGGTTTGAGGTTGTCCGGCATTCGAGCAGAATGTGCTCCGTGCTTGCCGTCACCCCGCCGACCGCGTGGCAGGGAGCCCTATGCATAAGTATCCCGGTATGTGATCCCAGCGTATCCTGACTCATTTATAGCCTTCCAGAGGAAGTCGCCTGGGGAGAGGTCGGAGTGACACTAAAGCTTCGAAGACGTTTCGAGGATGTGCTTCTAGTTTGTGTATACGACTCGGCCGCACACATATGATTGGGTGTCCGAGGAAACTCCGCTGCATCAAGTCCGTTCTCCGCGCTCGAGGAGCCCGAGTCCGAGTCGTGACTCGTGAGTCGACGTTAGAACTGTCGTTCTAAATTCGACCTGCTGAATGGTGACTATCATGTGTTGTCCGACACGGCCTTCGCCAAATATGATAAATAGTCCGACGAGGAGAGCATCGGTGAACTACAGAATTTAGGTACAAGTGTGGCTGAGTTGCGCAGGCAGCGCAGGCAGCTGGGGCAAGGGACTGCCTTACCCGAAGCGCCGAACAGGCCTGCTTATGTAATCTCTGGCGAAATTTGCTATATCCCGTCGCACTCTCTCCCATTCTCTCCCCTCATCTCCGACCTTCCCCCATCCCTCTCATCCCACCTCACGACCTGCAGCGATGGTAAACAACCTGACTATCTCAATACCCCCGTCGCCGGGCTCGCCAACGAGCCCACCGTCGCTGACGACGTCGAGCCCTGTCTCACCGCATCGCACGAATACGTTGGTGATAACACGATTACCTCCCCATTTCTTCGAGCCCATCATCCAGGAGGCCTTGAAGAGTCACTTCTCGACGTATGGTCCGCTGTATGCATGGGCACCGATCAGGGGCCTTGCTCGTGTGATCCTCGTGTACTTCTCCGAGGAGGACGCTGAGATGGCCAAGGAGACCAACGATGGGCTGATCATTGGCGAGATGAACAACTCGTGAGTATGCTCGTACACCGCCATGGTTTTGTTGTTCTGACAACGTTACATCCAGACCAGAATACGTCCTCCGTGTCTACCGCGCGGACCCGACGCCGATCGAGTCCGATGAAACTCACGAGCACAATCACTATCTGCGGCCACCAGTGAATGATAAGAACTTCCTCATCTCTCCGCCAGGTTCTCCGCCTGTTGGCTGGGAGCAGATTCGCGAAGATCCCCCGAACTCCACGCCGCTCGCTCATGACCTCATGGCGGCGCTGCGTAGGCTCGAGATCCAAGAGGAGCAAGAGCGGCGAGGACCGGGACTCGAGGTCCTCCTGGAGCCGGAGGACGGTGTCGGCATCAGCGTATGCGTCGAGGACTGTGACGCTGTCGCGGTCACCGACGAGAAGGTGAACGAAGAGGATTGGGCATACGGCGACATCGCCCCATCGCGGATGCGTTGGCGGCCGACGCCGACCGCGATGCCTCCTGCTGCACGTGCTGTCTCTGTCTGATTGTTCTCTTGTCGAAGTGAGTCTCGTTCTTTGGTGAAGATCTGGTACGCATCGCGCCTCTTGCCGCGGCTGCGTCTTCCGTGATGATATATGTATTTCTCAGACCTGTACCGACCCGCAAGGGACCGAGGACAACCTTACATTGCCTTTTTCTCTGATCACTCGCTTTCGTATCATGCATGATGTTTCTGCGGATGCTGACCGTACAACTTTGCAGGTTACGTTGTCGCATTGCATACATCATCTCACCGCACCTTATACCGTCATGTGAGTACCCAATTCATCCTTGTCCCTCTCTGCTCCTATCCCTCCTCGACATCGCACAAGATGAGAAAATTTCAGACCTGTTCTGACTCTTACATGGAGATAAACCAAAATTATTGCCAATTGTTCCTTCTGATGCGCTCTTCCCTCGTCGTTCTCTCTTGTCACTCTCGTGTCAAGAATGCGTACTGACGATACTATCTCATCTTGCAGAATGCCTCCAGGATCGCTTTGCATGTTATCGTCTCATGGACTTTCGGACTCTGGATCATCTCATACCATTTCATCTCGGGCACACGTACTATACTCATCGTCATTGTCTTCATATGGATCTACTTGTACGTTTATTGTAGCTATGCTCGCTTGCACGTCTCACGCAATGCTATCTGCACCATCTGCATAGTCGTCATCGTCTCTCAGATTGTAACCGCGAGTGAAAGGAGTTATGGTACTATATCATCAGTCACTCGTCACCCTGCGACGCTGGCCAAGTGAGTATATACTGCCTGGAGTTTAGCGTTGCACGCCCATCTCGTCGCTCGAACGAAGCTGAGGACCACAAGGTCGTAAGTAATCGTTCGAACTTTTGGCGCTTACATGGCCCACGCAGAGATCAAACTCCGCTACCGTAGTTCATCCTAGTTCATCCCGACCACAACCACGCCACGCCACCGCAGAGGGTCTGCGGTCATATAAAACGCAAACGGTATGTCCACCGTCTCCCTTCCTCACCACCATATCTAACGAGGTGTTTGCACATACCTCCGAACCATCGTTACCGCACACCTCTCCCTTCACGGCATAATTACCGTCTAAACCTCTGTTCAAAGACAAACGAAAGGAGCACGCCGACAACAACGCCGACATGGATTTTCACCTTGAGATTGACGACTTCGTCGCCGCCTTCACCCCAATATCGTCCTCCAACAACCACCCCCACACCGTGTCGGCTAAGCGAATGCCACGTAAGATACCCGAAGCCATCGCTGATATGATCATCGATGTTGGAAAAGCGGGACGTGAGAAGAAGGTTGCAGAGGCATGGGTGAGCGGTCTGTATCCACTCGCGCTCTGAAAGCTCAGGCTCACTGTCGTATTGCAGCAAAAGTGGCTCAATCCAATCAGGAAGGGCACCGTCGGACCCTGTCCTGGTTATCGCCTTGCTTTGTCGCAGGATAGAAGGGCCAGAAGGAACACCGGGGAGCGGAAGGTTGAGGGCGCTATATATCGCCAGGACGAGCTGCCGGCCGACGGACGTCCTCACTGGGAAACCCAGCGGGTCTTCATCGAGTTCAAGAAAGGTACGGGCCCTCTTGACCTCTCCGACGGCAGCAATGAGGACGATTCGGAGGCCGAATTACGTGTCGATGTCCGGGGCCAGGTCACTTCCTACGCCGCTCGCGCCTTCGCTCGCCAACATCGCACGGCGGTGTTTCTCTGCATCGTGGATGGCCAGAATATGTGCGCCACGCATTGGGACCGTTCCGGAACGGTTTTCTCCGCGTCATTCAACTACATCGAGCAGCGTGACGCCCTCCGCAGGCTCCTTTGGGGCTTCTCGCGCCTCAGCGACAAGAAGCAGGGCATTGACGAGACTGCAGTCCTCCTCGTCCCGAGCGACGATGACTTCAAGGTGATGGATCAAGTCAAGTTCGACGAGAATGACACCGGCATCTCCGAGGTCGAGGGAACCATCGTCGAAGGCGAGGGCCCATGGACCTTCCGCTTCGTTCGCGAGCTCTTCAAGAAGTCTATCGGCAAGGGCTGTCCTCGCTATCGCCTCATGGTTCCGTCTGCAAGTGGACCGCAGTATTTCCTCGTTGGCAACCCGTTCATCGTCGCTCCCGGGCTGTCTGGACGCGGGACGCGCTGCTATGTCGCCTATGACACGGTCGGCAAGCGCTTTGTATTCCTTAAGGATGCCTGGCGCCGTCCTGACGAGCACGTCGAGACCGAGGGACAAGTCCTGCGCCAACTCCGTAGAGCTAATGTCAGGAATATCCCGACGATCGTCTGTGATGGCGAGCTTGACCAGGAGACTGAAACCCCCTTGTCCGTGCCCATGCAGGGTGATACATCTGCGTCCAACGAGATGGAGGAGGAAGAAGAGTGGGAGACCGACTCGACCCGGAGCGACTCAAGATGTTCGAACCGTGTTGACGACGCACCCTCCGTCTCCCCATCGTTGGGCAACGCCTCGCTCTTGGAAGATGCACAGGATTCAGCAGAGGCCGATGTCGACCCTCAGGGTCCCACGCCGAGCGCCTTACATGATTGTGGTCTCGCGCGGACGTTCCGCCACTACCGTCTCGTTGTCGAAGAAGTTTGCTTGGAGCTGACCGGATTCCGCTCGGGCAAGCAGCTTATGTCTATCATTCGTGATTGTGTTCGAGGTGCGTCTAAGTAATCTTCATGCTATTATTCACATGGATTTGGTTCTAACTTGCCTGCGCAGCTCACGCAGACGCGGTTAGCAACGCCGGCGTGATCCATTGTGATGTCAGCGGAGGGAACATCCTCATTTGTCCCACTGTTGTTCTCGACCCGACCGATGGCAAGCGCCGTGTTGTCTGGAAGGGTGTACTCACGGATTGGGAGCTCTCCAAACAACTCACCGGCGAAGGAGAGACAAAGCCGGCTCGTCAGCCCACCAGCATGGTATGTGTTCCCTTGCGGTCATTGTATTCGGCAATGCTGACGCGCGTCTCAGGTCACCTGGCAGTTCGCGTCGGCATGGATCCTCGACAACCCGAGGACGCTGTTGCTATCGCGGACGAAATGGAGGCTTTCTTCCACGTCTCGCTCTACATGGGGTTGCGTTACATGCGCCACAACTGCGAAAACCTGCAGATGACTATGTTCGACTATTTCGACGACTACAAGTACAACGTGCATCTGAAACGCTACCTTTGCGGCAGCGACAAGCGGAACGCAATGCGGTACGGACGGCTGATCGATGCCGCCAACCAGCGCTTCTGCTTCTTGGATGATAACGACAAGCTGCGCAACCACCCGATCGACGAGATCTTCCGCACTGCGCTTCGTTGGTTCAGTGAGCGCTACAGGTTGAAGGAGCTCGAGGACGAGTCTACGAGCAAAGACGAGCTCGGTCCTAACCCCAAGGTACTCGAGGCTCTGTCCAAGCAGCTTGACGATCACACTGCGCTGCTTCAGCTCCTGGACTCGAAGCTGGATGACCCTCCGCCCGGTCAGAAGGCGACGGTCTGGCCGGAGATGGACAAGGTCGGGGACCAGCTCCGGCCTGCACCGGCCAAGAAGAAGCGTAGAGGGAAGGGCGACGGAGGGACACATACAGGCAAAAGGGTCAAGGCGGACTCCAGTGCGAAGCGCGTTGTGTGAGGCTCCTGGCACGCACTGACGTCCGGACCCCTTCGCTGTAATTCCGTGGTCCGTGGAAGCAGTCGGACGAAGTGACGGTGGATCGACGGTGCACGTAGTTGATGCAACGAACGAGCGTAGGCTAGGCCCGCAAACAAAAGCCATTCGCACTCGCGACGAGGTTGCTGAGATACGAACAATACTATTGAACGCGAGAGCCAGTCCAGGTAACGTAGGATACAATGTGGATAGTGTGACGGCAGTCATAGAGCTACACTGGCTAATTACACGCGAACCGGAGATGCGGAACGCCAGAGAATATACACTAGAAAAGTCGCGAGGCAAAAATCAACGCCTCGTGAAGTTAGCTTGTCCGTGCAGAGCGTAAGTAATCAAGAATGTATGTGTGTATATACGTGTGTCCGAAAGTCGAAGGAATGTCTACATCATAACACCATGCTAAGGTCCAGGTCCGAAACCATGCTCATCGCAGGAAAGGGTTGCGCGAGCCCCCAGTGTTCGTGGGTTGTAACCAGTACGCCCCACGCTGCTGGGGCTGATCTTGCGCCAGGTCCGCAAGCCGCGACACTGACCGCGCGTACTCCTGCGCAGGGGTCGGCGCGAGGTGTGTCGGCGGCGACGGTGCGGACTGCTCTGGGCGGAGCCAGCTGCTGTACGTCGTCGAGCCGGAGAACCTCGACGGCATCTCGGGGACGTCGTGGACAGGTTGGCGCGGCTCCGGCGCGCGTCGGGGCTGGCCGGTCACCTGCGAGTAGAGCGACTCCTGTGCGAGCTTGTCGTTCGTGGTCCGACCGCGGTCCGAGCCACGGCTGCTCGCCTTGTGCGAATGACGATCGCCGTCGTACGAGTGCAGAGAGGGGAGGGGCGATGGCGCGCGGCTGGAGCCTGCACGAGGATACTCGTACGCGTCGAGCAGCTTGTCCATCTCGCGGTCATGTCGCAGTTCGGATGCGCGCAGCTTAGCCATATCGCGCTCGTGGCGCTCGTCCTCCGCGACGCGCATCTTCTCCGTCCCGCGATCGAACCGCGCCTCCTCAGCAGCACGCAGCTTTCCAAGACGGATGTCCCCATGGTCGTCCGGCAGCATCCAGCGCTGGCCCTTCTTGTGCCCGAAGAGCCGTTCACCAAACCGGGCGAGACGAAGACGCCAGCCGGGATGGTTGAGCCGCTTGGCTGCAGCGAAGTTCGCGGTGGCAGCGGCACGGCGCTTGCGGGCACGGCGACGCCAGCACACGAGGATGACGACGAAGATGAAGGCGCATCCGAGCGCCATCAGCAGGATCTCCCACCACTCGAGCGGGCGACGCGTCGTGGTCGTGGTCGTACTCGATGTGGGGGTGTCGATGCCAGTGATGGTCGGGAGCGGCGCAGCAGTACCAGAAGCGGCAGTGGGAACGACGACGAGGTCGGAGAGGCAGATGCCGAGTCCTGGAACGACAGCGGAGGAGTTGCTGCAGCTCGCGGAGACACAGGTGCCCCCTTTGAGGACCTGACTAGAACTCGAGCACGCGAGGCAGTTGCTTGGGCCGGAGCCGGAACAGCTCGAGCAGCTCGAATCGCAAGACTGGCATGTCGAGGACGTCTTGTCGAAATATTGCGTCTTACTGCAGGTGGGCAGGCAGCGACCGTTCGTGAGGACCGGGCGGTCGGACGGGCAACTTGAACATTGGTTGAACGAGCTCCCCGAGCACGTCTCGCAATCAGGGTGGCAAGTGATGCACTGGCCCGAAGAGCTGAACGTCCCCGACGGACAAGATGCGACACACTTTCCGCTCGATGCGAGCTGACTGTTCGCACATGTCAGGCAGAAGGTGGAGGATCCGGCGCAAGTTCCACAGGAGGAGTCGCATGCTGTGCAACAAGGTGTAAACACTAAATCCTGACTAGTCACACACGCGGAACTCACCTGAGCAGGTGACGTTGTCCTTAGGATCAAGGAAAGTGCCCTTTGGGCAGCTGTCGATGCATTTGCCGCCAGAGAGGAAGAATCCGGCGACGCAGTCGGTGCATTGAACTTGGTCAATAGTGGAGGCGACGTTGAACGTGGAGAACTGGCACTTCGTGCACTTAGAGGGGCAGGCTGCGCTCGAGTCAGTATAATCCTAGGTGGTCACACAAGCTCGCTGACTCACAATTGCACTCGTGCTTGTTGTTATCTGCGACCAGCGAAGAGCCGTCGCACACGCCGTTGTCATCGGTGCCGACGCACGTTCCATTCAGGCTGTACTTCCCGCTACCGCAGATGATACAGTCGCTGGAGGAAGACCCCGTGCAAGTCTGGCAAAGCGGAGAGCATGGCTGGCAAGATGACCCATCGCTGAAGCTGCCATCCGGGCAGACGGTGCCGGTAGAGGTCGTTGCCTGCTGGGCGATGCACTGCGTGCGGTCGTTTGCGTTCTGCGTGAATCCAGACTTGCAGGAGATGCAGTCGCCGCTGCCATCCGCGCACTGAGTGCATCCGAGCGAGCACACTACAGGAAGACACGTCAGCCAGGTCATAGAGTAAGGAATCGCAAGCATACCTTCGCAGCTTCCGTCTGAGTTCAGGAAGAAACCATCTGCGCACTTGGCGCACGCCGTGCCGTTGTCCGCTGTCGTCCAGCCGGGAATGCAGGTGCACTGGCCGCTGGACCCGCAGGCGCCGTTCAGACAATTGCAGGTGGATGGCAGGTTCTGGATGACAGGCTCGAGACAACGGCCCGTGCCAGTCATGCCATCGTCGCATGAGCCGCAACCCGCCGGGCACGCCTGGCACGATGGGCCAAAGAAGCCGGGGGAGCAGGTCTCGCATGATGTGCCGTTGAAGCCGGTCGGGCAGACGCACGTCCCGGATGAAGAACATACGCCAGCACCCGCACAAGGGGGCGAACACGTGGAGGACTGGATGTCGAGGAGTTGAGAAAGGGCAGACGCGCCTGAAGGAAGCTGCGAGACGTCTGGTACGCTGTCCCAGAAGATGACTCTATCTCCAGATGAACCAGAGGAGATGGCGGCCCAGACACTTGAGGACACCGCCAAAGATCCGGGCGACACCTGGGTGGAAGTATTCGAGGGCGAACTCGGGAGTTGCGAGAAGCTGGCCTGTCCTGAGTACTTCGATTGCGGGTAGAAGGCTACGCCTGGCACAAGGGCGAGATTCAGAGGGAGGGTCGCATTGGCATCGAATCCGGGCGACGAGGACACGGAGGCACTTGAGGACGTGAGGAGGCCGTGAAGGAGCGCGGGGTCGGTAGTGGATGAGTACTGTCCCGGCAGAAGGAGGATGCTGGTCGCAGCGCCAGACGCAGATAGCGTCGCACCAACTGAAGTAAATGAGCAATGATACGAGGACGCAGGGCGAGTACTACGCACTGGTGGTGTTAGTGTACCCTTCGAGGCATTGACCTGCAACGCAGACTACAGTTGGTGAAGATTGTGCGGCTGGGAGGCGGAACGCGTCAGCATCCAAGTCGCACCCGTGTGTACTAGCACTCACCAAACGATGCGCCGAAAAGGAACGAAATCATGAAGATGCTCGACAACATGCCGAGACGTCTAGTCGTGGTAAGAGGCATAGTGAGGTGGGAGAACGGGGGAAAGCGGGAGGGGCAGGCCTCACCTGAAAAGAGCTTCGGCTCTTCAGGAGATCGCCATGGTTTCATTGTAGTCTGCTGGAATTGTCGGCGTCGGGTGACAGCCATTGTTATTGTGTTTACTGCCGGGACGAGCGTGTTCATTGTTCTCGGAATAGGTGTTTGGCGCCCATGCTGCATCGGGTAATGAAGCGCCCATAATGGCCAAATGAGCGCAAACATACTTGCCCGACTCGGACCGCGCCCGCCCGGCCGCCGGCGCGCCGCCAGGGTGCATCACAGATTTGGCCTGGATATTAGACCGTATTACAACGGATATACAATCGCTCATAATGTGATTATATTGACGGTAATAATTGCGTATTCACAGTCCATCATAGTGCAACTACTATCGCATGGCACAGCTTGCAAGCGACATGCAATCCTCATACAATCGGTACAATTATGACACCAGTTGCAAGGCCAAACGAGCCGAAGGTCACTGCAGTAGGTTGCCAGCGGGTCAAATTGCCTCATATTATTTTCAGACTCATTGTGGATTGGACTCGAGCATCGTATACGAATAAAAATGTGAGTTTGTTCCACTATCAACGATACAGGTGTTATACTAAGCATGATGAAGGGAGAGAGGGACCTGTGAGTGTTGGCGATCGCCGACAGACCCACAACGGCATACTATAAGACCTCCAGAGACGGGTAACGAGGAAGCCACTTGATTGGGCCCAGAGCATCAGATGAAAGCTATGTACGTCCCCAGCCAAGAGCGTCCAGAGCACCAGAGCAAGTCAGACGTGAGCACGAAGAGAAGGTGAACCCAGAAAGCCCCAGTAGTGCCAGCTAGACAGCGCGAGACCCGGCGACTAGACAGCGAGAAACCCAGCGAACACGCAACAACGTGCTTTCAGGAAGAGAGCCCGTGAACTTGAAGGGCCATGGAACTTGAAGAGCCATGGAGCAACTCGTGGCAGCCAGCAGTCACATCGAGTACTTGGACGACGTAACCGCGCAGACGAGGAGGGGAGGGATGAGGGATGAGGGGAAGATGTGACAGTGTGGTGCGCGAGACAAGGACTTGACGACGACATACGCGCTGATTCGAACCCCGTCGAGGAACTGTACAGTTCTGATCGCTGTAGTCGAGTACGCAACCAATTGAGCGCCGAGCTTCAGAGGACGTCGCAAGCAAGACGGAGATTCCGCTGTCTAGCAAAGATCCTGCAACTCAGATGGAAGTGGGTAGCAAGGAGATCGCAATCGGTACAACATTCGCGACGGTTACAATGGCTGCAGAATAATTAGTAAGCATTACTACTCAGTAACAGCTCCCGGTAAGTAATCGATAAGTAATAATCACATTATGTCTTACCCAATAATCTTGGATCTTGCGACTTCCGCGCCGATTCTGTGATGTGCAGGTCAGTGCAGGTCAGTGACATGAACATTGCGCGGACGATGGTGAGGGAAGGACGGGGCGGATCGCGGCAGTCAGAATGGGGTCAGAGGGAAAGATGCGAGGATTGAGATTCGCTCGAGGGCAGCTCTTATAAGTATACGGGCGGACGAGATGCCAAACCTTATATCGTTCCAGAGTACTTTTTGGGCATATCTATGGCGTCATAGTGCGAAGGAGCGACCTTCCACGAGGTGTCTGCCATTAACCACAACCTCACCCATAACAGACAGCGACGTACGCGCTTCGTACCGTGGTTATACACTCATACTCAGCATCATTTGTCAGTCCTGCCATGCACAGTGACGCCAGCTTGCGACTTGTCTCCTCTAGGCAGCCCACGATCCGACAAGTCGTATGTTAGCCAGCCGCAGCACATGTACCGGACTCCAGTGCAACTTCAGCTTCAGTGCGGAAGGAACGAGAAATATATATCACAATAATTTACTACTGCGCGTCGCCCCGGGATGCATGCCAGACACGGTGACGGTTCACTTCAGCGACAAGCATCCCCCAAACTTCTTGCGCGCAGCGACGTCCATCTTCTCCTTGACCTCCCTGAACGCCCGCCACCACGCCCTCCCCACATACTCGGATGTGATCCTCGCAGGCCGCCCGCCCACACCTTCCGGCTCTTGTGCCCCCGACTCAGGCTCCGGCACGTGCTCCCACGCACCAAAGTGTCTCCGCAGCAGAACAAGCCACCACTTGACGACCGCAACCGCCCGCTCGACGCCCGCATCGCTCGCGCGCGCCCCATCGACCGACTGCACCAAGAACTTCGCAAAGTAGTCCACGTCCCGCTGGTTCGGCGCGCCCTCCCGGAACGCCTCCACCCACGCCTCGATCACCCGCTGCACGTCCTCCTTCTCGCTGAAGAACAGCTTCTCGCCCTTCTCCTTGCCCTGCTGCTTCAGCGTCGGGGGCTCGACGAACACCGCCTGTGGGGGCGGAGGGGGCCGGAACACGAACCCGGGCGACCTGGACGAGCGTTTCCCGCGGAACGCTGTCGGCTTCAGCACCTTGCGCTCCCCGGTGTAGAGAGTCACGCCCGGGGTGCGGTGCGCCGCGAGCTGCTCGCGCTGCATCTCCGGCGGGAGCGCGGCGAAGACTTCGCGATCGATCCCGTACTTGCGGAGCTCGCGCTCAGTGACGTTGACAGAGGACGAGTAGACCCGCTTGGCGAACAGGTTCTTCAAGGGCGAGAGGAGGGGCCGGTTTCGCGGTGCGAGCTGTTGCGTAATGCGTTTGACGTTCACGCCTCTCACGAGGAGCTTCTTGCTTGGACCAGCCTCGGGGACAGGTGAGGGCTCCTTTGGGGCAGGGCCGGCTTGGGATGTCACGGAGCGACGTTTGCTGTACTCGGCCTCGAGTTCCTTGCGAACGTCCTCCGGCAGCGCCTCGAAGACAGACATGTCGACCTGCGAGAACGAGGGTAGGTCGACGGGCTCAGCCTGCACAGGCTTCTCGATGATCCGCACATCGTCCTCCTGCGACGGCGGCTGGAGAGCAATCCTCGGGCTGTTTCCTTCGTCTGCTTTACAACTTCAACGCGCTTGAAAGGTAGCACGGCCTGACCCAGCTCCGCCTCTTGAGCACCCGACGCCTTCTCGAGCTTCTGGATCTGTAACCCGATGCCGCGCAGCTCTTTCGGGTCAAAATTGAAACTCTTCAGCAGCCGCCACGCGTGTTCGCCAATGACCTTGTCGTCGCTCGTCGCACGCCCGCCTGGAGCAATGAGCGGCGTCTGCTTGTTGTAGGCCTCGCATACGCCGTGACCAAGGAACTGAGGTCCATTGAGCACACTAGTGAGAGAAGGGGCAAAGAAAGGCGCACCTTGGGAGCTTCGACCGGGGCGCTCGGGTCACGCACGAGTATCTTCAGCGTGAGCGAACGTCCGCGCATGTCAATGCTCTGCAGCCTCCGCGAGACTTCCTCCGCCATCTGGTAGATGAACGTCTCCGCCTGCTCGTTGTTCTCGAAGCGAATGCCGTACTACTCGAAGTGAGCAGAGAACGATTAACGACCACAAGTGCAGAGAGACGCACGTTAATATCGCAAGAGACAGACTTCCTCGGCTTGTCGCTCTCAAGCTGCCGCTCGTCGATACCGCGGAGGGCCTTGTACAACGTCTCGCCAGAGCCCTTCCCCAACGCGTCACACAGTACAGCTTTGCTCTTCTTGGATAGCTCGCCGAGGTTCGTCGACCCGAGCTTCTCAGCAGCCTTCTGTCGTGCAGAGTGTCCGAACCCATGCAAGTCGTCGATGTCCAGCGGGGCCAGGAACTCGGCGACGTCCTCGGCACGGAGGTGGAAGGAACCCGCAGGCTTCGCACGGCGCGAGGCCACCCGGGAGAGCATGATATTCTGCGCGATGCCGATACTCACTGCATGGGTTGTGAGAGTGTGTACACGGGCGAGTTGAGTGACGAACCTTCGCAGCCAGTGACCTTCTTGACCTGCGCGCGGATAGACTCTGCAAAGTCTTTCGCTGGGTCGCCAGGTTCACCTGTCGAGCCTTCGCGTTCAGCAAGCTCCGCGCGGATGCGAGCTACACTGCTGGTCACGTCGATGAGGGCCTCGTCGACGGACACGGCTTGGAGGTCGTCCGCGTGCGCCATCAGGATGGTATAGAATTGAAGTGAGAACTGCTTGTATCTGTATGGAATTGTGAGAGAGTGCCCTCGGAACAGAAGGCACGTACTCACCGTTCGAACTCGTAGGGCATCGTCAGGACTGTGGGGCATAGTTTCCGGGCTTGCTGCAGGCTGTACATCCACAGTGAGCAAATGCAGCTGCTCTGACAACATCAAACGCACCTCATACCGCCCTTGATCCCGAACTTGCGCGCCTCGTAGCTCGCACTTGCAATCTCGCTCGTGCTCGACCCGCCTCCAGTGCCACCCTGCGAGTGACACACAACCACAGGCTTCCCGCGCAGGTGCGGACGATCGACCAACCCCGCCGAGACGAAGAAGCTGTCAAAGTCGCAATGCATAATCACCCGCTCCTCGTCCACCGCCTTCTCCTTCCCTTTCCCCTTCACCCTGGCTGGTGCGCGCTTCACCAGCTTCGCCCCGCGCATGCTGACGTCGCCTTCGAGCTCAGCGCTGCCGAGTCCTCTCCCCCGAGATTCTCCTGCACGATCTGCAAGACTGCCGACTGACTCGCGCTCACCGGCGTCCCTTGCTGCCCACCCGTCCCAACATCGCTCGCCATCTTCTTCCACGCATCCACCGCGCCGTTCTCTGCGCGCTCCTGCGCCTCCGCGACGAGGTTCTTTAGCTCCGCCTTCCACGTCGACAGATGGTGCAGCCGCGAGTTCTTGTAGTACCCCTCGATGAAGTCCGGCGCAACGGATGTATGCGCGGCGCGCCATGCTGGGTCGGCCATCGCGCGCTCGGCGTTGGGGTTCGACTTGTGTGCAGCATAGCCCGGTATGCGTTCGGCCTCCTCGGGAGTGGCAGGGTCTGTGATATGCAAAGGGCGGGAGGGTGTCGCAGGTGCAGACTTCAGCGGGCTCAGGAGCGCCTGTTTCTTCGGCGTGCGGGGCGGGGTCGTGGTCGTATGTGCCGGAGGCTTCGATGGCCCCGCCTCCGGCTGCACAGCAGATCGGGCATCGTCATCGTCTACTTGCATGGGCGTATCGGGCACGGCTTTGCTCGCCTGAGGCGGGAGTCGGGGAGCCTGAGTAACGAAGCCGTTGAAGAGAGACTTCTGGGCGATCTTCCGGCCTTGAGTCTCTTCGACTCGCTCGCCGGGTCGGAAGACGTAGTCTTGCCACGGTAGGAGGGACCCCATCTTGATGCTGTCGACAAGCCACTCCGGTCGGACAACCTTCATATGCTTGAATTCGCGGATCTTCGCCGGCGTGAGGGAGCATGTGAGGATGTGGGTACTGTGGACAGGATATGTCGGCTGCTGAACGAGAGTAGCTGCATAAGTACTCACACCAGCGACTTCTTGTCCAGGTACGGATGGAAGACCCCGCCATGCTGGACGATCATCTTGCGCAAATCTTGGACGGACGGCTCTGTCCATCCGTTGATCTGTACACTTGTCGTCAGGTGGATATGCAGGAGACAGAGGCATCAGCACGCACGTATATCTGCAAGCCCTGAAATATCCTGCTCCGCGCCGCCTCTCCATCCTCGTCCTCGTCCTCGTCCTCGTCCTCGTCCTCGATCTCCCCGTTCTGGATCTGCAGCTTCGCCCGCTTCCTCGCCATGTACTCCCCGAAGTCACCGAAGTGCGCCGCGCCATACGTGTGGGACTTGAGAGACTCGTCCTGATTGTTGGAATCCACATTCTGGAGCACGCTGTGGTAATCCATCCCATTATCCTCGAAGTCATCGTCTGGCGGCGACCTCCGTCTCTTCTGGGAGCGCGGTGGTTCGTCTTCCGATGGCTTTGGGCGTTGTGCAAGAGGCGGTTCCTCAGCAGACAGTTTCTCGATGGTCTCCGTGGCATTGGGGATATGCACTTCGTTGAGAGCCTTCAGGAAGTCCGGATCATCGTCGAAGTAGTCGGAAGAGTGGCTGCTCTCCTGTGTTGAGGGCGGCATGTTTCGTCCATTGAGTGTGTGTCACGGTCATCAGAGAAGTCCTAGGCTATGCAGCTGCAAGTCCTCTAGCTTAGCATATGCTGAAATTCACACGGACATGGGATGTGCGGGTAAGTACCTGGTCAGGGCGCGCAGGTGGCTGAAGCGCCGGATGTGTGTTTGGCAAGAGCTTGCGATCCAAACAGTTACGTCAGCTACGCCGCGCAAGGGCGGTGCCGCGAACGCCACAACACTGCCGGTCCGCCCAGCATGACAGCCTCAGACAGCGTGTTCTCCGGATCCTGTGCTCACAAAATACAGCCCTGCGTTGACCTTGGCTTGCGACCCCAGCCTGGATAACTACTAGTTCGACCCCGACCTTCGACACGCATTCCTGCTGTAATATCGTCCACCTTGGACCTGGACCATCACGATGCCCGACGGCTACGACTATCTGTTCAAGCTCCTGCTTATTGGCGACTCTGGTGTCGGCAAGGTGCGTTGATGACATCCTGCCAACGCATACCCGCACGAACCTTGAGACATGTGGCTCACCTTCCTCCTTGACAGTCATGTCTGCTCTTGCGGTTTGCGGAGGATGCCTTCACGGACACCTACCTGAGCACCATCGGCGTCGACTTCAAGATCCGGACAATTGAGCTGGACGGGAGGACAGTCAAGCTGCAGATTGTGAGTACCTGTCCCGTTGCTGTCCCGTCCTTTCCCTTCCCCTTGCCGCATAAGCAGAGGCCCCCAAGGAGTTTGCATGCTGAGTAGGACACCTACTCACCCTATTTGTCGATTACTCGCAGTGGGACACAGCAGGGCAAGAACGCTTCCGTACGATCGCGGCCGCGTACTACCGCGGTGCGCATGGTATCATCATGGTCTATGATGTCACAGACGCAGGTACGTGCATCATCGATCTGTGCGAGATCTGTGTAGAGTACTTGACAAACCATACTTACGACTCGTCCTCGCCGTATTCCCGCACCATGCAGAGACGTTCTCGAACGTCAAAGGTTGGATGCAGGAGATCGAGCGGTACGCCTCCGAGACCGTCAAGAAGCTCATCATCGGCAACAAGTCCGACCTCGTCGAGAAGAAGGTCGTCGAGTACTCCGTCGCGAAGGAGTTCGCCGACAGCCTCTCAATACCCTTCATCGAGACCTCCGCGAAGAACTCGACAAACGTCGAGGAGGCGTTCACCATGATGGCCAAGACCGTCAAGGACGAGTGCGTTCCCTCTCCGTCATCTCGCGTCCCGGCTCTGTGTCGCTTACTGACCACGTACTATTCAGTGTGGACTCGCAGCCCGATGAGTCGTCAGACAGCAAGAAGAACTCGTCCGTGACCCCGGGGCGCAGTTTAAACCAGGAGGAAGAGTCCGGAGGATGTGCATGCTAAACGTGGACACGTCGCTACAGTAACATATGTGAGCCCTAACGCATATATGTTCCCTCTGATTTCGCTCCTCGTGTATCTATATACCTCGCTCTTTGGAACTATATCATATCGCCCTGCTGCTGTTCTCTAGATCAATCTCGCCCGCCCCCGGTGTATGGAGCATTCATTCTCGACCTTGGCGTGGCTTATGCGGCGGCAGGGTGTCCGTTGGGTCAAGTCCAATATGACAAAGTGCGAGCCGGCCGTCCACACCGGACGTCGAGGTGAGTCATGCAATCCCGAATGCTGGCAGCACAGCTGATGGTGCGGCTCCGTCAAGCTGATTCGCTGCCCGCCATGTTCCTGCCGCCTCAGCTTCTCTAGCTTCCTTCCAGCCGACGAAGGTTGGGAAATATTTCTTTCTCCCTGGTTTGATCCCCGGCCTCTCGCCTACGTCGTCAACCATGGGCTCCCAGAGGAAGCCCTCCCCGACAAGTCTCCGCCACGGCATCCAGCACATGCACCCTCCGCATCTGGCATCCCCCGCGCGAGCCCTGACCACCGCCAAGGTGTTCAAATCCGTCTCCTGCGCCTCCCGTTGGCCTGCCGGGACAGCATCGGCATCCAGCTGCACAGTCACCTCCGGCACGAAAGGCAGGCGCAGCCTGACCATCTCGACGGTGTTCACCATGCACTCATTCCTCACTTCCAGCACGATCTTCCGTCCTTTCCACCCGGCAATTCCGGTGATCGCGCCGACGACGTGGGCGTCGTAGGTGTCGTACGAATCGGGATCTTCTTCCGGGGCGGAATACCAGGCGGGCGACGTAGCGAGGATTCTGACCCGCATCCCCAGACACAGTGGTTTCTCCGGGGGAATTGAGGTGGAGTAGACGTGTCTTTTCTTCTCCAGGGGGCTCGACGGGAGTGCGCGGCCGCCGACGCATCCCGCCCATCTGGCATAAACTAGGACGGGCTCCTCAGCGTGCTTCGATTTGCCCCTTCTCTCTTCGGCGGCCAAATTCGGTCGGGTTTTGGGTAGGACAAGGTCGTTTGGGGTGAGGGGCGCGTGGCGCAACGTGCGGGGATGGGGAGCTGATTCCATCATGGCGGGAGGACGTATGGTGACAACTCGGGGGGAGGGGGAGGTATTGCTTCCAGTTCGTATAGCTGATAGCCTGCATTACTCTTACTATGGATCTGACTCATATATTAAGTTTCTGAGGGGTCGCGGCCGTTCCTATGCTCTCAGAATGGCGTTCCTCCTGACATGTTTTGGGTGGAAGAGTACCCTCGCAGTCACGGACCGGCGCAATGACGCAAACAGCAGCCGAAGTCCGATGTATGCGGAGTCGACCTGCAGCCTTTGAAGTGGGTACTTATACTGAGTCCCCAGTATGAGACTACCATGTGCTTGCGCTTCCAGGTCTTCCTACATTTCACTACTACCGCGACAGACTCCAGCAGTCGACTCGAGTCATGACCGACCATACTCACCAGCACACCCCGCACGGACACGGCGACCACGACCACATCGCGGCGGCAAACAAGGCGTACTTCGACGAGCACGCAGACAAGCTCGAGGAGATGCACCCCGAATGGCGCGCCATGTCCCGCAAGCAGGTCGACGCGATGCGCGCCGAGTGGCCGGACCTCTTCGACAAGGAGTGCACGACGGCCTTGGACTTTGCATGCGGCATCGGTGCGTCTCGGCGCCCGCGTTTGCCCTCTATGATCCAACTATTGATGTTGGCTGATGATGTGCGGGCGCAGGCCTGGTCTCGGAGCCGCTCTCGCAGTACGTGAAAAGCATCGTCGGGGTGGACATCAGCCAGGTCTCCGTCGACCGGTACAACGCGCAGGCTTCCCGACTCGGCTTCGGCCCCGAGAAGATGCGGGCCGTATGCGTCGAGCTGAAGGGCGACCCCGCGGAGCTAGACGGGGCCAAGTTCGACGTCGTCATCGTAAGTCCCTCGCTCTTTCTCTTCCTCTTCCTCTTTCCTGTCCCTTCCATCCCAACGCTCACAAACGCCCTGGCAAAGTGCTGCGCGTCCTACCACCACTTCGCTTCCATCGACGACATCACGCGCGCCCTCGCGGCCCTCCTCAAGCCTGGCGGCTCGCTCCTCGTGTCCGACATCAAGGCCGAGGCGGACGACCGCGAGCTCGTCCCCGCGGCGCACCACGACACGGTCCCGCACACGCACGGAATCTCCGAGGAGCGCCTGCGCGCCACGTTCGAGGGCGCGGGGCTGAGCTGGGTCGGGATGAAGGATGCGGCCGCGCACTTGGGCCCGGAGGGCAAGGAGATTACGTGGTTCATTGCGCGGGGCGTGAAGCCATCGGAGTAGGCGAACGGCACAGCTGTGTACCAGGGTTGGCCCGGCAGAGTACGTACTTACCTGAGGCAAGCGACACTGTGAAGTGGTCGAACCGAAGAGTGAGAACTCATGATCGGACTTCAGACATTGTGTGATATTGTGAGCCTGAGGAAGGATACAACGAAGACTTGTTTACAGCAGAGGCAGCACTCCTACATGGCAACTCGTGCAACTACGACCGTGTAAGCTTGGACCGCGAGCTTGCCCCTCGCTTCAACCGACTGCCTCGGGTCCGCGTAGCAGCACGGGCAGCAGCGCCGGAGGATTCGGACGCTTTGCCCGACCCAGAGGCTCGCGCACCGCCCTTCGTACTCTGCTTCGTCTTGCGACGCTTCGCCAGATCCTTTTTGTCGTCACCGTCGCTCGCGTGCTTCTTCTCAGGCTTCAGCTGGTCCCCGACCTTGTCCTTCTCCGGCCAGACCGTCGCCTTCTCGCCCGGCGGGGGGTCGTCAAGCTTCGAGTCCAGAAGCTGAAGCAGCGCGGTGTGGTCGTCAAGTGGAAGTGGCTCTGTATTGGCCGGGATTTGCGTCAGGGCGTCGTAGCGCTTCTTGAACCACTCGAGCATGACGGCAAAGATCTCGTTGATTGGTTGGTTGTCTGGCTTGCCATCGTCGTCCAGGAAGTGATAGAGTCTCTGGTCCACGTCCAAAAGTCGCGCAGTGACCATCATGAGATACTTGTCGGCGCCGCAACGGTAGCGCTTTTTCACCGGATCATACTTGTAGCCGTCGAAATAGTCGAACATGGTCATCTGCAGATTGACGCAGTTGTGGAGCAGGTAACGCAGACCCATGTAGAGGGACACATGGAAGAAAGCTTCCAACTCGTCTGCCGTACGGACTGCATCCTCGGGGTTGCTGAGGATCCATGCCGACGTGAACTGCCAGGTGCCCTGAGATGCGCGTCAGCATTGCCGAATACAATGACCACAGGGGAACACATACGGTGCGAATGGGCTGACGAGCCGAATCGGTCTCGCCTTCGGCAGGGAGTTGTTTGGAGAGCTCCCAGTCCGTGAGTACACCCTTCCAGACAACACGGCGCTTGCCATCGGTCGGGTCGAGAACGACAGTGGGGCAAATGAGGATGTTCCCTCCACTGACATCACGATGGACCACACGGGCGTCGTTGACCGCGTCTGCGTGAGCTGGGCAGGCAAGTTAACACCAACTCCATGTCAATAGAACTCTGAAGAATAGACGTACCTCGGACACAATCACGAATGATAGACATGAGCTGCTTGCCCGAGCGGAATTTGTGGAGCTCCATGCAAACTTCTTCGACGACAATACGGTAGTGGCGGAATGTTCGCACGAGATGTTGACCACGATTTTGAAAGGCGCTCGGTGTGGGACCTTGAGGGGAGGAGGCTGGACCCCTGCTGGATCCGGTGCCTCCTGAAAGAGTGGAACGTTGCCCGGTGATGGCGGGGCAGAGGGGTCGTCGGCATCTGGGGCACTCGGGGTCGAGTCCTCCTCCCACTCTGTCTCCTCTTTCTCTTCTTCTTCCTCTTCGTCTGCCTCTTCCTCTTCCTCTTCTTCCTCCTCCTCTTCCCCCTCCTCATAGTCCATCTCGTTGTCATCTGCGTCTTCATCAGAGCCGGGTACGTACAAAGGGGTTTCGGTCTCCTGGTCAAGCTCGCCATCACAGACAATCGTCGGGATGTTCCTGACTTTGGCTTTGTGGAGTTGACGCAGGACCTGGCCCTCAGTTTCGACGTGCTCGTTGGGAGGGCGCCAGGCGTCCTTGAGGTAGACAAAGCGCTTGCCGATCGTGTCATACGCGACATAGCAGCGCGTCCCGCGCCCAGACATCCCGGGAGCGACGAAGACGGGGTTTCCAACGAGGAAATACTGCGGCCCGCTTGCAGAGGGGACCATGAGGCGATAGCGAGGACAACCGTTCTCGATAGACTTCCTGAAGAGCTCGCGAACGAAGCGGAAGGTCCGTGGGCCGTCGCCTTCGACGACGGTTCCCTCGACCTCGGAGATGTCGTTGTTGTCCTTGTCAAACTTGACTTTGTCCATCAATTTGAAGTCATCCTCGGCGGGAACGAGGAGGACTGCAGTCTCGTCGATGCCCTGCTTCTTGTCGCTGAGGCGCGAGAAGCCCCAAAGAAGCCTGCGGAGGGTGTCGCGCTGCTTGATGTAGTTGAATGACGCGGAGAAGACTGTTCCGGAACGGTCCCAACGCGTGGCGCGCATCTTCTGCCCGTACACGATGCAGAGAAACATCGCTGTGCGATGTTGATGGGCGAAGGCGTGAGCGGCGTAAGAGGTTATTTGGCCACGGACATCAACACGTGTGTTGGCATCCGCATCGCCCTTCTTGCTGTCGTCGTAGGGGTCAAGAGAGCCTGTACCTCTCTTAAACTCGATGAGGACCCGCTGGCTTTCCCAGTGAGGACGCCCATCATCCGGCAGCTCGTCCTGGCGATGGATAGCGCCGTCGACCTTCAGCTTCTCGGCATCGCCTGGGTCCCATCGATCCTGCGACAAAGCTAGGCGATAGCCAGGACAGGGTCCGATGGCGCCCTTCCTGGTTGGGTTGAGCCATTTTTGCTGCGATACCAGCGACAGTGAGCGTGTGGAGCACAAGATGATTACAGACCGCTCACCCATGCCTCTGCAATCTTCTTCTCGCCTCCTGCCTTTCCAGCGTTGATGATCATATTGGCGATGGTTTGGGGCATCTCGCGCGGCTTCTTGGCCGACACGATTTGAGAGTGGTTCTCGGAGGAAGATGATACCGGGGTGAAGGCGGCGATGAAGTCGTCGATCTCGATGTGGAAACCCATGTTGGCGTTGCTGTCGGCGTGCTCCTTTTGTTTGTCTTTGAAGAGAGGGTTGTCGGTCCTGAAGACGGTGAATCTGCCGCGGAAAGGAGAGGTGTGGGGTTCCGGTGGTCCTGGTAAGGTTCTTGCAACCACCTTGTTAGACATGGTGGCGAGGAAGAGAGACGTGGATTTACCTGAAGAAACCGGGGGCGTTTTATATGACTTCAGGCCCTCGTGGTTGTGGTGGGGAAGAAACTAGTTATAGCCAATAGCGGAGTTTGGTCTCTGCGTGGGCCTTGTAAGCGCATGTAACAGGTCAAAGGATAGAATCTTAGGGACAATTGCTTGGCTTACAAAGTCCTTTGTCCCTTTGAACGACCAGATGGACGTACAATGCGAACTTGGGCGCCAGGCAGTGGCACCGCCGCCGTGGGTGAGGAGTGACTAGTGACTGATGGCATCACACGGCACACTCGGCAGGCGCCTCGCCTCGTGTTTGTCACGTTTGTGGGTGTGGTGGTTAGCCAACGCGGCCAAGATGGCCAAGATGTCCACGTTCGTGACTAATTGCACATCGCTCCTTTCCAACCTTGACTCTGAGCTGGCACAGTAGAAACCCAATAAGTACCGGAACGCTTCGCGCGCGAGCCGTCAACGCGTCGTGGCGCGCATCTGATTGTGCATGGGCGCTACGACGCGTCCAACACCTGCGCCACCTGGATCGCCCCAGCTCTTCCCACCACCACCTCACGCACATATCATCTTTGCGCTCTCAACATTTCTTTCCACTGCCCTTCTTTCGCATCGGCGATGGCGCCAGAGCTCGTATCACCTCCCTCAGAGTCAAGCGACAGCTCCAGTTCAACCTCTGACGAGATATCTACATCCCCGTCGCTGCCGGCCGACGCACCAACCCCAGACGACGCTGCAGATCCGCTACCGCCGCCAACCCTTGATTTCAACAGACGCAAAATCCAGAAGATGCCTCTGATGAAGTTCATTCCCGGGGTGGGTCAAGCATGATCAGCGTGTCTTTCATGTATGCTGACGACGATACTGAAGGGCTACGCGGCTCGTAATATACTACCTGCCTCCATCCTGCCGCGTGCTCTCAACCCGGTTTACGTCGAGTGCGAAGATACGAGAGACATTCCACTGACGTGGTACGGCATACTGTGGAATAGTAAAGTGCTGTTGGACTACGCGGTCAAGCAAGGCTGGGCCGTCCGCTCTAAGCTGTCGCAGCTCGGTGCATACGACATCGTCCCTACCTGGGACCGGCTCAAACGCCACTACTACGCCAAGCACGGGATTGCCCTCCGCGTGCGTGACGTGTGGGCGGAACAACACGATAGAGTCACGAAGATCGTCACCTTCTACCACAACCGGGAGATGCCAGCCTGGACCAAGAAGCAGCGCTTCGTGGTCTTTGACACGCTGACGGAGATGGGGTACATGCCAGGGGAGGCGCAGTGGTACCTGGATGCTGGTGAAGATGTACGGTTATTATTCATCCTGCTTGTGACACAACCCGCTGAACACCATTCTCGTTCTTCTCCATAGCTGTGAGCCGACAACCACTGCGAGTTTTCTTCCGTCATTCTGATAATGACCAGCAGAACGGACGAGGAGTTTTAGCTCCGTATCCGACGGGCAAAGGATCTGGACGGCGCTGGTGGACTTGTAACCACTGATCAATAAATGGCGCAGCCTGAAACCCCAACTTGAACAACCACCTGTATGTCCTTTCGAGTCGACTACTAAGTATCATGTTCGTGTAACATCTCGTACGTATACACTCATGTATTCCCCGAACAAAGTCCCTCAGCCTGGAGCCATGTCTTGTGTATGGAACACGACCATGTGACTGATAATAGGCGCTACTCGCGACGGTGAACCGTGACGCGACGCGACGCAGCCACTCGTCTTCGCGTTGTTCGTTTCTTCCATGTCCTCAAAGTCTCCTCAACCTCCAGTCTCACCTGAGGCTTCCTCCTCTACTGCTTCTGCTGAACGTAGCTGCATGCTGTCTGAGTCGCCAGCATCATCAGGAGACAGCCACGAACAGCCTGACTCGGAGCTTCAGGCTGACGCAGTGACACGCGAGCCGGCCTCCAGCTCCACTTCCCAACCCAAACGAAAAGTCATTGAGAAGATACCGCTACCAAAGTTTGTGATTGGGGTACGCCTAGGGCCCTCCGAGTGTATTTCCTCGTGCTGACGGCGAGAACCAAGGGCTACCTCGCTCGGAACCTGCTGCCCGCGTCTGTCTTGCCACGCCAGCTCAACCCGGTCTACCTCGAATACGACCACATTGACGACATTCCTTTGGCGTGGTACGGCATTGAGTGGAATGGTACCGTGCTGGTGAATTATGCCAAGAAGTACGGCTGGGCGGTCCTCTCCCAGCAGTCGAAACTCGGCGCATACGACATCGTTCCCACCTGGGACCGGCTGAGGCGCCACTACTACGCCAAACATGGGATCCTCATGTGCATCCAGGACGTGTGGGGAGAGGACATGGACCAGATCGAGAAGATCGTGAGCTTCTACAACAACCGTGAGATGCCCAGCTGGACCAAGGAGCAGCGGTATGTGGTGTTCGACACCCTCACTGAGATGGGCTACAAACCGGGCGAAGCGGCGTGGTTCTTGGACGGAAGGGAACACGTACGGTCGCGTTTCTGTTCCTTGTGTTGCGACCCCGCTGACTGGTTTCGTCCTGTCTATATTCACAGCTTTGAGATGGGCCCATATCCACTTCTCTCGCTATCGCTTGTTATACCTCTCGTCTGATTTGTGTTCGCTGTCGACTGCATGTATGCTATGTACCCTGTCTCGCTCTTTTTTTCGTTGACCCACCGCTTGCCCATTGTTCGCACCGCCACGACGCGAAGCCTACATATAAGTACGCGCATGCCTAGCTACCAGTACCGCTGTTCAACCCAGTGTCCCAGGGTGGCCGGTGCGCTGTGGACATTGTGACAGAGGGGAAGGCTAAGTACTGGCGTACGCGGCCAAGCGCAGTGGCTCGGCCGTCCTTCGGCGTCCGTTTTGAGAAAGCCAAAGACGAGCGTGTAGGACCGGCCTACCCGCCAAGCACTAGTGCTGCCACCTATGATGTAGGCGAAAGGACACTCCTACGTCCCGCAGCATGTATCCTCGCGCTGAACGACACGCTGATCGGCCGGCTCACAACTGGTAAGTGAGGTGTTACGATGGCCGAGAATCATGCAGGGCGTGTGGTCGCGTTTGCGGATGTAGGCTCATTCCGCGAGTTCGCGCGAGAATCCGGCTCATATACATCAACGTACATCACAACCTAGCAGCGCACCTTCTTTGGACAATCTACGTCGCCTTCACTCCCCGCACAACGAACCACTGTACCTCATCCCCCGTCGGACGCATCTTCGCCTTAAAGACATCCCGCATATCGAATCTCACAAGCCCCGCGCCCTCGAACGCGGCGCGCACCGCGTCCTCGCTCAGCCCGTGCTTGTGCGGGACGAGGTGGTGATGAGTCGCCGGGAACAGTTCGCGGCCGTCCTCGGAGGACTTGATGTCTGCAACCAGAAGCGATCCTCCGGGCTTCAGGAAGGATGCGAGAACGCGCGTGGTGTCGGCGATGGAGGGGAAGTGGTGGTACGACGCGCAGCACTGCGAGAAGGTAACCGTCAAATTAAAGCCCGTGGCTTCTTCGTGCCGCCTGCACTGAGGTTCGTGATCAAGGGTCATAGAAAGGGACTCACCACAATGATGTCGAACTTGAGCCCGTCGAGCTCGCCAGGCTCCCCCTTAAGCTCCGCGCAGACGGCGCGCATCTCCTCGGGTGCCAGGCCCTGGTTCGACGCTTGCGTGTTGTACAGATCCACGGACACCTGGCTAATATCTACCCCAACGACGCTCTTCACGTACTGGCAGAGCTGCTGCGAGACCAGACCTAGCCTTCCCCGCAGATCGTCCCGCATCAGTAGGACGAGCCGGTGTAGAGAGCGGACGCACCAGTGCCGCAAGCATAGTCCATCGCCACCGTGCTATCCTCGTCGAACAGCTCAGGCCAGGCTTTCCTCAGCGCGTTGACTTGCCTGACAGATCGCTCGCGGCTGTGCGCGTCGTCGTGCCCGTGACTGTGCTCGTGCGCATGCTGGTCGAAGAATGCGCGGTTGGCGGCAGCGAAGTCGTGTCCGTGTCCGTGCGCGTGCGCAGGCGAATCATGGCTGTGGTCGTGATGTGCATGCTCGAGCTCGGCCATCTCGTTTGTGCGGGTGGCCGACTGAAAGAAGGAGAGATGGACGATGTCCTCAGTACAGACGCATGACCGGTGCGGTACTCCTGCCGCTATCAGCGCAACGCTACTTGTACTAAGCTCTCGTTTAACTTTGGACCACAATATGTAGAGGAGACTATGTAGTATGCAACGAACTTGACGCAAATCCGACAGTACACGACGGAGACATCCCTGTGGATCAATAAGCGAACACTACAAGATAGTATGTACATGTACGTACTCAAGTACGAGCTTCAACGCATTCGCACTACCGCAATTCCACCAAACTCACAAAACCTTGAGGGTATCGCTACACGAAGTACGTCAGACAGGCCTGCGCCATGCCTGCACTCGAAATCACCGCCGCTGCACCTGGACAACCGGACGGTCGCGCAGCTTCCTCCTCGGCGGGCTCGGTGGGCTCGGAGGCCTGAGCTTCTTCACACTCAGCGCAGCAGCCCGCGTCCCCGGTGGCGGCGAGTAGGACTCCTCGACCCGCCGCTTCTTCTTCTCCTCGCTCGCCCTCGTATGCGGCAGCGGCACCGCGCTCTCCGACGACGCGTACCCACTACCCTGGCGGCTGACGGAGACACGGCCTGGAGCAGGGGTAGAAGGAGCGAGAGAACGACGTGGCGACTGGAACACGGAGGACCGGCGGGGTGCGGGGTTGTCGAAGCTGAGGCTCTGCGCGAACTCTACGTCGTCATCGTCATCGTCGTCCTCATCATCTTCAATCACCGGACGTTTCAGAGGTCGGCTTCGACTTGGACCGGCTCCAACTTGCGCAGCGGTCCGCGGACGAGGCTGAGAGTCCAGGAGCTTCTGACGCGTGCGCTCGTCGTCGCTGTCGAGCTGCGCCTCCATGGACGGCGATGCTTGAAGTTGCTCGTCCGCGTCGGGAGAGACTCGGGAAGCGCTGTTCTCGTAGCTCCCATCAAGGTCGAGCAGCCCCTCTACGTCCTGCTCTTCCTCGTTCGTCTGACCGATGGTGTGCGACTGCTCCTCCTCCTCTTGTATTTCTCCTTCGTCCTGTTCGACTTCCTGTTCGACTTCCTGGTCCTCCTCGGCTTCCTGGTCCTCCTCGGCTTCCTCATCCTCCTCTTCCTCGCTCCCTTCGTCGTCGTCCGCAGGAATGGCGTTCGCACGACTCGCCGCACGAAGACCATTTGGGCGCCGCGCGAGGGTCTGCGGTCCCGGACCCGCCTCCGCCTGCTGCCGCTGCGACGCTGGCATTCTCCGTGACTGCGTGCCAACCAGCGTCGCTTGTGAACTCATCGGCATTTGTGTCCTCTGTATCAAGCCGGGCGCAGACGCTCGCGGAACAGGCCGAGGCTGCACGGTCTTCCGTAACCGCTGAGGGGGCGGCGAAGGAGCGACAGGCGACTGAGACGGACTCCGCTGTGTACCGGATGGCCCCGCAACGTCTTCCTCGGGCTGATAGTCAAAGCTGTAGAGTGGGCGTTCGAGTTCGGTCATGCACTGGACCACACTTGTCACTCACTCGTAGTACTCCTCGGGATGGGCCTCGAATTCGCCAGGTGAAGTGTGGTTGCGCTGCGGGGGGCCGGTATGTGTCCGAGCGCGTCCGTGGGGCTCTATGGACGAGGCGATCCTCCCACGCGGACCAGGATCGGTGTCTCTCCTTGCGTTCCTGCGAGGAGCCTCTTGCTCATGCGGAGGCGGCTCGTCGTCGGGGATAACATATCCGTCCTCGTCATCCCGAGGCTGGAACTCACCATATCCCTCCTCTTCCTCCTCTTCCTCTTCCTCCAGTCGCTGCTGCTCTTGAAATCTCATAAACGCAGTCCTCTTGTTTACGAGTCGGCTGTATGGAAACTGTCCTTTCCTATCTTGCGAAGGCGGGTTCTTGTTGACGAGCTCCGCGATAATGGGATCGAAGATGTGCTTCCTCTTCTTGTACCGCTCTTTCCATGACTGCCACGTATGGCGTCTCGCCCAACGGTAAGTACGCGTCTGTCCTCCAAGGTTAGCTGACTACAGCGAGCATGCCCCACACTGGATGCACGTACCATTTGACCATCCTCTTCCAGGCCCCGATAGAGTTTCTCGCTCTGCCGCCCTCCATTCTCGGCAAATGGTATGGTGGTCGCGAGGTACTCGCATAGGTGTCTGTCGTCCTCCGCAGTGAATGGTGTCCTGCCTACTCTTAGTACAGACACACGTCTTGCAGGGTAGGAAGGAGAACTTACCTGCCGCCGGGACGACCGGACATCGGGCGTTGCGGCACAGGCTTGTGCGCATTCCGCCTGTTCCTGATACACGCCCCGACAAACTGCGGCGGTTCCACGTACGCGGTCCGCAAGCGCGCATATCGTTCAGTCAAGGTCTGCACTCCTTCCTCCTTTACGATGACAGTGTCCGCATTCTCCGGGTGTTCGCATATGAGCCCGCCGTGTTCCTACGGTGAACCGGCTCAGAGCGTCCCACGCGACACAGCAGAAGCTCCCGCTCACAGTAATTTTGTTTCGCAGCTCTTCTCTCTGTCCTGGCAATAGACGCCACCCGGGCTGCTCGTCGTTGCTGCCCCATAAGTAGAACAGTACCGGCTTGCCGTCTGGGGCGAAGACAAGGTGGTCTTGAGGGCTGTTCTGACGCGATCTTGCCATAAATGTTGTAGAGCTCGCGCAGAAGCAGCAGAGACGCGGCTTGAGAGATCAAACGGAAAGCGAGGACGACGATGAGGAGAGAGACTGAGGATGGTGGTTGCGAGTTGGAATCTCAGGCGCTGGTGCACGGGCCCTAACCCCATACGAGGGTTCCCGATGCATCTCAACCCTAACCGTCAGGCGGACCTCAGGCCAGTGGTTAACTTCTATCCTCCTCGTTGGACAGTTCGAGCGTTGAGGTGATCCCGCTGCCTAGCCGGCATGTGGCATGACGCGGCGACAGGTAACAACATGCTGCCTCGAATTCATGATAAGACGATGTGTCGCAAGATGTCATGGAGGGAAACCATTGACCACTTTCACAGCATTCGTGGTGTAGCGGTAACATTGGGTCTTCCCATGGCCTAGCTCCGGGTTCGACTCCCGGCGGATGCACATGATATATCAGGGCCGCTTTTTCCTCTACCTTCCTCGCGTTCCTCTGACAGATTTTTTTCCCAACGCGCCGCTCCCCAAAAGCACAACCGCTGGCCTCTAGACACTGGACACTGCTGCTCCTCTCACCTGGTACAGCGCGACCCATACGAAAAGATCACACCTCAAACGAGCAATGGACAAAAAGCCCCTGGCGATACAGATATCTATCTGCCTATCAAAGTACACACATATGCGATATGCAATGCATACGCCCACTCCCAAAAATCCTCCCTGCCGACGCAACGCTAGCGCGCGCCGATGCCCAACGGGGGGCCCCACCACCGCGGATGTTCGTTAGGAATATTCGTGAGTAACGTGGGGAGCGTTGGACGAGGAATGGGTGCGTCGAGCACGGGCGCGATAACAGGAGAACGTAAGTGGATGCGTCGAGCGTGGCGGGAAGAGCGGGAAAGAGAGCAAGGAGAATAAGGGTAGGAAAAACCGAGAACTGGGAACAACTGAGAACGGAGACTAGATGTGCAGTGGGAGAGATGCAGATGGATGTGCGTGCGTGAAGGGGAAGCGGGGCTAGCGATGTGCGATGTGGATGCGGTGCGTGCGTGATAGGTCGTGCGGTGCGAGAGCGATCAGAGGAGACGTTCGTGTCGGAGGCGGGACGGAGGAGCTCGCAGCTCAGAAGGACTCCGTGACGGCGACCGAGAAGTCGGAGAACCAGGTGTTCTGGTCCTTGGGGGAAGCCCACTCGGGGACGAACCTAGAAAAAAGAGCGTCAACCGGGTCAAACGAATGGAAGGGCACGAAGAAGACGCACCTCCGAAGAACGTCTGCATCTGGACACCGCGAATCTTGCCAGAGTCGCTGTTGCGGTAGACAAGACCCTTGACCGTGAAGATGCTCTTGCCCTCGACGAACAGCTCGAGCTCGCCGTTCTCCTTACCGACGTCGTTAAGTCTCACGCGCTGGCCGATCGTGGTGCGCGTGCCGGCCTTGAAGTAGAACGAGCCGCGGCCGACGGACGCGCCGTAGACGTCGTTGCAGTCTGACTGGGGCGCGACGTTGCAGAGCGCCTTGTTCGCGGAGTAGTCGGGCGGGAGGTACGTGTAGAGCTCGCCCATGCCGTTCTTGCGGAACATGAAGCGCGTCGAGAAGCAGCGGTCGTCGCGGCGGCCACCAGAGCACGAGGTGGCGACATCGTCGTCGTTACCGCCGTCTGCGAAGGTATCAGCATCCGTGAACGTTGCACAAGATCGGAAACAGAGGATAGGGGCACTGCGATCGGCGACGACGATCGACGGCGTCCCAATCAGGACTTCACCGCACGCATACGAGCGCCCGCAAGCAATCAAGCAGAAACGGAGACTCACAGAAACCGGGGAGCTTGCCGCCCATGTTGAAGTCAAAGTCGTCCTCGAAGTAGACGGAGTAGGAGAGCGTGGCCTCCTTCGCGTTCTCGAGGTTGAAGTTGTCGGGACCCGTGGCGTAGAACGAGAAGCCGCCCTGGGGCTGGTGGGTGTACGTGTACGAGCCCTTGGGGTAGTGGGCCTGGACGGAGAGCTTGCCGTCGGGCGCCTTGACGTAGTTGTGCGAGAGGGCGGAGAGGAGCTTGGTGACGCCGAGGGTGTTGTCGTTGAGCGGGAGGGCATCGTCGGACGCGGAGGAGGTGGTCCAGGTCTTGGAGGACGAGATGGGGAAGAGCTTCTTCAACGCACCGGGGACGGGGCCCGAGGAGCTGCTGGTGGCCGACTCCGGGGCGCTCGAGCTCGTGCTGGAGGCCTTGTGGGTAGAGCTGGGCTCGTGGGTGGAAGACGCATGGGAAGAGGACTCGGGGGCCTTCGAGCTGCTGGCGTGGGTCGTCGCGACCGCCGTGCTGGCCGCCTCGACCGAGGAGGTGGAGACAGAGGCGACGGTGCTGGTCGCGATGTCTGAGAGGGCAGAGGCCGAGGAGTGGGGTCTGCAGGCTCTCCTGTTGTGACGGTTGAGGGGGCAGCAGAGGAGGAGGCGAGGGTGAGGGCCAGGATGGCGAGGAGAGTCCTGTAAGCGTGCATGGTGGCGGCCTGAAAAGAGCGAGGGAGAGTTAACCGAGTCGAAGAGACCGTGAGGGTGTAAAGAGTGACTGGTGCGTTATGCACACGGAGGAAGGGGGAGGGGGAGGACGAGGCGGAAGGCGATGGAAGGAGAAGAAAAGCAAGAAGGGACCGCGTGCGCTAAGCGAATATCTACATCACGGGCGCTTGCCGACACGCGCGCTTCCCTCCCCGACCCCGATTGTCCTCCGGGCTTTCGTTTTGTCCCTCGTCGGGACGCAACACCCCACAAAAAAAAATACATACAGCGACGAGCCCGACGAATCCGATACCCCGCCCGAGCGTGCACACAGAGTCCAGCGGCGCACAACATGCATGCCAAGCCGCTCGCAGCGACGGGCTGAACACGCCGGGAAGGCACTGTTTGCTGATTGCTCCAATGTTGCTGCACAATGCACATGGATGCGTTCCTTCTGCGCCGCGGTCTCGAACGCGCTTCGAGGGCAGCTCCACTCACTCGCCGTCATTCTTTCGTGTATTGGTTCTCCAGGCAACGGGAGTGAACTCGTGTAAAACACGCCCTGTGGATCCTTCGAATGAGCTCACCGTTGCGTTGCGAAATTGCGCCTTGTGTGGTGTAATGCCCGGGGCGCGGTAGTAGTATGACATTGACATGATATCAGCCCTGCCGGCTAGCTTTATATTGCAAGCTGCACCGGAAGGCGCAGCATTGATGATATGTACGGAGTAAGCGCGCGTCAGTACTGAGCACTGATCTTCGCAAAGTTCGCATTCAGGCCCCAAGGCGGGATGCTCGGATTCAACACGCCTCGGTTCGTTCGACGATCCGTTGTCTGACGTCACGGTGGCGGAAACACGACAGCAGCGAGTCGGAGTAACTGACTTGCCATGAAACAGGGCCATGAAAAAGTGACAAAAATTTGGTCGGTGCCCTGACTCTGACTCTTCAGAACATAGTTCCGACATGGGGAGCCGCAAAAAAACAAATGTCCCTGGCAGGATTCGAACCTGCGTCCCCACGGTCCTGTACTCGAGTATTGAGCCACAACGTGATGATCTAACCACTAATCGACAGGGACTTGGAAGAGGATGCGAGGAGTGACTAGTTAATTTGCGTAAATGATGATAGCTTGATCGACGCCTGAAAATATCCTCCTCCCAGCTTCAACTTGTCCCATTTCCCTCCTCCTCGGCACACCCTCCCTAATTCCGAGACACGGAACGTCAGAGTGACCTTGAACGAGCACCTCTTCGGAATATCTTCCTAGGACGTTCCTTGCAATAACCGCCGTCAAACTGCCGTCCTCGGTGCACCACACCGCGACTCGCGGAATTGTTGAATGACCGTCAAAAGGGCAGTAAAAACGGCGACGATTGAAAAAGGAATCTATCCGGGTGTTTCAGCTCGAAGTTCGGAATATCGAGGCCTCGCACGAGCCTGAGTCACGACGCAATAACCGCTCTACCGACTCATGATGAGAGACCGAGAGTGCACCGGATTCCGACACGGCGAGTGCCTCCCTTGCAAGAACGATGCACACAACTCACGCTGCGGTCTAGACCGAAGGACGTGAGTATTCGGTGTGCCAAATCGACCGCGACCGCACCCCAAACAACATCATTCCCGAGTTCACAGCATTGCTAATGCCATTGACAGCGGCGCACAACATGCTGATGCGCCTCCGTACGGGCTCAGCGCATACCGCTACAGCCATCATCGTGATGAGACCAAATACTTGACTGCGCTAGCGGTGATGGTAAAAAAGGTAGTTGCATGTCGCGCGGACCATCACATGCACAGGCTGCTTCCGCAACGACTATGATGACCGATCCGCTGGACGGTACGTTTGGGCGACTGTCTTCGCCACAGCCCCGTTGGCATATTTCAGACAGTAAACGGGGGAAGTACAAAGTTACGTTTGAGCGGCTAGCCTCGTAACGTGCTCTCGGAGGTAAGTTACAGTATGCAAATGATAGCATCATCCTATGCACTGTGGTCCACTCGTCCATCGTGGTACGAAACGGAAAGCCTTAGTGCCTGTGTCGGGCGAATCGAAAAGCGTCAGCAAAAAGTCAAGTACGATAAGTACGAAGTCGGCACCACTCACGGCCAATCCTGCGTGATCGCCACCGAGAAGTCGCCAAAGTACGCATGCTGCAACTTCGGGCTCGCCACAGCGCTGTCTAGATTCCCCGCTGTCGAAAAAAAAGCGCATCAGCACCTCCTTCACGCGACCTGCCACACCTGCCTCGAACCGCAACGGCAAGCGAGACTCGGAGGGTTCCCCATTAGACACCCAGCCCGCCGCCACCAGCAACCAGTCCGAGCATGGCACAGAGACGTTCAAGTCCACGCACCACGGCCAAAGTACGTCCGCATCTGCAGCCCCCAGATCCGGCCCTCCTCGCTGGCCCGGATGACCAGGTTGTCTGCCACAAAGATGCTCGTCCCATTCACCCAGAGCTCGATCTGCCCGTTTGCCTCCTTGGCGTCGTTCAGCAACACGCGCTGCGTGAGCGTGGTGCGCTCCCCCGCTGCGAACTGGAACGTCGCGGCGCCGATGCCGTACGCACGGCCTGGGTTCGCTGCGGTGGGGCACCCGGTGCCGACGACCGACATGTTGCGGCAGATCGCCGCGTCGTTGGCGCTGCGGAAGGGGACGTGTGCGTACATCTCGCCCTCGGCTTTGGAGCCCATGGTGGACCACATGAGCCCGACTTGGAAGCAGGTGTCGATCTCGTCTTGGATCGTGTCCGGGCACGCGAGCGCGAGGTCGTGGCTGTCTCCGCCGTCTGATGCGTGGCGGCTGGTGAGCACAGAGCATAAGAGACGATGTGCGCCACCGACGACGAGTACTCACATAGCCCGGGAAGCATCCCGCTCATATTGAAGTCGAAGCCGTCCTCGAAGAACACGCTGTACGACAGTGTGACCTCCTGAGCCGACGTGAGGTTCACCTGCTCCGGCCCCAACGCGGAGAACGAGAAGCCCGAGCGTAACCCCTCGCCGTAAGTGCCTGCCTCATACGTCGCTTGTACCGCAGGACTCGGAGCACGGCTGTCGGTGTCGGGCGACTCGGGCCCTTGGACGATCGTGGGCGTGTTCGCCGGCCCGAGGGCATCAGGGATATTGAAGGTCTGGAGGCTCATCGCGAAGTGGCCGGGGACTTGGGGAGACATCGACCACGACTTCAGTGGGATGTGGCCTTTGGGGAACTGGTCGGGGAAACTGGTCAGGTCTGTGGCGCTGTTGTCCCTCGCGATGTCGTGCGCGGATGCGGATAGGAGTGTGAGCCCAAGGTATGATGCGAAGACGCGGAGTAGACGCCACATAGCGGAGATGATGGTGGTGCAGTGGGAGGGAAGCGGTAGCTTCGGTGGGGTACTCGGAGGAGCTAAGCATGTATTGTGTGTTTCATCGCGAGACAGCTACGAGATTAAGTATCGTGGACCGCATCCATCGTGGTGAAAAAGGTGAGCATTCTATACGACGGCGACTACATCAGGAATCGGAAGGGTCGCACTGTAATGGAGCAGAAGTATTCAGCATGTAAACCGCACATGCGCACCTGATACCTACTCACTGAGACTCGGAGGTGGGTGGTAATCCATGCTATCCCGGCACTCTCGAAGTCGCTAGCCGGCAATACGCAAGCACATGCTGTGCGCATCGTGAAGACCGCGGTGAGTACAATGCTATAGATCTTCGGTATCTTGCAGATGGCGTCCGCGAGTTTCCTGCTGCAATCAGTCAGCAACCGTTTGAATGACTACCTGGCACAATAACTTACTGTGATCCGAGATGGTCCTTCCGGTCGGAGGCAGCTAGAGGAAGCTCCATACGACGCTGGCATTATCATTCCGCCTGCGCGGTTGGCAAGGATCCGGACAATCCGACAACTTGATCTAGTGGACGGTCTAGACTGCCCTGTTGGCGATGATATGTTGTATTCTGTAAACGTTTCCTTCGAGACATCATAACAGTTGGATTTGGCTCTGCCAAAGAGGAGGAGGAAGGTATTTGCAGGCGCCAAGCAACAGTGGTCGTCCGAGTTGATCGTTGAGGAGGCGCATATGGCGCTCAAACGCCCAAAGGAGACGACCTCCTATCCAGCCCGCGGGCCCGGGAGTGAGTCCGGACATCCCTTCGTCAAGTTCTCGAGTCGTCCATCACTTATCCAAGTCAGACTATCCTTGCGACATACGGATGCTTGAACAATAATTGCGTCTAAGTACTTGTACCGAATCTTGGCATGTGGAAGCTCAAAATAATATTGAAAGAGGGCAAGACCAAGGTAAGAATGATTGGGCAGAGCCGACGAATCGTGATGAAGAGCTTCCCCTCGCGATAACGAAGGTTGTGAGTACACCTGAGTACTTACCCTACAAACTTACGCACACGCAGGCACACGCACAAGTGAAGGCTGGCACTCGAACTCTGGGCCAGATGGAAGTCGGTTGTATGCTGTACCCGCTGGTTCTGCAGCGAATGATATTGGGGCCCAGTGGATCGACGGTTCTGAATATTGCATTCACCAGAGCATCATACGCACTCTCGGGCGAATGGAAACGGGTTATTACAGATGAGTCATGACAAGTTGACCCCGGTTCGCATTTGACGCCAAGTGTATCTTGCTCTCATCCCGTGGAGTGCGAAATTCGTTAGCATTTGAGCTGATGTTTTGCTAATGTATGTACTCACAGTGGGAAGGCACTGGCAGCAACACTCACCATGGCAGGTCTCGCGTGATCGCAACGAAGTCGCTGAAGAGCTCGCCGCGCTGTTGTCTACTAAGTACATGTCCCACTGTCGGCAAAGTTACATCAGGTTCAGATCCTCCTCCACTTGAGCCTCAACACCCAGCTTGCCAGTCGTCGCACACGAGAGAATTCGAAGTCACACTCTACGCACCACGGCCAAAGCACGTCCGCATCTGCAGCCCCCGGACCCGGCGCTCCTCGTTGGCCCGAATAACCAGATCTTTCGCCGTAAACTTGCTGGTCCCGTTCACGTATAGCTAGAGCTCCCCGTTTGCCTTCTCATGGTCGTTCAGCAGCACGCGCTGCGTGAACGTGACGGTGTCACTTGCCGTGAACTTGAATGCGGCCATGCCGATGCCGTACGCAGGATCCCCAGAAGGGGGGACGCGAGCTCCCGTCGATCTCGTTGACGCCATGGCAGATCCCTTCGTCGTTGGAGGCCTTGCCGGGGAAGGGGAGGTGCGCGTACATCTCGCCGTCACCCACATGAGCCCGACTTCAAAGCAGGTATCGACATCATCTGAGTACGCACTGGCACTGGCAGGTGAATCCCGATACGTGGTCATCAACAACGTGCACTACTAGACACAGGGTTGTGCGTAGCTAGACATGCACCGGTGCATGCCAGCTGACACGATAGTCCTCATGATCCTCCCCTCCCCGCCACCGACCAGTATCAGTCAAGCCAACTCCTCCGTGATTGCCAGCGAGAAGTCGCTTAAGTAGCCCATCATATACTCGACTGGCGCATAGGTTTCGTCGGAACCTGCGAGGTGGAGTGGTTGTATGTATTAGCGAATTGCATCCCTTCAGCCCGTGATATCTACGCACCGCCGGGAAGCCCATAGTACGCCTCCATCTGAATCCCTCGAATGCGGCTCTCGGGATTCTTCCGGATAACCAAGTTGTGCGCTGCGACCATGCTCACCCCATTCACGTACAGCTCCAGCTCCCCGTTCGCCTGCCCTATGTCGTTCAGTCGCACCCGTTGCGCGATCGTTACACGCTTTCCAGACTGGAAGCTGAACGCTCCTAATCCAATTGAGAACCCGCCAGTGGCTCCCTCAGGCTCTCCGGGACAGATAGAGAGGGGATGGATGTTGCAGAGCCCGCTGTTGATGTTGTCCTGCTCGGCGCTGGACGCAAGACGAGCATACATCCCCCGTCCCCATTCGCCCAATCACCACCACTCACGTGCCACATCGCCCCCGTCAAGAAGCATGTGTCGCTCTTGTTTCCGTCCGTACATTGCAATGCAAGGCCCAAGCTGTCTCCTCCGACTGGATACGGCAAATTAGTGTCACTGCACGTCCTGGCATCGACATTGAACCTTACTCACATAATCCGGGCAGTATGCCACCCTTAGTGAAGTTGAAGATAGTGTCGGGGTCATAGGGGGAAAAGTACAGGCTGTACGCGAACGTGGCTTCCTTTGCCGTGGTAAGGTTCGCCACGTCCGCCCCGAGGAAAGTGGTAAACAGCCCATTTTCATAACTGTTATTGTCCGGCCGAGCCTGTTCCCCGTCATACATTTTCGGTGCAAAACGGACGGGCAAAGCGACGACTCCATCAGGCGCCGGGTTAAGGTAGTATGTGCTCAATCTGTGGAGCTCGTTCATGTAGTCCATATCGAAATTAGGACCGAAATGGCCTGGAACGTCTTGGGAATAGGACCAGTACTTGGGTGGGGTATAGCCTATCGGGAAGAGGGCCTGGACGGCGGGATGGGTGGGAGTAACAGCGCTAGAGGACGAGCTGGTCGCCGAGGCATGGGAGCCCGTTGCGCTATCCACCCAGGTGGAGTGGGCGACGAGGGTTACAGTGCTCGAGGCGCTACTGGCAGCACGGGAGGTCGATGCAGAGCTGGGGATTGTACTTTGTATACCGCGGCCACTTCCCGTGGCGCTCACATCCCTCATGATCTCGCGGGTAGAGACCTGTATAATCAGGAGGCTCAGGAAAGATAGGTAGAAGTGTAGTTGGTGCATGATGACAAGAGTGGTCGCGGTGGTAAGAGTGCTGAGAGGTTGAGAGTAGTAGGTTGTGTTGGAGGAGGAAGAGAAATGACTGAGCCTGTCCGTGTAGACCAGGATGGGTTAAGTAGCTTTTCCGTGACGACGAGCTATGAACCGGACGCTGCGGATGTGGTGCTGTAACGGAATCGGAAGTACGAGTATCATGCATATGCACCTGATGCATCATGAAGTCCTCCCACTTCACGTCAGGCGGGTTCCGCCTCGATGATCTGGAATCCCGACGTACCGATCATGGCGCGTCGTGTACATGGGGGACCGAGGGCCCATGCTACGTAGCACCCGATGATGTTTGTGAGCATTCACATGTCATTGCGTAGTAAGCACTGACCAACCAGTCCAGTGCACTCGTTGCATCCTGAACACATATCAGCTGGAGAGTGCTACAGACATTCGTCAGTGACAGGTGCCGCGCCCTTACAACATACCGTGCATCGGTCGCTTGGCATAGTGTCAGAAAGGTCGGCATCGTATGGACCGGTTCCTTCGCTACCAGAGCACGGACAGCGCTCTCAACTTTGGTCCCCGGCGATGGCATGGCCATCGATACATAGATGTAACCAGAATGAACGGCGATATCGTGCCGCGCGTTGCGTCGAGGACTTGAGGTGAGGTGATCGTGAAAGTGCCACAAGGTATGCATGACAGTGTACAGCGCGGTAGTACAGCGGTGTGCTATTGGAACAAGTGGCTCCATCGTCGTGGACGAGAGCCAGGAAGGAGAGCCGTCGCATAGGTTGCGTGTGCGTGCATCACCTAGAATGCAGCTTCATAAGTGAGTCGTAAACAGGTCGCATCGCGCGGTCATGTTCTCGAGTCCTCGATTTGGTGAGGGACGGATGGCCTTCACAACTTCTGGGTGATGGCCACCGAGAAGTCACCGAAGAACACATTCTGGTCCTTCGGCGTCGCCCAGGAACTGTCGGAGCCTGCGCGCCAAGCAGTCAGTCAGCACGCTCACAACAATCGCAGGACAACAATGGGCGCATCGAAACAGCGCGCCCAACTGAAGGAGGCAGAGACTCACCTCCGAAGAAACTCTGCATCTGGATACCACGGATGCGCCCAGCATCCGCCGACCGAAGCACCAGGCCCGGAACGGTGAACATACTCTTGCCATCAACGAACAGCTCAAGCTCCCCATTCGCCTTGCCGGCATCGTTCAGCTTGACGCGCTGGCCGATTGTCGTGCGCTTGCCCGGGGTGAACGTGAACGAGCCTCGCCCGACGGACGCGCCGAACATATCGTTGCAGTCCGACTCCGGTGGAACGGAGCACACCGCCTTGTTCTCGGGTGAGTCGGGCGGCAGGTAGGTGTAGAGCTCGCCGGCGCCCTCGCGGCGCCACATGAAGCGCGCCGAGAAACAGCCATCATCGCGACGGCCGCCCGAACATGAGATGGCCTCATCGTCGCTGTTTCCTCCATCTGCAAACATATACACATGTGAGCATATGAACAGATGAATGCGGACCATGTGACGTACAAAGACCCGGGAGCTTTCCTCCCTTGACGAACTCGAAACCGTCCTCGAAGAGAACAGAGTACGAGAGCGTCGCCTCCTTGGCCGTGGTCAGGTCGACCGAATCTGGACCAGGAGCGTAGAAGGAGACACCGCCGCGGGGTTGTGCTGAAGGCTTGAAGGAACCTTTTGGATACTTCGCCTGCATGGAGAGCACTCCATCCGGCGCGGTGACATAGTCGTGGCTGAGCTCACTGATCGCCTTGAACGGGCGTAGTGTGTCATCGCTGAAAGGGAGAGCGCCAGAGACGTCGTCGGAAACAGACCAGGAGGTGCTATGGGAAACAGGGAAGAGGGTGGATGTAGCGCGGCGGATGTGGGTGGTATTACCGGGGAATGGAAGGGCCGAGACGGAAGCAAGTCCGAAAGCGATGAGGGAAGCGAGCGTCTTGAACATAATGAAAGAGTGTCGTGAAGTGGGCGTTGAAGAGCAGTGGAAGCAGCGCAGCTGCAGTGGCTTGAGGGTGAGAGCAGACGAGGAAAGCGGGGACCAGCGGCGTCGAGCGAGGAAACCATCTTGGAGGTGGAAACGGCTTTATACCGTCGTGGGCGCACAGCAAAGCTGGAGGAAGGTACCACGAAACGCGATAGAACAAGGGCGCCCTTGATCCTAGACATCACAATAGCCATGACTGGCGCTTAACCAAGAAAACAATGCGCGTTTGTACCGCGAGGCCAATTGTCTTCAATGCTGTCAGAGGAAGAATGCCGATCGTGAGGCGTATTGACAGCCCGCTAGTGGCGTACGGTCTTGTGCAAGGGTCACCTATTGACTTCTGCATAGTGATCCGAGTCCAGATGTGCGTCCTTCTTCAGACTCGTGTCGCCTCACGATCCAGATTGTCCGTGCATCGTGTCACCTGCAAGACGTTTCTCAAGAAGCCCTGCAACTTCAACAGCAAAGATAGCAGGTCACCCTATGATCACTACCGCAAGAGTCAACACTTCCTCCACGTCATGAGATGCCCGCAAGAGTACGGTACGCGTTCCAAGCTTGCTCGAAGGTCGCTCTGCATGCCGTCCGGCGTTCGGCCGGTGACTGTGTTCTGTTCCCATCCATATTGCGAGACCAAACTCAACGTGTCGCTAGCAACCGCAGGAACCCCATCGAAGGTAAAAACAGATAAGCAGCGTACGTAGTACGTCGATACATGACATAAGAACACACACACCGTTCAAGGCCCTGTATCGGTTGCAATTGTACGCGCCGTTGTGGCCATCACCGAGATGGCAAACGAATTTGACTGGATGATTGACCGTCCGTCAGCGAGCCAATCTCCTAGGAGAAAGCTTTGGTAATCAGTAGTCATAGCGGGTATCGCTGTAATACCGTTTCATGTCGCGTACTGACAATGATCCTGCATGAGTGTGCTTCAGCTGGGGACTCCTTTGCTGACAGCAGTCCTGAAATCACACGAGCGTCGTGCTTGGCATCCCCGCCTTGATATCGGGCGCAATCAGTTCGCACAACGACCATGAGCCGATGGGAGTCAGGTCTCATATCGCGAGGCGGGGGTGGGCGTTGTGGTGGAACGAGGTGAAGCATCAGCATGGGCGCTCACACGAGTTTCACCGGCGAACATTCTCGGAAGCCAATCACCGGAACTCGGCTAACAAGTCCGGTAACCACAGCCTCATCCGACGCAAGTCTTCCCAAGGGCCACAGGAGATGGTTCACACATGCCTATCCCGCGCGAGATTGTCGAAGGTATAGGCTCGCGCGAGCCTATTGCTCAGTTCTAGACTAACAAACTGCGAAAGGTCGCCCCGCGGGTACCCACGAGTCATAATAGGCGGAGCACGAGGATTACACATGGTCATTGCTTTGTTTGCCAATGCTATGAGAGATACAGCTACAGATAAGCTACAGGTTGACGTGAGTAGGGATCAGGCCGAGAACCGGGACATCACAGAGCCGTTGCAAAATAATAGAAACCACCAACCCGAAGAGATGAACCCGATTCCGATTCCACTGGAATCGGCTTATCATCTCCTTGAGACCTGCACTGGTCACGTGAGGTACAAATCCTGTACCCGGGTTGTTCCGATTGAGCTCTCCGGATCTCTCCGCTTGTTTCTGTCCTCGTGTGAAGATTTCCGTTTGCCACCACGACTACGCTCGCTCCCTGCATCCTTTCCGATCCTGTTGACCTGCGTTTCGTCAACTTCTGCTTTGCAGGACTTCCTGCTTTGCCTCTTCTTCTCATCCTTGGTGCGGGCTATTGCCCGCAGTCATCTCTCCGAGGTGCGGATGATGCTCTTCAATGTATCACGTCTTTCTGACCTGACCTTATGTTGCTCCTCTAGGTCGTACGTGGTCTCTCCGTCATGAAACCGTTGATTCTGTCACGGTGTACTGAGGTCCCCTTTTCGGTGGCTCTTCTAGATCCAGAGGGTGTTCATCACTCTGCCTCCATTGGAGTGTGCTCTGTGTGGGGTCCAGGATTTCCATGTATGTTTTACCGTTACGTTTGTCTTTGCTTCTTTCTCAGTTCTTCATCGCGTCAGCCTCTTTGCCTTACCTTCTATAATCACTCATGCCTCGAGCAAGACCCGCCCCCTCCCAAAGGGCTTCCGCGCTATGTGAGCTGTTTCTATGCATTCGCGATCTCGCCCTCGCTAAGTGTATGTTGCAGCATGGGCTACGGAGTCGGACCTCCTACAATGGCCCGCTTTATGCGGAACCAAGCCCCAAAGTGAGCCTTTCCGTGCTCGTCTCGTTCGCTGTTGTTTCCAGGACGACGCCGCGGATGCCTGTGCGAGAGACGCGTCGTTATTCGCGATCCGTCCTCCACTGCAGGATGCTGTCCTTTATGCTACGGTGGACATCCTCCCCGCTGTCCTTCGTATGCACGGTATCGCCGTCGGCCGTTCCTGTCGTACTCGTCCGCAGATGCTCGCGGCCACAGTTGCCCACACGTGCATGTCAGACTGTTCGTCAATTGTATATCTGTTTGCTATTGTGCCCGTCCCTTCCCCGTCTCCTGTGAACGTCCGCAATGTCCAGTCTGCGGAATGTCTTCCGTCTGCACGTTCTACATCCATCACCACCACAGCCGTCCAGTTTCCGCCTGCTCCTTTGAGTGAGCGACAGCAGGCTTCCATCGTCAAAGAATGGTGTGATGCCATCAGCTCTTCGTCCCTCGCCGAAGCTCCGTGCGCGATCTGTGCCCGCTTGACCCCCATAAAAGATCTACACGCCGTCTCGGACACTTCTGTCGACCTTTCTTGCTTAGAGCGGCCTGGTGAGGGCATCACTCGCCAAGAACGTGCGAGTTTCGCCGATCCCATCCTTGAAATCCCCGGTCCGATCTTATACGAGCCTGCTGTTCGAATGATCGAGGGGCACAGGCACTTCTCTGCATGTCGGCCTTGCCTCAATGTCGTAAAACGGCATAGGGTGCCCAAATATGCTCTCGCCAACGGCAGATGGATCGGAGAGTGTCCTCCTCAGCTCCAAGGTCTCACTTACGTCGAACAACTGCTCATTGCCCGTCAGCGCCATAGTTTCTGCGTCGCACAAGTCTCTTCAGGGCAGCGGTTCCTCGCTGCCAACGTCATCGTTTTCGGTCAGCCCGTCGCTCGCTTGCTCGAAGTTCTGCCTCCGCCAAAGAAAGAGATTGAGGAATGTCTTGCAATCTTGTTCGTGGGCTCTGCAAAGCCTACAGACGAAGATATTCGCCGTACACCATTCCTAGTGCGCCCTTCCGTCCTCCTGTCTGCGTTAGAGTGGTTACAGCTCAATTCTGTCGCCTATCACGACGTTCGTATCTCACTGGAGAACCTCGCCACATACACTGACAACGAGCCCCCCGTCGGGATCATTTATCGCAGGACCTCCCCTTCCGCACCTGACGAGTCTCTCGCTGTCTACGAGGCTGTCAACGAACGCGGCGTCGATGACGGTGAATGTTTGTTCACTGTGCATGGTCTAACAAGTGCAGAGTTTGTCAATATGACGTATGAGGCTAAACTCGCTGCAGCTATTCGCCATTTCGATAGCGGCGGTCATGTCCTCGCTTACGGTCATGATCATAGTCCTCAGAGCATCTACCACAATCCTGACATGTTCCCTGCTATGTTTCCTTGGCTGTACCCTTACGGACTTGGCGGATTCGGCAACAAACGTATGTCTGTCTGTCTGCGCAAGTCGGCGCAAGTTCGCGCGAAGTTGTTCTATGCTGACCGCCGGTTCCAGACGGACCGTTGCTTTCCCTTCATAGTCTTCAATCAGGATCAAATCCGCTCCAGTGCGCAAGGCGGGTATCTGCTCACAGCGCGTAAGAACTTTCACCACGTTGCAGACAAGATTCTCGCGCTCGATCGCAGCGCGCTCGATTCTTTGATCGAGCGCAGCAAAACCTCTACGTATGTCACACCGGAAAACGATGCTGAGAAGGCATGTTTCGAACTCATGACTTTTGTAGATCACGTCGCAGGGCACGTTCAAGGCTCTCATACCGCTCGTAAGTATCAACGTAACGAAATCAAGAGCCTCATCTATGCAATAGGCGTGCCCGTGTTCTTCATCACTTTCGCCCCGGCTGACTTCAAGAACCCGCTGTGCCTACATTACTGTGGCGAGAGCATTGACTTGCTCCAACCTGCACCTGCGCTGCCTTCCAGCAACGATCGTTTGCGCGCCATTGCGAAAAACCCCGTGGGTGCTGCCCGCTTCTTTCATAACGCCGTCACGCTCTTCACCTCCACCGTCTTGAAGGTCGACTCCAACGAACCTGGTCTTTTCGGACCCACAGAGGCATTTTACGGCACCGTCGAAGAGCAAGGGCGGAAGACTCTCCATCTCCATACGTTGCTGTGGATTCAAGGCTCCATCTCACCGCAACAGATCCGCGATCGTATCCTCGCCGACTCCTCTTTCGAGCAATCTCTGCTTGGTTGGCTGGAGCAGTGCCATACAGGTGATTACTTGCAAGAGACCGGCCAAGCACTCTCTGACAGACTCGAAGAGCAGTATCTGACCCCAGGAGAAGATGGTCAGATGGTCCCTCGAGTACGTATGCGTAGTGGCTTACGAGATCCTGTCGTGGAGCTTCCGATCGCGCCACCCGACGACGAGCAATCGTTTGCAGACTGGTACGCACGCTTTCAGCTTGACGTGGACGAGATTATCTTCCGCTCTAATCGTCATGACCCTTTCCACGGCAAAGGATGTTGGAAAGGCGACTCTAGTAAAGGTTACTGTAAAGCGCGCTTTCCACGCGAACTCTTCCCCTGTACAGAAGTGGACAGATCGAGTGGGGCCATCCGCTTCGCTAAGAATGAACAGTGGATCAACACATTCAACCCGTATCTCTCCTACGTTCTGCGTTGCAATACTGACGTAACGTGCCTGCTGTCTGGTACACAGGTGAAAGCTGTCGTAGCATATGTCACTGACTATGTTACAAAAACGTCTCTGAATACAAATACTTTCTTCCAAACCGTGCGCGCAGTGCTTGATAAAAACACCGAGATACTGGTCCCGGGCGACAACGACAAGGAGTACGCGGCGCGTTCGCTCATCGTCAAGATTGTCAATGCCCTCACATCTGGTTCTGAGATCGGGGGCCCGTCCGTGTGTAGTCATCTGCTCGGATTTTCTGACCATTACACAAACAGAACGTTCAAAGTGTTTTACTGGTACTCATATGTATCGACCGTAATGCACACCGACTACGAGGATACCGCCGCGCGTTCTACAGAAGCTGAACAGGAGGAGCGCGTGATGCTCGGTTACACTTCCCGAGGCGTCGTGCAGCTAAACCGCGTCAACGACTACGTGCACCGCCCTCCCTACTTTTCCCATTGGTCCCTATATGATTTCCTGCGCCGCACTGACGTCCGAAAGCTGCGAAAGACACAGTCAGATGCAGAGTCCACTACACGTTCAACCTTCATAGACGATGACGTGCAAGAGACAGACCTTGACGAGGACGACTTAGACGACGAATCTGAGGAGGACGACGACGATGACCCCGAAACCGAGGACGAGGATTGCGAGTATGATGCTCCTGCCCCACCAAAAGGCCAGGCATATCGTTTCATGTCCGGCCACCCCTTGCGAGGCACTCATGGTGTGTATCTCCGCGACGAGGCGAAATCTTACATTCTCAATTTCGTGGGCAGAGCGTTGCCACGTCCAGATCGTGGCGACCGCGAAGAGTACTGTAGGGTGATGATGACACTGTTCTGTCCCACAGGTTGGCGGGCAGGAACTGACTTGCGTCGCAGAGATGAATCGTGGGCTTCCGCATTTGAGCGCACTGCGTTTGCTGCTAACCACCAAGCGGTTATGCGAAACATGAACCTGTTATATGAGTGTCTGGATGCGCGCGATGATTTCTCAGCGCAGCGCCGCGCCGCTGGATACGGAGATCAGCGACTTGGAGGTGTATCTGATGCTGTACACGCTGATCAGATCCCTTTTCTGCCTGACAACGAGGAATACGAACATACTGAAACTTCCCTTGTCGACCTCCTTGTCGAGGGCGCCGTTGGAAAGCGCTCCGCAAAGGTGAACTTTCAGATGGACGCTATGCGCTCGCTCTTGCATTGCGGTGAAACCGAATTACCACTGGCCTCGCGTTGCTCTGTCCCTTGCCCTTCCGTGCATACTTCCAAATCACCGATCGAATGGAAGGCACTTCTTGCGGCTGCGCGCGAGGCCATCCTGAAGGAGCGACTTGGGTCCCCCGCCCAGTCTTCCTCGCAGACTCCGACCGCACCTGTTACAGATTCACCCCCGGGCTGGGCAGGCCTAGTTCAGATCGTAACCGCAGAAGATCTGGCCTTACTTCGAACTCACCATGTGGATATCAGCCGTGGCCCTCAAGATCCTCACTTGCTCCTGTTGCACGGAGTTATCGACCACTTTACGTTGAACACCGAACAGTGTCGGGCTTTTCTACTCATCGCCACTCACCTGCACCATCACGACGTGCAGCCCATGCGGATGTACCTTGGAGGAATGGGTGGGACCGGGAAATCCCGCGTACTGCTCGCACTCATGGACTTCCTGAAAGCGCGCAAAGAAGCGCACCGCTTCATCGTTCTTGGCCCCACTGGTAGCAGCGCATCTCTCATTGGCGGATCGACCTACCACTCTGTCCTCGGTCTCTCCTTACCTTCCGAGAAGAAGACTTCCTCTCTCACATCTCTTGAGAAGCTGCGCAGTCGGCTTTTGCGCGTGGACCTGATCTTCATAGATGAAGTATCAATGATATCCTGTCTAGACCTTTTCCACATTAACTCGCGTCTCTCTCTCGCATTTCCAGACACGGGACAGACATTCGGAGGCAAGAGTGTCATTTTGGCGGGTGATTTCGCGCAGCTTCCCCCACCTGGACCTCGCTCACCAGCGCTATACAGTCCGACAGTAGGCGAATGGTCCCGTGCGTCAACTCAGTTTGCCCAGCGCTGCGCCATCGGCAAAGCATTGTGGCACCAATTCACGACCGTCGTGATTCTCAGACAGAACATGCGACAAAAAGGACTGTCGGAGACAGACTCTCAATTCCGGACAGCACTCGAGAACATGCGTTTCGCGCGTTGCACCAAGGACGACGTCGCGCTTCTTCTCACTCGAGTTCACGATCCTAACAAGGGCGGCAGCGAGCTGCACTCCGAACGTTTCCGCGAGGTCCCCATCATCACCGCTTTCAACGCGTACCGTGACGCGATCAATGCCGACCGAGTACGTGAGTATGCGAGGGCACGCAATGTTCCCCTGGTAAGCTTCTACTCATGCGATCTTTGGGGGAAAAATAAGGACGGAGCTTCCATTCGGCAAGCACAGAAAGCATACGACGCTTTCGTTGATCCTGTTCGACAGAGTAATGTCATATCTCCTCGTATTCAAGAGGCTCTATGGAACATTCCGCCTACGTTATCCGGTCATCATCCAGGTGTTCTGCACCTATGCATCGGTATGCCTGTGATTCTGAAGTACAACGAGGCTACTGAGTTATGCGCGACAAATGGCGCTGCAGCTCGCGTTGTGAAGTGGGATGCTCATCGGATGCCATGCGGCAAGTTGACACTCGATACGCTCTTCGTGGAATTGACCAATCCACCTAGGCCGGTGCAGTTGCCGGGCCTCCCGCCCAATGTCATCCCTCTGACCAAGACAAAGAAGACGGTCCGGTGTATATTGCCTGCAGACGACATCGCCGTCTACGTCCAACGGGAGCAGGTGATGGTATTGCCAAACTTCGCTGTGACCGACTTCGCGTGCCAAGGACAAACACGTCCTGACAACGTATGTCATCTGAAGTATTGCAAAAATCACCAGTCTATCTATACCTGCCTCTCACGCAGTTCCTCGCTCGCAGGTACGCTGATTCTTGACAGTTTCGACACGTCAAAAATTACGTGCGGCGCATCCAGTTCACTCCGTCGTGAATTTCGCGAACTCGAACTGCTAGATTACATCACACAATGCTACCTAGCGAAAACACTCCCCCCACCGTTAACGGCAACTCCCGTGCTGCTCTCCTGGCCTCCTTCACCGCATGGAAGGGCGAACGATTTGTACCCCCAACGTACATCAGGCCCTTGATTGGTCTGACGCACCCATTTCGGAACTCACGCCCTGCATAGACACCACTCGTGCGCTTTCCGCGCTCAATGCCGACGACGACGTCCCCAACGCGCGACGTGGAACGAAACGGTCTGCTCCGGAGAACTGGCGTCCAACAAGAGCACCAAAGAGAAGGAACCCTCAAGCTGTCCGCGATACCGCCACTTATGATATCCAAGTCACAACCGATTGCCACCGGGGCACCGAACACGAGCAGTCCGAGTCCAACGAAGACTCAACATCTTCCTCACAACTTACTGTCCGCTATGGTGTGCCGTGGGACGCGGAGAACTGGAGCTGTGGCTACGACGCTGCGCTGACCATTCTCTGGAACTTGTACGTCGATTATGGTGACCATTGGCTTGAAGGTGTCGCTCCCGGAAATTCCCTGCTAACACTGATGCGCCAACACTTCCCCACCGCGCGTCGCATTCCCGCAGCTCTTGAACTCTGTCGCAACCTCATTCGAGATGTGCTCTACGCAGCGTTCCCACACGCCTATCCCCGTCATGGACAGCGGAAGGTCTCCGCCGCTGAAGTCCTCTACCTGCTTCTGACTTGCCCAACACCTTACTCTCGTGCGTCCTCCACCTGTAGCTCCTGCGGCTTAGTGAACAATGACGTCCCTCGCATGTCAGACTCGTATGTCTGGATCCTCGGAGAGTCCTTGTACCGATCGACGTTCTCCGATCGATCGTCAATTTCTGCGCAGGAGTACATCGACACCTTACTAAAGTCAGGTTACCCATGGTCCTGTACAGCATGCGGGGTACAATCACCGACGGTCACCACCATACTCTCCGCTCCTCCGCTGATTGTGCTCGAATCAGTCGTATCAGGAACTGTCATCCCGGACGATGAGATTCGCGCTGTGAGCCAGGAGAAATTGTGCACATGGCGCCTGGCGGGCGCGGTTTACTTCGGCTGGGCGCATTTCACGTCTCGATACTTTGACCAGACCGGATCGTGCTGGTTCCACGACGGCGCTGTGACCGGCCGGTACTGCATTCCAGACGCCGCTTCTATCCATCATCCTGCCACTATCGTATCTTCTCGCTCACGCTTAGCGTCGCACTACGTCTACGTTCTCATGCAGTAGAAGACACAGCACGCCGTTTGCTCCTTGGTCGGCGTCCGTCCGGGCACCCAGAATCGTCCACCGCCCCAGGGGCGATCAACGCGGCAAGCTATCCCACTCCGCCCCGAGACTATCTACTAATAAGACTGCAATGTAAGTTTCCTTCCCCTCCTGCGCTCCTCCTTCACCACTAATACTTCTACGCCTCTCATCCAGCACCGCGATGAACAACGTCGCTAGAGATATCGAGAGCGATCCTCTGACTCAATTCCAATACGAATCCGTCACCGTTGACGCACTCCAGGGGCCCTTCCGCCCTACTGCGGAGATCTATATCAGCGACCCAGAATTGCAGCGTCAATTGGGCGAACTTCTGATGATGTCCGCTGGTCGCGAGCCGGTACGCCTACCTTAACGCTCTCCATACGATTCGGAGCTAACCTTCTCCACATTACAGTTCAACATGCTCCTCATATTCACGACTTCCAGCAATCCAAGACAAGCTGACCGCCGGCTCCCCCCCTCCATCACCATTCGAGTTCGTACCATGCCTAGCTTCCCACCAGGCCATCGATACACTGCCTTTTGGGAAGTAGTCCGGCGATCAGTAGGCCGCCTCATTGCAAACAATATCGCGTCCATTGTTCAGTTCGCGTTCCGAGAGACTCGCAACACCGCCTGAGTTGATTCCATAGTCACTCTGTTGTCTTACTGTATCGCCAATGTATTGCATCGTCACTCAGAACACATGTCATTGTTACCAATCGTCTATCCGACATCCGCATACGTCGAATAGCTCATGGAAGGGCACCGCGCTCCTGCTAGGAGAAGATGCTCCTCGCGCGCGCTTACACTTGTTTACTCTTTGCTTTCAACTCCTACGTAGCGACGCCAACCTCTTTCTGCCATTACCACTTCTACAGAGCTCTAATAACACGCGCACCATGGTACATGAACCTCTGCACATGCCTTTTGTCCTTCTGGCTCGGTGCAAACGGACGGGCACGCCGTCCCCCCAAACCTCCACTGCACGGCTGGAACCGTGTCCTTCCCTTCGCCCACTCGAACTCGCACACAGCCGCGGTCATCGAAGCTCCTGAACATCATCCGGCAGACCCAGCTTCGGCTACAAGGTCTCGGGCGTCCCTGCGCGTCCACATCCCACTCGCCGGCGTGTGTTTGGAACTCGAATCCTCTACCCTGGTACTTCTCCACCTCCGGCACTCGCGTCCCTCCCGGAAAACTGGGGTGCAAGACTCGGTCCCACTGGATGAGGCCTCTTCCTCGCATGGTCAACCCCGGGTACCCAACTACCACCCAGTCGGCGGTGGCGTAGTTGAACAACAGTGTCGTCCATGACGACGCGATCGGTGTCAGGACGAAGTCCCAGTCGTCCCCAATGCCAACCCCCATGACGTCTACGCGACACTGCCCCAGCTCGAGCTGGACTCGCTTCCCGATGCCACTGAGGTAGCACAGATCACCGCGCGTGCACCCGTTCGATGCCACGTAAGTGTCCTCGCCGCATCGTCTGTAGCCCTCCCACACCACGAAGTGCTCTACGAACTCCTCGACCCTCGCTATGGGAACGTAGAAGTCGAAGTCGTGGACGTCGTCGAACATTGGGCAGACCATGTGAACGACAGCCGACCCACCAAGGACCACGCCACATTCACGCATGACTTGGTGCAACGCGTCGACGTCGGACACTATGCTGTACGTTGGTCAGTGTCACAGCGCTGTCGTCCATCTGCTTTTCGACTTACCTTTGAAACAGCTCACGATGTCGGCGAGCAATGTCTGCCTCCATATCCCCGATTCTGTATGAGACACGCGATGCCGAGGCGGTGGTGCATCGCGTCGGCTGCTGCACAACACCATGTATGCCGCGCGACAATGCTGTAGCACATTGTGAGTACCTAACGTACGCGCATCTTTCAATAGCACCACTTTACTTACGCTTCATCTCGCCGCGCCAAAGGAGTTAAGCACTTCTGTCAGAACGACTGCCGTACTTCTTATCAGACACTGGTCCTCAATTTTGCACCCAGGGTCTATCCTTTCCCGCGTAAATCTGCTCTGACTACAGCGATAACTCGGGGCGCAAACCGTGAGTCGGAACGGCGTTCCAACGTTGTGCTCCGCCCCACATCCTGACATCGACAACCCGACCCAAGCTTTCTAGATCCTTTGCGTGATCGCTAGAACACGCGACAACGCACGGTCTCGTGCTGGTGCCGACATCATTTCGATATGCCTCGCTCGGGCCCCGCGTGTATCGCAGACCCCGTACAACCTGTCTTAAGACACTCCGCGCTCCGCCGTCGGAGGCCAGAACACCGACTGGCCTTGATCGACCAAGTGTCCTTACTCAGCGGTTTTCGGTCCCTCTCAACGACCGATTGCAGATTGAAAGTCCTTCAAGTTTTTGTGACCACATGACGTGCGTGCACTAAGTTTTCAACCTTTTTAACCCAAACGCCGATCGTCCCTCCTAACCCTCTCTCGTTAGCGCAATGCCTCCATCCAGACCGTCACGCGCAAGGTATGCACATTCCCTAGTCCCAGAACGCTCCTCTGACGTGCGTTAGCTCGGAGTCTGCCACAATCCAGAGTGGGACCGCCGCCAAACAGGTTATCGTCACGACGTATCGGAAGGATCTTCTGGTACTGCCCCCAGCCGTCGCGGCCACGATCACGATGCGGGACTTCTTGTACGTATCACTCCATTCTATGTGAGCGCGCTAGATAACAGTTTTTCTAGCAAACTCGACGCCATGGCTCGCTTTGTCGACCCGGTCGTCGGCATCTACTCCCTAGGTGCCGTGCCTCCGAACGCTACATGGGGCTCCGGGTCGCGCGAACGCTACCTTTGCGTCCAGAATACCGAGGCCTCCATCTGGGTTCTTGGCTGTCTCGAAGACGTGTCGTACGATATCCGTCCCAATCACTCTCCATCGCTTTCCGTCAAAGTCCAACTCCTCCGCGAATGTGATATTGTACGACACGCGAGCCTCAATCGCCGCACAGCACCCAAGTCTAGTACGTCTACACTGCATCCTGTACCATTCCCATGCTAACGTGGTGGAACGAAGGAGAGCACCTTCCTAGCGACGGCACCTTCCTCGCCGCGGCCTCCATACCTGACTCTCAGTCGGTAAGACTGTCGTTCTCATCCGGATCGTTACTATCTAATGCATCCCATAGGTATTTCGTCATCTCTACGACGGAAGTGCCGCCTTCGACTTCCAATCCAACATGGGACAGCTAGGCATCAACGAGTTCGTCCCTGGGGACATGGTCTTAGTCGAGTGCTGCTTCGCCAGGACCTCGCATGACGGCTGGGCGACGTGGTCCGTCAAATTCGAGCTGCTGTCCCTCACGCTCGTCCACCGCGCCGCGCGTGCTCTTTGCGGCAGGAGCAGTCGATACCGTGGCGGTCTTTAGATATAGACTTCAGATTCGGCCCAACCTCGATTCTCTTAGTTCGATCGAACCCCTCTAAAGCTACATAACACCTTTGCGCCTTAGTTGACCTTCACCTCGAGCAATGTATCCTCCTCTCATCAACTCCAATCAGTCTTTCATCCGTGGTCTCCTACCCGAGCTCACCAGAGCTGTCATGGAACTGCTAGACGGCGATGACATGGTTCGCCTTCGCCAGGTCTCTCGCCTCGCCGAAACACATGTCCTGTCCACTATCCATATACGCTCCCGTGCAGTGTTTTCGGACGTCATTTGGGACTACGACCGGCTGCTGACCGTGCTCGACGACAACTCGGCAGTCGTCGGGGGAGCGGGAGCGGTCTACATCCTGTTTCCAACTCCCGTTGTGCCAGACCGCATTCACATCTACGTCCCGCACGACCTCTACTACCACGTCGTCCGGTACCTCGAGCGCATGGAACGGTTTACTGCCGAGCATCTCGTCACCGAACATCGTTCAGGGACGCTCTTTCCTGAAGGCGTCGCTAACATCATACGTCTCACCAAGGGTCGTCTCACCGTCGACGCCGTTCAGAGCACCAACCGCTCACCTCTCTACCCAATCTCTGCGGCACTCCACACGGGCTACTTCAACTTTGTCTCAACGCGAGCGTTCGGTTCCAGCTACCCATCCCTCACGCGCGATTGTCGCGGTCTTCTGAATCCCGCGCGGCTGCACAAGTTCGCGAACATCCGGAAGGAAGACGTCGAAGAAAACGACTGGTGGCGGAAGCAGGGCTGGACACTGCAGGTGGAGTGGGAGAGCTGGGCGCCGGGTGCTATCTGCACAGGAGTCGAGTCGGTCGGCTGCGCATCCGCTATGCGTGCCTTTGGAGACCGCTTCTCGTTCAGAGGTTCGTCTGCCCCCATCACACATCGTTGTGGCCAGGTTCTGGGCGCGACCGAGTCCGTCACAGCTGTGTGGTGGCGTGGCGGCCATACCTGCTCGCCCACCTGCCACAGCGGCCAACGTGTCATCACGCCCGGCGCACGCATCTGCTTACGAGAAATTGTACGATAAACAACTCACTGTTCCTCTTTCATCCTAGATTAGCCTACATTTCTAGCGTGCATTTGTCCCCAATCACTGTACTGCCAGTATACATTTGTGGTTTAGTCCAGCATTTCCCGAGATGGTCATCTCAGCTAAGTACACCGTGAACGTTGACTCTGCTCAACCGTCATACTGCGAACAGCGCTCCTTCCTCAGCGGACACCGTAGCCTGTGCCCTCGCTCACCATGCACAAACGCCTTCCCCCTCATATACAACTTCACGTCTGCGGATTCATGCCCTTGCGCCGACTATTGAGGTTACGGCTATGTTCGCACGAGTACTTACTCCTGGTGAAGGACGCTCTCCTTAACACCTTATACGAAATCGTCAAAGCGTTCATGCCAAAGCCGAATGAGTTCATCGCTCTGCTCAACGCTCTCGATGCGTTCATAGGAGGCGATGGCGCATTGCGATTCCTTCTCCGCGACGAACCCATCGTGGTCGACACGCTCGAGCTGTTCATCAGCAATCAAGAGTGGAAATACCTCACGTACCACCTCACCTTCGTACAAGGCGGCTACGAGGTCCCATGCCGTTTCCCCGACCGCGAAGCGTCCCCTTCGTGGCTGCCGATGCACGGTGCAGAGAGCGTGACGAAGATGCGCACACCAAAGGGCAACGTGCACATCTACCGAACACAGTCCTACCAGAACGACCCCCTCACCCCCATCGCCCGCTCCTCGTCGACCATCCATTTCTCCTACGTCAACGGTCGCCACTTCGGCACCGGGTACCCCTCGCTCTTGTTCCATCACAGAGCCCTCCTCAGCGACGGTGATCCGGACGACACAGAATACACGAGACTCTACATCACCCGAGGCTTCGACATTCGCCTGACCGCCCGCGCGTGGCCCGACTTGCGCAGCACGACTCACCCATGCCCCGCGCATCGATGGGCATGCACCGCCCAGGCTCGGTCATTCTCAGACAGGGGGGCGCTCGCGTGTCGGCTAGAACCGCTGTTAGAGCACAAGCTTCAGACCACCGTCATATGGAGGCTCGACTGTCGCCCGTGTGGAGGCCCGTGTTTGATGGATGGTTTAGGCATCTTGCGGCACTGGCAGCTATTCGACTCACTGTGAGTACTGTACTCAACATGTATCTCCTTCACCTATGTCCCCGACGTCTCCGTCTTCATGCAAGCCAGAATGTAAAGTTGTACAACAGCCTGTATTGACCACTACGAAATTATGAACAATTTCTATCACTACGTTACGCCCCGCTACGGCGAGCGAGCACGCTACGGACGAGATTGCCTCAGTGTTGCATGGCGTTCTCACCATCCTCAAATCCTGTCTCCACCTCCGCCTCCCCGTCAGCATCTTCGTCGGCATTGCCAGGGCCATACAGCTGCGCTACAAGCAACTGACGGAAAGGTCAGTACGATCGCATCCAACCTATGCAGTGAAGTCCGTACCTTCATCCGCGCAGCCGTCCGGAGCCGCACGACGTGCAGAGGTGAGAACATCACTTCGGTGCGTCTGCCGGCACGCGTACGCATGGTCACCGCCTCGACTGACACAGCGACATCCACGAGATCGCCTCGCTTGATCTTCAACGGATCCAGGCGAGTCAAGACTCCCGCCACATCCGCCTCACTCGCGGCGACCCTGCGTTCCACTCTCCACATGTGTCGCAACCGCCGAGCCCGACGAGCGGGGTCCTCCGCCTCAGTGAGCACAACACCACCGGTCGGTGGCTCGCTTGTCGCACTGGACACCTGTCCGAAGGCAAACATTGCTTGTCAGATCCACGCAATACGAGAGCCTTACATGGTCGAATCCCACCTTGACAAACACACGACGCTTGAGGACGATACGTCCCGCACTCCCACCTCCTTCAACACCACGGCGACCGAGCAGATGAAGGACAGTATCCCTGATATTCTCCAGCGCCCGGACCTGCGGAACGAAGGCGTCCGCGAAGTGCGTCCCGACGAGCGTCATGGTCTGCATCGCTTTGGGCGCTCCCTCGGCTTGCCTGACAACCACAAGAAGATGGTGAGTACGAGGTCAGACATCAGCCAGGACAGAACTCACCCGTTCCAGTCTCCAAGAGGTCCCAAGCTAACGTTGCCGACGATGCCCTGCAAGCGAAGGACAAGCTGCAAACGCCTGCCTTCCGATACGTCCGGATGCACCCACACACGAGTGGTATTACCCGATCCGCTGTCGACGCAGAGCCATCCCATTAACTCGTCTACCGTCGCAGGGACTATACGACGAGCTGGCAACGTAGTCGCGTCGTCAGTATCGGACGCTATGCGGCCGGCCGACTCAGGCCACAGATCACGAGCCAGCACAGTAGGAGATGCTGAAACCGCAGGTGAGTCAACGTCATCCATGCGCAAGTCTGGCGACTTACCAGCTACAAATGCCATGAGATGATTGATGTCAACGAAGGTCGACGAGCGGACGGACGCGATCCTCCTTATATGCAGCGCACTTCCCGCCCCATCCGAACGGCGGACACCGACGACACGTACGGAACGTTGACACTGGATGGAAAATTACAGCGGAGTTATGGCGCTAGAACTTGCGCCGAACTTCTTCGAGAGGACTGAAAGTCTCTCGCGGACCTGTCCCGACGCAAGAACCGCCATTGGTCGCCAACCGGCCAGCTGTCAAAGGTAATTTTCCAGAGAGGTCTACCACCTCGCGGCTCCCCGTCTCCCCGAATAAAATTTCGAGCTGCCTCTCCAGTGCCGTATAAAACCTCTCCTCCGCCGTTCACGAGCAACGTCGACGTCCGTTCCCTTCCATTCTACTGTCCCTCGCACACCTTCGCCAACATGCCCCCTCGACCTGCCTCACCGATTGGAGAGCGTGTGCGCAAACGTCGCCGGTACGTACATGCCTTACTCGCTCGCCTACCACGGGAACGCTCACTTTCATCCCTTTCAGCGGAACGGCAGAAGATGACGTCCCCGATAATACTATCGCTGAGCAAAGCCCGGCATCACCGAAGTAAGCCAAGTTTCCTTACTCATCTCCCAGCGACGCTAAACCTCTCCCACAGCCCCACCGCACTCCTCCCCGGCATCGATGAAGACACCCCGACGCCCCCGTCTACCCCCACTTTCGCGCACGGGGAGCTTTCGCCCGCTCCTTCCACACCGTCGACCGCGACTAACGACAGCGGGCTGCCAACTCCTCAAGACAGCCCTGCCGGACAAGGCACGCTAGCCGGCGTGTCGCAAAAGCAGCGGCTTGCTGGCGCGAACACGATCGCAACGATCGGTGAGTTAACTCGGTACCTGTCCCTCAACCGAACTCTAACCACTCCTTAGCTGGGCTCGACACGCCTACCGCTCCGACCGGATTGCTGGACGTCGTCGCGCCTCCGCTCGCTCAGCCAACGACGACGACCGGAACTCCGACCGCCGAGCCTCATGCGGTCGGCGTCACCCAGCAGACACCCGGCGCCACCGCCACGGCTCCGCCCGCAGTCCCAGCCCCTACTGTGACCACACTCGCCGCTGCCCCGCCAGCCGTCGTCACCACACCTGTCATAGCTCCGTCCACTGTCGGCACCGCCGAGGCCGCAGCCGCCCCTCCCGCTGCTGAAGACCACGAAGCCGGAGCCATCCTCGCACCGACGTTGGCGACAACGCCCGTGGCTCATGCTACCGTCGGCGAAGGGACCATCCATCAACTGCAGCTCCCTCAGCTACACGCCGCCGCCGTCGCCGGTCCTCAGCAGGTGCCGAATGGACACGTCGCCGCGCCCCAATTCCAGACCCCGCTATTGCCAGCCCTCCCGCTGGTACCGGCACCCGCGCCAGCGCCGCAGCACCACGCTCCGCAGGTCGCCATGCAAGGACAGCATCCGCTGCACCCACAGGCCAATGCTCCGCTGGCTCACGCTGGCGTCGTAGTCGGTCCGCCCGTTGCACCACAGCTCTTGCCCGGATTCGAAGACGTCCCTGTCGCAGTCCAACAGTAAGTACGACAATCGTTGCTACAGATCAAAAGCTTACTTTAGAACACAGGCTCGCCATGCAGATAACCGGCACGTCGCTTCCAAACCAGCACATCTACAGCGTTACCAGACTCCCTGCGCGTCTCGACTGGGGTCGCGGGCGGATGGAGAGACGCTTGTGCGAGCCTGGGAACACACCGACATTGTTGCGCTTCACGGGGCGCGTCAGGACGAGCTGGTTCTTCGACCGATCCGGTAAACCTCAAAGTCGCGTCAACGTCGGTTTACACCTGCTCCTGGACACAGAAGAAGCAGCTATCCGAACCCTCTATCGGAAAGCACAACCTCCCACAGGTGAGTCTTCACGCAACGTTGCACGCGCACGTCGCTAAACGGCGCACAGATCTGCCAGAAATCGTGTTCGCGAGTCGTCTCCAAGGACAGAGGCAGCGTGGCAGCTTCACCGAAACGGTATGTTGTTCATGCCACCTATGAACCACGACCCACACTCACTTCAGTCCGTCCAGGTCCTTCCGTTCAAGAACGTCTTCGACGCTCGCGACGGAGTCCTTGCCAAGACTGAAGATCGTCGCCTGAACGCAGTGGACTTCACAGACAACGACGTCATCGCCGTGGACGCCGAGTGGACTCGTTGGAGGAAGACACGGGCGACGACGTGGTCCGAGTTCTCCGTCGGGTTCGAGTTGGCCACGATCTACCTCCTTTGGGACTCGACGTGACAAGACAGCTCCGAACCCGATCAGAAGTCGATCCACACCATACGTACCTTAGACTTAAAAAGTTTTCGTCTAGACAGTGCTGGCCCTCATAGAGTCTAAACCTCTTTTGTCATTAGCGTAAAAAAAAGACAATACACGTGTTGCACCTCCCTTACACTTCACCTCAGGACATCCTTCGACGCTCATAATCACACGTCTATCCCTCGCTCTCGCATCCATGGCCGACGACGAGCCTGCCGGACGGCCACAAACTAACAACGCTAAGAACACACTCGCGGTATCCAGAGCTGTACAGACGAACCCTAGCGCACGTGCTCCGAAGGAAGCGTACGATGTTCCTCTCCTCCCGACGCATTCCCGTCTGAACGTTTCCCTAGGGAGCGCGTCCCTATGCAACAACCTACGCAGATGGAACCAGCGAACTCACCCCCTCGCCCGAGACTCCTCGTAAACGCCTGCGGTACGTCCCACGTTTGTCCTGACTTAGGCCGAGCACGTTCAAACGCACGCTCAGCTTCGAAGACAAGGCACACGAAACCCCTCGAACTCCTCGGACTCTACAGAGGCCTCGCGTGGCGCTGCAGTCCCCCACGGGACCTAAAGTGATTCACATCTACACCGACGACTACGAAGCCCGATCAAACGACCTCGTCACCGAGCCATGGGTCTCTCCAAGAACGATCACGTATGTACCTCTCGCCCACATAATATGCTCGTGCTCATACGACGCTACAGCTATCTATACAAATTCATCAACTACTACAACGACCAAGGACCGTGGTTCCCAATCCATCGGGTACCCTCCACCCTCCATTGGTCTGTCGTCGACGAAAACCCACGCTACATGCACGCCACGCACAGGAATCGACCTGTACTGATCTGGGTGCTCGCGACGCTCATAGACGCATCTCTCGTAGTCACTCGTAACTTCCCGACACCTCGAGTCCGAGTCGTAGCCGACTTTGTCCGCGAGGGCGACCGTCAAGCCGCAATAGCACTCTACAACAACGCAGCCTCGACACCGACAACGCGGATGGAGACTTTCATCGTGCTCACACCAGCGAGTGACAACGAAGGGCCACCTGTGAGTAACCGATCCTGCCCGGTGTCACTCGCACTCACACTGTACTACAGAGTCACGAAGAGATATACGACGCGACCGAGGCGTTTCGCGAGAAGTCTAAGATGGATCATATCACGCAAGCCAAACTACACTCCGGCGATCTCGTATTGATTGAATGCACGCTCCTTCGAGCCGAGGCCGAGCGAGGGAATGTGAACACGGTGTCGTGGATCCTGAACTCTCTCTACTGGCTGGCTGAAAAGCCCAAGCCGGATAACTCGCCCGTGTTGTATAAGGAACCCCCCTTCCCTGAAGTCTTTACTCTGTAATCATGTTAAATGCACGTTGTCCGCATGGTTAATGTACTTGAATGCGAGCTGAAGCATGACAAATCTCGGCCGTGAGTCATCAGTGGAATCGGACCGGGCGCGCGAAGCGGCGCGTTCTTCCCCAAGTAAGTGAGAGAGCGAGAGGCTAGAGCAGCATGTCAAAAGAAGGAACGACCTCGTGGGCCGGCATATAACAACGACCTTCAAAGTATGTAGCCGCACCAGGGACCCTGAAAAATTGCCATCAAGGCATTGTGGCATCGCGGCCTAGAGCTTCTCCGTAATAGCGACCGAGAAATCTGAGAAGTAGACGTCCTGATCTTTCGGAGAGGCCCACGAGGAGTCGGAGCCTGTAAGGGGAAGGCAGGTCAGCACACATGTCGGAATGTCGTGACCTCCGCAGCAGACAGGACGAAGGCGGAACGGGAGGGCGCTCGGCGCACCGAAAGACGGCACGCCCCAGCTGACCGCGGAGCCGAACCGAAGCAGCGCACAAAGGCAAGGTGCTCACCTCCGAAGAACGTCTGCATCTGCATGCCCCGGATTCGACCCGAGGAACTGTCGCGCAGGACTAGCCCGCCGACGGAGAACATGCTCTTGCCGGCCACGAAGAGCTCGATCTCGCCATTCGCATCGCCGACGTCGTTCAGCTTGACGCGCTGGCCGATCGTCGTGCGTGCGCCGGTCTTGAACGTGAACACGCCACGGCCCACAGAGGCGCCGTAGACATCGTTACACGTGGAGAACGGGGGGATGTCGCAGACGGCCTGGTTCTCGTCGTAATCGGGCGGGAGGTACGTGTAGAGCTCGCCGGCCCCGGCCGTGCGCCACATGAAGCGTACCGAGAAGCAGCCGTCGTCGCGTCTGCCACCGGAGCAGGACAGGGCCTCATCGTCGCTGTCTCCGCCGTCTGCGATAACAAATCTCATCAGCACCTCCGCGGAGCGGTGCATGTGGGAAAGACTTACACAGTCCTGGGAGCTTGCCTCCCTTGACGAAATTAAAGCCGGACGGGAAGTAGACGTCGTAACTGAATGTGGCCTCCTTCGCCGTGGTCAGATCGACTGACGACGGGCCAGGGGCGTAGAATGAGAACCCGCCCTGCGGGTCGTGGCTGAACGTGTACGACCCCTCGGGGTATTGCGCCTGCATGGACTTCTTGCCATCGGGCGCGGTCACGTAGTCGTGCGAGAGAGCGGTGATCTGATTGTGGGGCCGGAAAGTGGCATCGGAGAGGGGGCTTGAGTTGGCGATCCCGGAGTCGGTGGTCCAGTAACTGATCTGGGGGCTAACCGGGAAGAGAGAGCTGGAGACACTGGCGCGAGCGGTGAGGTTGGTGACGGGGAGAGTGAGGGCGCATGCGGGAAGTGCGAAAGCACCGGTGAAGGCGAGGAAAGCAGCGGCGAACGTCGACAACATGGCGGAGGCGCAGGGTATAGTGCGGGGGTATAACACGGTGAGTCGTATGAGCAATGGCCGCCGCTTGAGCTCATGTCCAGTCAAAGCAGCCACCTTTTATACTGCTCGACATATCGACCAGCGGAATAAGTTGCGCTCGGGGAAATTGAGGAAGCCGCGCTGACCGCATGCAGCAAGCAGACTTCCGGCGCGCAAGCCATGTCCGCACATGTGGACGCAGCGTGCGCTCGAGAGGAAGAAAGTTTGAGGGTGCAATGGACTTACCAGGAGGGGACAAACTCTCGTGTTCTGTTGCCGACGGACACCTTTCGACAAAGACTTCTGTGATTGGCTGCCGTGCATCGGTGCCGTCGGGATATGTCAATCCGAGGAGCAAGCACGGCACACATTGAAGGTGGGTGCCAAGTTTGGCTACTGCGGACGAGTTATCGGCGATGCCATGCTGATGCAGGTGCCCAGTGGCACATTCCTGGCGGACGGTTGCTATGCAGCTGCAACTCGCATATCGGGGCAGCCTGAGAGCAGTGCGGAAAAGGCACTCTAACAAAACACTCACGGGTGCGCTCCACGGGGGGCGTTCCAGGTCCTCGCCGGGCGCCGGTGCGCTGCCTAAGTCTCCCAGGAGTGGATAGCTAGGTAGCTTGATCTGAGACTATACATACTCTGCGACTATTGGGTATGCATGTCATCAAAAAGGCCTGTAAGTCTCAATGTCAACGTTGATTCACAGTGGCGAATGCCAGGGACAGGTACAGTGCTCACCAGTGTCGAACACGTCGGCCTTTCGGCGTCCAAAGTCGAGGCTCCCATTCCTGACCTTCCCGGACTCCGAGATAAGGTATCGGGGCACTTCTGCTCGGTATATACAGAGCTCGGAGAAAGGACACGCCCTCATGAGGAAGGCCGGATGTCATGCGGATGGGCGGCGCAGATCAAGTACGTTACTTCTTGGGTGTACCCCGGGCAATGCGTTTGCATGAGACCCAGTCGTGTATAGAAGGCACCTACTGAACTGGTTTTGCGGGTATTGACGAACGGTTCGATGGAGTTCGGTGGTGGTGGTCCAAGTCTACAGTCGAGCTCAAGTGTGAGCGCTCCATGATCAGGCGTGTGATCATGTTAGCAAAAAAAAACGTCACCGAGTGCATCCGCCGGGAGTCGAACCCGGAGCTAGGCCATGGGAAGACCCAATGTTACCGCTACACCACGAATGCTTTAAAATCGTGCTGTCTATATCATGTTAGATGAGCTCAAACCATCGGAGGAAGCCACCCAACCTCACAACACCTGGCAACAGCTTCGTTAGCCACCAACAAGCCACCGACTTACAGCAGTCCCAGGGAACAACCTTTCAAACAAGCCCAATCGCAAGTCCAAATATTCAGGGAAGACTATCTCTCGCTGAAGTACCTTCGACGGCCAACAAGCACTAGCGTGTCCACTATCAGCAGTACAACTTCAAGTAAGTCAGATGAGCCAATAGCGTTGTCATACTTATGGATATCATCATGACCTAGTATACTTCCTGTTGGCCAAGCCCGAGCGAAGCGTTCGAACAGGCTCCTGCAAGGTTCAAACTATGAAGAGGACCTTAAGTTTACGCGCTACTCAGAGCCCGTACTCCGCCAAAGTCACTCTGTATGAGCCAGCTGACGCCGCTGAGTACGTCCGACGTTCGAAGCGGCTCAAAGTCTCCACGGACATACCTGATCGTGCACAACCGGAAGTGTCAGGACCTCCTCGCAAGGAGACGAAGAGGGTCAGCTCAGCCGCAACGCTCGTAAAGACAGAAGATGTCTCAACCACTTCCGTGGACGCTCTCGCGGAAAAGTTCAAGCCGAAACGAGTCACTTCTCCCCGCAAACCGAAATCTATCCCGACCGCACTGAAAACACCACACCCTGCGCCTCCACGCTGGCAAGAAACATATGACACGATCAAGCGAATGCGCTCACGCATCGTTGCGCCGGTCGACACCATGGGGTGCGACCGGGCGCAGCTGAAGGAGGCAGATCCGCGGGTACGCTGCTCGTGCTAGAGTGTAGACTATCATCTGACGCTTCTACCTCATGGCAGAACCAGCGTTTTTCGACGCTCATTTCGCTTATGCTGTCATCACAGACCAAGGACGAGGTCACAGACGCTGCCGTGGCCAAGCTGCGCGAGGCTGTCGGCGGAACCTTGTCCGTAGACGCTATCCTGCAGGCTGACGAGAGCGTCATCTCCGAAGCCATATGCAAGGTTGGATTCTGGCGGCGCAAGACGCAGTGAGTCGAGGAACTCTCATGCCGTACTAAATTGAGAGCGCTCACCAGGCTGTCAGGTACATCAAGCAAGCGGCGCAGAAGCTTTACGACGAGTTTGGGAGCGACGTCCCGAAGACCGTCGACGAGCTCTGTTCCCTTCCCGGTGTGGGTCCGAAGATGGCCTTCTTAGCACTTCAAGTCGCATGGAAGCTGTAAGCGCGCCCTGATCGTCTCGTAGCCATGGCTTCTCAATCCCGCCGCAGCAACGCCGGGATAGGTGTGGACGTGCACGTCCACAGGATCACCAACCGGCTCGGCTGGCACAAGCCGCCGACCAAAACGCCAGAGGAGACGCGGTCCGTACACTCGTGCCGTCTCGTCTGACCGCTCGCGCTGATCTCTGGCGTGGCAGGCTGAACCTACAATCGTGGCTGCCTCTCGAGCTGCATCCTGAGATCAACCACCTGCTCGTCGGGTTTGGTCAAGTGAGTCTCGTTCCGCCTGCCATGAGGCCTTACTACGCCTTCGTGGCGTGCCAGTGCAACGGACGTACTGATCGGCCCGACCGCCATACTAGACCATATGTGCGCCCGTGGGGCCGAAGTGCGACCAGTGCGAACTCAGCGACGGCCTGTGCCCCAGCGCACGCACGGTGACCAAGGCCTCGAGCAGCAGGAGCAGGAGCAAGAAGGTCACCATGCCGGCATCTGACCCAGATACGGGCGCCGGGCCGAAGATAGAAGTCGAGCTCGAAGAAGAGGAACACAAGGTCGCGGTGAAGACCACGTCGGCTACGCGCCGCACTCCGCCCGAGCAGGTTGAACTTGTCAAGATGGAAGACACCTCTCCATAGTTTGTTCCACATGCGGTTCTCATGTTATCGCGCAGAATTGTGGCTACCGATACATTGCTTTCGTTGCTTCTCGCCCGGGCCCTATCGTCTTGCTCTACAGTTACCGTCGTCTAATGTTCCCAGCAGTGGTCTTGACATGTATCATATCGGGTTTCCTTCTTGTCGGATGTTAAATCATAGCAGGTTCAGGGCCATGTCCCAGAAGCCCTTTTCCAACCTAGTGCACTTCTCCCATATGGCACACCACTCCTGGAAGCGGAGCGCGTTCGGCGGGTCTGCAGCTGCCAGTGTCTCGATCGTCTCTGCCATTCCATGATGACCGTCACATTTCCCCACGTCAGTACCGCGTGCAGGGGTTTGTGGATACCCAGAGATCACTCACCGATGCCGAGCTTCACCGCACTCTGGTAGTGCTCCCCGGAGTAGTCCTCTATCCACCTGAGATAGACGTTGCCGTCCAGCTTGACCCAGCTGTCGGGCTTCGACGCCTCCTTCTTCAGCCACAGTCCGACCTCGCCGTAGCCAAGCAGACATGCCGCGAGGGCCATGATGAGCTTTGCGCTGTCACCTGAGGATGCGCGTCGGTCAGCCTCCGCGCTGCACTCATCCTAGGTGCCTCACCTTGCAGTCCGATGTCCAGCAGGTACGCGCCGTACGCCGTTGTGGACGGAGACTCTGGAGTGGCTGTCAGCTCCTCCTCGCTGATCCCCCATTGCGCGCAGAATGTCTTGTGAGTCGCGACTTCGTTGATGACGTTGACGATCGTCTGTGTGGCGGTCTGGATCGAACTGTAGGTCGACGATTTCGCCACAAGGAGGCTGTCGGGAGAAGGTGAGCACATGCCACGCCCCGGAAGCCTGTCGCGATTACCCGTATGCTCGCGCGTAGTACTTGAGGTACAGGTAGTCTTGCCTGTCCACGCCAATGAATAAGCAATATGGCACAAGTGATGGCATGAGACACACGTACTTGACGAAATGCAGGAAACACTCCCTCGGGAGCGTACCTCGTGCCAACTGCTTCACGAAGTCGTGCTCGACGTACTCTTTCCACGTCTCTCGTGATGACTGGATGAGGATGCGTGTCAAAGGGTGCGGATTGCTGGCCGTTGGTCTGTACTGCGGTATGAGTTCGGCGTTACGTTGTCCAGGCGGAGGGATACGCACGGAGGAACGAGCCTCGGGAGTAGGTTGTGCATGTGGTTGAGTGGGCCATGCCCCCGTCCGACCGGGAAGGCCGTCTCGATCCCGACGTGGGTATAGATGGTAGCCTGGCGCGTCGCCTCGACAACTACCAGACGACATCAGCGTACGTCTTTACACAATTCGGGAGGACGAACCAGATTCTCCCTTTGCGAGCGCGGACGCGATCACAGCCGAAAGCGTGCAGCCCGTCCCGTGAGTGCTACTCGACTCTATCCGAGGACTGACAAACAGAGTAACCTTCTCTCCCTCTCGCAATACGTCCACCACAAGCTGGCGGGAAGCGAGATCCTCCTGCTTCACCTGCAGAATCTCCATGTTCTCGTCAAGGAAGCTCTCCGGCACTATCGTCACCTCCGGATGAGCAGCCGAGATGCGGTGGACGTCGGCCATAGTCAAGCTGACGTGCCCGCCCTTGACGAGGACTGCCTTCGAGCCGAACGCGAGGAGCTTCTCCGATGCAGCGATCATGTCCTCGAGTGTCTCGATCTTGACGGAGGCACCCTTTCGTGACAAGAGCAGCTCCGCCTCGGGTTTGTTTGGGGTGATCAGCGTCGCCAGCGGGAAGAGCTCTTCAATCATGACCGACACTGCGTCCTCGTGAAGCAAGACATGCCCCGAGGTCGAGACAGCGACGGGATCCACGACCAGGGGCGGGACTTTCGACACGTCGCCGTAGTGCGCTCTGAGAGTCCGCGCGATTCGGCGGGTATGCTCGGCATCGTAAAGCATCCCCGTCTTCATTCCTCGGATCTCGATGTCAACGAGGACAGAAGTCAACTGTCGAACGGAATCTTCAGTGGTTTCCTTCTTTTCCCGCCTACGAAGTCAGACACTGACCTGCTGTTCCAGAAATTCGGGTGGAGTGGGATGTACACCCTGCACGCCCTGGGTGTTCTGTGCCGTCAGAGCCGTAATGACAGACGTCCCATAGCATCCGAAAGCAGTGAACGCTTTCAAATCTGCCTGGTATACGTATGAAGCAGAAGCTAGATAAGCTCGGGCTTGTGCTAAAATGACGCGGAAAATAGTGACCTGGATTCCCGCTCCTCCACCGCAATCAGAGCCTGCGATAGTGAGTACCGCTGGAGGTGGTTTACTATCCATGAATGTCTGCGAGTTATTCTTGACAGCTGCTGGTGGTGGTCGAGGGAAGAGTTGACGTTATGACGCTGAGTTGGTGGCTTGAACGTTGATGGTGAACCTAGCCCTCGGCGAGCGCCTAGTCGACGTTCCGATCAGCATGGTTGTATGTTGTAAGCTGCACTTGCAGACCTTACAGTTGAAGCAATGTATCTCTACGCCTCCGGATTGGGCTATGGTGACTAGTACTTGAACATACACATCTAGTTTGCTACAAACAAGCTAGTGGGCACGCGCGCCCTATCATCGGGCTCACTTTCTAAATGTACAGATCTATATTTTTACAGTAGGAAACCATGGGTGCACGTCAGGAATCCACTGCAACGTCGCCAGGTTGAAGTTCGGCAGCTCAACCATGCTCGATGGAGTAGACTCCCGGAGTCGATTGCAGATCTCCGCGAGATTGTCCAAGTACTGTGGACGCAATGAGGAGGCGAAGGTTGCCATGGACGCAACAACTTACCTGTACACGATCGTTCGCCCAATGGCCGACCCATTCCTGCGAGCCCCTCAAGCTCAGCAGTATGCCTCGCGCGAGCTCGAATGACGCGGCGGGCGAGTAGAACCGATCCTACGTGAAGCGGCGCAATACCATTCAGTATGAGCCTATGTAAATTATGGTGTCGCGTACCTGCAGAAGCTCCTCCAATACAGGTGGAAACGCGAAGAGGTCCGGGATCGGCTCCGCGGGAGCGAGCTTGTCGAATTCAGGATCGAACACCCACTTGTACCGCCGCAGGAAATTGAGCGAGATCCTTCGCCAGGACGACGTGATACTTCTTGCCGTCAACTATGTGATCTGAGTTTAGTTCGACGTCGCCAGACGATCACAAGGACCTGGCATACCGAAACAAGTGCTGTGCAAATCAATTGCAGGGCAGTTAAGTGGACCTTCTGGAAGTCGAGCTCATGGAAGGCCGCGGTGTCTGTTGACCGGTCAGACATGTCGCGTAAAGGGAGGTTCGCATATGTACCTCGGGGTACTACTGGCAAGAGGTCATCGATACAACACAGATGAACCTCCAAAACGCGGGCCAGATACCAATAGGCAATCGGCTTCTCATCGGGTGCATACAGCTCTTGCTGAAATCCAGAGAGTATCACTTCCCTACTTGCCGCGAGTCGCCACAGCTGTGCCGTCCGCGCTACCGCATTCAATATGGCTGCCGTAGGTGGATCCTGACATGCGAACTTTGATGAGCATCGGTTCTATCAGCCACACGTAACATGGAAGCATACTGGGGGCTCGTACTGCGCCACGTCTTGCTGCATCATATCGAACAGCATGTGCCACTGTAGAACTTCCTTCATTAGATGTCGTCGCCGCCGTGGGGGGTTGTACCAACTTGAGCGGACGTGCGGGACAATGAGCTGTACACTCCAAATTAGCGAAGTACAGCCCAGAACATCCTTGTAGCACATACCTTTGTGATCCGCCGTTCTATCAGGTCGCGCATCGTCGCCTTCTGCAGGGGAGGAGCGCTCCGGTCGAAGGCGTCCACGATTGCGGTATACGGCAGGCCGATGGACTCGTAGAAGAAGCGTTCTATGAGCCATCCCGGCCAATACGCGCCGAGAACCATGTCTCTGTCGTAGAAGAGAGTCTAGACATCGTCGGTCAACGGCGCTCCGACTTGACAGGAAAATCCATACCTGCACAAGTGAGCGGTGGAAGGCAGCAGCAGGCTTCCGATGCAGAGCGAACTGCAGTGAACCTGCCGTCTGAACGAGGTAAACCCATGCTCCTACGAACGGAGAAGAAGACTCACCTCCCACTTGAGTATGGACGGTGCAGTCACGAGGTGGCCAATTTCGCCCCAGTGTCCCAGGTAAGTGTCGAGCGCGTTGCAAGTCGCCTCGAAAGGCGGAAGCTCAGTCACTCGTATCGGCATGAAGTTCGGTAGGCGGCGCGCGATGTACGGGTCCATTGCGAGCGGGGCAGGAGAGTCGGGAGGTAGGGAATCCTGGTGGGATGTTCTTACGCGGTGCAAGAGCCCGCGAACGACAGCTACGTTGTACCAAAGCTCAGCCGTGTCCTTGTGCAGGTCCAGCTTGTATAGCTGGAGGAGCGTCTGGATGAATTGCGGTCAGCCTAGACCAGACGCCACGATTCTGTGCGAGCCTCACCTTGCGCAAGAGCAGCCTGTCGCAGATGGCCTCAACGTGAGCTGCAGACAGGTCGGATTGTCGTAACCAGTCGCAGGCCGTGTCCAGCATGCGCACAATCATGTCCGAGTTGATGCCCTCTAGCAGGGAGACGTCGCATTTCTCGCCTTGCCAGTCTTCTACCTAGGAGCTAGTCGTCAGGACGCAAACTGCGAGCATTTGCCTTGCGATCTCACTGACGTCGTGCACCCGGTTCTTCGACAGCTCTCTCCAAGCAAAGTCGCAGCATTTGAGCAGGCCTAGCATCCCGGCCCGCAACACGACAGTGATCAGCCACCTTGGACGTTCTGAATCGTCGTCCTCTTCGGGGCGAGGTACTCGGGGTTGATGTCCGGCATGTGATGCACAAAGAGGATGGTGAATACGCTCTGCGAGAGCGTCTTCCCGGCATGCCATTCCATCTGAAAGAATGAAATGTACATAAAACGGGTACGGTACAGCAGTACGGGGCTATTCACCTCGCACGTGAAGCTCCGGTCCAGGATCCAGCAGAGCTCCTCCGGCAGCAATGGAGCAAGCGGATCGAATGGTGGTCGTCTTTGCTCCTCGAGGATCATCCCGCTGTCCAGGCGCGGCTCACCAATCTTTGTGCAGCAGTCGGAAATATTGGTCCAGGATCCTCGAATAGTGGCTCGTTATCTTACCTCGAAGGCACTCATCGCGTCCATGAGCGTGAACCCATCCATCAGGAGGACCTCTTCGGGCTCCATGTCTGTGCGATATACTCAGCCATTTCTTGCGCAGCGCGACCTAGCGCGACGGACGCACCTTCGCCACCGGCCACGAATAAGTCCGTCACATCCGCGAAGTTGTCTCCTCCGGGCATGTCGAACCAGTCATCATAGCTCGCAGTGAAGGCCATATACAAGGACCAGAGAGCCAAGGACGAAAGCTGAGAGCCCGAAGACGACTACGACGATGATGGTGGTTGCGGTACAAGAACGTCCGCACGACGTCCTTGTCGCCGACGCCCATGTCTTTCGTTTGCCACCATCTTACCCGTACACCCTCGCTGCTTTCCTCGACATGTCGCGCGGCCCGTAGCACTCGAATCATTGCGCGCGGTGTCAGCAGCACCAGAATCGCGTCCAGCGAGCACCAGGAGGCTCGCGCGCGCCCCCGGGTGGTTTTCTCCGGCATCCAGCCCACCGGAACTCCTCATGTACGTCGCAAGCATAATCATGAACAGTGATCAAAATAACACACTGTTGCAGTTAGGAAACCTTCTGGGAGCGCTGCTGAACTGGGTGAAGTTGCAGCGCGACGCCGCTCCCGACGACCAGCTCATATACTCCATCGTCGGATGGCACGCTCTCACTCTGCCTCAAGACCCCAAAGCCCTCAGCGCATCACGGAGGGACATGCTCGCGGTGCTGCTTGCAGTCGGCCTTGACCCGAAGAGGTCAGTCATCTTCCACCAGGACGAGGTGCGTGTCGCAGTTCGAGAGAATAGCATCGTTCCGACCCTGCGCAGAACCACCACCACGCAGAACTCGCATGGATCCTCAACTGCATCACTTCCATGGGCAAGCTACGGCGCATGACAACGTGGAAAGTGCGTGTGCTACCAACGACACCCCATCCTTGACCTACATCGCACTCAGTCCAGGCTCGCCGCTTCGCGAAACGCTCGGGATGATTCTGAGGTCGACGAGTCGCTCTTGAATGTCGGGTTGTTCACATACCCAGTCCTGCAAGCCGCTGATATCCTGGCGTACCGGTACGACTTTATTTTTTTGGTCTCTTCAATATTCCAAAAGTCCGGGTCAGACTTTGCTGAACGAACATGGCACAGCGCCACCCATGTACCTGTCGGTGAGGACCAACAGCAGCATATTGAACTCTGCCGGGATCTCGCAGAAGGCTTCAATCGCACATTCAAGGGCAAGAAGCCTTTGTTTCCGCTCCCTCAGCACGTCATCAGTACGTTCCATCAAGTATTCAAATTCACGACCTCGCCCTCACGCTCTCCTCAGCTTCGTCGTGTCGGGTTCTTTCGCTGAAGGACCCATCGTCCAAGATGTCCAAGTCCTCGCCCGACTTGAACTCGCGCATTCTATTGACCGACGGCACCTCGAAAGTGCGCTCCAAAATCAGGGGGCTGTGACGGACTCAACACTTGGCATCACATACGACCCGGAAGCGCGTCCAGGGGCGGCGAACCTATTGAGCATCCTTGCCGCCTGCACAGGCGAGGACGTCGAGGCGGTGGCGTCGCGCTATGCCGACAAGGGCCACGGCGAGTTCAAAGCGGACGTCGCGGACGCCGTGGAGGAACTCATCAAAGGCCCGAGAGCCGAGTTCGAGCGTCTCCGCGGTGAGACGGCGTATCTTGCGAGCATCGCGGAAGAGGGTGCAGCGAAAGCAAGGGAGCTTTCCGCGAGCACACTCAGGGAAGTCAGGACACGCATAGGACTCGTGTAGGTAGTGAAGGTACAGTTCTACATCTATGTTCGTCGCAGTACCCGACTTGCTGCTCCCGCCTTGCACTATAGATGATTTGCGAGCGTGTGCAATCACAAACGTTCATTGTTTGCTCCCGAAGCCTGTTGACGGGTTCGATCGTCCGGCAACTGTCCTATGGCATTCGGCGGTTGCGATCTCCTCCGCTTGGTCAGTAATACCGGTTAGTGACCCAAACAGTTCGCGATGGCGGCCGTCGTTTGAGGTGTTCTATCTGCCCGGTAGCGCTGATGACAAGTCAAGAAGTGACTTACGGTCTTCGCGAGGCCAACCTTATCCGCTCGTCTTCTACTTCTATCGCCTGTGCAACACTCATGGCGCGAACTGCATGCTGACACTATGTTCGTCGCTAGGGCCTCCGTCATGGTGGGATATTGAACGGGCGGCCCGACCACCACTGTACGATTGGCTGGATACTTGCGGAGTTCAGTCACTCCCTCTTCTATCCCCGAAGACGCAATGTATCAGACGCTGTCAGATGGCCTATGAGACCAGTAAGTATACTTAAAGCCCCGTTGTGCTACGGAGGCCATCGCGACCATTCCTCGGCCCTCGACAACGTGAGGACTTTTTGCTTTGCTACCACTATGTCCTCCGATGCAGACGCTGCTGCGACTGTGGCCCTATTCAGCAGCTTGTACGTCACCATTTTCGAGGCCATTTGACATAGATAGATACGACTTGCTGACACCATTATTAGCTACACGGAAAGCTACTGTGCTGTGGCAGCTTCAGGTCTGTTCATTCCATCGCATGCTCGTCCCTGCTCGTCCCAATCAGCCCGAGACGTTCTGACTTTTCGTCACAGTCCTCTTCATATACGAAGCGTTCGTCACGTTCGATCAAGAGGTGACATGCTTTTGGACCGCTAAGCGAAACGGAGCGGCGCTCTTGTTCTTCGCAAACAAGTGGTTTTCCATGTTATACTATGTCATGTCGGCGGCGACCACATTCGCACCTTTCCCTTCGGACAAGGTGAGGACTCTCCGTCTGCGTCGCAGCAATGTCTGAACAGAAATAGAGGTTAGCGTATACCCTCCCAGACTGCAGAACAGGGCAAACTGACTGTCAATATCCGCAGTTGTTCCACGTTCATCATATCAATAACTGCAGTCGGAGTACTGCCATTCATCACCGGAGCAGGTGAGTCATGCTTCGGGTCCGCAGGTCGTAGTCCTGACGCATTACAATGAGCCTTCTCTGCACTCCGTGCAGTTGTGTTGAGCAGGAGCAAGTTCCTCGGACTACTCGTCTTCGCGTTGTCTCTCGCTCCAGCAGGTGCTAATCTGGTGAGTGGATCAACATTTGAGAGCATGTGGCCAGACACAGACTGGTCGACGATCCAGGTTGCATCTGGCTATCAGCTCTCCGGGGAGAACTTCCCGCCGTTTGGATGCGTACAGACAGACAATACGACTGTGGCACTCGACCTTAGGTTGTGCTCCCTGGTTCACATCCGAGTGTTGCAATGATACTGACATGAACATGTTTTAGGCGTAGGTCAAGCGGTGATTTTGTGCACCTGCGCACGCTCATTCCAAAAAACAGTTGTCATCATATCTCGAGTACCGCTCATCGTGGCCGATATCCTGCTCATCTGTATCACCTGGACAAAGCTGAACAGTCGGAGCGCCCTGAAAGGAATTCAACAGTCCAGGAGACTGTCGCTATCGGATATTCTCTTTCGTGACGGTGCGTCCTTCCTTCAGCATCGTCATACACGTCCAGGGACGGAGTGGCTAAGTGTCTCTCAACGGCGTGTACAGGGACTATATATTTCATGTACGTCAATGAGCGAAAGCGATGCGATCCATCTAACGGACTAGGACACTCGTGATCAGAGTCCTCTTCATTTTGAATGTCCTCCACCTTACCCTCTCGCTTGTCGCGGTAAGTCGCGCTCATCGTGCTTTGTGATTTTGCATACCCGGTTTGACTGGTATTGTGACAGGCGGCGGGGAGCGCAGGAGGAAGTGATGTGACTATATTCACTGGCCCGTACGCTCTTCACTAGCACTCTTCAGAAGACTGAGAGTCTCCACTAACCGAAACCCACTCTCATTTGGCAGCATCACAGCCATCCTTGTATCGCGCTTCCTCCTCGAACTGCAAGAAGCGAATCAGAGGGACCTTGTGCTCGGGCCCAACGCGTCGATGCATTCCTCGAGGAACCCATATGATGCTTCAAGCTTCATGTCGTCCCTTGGAGGGTTCATAATTCCGGATATATCAGGGCGGTCCGCCTATGATTCTGAACTCCATTTTGGCTCGCGTTCAGAGGCCCGGGAAGAGGACGGCCAGGCCTCCCAGGCTTCTGAGTCGGCCGCATCACCATTCTCCACATAATGGTCTCCTGTCTCGAGCTGCATCGTTCGCGTACAACATGTCTCTCTCTCTTCTTCCTTGTGTCCGGGCTTTGTCTATGCGTATATGATTATCAGGTTCGGCCGAGCTCAGCGCGTATACTTATATCGATTCTCCGCGCAGCGACGCTGACATGGATCGTTCGGTATGCTCGCTGCAAGAAGCCATAAGCGTCGGCACCGACGAGAACACTGCAGACTCTAGGATGCAATGGTTGAATCATAAATGCTCCCGCCGCTGCGTAGACCCGATCTGAGTCGCTCCCAGGAAGCGCTTGAATGCTCGTTTCTCCCACCTTCTGATCTTGTAGCATGCACTGAGATACTGCACCATGTCGTGCAACTGGCTATGTGGGCCGGCCATGGCGCATGATTAGGCCGCACACGCGGGGTGTCCACTGTGGGCACCGAGTTCATGCCACGTTTTGACGGTCGAAGTTGTGCCCAGGTCGACGACTTCTCTTGTGCGTTCGTTCCTGGCACATTGTAAGTATGGACGCTGTGCAGATCCTAAAGGGATATCGATGTTGCCTTCACGCGCGGGATGTAGCGCGACATCGCGCACAAGTGGAGTAACCGTCGCCGTAGCCAGGTCGGCAAGAGCACAATCTTTAGCGGCGTCACGCTCAGCGAGCGAGTCAGTACACTGGATGGGCTCGTAGTGCAGGAGGGTCGTGCAAACTGTGGCGGCGGGGGTCTAGTACAACACTGTCGTGCAGGTACATAGATGAACGCGCATGGATGTACAGGAATATTCGCATTAACTCGCCCACATGATACACTGAGCATACTTCGATGAAGTATGCACGCCTAACGAAAACACAACGTAGCTTACAATATTACTGGTAGTACATATGTTAATCTTCGGTGGACGAGCCACAAAACCATCTATCTACTCATAGAGAGTCCGACTGGAATGGGAAAAGTTGGACAGACCTGACAGCCTCCGTCCGCTCGGCACCTCGTTCGAAATACTGCTTGAACGACGGGGCGAGACCCGGGACGCGCCAGTCTTCCCAGTGAGGTCGCGATCTATGTCAACTCTGCCTCTCACGGCACGTCGCTGATCGTGATAATCTTCCAGGAATATGGCACAGCACGCCAGGGGTGTGAATACAACGTCTTTAAAATGTGTCAACTGCGTGTCGAAGGAAATAGATAGCACGCTAGCGTACCTATCATTGCGCGGAGGATTGTGGCGAGGATTGTAAACGCCGTGCTCACCACTGCGACCACAACGTATGTGATGCAACCGAGGGCTGCCAGAGGGGCCACTACATGGATTGCAGCTTTGAGTCTACGAGCGAACCCAAAAGGGGCGATGTCTACGCACGCAGAATGGCCGAAATTACAGATCTGTATCGTTTTAAATTAGCATCCTAAACAGCCTGCTTAAGGTATTCGAAGTACTCACCCCATGATGATGCGAGTGCGAAGATTGCGTGCGCGTATACATTTATTGACAGTGGGTAAGTAGGGAACGGAAGCCTGCTGTGTCTCGATACTTATATCAGTCTGCAGTGGGTTCACGGAATCACGATACTCCAAACCTTTGCGTCAAGACGAACTGTACTTTGGTGTCGATCACGATCGACCCTCCTCCCGCTCCTCGCATCGGGTCCGATATCTGTTGCACCTATGTGTGTGCGTCATCCAATGCGATATTCACGGATGCCGAAAGTCGTACTGTGATGAGTTGCGACAATTGCATTCATTCCGGTATGGGAAGGGACATAAGCGGGGCGGACCAAGAGGAGCTCAGCGAAGATGGGAAGTGTAGCTTGTCTGCACCATGCTCTAAGCCGTGACCTGAATGCAACTCCGGCGTCCAAGTTCGTTGGTGCCATTTTCGTTCGTACCACCAGTCTTCCAGCAGACGCACAGGATGTTGCCCCACGGCCACCAGCGCCAGGAGCAGTGCTCCGAGCGCGAACAGGGCTGCCGTCGCGATGCCTCTCGCCAACGCTGTGAGGCAACGTGAGGCTGAGGGGGCCAATAGACTGAGATAGGCGTGAAGACGTACACAGCAACACGCCACAACATCCCACCGCGCCGTCTCTGGCGGTCACGGCGGTCGAAATAGGCATGCCTGCAACGAATGAATGTCACTTTCTTCGTATAAGAAAGGCAACAAAAAGGAGGGCTCACATATGATTTCGGAAGCTATATTCCTGCAGTAGGTACGATCAGAGTCTCATGCAGGCTGGCCAAAGAGGCGACGCACCCCATCAGTACTTCGCGGAAGAGAGTTGTGCGATTCATTCTACCTGTCTGCAGGTATTTGTACACTTCAGTCCGTCGAGTCGCAGCGCTGAAAGCTGAAAGCTGGTGCCGTCTCCAGACGACTATCACGAAGGGCATCCGTCGTAGACAATTACCTGAGAAGCCCGCGTTTGTCCTCTAACAACTCAGCAATTGTCAAAGTCGGTAGCACACCCTCGGTATTGTTCCTCTTCCTGAGTATCCGGGGCATACTCCAGGAGCGAGGTAGTCCTCTGAAAATCCCGCGAATAAGTCGTCGTCGGGCCGCATCCTTAACTTGAAGTACTTTATATGTAGCGAAAGCCGGGCCCTATGACGGCATCCTGGTCCGGCTTATTGCAAGCCACCAACTCTAGTGATAATATAGAGCACTTACTGAAGACTGAGAAATGCACGCTCCGCGTTGTGGTTTGAACTTGGAAGCGACCTCGGAGGCAGCGGAAGTGCCGGGCGGGGTTTCAATACGCTGTTGTGTCGGAATTTCAATTCTGACTAGTAACAGATAGCCTGGTACTTATCAGACTCCAAACCAGTCCGCCTTGCGTCGTCGTTCAAATAAATCCTACCAGCGGGGGAGGAGGTGAGATACTGAGTACTTAGACAGAAACAGGGGATCTCAGCCACATGAGTTTCATGTACCGAAGAGCTCAGATTGATGGCCGCAGCTACATGTTTGATCGCCGACTTATGTTTTAAATAGGTTCGGAGCAAGCCCTTGCTCCGGCGCTTGCTTCGCAGCGCGCCTTCGCAGAAGGGGCTTGTGACAAGAACGCCCAACTGGGTGGGTACCTTGACTGGCCCCTCGCTCTCTTCCACCCCATGAACGCCCTCCAACAAATAGTATCTATCTGTACTCAAGATGATAGCGGACATATTGAATATTTACAAGCATTTATTCTGTGGATTCTGATGGAGATATCGAGGTGCGCGCGGCCGTCACAGTCAGTATGAGGATTTCACTGCTAGAGCGTGTGGACGCAGTCCGTTTGGCTTGTAATCTAACAGAAACATATACGACGGAGCTGTGAGTACACCTGTAATACTGAAGACATAGTAAACGTGTTATGAGAGGTTCCAGACACTTGCGAGCATGCCGGGTGGCTATAGTGTGACGAGCGTCACAGACCGTGACCACAGAGGCTACTACGGCTTTGGTGCGACCTCTGGGACATTTGCTTCCGCGAAACTCGACGTGCGAGAGTAGCGGAAGCAAATGAGAGATGTAAGGGAATTTTTTGAGTGAGCGAGCTGATCACTCACCATGTCTGACCCCGGGGAACTTGCATTCTCGGACTCCTTCTGGGAGGAAAGACTTCTACCAGGGGATGTCCCGAGCTCTGTTGAGCTCAGGGTGCAGCTTGTGTTCTCTCTCATCATATATCTCGCCCTTCCCTTGCACCACTTGCTTCTCTACATGTTCTCTTCCAATGTCAGAGCGGTTAAAGATCGTGCAGCTCACTTCATGGCATATCACGCTGCTACCGGCAACGCTCCCTCGGTCTTCCATCCGGCAACGCTCTTTCGAGAGTGGCAGAAGCGTTTTCCGAAGGCCCGTCGTCACCTCTGTGATCAAATAATCCAGCCCTGCGCCGAAGAAATCGCTCTGCAAGAGAGTGACAAGATCGTCAAGGAGCCTGCTTTTCAGATTCGGACAAAAACTCTCACCATTGCTGAACTTCGACGTCTTGCGAACCCGCAAAATATCCTTGGAAAGATCCAGGAGTTGGCGCCGTTCACATACGGCTTCCTCCGGGCATTCACCGCATCACCGAATGAGTATCGCAAGAGGAAGAAGGGGAAGGGTGCTGAGGGTCAACGTAGAGGCACGGAAGCCAGGACACAGCCAGGCCATGTCCCCGAGGACTCGGACGAGGAAGACGGAGACGACATGGGAGCCGCGGGCATGGCATGGAAGGAACACTTCCCGGGCTTTGCGCGCAATCCGGTATCTGTGAGTACTCATTGTCACCAACGAGACAGTCCAAATTGCAAGGCTGCTTACCACTGCGCAATGTCAGGCTATCATGGTGGCGATATGCATCTGTGCGTTCGCCCGGAATCGCGCAACAAATATCCTCGCCCTCCCACTTGGTTTGTTCTTCAAAATATCGGGTACGAGCGAGCGCGTGCTGTCGCTGTTGAGCAACATTGGCCTCTCCATCTCCAGTCGAACGGTCGAGCGAGTGAAGGAACGCATCTCTTCGGATGCCGTGCAGCTTGCCGTTGACCTACTCACGGGTCCTTCGCTGTGCTTCATCATCTTCGACAATATCAATCTGTACCTCCGGAAGTGGCAGGAGCGACTCACCAGCCGACATTCGATGATTCATGCGACCAACGCTGCTGTCATTGCTATCAGGGGATGTGATGCAGCCAAGGTGGAAGACATCGAGTCGCACCTCAACATGCGGGGGAAACGCATCAACGCGACATTCAGTGACATCCGACCGACATCCGAGGACGCCGAGGTCATGCGCAGGGCCTTTGAGTGTCTAATTGCGGAGATGCTCGTGCGCTACTCACCTGGCAGCGCAAATTGGACCGGTCGCGCCGAGATGCTGGAGAAGATCCGAGACGACATGCCCCGCGACCGCCCGCTCGAACCAGAGGTGACGGACGTGCGACCTTTTGGAGTGCTGAACGTCAACGAAGGGTCGAAGAAGGGGTTGATTCAGGTAGTCGAGGGTCTGCAAGAGAAATCGACCATGAGTAAGGAGGACTGGGAATCCAAGATACGCCTCATGCAGGGAGATTGGCTCACTGTCAACAACCTGCGTAAGGCACGTGCGGAACGCAAGGACGACGTGTCGGTCTTCGAGCGCCTCGAGAACATCGAGATCGTAGCTGCACTGTGGCATTTTGCTCTCAATGCGACGCATATGATCATGAGAACTCACTTCGGGAATGCAATCACGGATCCAGCCTCGCTCGCGGCCCATAAGGGCCTACTGCGTCGCACCTGGGATGCTTTGAAGCCGAACTACGCTGCGGCCAAGTCGATGATCCGTCACTCTTTCATTGGACGGGTGCTGCGATGTGTCATGTAAGCAACCCAGCTGTGCAGCGAGCAGGACTACGGGGACTTACTTGCATTGTTTGACAGGGTCCTCGAGGGATTCAGATCGTGGTCGGACTTGAAGCGCTGGAAGCCAAGCTACGAGGATGTTCGCCGTGTCGCGCGCAAGATTCAGGAAGAATACACAACATCAGCGAAGGCACGAACGGCACAGACAGCTGGTGATGATTGGCTGGCCCATGACATTTACTTCATGCGCGATGCTCTACTGTTCCTGGTGTTCGAGAACGCAGTCAGCACGGGAGATGCTGGCCTTGTTCTGCGGGTACTGAAGTATTGGGCGTTCGCATTCCGTGGCGCTAGTCAGCATAACTATGCTCGCGAGTGTGTGGAAACCTTACTGAAGTGGAAGTATGAACTTTCGGATGAGCTCCGAGCAGCTCTCGAACGGTCATGGTTCGTGAACCGATGGGGCAAGCCAGGCCGGTGGATTGCAGCAGATCTGTACCTCGAGCAGTGCAATTTCTGGGTAAAGGTGAGTGTTACACATGAACGTAAATAGAGGAGAGGTTGACAACGCACCAGCGAGTCTTTATTGCTTCCGGGAGTGGGGTGACCATCGAGTACATCATGAAGAAGGGCTCGGCATGCGTAGAAGCATTTCAAGACCTCTCGCACCGGATGGCGAACTTCTTTGGTGATCGTGATGCCCATCGCCGGTCAAAGGAAGTGGCGTTCCAGGAAGATATGCGTGTCCTCGTCGAAGAGATGACAAAGCGCAAGTCGCACACTCCTGGCCAGACGCACTTCGTACCCGCACCAGCGACGACAGGCAAGAAGGCAAAGAAGACACCGGCAGCTCTGCGTTCAGCAGTGTTCGATGTCCTCGACGCGGGAGCAGATATCTGGCAGAAGAAATTCGATGAGTACGTCAAGGCAACCGCATTCGATCCGGCGAGTGGCTATCCAATCGGTGTTGACAGTGACACATCGCCCGACACAAGGCTCAGGAGTGGCACCGCGTTCGACCGATGCGGGACAAATGTTCTTGAGACGGAGAATTATGTCGATCTTCATGGTGACGAGGCGGATGGTGGGGGAGCCCTTGGGGGAGGAGATGAATACGCAACTGGCATGGAGGCCTTCTAGATTACTATGTCGTATGCTATACATGTACCAAAGCATCGCATCTAGGAATGTTCCGTCAGGTCACTTGACACGGAGTCTCCGAGTTGCACTCACCATGACAAGCTCTGTAAGAGTCGACACTACCGCGGTTGAGGAGGCGGGTATGGATAGAAGCCAGGAGGATACATTGGGACGAACATGTAGCCCCTGGGTGATGGCGCTGGGGACGGCGACAGCACATTTGGATACTGCGGGGCAGGACGAGCTTGAGTCGCCGGTGGTGTCATGATCTGCATGGGGGCAGGAGAGTAGTGCATGGTGGGGTAGGGCAGGGGCGAGCCGGGTAGCACAGGAGTAACGGGCATACGCAGCTGGTTCCCGGACGCATAGGGGATGAAAGGACGAGATACAGGCGAGTGGGGCACGGGTGAGTAGGGTTGCGCTGCGCGTTGCTGTGGTGGGGGGGTGGCTGTTTGCCGGTGCGGGTTACTAGGTTGGGAGACAGGCGGGAAGGACAAAGGGATGGGTAACGGAGGAAGACTCCAAGTTGTAGACGTGTGCGACACCGTTGAAGATGGACGAACAAGCGGAGGACCTGCCCTCTGGGTATGGGGATTTGGTGCACGAGGAGTGGCATCGGGAGACAGAAGACGGCGCGGTGATGGGGTAGGTGACTCAATAGGGCCATTGACGCTGGAGGTTGCTTCCAAGCTCCCCGAAGTACGAGCTCTCTTCCGGTTGCGCCGCTGTGATTTTGGTGTTGCAGACAGCGCGGCATTGACACGCCAAAGGCTGATGATGTGTGCAACCGCCTCGCGCTCTGACGCGGTGCTCGAGTCCCACTTGACTACCTTGAGGATGTCGCGTGGCGTGACCTCGGTGATGGACAAGAAACGCGCACTGTTCTCAACCAGCTTCTCGATGGTCTTGTCCGGAAAGTCCACTGCTGGGCTGAGGAACATCAGGTCCCGGTCATCGCCCTCACGTTGCTTCTCGCGCCATCCATGGAGCTCGGTCCGAAGGACAGCGCGGACCTCCTTGGGAACTGAGTGGTCACCAACGAGAGGTTCGAAGGCCACCTCGGAGTCCCCTGCAGACGAGTCTGATAGGCCTGACTGGCTTGCCATGGTGATGACAGAGGGTGAGCGAGTAGGTGGCTCCACCAAAGGGACCAGAAAGTCGTGCGCAAAACGCGACATACGCACATCATTCTGCACTGGATGAGGCAGGCGGTCGGCGTGATTGGGGTTACAGAGGTGGCAGCAGCGAGTTGGTGGAGGGCGTCGCCCAAGATCGAGCAGTGTCCATGTCAGCGAAAATGAGGACGCGCCAGAGCGCCCACCGGTCTCCTGTCGTATTTGGTTTGCTAGGTCATTGAAGACTGTCAGCTTCGTCGCCGGTTTGAACGCGTTCCGCAGGACTCCGTGCAAACAACCTGTGGGTGTTATGTGTCAGCCACAATCGTGGCCGTCATGAGGAACAAACACTCACGGTCTGCCGGATCCTCTGCGTCCACCTCTGTGTTCACGAAGCTTTCGATGGCTCGTGGGAGCTTGCTTCGCTGCGTGGTGTAGTTCTTAGGTTCGAGGAGCGGCTTCTTCCTGCCCTTCAAGTTCTGCACCGCTTGCGTGGACACGGGCTCTGCCGGAGGGGAAGGACGCTTTGCCCATTCCGGCACGAGCAAGAGACACATTGCCGGGGTCTTCCGATCGCGGCCAGCTCGGCCCAGCGCTGTGCGACCACTGACAACGTGCGAGGACAGTTGAATATCACGATGTTCTTGATGTCCGCGACGTTGCAGCCCATCCCTGCAGCGTCGGTCGCGCACAGGAACCGATACTCGCCGCTGCCGAAGCGCGACCAGCACCGCTCCTTGGCCGCCTCGGAGTGGATGGAGGAGAAGGCGTAGACGGCCGACCGGAGGTGAGCTGGGAGACACTTGCGAAGTATGTCGGTTGAAGCGCGGCATGCATCCTCAGAGTCGAAATAGAGGATCGTCTTGGGCAGGGCCATGCGTGGTGTAGAGTCGTCCAGATGCCCCGGAAGGAGGCCGAGCACATCGAGCACTGGATGCTTCTTGTTGACAATCGTGCGGATCTCGTAGTACAGGTTCGGGCGGTCGCAACCCACGTCGAGACCCCAGAACGGGCGAAAGCCGTACGCGAGGCTCTCCCAGAGTCGCTCGAAAGTCGTCGTCATGCATGTGGCGGTGAATGCGGCGAAGGGGATATCTTGACCAGTGAAGTGGCGGAGGATGTTGAGCATGCGGTATTCCGGCCTGAAGTCGTCAGCGCCCCACTCCTCGACGCAATGGGCCTCATCGACCGCAACTGCACGGAGTCGCGATCGAAACTGATTGTTCTTCCACAGTTTTGCAAACCCTTCAGACAGTGCCATCTCAGGAGAGAGATATAGCAGCTGTGCAGTCGTCCGGGCGGCCTCCCAGACGGCGGACTGGTGGGAGTTGTTTTCGTTGATGAGGAAGGCCTTGATTCCTTTCGCGGAGGCCTGCAAGACCTGCATATACATTGAGCTGTCAGAATCAAAACCACGCAAGAGGGCGCACCTGGTCCTGCTCCAACGCCTTCAACGGACTGATAACAATCACAGCCGCATTCTTCCCGCCCAACACTGCGAGACCCTCGAATACCAAACTCTTCCCATAGCCGGTCCCCGCGCAGACAATTGCGTCAAATCCTCGTAGGACGCGTGAAATAAGCTCGAGCTGCCACGGATCCGGCTCGAACGTGAGTTTCAACGCGCTTTTGAGGCGCGTACGGAGGGCCGCAGGCTGGAGCCGTGCCGTCAGGTCCCTAGTGCCGTGTAGTAGCCCCCGGTCTTGAGGCAGCTTGCGGCGACGCGGTGTAGCAGGGGTTTGTGGTGGTGGTAGAAGGGAGCTCGCGTGGCGAGGCGGCGTCTTGGGAACGGCAGCGGGCATACTGCGGTTGAGAAGTCGAGAAGCACGATCCAAGTACAAGGGCGAAGCGCCCGAGACGCGACGCGTCGCGCGTTCAGACGCGTAAGCGCCCGACTGTCCTACGGGCTTCAGAACATGCGGGCACAATTGTCGAGCACACAGGCAGCAGATGACCCCAAAATGTCGCCCACAGCCAGCCAGTAGTATATACATAGTGCGCAAGTAAGTATACAGGTCATGTAGAGAGGGTCAAATATCCAATGAATTACCCAAGTACCGGTCTCACAAGGTCTCTCGAGGCCCACGTTGCGCGCGATGTGAGAGCCGTTCATAGCATCCTACCAGCGTAAGCGTTCTTGGAGGTTGTTCGTGCGCATACAAGCTATTGATTCGTCACTTGTTACAGGCCAGGAGACGCGAATTCGAATGAAGCAGAGGTGTCGAAGGTGCAGCCCGTTTCGCCGATCTTGTCACAAGCCCCTTCTCCGAAGGCTCGTGCGGAGCACGAAATTTCGGTCGGAGAAGGCGGGTTGATCCGAACCTATGTTTTAAACCCCTGAACCTTAAGCTTTGAAGACGACGCAAGGCGGACTGGCAAACTATGGCCTGGGAAAGCTTGGTAAGCACGGGGCGCTTGGCCAACCCTGCAGCGTTTGCGAGGGCATGCTTCTCAGTTCCCAGCACCTGATCTGCACGTCGCGCCTCTCGTATGCCGTCACCCATCCGCTGTGCGCTCACAGACGAAGATATCCGCACTCGGACGCTCGAAGTCTTTGGCAAGCGGCCATGCCTGTTCCAGATTCGTGTGTGTCGCGCTCAACTAGAGCGCCGCAATGTCATCAGCATTGCCCCAACTGGGTCCGGTAAGACCCTCACCTATCTTATGCCACTCGCATTCTCGACCGACTCGATCGTCATCTTGGTTACGGCTCTCAACGTCCTCGGAGACCAATTTGTGCGGGAGGCGGAAGCTGCAGGGCTACGGGCAGTGTTTGTCCATGCAGAAACCAATACAGATGGAACATTCATGGTCTGTCCCCGTCATTGCTCATACACAAGCTAAGACTGATAGGAAGACAGGGCATATGCCAACTGAAGTACCGTGTGGTTGTCATGACCCCGGGAATCCTGGTCGAGAGGGGCGGGCGTTGCGCGACTGTTCTGTGGCCCAACAAGGCCTTTGCGTCAAAGCTCCAGAGGGTCGTGTTTGACGAGGGGCACTGCATTATTCAGTGGGGCGAGACATTTCGCCAGGAATACAAAGAAGTTGTAGACATTCTATGGCTCCTTCCAGAGACGTCTATGTGTATATCCTCGGCGACTATGCCGCCACCCATGGTCACCGCTCTCGTCGAGAAGTTCCGGTTCGGCAAGAACTACACGCTGTTCCATCGCTCGAATGACCGCGTGAACATTGCATACACGGTCATCAAGATGAAGCACGCCGCAAACTCGTATGAAGACCTTGCTTTCCTGGTCCCGAAGGATTGGAAAGACGGCGACCCATTGCCGAAGAAGTTCATGGTGTTTTTTGACAACAAGAAAGAAGCCGAAGCGGCCTCTCGCTACCTTGCAGGCAGAGTATCGCTCGCACTACGCCGCAAGGTCCCTTGGTTCCATGCAGGTATGACAGCATTCTTTCGGACGGAAGAGATTGCGCACTTCTCCAGCGGCGCAACATGGGGTCTGGCAGCGACTGATTCTGGCGGGATGGTGAGCCATATATATATTCTCTACAACTTCTGTGCTGTTCTCATTCGATAATAGGGGTTGGACATCCGGGATGTCCTGCTAATCGTACAATGGAAAGCACCTCCGGACTTGAACACGGCAATGCAGCGCTTCGGCCGCGGGGCACGAGACCCGGCCCTTCAGGCAGTAGCCATCCTAATTGCCGAGCCTACCTGCTTCTACGACGAGCATCTGAGGAAGGAAAAACAGAAGGAGCAGAGGCGGGTTCGCAAAGGGCAGGGGCGTGGCAGGACCAGGAAGCAGAGAAGGTTGAACATACCTGGTATGTGTCCGACATCCGTAGATGAGTGGGAACCATGCTTACCGCCACATCAGATCTGCCTCTACCTGACCCGGTTGTCCAAACGACAGGCAGCGAAGTGGTTGCTCACTTAAGCGAGGAGTCTGAGGGCGAGAGCGAGAGTGATGAAGAGGACGAAGAGCCAGATGAGGAAGACACGGTGCAGGGGATCGTAGCTGTTCAGGCCGCTGGCCTTGAAGTGACTGCCACGGGGAATCAAGAGGCCGTCGCAGGAGATGCAGAGCAAGCCGTGACCGAGGAGGCTCTAGAGAGCACATTGGTGGGCGGGCAAGAGCGCGTTGGAAAGCGGAAGCGTGGGCGGCGCTCAAAGTGCACGGATCGGGCACTGTGCTTCTTTATGAACGCTCACACGCTCGCCATTCCCAAACGTTGTCGTCGGTACCATTCGAATCTCTACTTTGCCAACGACAAAGCTCGTGAGTTCATGATAATATCTCTGCATGTTCTTGCACCTAATCAGAGAGGCTGCAGCATCCGATACCGAAACCTGCTGCCCACGCTGTGCCCCTCAACCCCCAGTCATCTGCTGCGACACCTGTTGCCCGGATGAGGTTGCTGCTATGATCCCAGTCCGTAACGATGTCGCACCCAAGACCAAACGCGCTCCTGCGCAGGCGAAGATCGCGCCGTACACTGCAGGAGAAGCTGAGGACAACCTCGAGAGGGACCTCCTCCGGTGGCGCGAGACTACAGCGCGGTCAACGTATGGTGACTACGATCTCTACGGGCCGGATATGATGCTGCATTTCCGGCTCATCAGTCGCATTGTCGACTTGGCCCATGCCCGCAAGCTCGAAACGGTGCAGGACTTGGAAGTCCACACAAGATGGTGCTTTGCTAGGAAGTTCGGTGACGAGATTCTGGGTGTTGTTCACCGTCATTTCCCGAAGCAAATACCTCCATCGCCGTTTGTATCCACACCTCTGGTGTCGCGCTCACGTGAGAACCAGCTTCCTACCTCAGTCCCTCGCCTCGAGCTGCCCGAATCTCCTTTGGCGACACGCAAGAGACGAGCGCTGCCGACTTGCAGTGTCTGCAGGACCCTCGGCCATCGTAGTGCGTGCTTGAACTTCACTGGCATTCTTGATGAATCTTATTATATTGCAACAGAGAACAGCCCTCTGTGTCCATCAAGACAGCGACTCGGAAGTGCCGCGACAGGATCTGACGAGAACGTGCCTCCGAGGCCGGTGTGATTGTTATGGCAGTGGTATGTCGTCTACGTGCCCCTCGTCGCTACATGTTAGGACTCATCTATGGCCTCAAGATCGTCCACTTCAACCTCCATGTCAATCTCCTCCTCATCCTCCTCAGCCCTCACATCGTCCTCCAGTTCTGCCGTGTCGTCACCATAAATAATCCCGGTCGTTGTCTGTAATATGTACATACCCTCGCGCAGGTGGTCTGTAAGTTTTGCTTCGGCGTTACGATTCGGTTTGTAGACATGCGCTTCGTGCTTCTCGAGTTCTTTCAGCAGTATGTCAATGGTGCTCTTGGTGTCCGGAGGGGCATGTCGCACAGACCGATGCAGAAGGTGGAAGTTGTCTTGAAAAAGTGTGTGTACACTGCGGAAGAGTTCAATGAGAGGTGATTGCTTGATGATGAGCTGGAAGGTGCGCGTGTAGCCTGAGCTCCCGTACACGACCTTTGTGAACAAGTTCATTAACTCCACCAGCCAGTCGACTGCTCGGAAACCATTCGGCTTGCCCGTTGGGTTACACAGCCAGTTGAGACGGATCGCACGGCTGTGGATAATATGGGTCAGTGCACGCACGCATATAACATCCAAGACCTACGCGAGACGAGGCGGGTACACATGGTTGAGAAGGTTCATGATCCTCACAAGCTCCGTCGCATACTTATGCTTGCCAACCTTCTTGAACACGAAAACCCATGGAAGGAATGTTCTCTCCACTCGTCCGATATCGCCATGCTTCATCCCGTGACACAGCTCGACGTAGAGGAGCAGCCGGCCAAGGATCAGAGACGAGTTTCGGAACTCCTCGTCCCTTGCGGTGGGCTTGTCGACATATGTCGAGACAAGGTTAAGTGAAAGACCCTCTACATCTTCCCAGGATGGTTTCGCCGCCGCGAACTTCTCCAGCGTTGAATGGGCTGCATTGCGCTTGCTGGCCTCGACCCTCCACACATCCAGCATGCGGCCCGTCGCGCACTGGTGGACCAGATCGTGTATCAAGCGGAATCCTGGTTTGCTGCCAATGCGGCCCGAGTCGTGAGGACGGATCTTGCACATGTGCTGATACAGTCCGTTGGGATCTGCTCGGAGCTCCTTTGGTTCGATGTACATCCGCCAGATCGCGTCCGCGGCGGCCATCTGGAGATGGAACAGTCCGAGGACGTAGACAACGTATTGGAGGCGCCGCGAGCTGTTTTGTTCGATCGAACGCGACTCGCGAATGCCTTGAATACGTTCGCCTGTGCCGAGATCGCCATGGAAGAGTAGAACCTGGTCGTCGAGGTCGTGTACGCCCGGGAAGTCTGAGGGATCGCCTAGGTTGGCCTGTGCGAGAAGGTTTTCAATGATCTGCGCTTGGCCGTCGTGCGTCGACTGATTGATGTCCATTGCACGGCATGGAACGTGCGACGTCTTCATCACAGGGATTTGTAGCACGGTCTCGGGCGTGCCGAGCTTGTCACGAAGGTGCTCAAAGCCGGCACAATGAGTGACCAGTGCGTGGCGGAAGTGCCACGCGAGAAGACGAGTATGCAGGTCGGGACCCCGCTCACTGGATGGGGGAGGGACGCAGTCGGCCCATGTCCGACGAGGGCGTCGCTCTTGTGCCGGTATGGCCGGATTCAGTGGGTCGCTCTTCCATAGCTCAGCAGAACACTTGAGATCGTCGGGCGTAACACCGTGCTCGAGCGGGAAGATGAGCGCAGACGTTGCATGTTGCAGGGTTGACCCCGGCTTTTCCACAGTGGGCAGCCAGGACTTGAAGTCCATATCGAAGTTGTCGTATGCAAACGCGCCTAGCAGCGTCTTCGCGAGCCTTCGTATGCCGTCGGAAGAGTTGCGGGACAGTGATTTGATCATGTCGTGAATAGCCGTCAGTGATACGGACAGCCCGGCGCGCGATAGAACTTCGATGACTAGCTCCGGGGCAGACGTTGAGTGACAAAACAGCCCGACCAGGCTGGCGAGTGCATTGCATTGCTGATTCGCGCTAATCATCACAATAGACACGATAATAACGAGCCGCTACAAGTATGTGTCAGCTCATGCGCCAGAACTGCCGAGGCAGCGCACTTACTATGCGAATCAAGGCCCCGTTACGCATCCCTGCACGTCGCTGTCGCTTTGACGGACGTTCTCCATGCTCATCCACTTCCGGCCCCTCCGAACCACCTCCCTGTTCCATGTCCTCGAGTTGCGCCCAATACTCATCCTCCTCATCCCAATCCAGATCCTCACTTCGACCTCCACTCCCGGACACCGGCGTTGAGCAAGCCTCACCGGTTGGCTGAGCGCGGCGACGTGCGTTTCTCGGCTCGCTGGACAACAACGCGGTTAGGACCTTCCATAGGGACGGCGCGCTCTCCTCGAGCCTGCGTGCCATCGCCGAGAGGGAGAACCCAAGGATAGGCCCGGCCTGCGCATTGCGTGCACTGAAGTGCCAGCCGGTCTCCTTCTTGACAAGGCCTCGGACTTCGCTGGTAAGCGTTTTGATGATGTGTTCCAGGCAGAAGGCGGTGACGGTGGGCGACAAGCACGCGAGAGAGCAGAAGAATCCCAGAAGCTGAGCCAATTCAGCTATGAATTGCTGCCGCAGAGGGTGTTTGCAATAGCTCGAGTTTGAGAGAAAAGCAACAAGAAATCCGCCTATAGATTCGCCGTCCAGTGCATCGAGGACGCGGTCGACCGCTGCTTCACGCATGGTGAGTACGAAGTCGAGCAGCACGCGTCGCGTTAGGCGAGACGCGACGCGACGCGACGCGTCCGTGGCAGGCGCCCCGTGCTTACCAAGCTTTCCCAGGCCATAGTTTGCCAGCCTGCCTTGCGTCGTCTTCAAGTGCTAAGGTTTAGGAGTTTCAAAATTGAGTCGCGTCTCTAATAATAAGGAGTGCCATCATTCGGAACTCTGTCGGTCCTTGAACAGATGTGGCTGAGACCCGTAGTATGTACTTTCCTCCATACACAGAATCTACTTCTACCTTCCCCCCGCTGTAGGATTTATTGAACGACGACGCAAGGCAGGGTGGTTAGGAGCCTGGGTACTTATCAGTTCAGAGAAGGCCGGTTAATGCAACGCAATGACGACTTGTGTCACATCCTTGCTTTGTGCCACGGTAAGCCTGACTACATATTTGCCTCCATGAATTGTATGTCCTCGTGCATGCCACTGCTTAGTCGTACAGGTAAGAGCGAGATTCAACAGGTCCCGATCATGCCCTGAGGGTTTTCACCAGCGAGAGACCCCATCTCCGACAAGGTCTCGGAGAAGAGATCATTGAACGACTGTTCCAACCCCACCCTCTGCAGGACAAGTTCGAACCCCAGGCCCTGAGTGTCCAGCTTTTCCATCCACTCCTCGATCGCGTCCGTACCGCCTAGAAGCAAACTACGCAGCCGCGTACGTTCGGTCTGGCTCATTCTAGATGCGCGCGCGCCGTCCGGGAGCTCAGCGTCGACGCCCGCGGATGCGTCTGCGTCCCAAGCCTGTCCGCGCAGCACCGCCAGCCATCCGTGGTCGAGGTCGGTGAGGTATGCGAGGAGCAGAGGCAGCGTTTCCATATCCGGGACGTATCCCGTAATGGACGAAAGGACTTCCCCTGTAAGCCGGAGTAAGAGCGAGGGGCGCAGAGGGGCGGATGGGTCGACGGGAGGAATTTGGAGGATGAGGAAGAGTAGGTGGTGGGTCGCCACGAGGTAGGCGGAGAGTGTGGCGAGTGTGGACGACGGGTCTGACCTATTTGTTGCCTGCGGGTCAGTATCTCACCATCATGGAACCGGGAATACCAACCGTTTCTTGTAGTTTCTGGTGATGTCCAAGAAGCGGTCTTCAAGGTGGTCCACCAGCTTGCGTTCCTGAGCTGGCGACAATGCTCGAACAGCCTTCGTGGACGAGAAAATCAAGTTGCTGGGTTCTGTGGCGCCGTCCTGTACGGCTTCCGTGCTGCTCTCGACTGGTACAGGCATGATCGTTATGAATGCTGTTCCAGACATGTGCATGATCGACTGCGCGTAAGTACTTATTCCGCTGCGGACACACCTGGTATGAGTTTTGATACGCGATCCAAGGTGAGCGAGTGCACGCGGATCTTCGGTTACCTGGCGTGATGTTACTGAGTGGATGTACTAGTAGACCGTGACTGGCGACTGTGGTTTGAGAGACACTCGGATCTCTGGTGGCACCGTTCTTCTGGCAGTGGTACTTACTGCTTCCAGAGCGCTGTACACACGTGAAATTTCAGATAACTTCACACGAATCGTTCTCAGCTTACGCTTTGCAGTTTATGTTTCAAGACCTCGCCAAACGGATGTGGTTAGAGCTCAAGCTCACAGTAGCGTGTAAGGGGCTTAGTTTAAGCTCCAAGTTCGCACGGACGGTGATTATGTAAGGTGCATACTTACTTGCCCACGGTTAACTTGAAGTAAGTCATCAATTGTTCATCAAGTACGGCTGCAGTGATCCAGTTCCTCCTCCTGCGCTCTTCTTCTTCCTCGTGTGCACGTCCTCTGCTCGCATGACAATATGTGCTCGAGGGCTTCACGACGAGAACAATTGGTAGCGGTGCTCGCGGGAGTGCGGAGGCAATACGGAAAGTAAGTCACATGTACGATCCCTAGTCCTTAGGTTGCTCCGACGCAGCTCCGTCCTTCGCGCATTGTTGCAGCACGTCGCGTCAGTTCCTGTCCTATGCTCGTACCGTACGCGGACAAACGTGGTCTTCAGTGGATTTGGCGCACGCCGGTCGCCTTCAAGTTGACAACCCGGTCTTTGCCATCCTGCGTTCTGCATCGCAGTTCTGACGGAGCGGAGATCATTTGGCTGCCGCCAGCCGGCATGTGTGCATATTGCCAGTGGATGTTCTTGCATATGTCCTGTTTGGAGGATGCAAGTCCGCTTGCATGCGCACTGCAGCCGGTTAGCAGGATTAGTAATATGAAATATGAACGCTCATGTTCACCACCCATGCACACGCTTGCAGGATAGCTCGTGGTGGACGGCAGGAGCGTCACTGTAGGATCTGGCACAAGGTTGGGTCGTGGTAGAGGTCATAGAAATATGTCGAAGTACTTCCGGAGTCGCCGCGCAATAGCGCCCAAGCTAGGCTCTGCAATCTGACATTTCTCATACATTTCCAGGTGCAAGATGCGAAGATCAATAGCCGAATATATGTAATGTGCGAACGACTAGGTGGACGGTGTCCAGCCAGATCTAGTATGTGAGTCTCACATGAAAATCACTGGCAGCTCGTGAGCGCAGACGAACAGTTATCTTTGGACCCTGCGGGGTGGATGACAGGTCATTTTCGGTGTCACGATCCATAGGTCACTCTCATGCCCGGCATGTCCACGAGCAGGGCGCCGCGTGTGCTGTCAATATATCTGAAGCACATCGTACCCCCAGTTGGCAACTCGAAGCTCTCCCCCCCTCGACCCCTCTATCTCGACGAATCTTTCTTGTCCACATCACTTGAATCGGTGCAATTGTGAGCTTCCAGACCACTATCATTCACGCACGGATGAGCTGTAATTGTTTCCCCGGTGCGATGTAGTAAGATGCCGCGCTTTTTGGACACACATACAGGCCAATTCGTATGGGAGAACAATCCAGATACTGCCGTTTACGCCATCCTGTCTCACACCTGGCGCTCCCCAAAGCAAGGCGGTGAACAGACCTTTGACGATATCCGGACGCTCCAGGCCGAAGTAGAAGCTGCAAAGAACCTTTCGGGCCCTGCGTCCTCCACCGGCGCGACCAGTGATGCTTCCAAGGCCCCAGAGCCCACCATCTTCTCTTACCCCAGGCTCTCGGACAAAATCAGGGGTGTCTGCGAGGTCGCACGAAACGCGGGATACCGGCTTATCTGGAACGACGCCTGTTGCATCGACAAGTCCAGCAGCGCGGAGCTCTCCGAGGCGATCAACTCCATGTACGAATGGTACCGACTCGCAGATGTATGCTACGTCTATCTCGAGGATGTACCCGACGGTGACGTTCCCGATCACTCCGACTCGCACTTCAAAAAGAGCAGATGGCATACGCGGGGCTGGACGCTGCAGGAACTTGTCGCGCCGAGGCGAGCAGTGTTCTTAACGCAGTCGTGGCGCTTCCTGGGTACGAAGCTCGGACTTGCATTCATCCTGGAGGAGATAACTGGCGTTGACTTTGACATTCTGACCGGCCGCGCCACTCTGGACTCTGTGGCAGTCGCACGGAGGATAGGGTGGGCTGCCACACGTCAAACAACGCGAGTCGAGGACCGAGCATATTCGCTTCTTGGAATCTTCAGCGTACACATGCCTACAATCTATGGAGAGGGTCACAATGCCTTCCTCCGACTCCAAGAGGAGATTATGCGGACCATCCCTGACCAGAGCATCTTCGCATGGGGACGCGACCGCACTTTGACATCGTTGAGCACCTGCACCAGACACACTACCCCAGGCAGCTCGCATAGCTTCGGTCTCCTCGCTCGCTCACCTCGAGACTTCGGGCCATTCGCCGGCGGGACTGACTATGGCATGCGGCCTTTCGCCCCCGGGGCTGTCAACGCCCTGTCTACCGCAGAGTTCGCCTCGCGCCTTGGACGCAAGGTGGAGGATGTCCCACCCCTACACAGCATCTTCACACCGCAAGGAATTGAAATGCAAGTCTTGTGTATCGATCTTTCCTCAATCCCACAGATCTTCCAGCTCTTCTTTGTTCATGTCAAGGGGAAGAAGCCGGTCTGCGAGACGTGTATGCGACTCGGCCACGCTCACGTGCTCGCCCTCCTCCAGTGCGAAGACCAGAACGGTTCTCTCATTGCCCTTCCGCTGTGTAAGCCACCAGCCGGAGCGGACGATCGCCGAGGCCTTCGTATCGGAACGCACAATCCCTGCCGCGACTTGCACGACTCATACCACACTATCCGTCTGACCAAAGAGGCGTTGACGGAGGCTCTTCAATATCTCTCGTCAGACCCTATCCGAGTTTCCCTTCTCCACCATGGCCCAGCTACTCCGGAGCGCAGCATCACTTCTCCTTCTCCTTCAGAGATCTCTCCGTCGCGCAGCCCTAACTTATTTTGGCCTAAGGACGGGGAGGATGGGGCCGACTTCCGACTCTCCCCTCGCTGCACGGAGCAGTTGGAAGCGCTCGGCTTCACCCCTGCTCCCCTTGTGTGTCAGCGTTCGCCAACGGACGAGATTCTCCTGGCCGCATCTCTGACTTCCCACCGCCCATTTACGCCCTCGCCGAGTAGCTCCCCTCCGACTATTCGACTAGAACTAATCCTCAAAAGACAAAGGGCACGCATGTCAAGCACCCTTGGAACTACTCTGCTCGGGGTGGCGCCGGACCCGGATGTCGAGGCACGCTTTTCTGTTGCAAGCGTCGACTACTTCATATCATCGGACAGCTTGCCTCCTCTCGAAGACACTCGCGGAGATCCTCCACTCGGCTCTTCCCCCGGTGTATCACAGGGAACACCTGTTGCCGACGTCAACAGAGGTAGCCGCACGTCACTGTTTCACTCCGAGGCCTTCAGCACCAGAGGAGCATTCGCACCGGTCGACGCCGAATTCATTATACGTTCCAAGGCTGCCCCAAACACAACCGCGTCTGACCTGCGAATCTTACGGATTGCGCTGGACCGCCCTCTGGAAGGTTCGGAAGCGCTCCCACCCCGGGTGCTCTGGCTCTCCGTCGAGGTTTCTAACACGCTTCGGTTGAACAAGTTGATTGGTCGCAAGCATCTTCAGCTCACGGTGAGGATCTGGGCTTCGGTTTATGATGACAGGTGTTGATGGCCGATGTGTATCATAGCATCCCTCGCCAGAGGTCGTTGGCAAAGGCAAAGAAGAAACGGCCCCTGGGAGAGCTGGTCGTGCCAGTCGACGAACCCTGACTGGGCGCGGCAACACGCCCCGCAGCGAGCTGTCTGAAGGGACTCGCCAAGACTCTCTTCTTCCAGACAATCTATCATCGCAACCTCCTGAGCCAACGACCCTAAGTGCCCCATCCGCGCCATCTTGTGAAGGCGCTGAACCATCTGTCGGCCGCCGCGCGGATGCACCATACGCCAGTCTAGACGCGGTCCAAGCACTGCGACGCGAGGACAGCGCTATACGGAATGAGATAGCTGAGCTCTCATCACAACATATCGCGCTGTCTTCCCGAGTCGACACCATGGAAGCCACGCTCTCTCATCTCCAGGCTAGACAGGCAACCACGAGCGCTGTCATCGTCGCTGGCGAGCCATCCACCGCGGTTACGCCAACCGGCGCATCCTTCTACACATACGTTGTTAAAGCACTGATGTTTGTCGCACGACCTATCGTCCATCTATGGCGTGGCCCTTTCCAGGATCTCGCATCAGCATAATGAAACTCTGGATTGATAATCGCGTCTGGGAGGGATGGTGGCCGTGACGTTCAGGCTTGGTTTGTGTATGCTATATAGGCCGTTCAAACAGTATTAAATTACAACTACTCCCAGCCGTGGTATCAGGATCGTTGTTCTTCATCGCAGGTTGTGAGATTAGATGATTGATTGTTCTCTTAGGTGAACGTAGAGAATGTGCAAGCACTCCAGTACGCGACGCGAGAAAATCAAACAAATACGATCAATTCATTTATTCAATGAGACCCGGCGTAGTAGTCTTCAGGTCGAAAGAAGTACATAGACTGGTAGCTGCAGTCATGAGCAAACAGTGTGCGAAGGTTGCAGCGATTCTGCTGGAAAATGAGTGAGGAACGGGCCCTTCAAGTCGGCCGCGGTTGCAGCACTGTGGACGCGCGCCTCGTACAAAAACTCGAACGATTTCAGAGGGCTCGTAAGACGTTCCTTATCTTCATATGCAGAGATCGAAGGCTTTTGACATATGCTAGAGCATCGTCTACGAGCTTGCGCGAACCGTAAAGCATGGCTAGAGGGTGAGCTGGAGAGCTTTTGTCGCTGGCGGCACTGAGGCTGGTCACCAGCTCATGCCGCGAGCTCACCTCCGCTTCTCCTAATCCGAAGGCCTTGAATCCTTTCCTACATATTATGCTCGACTTCGAGTGCCTATAGAGACCGTGAATGAAGACGATCGTCTCATATGTGTCGCATTAGAGAATGCCCTATTAGGCGCCGAGGGCCGCCAGGAACTTCCCCGCTGTAATCACGCTTCAGCAGCCATCCCGACCACCAAATAACATCAGAAGAGACGCAACCTGGTGTTAAATAGTACTGCAGCTAGAACTGGGAGAGTGAAACGTCCATAACCTCATGTGGAATCAGAGCATTGATTTAGTGAGCTGGCAGTAGTATCTCGCAAACGGGATGTGCTATGCACTCCATTCAACTTCGTGAGCGACGTATACACCCCTAGGGACTTGCACAAGAGCTTTGGTGGAGTTCATATCCCTCGAACGATGCGCAAGTGAAGCATTGGCCTCGCCTGTAATTTATGTATTTATTCGCATTGTTCGCGCGCGCGCGTCGTCGGAGTTCAAAAAGCAAGCATTTCGCAAACAGCTGTAAGTCAGGAAGCTGCCGATTATGACGGAAAGGAGTTAAATGACTTTGCAGGAATACACGAAGTACTACTCTAAGTTGTACTTACCAGACAACCCATGACATCGAGAGAAGCGTCCTCGAGACACTCATGTTATCGTTGACCACGGCCCTGCAAACGAAACGTGATCCCATGGCAATTGAAGGCACTGACGTCGAACGCATGGTCCACTCGAGCCTCGCTCGCCTGCATATTCGTGACTGCCGATCTGCACTCGTGAAGGAGATACTAGCCAGCCTCGCCTATCCTCCTACCTGCCATGTCTCGACGTGCTGCCGACTACATCCTTCCCGCCCACCAGTATGGGCAGACCGTGTCAAGGTCAATTTACGGTACAGCGGCCACGATCACGCGTCTCCAAGCACGGCTCCGAGACAATGTCCAACATGACAGGCAGGACGCGCAGAAGGCCTGAGCGCCGCATTCTCTAACGTCAATGCCGTCACAGCCCTGATCCTACATGGCACCAACAGCTACAAACCCCCAAGCTTCGGTCAAGGTGACGCAGAATACTTCTGCGAGCTTCTGCGTGCTCGTGCAGCGCGATATGCTGGGCTGGGACTTTCGGCACTGGCTCATCGCGATCCTGAACGGGGCCGAATCGTCGGGAGATGGACACCAGCGAGTGCTTGTGTCCGCGGATGCGAGACTCTCCATCTACTGGCAACCCTTGATTGACCAGTCATTTCTGCCCTTGGATGTGTTAGTGATGGCGCGTCCGGCGCGAGGGCCTCGTTCGTCCGACCGCCGACGCCTCGGATCCGTCTTTTTGATACCTATTGCGGCAGAATCGCTGAGATGTTGCGGTACAGAGCGGTGCGGGATCGTCTTTTGAGGAATTGTCGGTACCCATAGCTTGCGAGGTCACTGACTCATACATCGACGACCAGAAATGGGAGCCCCCGGAACTGAGGGAGCATATGTGGAAGGAATTGGAAGGACTGGTCGAGGAGTTGGACGTATCATTCGCTAGCCGAGTTTATACCAACGATGCAATGGAACGTCCACACAACGCGACCGCAGACTGTCTGCGGTGTGACAACGAAATGCACCGCGAACTCGGATCGCTCGACGCTCTTGCATGAAGAAGGTTACTCACGGGGTGACCATCGCTCGAGAGGCCTTCTTAAGCTTCATGTGAGAGCATCATACAACGGATGGCATTGTGTATGTGTATGGATGCAAGGCCCCATGCGCTACCGCCTCTTAGACATCCGTCGGCTCTCCGCTGAGCAGTTCATAAACTGGGATCAGGAAGGATATGGACGCGATAGAACAGGAGCACGCACCTGGTGACTTCGCCTTCTTCGGCGCACCCTTCCCTCTCCTCTTCTTCTCCTCCACGTCCGCAAGTCGCTGGTGCTCGTCCCAGTCCTGAATCTTAAAGCCACCACCCATGCGGTTGAAGCCGGCAACAGTGAGCTGCTGGGGATAGTATTGGACCATGGACGGGCCACGCAGACGTGCGCGAAGGTATTTCGCGCCAGTGCGCACGGATGTTGGGTTGTAGGACGTCTGGAAAAGCTCGCATCTTAGGCGAGTGAGCGCGGCGATTCTGGAGGGTGCGACGGCTGCCATCGTGCGGGTAGGAGGAGCCGTCGACGACGGTGTTGAGTGTAGTCGGAGTCGGATGGTGGAGGAGGTGAAGCAGTAGACAAGTAAGTAAGTGAGTAAGTACATAAGTAAGTAAGTGAACAGGTCAGTAAGCAAACAGGTAAGTAGGTTGAGTAAGTAAGTATGTCAGTATGTTTACTGCTGAGCAAGCAAGTAAGCATACGGAGTATGTAAGCAAGTGAGTAATTGAGTAGGTAGTAAGTACGTAAGTAAGTAAGCAGGTAAGTAAGTAAGTAAGTAAATAAGTAGATAAAGAAGTAAGTAAGTAAGTAGGTAAGTAAGCAAGTAAGCAAGTAAGTACGCAAGCAAGTCAGCAAGCAGGTAGGTAAGTAATCAGGTAAGTAAGCAAGTAAGTAAGTAAAGATGAACGCGCAAAATGTAGGCGCCTCGCTCTTGTCTTCCTCCTCCTTCGTTCCTTGTCACCACGTCCTCTGCTCGTACATGAAACTCTGCGCGGAGACCTCTCAAAGATAGGAAACTGGGAGCGGAGACTGTGGGAGTGCGGAAGTGTTAAAAATGTGCGTATGAAACCAACTGCGTGGCATACCTGTACTGACCGAGTGATGGTGCAGACTCACACTTCACGACTGATCGCCTATGTTGTGCATACGTCGACTCAGCGGAATACACCATGCACGCACCCTTGCTCCTTGCACCCTGCCCAAGCGCGTCGCGTCCGTTCCACCTGTCCTAGCTCGGACGCGGACCGGCAAGGCCTCCAAAGGACGCGAACGTTCGACTCGAGCGCGTTCATTCAACCCAAAGCCACCCGCGCCGCGACAACATGTTGTCGAACAGGAACACACTAGCAAGCTCAGGCTCTCCCCTGGCAACGTCATCGACTATCTGGAGCAGAACGTGTCTGACTGGTTCACCAAGCATGGCCAACAAGCAGCGGAGCGCCTCCACCGTTTCGGTGTCCCCAAGGACGCCTTGAAGCCATTGCTCAAGGTATACCGGACGCGTATGGAGGCCGGAGACGTGTTCCGCGACCTGGAATACGGGGAGGACAACCTCGCCCGGATGGCCCGCGACCTCTCGTCTGGGAACAGGTCCGCCGCAGACCGGTACTACACGAAAATCCTGTTCGAATGGGCCAGCCTCCCGCAGGGACAGCAGGCACTCGAGAGCACCGTCCCCGCCGAAGTGGTCTCCCGCATGCAGGCCCTTTTCCACGCCGCCGACCTCTCGAAAGTGAGTTGGCAGTACGTAATCACGCGCTGCTCGCCCCCGCGCAAGTTCATCATGCACGTCGGGCCCACGAACAGCGGCAAGACGCACAACGCGCTGCGCGCCCTCGCTGCCGCCGAGCGCGGCATCTACGCCGGGCCCCTCCGTCTCCTCGCACACGAGATTTACGACCGGCTGAACAAGGGCCAGATCGTGCCGCTCGGAGCGGAGCCGCCCGTTGAGGCGGAGCCGGACTCACAGACGAACTTCGATATCGGCGAGGACGCGGCGCCGGGAAAGCAGCAGGTCGTGGTGACGAAGACGGGCAACCCTCAGTTCGTCCGGCCGTGCAACATGGTGACGGGCGAGGAGCAGAAGATCGTGTCGAAGGATGCGACGCTGCTGAGCTGCACAGTCGAGATGACGCCGCTGTCCACGTACTGGGACGTCGCGGTCATCGACGAGATCCAGCTGATCGCGGACAGGCAGCGTGGAGGTGCGTGGACGGCCGCGGTGCTCGGGCTCAACGCGGGGGAGATCCACCTGTGCGGCGAGGAGTCTGCCATCCCGCTCATCGAGTCCATCGTCCGCGAGCTGGGCGACACGCTCGAGGTGCAACGCTACAACCGCCTCACCCCTCTCGTGGTCGCGGATAAAAGTCTGGGAGGCGATCTCAGCAAGATTCAAGAGGGTGACTGCGTGGTGGCGTTCTCCAGGAGTGGTCTCTTCGGACTCAAGCACAGCATCGAGAAGGCTACGAAGATGCGGTGTGCGCTTGCATACGGACGTCTGCCTCCGGAGATTCGGAGCGAGCAAGCCGCGCTATTCAACGACCCTCAGAGCGACTACCGTGTCATTGTCGGCAGTGATGCTATTGGCATGGGTCTGAATTTGTGCGTTGCTTCTCCTCGTGCGACCAGCAGTGACACTGACAAATGCATATGCTAGGAAAATCAAGCGTGTAATCTTCGAAGCCGTTCACAAATGGGACGGAGGGAGCATGCGGGTCTTGTCGACGTCGCAGATCAAGCAAATCGCTGGTCGTGCTGGCCGCTTCGGTCTGCACGACTCGGACGCGGCGGGTGTGGTCACCACCCTCCACGAACCTGATCTCGAAATTGTGCGCAAGGCCCTCCCAGCCCCGTTTGAGCCTCTTCAATATGCGCGCCTCCACATGTCTGTCGAGACGGTCACCCCGATCGTTCGCGCACTTCCATGGGACGCGAAGGGCGCAACCATCGGGGATGTCTTCCTCTATGTGTCGAAAATGGCGCACATGTTCGAGTTCCAGGACGTGTACGAGATCAATGATGCGATGAAGACCATCGACTCCTTCGCAGACTGCCTTACGATCCCAAGCCGCCTCGTTGTGCAGAACTCGCCATGCCCCTGGCGCGATAACTACGCAGTCGATGGTGCTCGGGCAATACTGGAGATATATCGCGAGAAGTTGCAAGTGCGCGTGGAGGAGGCGCTGCACCGCGGGCGGCTGCTCCACAAGCTGAACCGCGCCCTGTTGCTGATGCAGGCTGATGGCCCGGCCCCGGACAGTATGACGACCGTTCAGGTGCTGAACACGCTCGAGACGGTCCACAAAGTGCTGGATCTGTACCTCTGGTTCAGCTACCGGTATGCGGTTGCGTTCCCTGACCGGAAGAACGCATTCGATATCCGTCAGCTGACGGAGCTGGCCATGGACTGGTGCTTGGAGGTGCTGCACCAGACGCGTGTCGGGTCGCGCGATGCGGCTGCGGAGGCTCGCAAGGCTGTCATGCATCGTCGGCCGCAGCAAAAAGAGGACGAGGTATCCGGGGTGTCTGAGGAGACGATCGTCGGCAAGCTTAATTCGAACGCGTACACAGAGAACTACTACGACCCGAACGGTGTGTCTTTCTCCTCGTCGTCGCATATGTTGCTTGCTAAAGCGAACATATTTCTAGGTCCGTGGCATCTCAGCGTTGTTCGGTGAAGTGTGCCCGTCACATCCCTTCACCTAGTGTTTGCACTTCTTTGGGCGCCTGTCCACAGTGGTTCAAGTACGCGCGATCGAGCGACGTCTCTTCTTCCCTCAACCATCTCGTCGCCGCCCCGCCCGCGCTCGTCGTCGCTCTCGCCCATCCTCACCCCGTCTAGGCTGGTCCACCCGCTCGTCGACCTCATCGGGACACGACGCACTACTACACTATCTCGACTAATATCATGTTACTTTCCTACATAATCGTCGCGCTCACCGTCTCCTTCGCCCCGCTGGCTCAGGGCCGACCCGCCGGTGCACCTACCGCTTCTCTCGACTCCAGCCACGCCCCCGCGGAGCCTGGAACGCTGCTTGGACGGCCCTACACCATCCAGGAGCGCCGCGAGCCCTCTCGCGCTCGCGTTCCTCGTGCGTACCGGGCATACGCCAAGTACCGCGCTTTCGCGAGCCCCAGACCCTACGCCAAGTTCCTCGTCGAACGCTCGGACGACGTGTGGGCACACGAGCACGGCCGGCGGGCAGACGCAGGTGCGCCGAACTACGTGTCCTACGTCGGTCCGCCTCAACAAGATCATTCTGCCCCCGCCGAGCCCATCGAGCCTATTGTACCGTTCGTCGCCATCGCCCCTCCTCCTGCCCCTGCGGAACCTACTCAACCTTCCGGCCCTCCCACCAGCTCGGCGAGCCTGAGCCCGAGCGCTATCCCGTCGGCGTTGACCTCCGCGGCCGCCCCGACCTCGACCTTAGCCTCGACGTCTCCCGCAACTGCGACAACGACGGCGCCTCTCTCGAAGAAGCTGAAGAACGCGAAGGCGAAGGGCAAGTCGAAGGGGAGCAAGGGTGCGAAGCCGGTGGTAGCTCAAAGCTAGACGGCGAGCTGTTGGACGATGAGCGCGGTTTGAAAGTACGATCATAATCTAGACCACGGTAGCGGATGTGCATAGACCCCCACTCTACCCTTCTTGCGTTGTATCAATAGAACATCCTATCACCTCTTGCGTCCGAGATCCGCCTGACTCGATCAAGACGTGAACGGCGCTGCTCAGAAAAGCATGCGGTGACAGTACAACTGATTTGCAACTTGCGCGGTTTCCAAGCGAAGCAGCACGATGCAGAAGGTGGTCAATCGAACGCATGGACGGGTCACCGGTCAGGACTCAGCAGAGCAGACATGTATGGTTATACCACTCATATGCCGCCCCTGGTGCTCGAGAGCGTCCAAGCACGCTCGACATTGAGGTAACCATGACGTCTCACACTGGCTACATGATCATAGACGTGACCGGTACGCAAGTGCGTTATTTGGGAGGGTATACGTACATAACATTGAGCTGTCCAACCATTCCTTCCAGCCCCTTCCCGAGCCTTTCCTTCAGCTCCTCAGTGCCCCACAGGCCTGCACGGAGGAAAACCAAGCGAGGCTCGGGGATGTAGACAGAGAGAACCTTCAAAGGTGTACCATGTTCCGCCCTGTTCTTCAGCATCGCTGCCACCACGGAACGAAAAACCGTTACGGCCGGGTAGGACGGATGCCACTTTTCTGCTTCCCAAGCCGACCTATTGAGCTTCCACTTGCCGGCTAAGCGTTCCGCCTCTGCGTCGCTTCCTCTGCGACCCACCGGAAACATCCTCATTTGCCCCATGAGGGTGCGGATAAAGTCATCCTGGTGATCCTTGTGACACAGAAATTGGTTATTGTAGTTCCAGTAGAAGGCGAGCTCCTCCAGCGCCGGGCACAGGCAACCCTCAGTGTTTGAGCCCCAACTCAGCGATGGGAGAAGGCCGGGTACGCCGCAGCCGCCGTTCGAGTCAAGGCTCACCAGATTGGGGAGCGCTCTCAGTAGGCGAACCCAATCCTCGTCTACCAACATCTCGACAAAGATGCTCAGGACTGTGATGGTCCTGACGGGTGCGAAGATGTTCGCGAGCTCGGAGACATAGCGCATCGATCGGTCTCCAGCAGAGCGCCGCTGCTCGCTCCCGGTGACCGTGTAGGTGAGGAGCGGGCATCCTCCTGCATACGTTGCGAGGACGATGGTGTGACCGAACTTCAGGCTGACTTCGGTAGCATGTGCGACGGGATGGAAGCGTGTCAAGTCTGGAGGCAGGGCACGCTTGAAGTTGTCCGAGTCGTGCCAGAATTGAATGCCTGCAACAGCGACTGATGCAGTCGGTGGGTAGTCGATATGGGATAAGAACTTTGACGTGCGGAGGTAGTCACCCTCGATGTTCAAGTCTCGCAGGGCTGGCAGGCAAACAATGCGGTCGGGGGCGGGGGTCGGAGGGTCAGCGTCGAGCGGTGGTAAAGAGTTCTTGACATGTACCGTCTCAATAGCAGGACACATATCTAGGGCGTCAAGGAGGGGAGTTAGCGTCCTCGTTCTCCAGTAGAGGCCATCGGTGCAAGAGCACTCCCAGTTCGTGAGCACCAGATCCCGAATGGTTGGAACGGCGTTGACCGTAGTGAAGAGAGGTCGCGCGATGCGCAGGGTATGTAGTCGAGGGTACTTGGAGGCACTGAGATGAATGGGTGTAGCGGAGAGCCCGTCGCACTTGGCAACCGCGCACACCCGTTGCAGCAGCTGTACAATCGAGAGATGCTCCAACAGCGGCATGCCGACCGCCAAAAGGCGGTCCAGATGCTCAACTTGCGATGTCTTGATAGACAGGGTCATTGAACGAAGTCGGTGAGTGTGAGGAGCAAGTGCCTCCATGGCAGGTGTCGAGAATCCGCGAAGGGTGATGTCGAAGGGTCGCGGCGAGGAATGGCCTAAGAAGAACTCGAAGCGCCGATATCTCGACTGCGAAGTATCCAGGCACTCCATGTCGAGGGGGACAGCACTGAGGATGTCCGCCCAAAAGCGTGGAGTGTGCAGCATCAATGCACGCCACTGACGGCAAACGCGGAGGTACTGCAGTTGGTGATATGAGTCCGGATGGAGAAACCCGAAGATACGTGTCAAAACCTCGGGCGGGAGATAGTGGTTAATGGGCGCGGCGGTGTTGTGGACGAAGCTGAGTGCACAGATGCGCGCCTTGTACTCCTCAATCCGCAACAAGGACCATGATTGGACTTGGACATGATTGAGTCCAGTCACACACACCCTGTCCTCGGGGCGAGACCGTCGGCGGCGGAAAGACTGCGTATCATACCTCTATCATGGATAATCGACTAAGCGTCAGCAAGCAGGTATGTGTCTATCGGATGAGGTATATGGCTTACTTATTACAGGCTCGAGAGGACGTCGGACACAGTATATCGTTGGGTAATGGTTCAGTGCGCTGGCTACGTACGCGTCCGTCGTCGTCAGTACGCGGTTGTCGTGGGATCTGTGAGACAACGTCTGATTAGCTCGTGTGCAAGCACAAACATTGATGAGTAGCACCGACATTCAATCCAGAGACGAGCGGAATTAGAGTAGGCCCGTAGTCGTGGTTGCAGAGAACTCGACGGTGCCACCGTGCCAGCAGTCGTGAAGCCACGTGGCGCTTAGACGAACGGACAACTCTGTCTCTCAGTCTGCGTATGTCAAATGTACAACAACGAGCAATATTCGAAGGTAGTGACTAGTGATTGCTCCATCGTCCAAACATCTCGAACAACTTCTGCCGGAGGTCTCCAGGTGCTCGCAGCTTATGTATCAACGCGGAATACTTACTAAGTTACTTAGACGTTTGGCGGCATGGGTGGCATGCCATTTCGCGACCGTTCCAGTCCAGCACTGATCCAACAGGTCCGAACCAGGCGTATTGGCTTGATACAGATGCGTTACTATGCTTCAAATTTCAGACAAGCCACAATTACATCACCGAGACCTATGATACAGAGTCTTTGCCTTGCTGAGGGGGAGGACAATCAGATACCAGAACAGGACACCAGAAAGTACGCGTCACGGTCGAAGTCATCGTCTTCTGACAAGTCCAAGCCCGCTATCACGTCGCGCCAGAAAGCCGCTCGCCACAATTCGCCGAGAATTCGTGAGCACCATGCTGCAAAATGCGGTATGTCGGGGTCGGCGGCTGGGAGGTCGGCGGTCGTCCGATCACGCCTACGCCCACGTTCGCAGCTTGCACCTGCGGGGGCGACAGCATCGGGTTGGCGGGACTGCCAGGGCCGCTCCAGGTCGTTCCACCAGCGGCAGGAGAGGCGAGTCCGAGTCCCGGGCTAGGGCTGATGTTGCTGTTGTAGCCGCCGGTGGGCATGCGCCACTTGCCGGTATGCGTGCAGAGCGCGGCGTGCTCTAGGAGGCCGCGGTAGAGCGTGTTGTTGAAGCCGATGCACTGTAGACCGATGCAGGCGACCTTGAGAGCGCCGGCAGAGTATAGCTGACTGGTCTCGTAGATGTTCTGCGGTGACGTGTTCTTGCGCGCCGCGAGCGTCTCCTTGATGAGGGCGGAGGAAGTCTGAGGGGAGAAGTGGTCCAATGCATTGACCAATAGGTGATGCGCTATGAGCGGGCCACGCACCTCAGTTGAGAGGCACTCCCACTCCTGGCTGCACAGATCTTCGAGGCGGAACGGCTTGTAGATGCCGGCATAATACCACTTCCCGTCCTTGTTGAAGAAGCACTCTGCGACGGTATGCAATGAAGTACCCTGCAAAGACCGGGATGACACTCACCTGTAGGGATGTCCAACGTCGCGTCGACATCGTCAGCAGCCCATCGATGAGCCGTGGTGACCCGCGGATTGGTGCTACACTTGAAGAGAGGTGCCAGGTAGTAGCCGTGTTCCTCGCGATCCGGGCACCAGGTCGTGGTAGATTGTTGGAACACGCGATAGTTGCCCAGCCTGGATATATGCGCTATGTCCTCAGGGCTGCAGAAATGAATACACTCACTGGTAGCGTAACAGCTTCAGGCGTTTTCTAGTAAGAAGTGCCATCCCGCTGTATAGGGAGACAGACTCACCCCAGACGTCGTTCCGATGAAGTCATGCAGCGTGTATGGGGGAGGTATCAAGACGGGTGTGAGCGAATCCTCCGGTACGCCAGATGGAAGCGGAAGCGACGCAAGGACAGAGTATCTAGCTTCGATCTTCTCTGAGGTGTTCAGGGTCGGCAGGGTGACCTTGCGCGAGAACAAGGTGAGTGAGGCCAGATATGTGGCCGAGTACGTACCTGACGACTGCCTTCGAATGGTGTCCACGGGGAATCGGGCGTGTCCAAACCCGGAGGGCTCAGCGCATCGAAGGGGCTCTGCGGCGGTGGGGGATGATTGACAGCCGCGTTCGACGCATCCCTGAGCACATCGGAGGTGGGTGTATATGCGGCTTGAGGTGGTTCAAATTCATACGTAGACGGTATCTTTCAATGTTTTAGCATACAGAGACTACACCGTATGGCATATGTCGTACCTTCAGGTTAAACGCCATACCGCCGTTCCATCCTCCCAGCCCGACGTCGTCGACCTGGAGGAGGGCGAAACGGTCCTCTATAGACTTCAAGGGTTCCGGCACTACACAATCTTCTCTCCCCGTGGTTTCAACGGTTACGCTCCGATTCTCCTTGTCGACCTCGCCGCGGTCCTTGCTGCCTAACACGTTCAGCTGGTCCTGGAGCCTCTCCTTCTCCTCACGCAAGTTGTCCACGGCGCTCGTCTTCTCGCGCACAGAAGCACAGGCACTTGCGAGGCGGTCAACAGCGACGTCGCGCGCATTCAGGGCCTCCTGGACGCGAAGCCGTTCCAGACGTATCACCATCTCGTAGTCCATCGCCATCCTATCTTGATGCTGAGTTGTGAACGTCAGAACCGCCCCCGACCTGTATGATGCGGAAGTAATAACCACATCGTCCGTCATGCTGACCACAGACATCGTGTTCAAAATCCAAGAGTATCCAAAGCATACGCAGATTCCGGAGGTGGTGGTGGTAGGAGAGAAGCCGTGAGCGCTCCCGAACTGGCCGACGCGACGCGACGCCGCGGCAGAGCTTGTCGTCGACAACCACGACGCCGAACTCCTCCTTACATGCCGACCACCATCTCGCTCGACGACAAGACATAGTCTAACCCCCTTGTTTTCGCTGCTTTGATTATGGCCTCCGCGAAGATCGCGTCGCTTGTCATCCGAGTGAGTCCTGACGACAAGTGGCTTTTCCTTGTTCTGAACGATGCAAGACACTAGCGAAACCCATAAGCAATCAAATCAAGATTCAGGCGAAGCAGTGAGTCGCTGTCTCTCTTCGTTGGTGCACGAAGCGTGCTGAGTGGGACTGGACAAGGCATGAGAAGTTCCGTTCGTTCTGCGTCGGCCTCGCCCAGCGCATGTACCAGACGGAGATGAGGATGCGTACGAACCTCTTGGGAGAACCTGCGAAGCATGTTCGTCCGCTCTCAGAGACCAGGTATGTGGCCACCCAGATAGCAGTCGACGTTGTCTGAGTGTTTCAAGGGCCATCGAGAACGGCGCGAATGCGCTTGCGGAAGGCTTCTTGTTCACAGTCGCGTGCGGTCTGATCATCGGGGAGACATGGCGTTCTTCACGGAACACGTCGAAACGGAGGGACGCGGTGGACGACCAACTAGACGAACTCCGGGAAAGCGTAGAGGGTCTCAACAAGAGGGTAGATGCTCTTGCGAGGCAACAGGAGGAGCGCATGGCAGAGGAGTCGATGCGGTACGTCTCGTCGTTTCTGGCGCAAGCTTCTCATGCTCACCGACCTTGCTGTGGTACAGGCATGACGAGTTGGCCCGAATATTGCAACGCGTCGTGGAGATCGGTCTGCGAGGCGGATGGGCCGAGTTCGAGGGTACGCCGTTAGCCCTGCCGCACGTTGACCTCACCAGAAGACCACCCACCCCTACATCCTATCCGTTAGGCTCTTCAGACGGATCGTCAGACACGCCGTCTCATCCTACGGATCCACCGCCCACCGCGCCGGCATGATAGAGCTCGTTGGACCTGCATATAGTCACTACTTGGGTACAGTAGAAATCTTGAATGTCATACTAATTTTGCTCACGCTTCACCACTGACTGCGGCGCGAGTATCGGGCGACGCGCTCGCTTGAATCGTAAATCACGGTGCACGGCTGCGGCCATGCGGTCGGAAGCTTTGTGAAGCTTTCTAACAGAAGCTCTGGTCCCCACATAGTACCCGCGTCGCATATATAGCCATGCAAAGCAAGATAGCATCGTGGATGTCCCCCGTCGTGCCCTCCAGCTGCTCAAGAGCCCTATCTCGCCGTAAACTATGGCGTCTGACCCGGCTTTAGATGTCGTTTACGAGAGTCTGTGAGTGCCTATCTCGGTTTACGCTGGCGGCCGTTCGTTGACAGAGCATATCCCGCGTAGCTTTGTCGACAATTGCTGCACATTCGCTGGCACAAGTGAGCCCTTCGGAATATCAGTGTAGACGCTATCTCACCGTCATGCGACAGCCTTCCTTGTCTACGAGTACCTCATCACGTTCGGGCAGGAGGTGCATCTCTTCTGGAGGGGAAGTGGACGGGCGCATCCGCCCTGTTCTTCCTCAACAGATACCTCGCCTTGATCAGTTATATCCTTATCATGTGCGAGTTCGTGCCGATGTCTGACAAGGTAAGCTTTGGTCGGCTCGAGGCTTCTCCGTACCGCTTCTCACCGGCATTGCCAGAGGTATCTCAGTCCGCTCTGCTGCGGGTATATGTCCGATCTGACCGGAGGCCGTTCAGCTGTTCGCTGCTGGTGAAGGGAGAAGCTGCAATCAGCTGGATCCAATTCCTCCCCTGGGCCGGTCAGTCGTCATGGAGCCTGCACCGTAACGGTCAGATTTGAATGACCACGTTTCCCTGCAGCGTTCTCCGCCCTACGCGCCTTCGCACTCACTGGACGGAATATCCCGCTGTCTGTCTTCGTCTTCTTGCTCGGTATCACTCCGCTTGCGATAAACTTTGTATGTGCATGCCCAATGTTAGATCGGTCCCACGACTGAGGCTAAACAGGTCCAATATGGTTTCGGCTTGGACGGCTACAACGACCCTACGTTCGGGTGCTCTGCCGGAGTCAATCTCACCCCTTCCATGGCTAAGACGTAAGTGTGGCCAACATTATCCTGCTGTCCTTTGGTAGTTCTGACCCGTTATGAAGTCGTGCGTTCACTCTGGCATATGGTTTCAAGTCATTCATTCAGTCCACCTTGCAGTGACAATCGCTTCCCGGGCAACCCTGATGGCTGCCGACTTGATACTCGTCTTCGTCACCTGGTATACGCTGCCTCGAAGGAACCCTCCGGGCTCTCGAAACACGCTGTCCTTTTCTACCGTCCTACTGCGTGATGGTACGTGCCTTAGTCGCCGTGTCGTACGATGAGCTCACCCCAGTATTCAAGGCACCATATACTTCGTGTAAGCGCGAGTCTCCAGTTGGAAGTTGTTACAAAGCTGACATGATGATCGCAGAGTTCTGCTCATCCTGAACGTCCTCCACTTAGTATTCACCTTGATCTCGGTGAGCGACTTCTTGTGCGATACTGTCGACGCTGTACTAAAATGCGGAAGGTCGTCGGTGTCTTCGACCCCGTCAGCTTCGTCACTGAGTTCACAGAACCGTATGTTCCACAACACCCTCTTGGTCGGCTCACGCTGAGCATACCGGACGCAGCGCCACAGCCGTGCTCGTCTCGCGGTTCCTCCTCGACCTCCAGTCCGCGAATCGTGATGCGCTCAAGCTCGACTCGCGAGACCCTCTCAACACCGTCAACCAGGAGGACGAGTTCAGCCACACCTCGGGAACCATCAGCTTCGCGAGATTCGTCGGGTCCTTGGGATCCTACATGGAGTCTCCGGAGTCCTTAACGGGTGTGTCTCAGTCCTTCGAGGGGATAAGTTGACGGAGTATCCCATGGAGGATATAGCGACGGGTGACGAGGAGCGCGACCAAGGCGCGGGAGATGGGGGCGCTCTCACCTCCACTGGTGAGGTCGCTCCGCGACCTGTGGCCTCTCAATCTGCATGATTAGTTCGGACAGGATTATCCGCACGATGTGTTCCTTACCGCATATCTCTGCCGCAGCCCATACGAAAACAAGATACTCCGGCTCGCGTGAGCGCTCTCTGCCGTTACGTGATGCAGCTCCGACTCGCAAAACCTCACAACTCTTCCCCGCCATGCGGCAGCCTCGCGGCCCTCGCGCGATGCACATGATGGTCTGATGTGCGACCTGAACTTTCTCTCCTTCCTTCCACCACCTCCCACAGAAAACCTGAGTTGCGCTTCTCAATTACTGTATCTGTGAGTATGTGGAACTACTCGTCTGCTAACATCCAGCCAGCTAACACATGGTCCCACCAGACTTTTAGATGGAGTACATCACGGACGGCCTGCCATTCCCTGAATTCGCGTCGGTTCTCCCAATCACTGACCGGCAGAGCCTATCCGGTCTCTCCGACTTCGAAACACGCTCGTGGACCGTGGCCAGAGCCGACGAGTATCGCAAATTTGCTCTTGCTCTCCTCGCTATCCACAACAGCATCGCGGCCATCCACCGCTTTCCCAACGAGATTTTATCCCACATATTGGCCGACTGCTGGAAGAACCGGAATAGTCTTCGCATTGCTCACGTATGCCGCCGTTGGCGTGGTGTCCTTCTCGCTACCCCGGAGTTTTGGGTAGACGCAGTGGAAGGAGAATACCTCTACGCGGACGGGCAGTACCGGGACCCTCCTGAGTACGTCGCAACCATCTTAAACAGATCTACCCCTCTGCAAATGCGACTCGATGTTGTCCACTTCACCAGGACGCTAGCCGAAGATCTGGACTCACATCTCTGGAGGATCACCACGCTCGCAATCGATGTCGAGACCTCGGATGAAGTGATATGGCTGCTTGACATACTTCGCCGAGGCATGCCCGTTCTCGAGAGGCTCATTGTCCAGTACGAGCCGAAGGAATGCGATTGCTCGCTGGAGGATCGTGTCTGGCATGAGACTTCTCTTGACGTGGATCCAGTGCCACTGAATGCGCTTCCCCGCCTCAGACACGCCGAGCTCCCTGCATGCCTCATGGAGAAAGTTGCCGTCCCTTCTCTCAGACGTGTACGCCTTTACAGAGATCGTATGTCCGACCACGACAATCCCGAGGCAAACATGGACAACTTCCTGCCTGCGCTTGCGAGATGTGAGGGACTCGCCAGTCTCGAGCTCGTCACTGCGTTGCCGGACCCAGGCCGCGAGTACGGCACCACATCTCCGGAAGAGCTTGCAGTCACCCTTCCCGCGCTACAATCATTCAGTATAAAGGACGGGCTATCTCAGATATCGGCCATCATGACATACCTGATCTCCCCGTCCATTGCTCATGTCCGCGTCCAGAGCAATCACTATCACTACAATTCACCGCCTTGCGGTCTCACGAAGTGGCTGCGACCGACTTCGTTGATGAACACAGTCCTCGCAGGAGTTGATTGTGTAGCCGTAACATTTCGTGATTGCACCGTGCTGCAATGTTACGCCGAAGGGGACGAACGCCTTTACATCGGATACTGCATCATGGGAGAGGACTTTGAAGCACTGGCTGATGCTCTGCGAACCAGAGCTACGGTGACAGAGCTGAGATGGACTTCGACGAAATCTTATGCTCGTGAAGAACACGGCCTGTGCTTGCTTCTTTGTGCCTCGCAGCATATCACATCTCTGGTAATTCGCGGCGCGGAAACCGAAGCGGCCCTCAACGTTTTACGACCCGCAGACGGCATCGCTGCACAGGGGCTGGTCTGTCCTTGCCTTAAAGAACTTACTCTTGGCTTCTTAGACTTCTGGTACTCGATGTCACAGGCTCAAGATGGCACGCTCCCACCGGATGAGGCAACCAGGCAACTTTTCATGCGCTGTGCGCAGATTCAGTCAGCCATCGGACCTCGTGCGTCGCTCTTCGGCAGTCGTTTGACGTACCTGGAATTCGACGAGAAGGACGACCTATGCGACGACAAAAGGCCATTCCTCATCGTGTCTCCGGACGCTATCCCACCATCTATTAATGAGAGCCCTTTGCAGGCCCTCCGTGTAGTGGTAGACGGGCCTGTAATTTTCAGCGGGTTCAAGAGGAAGGGCGTGTACTAGGTCGAGGAAGGGCGAGGACTAGGTCGAGGACGGGCTCGCCGGACTCAGGGATCCTGTGCTTACGTCCTGTGCATACCGTATGGCTTGACCTAAGATCCTTGATGTACACGCCGACTCCAATGTCTCGTAGACTGCAGGCGATTCAGTGGCGTACATGATATTGGATGTACATAAGTTGTCCTCACTGCTTGACATACTCAAGTACATAGCAACGTAGGTACAATGATGCCGCGAGATTACTGACTGTATTGAAGTTTCGAAGGAAGGGGGCTTTGATGTTGAGGCCCCGCCCGGCACCGACCGGGGTAATTAACCTCCTGAGGCTCTAAGTTGTTCAGACTTTGACTATCCAGCTACCTACCCTATCAACTAACATTAGTGACTGTGTTGCCGTCTGCGTTGTGTGTGTTCAGGTGTTCACCCCACTTCAAAACTTGGCGACGAATTGAGTACGTGAGTGCATACCCTATCTTTCGCGTAAGCTGCCTTTTCAACTTACACTACAACGTACCAGACTCAGATGGCTTCAGTCGCTAAGGACCACCCATCATTTCCTGAACTTGCGTCGATTCTCCCCGATGCCGACCGCACCATCCTTTCCGGTTTGTCCGACACCGAAATGCGCTCGTGGACCATGGCCAAGATAGAGGAATGCCGGCATTGTTTGCGAGCTCTCGTCGCCATACACAACCTCGTCGCGCCCGTTCTTCGCCTCCCGGACGAAGGGCTCTCCCACATATTCACTTATGCGTGACAGGAGCGGCAAAGTCTACGCCTGGGCCACATCTGTCGTCGCTGGCGTCGTGTGCTCCTCGACACAACTGGACGCAAACGCGAGTGGACAGAAGACAAACTCATCTGCTGAGCTATCCGGTGCAGGTAAGCGGCGGCATGATTGCTGGTACAGAAACATGGAAGAAGGGGAAATCTGAATACATGCGGGTAGCAGGGTGTCTACTAGTTCCTACTCCTTGAAGAACAGACGGGATGAGTCGCAATATATCTGCGCGGTCATGCTTGCAACTCGGGTTGTTCGCGGAGGACGGCCTGCATGTCAGGAGGCAGGTCGGCGTGGATCTCTAGCTCCCACGGACCGGCGAGCTTGTAACCATCAGACAAGATTCTCTGTGGTGCGAATTGCATGTAGGGCGCGGCCTGACCGGGCACTGGTCGGTCCCCGCGGTGCGTCGCGTCGAGCCTCACGATACTGGTCCAAAAGAAGTTCTATGAAAGGGCGGCCATATGATCAGCCACAGGCCGGAACTAAGTAGTAGCAAAACATGCTCACCGCGCCCAGGATGTAGGGACCCTCATCATCGTCATGATCAGGCTCCGCGAAGCAGGCCAACGTGCCGGGTGATCCGTCAAGTGGGACCCATGGGCTGCTGAGAAACTCTTGAGCGCTGCACCTCAAGGTTTCGACTCTTCCGGCGGAGTCTTGAAATTCGAACAAGACGTCATGTGCGGAGAAGTCGCGGTTGTGGCGCAAAAAGGGCTCGTTCCATGGGTAGGACTGCGCGTCGTTGGCGAACCACTCCGTCCAAATTGCTTGCCGGACGGCTCTCGGCAAGACGGAGCATGTTGCACCTGTAGACCAAGTCATCATGTCGTGTTCGTCAGCGCATCTCCGAGCAGACAATGCCGAAGGGACTGACCGGAGTCGAAGAGGGTGCGGATACCAAGGGGGACCCCGTTTCCGACATGTCTCCCAACGTGATGCGCTTCGGAAACCACTTAAGCGGGTCTGTGCTGGCGTAGTTGGGGTAGTGGACCATTGGTTCCAGCAGGGTTATGGACAGTAGCTGCATAGTCCACCAACGAAACGTATGCTGTCGTTCGACGTCAGGGAAGATATACAACCGCGGTGTATACTCCGGGATGACAATCTTCTCGAATATCCCAAGGAACCCACAAGGGGCTCCAATACCATAGTAGAGGAAGCTCTGTCTGCATATGAAATTAGCGTATAGGGAGAGCTGTAGCAACCGGAATACTCACACTCTGGGATTTGCACGAGACAGCTCGTACTCATTTGGTGGGAGTAATCGCAACGTTGCGCACATGGGCTGTGCAGTGTCAGGGTTATCGCAAACGTATGGTATGGTTATACGACGTACTTTGGGCACAGACCCAGGTCCGTAGTTCAACACATCAAAGAACGTCTGTGCGAAGACTTGATGAGACACAGACGAATCAAGAAACCATGATACTGCATACCGCTCTATCCTTCTTTCCCGCCAAGGACCACGGCGTCCGCCAGCTATGTAATCCCTGCGTTAGGTCCAACGCCGAAGGCAGTACAGAGTTTTGAAACGACATACCCAGGCACTCCCAAACCGAGATTGCCATCGATGCCCTGGGTAGCAACGGCGGCGGTCGCACCGTCCGCCAAGACCCGACAAAATTGGAGTTGGTGAGTCGGTGAAAACTCCGATGCCCCGTGAACCCAGTCCCAGGCTGGTGCTCTGAACTGCAGATCCACTCCTGGACTGGAGTGCCATCTCCTTACTCCTGATCATGCCGTTCATTAGTGAACAGATAGATCGGTTACTTATACACAGGAAGAGTTACTCAGCGTCCCACCGTCCCCGTACTCCAACATGGATACTTCTGCGATAGGCGCAGCACTGTAAGGGATCACTCCACGCCGCCTAACTCGTTGTTGCAGCTGCAAAGGTAGATCAGACCAATCTCTCATTATCCACTTGTGGGTTGCGCCGTCGCCCGTCATTTCCTCTGGTAGAAGACGGACGGATCGGAGCTGCTGGAAGTTTTGCTCGTAAAACCAACTAGTACCTCCTTCGTTAGCAATGACGCGTGAAAATGAAACATTGAACCACGCACAAACTGCAATCGCCTAACGATGAATCAGCCCGTATGAAAGTCTCAGCGGAAACGAAAAAAGGCTCACCCGTATCGACGGCAAGCTTGTACTCTTTGCCTTTCTTCGGAGCCAAATCCCACTCATTGCTGTCCATAATCTGACGGACTCGAGACGTCAGATATTCCTCGCGAACGGGGAAGAGAGTCGGGTAACATACAAGTGTGACAGTATACCAGAGTTCTACGGTACAGGAGATGTCAGCACTGACAAGTACGGCCCGCACAATAGTGATACATACCATGACCTATTTTGCCCGTGGCGCCTCGATAGCGCTCATACTGGAAGCCGCTTTGTATGAGCGACGCGTTGTCGATGTCTTGGAGTTGCCCCTGGAAGAAATTCACTTGTTCGGCGGTAACATGCGTTCTGCACCCGACAGAGAGCATGCGTGGGGCGTGCGCCGCCCAAGGCATGGCATCCCCGACCTTTCGTGGGTCAGTACCAGGATATGCCATGGGACGGTTTGCAACTCACGGAAGGAGTATGGCGTTTGTACGAGCGACCAGCGTGAATCGTAGCACGGGGTGTGAAACGCATGGAAACCGTCTGAGGCACTTTCGCCGCTACGCCGTGGTTGAGTCCCCCAGCTGCCCAGTCTGAATGGGCAGCATGCAACGGTGTATCGGTGTGCCGCTGACGTAAACCGTACGCAATGTGAGTGGTCTCATGCGACTGGGCGGGCTCGGAAGCCACTATGTCCTTCCCCTGACGGACAGAGCCACTGGGCGAGCCAGCAGTGGAGGCTGAACCGCGCTGTCGGCCGGCAAATCTACTGTGTCGTGCTTTGCTCATCTAGATTGTGTCAAGTATACCGGATCAGCGGATGGTTGCCGAACTTGTATTGCAGCAGTGCAAGAGTACGCCGTCTACTCGTCTACCGGCAGTCTTGCATCAAACGCACCAGTCCAAGAGCCCGCAACTGATCCACGTCGCGCGGGGATGCGGTTGGGGTTTCTATGAGCAGGAGGAGTTCTTCGGGTGGCATTGGACAGCGAATCGGTTTGCAGACTTCAGAGAGAGAAGGGCACTGTTGCGGGTGAGTTGCATCCTCAGAAATGCAGCCCGGTATTTGACTTGTATGAATACAATTGGTGGCGACCATGACGACGAAGGGTGGGCGGTACGAGACAACGCCCAGGTCCACACATCGGACACCGCAACTGCCCGTCTTCTCGGTCCTGGCCAAGGCCAAGCTGCATACTTGGAGATCTTGTTCTACATGCGATTTCTGGGGTGACATAATGTTCGAGAACAACCAAAAGCGATGTCGCGATGCTCTGAGACTTACTGCACAATTATTGGCACGAGCTTGCCGGCCGACGGGGGCCGGAACCCTGCGCCTAGGACGTGAAACAAAGTCAGTGACGTGTGCAATACCAAAAGCTTCATATTCCCTGCTCACCGTGAATCCGATATACTTATGCTCGGGACATCCACAGCCTCCTTGACAGTAAGTAAATCAAACGGGTCCGGTATTTGAGACTCAAGTTCCCTGGGTTACTTAGTGTCAATGAAAGTAGGTTGGGTCTTGACACTGCCGCCTGGGAGAAACCCTGCCTGGGTCCGCCTTGTTCGATGCTCGGCAAAAAATGATCAGAAAGAAGGTCAGCCAGCTGAGCGGGTCCCTGCCTCAGGACAAGGAGGCATGCTGACTAAGCCACGGTCTTGTTGTTGCAAACGTGTAGTACTATAAGCGCCGTTGACCAGGTCAGTGTCGGACTCCTTGAGTCCCCTTCCACCCAAGACTCTCCTTCAGTATGCGCTCCGTAAGAAAGAAGCTTGCGTCTTTTGTGACACTGATTCTACGTCGGAAACGACGAGGCCACATCTCATGCGAGGATGAAGAACTCGAAGTCTCTCCTCCACAGCCACCGAGTCGAAGGCCTCCTCCCACGTAAGTGCTCTGGCATATGTGCGAGATACGTTCAATTGAGACTATCATGAATCGACAGCCTGGAAACATTGAATTTAGATGTCCTTCGAGAAATCGGTTCCGTGCTGCGGAAGGGACGGGAGACGACTGCACTCAAAGCTCTTGCATCCTGTTCTCGCGTGCTTCGCGAAACACTACGTCCCATGCTCCTCTGTCACGCTCGATACCTCGGTAGATGCGATGAGAACGATCCTCCAGAAGCAATACGCTATCTCATCCGGTTAGTGGCTTGTCATGTCACCGCAGCAAATGGTGCTGATGGGGTACCCGAGAAAGACGTCTCCGAGTCAGGGTCCATATAGAGCGCATCGCAGTTGTCCAGCACTTCATGCACACCTTGGGACGCCTACCTAACCTCACTGCGATAATATTTGACACCCGATTCTGCGCTCCCGTAGACGTCATCCAGCGTTGCCTTGCCCTTACGCACATCACGTCCATCACTTTCACTCAACGGGCAAACACATTCACCGCTTTTGAGCCCCCATCAGCATTGAACGCAATCAGCGATGCGCCGGCTCCCCTCACCAGCTTCTCCTACATCATGCCTCTTTGGCGGGAGCAGCTCTTCCGAGTGGCGAGACTCAGAACCGACGAGCCCTTCAAATGCGAAGAGAAGTGGCTGTCTGCGCTCATTCCCGGCATGGCTAGCACCGTCAAGCAGCTTACCGTGCCGATGGAGACGTCGCCAATGCTGGCGATGGCTGCTTTGACATGGCCTGAACTGCAGGAGCTGTCGATACGTGGCCGTTATATGGACGAGGAGCAGAAACACGCGCTTCGGCAGTTTCTCTCGTCAATACCACAATTGCGCAAGTTGTCGGTCACACTCTGCAGGCGCGGTCGTACCGCCCGCCCGTCTTTACTCGGTTCCAAAGCCACCTCTAATGCGACGATAGCTGGGCTCCGCTCCCTTACGGTGGCTTACCCGGACCCAGACGACAACATCTTCTCCATCGATGCGACACGTCTCCTTCACCTGTCCCTCTGCGACGCTCCACGATTCTATCATGACCGTAACCAGGACGAAGCTGTTTGGAGCGAGTTTGCCGTACCGATCCTCAGCCCCGCCGAATGCCTGTCAATCTTGCGGCGGATGGACATGCCCGAGCTTCTCAGCCTCGAACTCGTTTACCTCGTAGATACCGCCGGCGCCGACGATGAGCTTCTCACCTACGTCACTGAAACATTTCCGCATCTCTCGCACCTTGAATTGCACAGGTATCGCGCAAACAAGGAGGAGGTCGTTGACTATGTAAGCGTCATACTTACGTGCCTGGTCCGACTTGAGCTGACCCGCCCTGCAGGTACATATTGCAGAACTGCTGACGGCACTGCGAGATCTCCGTAGCGTTCGCCTCAACCTTGACTTTCACGATGACCACGGGCCGTACAGCGATTGTGATGAGTCCGTTGCATTGCAATGGCGGTCGAAGCTCCGGGAACACCGCGGTCCCGAGATCGTCGCGATCTTGGAGGCGTGCCCGTGGCTAGAATATGTGGAACTCCTGTACCACGCGCGGTGGTCCTCACGATGGGCCAAGTTCCCCACTTCGCGATACCCCGGGCCTCGCTTCATTGACCCCGATGATGGCAGCACTCGGTGAGTAACATGTGCTCGGTGCGTCAACTCCGTCACTTTTTAGTGACACCTCCTGCTCTACAGTGATTCTGAACCGATCCCGGGTCGGTGGTGAACCTCCGGAAAGCCTCCCCCGAGCAGCATGTACTCTGCCTCAGCTGTGGTTCTTACGCCCTTCCGACGTCCAGCCTTCACCGGCGACTCTGTAAGACATGTGCGCACCTGCTGCTCTTCTGCACTACTCATGACGTCCCATGAGATATGTACCACCACCGCTGTATCCTTCTACTACTCTGCGATACCCCTTGACACAATAAGTCCTATTACTCACGATGTCACGAAGTTATCCACCATAAACGGCCATTGCGTTCTCTGTATACCTCCGGGCAGTCGTTCGTGACATTTCCGGCAGAGATGTAAGTTTCATCAGCTGGTCGTACGAGTAGAGGGTGATGACGAACTCGAGGGATCAAGAAGGGCTGACAGCTATGCCTCCGATAAAGATCAAGTCGGCACCTGAGGGCGGTGATTCACCCAACTCATCTCTGCCCAGCCACTCCGAGTTGCGACGGACGCCCTCCGTGGTGCTCAATGACTCTTTGAGTTAGACATGCGTACCTGGTGAGGGCTTCAATCGACTGATGACGTCCTGCAAATATCCCTGTCGCTATCATACGCGTGCATTCGCACTTCCGGCCGCGACGATCATGAGGAGTCGATACACACGGAAATACGAGCGAAGCGTAACAGAGATTCCAATCCACCGATGTCTATAGTACATACGTGTTTCCAATCAAACTACAAGAAAGCAATGTCCATATGCAAAGCGACAACTCCTCCCACCCACCGCCTACATCACGCTACAGCATCCATCCAGGCACCATCTCCAGAACGAGGCCGATGCGCTCGCGCTCTCCTCCGCCGTCTTGATGACACCACCCGCACGCTTCACGGTGATTGTGTACTCGCGGGGTCCTGTCGCGGGTACGGGATACCACCACTTAAGCGTCTGCCCATCGACGGCCCATCGGCCTCCCGACACGTCGACGTCAAGCGACAGAAGAGGGTTGCCGTACGATGCTAGCCGGAGCGGGTCCGCGGTGAGGTCACCTGAGAACCGAGAGGAGTCGGAGGACGACTTGGACAAGAGCCCGTCTGTGACGTTGGGGGTAACGGAGCCGGACACAGGCGAGAGTTGGCGCTGGACGTCAGAGAGCACCTTATCGCTTGCATAGTGCACCAGAGGGATGTAGATCTCCGTAGGAAGCTCCGCCTCATCCGGGTTCTCGGAGTCGGGAGATGAGAGTCCCAACCGCGCGCTCTGCGGTGCATCCTCCGGGCGCACGGTGATCTTCAGCTTGAACTCCGCCTTCGAGATATCGAACTGGATGTCTGTTGGAATGCCGACGACAGCGGTGGGGTAGGGACGGCAGAAGGCCTTCACCGCGCGAGCACCGTCCGTGAGGAAGTCGTAGACGTTGTCCCAGTCCGAGAGAAATGATGGCGACGACCGCTTGGATACGAGGGTCTTGTCGTCGGAAGAGGTCTCCCCAGGGGACAGCGTGGCGAGAGAGACATTGGATGCGGACGCGGACGGAAAGACACTTGCCTGGCCCTTCTTCAGCAAGGAGGCCGATGAGGAGTCACTCGCAGCCATCCTGTACTGTGACGTGGGCTTGAGGTCGTCTGCGCTCCAGACACTCAGGTCTTCCAAGTTCCAACCATCGCCCCACTGGTGCGAATTGTCCGGACAGTAGTTCCAAATCGTGTAGTTGAGCACGTTCGACCCGTCCGAGGCGTTCATGCTCGCATCGAGCGCCTTCTGCTGACTCGAAAAGTCGCCCTTGTACTTGCCGTCGTCCGTGTACCCGTACGCCTTCTTGCCATCCATGTCGTACGGTATGCCAATTTCGCCGATGATAGTAGGGTACGCGCCGAGGATCTTAGCATCGTCCTTCAGGTAACCGAGTTGTTCCTGAAACGACTTGCGGATGGCCTTCTCGCCGATCCTCACCGCAGGTAAGTTCGAGGAGTACTTGCCGCGGATGATGCCCAGAGCGTCCGCGTTGAACCAGTTCCAATGACGCGTCAGAAGTGTGAGGCCATCATAGTAGTGCGTTGACAGACAACACCGCCCTTTGAGATAGCGCTCGTCCAGCTGAGGGGGAGGAGCGAAGACAGGAGGAGCAACGAAGAGGATGGCCTCCGGATGAGACTCGCGGATACGGGTCGCGAACGCCTGAAAGTGCGGTCGCCAGAAGTCGTCGATGAAGACGACTTCATCTCCGCTGGCGGAATAGCGGAAGTAGTCTGGCGCAAGCACGGTACCGCTCTCGATATCCCAGACGCCATGCTGTGCCCATATGCACGTCCCAAGCTTCCACCCCGGGTCACGCTTCCATCCCCACTTCGGATGTACCCCGTCGGGCTCGGTCTCAGGGTCCGCCCAGAGCTTCTTTCCCTTTGGGTCGATGGTGACCGTCCCCTCGCGCTTCGGACCCATGGACGTGAACGTCCAGTTATCAACGGTCTGAGCGGTACCCATGCCAAGTCGGAGAGACTGTGCAGGGGAGGGGAACGGGCCCTTCTTCAGCGTAGAACCCTGCTTCGTCGGCACCGTGTTCAGGTCTGCGTAACCGCAAAACCCTTCGAATGGCTCATTCATGCTGTCCCAGCCGATGACGCACTCCTCTACGAGGTCTCCCGCATCACGGATCCGGTCTGCGAGCTGGCCCATGGCGGCGATGAAGTGGGATTGAAGGTAATCCTGGATGTTCTCGCCGTCGATGACACATTTCGGTGCGAACTCCCGGCCGGCGAAGAAGAGCGTGAAAAGGGTCTGAGACGCAAGACGGCCGTAGTTTGTGCTCCAGATCATGGCTGGGAGTTCAGCGGGTGTCGGATCAGAAGGAGTAGGGTACTCAGAGTGCACGATAGCAGCCTGGGTCGCAGTGAAGTTACGTGGGTTGATACCACATGCGAGGATGGTCCAGTATGGTGCACCGGAACCTCCGGAGAAGCGCGACCACTGCAGATGAACACAGAGTTAGCATATAAGGACAGAGATCACGCAGCAGGGTTGCATGAGGCTTGAGAAGCTCGTGCCGCAGCGGACGCTACCCATTGCATGGCATCGACAGATTCCGAGTACTGCGTGGCAGTCCAGCAAGCTTTCAAGTCTTTACTATACATGCTTCAGCTTGCATAGACGCTCCTGTACGCCTTGGTGCTGTCACTCGACAGCGCGAGAGGAAAGAGTGCATGGCAGGAGCCGAATGCTCCTCGCGAATCATTCAAACGCCCTCAAAGTCTACGGAGTCGCGAGTAGAGAAAACACTCACGATGTCTTGGTGGGGGTCCATATACACTCTGAAGCCGTACTCCTTGCACTTCCGGAGGACACGGACCGTGTAGTCCATGAACTCATGGTCATACTTCCCGCTACGCAGGGATATAAGTTTCTGTTGACTTCACCAATGCACAAACTCACGGTCCTGCGTGCTCAAGGGCCTCCCAAGTAACCACATAACGCAACATGTTGAAACCCCAACCCTTGAGGCGTGCCAGATGCACGTCCGCGGAGCCGTCGTCGAGGTTCAGAGGTCGCCCAACAAAGCTCGTATTTCCGCTCTCTCCCGCTTCCCAAAAGCCCTCCAGTGTTTGTGACTGTGCACCAACCGGTGCTTTGTCTGCGCCAGAAAGGTTGATGCCACGAAGGAGCACAGTGCGACCGGCATTGTCGACGAACTGAGCTTCCGCGGTGTGTATAAAGTGCGAGGGGACTTGCTTGCCCGTTGCGGGCGATACAGACGGAACACGAGGCATAGTGGAGAGAGGTGGGTCGTTGTCGCAGTCGTTGTCGTTGTCGTTGTCGCAGTCGCGACCTGCGCGGAGTAAGGGTGGAAGTGGTACGACTTCAAGGTTCAATCTAGCCGATTTGTGTTAATCTTGTTACTCCATTACTATGATTTACTTACCTGGATAAGAAACCTCGATTAAGTCGTTATTCATAGGTCCCCTATGGCATTAGCTTCCATAACATGAACTTACAGTCTACTTACCTGCGACGAGGCCTGCTTGGCCTTGGCCTCACTTGGGCATCACTGTCATACTACCTGGCCTACCTGGCACACTGAAAGTACAGGTATGTATACCAGTACTCATGATCACAACAATTGGTTTGAGCTTGACTGCAGAGCTTCCTAATGCACCACTAAGCAGTTCAGAAAGAGTGGAACTCGTGTGTTCAAATGAACGGCCCAACTGATTCAGAATGCTTTGCAGGATATCCACGCCAGCGAAACTCATCGGTGCTAGTGGTGACTAGTGACTCCCGCTCTCCCGAACGTCAACTTGTACGTTCGTTTCGAGTCGCGGACGTCTTCTCGTATCGGCACCGGTGAGCTACATCTGGCTGGCACTCATCCGTCCAACGCCCCTCTAAGATCTTACAGACCTATCCGACACAGCGAGCTACATCTGGCTGGCACTCATCCGTCCAACGCCCCTCTTAGATCTTACAGAGCTATCCGACACAGCGATGCTCTGAAGGACCGGCGATGCATGCATCAAGCAACACGCGTTTGCCTCACCTCTGCAACGAGCTCGGTGCCTTCTAGCTCCAGGAAGACCCTCCGGATGGGGCCTGTTGCAGAATTGTTCCGGCCAACGAAATCATCATCTCAACGGAGCAGGACAGGGCGTCGGCCAGGGCGCCCACTTACCCAGGGCGTTCAATAACGGCGGGCTAAGGTACGACAGAACACAGCCCTTGTGATCTCTCCGGCAGAAAGGGCGCTGCCTGCCTGTTCTGTGCTCTGATGTCAGCCCGGGAACCGTCGGACATGTGAGCTGTTCAGCGTGCATGGTATGCCCACGGTACGCCTTCGCATTGACTTCGAATTCGAGATCGAATGCTTCGCTCACACCCGTACTGCCCTCGACGGTAGGTAGACGCTCCCACACAGCCCGAGACATATTTCGCCCAGGTCCTCTCTCGTAACATCTCCCCATGTTCGCCCACTCACGTCCAGATACGTCGAGTCTGTCCCGACCTGTGCGCATTCTGGAAGTCGGTGAGCATCAAACTCGTCAGTCCTCCCTCCGCACTCGTGTTTACATCATGTTTATTCCTTCCGACCAGATTTCCATGCCATCAACCCACTGCAAAGCTCGGACGTCGCACTCTCTGTCCACTCCAACGCGACAGAAGCTGTGGCTGGCCATGATTAATTTCATCGCCTTGCGCCTGCTCGGAGCGAGCTCGTACACGTTCCCGCCGCGGGGCATTCACATATAAAACTCCCCGGGCTTGACCTCGTCTCCCACCCGGAGCTGGCCCTGGCCGCGACGTCCCTATATGAGCCAAGACTACCCATACCCGCACTCTGACTGCTCGAGTCGCGATGACGGTACCCATCCTCCAGACCCCGCCGCACACTGGTTCTGGGATAGCGTGCGTCTTTGCTGCACTCAAGTGACGTGATGCTTTTTTGACTGATGATTTGGCGCCCTCAGCAGCAGCAGCAGCAGCTCGACCTCACTATGCCGGGAGGATACCCGCCATGTGATGTGTACCCCGAGACGAACTTATGTTCGCCTTCCAACGCGCCTCATGCAGAGGTCCACCACTGGAATGTACAGCAACATTTCCCCATCATGCCGGACATGTCGCAAGCGTATTCACAAGATCCTTCGGTGTGTGGCATAGCGCGTTCTCTTCGCCGCGATGATTTACCTTCATCACAGGAATTGTCGCCTCTGCCCTTGCCAGAGGTGCACTCAACGTTCGCGGACATCGTCGTGGCCTCCAGTTCTCCTGCCGTTCCGGATATCTCGCTACCCTCACCCCAATCCGTCTACCACACGCCATATTCTAACATAGCAGAGCTTAGCCCTCACCTGTCCTCGGATACATACACATCTCCTTCGTCATCGTATCTACCGGTACCGTCACCTTTCAACAGTCCATACGTGCAGGTCTCGCCTATGGGCTCATCGCCTCGAACTTACTCCTCCCCTGGCGACACCTACCCTTCAGGATACCAGAACCTCTATCCCGCATCCCCCGGCGATCCCTACCTCTCAGGTTACCGGAACCTGTATCCCGCGTCCCCTTCGTCTATGGCATCTCCGGCGAGCTTCTACAGCTTGAACTCCCCTGCTATGGCGTCCACATCTAGCTTCCACAGCATCGCAGCCACGGCATCCCCGCGTGCCGCGATGCCGTACTTCCCTCCTGCCAGTTATGAGCCGTCCGCATCCGAGCAGCGGGCACCATCCGCGAAGCGCCACCGCGTTCCACAGGCGATCAAGCTCAGCCCGAAGCGAAATCGCTCGCATAAGGAGCGTTTCTTCTCGGGCGGCTCTCCGGGAGTGCGCGTGGTTGATGTCCTCAACGGCGACGTCACGCTTGACGGCCACGATGAACGCGTCCTAGAGCAAACCGGCCATCGTCAGATCCGCGTTACAATCCAGGTGAGTTTTCGCGCCCACGGAACTCCGTCTCCTGTACTCAGCGTTCCCGTCATTCGTCCTGCAGTGGCCTGGGTACCCAGAGAAGTTGTCTAAAGATAGATATATCGCTATTCAAGACAAGGACACGCGCACTTACATCACCCGGGGAGAGCTTGCCAAACAGATCTGCGAATATGTCGCGGAGTACATGAAGAAGGCTGTTGTGAGTTTGCCACTCCTTCTCCGATGAACGGACCAACCGTGACTGACAGTTCTCCGTCACTCCCTAGAGAGCACCACCGCCGCCCAAACCGGATAGGTTTTGGACAATCACCGCGGCAGACAGTCCGAAACCCGGTATCACCATAGATAACCTGTGGCTTATTAGTGTCGCCGCTGCCAACAAGAACATCTGGCTCACCGAGCTTGAAGTGCTGCGCTATTGACCCGTACAACTCTCTGCGTTACCCCTGCCATACAACCAAAATCATATCACTCGTGCATATGCCTACCTTATTCCAACTAACCTATTTTAGCCTCACAATCTAGTCGACATGCATGCATCTCTATCTTCATCTCTGCACTCGGACTTCGACTTCGCATTCGTTCTCTACCTCTGGAGTGCTCCGTATCATCTTTCCCATCTGTGCCCATCTACGTCATGAATTCGTCGTCGTCTTGTCCGCGTTCCGGTCGGACTCATCCCCAACCCCGGTAGATTCGGGGAAACTTCATAACGCCTCGTGTTCTCGCGCAGGATGTTCCACTTACAGCTACGCACACATTCTCGTCGCATCTCGTCTCATCATATCATAATCATCATGCCACACGATATATTCCACCAGATCTTCCCAACTGTGCGGACGGGCTTGATTTCCCCTCACCGTGGACACCGTACTTCTCGTCCGAAGATGTGGCAGAACGCTTCACCCGGACAGCTGCCCCTCCCAGCCAGATGAGTACAGAAGAAACCACACTCTCTCGACGGCCACCTTGCGCGACGCGAATCCAGATTGCGCATTCCCGCGGTCCTGTCGAATCGACGAATGCTACTACTATCGCAATGTGCTGCAATGCTACCGACAACATCAAATGGCTTCTCCGTACACACGTCCACATCGATTTGAACAAGAGTCGCACCGTCTCCTGCCCTAACGGGCCTTTCGCAGCGAGTCCACCAACTGCATCACGCTCCGCCGCTCGAATAACACACTACGGACCCGGTCAGCCGACTGACAATAATCCGAACAGCCTGCAGAAGGACTCACCAGGTCACCAGACACCCAAGCACGCCCGCCACGCCGACCGCAACGTGTCCCTTCTGCGCGAGCAAGTTCACAGGCGCGCCTACATACGCCCCCGCACTGACACGCACCGCCGCCCCGGCCGCAGCAAACGACGCGAGAACAGGCAGGGGCGGGAGTGCGCGCCTCCACTCGACCGTCGCCCCGCGCGCGCTGAAGAAGCGGCGGACGAACGCCCAGGCATAGCCTGCCCGGAGCGCCAGGTTTGCGACGTTGGCCCATACGAGCCCCGCATCGCCCAGCCCGAGCCCCCGTGCGAGCGCTGCCGCACCGGCGACGAAGGCGGCGGAGAAGACGAGCATCCAGCGCGCCTGTGCGCGTAGGTCGGCAGGCGAGGCTGCGGAGGCGAAGAATGCCTCGAGGACGCCGTTGTACGCCATCGCCGGGATATAGTAGATATATACGCTCAAGATCCCCGGAGCGGAGGTCGCGAGGTACTTCCGGGGTAGGGCGAGCGAGAGTGCGAGTGGCAGGTAAGGAGGAGCGAAGGTGATCAGAAGGAGTAGAAGGTGCGTGAACGCAAGGAGAAGCGTGAGTAGGACGGTGGACGCGGTCTGCAGGGCTTCTTTCGGCTGCGAGGTTGGGGTTTTCTCGTCCATCGTGGAGGGGGAGGATGTTGCCAAGGTTTTGGAGAAGAACACTCGGGCCGTCTCCTCGATAGGCTGGAAAACGATCCGCGCCACAAGTGACCCGTAGTTGGCGGCGACAGCATATCCACCTTGGTCTGCCAGCGGACTCAAGCGTGAGACGAGGAACTTGTCGCCCTCAGTGAGGAAGTGCTTGATGAGACTCTGCCCCGTCATTGCTACCGAGAGATTGAACAAGGAAGGATCAAAGTATATGTTTTCGGTGCTGGGATCTCATAAGCATCATCATCACGGAGGAGCGCATGCAACTCACTGGTCATGGATGGTAATAGGGACGCGTCTGAGCCGGAAGTCGAGATTGTCGCGACATGCAGCAACGAAGGACAAAAACATCGTCAAGCCATATGCAGTCTGGCCCAACGCGAATGCCACTAATGCCCATTCCTCTGTAGTAGAAACGAGGACCAGAAAGGTAGTGATCGTCTTCAGCATCACCGCCGTTCCCTCTGCACGCACACGAACATGGAAACGAAGCTCGTTCTGGGTGCGAATGTACATGGGCTCAGAGAGTAACTCGAAGAGCGCCGCGATGACATAGAGGGCGACGCTGGCGCGGAAGTGCGGCTGCGAGGATGTTGTGGAGGAGCTGCTGCCAAGATACAGTAGTGCCGATCCGAGCGCAGTCGGAATGCCGAGAAAAACGGGGAGGAGCGAGATGTTGGTGACAAGCGGGCTGCTTGCGTCGCCACTTGACGACTGCTCGGCCTCAGAAGAGGTCTGGGCTCGAAGAAGCGCATTGCGGACGCCTTCACGCGAAAGGAAGAGGATGGTCGACAATAGTAGTTCGAACTGGATTGAGGTGGTGCCGAAGACTTGCGGTGACACAAGCCTGACCAAGGCCTGGTTGAGGACAAACGTCACAATGCGCGAGAAGAGCTGGAGGAGCACGAGACTGCGCCCAGAGGCAAGCGTAGCGGACAGCAAGGTGGTCTTCTCTTGGACCATGTCGTTATATTGTGCGTAGATCGCGATTGATTATTATCTTCCAGTAATCTGTCCCATCTGGCAGCCGTAGGTAGACCTGTTGTGGAGTAGCAATCAGTCGCAGCCTGAGTACGTGAGACACAAAAGGCGGTAGTGGCACGCGAAAAGGCGGTAGTGGGACGCGAGAGACGACGCGGTTGAACAGAAAGCAGGACATGCTACTTCAGCATCTTTCTCGTACAACGTTCGTAAGTCGCGTCATGTTTCTGTCATAAAGATGGTATGCCGACTTATCACGGCTGCCTATTCATCTCAAGTTTACAATTCACTTTAACCACGCTCACCTATATTGCGTCAGTCCCGGGTCGTGAGGCGAAGGTGAAGGTCGGAGGCAAGCGAGAACGCGTGGTTGCCACGTCTTACGCCGCGTGTCACACTCACATGACCGTGCTCACGCGTGACACATGACGTAAGCTGCGCAGTGCGATCCTCGAGGTGTCCGCGCTCGATCTTGACTCTCGACCACTATCTCCCTACCGGGCTATCCTCTTACTCTATACCCAGATTGTGCTGATTATGCTTTATGACTTCTTGCCGAGGACTTTGGACTTACTACTAGCATCCTTGCTCTGGTCACCGCCTCTACCGAGCCCACCGGACACCAGGTTGCAATTCGAGCTACGTCACGAACATGCTCTATCCAATACGTCGCGAGTTGTACTGTCGGACGTAGCTCCTTCCGCACGGCTTGGACTGGATAGTTCTGCCATACGCACTAAGCGCACCAGTGTCCACAAGCCTCTCTCACAAGCATTGTCGGGAGTCAGGTTCCGCAGTGGCGACCTGACATGGGATACGACGGAAGTCGATGGCCCAGACGTTCAGGACAGAGAGGCGCTTCTGTTACTCGCCAAGATGGCTAACAATGCCTACACCGAACCCAGAGCCAAGGACTGGTATGATATCGGGCCTGACTGGAACAATGTGAGTCCAATCGCAGCCTCTCTATCGCGGCATGCAGTTGAGACCCCGTAGAGCTATCCCTTTGGATGGGAGCCTGACGCAGACGGCTTCCGCGGTCATATCTTTGCCACTCCAGACAACTCGACGGTCATCATCTCCGTGAAGGGAACGTCTATCTTCTGGCCGATTGGTGGAGGCGGTCCGACTCAGCGCAAGGACAAGCTTAACGACAACCTTTTGTTCTCGTGCTGCTGCGCTCGCGTCGGACCGACTTGGAGTACCGTATGTGACTGCTACGAAGGCAGCTATAAATGCGATCAAGGGTGCTTAGAGAGGAGTCTGGCGGAGGAGAGCTTATTCTATTCGATCGGAATTGTGAGTCTCCTCTTGCTGACCTCGCATTCCCTCTCGTTGACAACTTCCGTAGAATTTGTATAACAATGTTACCTATATGTATCCCAACGCTAATATCTGGATGATCGGTATGTCATCACACTGCTCTCCCTGGACTCGTGCTGACGACGGTTCAGGGCATTCCCTCGGCGGCGCACTAGCCTCGCTCGTTGGAGTCACGTTCGGCGTCCCCGTAGTTGCATTCGAGGCGCCGGCCGAGCGACTTGCTGCCTCGAGACTCCACCTTCCGTCACCAGTAAGTCGTATGCTTCCCGAGCTCATGTCGCACTGCTGACCTTTGTGCAGCCATCTACCCAGCACGTCACGCACGTCTACAACACCGCTGATCCCATTCCCATGGGTACCTGTACCGGTGTCTCATCGACCTGCGGCATAACCGGTATCGCTATCGAGACCCGCTGTCATCTTGGGCAGGTCATCCGCTACGACACCGTCACGAAACTCGGGTGGAGCGCGAACGTGATCCACCACGGTATTCAAGCGCTCATTGACGGTGTTCTGTCGAGGGATGACATAGACTGGGGCGACTCCGTTGGCAAGAACCAGACTGTGCCGGCGTTGACGACGGAGGAGGACTGCGTGGTGAGTGTTGTATCCTTGTGTTAGGTTGGCTGGCGTTCGGTAGTGCTGATATACTACAGGACTGCTTCAACTGGGAGTTCGGCGATTATCGCAACGTTACTCGGGCGGGATGCGGTAATCGCTTACAGTAATATATCAATGGCTCTCATGACATGGCATAGATCTGGTTTAGTTGTACTGTCCTGTATCAATATTATTGACCGTTCCTCTTCGACCTTGAGTGACACACTTGGTACCTACCACATGCGTTCACGCCATATCCTCAAGATTGCGGAGGTACCAGTGGCTCACATGCTTGTGCTCTTCACCATTGGGTCGTCTGTCAAGCGGTGCATTGTGAGTCCCAGGCAGCATTGGATTGTTACCGCCGGACTAACCTGTAACCACCAAAAACGACCGGCCCGTCTACCAGCGCGCGCAGGGGCTCCAGGAGCTGATCAATGACCGGTTCGTTGGGCACTTCCGTATTCAACACTACGATATCGATTGGTGTGGTTGGAGGGACATCCCAGTTGTATGCTGACCTCCCATATTGCGTGTCGAAGAACTCCAACGACGTAAGACGGGCACCCCGCTCTTCTCGATGCCGCAGCATCCTGTAAAGTACGCCAACTCGCGCGCGAATGAGTGTCTCAATGTCGGAAACGACGTCTTCTTGTAGGCATTGCTCGTCTATGCCTTCCCTAGCCACTTCGAATCCCACGCGTGCTGAGCTGAGGACCGGAGAAGCGACGCGACCCTCAGGACTTGACGTCTGTTCCAGCGCAAGGATGATATCGGCGACGTAGAGCCCCTGAACGTCGAGACTGACAAAATTCTGGAATGCGAGAAAGAGGACATCCCAGGACCAGTCGATTAGCCTGGTGCAGAGGTGCAGGATGGAGACATGCGTGAGGCGCGATGCGCCAGGAAAGACGTTGACGATGCCGGAGGGCCTGAAGGTCCACACGTAGAGGTCGACGCGTAGATACTCCTGATCATCGTCGCGGGCCACCATGGCAACACATGGGTAGTTAATATCGCTCAACCAGAACATGAGGATCAAACGAGTGATCCAAATGCACGGGATGCCGTGGCCGCCGGGCGGGAGCATCTGCAGCAACCGACCCCGAGCCGTGTCTTTGTCTTCTCCACGATGGTGCACTTCCCGGAGGTGTATGCAGGTGTTGGCCGGGATATCCAGATGAGACAGGGCACTCCCTACGCGTGCAGCGTCGTCTTCTATATACAGCGAACGCAACGTCGGAAGGAGGACACGATCCCCGGCAGCGCCATACCCTATCTCCGGCAAGACGGAGCGTAACTGCAAGGTCTGCAGGACTTGGCATCGTGCAAGGGTGGAGAGGAAGTCCCGGGCTTCAACGATTCGGGCAATGCGGTTTGACTCGTCATTCTCTCCAGTGCCATGACATTGCGCGTAATGAGTCCGTGCATCTATCAGTTATCGCGGACGGTAGAGTATCCCATGTCCACCCATGCGCGCATCCGGTCGCCATACCGGATCGTGAGCAGAAGCAACCTGGTAAGCAGTCGCAGGCGAGGACCTGTCAGCTTCTCGTTCTAAACTCATGCAGATCATACGCACCCGAAGCCCAGCCAGGCGATGCCAGCGAACAGCGCGTCCGTCGCACATACCCCGATCTTGTTGATGAGGGGGAGCAATCCCGCGGTCGTGAACGCGATGATGAGCGCGCGGAACGATCTGTCAAGCGTGTCGTTGTCAGCGTGCGTGGCAGGAGCTCGAGCACGGCCGACTCACGCGGCGGCGGCCATCGTCTGAGCACTGCGGGAGTGCAGAATGTCGACGTAGTACGACGACAGCGGCGTGAGCGTGAAGTCAACCTACAGGGCCACATACGCAACGAAGTAGTATGTTATGGCGTCAGCAAAACCGTCGCTGGAGGGTGGCACTGTGCACACACCCCGATGCCGTTCATGAACAGCCAGATGAGGTTGAGGATGATGCCGGGTGTTCCGGGAACGTACTTGATCGTGATGCCCGCGAGGAGCACAGACACAGGCACGTAGAAGCCTGCGCCCCAGAGCGCGGCACGCAGACGGTCCTCGGGTACCCACTCGCCGCCGCGATGCTTGCGCCAGTAGATGACGGTTCTATCCGATATGCGGCCCGCCGTGGGCGCACCGACTGCAATAAAAAAAAAGTATTTGGATGAGCTGGTGTACGCTCGGGGAATGATATGATACCCACTGATGTTACCGAGACCCTGCGGGAGGAAAAAGGCTCCGATGAGAGCCTCGTTCGAGATGTTATACTCCTTTCCCTGCAAATATTCATCATTGATCAGTAACGGTCAGCAGGCTAGCATGCGTCCGACGCACGATTGTATACGCAAGCGGAATCGCCATGACTAGGGACTCGTCAGCTACAAGGCAAAGTGGTAGTGTTGAGACCTAGTCACCGAAATCTGTCAACAATGCCGCCGTCCCTACGAGAGTCTGCAAGGGGATAAGTTATTGCTCTAACATGAACATCAGCTGTACACACCAACACGAAGATGTTCGGGCTGCGAAGCAGTCCTAGACTGCTGAAGGGGTTCACGTTGATAAACGTGAGCCACCTGCCGCGCTCCTTGTTGCGGTTCAGGACCTCTGGGTCCAGTGTCTCCGGGAGCCAGAGATAGACAGGAACGAAAGCAAAGAGGCCCATTACAAACAGCCCCCATTGTCCATAGCGCCATGACGCGTAGTGTGTCGCAATGCCACCGTATAATGGGGAGATGGCTGGACCAAGGAGGGAGGCCTATGTTGAGGATCTCTGTGAGTGCCAACACCAACGACAATACGACTGGGGCACTCACACCAAAAAAGATACCCATTGCAGTTCCGCGCTCCTCCAGCCTGTAGATGTCGCCTATCACGCCCGCTCCGACGGACATGCCGCTCGACGCACCGAAGGCCTGGACGGCCCGCCAGAACATGAGGACTGGGACGGACTGTGCAGTCGCGACGCCTATCGAGCCGACGCATAAGCATGGCAGGGAGCCGAGGAAGACGGCCCTACGTCCATCTGTACGATATGTCAGAAGCGCCACATGATACAGTGAGTCGGACTGTCAGAGAAAGAGACTCACATGTACCAGAATATGTGGCCCATATAAGGCTGCCGACGGACACAGCAGTAAGTGACAGGCTCACGGCCAGACTAGATGAGCATGGAACAGTCAGTCGAGGTAGGATGGATTCACCAGCAGTGAAGAATATACCATACTTGATTATTGGACCGGTGCTACCTAGCTCGCGCGCAATCTCCGGAATTGAGGGTATGAAGGAGCCCGAGGCCAGAACTATGAGGACGTCAGCCGACCTCGCCTGAGAAGCTCGACAACGTAACGCACATGGTATAAACGCAGCCCATGAGATGACTGCCACGATGACTTTCTTCTCGCTGGGAGTAAAGCGCTTGTATAAAAGCTCGTGCTTCAACGTTTCAGAATCGGCCGAGGCCGGCGTCGTGAGCAACGGGCTCTCCTCTGTAGCATCCATCTCCTTGCGGTTGTGTTTTCGTAAGTTTCGTGCCCCGAGCGGGCTTTTGAACGAGATGTGGGGGTCGGGTCGTCGTGGTCGCGGTTAAGAAACCCCGCCGGGAAGAAACCTGGAGTCATAGAGGCTATATAGTGCGCTTCATCGGCCCGTTACGTGAGACTAATGGATGATTGCGATATGATGTTTACCCTTTCGAACGGAGCGCTTCGTAAGCGCCTCAAAGGTCTTGATCTCCCGAACCTCCATGGTCCGGTTCTTGCTTTCCCAATCTGCGGTGCGGAAGCATGTTGTAAGTACTTCCTAGATCAGAACATCTGCTCGCACCTCCAGTTCAACCTAGTTCAACTGACACAAGTAGACCTCCGACATGACTTGGATCTTGAAGGGGACGCCGGTGAATGAATGACCTGTAGGCAAGATGACGGAGTGCTGTAGCCTGTACATACTAAGTTTGTGTAAGAGTGCAGGAGGAAGCTCATAAGATCAAGATCAAGGACACGATCATATATGGTATGGAGCACCTGGTGCCTAGATCGGGCTCGCACACACCTTGACAAACGCGCATGGTTGCAAGTTCGCACTTCGATCTAGGTACTGCGGTCTCTCTGTGCGGCCACCAAGTTTTTGTATCATGCGCAAAGCCCGCAAGCATTTACGTGGACCTCCCGCCGAGACAGTGGGGACAGGAAGCGTGCGTAGTGCGTGGACTCCACTATCAAACTCGCCAGACACGAGACGTCTCGGTGGTAGTCTCTAATTGGGAGTCTTAGGCCGTCTGGCTGTAGCTCAGGTCAGAAGGTGCGATTCAACGTTCCATATACGATTGTATCAAGTCTCTGACGGGAATAGAGGGTCGCTAGAAACTCACGCGATTCACCGCCGTCACGGTGCCGATCCCGAGGACCGAGGTGACGCAGCCTCACCGCTAGCACGGAGTACACGCGGTTGTGTACAACAAGCGTCGCAATTCCGCGGCGACACACGGTACACAATTCAAACTGTGCCTTTCCGAAAGGGCCCAGGACGTGCCTCGCGGGAGTTGTGGCCCTGCATGGGAGGGCGGCGATTGCCGGTGATGAGCAAGAAAGGGAACGGTTGTAGTCCAGCACGGTTGGATGGCAATGTGGCTCGTAGGGCAGCGGCATGGACCAGTGAGTCTGCAGCTCGAGTTCTAGGCCTTTCGCCGCTCAGATGGTTCCAGTATGCCCGCACGGAGCGTGGACACTCCACAGTTCCCACATGCCACGAGCGGCGAACTCAACAAGGCCGTGTTCGTCATTGGTCCAGACAGCGTCTGAACCGCCATGGGCAATGTCCTCCTCGCAAATTCGACACCATGCGTCATTCCCTCTCGTGGGACCCGACATTTGGAAGCTTGTCAGGCCCTGAGCGGCTGATTGTCCCAGGATATATCTACAATATAGCTGTCCGGTCTCGCCGGACGCCCTTCCTCCCCCTCCGACATCCACGATGCATCGTCTCCCGTATGATGTTCAACTCTCCGTCGTTCGCCTGCTGAATACCAGAGACATTCTGAGACTTTGTGCGGTGGGTACCTGTCCGCTTTTTGTCCCGAAAGATCTTGAATGCGACGGGAACCGTCCGCAGACATGCAAGGCTTTGCAGGCTCTGCTGACCGACCGTTCTATGTGGCACCGTGCTCTATCCCGCCTCCTCCTACAATTCCCCCAGCCACAGCTCACGCGGCGCCTTCATAGGCTGACGGTGGAGGAGCTCAAGCACGAAGTCCTACAAGCAGCCCGCTTGGACAGACTGTGGCACGCGCTCGATTACCGTCCCCGGCTGATCAGGAGCTTCCACCGCGACAGGACTGTAGAGCACGTTAGCCTGGTCGCGGGTGGAAACTGGCTCATCATCGTCCTATACGATGGCTCCTTGGAGCTGCAGGAACTCGGCGCTCAGACTCCAGCGGTCATCATGCCACCGTCACTCACCGAAGACGAGTCCGTTATCTACCTGAGCTCCTTCGTGTCTCTGACTAACGACCATGAGGACATACTCATCCTACAGATGGGTGTGCGGTACAAGTGCGTCTACTCTTCCCACTCTCTCATGATGACTCACGTCAAACCTTGCCGCACAGTCAATGCAATATTTACGTCTACCGTGTCGCCGTCGTTGAACCATCTCCCGCCTTCCTGCTCATCGGAAAAATATCCGTTGCTGGCTCCGTGTGGTGTTGCGCTTCCGGCGGGCAGCTCCTCGTCTACGGGCTCGAAAGCGGAGGCGGAGACATGATCCTCCATGTTTGCCCCATTGGACAGCAATATACCCGTCCGGGAGCACGCAAGCTGCAGGTTTCGCTCAATATAGGACCGTGGTCGGTAAGTAATAGTACCGTGCATCATCTCCCCAGTGACTTTGAGCTCATGTAGTCCCGGAACTCAAATACAGGCAGACGAAGACTTCACCATCTCCGTCCTTTCCGAGCACCAACTCATGCTCTCGTACCACGGCGGACTGTTCATATACGAGATACCCCCGCTCCCGACGGTCGACCCGTCCTCATCCCCCAGCGACACTGAGGCAGCACCTCCGCTCATCCACTCAGTCCGACCGGTCTGGAGCTGCCGCTGCGACATCGGCTCCGGCATCTATCGCATCAGCCCCTTCTCCTGGAGCGCAGGCACAGGCCTCGGCGACGAGCCCCAACAACGCCCCCTCGTCATTGCAGGAACCCGCGCGTTGCACGTCATCCGTGTGCACCCCGACTCGCAGGTGGACTACCGCGAGATCCCGTACCCGCTCGTGCTCGGCGCCGAGATCGGGTACATGGGGCTCGGGGCCGTGGGGTTGCGACGGGCGATCTGGGACTGCACTGAGACGCGAAACGGCTCGCTCCATGTACACTTCCGCACATTCTCGCTGCCGCGCTCCATCCTGGACCTGAGCGAGGACGACCCGGACTACGAGCCGGGAGAGCTGTGGGCGCGGGGCAAGCTGGGCTCGTTCAGTGTCACGCTCGATCCGGAAGAGCATCTGGTGAACTTGTGTCTGGAGGAGAGCTCTGGGCGTGTGTGCTTGCTGCTGAACAATATCACGACTGGCGCAAGACGAATAGCCGTTATTGACGCTGTATGACGACGACTTTTCGGTCTGCGAATGTTCCCTCATGACGCTTGTGTAGAAGTCAGAGTGGTCTGGAGTTCGCGGTGCGCGCAACACGAGGTAGTGTGTATATGTAGCTCGCTCGCAGAGCACCAATGTTGTTGAGTAGAAGCAATGTTTACTCGGTCGACAAACAATACAATCAATGAAGCAGAGGAAGCACGACTATCAGCACAGCAGCTCAAGGGAGTTGAAAGAGCAAGTCAACCTTGCACGAGCGAAGGTTTGTATGTGCTCGTCCACTGGTCGAGTATGCGCCAGAAGTGCGCAACTACCGACTTGTCCACATGGCGGCGGTTCGGATCGATCTGCGAAGCGACGGTGATAAGGTGTCGCGGTAAGCCCGATAAGGGGTCAACACAGACACACCTTGAGTTCCGTAACGTTCCAGTCCTTGATCTTCGGGTTCGGAGGGTCGTTGGTCCACGAGAAGTAGATACCTTTCACTGCCGGACGGGGGTTTCAGTACTCGCAAATCTCCGCCATTGAGTGCGCGTGCCAGACTCACCATGATGGAAGAGCGTCTTGGGTTCTGTCCACTTGTATGGTCGGAACTGCCATGCTTGCCCTGTAGTCATCACGCACACCACACGATCCCACGCGTCAGGACCGAACTTCGCGAGGGCTTCGGTGCTGTCCACAACGAAATATCTGACGGGGAGCCCCTCAGCGAGAGACCGAACGTTAAGGCTCCGCGACGCACCTTGTCTGCATCTCGGTCTCTCGTCCCGAAGAGTCGATGGTCGTCCGTTTTCGGTATATGGGGATCATGTCTTCCGGCCGCGCATTACCCTCCGAAGCAGCGCGAGCCCTCGCATCCTGGGAAGACTCAAAGACAGCATCTTGCAGGAACCGTCGTACGTTGTGCATGGTGATGAGGGATGTCGGCGAAGAGGAAATCATAATAATAGGGTAATTGTTCTCTGGAACAGACGATGAACGGATGCACCGACGGCAAGCAAGAGCAGCACTTACTGGGTTTCCGTGGTTGCATCTTCGAGTCTGTAGAGAGATGAGAACACATGCAACCAGCCATGGGTCGATTGGACTTACCGGGTACAGGGGTAAGTGAACTTGACATCGTGCTACTCCGTCCGCCCTCCTTGAGTTTCTTCAGCCTTTCCGCGAACGAGTCCTTCAAGCTGGTGAAGTTCTTGTTTGAAAAGGGTTAGCACAGACACGAGAACGAATGATTGTATACGAACATTTGGCTTGATTCCCCGAAGCACCGTGTTGCGATCCTGCAGCTCAATCTCATTCTGCTTGATCTTCTTGACGACTTCGATGTCGGCAGTGTCGGCCACGTATCTCCTCTTCAGCGGACTGGAAGTGGAGTCCCCGCCTCTGGATAGTGAGGCGACAGATGGTAGAGATGCTGAGCCACGCAATTGCGGTGGTGATCCAGGAGGTGTTGTAGACTCGGCTGGAGAACAATTAGCACCGTATACCGTGCTCGGGGAAGCGTCAAAGGTTCAAGAGCAAAGAGTAGCAACACGAGTGGTTATCGGGGAATCAAACTTGTATTCAGTTGTACGAAGCTCGAAGATACAACATTGCACTCGTCTCTGAGTTCACAGCAGTAGCAACCAGCGCTTGTGACCTGAACACTCACCCTGGACCGATATCAACCCTGGCAGCCTCTGCGACTTGTTCTGCAGCCAGTCAGCCACCCCCTTCTTCTCCGTCACGCTGATGAAGCCTGTTGTATATCCATTCTCCCGGACCTGCTTCATGTACTCAGCACCAGGAACCTCCCGCAGCTTCCATGCGAGATATACGGCGCCGAGTGAGATGAAGTCTTCGGGGTTTGCTTGGGGATCTGTGGACGAGGCACCAGGCTTCCGTAGTCGCGTTGGGGCATCTTTGGGGACGGTCAAGTCGTTGGCGAGGACGAGATGCGTAGCTTCCTTGAAGGACGAGACGGTGGCAGAACCCTTCTTGAATCCTATCTGTGGCCGGTTACGCGCTTTCACGCTAACAGTTTGCTTGAGCGCAAGTAGAACATCCGTGTCCGAGCTCATGATACCAGGTAAGGCCCTTGGAAGCCAGCAGTAAAGCCAAGAGATGGAGGTACGAGAGAGCAAGTACGAGAGCAAGGAGAGATGCAGCGCGCGTCGGGTTAACAGTTGATAACAACCTTAATACGTAGTTGTTACAGCCCGACCTAACAAGTTTCTTAAGTATCTTACTTATCGGCGACTTATCATAGTCGGCGCTTGCCCTTCACATTTTTTGGTGATGCACGCTGATCGCGGGTCAGACTCAACCTTGTCCTCCCCCTCGACCGTCTGAAGCATTAGCTTGCTTCTCTCGCACCCTCTCGCACGCAAAATGGCCTCACAATTGTCTCAGCAGTACGCCTGTCAGTTCGAGCCCGCTTTTGCCAAGTCTCCACCCAAAATCTGACCCGCCCGGATGACCCTTGCAGTCCGTGCGCAGAAGAGCTTCGGTCTCGTCGGTGGTACGCCAAACTACGACCCCATCGAGACCTTTCAAGCCCCCGAAGTACCCGCAAGGACGTACCAGTACAGCGCCGACGGCCGTCTCTTCGCATACGCCATCCCCACAGGCGTCCGCATCTTCCAGGCGGAGAGCGCTCAACTCATCCAGGAGCTCACCCTTCCGAACATCGTCGACATCAGCTTCTCGCCCCGCGGAACGTACCTGTCTACCTGGGAGAGGCCCCAAAAGTTCGAGGACGGCACGCAGCACAAGAACCTCCGCGTCTTCTCCGCCTCGACTGGCGAAGAGCTCATCGCCTTCTCGCAAAAGTCGCAGGAGGGGTGGGAACTCCAGTACACCATCTCCGAGTCGCACGCCGTCCGTCTCGTTGGGCAGGAGATCCAGGTGTTCAAGCCCGCGGAGTGGTCGAAGGGAATAGTGGACAAGTTGAAGGTCGAGGGTGCGACCTCCGTTACCCTCAGCCCGGGGCTCAACCCCTCCGTGGCGGTCTTCGTCGCCGAGAAAAAGGTGAGCATCTATCGTCATCTCGGCTTTCTGCCCCCCATGCCCTCCATTCTACACGCACCCGTCCATCGGGACTGACCCACGCGACGTAGGGACAACCCGCCAGCGTCAAGATCTACAGCCTCGCGTCACTTGGCGGCCTTCCGACCTGCCAAAAGACATTCTTCAAGGCGCAGAGTTCGCAAATCAAGTGGAACACGCTCGGCACTCAAGTTCTCGTCCTCACCCAGACAGACGTTGACCAGGCCAACAAGAGCTACTACGGCGAGACTGGCGGTCTCTACCTCCTCAGCGCTGCAGGCAACTTCGACTGTCGCGTGACGCTCGACAAGGATGGGCCCGTGCACGATCTCGCGTGGAGCCCCAACTCGAAGGAGTTCGGCGTGGTCTATGGATGTGAGTGGTCCCTCTTCCGTTGCTTGTGCTCGTACCTACCTCGCGCCCAGTCATGCCTGCGAAGACGATGCTCTTCGACCAGCGCGCACGCAGCCTGCACGACTTCGGCACCGCGTTCTGCAACTTCCTTTCCTTCAACCCTCAGGGCCGGCTAATCGCCCTCGCCGGTTTTGGTAACCTCGCGGGCAAAGTCGACATCTTTGACCGCCGGACGCTCACCAAGGTCACCACCATTGACGCCTCCAACACGTCTCACTGCGAGTGGTCCCCCGACGGCCGTTTCCTCCTCACCGCAACGCTCTCCCCTCGTTTGCGGGTGGACAACGGCATCAAGATCTGGCACTGCACCGGTCCTCTGGTCCACATTCAGCACATCGAAGAGCTTTATCAGACGTCGTGGCGGCCGATTCCTGTGGACGCAGCCCCTCCCTTCCCGCAGAACATCCCGCCAAGCCCCCCTCCCTCGTCCAGTGTCTTGCAGCACGTCGCAGTTGCGAAGCCCACTCCCACCAGACCTGCTGGTGCATACCGCCCCCCTGGCGCACGCGGCTTGGAGGCATCCTCCGTATACAAGCGAGAGGACGACTCGCCCAGCGGGCAGTCGACTCCCAACGGACGCTATAGCAGGAGTCCGGCGCCAGGCCGCTTCCAGAACGGCCGGAGACACGTACCCGGTGCCCCTACGTCGCCTTCGCCAGTACGGCAAGCTGGTGCTGACCAGGAGAAGCGCGGGCGGAAGCGGAAGAGCGCTAAGGACAAGGAGGGCAAGAAGGACGGTGCGGCGAAGAAGGACGGCGCCGATGCTAGTGCGCTGCCGTCGATAGAAATTCCGGCCAACGGCAACGGGGAGGCAGAGCTCGCGGTCAACGGCGCGACCTCTGTACCACCGACGCCTGGCGGCGCGGATCTTGGGCTCGACCCCATCGCGAAGAAGGTTCGGAATCTGAGTAAGAAGGTACGTCACCTCACGTCTGTCCACTCGTATCAGTTTTCTCATCGCTGTGCGCAAACAGCTCAAGGCAATCGACGAGCTGAAAGAGAAGCAGAAGAAGGGCGAGCGGTTAGAGGCGACGCAGCTCAAGAAGATCGACACTGAGGCAGAGATCCGGAAAGAGCTCTCCGCGCTCGGTATCTCATCATAGTGTCCTCTCTTGCGTCTGTTTCCTGCCATCACCTTCAATACCGTCCCTGCATCTCTACTTATCATGTCAAGCCACCACCCACGCCACGCCCTGCACTGCTAATATCATCTCCGCATCGCCGACGCCTGCGGCCGTCTCTAGACTTCGCCTCCACATATTCCGTTCCGTGCTCATTCTGTTTTCTCGTCGGACACTCACTATACTGTCGTTCACGCTCACGCCTCTCCATCATCACCGTCACCGTCATACGTTCTGCGTCTCTGGGAATCGTGCATGCTGCATGCTGTGTTTGAGTAATGGTTTTCGGAAGATATCGATGTTGTATACAGGCACCGCAAGATGTGGAGGCATTGAACTGATCGTGGGCGCATATGCAACCAGACGCTCTTTCGGTGGAATGTTGTGCGAGAGGCTTCAAGGCGAAGTGTGTGCGTTGTGCTGGCGGTGTTCGATAACGTGCCGGGCCGAACCCCGCCGTAGGGATTCTCAAACGAAGACGAAACATGAATTTGTGCGAGGGTATGTGTACAGTCATGCGTAATAGTGGCATGCTACGCAGCGGGAAAGGGTATCGCAGATATGTGAGGTAGTGAGCATACAGCGAGAGGATGTCTGAAGGCAGCGTCGTCGACCGAAGAGCCTGCACGTACGTCTCCATTGCAAAGTCGTGGCGGACCACGTAGTCACGTACGGCGGTGCTATGCATCGCTCTCATGGACTCATAATCTTTGGGGGAGCATTTCCGAATCGCTGCAAAGCAAGCAGTATTGATACAAGACCACAGCGTCGACGGCGCAAGCACAGATTACTCACTAAGTGGTGCCGTCATCGGGTCGACGACGCGAGGCCCAGGGTATCGTGAGGTGGGAAATTTGGTCCACCTTGACCCATTGTACGCGTGGTACAAGAGCTCTACATATTCCAGCCACGGACATGCCTCCAAGATCTCGACGATCTCAGGACCGCGGTGCCTGAAGGTCGATTGCCATATGCTGTAGTTGAATCCGCGACCGCAGTACGGGCCCTGGTCGTCGTGGAAGTCCAGGTTGAGGCGGATCTTGCGGAGGCCACGCGCTGCGGCGAGCAGTTCTGCGATGTGCGCCTGCACGGGGTGTCAGAAGAGTGATTGAGAAGTCTCGCAACGACGGTATGGTGCTCACGTAGTCCACAACCTCCTCTCTGTTGGCGCGGTACCTGTGCAGCTCGAGCTCGGAGAGATGCGGGAAGGCTTCCGTGATGTAAGTGAGGAGCTCGTCGTCGCAGCCAGCGGTGTCTGCGAGGTAGACGAGTTCGAGGCTGGAGAGTTCGGGCATGTCCATCCGTCGCAAGATAGACAGACATTCGGCGGATCGGAGTATTGGCCTCGTGAACATGCTGGTCACTACCGGTGTTCTGGCGCAGTCATGGTAGAATCGGGGGTAGTCGCGGAGGGATAGGTGGGAGAGATGAGTGGCATCGATCGAGAAGATGTTGTCGTCAGGTTTTGGATAGGCGATGGTGAGGGAGCGCAGTCCAGTCATGGTTTTGTGAGAGGCGGTGCTGGGACCCAGTATATGAGGGCGGGTAGTGGGACCAAGCCTGGAGATTGTGATGGAAAGCTTGCGCAATCGTGGAACGGACGAAAGGAAGAGCGGAAGTGCTTCTTTCTGCTTTTCGCTGAGATATCGCCCACATATCGAGAGTTCCTGTAACGCAGGCCACGATAGGTCAGCCATTGCTAGGATTGGTGAGGTTTCGATTGGCAGTGTAAGTTTCTGGATGGTGTTCGCCATCCTGGGGACAAGCGCGGATAGCCACTTCTCTTCGCGTAGGAAGAACATCTCGGGCTTATATCCCGCGAGTTGCCAGGACTGTTCTCGCCAGAGAGGAACAACATAGGAGAAGCTGGTAAGGTGGACCGGGGCATGAAAGATCGTGTTCAGTGCTACCGGTGGCTCGGAGCCAGTGAACGTGCTTGCATAACGGTCGAATGCGATCGACGTGATCCGAGGACGAGCAAGGCAATACTTGACGACGTCAATCGCATTGCGAAATGAAGCTTCGAACAAAATGGCAGCGAGATTCGGTAAGCGGCCGAGGATGGACATGAAGAGCTGGACATCCGCGCTGTGTTCCATGCGGAGCTCGACACGGAGACGTCTATCCAGAACGATGTCAGCACAGTCGGTGCGGAGACAAAACGATACACCAACCGGACGAGATGGCGAATTGCCTCCGGAGGATCATTCTCATCATAGCCAGTAAGGTACCGGACTTCATAGAAGAGAACCGGAGATAGCGTTCTGCGGAGCGCACGAGAGCAGGAGGCAAGAGCTGCAAGCGCAGTCTTCTCCCGTTCCTCTCGCAACACCGATGCTATCTCATAAAGAACGTCTAGATTCAAGCTATCAAAGCTGGGCAATGTTAAAACAAACGATCTGGTGTATATCACATAAACTCACGTCGGAGGAGGTTTTCGACACAACTGTGCCAGTGGCGTCGGCGCAATTTCGTGTTCTTCATCAGGAGAAATCAGTGAAGTTCGGGCTCGACGTCTGCGAAAAATGAGGAGGGATAGAAAGGATGTAATTTTCTTCTTTGCAGAGCGCATCATGGGGAGTGAGTGGGTCTTCGAAGTGAGGTCGGGAGTGGCTCGCGCGCCGCCAGGACACGGCGCCTGTACAAGCTGTGCTGCTGCAACAAGAGCACCACTGAGCGCTACGGCCTAATCAGCCTGCACATCTCTTCGTCCTCCGCATCCGACTCTCCTTATTGTCTATTGCGAAATCGTCGGCGTGGACGTTGATGCACGCTCTTGTCTGGATGCAGATAGATCTACTCCAGGCGGCCGGCATCAACGCCAAGATTTGGCACGGACCTGTCGGACAACGGCGGGCAGTAAGTAAGTATAACGTATACTCATCCAGCTTGGTCCGGTGGCACGCAGTGTGATTCGTATCTAGTATGTGCCATGTGGGGAAGACAGGGCGAAGGAGCTGAAGCGAGACCGATTTGAATTTCGCACCTATGTCAGTCTTCTTGTTCATGGACACTCAAGTTGCCGGACTACGTATCCACTAACACTAGCGTCTGATTTGTTTACAGGAAGTCATGGCGTCGCAAACAACGACATCCATCCGAGCCGGCTTCTAGAAATTCAAGGCCTCTGCGGAGAAGAAGGACACGCTATTGTTCTGTACAGCTAGGGACTGCTCGTCACAAGAGTCTGATCATTTCCGCGTTTGCTTCGTGGAGCTTGTTGTGACCGGGATCAAGCGTTGCTCCGCTGAGATCGATTATCCATTGTTTGCCATGGTCATTGCGACTCTGCTGCTCCAGATAAATACTGAGAGGTGCGGCGGGAGCTGCCAGAACCTCCATCGTGTCTTAGTCTGATCCAGCCCATAATGCCGCCCGAAGGTCTGCTCCTGATCGTAGAGACTCCAACTGCATCTTCAAATGACGTCGAACAGTTGCGGGGCATCGGATTGGTGAGTACTTATAGCCTACTATACGCCCCTTGGTTTTCATTCGCTGATACGACGCAATATCACACAGTCGAGCAGAGCACGGCACAGCAGGTACACTGGCCAGGGAAGCAAAGCTTTCTCCACCCCCGGAGCTCCCGTCACTGAGCCAGAGGCTGCCGCTAGCTCCTCCGAGGAAAGCGGCTCGGTCATCAGGAACAAGACCGCGACCCATGTTGGACCGGACGAGAGTCCTCTCACGGACCGCTCGTCTCTGAGATCTCCTGACAGTCTGGAACACGCTGCTACCTCAGAACATGCTACTGGAATACTCAACGGTATCGCAATCAAGGAACCCTACCGTATCATTATGAATGGCGTGCCTTCCCCTTCCCCATACAAACGCTGCACCCCGGTCGTAAGTTCTAGTATATTCCTTGACGTATGTCGGTACTCATTGACTGTTCCTAGGCGACACACGGCATGCCGTGGGTGGCGCACGCGCCCCGCATGCTCTCTGTTGGGTGCCGGATGCCGATCACACCCGAACGAGTAGTGCAGTTTCAGAACGAACTTGAGGATATAGACAACGCGTCCCTCATTCAGCTCGAGCCTAAGCATGGTATTTATCGGTCGGCCAACGATGCAAGACTGCACGGTGAGTACACACTCTCCTGGTTCAGTGAGTAGTCTTTGATACTCACTTCGCCTCTCATCAGGAGAATTGTGGTATACCGTGAACTTGGTGCGCTATTTGCGTTCGCTTTGTGAATTGAAGCTGAGATTCGCACCCTAGGTCATGGATGGCGATGGATGGGACGTGGCTCCCAAGAAGGGGCGAGTGTATAAGCTTGCCGTCGACACTGGTGAGTGCTCTACCCTCCTTTAATAATGGATACATGCTCATTCCTCGATAGGCGATTCTTGCTTGTGCGTGAGAATGTGAAATTTCCCTCTTCGAACGTTGGCTGATAGATCTTGAAGCTGGTTTTTTGAGAAAAACTTCCGGCAGCTTGGACGGGTTCAGATCCCTCCAGAGGAAGTGGTGGATGGCATGCATTACCGGTACACTCAGAGGGACTGGTCTGACACACCTTTGGACTTTCAACAACGGTGTCGAAGACATCGAGTGGTCCCTCCCAGCACTGCGCCGATCGCAGAATGGGGCATAATTGGGTACAGAGACGGCGGAGAGTTGAGTATGTGTCTCGACTACTGCTTCAATCCTCCCTTTACTGACGGAACATGTAGGAGTCAAGCGGTGGCTATCCAGCCCAAACGTGGACCTGCAGTTCAGAGCACCGATCTGGGACTGGGTCAATGGGCAGTTGTCATACTCACCCAACCATACTCTCCGATTTGCGCGGATACTAGCGGATGCTGTCAACGCGGATGCCGCCGGCCAAGGAGTCGATGGTAACCTGGGATTGGGAGTCCCCGGGTATGTTGCCAGTCTGCTTTCGTGCAGCCTCACACGTCCGAACTGATGAGGCGTAATCCGACGACAGGTCGCGGAAACCTTGGTCACTCGCCGGAAGAAAGGACAGAGCGGTGCGTACACTTCCGAAGACTAGTAAAGTGTACGAAACCTGACCAGTCATCTCCCAGACGTTCTTCGATATAATCAACCATGGATCTGGCCTTGTGCCGACAGTACGTCCTAAGCCATATCTATCACCCCGTTGCCTCCAGTAAAACGATACCGTTGTGACCATGCAGCCCATGTGCGTAACGATGCGACTGCTTCCGCCAGATGAATACCAGCTGGCTCGCGCGAACAAGAGAGTGTGAGTGTGTTTGTTGCTGTGCGATGCTTTATAGGCTGACGAACTCCACAGACAGAGCTTCTTGTACCTCGGTGTCGGTTCGCCGTGCGGTCTGTTCCTTGAATTCGTAGAGGACAAGATTCGAATCCCGGAATATACACCGAAGATGTATATCTACCCCGATCTCCTCAATGAGCACGACTTCAACTGGTGGTCTCTCCAGCTCCTGTCCATAACGTTGCTGGAGCCCCTGGTCGACAGCCCAGACCATGCGGGAATGGACCCGCTGCAGTGGATGCCGAGGCGTATTTCCTTGGGAAAAGGCTTGCCACGAGGAGCCTCGACTGGTGTTCGCGTCATATTCGACTCCGGTAAGTCGCTACGGCCTCAAATGTTGCGACCCTCATTGACAAAAACCGCTGCGACGGCTCATGATCCAGGCTCCGTTTGCTCGGTCCTGCCCAAGAACGTCTTACAATTGATATGGACCCAGTGGTTCCAGCTTGACGTCCGTAATTATCCCATCGGCGATGTCGTCTTTCTGCGCCACTTCCGCGACTTCTCGAGGCATGATGTCGTGTTCCAATTCCAAGACTTGCACGGAACCATCACTCCCTTCAGGTGCAGGGCGCAGGAATTTCTCGGCAGCCCTTGGAAACCGGACGACGGATATGGCGGGTCGCTAGCCTGTTTCGTAGAGGCCACAGGAGACCCTGCGGATCCTGGACATGGAGGAGGACCTTACATCCTGGGCGCGGTGAGCATGGATCGCTTCATGTTTATCGGCGTGGCTGACTCGTTGTCAACGCTGGCAAGAACTTCTTCTGGACCAGCATCCTGAGGCTCGACGGGACGCATCGCGGAGAGAAGCCCATGCTCGGACAAGCCAAACCGTTCATGCAGCTCGCCCCACAGCGGATCCTGTCCGACGGCTTCCAGCTTGCAGGTCCCTGGAGTCTCGAGATTCATCCCGACCTGCCTCCTGATATGCAGGCCGTGCTCCGCGAACAACCCGAGTTGCAAGCCTGAACGCGAACGTTGGACTTTCTCCCCCGGCTCCTGATCTCTTCCGACGGCGGAGCTCCCAGATACTCCTCTACACGCATGTATTCATATACCCCGTGAATCAAGCTGTCTCACAGGCCATGATTGCGTCGGCCCGCATCATTAGAGAGAATACTCAGTGCGTTTTCGTTTGCGCTCGCCTCCAGCGATTCCGCGGGAGTGCCCTCCTGCTATGGTCGTTTACGTCCGACGCCGCTGCGGTCATATCCCGCGCACAGTGCTATAGAAAAGAATTGCCGTACAGTCCGGAACGCTAATGTGTCAGATTTCCAGTAAGGGGTTGTCGCGTCGCAGTACACCATCCCCGCCCTGCGTGCCGGCGGGGTGATCAAGCGTGACGGCCGAGGATGGGGGCCGCATTCGCATCGTTATGGAGATGGTGTATGGGCGCGTGCAGCCGCCCTCTCAGGCGATGGGGACGTCCGAGCGTGTTCAAATGTTGATCGTGCACATTGCTCTCTCTCATCTCAAATAGGTACTATCGTAGTCATGTACTACCTTCCGTCGTGCGGGGTCGCAAGAGTCCACATGCATCGATGCCATCATGTCTACCTTGGAAGAGTCATTTGACACGGCGGAGGGCATGGTTATCAGTACTGTTAGCCTGACGTGGTGGATAGGGAAGGTGAATTAGTAGGACAAAGTGTCAGGGTGCGCTTGAAACATTTGGGGGATTAGACGAGTGCCGAGCGCGACGCGCGACGACCCAGTATTGGCAGAGACGAGCGAGGCCGCCGTTTCTGAGCCTGTCGACAGCTTGACACAAAGTTCGTGAACGCACTCTACAATGTAACGCATGGATCATATACTCGTTGTATCATATGTGACATGACTTGTGGTCGCGATTATCGCAGAGAATGTCACTGGGTCATAAAATACAGATATGGTGGTATCTGACGGGACGTCATCAGCTGGGTCTCGAGTGACAGATGGATGTGCGCACATTTCTAACAGAGTCACGGGGAATAGGCAGGACAGCACAAGCATTACGGAACCGCAGCGACGCTACAGGCTGTGCGGCGGACGGTTCACCACCCCCGACCCGGAATCGGTTGGGAATCACTGAAGAGGAGATGAGACGAAGACAAGGCGACAAACCAAGCGCAAGTGACTCACCGAGTGCTGCCGTCATCGGGGTCGATGAAGCGAGGCCCGGGGTATCGCGATGTAGGGAATGTGGTCCACCTTGAGGACCACGATGCGTGGTCGTGGTACAGGAGCTCCACATATTCTAGCCACGGACACGCTTCCAGGATCGCAACGATCTCTGGGCCGCGGGTTTCCCGGAACTTCGCCTGCCATTCCCGTCCGACAGATACAGCACAATCGCTGTACGGCCCGATGTCGTCGTGGAAGTCAAGGTTGAGCCGCACGCTACGGAGACCACGCGCTGCCGTAAGCATCTCAGCGATATGTGCCTGGAAAGGGTGTCAGACGAGTGCTTGGAGAGACAGCTCAACAACGACGCCTACATAGTCGACGACCTCCTCCCGGTTTGCGCGATACCTGTGCAATTCGAGGCGCGAGAGATGCGGGAAGGTTTGCGCGACGTAGGAGAGGAGCTCGTCATCGGCGCCGGCAGTACCTGCGAGATAGACAAGTTCGAGGCTGGAGAGCGCGGGCATGTTCATCCGTCGCAGAATAGACAGGCATTCGGCGGAGCTGAGGATCGGTATGGCGAATGTGCTCCAGACTCTGTCATCTTTGGAACGATCATGGTAGAAGCGCGGAGCGTCGCAGAGTGACAGGTGGAGTAGGTGAGTTGCGTCGATGGAGAAGATGTTGTCGTCTGGGTCCGGGTAAGCAACAGTAAGGGAGCGGAGCCCAGCTATTGTCGTACGAGACGTGCTGCTGGTCCCGAGTATTGGGGGGCGGGCGGAGCGACCGCGCCTGCAAATTGTCACCATTAGCGTGCGTAAGCGAGGTAGTGACGCAAGAAACCGTGCAAGTGCTTGTCTCTGCTCCACACTGGAGTAGCGGCCGCGTATGGACAGGTCTTGCAGCTTCGGCCACGATAGGTCAGCCATGGCGTATATTGGCGAGGTTTCCATAGGTATTGTAAGTTGCTGCACAGTCCTCGCCATTCCGGGAATAAGCGCAGACAACCACTCTTGTTCGCGTTTGAAATGCGTCTCTGGCGTGACTCTATGAAGTTGGAAGAGCTGCTCTCGCCAGACGGGCATGATCAAGGAGAAGCTGGTGAGGGGTATCGGCGAACTGGCGACCACCTTAAGTGTTGAGGGAGGTTCGTTAGCGGTGAACGTGTTTGCTTCTTCGGTGAATGTGATGGACGTGACATGAGGAAGGGTAAGGCAACGCTTGATGATGTCCATTGCACTGCAAAATCCGGCGTCAAACGTTATCGCAGCGAGGTTCGGTAGGCGTCCCAAGATGGACATAAAGAGTTGGGCAGCGACGCTGGTTTCGATGCGCAGCCTGACCCGGAGGCGTCTTCCTCGGGCGCCCTGTCAGCATCACTCGAGGCAGAAACAGAATAATGCACTAACCGGATGAGATATCGCACCGCCTCTGGAGGATCGTGCTCATCGTATCCAGAGAAATACCAAGCGTGATAGAAGAGCACAGGAGATAGCGTCTCGCGAAGCCCACGAGAGCAAGAGGCAAGAGCTTTAAGCGCACTCGTCTCCCGTTCTTGTCGCAAAACGGACGCAAGTTCGCGAAGAACGTCTAAGTTCAGTGTTTCCAGGCTGTCATTGAGTCTGATTAGATGATATGTATCTCTTGAATATGCAGCGGCACTTACGTGTGCGGAGCCCTTTGAGATGAATGTAGCGGAGAGACTTCGGGTTCTTCATCCTCGCGAGAAGGAGGTAAGACTTCCCGTCGTTTCCGAGATACAAGTAGCGTTATGAAGGAGGCAACTCTCTTCCTTACAGAGCGCATAGCGGAGGAGAGACCTGGAGGAAGGGGTTCGACCCGCAAGCGGCCATCATGACCTGGTCAACAGCGCTTACACGACAAGACCGAGGCTTAGTCAGCGCCTCCTCCTTCTTCTGTTCCAACTCCTCCTCGTTATTGTCTATACTGCCGATGCAGCATTGCCAGTACGAAATTATGAACGGTGCCCTTGTGTTGTCCCGCAGGATTGACACGACATCTGTACTTATCAATCTCAGTCTGAGGGCTTCAACATCGCTGGCATTTCTACTTGCTCTTGTACGTTACCTTCTTCTGGGAGCCATATTCAGAACAAGAGCACCTTATTTCATTGGGCAGCACAGTAAGCCAGGACCGGGAAGAAGGGGAGTCTTGTGTCCGTTTCCTGGAACTTCTTGTGCTTGAGCCGGCGGGACCGAGCGTTGTTCGGTCCGATGTGATTGTTTCTCCCCCCAACACATCGTCACCATGACCGTAATAATTGTGTTTGTGCAGATAAAAGCTGGGATGTGTCGTTGAAGCGGCAACCCATCCCCAGAGCGCTCTCCTCTCCCTGAAGTCCCAAGTCCGGACCACTATTCACCGCGCCCATGCCGCCTGAAGGTCTTCTCTTGCGCATAGAAACTCCTACTGCGTCTGCACGCGACATAAATCAGCTGCGGAGCCTTGGACTGGCGAGTACCTCCTATGGATTTATGCATGCTAATCGTATTTACTGACATGGCGCGGTAATCCAGGCGAGCAGAGCACGGCACAGTAGGTATGCCGGGGTACTTTGTGATCCAACTCCGACTTCCGGCTCTCCCGCTACTGGCTCCGCACCTGTGGCTAGCTCCTCCGTCAAAGAGTATGTCCTTCGGGGAGTATCCCGGCATCTCACGCAGGCTCGGACGAGACCGCCCCCTATGCGGACGGTTCAAATCAGCGTCCCGCCTTGAATCAATGTTCAGGGAATGCCGGGAAGCTCAATAGCAGTCCAGCAGTCAAATTGCCTCGGATGGATCCTCTACGTTCCTCGGCCCCGTCGACGATACACGCTAGCCGCTACTACAAACGCCCCACTGCCTCTGTGAGTTTCGATCTGCTGTTTGGCACATGTCGGTACTGAGCTGTACAAGGCGACAGACAACGTGCCCTGGGCCGCACGCGCGCCACGCAAGGTTTCTTCTATGTGCCGGACGCAGGTCACCGCCGAACAAGTGCATCACTTTCAGAAAGAACTCGAAGACATCGACAATGCGTCGCTCATTCAGAGCAATTTTGAGTATGAAGTATACCCATCCGACGACGGCAGCACGGTGTACGGTACGTATCATATTGGCGTGGGCCGTTGTTGTGAGTGCTGACATATCCTTTCTGTTCAGAACTCGTGTATACGGTGAACCTTGTGCGTAATTGCAGTCTTCTCTGGGCTCCAGGAGAATGTCTAATGGTTCGTTGCCAGGTTTTGGACAACAGTGAGTGGGACTTGGCTCCGATGAAAGGTAAAGAATACAAACTTGCAGTCGATACCGGTGAGTGAATCTCCGTCACTACCGAGACACGAACACATGCACATTCATAGATAGGCGATTGCAGCTTGTGCGTGACATTCGGTTCATCACCTCGCATCATCTCTGACAGTCGGAGATAGTTGGATGTATGAGAAGAACTTCCAGAAGCTTCAATTCGTCCGTCTCCTGCGAGAGGAAATGACGGATAATCTCAACGAGACTCACAAGTACATCACGACCGATTGGTCGGATGTACCCTTGCAGTTGAGACAGAGGGTCAGAAGGCGTCGAGCAATCCCTCCCAGCGCGGCGCCTATCGCAGAAATATCCATGCTGAAGTACGGGGACAATGGAGAATTGAGTGAGTCTTTACGTGATTAACGGATACGAGCCCTTGACCGACGTCGTAACCAGGAGTCAAGCGATGGTTCTCCAACCCAGGCGTGGATCTGCTGTTCAAAGCACCGGTCTGGAACTGGATCGTTGGGCAGTCAGAGCACTCATTGCCAGATCAAAGACTCCAATTTGCGCGGGTCCTGGCGGACGCTGTGAACACTACTACGGCTACTCAAGGTGTCGACGGCAAGCTCGGGTTGGGCGTACCTGGGTGTGTTGTCCCCTAGTCTTCTGCAATGCCTTCAATGTCGTCTCATGCAGGACTCTCTAGGTGGCGGCAGCCCTGGTCCTTTGCCGGGAGCAAAGATAGAGCGGTAAGATACTACTTATACGAAGTCTAGGTCTACGGCACTGAGCAGTCACCGCACAGACGTTCTTCGATGTGTTGAACCACGGCCCTGGGGTTGTGCCAAAGGTACGTCGGTTATCATTCCTCTTCATACCACGTATCATTGGCATCCTCTTATATCGTACAGCCCATGTGCGCAACGGTGCGACTGCTTCCACCAAATGAGTACGCGTTGGCTCGTGCGAATCACAGAGTGTCAGTGTTTTTGGTTGCTATAACCATATGCTCTACGTTAAAAACAAAGCTTCCTGTACTACGGGATCGGAGCCCCTTGCGGGTTCCTCGGATATAACGGCAAAATCGTCATCCCGGAATATACGCCGCGGCTGTATATCTTCCCTGACGCCATAGACGTGCAAACGTTTCGCTGGTGGACTATGCAGCTGCTCTCCATAACCCTGCTGGAACCCTTGGTCGATTTCCCCAACTACGAAACATCCGACTTCCTCGAGTGGTTTCCGAGGCGCATTCCAGTGGGAGAGATTTCGACCACGGGGACATCTGGAGGCGTCTCCGTCATCTTCGATTCCGGTAAGTGCTACGAGACATGAGCTCACAACCTCGATACTAATACATGGGATGCAGGCGCAACGTGCTCTGTCTTACCGAGAGCTGTCCTACAGGCAATATGGACGCAGTGGTTCTACAACGACATACAGTCCTATCCACAGCGAGCCGTTTTCATGCGCCACGCACGCGACTTCTCCAAACATGACATCTTGTTTGAATTCCAAGATTTTTTCGGAACGACCACCACCTTGAGGTGCAGCGCGCAAGACTTCCTCGACAGCCCTTGGAATCCAAGTGACGGGTTCCCCGGCCGGTTGGCCTGTTTCGCAGAGTCAGTTCAGGACCAGGGTCCGTTCATTCTCGGCATGGTGAGCATGTTCTTCTATTCGTTCGACGCGTGGCTGAGCATGTGTCGGCCCTTTGTACGTTCACAGAACTTCTTCTGGACCAGTCTTGTGAGGTTCGACGCAACGCACCGCGGGGACCGACCTGTGCCCGGTCAAGTCGCTCCGTACATCCAATTCGCGCCACAGAGAATCCTGACCAGTGGTATCAAACTCGCCGGTCCGTGGGAGCTAGAGATCCACGCCGACCTGCCTCCTAACATGCAGGCCGTGCTCCGTGGACAACCCGAGTTACAAGCTTGACGACATACGACTACCGGGCTCACCGAGTTGCGTCTCCGAGGAGCAGATGCCAGATGGTACCAGACCCTCTATGACCGTCATGATTTCTCTACACCGTTCATCATGTATGTTTAACCACAATGCTACCTGCCTGAACTGGACTCGACTTCCGCAGTGGGAACGCTTCAACTCCCCTCCCCTCCCCTCGCAGAACAGCATGACCAGGAGCCGAGGACTATCAATCGGCCTTCATGCTGGTACCTACTAGTCGCTGCAGTACTTATATAGAGCAGCACATCCCCGACCGCATCCAGTGCTTCGAGACACCGCTAACGATGTGTGTAAGTTACTCATTCACGAACATCAGAGACATGACTTCCCGCCGCCCGATAGTCCTCGTGTCCATGTTAGTAAAAGTCCATTTCTGTCGGATTACATCCAGCAAAGTTGAAGGGTCCATCCACCAAGTCTCGCACAGCGCGAATCGCCGGCTCGACAATACTCCAGTATGGGGCCGTCTCGTCGAGTTTGAATATGCGCCTGGACGATTCCGACCCTTCTACGGGCCCGGAGTAACACTCGTGGTACTGCAGATACGTCAGTCGAGTGCCAAGGCGCGAGGCGCGAGCACTCAGAACCGACTGGAGATCCGCGCAACGGTCGGAAAACCGTGCGACTGCCTCCTTCTCTTGCATGTCTGCGGTGCCCCGAGGAAGAGGGCACTGACTCTCGTAGATGATCTGCGACCAGCACAACACAAGGGTTAGCCGTTCCAGATGTGGACAGACCACATCCTCTGCGGTGATGTCGTCGAAGGGTTTGAGTGTGCTGAGGGCCACGACGCCAGCGGGGCCTGAGCTCAAAATCGTGAGGGACTTGAGATGTGGCAAGTAGGGAAGCAGCAGACGCAGCCCCGTATGGTGCTCATGCAGGTAGTCCATCTCGGACATCCACGTCAGCTGTGTGACAGACGCATGGGCTCGGAAAGCGTCGGCAATATCTGGGATTGTCGTGGGGAGGGAGGATGTGATCTGGAGACGTTCCTGACCACCGGCGTAACAATCCAGCACAGACTTGTTGATCCATCGTCTCATCGTGAAATCTGCACGATCGACACCCGAGAACAGCATCGCGGCCTTCAGATACTTCCAGAGGTCCCACATCCCGGAAGATGAGGTACAATCGTGGATACGGACGCAAGCAGTCGGAGGGAGGATGAAACGCGGCATGAGCGCAACGATTTCCGATGGACTTCCCTCGATATGGAATCTCTGCAGAGCAGGCAAAGCGACCGTATGAGCTGCTCTGGACGAAAGGCGGCGTATATCGTCTTCGTGCGGCAGCACCCTGCTGAGCTCGAGCCGGACGAGCTCCGGGCAACCAGCGAGTGCATTAAGTAGATCCTCAATGTTTGTTCGGGGATTCTCGTGGTCGTAAAAGCCCGAGAGGTCTCTGTGGACGCGCACCCGCCGTAGCGACGGGACGGCGACCTTCGGGAACCAAAATGCCGGTACATCAACGTCTTGGAGGCGGGGGATGGCATTGGCGGTCAAAGGCTCCATGTCCAGTTGAATGTCCTCATACTCGCACGCCCTCTCGCAGGCTCGGCAGTCATCGCAGTCGCAGCGGCATCCGCATGCCTCCGGCTTGTATTCGACAACGAGTTCCTTGAGGACCGGCATGCCTTGGCGAAGCATGTCGTGGAGGCAAACGACTTCGTCGGTGGTTTCGGCATGCACATGCAGCGCGGTCATCCTCCAAAGCTCCGAGTCGAGTGTCTGGGATAACGCTTCTGTGAATCGGGAGAAGGCAGGTTGGATCGGAAGAGGCTGGGATCGCTCCAGAATGGCTGCGAGGTATGCGGGAGGATCGCGGAGCACGCAGAAGTACGCGCTTACCGCCTCGACCCAAAATTCGGGTGTAGAGAGGAGCACCTGACGCCACTGACGGCATACGTGAGCGAGGCGAAAGCTGTTCCGGTCGTGCCATGCTTTAACGAAAATGAGGGATAGGAGTTCGTTGGGGAGGCGATGAAAGGGCACGGTGAAGTTGTGTATTGCGAGTAGACCGAGCGCGATGTTGCGATACTCTTCAGCCCTTGTCACAGTCCACGAGCGTATCTCGGAACCGGACAGCCCAGACAGATTCTTACGGTCAGCCGCAGGGACAACAGTTGCGAAGTGGTGAAAAGGGAGGCCGTCCATGATGGAGTCCTACTAGAAGTCTGATGTAAACAAATACTCATCATGTTGTACTGAAAGACGGTAAATGCAGAGTCCACTTACATGAGACAGCACGTCGCCGTGGTGGAAACGAGGAGAGATGTTATGAGGGTAGACGCGCGTCGGATAACCCCTCTCTGGGCTTCGCACGGCTCACCTATGGCATAACGTCCGTACGTGACAAAAAAGTAACCGTACTCCAGGCAGGGAAATTGCGCGGAATTGTATTGTAAGGTCAGCTGTCCTCGACATGAACGGTGGCGAGGAAGCACAATCTGGAACTTGCGAGAATGCAGCACGGCGCGAAGGTCTGGAGAGGACTAAGTATTAGTTACCAAACCGAACGAGCAAGATCGCGTTTACACTCACAACGCGAAGAGTCACTGGAGTGTCAGGGATCGGGCGGATTGATCTCTGTCTTGAATCCGCCAAACATGACAGGACCGTCTACCAGACTCCGCAGAGCTTGCAGCGATGGCTCGATGGAAGTCCAGAATGGGGACGTCTTCTCTATCGTTACAAGGCGCAACGATGTGAAGCCGCGTTGGGGTTTGCTGAACTCGTAGAGTTCGAGGTATGTCAGACGACTGCCGATACGCGACGCGCGAGCTTCAAGCATTGGTTGAATCCGCGCACAACGCGAGGAAACTGAGGTGCTCGCCTCAGGGACCGCCTCCTGCGGCAGTCCCTCAGCGTCGAGGAAGTACCACGACAGCGTATATGAGGACAGGAAGCCCAGGATCAGTCGTCCTAGATGCGGGCAGATTGGGGGGCTGTCTTCTGAGGTTTTCAAGACATCGAGAACTCCGTCGGCATCGAAGCCAGAGACGGTCAAGGATGTAATATTCTGCAAGGTGCAGAGGATAAGGGGCAGGTACAACGTTTCCCCCGCGTACTCTTGCGTTCTGATCCATTCGAGCTCAGTGATGGATGCCTTGGAACGGAGGGCATCCGCTAGACCTTGAATACCTGCTGACGTCGGGTGGGACTTGACGCGAAGGCGTTCTTCTGTGCCGGAACGGCACTGCATCAATGTTGGGCCGTGTCCGACCGTTATGGCGACATGGTCGATATCCGCAGTGACCACGTACATCAACGCCGGCCTCGAGTTATCCATGTCCGTGCCTCCAATGTGAACACGAGTGGAGGGAGGGAAGACGATATGGGGCATGAGGGCCGATACTCCGGACGATGAGTCCTCAATTGTGGAGAATTCCAAGGCAGGGAGTGCGACTGCACGGTCGGCTTCTCTAGGTTGAATCGCGAAACTGGTGATCGCGCTGCTGAGCTCAAGCCTGACAAGTCCGGGACACCGCGCGAGAGCGGCCAAGACTCCTGCCACTGGCATGGAGATGACGGAGTTATCATGGTCATGGTACCGACCGCGGCCCAGGCGCACACGTCGCAGAGAAGGAACAGATATGTGGAAGAATAGCAAAGATGGGAGCTCGGCGTGGCTGAGGCAAGGGAGCGCATGAGACGGTAGAGGGCCCATTTCAGGGGGCGCGTGACGGTCTGCTCGAACATAGCGGCCTTCTTGCGGTTCGTGTCGAACGATCAGCTTCGCCAGTACTGGCATGCCTTTGCGTAGCATGCCATGTATCTCTGCCACTTCGTGAGTGCTCCTGGTGCGGACGGCGAGCGTGCTGATCTTCCAAAGGTGCGGTTCGAGGGTCCGGGATAACGCGGGGGTGAAGTGCAGGAAAGACGGCTGGATCGGAAGACGCGCTGACCTCTGCAAGACACTCTGGAGGTACTCGAGAGGAGTGCAGCTCTTCCCGTTCATGCAGAACTCTTCGCCTCCTACTGCGTCAGCCCAGAACTCCCGGGTGGCCAGCAGGTCCTGACGCCAGCGGCGGCACACATGGGTCAGGCGGAGACTCTTCCGGCCGTGCCACGAGTGAGCGAAGATGTGGGACAGAAGTTCGTTGGGGAGTCGATGAATGGAGACGGCGGTATTGTGGATCGCCAGGAGAGCGAGCGCGAACTTGCAATATTCGTCCGCCCTTGCTACAGTCCACGAGCGTACCTCGGAAGGAGAGAGTCGCGACAGGTTTCCCCTGTCGGCTGCGGGAAGAATTGACGCGAACTCTGGGAAAGGGAGACCATCCGTGTCGCACGACAATTGTTGAGAGCCCACTCAGTGTTGAGCTGGATGAACGATGACAGAAGTCTGTGTTGACTCACTTTATCGTCGTGTATGGACGCGCATTAAGAGTTCCAATGATAGGAGCGGACAGAGAGCGCACAGCTCGTAAGTACCACTGCCAGGGTCCTACCTCGTGATTCAAGAGGGCCCTTCAGCAGCCTCAGATGCGCAAGTTGCTCTCATCAATGATCCGGAGGACAACGTATGGATGCTACACACTAACTGTGCGCGATATAAATGACGATATCCCAATCGCGAAGTTTGCGCACGCACCTGTACTTCCAAGTTCCGTACTGTCCTCACAATTCGTCTCCGCCTCGCTTCGCCCTCAACTTCGGAATGTCCTGCACATCCACCCTCAAGACGCCCTGCAGCTGGTTCAGAGCGTCCAGCACCTCGCGTTGAGCGTGAGCCCAGCTGGCTCGAGGGACACCGAGGAGCTGAACGTCTTGCAGCTCGCCGACGCGGCCCAGACGCGTTATGAGGGGGTGAACGATCAGTCCGTCGGGGTCGCTGTTCAGTGCTGAGGTCGGCGAGAGAGTCACGGTGATGAAGACCTTGTCTGCGTGTTCCTGAGCGAGTGAGGTGGACATGGTGAGATGGAAGTAAGAGGTCAAGAAGTCCTAGGCGGCAACAGACAGGATTGAGCTGCGACTTGTTCCTGTCCGTCATGGTCATCCTGCTCACACTCTGCTCTTGTGCTCACGACGTTGGGAAAAGAGAACATCCTCGAAAGCTGCCCGCATTTGCTGATCTCGAGGGCAGGGCGAAGACAAATACGAGCTGCGATGACTGAGGACAAGGACGCCCACGGCTTAGCTTGATACCATCACCACCCCTCCTACACTCCCCCTGTTCAATCATGTCTGCTGTAGAGCATGCAATCCCGCTCGAGTCGCAGGTCGGCGGACACGCAGGAGTTATGACGAGCGAAGACGGTTCGCTGCTCATCAAACCCGCGCTCGCCGCAGAGGTCGCGTTCTACCAGTCGGTGACCGGAGACCCGAGCTTCGCGCCTCTGCGCCCCTACGTACCCAAGTTCTACGGCACGCTGCGCCTCGAGGGCAAACTGGACGAGAGCCAGCCACAGGCGGAGGGCGAGCCACTCAAGGTCGTACAGGCTCCTGGGGAGAAAGATGAGTACTCTCGGTTCAGCTGAGACCATCGCGCTTGAGGCTTATTGGCGGGATTCGCGATTTGCACAGTCCCTAGTGCTCGAGAACCTGTCGCATTCCTTCCTGAAGCCCAACATCCTCGACGTGAAGCTCGGCACTGTTCTGTATGACGACAGCGCGAGCGAGGAGAAGCGTGTACGCATGGAGAAGACCGCGCGCGAGACTACCTCGCTTGAGACTGGCGTACGCTTGACTGGATTCCAGGTACGTCCCACACCAGTATACCCTCACAAAGACGTTGGTCCGGGGGACTGTCCGCCGCTCTCTGCCTTTTCCACGGGCAGCGTAGCCTCACGCCACACACAGCACGGTCGCCCGCCCTCATGTTCCCTTCCGGACGCGTGACATCTCTGCGTAGGCTGCAGGTCAACATGGATGTGCATGACAGTCCTGTTTGCGCAACCATATCGCGGTGGTCCAGGGATGGTGGGACGGGTCACACATGCGGCTGGACAGCCTGCGCCCTTCGTCCGGCGGACAATCCGCTAGTCGTTCATGTATAACTTAACGAAACGCTAATGCCCTCTCATCAGGTATACGACCTCGCCACTGGCAGCGCGGTCAACACGCCGAAGTCCTACGGCAAGTCGATCAAGGTCTCCGACCTTCCGGACGGCATCGCGCGTTTCTTCCCGCTCGCCGCAGACACCCCACCCGAACCGACTGTGCCCTCCGCCGAGGGCGAGACAGCAGATGCCACGCCTTCGCAAGGGACCGGCCTGCCCGCGGACATCTTGCTGCCCGTGCTGGAGTCGCTCCGAGAGGACATCGCGGAGATCCGCGCCGCGCTCGCGGACGTGCACATGCGCATGGTCGGGGGCAGCCTCCTGATCATCTACGAGGCAGACTGGGCGCGCGCTCGGGAGGGGCTCAAGTGGCTCGAGGAGGAGGAAGAGGACGATGAGGACGACGAAGATGAAGAGGAAGATAATGAAGAGAGCTCGGACTCGGAGAAGAAGCGCGTCGGTCCTCCGTACCTCGTCAAGCTGATCGACTTTGCGCACACGAAGATCGTCCCGGGGATCGGACCCGACGAGGGCGTGCTGAAGGGCGTGGACACCGTCCTGGGCCTGCTGGATGGGCGTATCGAGCAAGTGAAGGCGGCGTCTTCTACGTCGACGTCGTGAACGAGTCGTTGTCATAACTCGAATGTATCTATTGGAGGGAATACCCGTGTTTTGTAAGCAGTATGTGGCACCCATTGTCTGAAGCGTCCTTTCGCATTTACTCTCACAGCGACTCCGAAGCACTGGTCCGTCGTAATTTCTCACATCCACTACTTAGCGGAGAATGTGTACTGACGTTTCCAGACATTCACAACAACGATCTTCCGAAGGTCTGCAAACAGCAGAGCCTACAGAGAAACCAGGTACGTCCGCTGTCACAAAAGCTACTTAATCACCAGCTGTCCTGCAAAACGGTCCTGCTGCTATTGCGCACACACTTGGATCCGCCCGATTATCCTCACATTTCCACATTTCAAGAACACCGTCGCCGGGTCCGGCGTCCCATTGATACAACTTCCAGCGTGCCCGCCCATTCGCCGCCGCCGGTGCTGTACTTTGTACGTCGCAAGTAGGTCCATGATGCTCCAAGTCGAGCTCACTAAGGATGGCCTCTAGATCCCGGTTCGAGCCATGCGAGGGTCACTGGTGCATAATCAGCGGCCGCACCAGGATCACTCGGGCATGTCTCCCCTGGGCAATCCATCTCAACATCCTGTTCTGTATCCGCACTACAGGGAGACTCGGGGCCCACACTGTTGACGGTCGACACAATCACACTCACCCGAGGAGTTCCGAAGCGACTCGGACTCGGGTTCCACGATCACAACAGCGGGTCCTCGGCGAATCGCCATCATCGGCAGCGGCTAGTACTTAGAGCGGGTCGGCCTCCTCCTCCGCCATCCCTGCCTCGACGTTGCCGCCACGTGCACACTCTACACTCTACAGGCATGAGCCAAGCACAACCGTCCGCTCATCCCTCCGAGGCTGCCCCTCCTCGCCATGGTCCCTCAAAAAAGGCTGAAAGATGATCACCAGCACAAGCGCAGGTCGACATCCACCCGGTGCCAGTAATCGTGACTTTAAGATGGGTGCGCCTCGTCGCAGTCGCAGAGGACTGGCGGCATGCCTTTTCGGCCCTCCTCTGTCGTTCGAGGGTCAAACCTGTTACATCTTATCCGAGAACGCCGAGGCCTACAGCTCGTCTTGGTTAGTCCGTATGAGTAGGGTCTTCTTTCCTCGCTCGTATTGCAAGGAAGGTGCGCACGCGGACAGCTCCTACTGACACCTATCCAACCAGACACATCCGAAAGCTCCTGGACACCTCAGTCAGTCAGCCCTATATACGCCGAAGCGGCCGGCATCGTCGCCTCGAAGTTCGAAGGCGACAGTGCGGGGTTCGACTCCCCGAGCGGACTTGATCAAGTGCCTGTACCATTTTTTGTCCGTCCCTCTCTCCCTGAGTGCGGAATAGCAAGGACTTGGACTTGGTATGTACTTACTCGCAGGCAGATGAGGGAAGATAGCGATTGCGCAAGGCATGGCGTACTGACCCTTTCGCGGCGCTGGCCTTGATGATCCTCGAGTTTGCTCACACTTTCTGCCTCGGACAGCACTTCATTAACGAGCCGTGGTGCGTTGTTTTCAGTCCTCGCAGGAACACCAAACCGCTGCATTCATTGTTCGATCTCTTACTCGTACTCATACAATGCACAAGTCATGTGTAGAACAACAACGACTGCCCGACATGACGACGGCGGGCGCCTCCCTTGACATCCAGTGTCGACGTTCGTTGTCCACCATCATCCACAACCCAGGCTGAGAGAGTATCGCCCGAACAACAACGAGGCGTGCCATCGTCAAGGCGATGTCCGTGTACGTGCTGCGAGGCTCCTTACCAGTGATCATGAATAGGTTCAGCGGTTCGAGGCTTCGAGCCGCGAGCGCACGACAACAAGGTCGGAGTTGAGGCGCTGGGAATTGTGTTTCCCGGACAGGGACCACAACGGCAGCAGGAGAGAAGATAATGTCACTATGCCAGTGGGGCTCGCCCACGGTCGAAAGACTCGAGCCTCCCGGGTTGACCGCCAAACATCGCGAGAAGCACGAGTAAGCTCGAAATCTGCTGCATCGGCGCCGGTTCGAAGACAATGAGATCAGGCGGGCGCGGGCGAGGGAGGTGCCCTGACACACCGTGCCAGTACCTGTACTTATGCATCACAATAATCACCACGGTCGTGTACAGGATACGGACATGAGGCACGGCTTCGCCACTTCAGCTTCAGCGTTCACGTTCAATCGCTACTAGCTAGTAGCCGCGCTCCTCTGCGATGGAATACGCATACAAGACGCCCCGGCTCCAGACTCCAAGGGCACCACACACGCGACGATGACAATGACAAAGTCGACAAGCTTCCCTCCGCAGCGCGATCGTCAAGGCGATGAACAGCGTAGAGTACACGTACGTGGAGGTAGCGATTTCATTTGTCAACCGCCGAACGTACCTCGTCGCAGTCACAGTCGCGAGGGGCAGAACAACATACATATCCCCAACCGCTGGGAACGGCAGAACTCAGAATCAGTCTTGAGGGATGCGCTCGTCGAGCCACAGAGCTTCAAAGTTGGCACAATGAAACTCGGTAGACGATCGACTGAGAGGAGCGAATTTGAGGGGCGTGCGCCGTGCAGCGACACCACTTCGGAGACAAAGACTCGGACTTCACGACCTGCGTGGGCAAGCGCTCGAACATTCCTCAGCCTGCAAGCAGACTCAATTGCCCGTCGAGCCTCGTCGCGAAGGCACAACAAATCCCCAACGCTGGGAATGACAGAACTCAGATTCTTCTGAGGTGTAAGGTATGTAGCACAATGAGACTCGGTAGACGACCGAGTGTGAGTAGCGAAGGGCGTGCAGCGTCACCGCTTCGAAGACAAAGACATCACGACCTGCGTGGGCGAGAGAGCAAGCTCGAACATTCGCGCAACGTGTGAGCATACGGCAGTGATTGCCGCGGGGCCGCACAGGAATACGCCAGGAGGACACGAGGCACGTCAGTGGGATGGCTTCGCGGCGTTGCCGTACCTTCAAGCGTGGCCCGCCCTGGATTGGAACTCGCATACCTAGTCGTCCGCTACGGACGTAACCACTCTCAAGTTCTCAGGACGACGGACGCCCTCATTGTTCTTTGCGCAGAGCTGACGCTCGAGAAGCCCGCCTCGCTCGCAATGCCTCCGAGATGGAGAACAAGAACACAATCGCACTCTGGCTCAGCGGCGATACTGTACTGTACAGAGCGAAGTTCTGTCTGACAAGGGGTTATGGGAGTCTCCCGCCGCTCTCACCGCGCGCGGAGATCCAGCGATTGTGCTGCCGTAGGCGATCGGGCATGCGAACTCGTCCTCCTCCGGCCGTGGCGGATGCAGGATGCAGTATCGCAACGCTCAGAGTCGCTGGAACCTCTTGAACTCTTAAACTCGTACCGGGCATTGATGCCACACGCGGGTGGACGGGTACGTATACGGACTCTGTGCTCGGACACAGTCGCAGCGCCACAGAGTGCCACCTCGCGAACCAGATACACCGACACTCAGACTACTGACACATTCATCAGAGTCGCGTTGAGCCTGGGACGTCCGAGATGCAGGCTCTGTGCTCGGACACAGTTTCACAGCGCCCTCGCGAACCAGATGGCAGGACGAGGAAGCGAGCCTAACGTGGCGAAAGTTCTCGATAGGATGTGGAGGCGGTACAGACACGACAGGATGGCAGGGTCGAAAAGAGGGTGGACTCACGATATCTGGGACGCCCAGGACGGTCCAGCTGACCATGGCGCGCCGTCGCAGGTGGGCCGAAGCTTCCGTTCGAAGATGGATGCTGTTGTGCCACTGGTGCGCCGCTCGCGGCAGCAGAGGACGGCGAGCGAGCCACCGCTGTGTCACTGTGTAGTTCCGTGCGAGACGCTGTGCGTGTTTGGGAAGGTTGCGAGCCGCCGGGAGGGCTGTGGACGTACGTGAATGGGTGTCGGCACGTCAGGAGGCGAAAGATAACGTCGTCCGCTGTCTTGCGCTGCTGGGCGTGTTACAAGAGTGGCTAGAGGGTCTTCAAGTTGGAGCTGGGAACGCTGGGGAAGACGAAAAGCGCATGGGCGAGCACGCTGCACAGACGAACCAGGCCATTCGTGGTCGAGTGCCGACGCTGCGCTCGGGCTTGCTGCTGTTCGCTGCGGCTGCGAGTACGGAGAGCTCGTTGTTCCGTGCAGAGGACGTCGGGCGTCGGGGCGGGATCAGCCGGAGCACCGCCGGCCAGCGCCTCTTGTCAAGCGGCCCAGAGGCTTCTATATAGTCCGCTCCTGTCCCCGTCTGCTCCCTCACGTCCTCCTCGTCGTCGTCGTGCTCGTTCTCCTCGTACTCACGTCTCTCACCGCTCACAAGGCCGCTGACTAACCCCTACTTACACACGTCTCCATGGCCGCCGCTGCTCCCTCCCACCGCATCCACACCATCCACGGCGCATTCGGCGCACCCAGCCGCTATGGCCACTCATCGTCCCTCATGAACCCCGCCCAGGCGTCCTGGAACCGCATCCCCAACGTCTGCGCACCCCGCCGCCCGTATGAGATGGCGCCGGCGCCCGTCGCCCGCACAACGCCCGCATCCGGTTCGGGTGCAGGAAGCACCAGCACGGCGACAGGGCTCTCAACAGGCCTCGGGATTCGGTCAGCCTCCACCAGCCGCCCCCGCCGCACGACCATGTCAGCCGGCTCCTGGGGCCCGTCGCCCACCCCCAGCCGCCGCGCTCCCCCTCCTCCCCCGCCCGCCCCCGCAGAACGCACGACCCCCGTCTGCATCCCCCGCACCCCGGACCTCCCCAAAGTCGCAGTCATCCCCATACCCGAGGTCGAGGACCCCTTCGCGGACGCGGAGCCCCAGCACCAGGACGACCTCTCCCCGTTCCCGCCCGCCCGCACACGCACCCGCGTCTCCGTCCCGTCGTACACCATGTCCCTGTGCGTCCCGCCTGGGCTCGGGGCGAGCGTGCCCTGCGCAAAGGACGTGCGCGGCCGGCTCGTGGCCACGACGCTGCTCAATCGGGGCAGCGGTCGGCCCCTGGGCGTGTACCTTCGCCGCCGCCTCTCGGGCGAGGGCACGACGTACGTCAAGAGCGGGCTGTCCCAGCTTGTTGCCGCCGCGGCATGAACACGAACATTAACGTCAACACGCACTAAGCGGAGGCGATGCGCGGGTGGGCGGTGGGAAGGGCGACGTGTGCGTGCTTGGACGGACAGGCGGTGTTGGTCAGTCTCGGTTGTTGCATCTTGCGTTTCTTGCTTTCTCTATCCTCCTTTGGGCTCGAACATACTCATCTCCTCCCTCCCCTTCCGCTGTTGTACACACTCATCTCTCAACTCATCTCCTCATATCTCCTCGCTATCTCACTCTCTCATCGCATCGCATCGCCTCTCTCGCTATCCTCTACTCTTTACGACTTACGTACCCCCTACCCCAATCCTTGAAATCCGTAATAGCATCCCTCCCTCATCGCTCGCTCGCTCTCGCTCACACTTGCCTTATCTCTCCGTGTTCTCTGTCTTCTGTCTCTTGTCTCCCATGTCACGACTACCAATTTCCCCAAACATCTGTAGAATCACCCCATCGTAACGATTATCCTTTCCTTCCTTCTCTTTCTTATATTCGGTCGGTCTCTCAGTCTCTCAATCTCTCAGTCTCTCGGTCTGCGAGTGCACGTCGGTATCGGTACACTACACCTCCGCCCGCCGCTGTTTATCCCCCTCCTTCCTGGTCTTCAAGCTGTCGTCAAACGAACACACACGCGAAATGAATGTACTCGTACTCGTACTCGTACAGTCGGTGTCCCCAGTAAACGTACTAATCCGCTCCGCATCTCGATATCCGATATCCAATATTCAATCCCCCCTGGGTCCTGCATCGTGGTCCGTCGTCTCGAGCTGCGAGTTTGCGTCCCGGCCGGTAGTGTCCACTGGCTTCCGCGAGATCTGACGACGTGCGATGTTGTACTCAGTAGAATGCATGCGTGCGACTCCTCCTGCAGGCTCTTCTTGTTCGCCGACGTCGCACGGGTGACGGTGGGTCGTATGATCACCGGTACAGGACCCGCAGCCCGTGCCTTCGTTCTCTCGTTCTCTACTTCCCTCGTTCTCTCGTGCCTTCCTGTTACCGTGCCTTCCTGCTCCCGTTTCTCCCGTTCTCCCGTTCTCGCCCTCTCATCCTCGTTCCCCTATTCCCTTCTCCGAACCCCTACTTCCCAAAATCCCGCTTCGACGACCGACCTCGACCTCGACCTATGAGTACTCGAGTGCCCGGTGCACACTCCCGGACGTCCGAGCCCCCTGGACCGTGTCCTGTCACTGGTCAGTGTCAGGCTGTCCCCATCACGTACACACTAGCAGACGAAACAAGCGTCAGCCGTCAGGTTGTCGAGCGACCTGCTCAGACGGTCACGTAACAATTCCATTGCCAACGAGGAGATAGATAGTCGTGCACGATGCACATAGTTACGAGTTATTGCTGTTCGCACTCAGCTTGTCGCAAGCGCCCATATCGAATTTTCCCGCCACCACCACCGTCCAGACGGCTCGGACGCGCAAACGCGATATCTCCCTCACTTTCCGTCCGTTTCTCTTCATTCTTGCACCGTTCGATTCGCACAGACAACGCGCAGGGCACGGTACTGGTTTCGTGCCATTTCATCGACATCATTCCTACCCTTTCCTGGCGACCCTTCGTGAACGCGCGATTCAAACCACGGCTCGATGGGTCGTCGGATAGCGTCGGGAAGTGGATTAAGCCGGTCAGGAGGGTTGGGCTGAGGGCACGGTAGCTGTCGTAGAGCAACAGGTTGGTGTACGTACCATATTCCTTCACCTATGCCCAAGTCAACTGCAAGCTATCTCTCCTCCTCTCTCTCTCTTCCCCCTCCCTGTTTCTGTATCGGATGTCGGTTGAGAACGCTTGGGTGCGTGCCTTGAAATGCATTTTGACGACCATTGCCAGTGTCAGGAGTCTCAGGACATAAGAGCGATGATCATCGACTTCGCTTCGAGGTTTACAGATACAGATACAGATCGCTAACAGGAGCATGAATGTGTGGGATCCAAGTTGTTATCTTTGTGTAGCTACAATGAATACATGGTGATACTACAGCTTTGGGAGCGAGTATGGGCAAAGAAGCGAGGGTCTTACGACTTCGACAATATTGGAGGAAGGGGTAGGTATGTTCAACACATACCGCGACTGATGCCCGCTCTCCAACAGCTATCGTGCCCTCGGCCCAACCCTCCTGACCTCCCCCTTCCAGTTCCTGAACTTATTCGACCACCCGTCCACCCGTGGGTTGGTTTACGCGTTCACGAGAGGATGCCAGGAAAGGCGACCGGTGAAGTCGGCAAACCCGCGTGAAACCGGTGCCGTGCCCTGCGCGTTGTTTATGCGAGCCGAACAGTTGAAGAATGGCGAGAAACGGACGGAAAGTGAGGGAGATATCGCGTTTGCGCGTCCGAGCCGTCTGGACGGTGGTGGTGGCGGGAAAATTCGATTTGGGCGCTTGCGACAAGCTGAGTGCGAACAGCAATACGAGCCATCCCACCAACGCGCCCCGCCCGCTGCACATCCAGTGTCCACATGCCCCATGCCAGACTGCCGACATTGATGGTGGATCTGATGCCCGTCGCACGCCGACGGCCGTAATACGTTGCATCACCCAGTCGCAGTTGCAGCTTGCCAGCTTGCTACATGGCCGGCCTGGGTGTAAGGGCAACCTTGACGTGGACTCGCCCATCGGGTCATCGGATGAGGGCACCGAGCTCCGAGTCGAGGAGGACGTCTCTCGGTTCGCGGTCCGAATCGAAGCATTTGATCCGTGATTCGTGATCCGTTACAGTGTCCGGGGTCGCTGATGACGTCGCCGGTGCGCGAATCCGTCGACGGCAGGAAAGAGATTGCAGGCTGAGGGAGTTAGTTGCAGATCCACGGACACTCGCGCGAGTCCCACAGCAGCACCCTGTAGGACTGCAATCATGGTCGGCGCTGTGTCTTGATCTCAATATTCAGGCTGTTAGGAAAAGTCGTTTGTCGGGGCGTGCGGCAACAAAAGAGTACAGCAACGAAGACATTTCCGACACGGGGAATCGAACCCCGGGCTATCGCGTGAGAGGCGATAATGTTACATATCGGAAGACAATACGTCTGATTACATACGGTATCTCATACCATAACGGGCTGTTTCAAGACAGCTTCAAAGCTGCTACATACAGCCTCGAGTCCTTCGTCCTCTGCTTCCAAGATCACGGTGCGCGTTTCATCGGTGCAGCCTCAATGCATGGAATGCACACACCATGAGGGCTATTATGCGCCCGCACGGCGACTCTTAACACTTGTACGTCAGTATGCTCACGCCCAGGCAGCCGGCCGAGAACCCCGAGCCCGACAACTACTTACGAACCTGAACACGGTAGTCTTTGTCCAAGTGGCTGCCTCACGCGTAACCTCTCTACGCACCCCCAGCTCCCTCTCCTGAACTCCTCAGGCCCGATTCGGCAGCGACAACAAGTTCCCCTACCTGACGCAGTAACCGATGTCGCTTAAGACGTACAAGCTACACCCTCTCGTTGCGTGTAGCAATGCTGAGGCTAATACTTGGATGCCAACTCGCCTCTGCTCAACTCACATCCACCAGAAAGACGGAGGCGGAGCTGGTCTTGACAGGGTTGGCTTCGATTACGAGCGTGCGTCCTATGCGCGCTGAGGCCGAGTGTCGAGGTGCAGGTCGCTGGTTGGGGGATGTCACTAGGAGCTACGCCGGTTCCATGAGACAGGATACCCTGCACTGAGCCTGCGCAAGGCCAACATCGTCCTTACTCGGGACGGAGACACGCACACGCACACGCTCGCGCGATGGATCACTCGAGTCAACACAATCTGGACGCATCCGAGACCGCAGTGGGTGACGATAGACATCGCTGGTATGCAATCATGCAGCACGTTCCAACTTCCATCTTGAAGCCACTCGCATCGGGCGAATGTAGAACTGCTCTTGGGCTCTTGGGCTGGGTATCGGGATCCTGTCCCGACCCGACATTCTGTTCAGTCTTCAGGCTGTCTTGAGGAGCATTGCGGACTTGCCTGCGTGCCTACGGGCAAGGCGGGCAAGGGTCCAGGGCACGATAGCGGCAAGGGAAGTCTGTCCGCTGAGCTCTGCTCCTTTTCTCGCACCAAACACTCATCACTCTCACTGGATCAGGATCAATATTGAAGCGTGATGAAGCGGCGTGACTACGCACGCTACTTGGTGGGGTGTATCAGCGGACTCGGACCACCATCTGCTCCACGAGATCAGGCGGCGGTCGAGGTAGATGACACAACGACGCAACACACGTAGACCGCGGATGAAAAGAATGTGAGAGTGGTGCAAAGAAATGGTATGTGCAACAGACATTAGGGCGTGTGAGGTGTGAGAGACCACGTATACCAAGGACCGTAAGTTGAACCGTCACGAATGCAGAGTTGTCCAGAGTGCACTTGAAACTATACTACAGAAGGTGATGAGGACCGCAACCCGGATGAAGTCAAAGTCGACTGGTAGCTTAAGGAGGCATAACATAGAGGTGTGACGTGTAAGGGTCGTGCGACCGCTAGGTCTCGGACTCGGTGAGGAATCACTTCGGCTTTTCCGAGGAAGGCGTGACCACCGTTCGGCTTTGCTCTGTGGGCATACTCGTGACACTAGTGTCTCCGCGCGTGCTTCGGGTCGTCTGCCCCAGGCTCTCGATATCGGTGTTGATCTGCGGACGGGCTCAGCGAGGGGAGAGAGAAGAGGAACAAGGCCCGAACCTCGACGCGAATCGGAGTGCTCAAGTTCCATGCGAGATTAGATATCCGGTTAGTTGAGAACCCCGGCGCCGGTCCATCTTGCAGCTCCGCACGACCATTACTGACCGCCGTGGATCGGATAGACATCAGTACTCGCACGGACAGGAGAACAAGAAAGACACTGACAGAGTCACGAATAAAGAGATAACGTAGAGCTTCCCGAGGATGGCCTGAAACGTGAGGTCCCAATAGTTCTCGTTAACCTGTGGGAGCGGTCAGCAGTGGCGGCGGCCCCAAGTCACTAAATAAAGACGAACCAAGGTTAGGTATGTTACTACCGTCAGGATCGCGCAGATGCATGGCGGGAGAGCAGCCTCCCAGATCAAAACAGTGAGTCGTCTCAGAATCTGCAGGTAGAACTGTGAGCAGGAGTGCATCGCAATATGGAGCAGGAGATCTCACGCGACGGAACCTCGAAGACGTCACATGTTGTTTCGAGCGAGCAAGGAAGGTGAGCACTGCGATGGAACGAACGATCAGCCTCCGCAAGGCGCGCGTATCTCCGCTCGGCCACATACAGATACCGGTTACGAGCACATCGAGTACTACAAGGAACATGAGCGCGAAAGAATAGCGGTCTGGTGAGGAAAATCCCGACCTGCGGAGCACGCCAAGCTGAGGACGACTGTATATACCACAGGGTTAGTTCGTGGATGAAAGCGCGACCCCGAACATGTTGGTCTTACATGTCGAGTTGACCTGGAACTAACGCATGAACAGCGTCACTCGACAGCGAAGGGCGAGATGCGTACCGGGACCTTTGGGAGGGGACCTGCGCCTACATCGGATTGTCGAACAATACCGAAATGGAACTGGAACGTCTGGACCGTGACAACGATGCTCGCTACAACTTGAGCGACGAGCAGGAGGGTCAATGAAACCTGTAGCCGAACCATGCTCCTCAGCTACGATGGACACACATGATCGGGGCAAGAGCTCACCAAGACGTAGAAGTTGCGATGTATGAGCTGCGATTCTGGGTCAGCATAGAAGTAAGAGGCAAGGCACTTGGGTGAACGAACAGTCCAACACCGCCAAATGAGAAACGCTTGCACTGGGGCAGCCATCATGACCGTCTGCAAGTTGGTCAGCATCAGTATGGATGTTCATGCTAGAGCAGGGAAGTGAGTACTGACGATGGTAGATTGGAGTTTGTCCGCCCAAACGAACATCACACTGGCGTACTGACACTTCACGCCTTAGCATCTATCCTGCCCGAGCTACAAGGCTAAAGAATGAGTCGACGTACCCAGTTACCGAAGTCCGCTACAAACATCCGCCATGCCGAGAAAAACATGAACGCCGTTTGCACGCTTTAGACATCACGAACGGTCGAGTCAGCCCTCCCCAACTAGACGATGCAACTCACAATGCAGTGATGGTCACGAATGACACTACAGCACGCACAACCCCAAGTTCCCGCTCCGCCCGTTCCCAGAACGTAAGAGACTGGTTGATGAGGATGCCCGTCTGCATCGATTCCAGCACCAGGTTTACCAGGGCGGGACCGAGGTACGACTCGGGATGCGCCTTCACGCCCTCGAGCGAGAGTGGCATCGTGGTGCCTGATCGGCAGAGAGCTTCAGCACGCCTCCAGAAGCAGATGGCCGGACTGTACCTTTGGCGTGCAAGGGGGGGCCGCTGGAAGGCGCGATGGGGAAGACGCGGGCCTCAGGACGCACCGGGATGCATATTTGTGGAAGAAGCTCGATGTTATATGAATGCCGCGGGAACGGCGTTGCTAAATTTGCCCCTTTTCAGCGGACCCGGGGCAGCGTCCAGGTCAGGTCTGCACTCGCTGTCAGTATGTCATCTGGGACGTCCGGAACACGAGCACGACTGAATTGCGTGCAGACGCTATGAAGGGGAACAACCTCGGCAACCGGGCGGCCGTAGTGCACCTGCTGGCTCCGCGGCGACTTCCGTTAACCTTTCCGTGGTACGTGCGAAACTTATGTGGCGAAACGTACGTACCCGCCGGGTCTAAAGATACCGCCTGTGAGCGCTGCGCACCCCTTTCTGTGCGTTTGACTTCTGTTAGGCTTGCTGTTCGCAGGTTTCTGTGAGGAACACTGTCCCGGCTTTCTCAACTTCAAGGTTCAAGTTGGCTCTTGGAGACAATCACAACTCCCTAAAGAGTGGCGGAGGTATGTGAGCATACCAGCAGTATGGGAACATTACCTCATTTGCGCTTCTAGCTTTATTGTAACCAGGCGAGATAGACCTGATGATACTAAACGCCGGTCATCTCCGCGCCGTCGATATAGCTTATTTGGGGCGGAACCAAGACAGACAATGCCGCTGAACTATTGTGCGCGTCAGTCACATTAGCGACAGACATGATAAGACGTGGACCTTACGAGAATGTCTTCAGCTAGCACTTCCACCACGCGCCAGTGGGAAGGGCCAGTTCTTGCTAGCGTGTACCGCAGAGGCCCATTGGCCTGTGACTTCTTACAGCTTCCGGGCTGCCGGCATAACGGGTCCGAGCTGACCTAGTGAGATACTACCAAAGAACGGTATTGAGAGGTCTATATGCGGGGCTACCGGACTACACACCCGTATAGTCTGTGTCCTTGCGCAATTTGGGCGTGTCGACGGTCAAGGGGGCCAGCCAAACCTGTAGCCGCTGCGCGAGAGGGAATGTCAGAAAGTGTCCAGCGGACCGCATGAATCAACCCCGACGTACCCACATGACCAGTGCTTGAGCGGAATGTTCCTTGGCGACTGAATGCGGAGAAGGAATGCGGGAACACAACGCGGGCTTGCACAAGAGCGGAGCCCCGTTATGGATATAAAGAGAACCGGCTGGGTAACCTGCTTACGCCTGGGGTTCTCAGGGTTGCGGGAATTCGCCAGATCCCCGGCCGACCCGCGACCGTGGATCTGCATCTCGCACTCTGGAGGTCACGGCATGGAGATCGTTCCAGAAGGGAGTCGCACTCACAGGAGCATAAAGGCAACATAAAAATCACCGGCGGAGAGTCGGTAGGAATGCACAGGTCCGGAAAGTGCCAGGGATCCCGCAACGACGAGAAGCTTGTATCGGAGCCAGCTTGACGAGTGTATCATCGAAGCCACCCTGTAGCTATTCTTTGACACGTTGATGCCCTTAGAGGAAGGCCCACGGCTGTCTATTACGCACGCAGGAAGAGCCGTCTGCAGCCGTCCACTGGCGTCGTCATGAACGCCGCTCAAGGCACGAAGAAAGGGACGTCCAATCTGGTAGCAACACAAGCACGAGATGAGGAATTAATCGCACCGACCCTGACGACGCTGATAGGCCACTGGACTCACCTGCGTCCATAGCAGCGGTGCCAGATTGCGGCCGTGGGTGCGTTCGCACCGGCAGAGTGCGAACAGCTTCTCCCCACTTGGAACACCAAGCAAGAAGGGCAAAACGATCCTCCTGACCACAGAGGGAAGCGACCTCTAAAACGTCCGTAGCAGGCACTCTCATGCTCGTGTTACTTTCGCAAATGGAAGCGGCCTGACCACTACGGGACCTCAGTGTGGGTCCTAGATCCGAAGTACGGTGAGTCGAAGCAGTAAGCCGACTAGCATGCTAGGTGATAACCTGATCAGTACCGCATGCACGACAGCACAAGGAAGCAGCAATAGATAGGGCGAATAGATAGCAAGTATCGATACAGCATTAGTCAACATGTACCTGAACTCCTCACCCGTCAGCTCACCCGGTAGAGCATGAAGAAGACGGTTAGACACACCAAGATATGATATAGAGTAGCTCGCAGTCGGACCCTGGCTCAAGCAGACTTCCGCGCGTCCTCATCCGAAAAAAACACGACTATGGCGGTCATGTCGTCCCTGCGAAGGCGTTAGCGACGTAATCCCGGACGACATCCTCCACTCACCTGTACGTCCTCGCTTTAGGCGTCTTCATGCTCAGCAACGAGGCGATGAGCTCGCGGTCGGCACCTCCGAGGGCATTCCGCAGGAGATGGGTGGCCGCATTCCCATCCCGCCGAGCAAAGCGCTTCTCCGCGCCCCACTGGCGGTACCGCTGTGTATCATCACGCTCCGCCATCCACACCGGCAGCGTATGAGGTGCGTAACCGCCCAAGGGCTCGCGGTTGCCGAACCGGTCCTTCTCGCCTTCCTTCCACAAGCCGACGAGCCCGACCGCCTCCTCGCTCGTCAGACTCTCCCAGAGCCCGTCGGACCCCATGATGAGGAAGTCTCCCGGCTGAATCTCGATGGAGGTAACTTCGGGTTCAGCGGTGAGGTATGGAGGGGTCTTCACCACCGCCAGCGGCGAACGTCCGAGGTGCTGCCGCTTCAGCTTATCCTGGACTTCGCGCGTCCACTTCAGGCGCGCGTCTCCGAACGCACGGGACACGCCCATCCCGAACACCCGTGAATTCTGGACGACGTTTTCTCCGGGGTGGTCTGCAGTCAGCCGCTCGAGCTCGCCGGGGTTCATGGCGTTCTGGTCGGTGGTGAGAATGTAGACGTCGTACTTGAGCTCTCCCTCCGAGTCGTACCGTCGTCTGCCCAGCACCGCGCGCGAGTCTCCGGTGAGCGCGAGATGCAGCATCCGCGAGTGGGAGTCGTAGAAGGAGAGGAGCGCACATGACCCCGCCCAGGCGGGACCGAGCAACGTAGCTCCTGCCTGTCGAGAGTTTGATGCGAACACCTGTCTCAGCGGCTCGTTCACGATGGCATCGTCCAGCTCATTGAACACGTCCTTGAGTTTCGTCGCTATGTCGGCCGGCGTCGGCTCAGGTGCGGCGTTGCTCTCTGTTCCGACCAATCCGGAGTACAGATCTCCCAAGCCGCCCACCACCGCCAGGATCAGATTGTCGGCAAGCCATTTGCTGGTGTCCCCGCCGTTGTGGCCGTCAAAGATCCCGAAGAAGGACCAGTACCCGGACGGCACCGGCACCACGACCTCCTGATGGTCGTCTTCAGCAGGCTCGTTGCTGGTCAGCGTAGGTTGAACCCGCCGCTCAGTGTAGTGTATGTCACATACCTCCCTACGTGCGAGAAGTCGTAACGAGTGATCCCGGATCCCGCGGGTGCGCGAGTCGTCTTCTCGTGCCGCCGTAAAATCTGGTCTGCGTCGAAGAGCCGACGTCCTGCGGATATTCGTCAGCATAGACGTGCAGACACAATGAGCACGACTTACGCGTGTCCAGGTCGCCTTCCAGAGATACCGCAGCATTGGAGAGACAGCTCATCGCTGCTGCCCACATACCGAACAAGGAGAGCAGGATCGTCCGGCCAGCGGTTGGCCCCGACGCATCCTGACCGTCTTTGGACTCCTTCGAACGACCTCCAGCTCGGTTTAGCGTGGACATCTTCCTGAGCAGTGCATGAGCCCGCAGCGACGATGCTGTGCTGGATTTCGTGCCGATTCGGGTGACCTGGTGCATGAGAACTTGGATACACTGACGCTCCTGCTCCGCTTCTCCTACTCTGCTAAGAGCGTACTCCTCTGGCCAGACTGAGTCGTCGAGGAGGTGCGTTGCGACGTGTGGACGTGGTGGCACTGGTAAGAGATGCAACCGCAGGCGCCGCGGAAGGCTTGATTGCTTCTGTGTGTCACGTGGCTCCGGCGACCTTGAAAGGTCGAGGGTATGATTTCGTACCTATAGTAGCCAATCAACGGTTTCACGGTGGGCATAGAGGCATAATGGTGTGTCGAACAGTGCAGGGCTATAGATGGTTGCCTCTCAACAGGCTAATAAGTAGATCGAGGAAAGAAACTAATAACCGAAAACTAGTAGCGGCACAGCTTTGTCTACTTGCTATGAGAACCCGGGATGCCCGTGCTACAGCTTGGAACTGCAGAGGTCCGTCTCTCTTCCCTTCCTCTTGCCAAAGTTCTCCAGCCAGACTGCGACAGTAAGAACGTACGAATCTGAGGTCTGCGAGGACAGTCCTTGAGGGCGGCACAAAGGTTTGAGGGACACGCATCGCACGCACTGTTACACCAAGAAATAAAACGAAGGCAGTGAGGTTCATTAACGAGGCTATTGGCACAATCGTATACAAAGAGCGTGTGACAGATAACGAGTACACGGTCCGTCGTGATTGTCCTTCTGCGACCCAGCAGTGTTGCCCTCCTATCCAGCAGGATCTCTTGGAGGTATGTTGGATACCAACTCGCGAAGCGCGAGGTTTACGGCGTAGTCTGAGCGGGCGCGTGCAGCGGCGGCTCGGATAGCCAGATCTCCCAGTCGACGGATCTGAGAGCGGGGTATAGCGCGAGACGGAGGGGTCATCGTCTCAACGGGGCGCGACATGGTGCGGCGCGAAGCCGCGTCGGGATGGCGTGGTAGGCTCGGGGACTCCACCCGCAAGCGTAAGCAGAGGCCTCTACAGCCCGAAGATCTTCTTCAGGCCGGACTTGCTCGCCTTCGCCTGCACGGTGCGCCCGTTCGAAGGACGCAGCACCTGGCGTGCGTCCTCGTACACGTGGTAGGTGTCGCGCGGCGACTGGGTGGACGCGAAGAGAGCGAATGCGTTCGGAGACGCAGAGCTGGTGGAGAGAAAGGTGTAGATGGGAGTGTTGGTGGAGTAAGACATCGTGATGATAGGTAGTGCTGGGTGGCCAGGGCGTGGCAGAGCGGTAAAGTGCTGGTGACTTGAGCGAAGGCTAGGCGAGTGCTCTGATGTCGAGAGGTCGCTGGAGGAGTTGGTTGTTGAAGAGAACTTCATGTCAAATTCGCGCTAGTTATATACCGCGCAACATCGCATGGATTGCCTGAGAAGCGGATTGGGATGGACGAACAGTGGCAATCGGTCAAGCGAGAGCAGATGTACACACAGAAAGTTGCCTTCTCGGGCAAGTGTTTGAGGCACAGTAAACACGAATACATAACATCGCGTAGAGACGAGCTGTCGCCAGGATACGAGGCACCCACACACGCAGCCGGCAGAGGAGAGAATCATTAATAGCAGGTACTGAGGAGGTCGACAATAGCTTAGCAGCAGACTACGACAGACGCCCATTATTAGTTGTTTGGCTGCGACCGTGTACAAACAAACGCCGAGTCATGTGCCATCAAACTCGAGTCGAACTAGTGTGAGCTCGTCAGATTCTATAAGACAGTCTCGACCACAACCCCTCCAGTAACATAGACGACAAGACGTGCAGACGTGAATACAGCGACCGAGGTGCCTACGTACTTCAAGTTAGATCAATAACTTCAAACAGTAGTAAGTAAGTAATCGTCGTATCGGAGGTGCTCGTAAGTATCTGTCCAAACCCCACGCGATCATTGCGCCGTGGTATGTGCCACTTCGTTCACCACATAGTATGCCTCATCCGTTTGACCTGAGCCCGCAGACGTATGATGACTTTTGCAGCTTGGGCCTTGGTCGTGTGCGGAACGTGAACCTGGGCAGACAAGCCCAGTCGAATGGTCATGTCCCTGATGTAGGACCACTGTTCCAGCGTCATGGGATCTAACGGCACAGTGTCGGAGACAGCAATCTCAGCACAACTGGCAAGTGAGTACTGCTTACCCGAGCCTGTCTTCCATGTATCTGGGTCCGTGTAACGCGCCATAACTGCGAAACTTCGATGCAGTGGCTTCGGGAGCTGTTCGTGTGCAGAGCGGCGAGCTGAGGAGGAGTTCGAGCAACGCTCTGTGGTTTATGAGTCCGGCTACTTAGGAGAAGATCATAATGGGAGTTCCATGACATCCTTGAGACTTGGCGGGTTAATTACAGACTTCCGCCAGGGGGCGTCTCCTACTCAAGGCTTCTCCGCACCCTCTGCAAGGCATGATTTTAATGCGAGGACGTTGGTACCCTTCGTTCAGTATGGTCACACAGGTGTAGAATCGACAATCTTGGCTCTAACCCTGGTCAACTTTCGGCGCGCCCTTCAAGTCACTAGAACTTCGCTCCCGGCCGGACGAGATTCATAGGCGGAAAGTCGGATGCATAAAGTAGTGCATGCCTCACGCCCCTTTACGGCCTGAGCTCGCCGTTCATAATAGCCACGCAACTCAGGGGACGGTCCAGCATAGCCAGGGGGGGGCCTCGTTGCCTCCGCGCGAATTAATGCAGCGGGGCCAAGTCCGGTCTTCTACCTTTATCCTTCCCTGACCAGGCCCTTTGAGTTTCCACCACGACTTCGGAAATCGAGGAGAGATTCTCAATGCATTGGCAGCGACGAAGAAGCACAGTGAACAACCCTCGCTATCGCATACAGAGCGAGATCGAAGACATGATCCCGGAGCACGAAGCGCCTCGGTCAAGACTCTCTTGATATTATGGAGCACCGTGCACATCACAAAGGAGGTATGTGTGCGCCAGAACGCGTACTCGGGACGTCGAGCTTCAAGTTCTGCGCGGCGACGTCAATCCCCCAAAATCACTGTTGATGTTCCAATCTTCCAGGCGGCGGAGTCGATCGCACGCTGCTTACACGTGCTTACGTAAGTGTTACTTAGTAACTGAACCTCAAGTAAGTACTAGTACTTAGTCGGTTCATAAATGCGCCTCATCACCTCCACTTTCCTCCTCCTCCTACGCCTCTACTCGGCACCCTAACATACTACGAGGAGTCACTCTTCTCCTTGCTTTTACCAGAACGATGAAGCTCTACCGGATGATGTTTCAAGGCATTGAACTCACTGATAGCAGTCATACTAATTCAGCCTAGAGAAACGGGACCATACTGCAGTTTTGCTGAATATCGGAACAAATCAACGAACAGTCGAGGCTGGTCAGTTGGACGCCAGCTGCGATCGGCACTTTTCCCTGTGGCTTGGAGTGTCTCGGCGGCTTCATCACAACAAGAAGCAGTAGGCTGTGCAGGACGTCCTCCTCGTGCCAATCCTGTTCAGGCCCCGGAAAACTCTCTTCATGGACACCGAAAAGCCGTCCTACGCCGTACTCATCTTCACACTGTACCACCACATCCATGGACTCGCAGCTCACCCTCGTGAACACCGACCGCTTCGCGCACACGGAGCTCGTCTCTGATCGCGGCAGCCTGACGAATGCGGACCTTTGCTTCCGCGGGGACTCTGTGGTGGTGTACACGATCAGAATGCCAGGACGGTCCTGTTTCGCCCACGGAGGGCAAACTCGGTCACGCCGCGAGCATTCAGCGCAATGAGATGCTCCCTCACACGATCACTGTCCTCGGTGGCTCTCCGATAAGGACTCCGAAGAAGTGAATCAAGCACAAGACGTCGTGCGTGTCTTCCTACTGAGCTTCGCCCGTAGCGGAAACCATTCTAAGTACTAGGTGTAGGGTTGACGACTTCTGTCCGCCTCCGCAGTGTCCCAGGCATAGGGGACAGAGCGTACATCTGGAAGCCGACCAGCCTTCGAGAGATCGCGGTCAGTACATGTCTTCTCGATCTTCTCGTCGTTCCGGTGCTGACCTCATCATCAGCTATATGTTAAGTACAACCCGCTGGCCCCTGTAGCGTGGTACCGGACGGCATAACGCCACGACGTCGGTGGGATCAAAGTGTCCGAGATGCCAGCTCTTTGTTTGCAGCCGGAGGTGGACAGAATTGCGCATCTCGTTCTCACTTCTCTTCTGCTCGACGATCAGAAGAGAAGTACCGCGTGAAGCGTTGGGGGCGGTAATGCGTCTAGCTGGCTGTTCCGGCCTTGACGGCATAGGGCACTGTGCAACTGTGGCGTTCAATACCAAAATTATGCACGGTCATCCTGAGTTGTGACGATTTTACAAGATCTGGCTGGAGGCAAACACGAAGTGAGATATGTGAGTAATTGGCGCTTCTCTGATGTCCTTGAGTTGATCATTGACAGGCACACATGTACTGACAGAACTCTAGTACATGCCTTGACTGCGCAGTCAGGCTGTGCACAGCCGGATATCATGCCCAGGCTTCTTGGGCCTGAACATCTCTCTCCCTCTCCACTCGTACGTCTCTATGCTTCTGTGATGCAGACCGATATGCATAAACAGAACTCTCTGATTCTCTTGCCGACCAATGACGACGATCTCGAGGTTAAAATGGGCGACGTATTGGTCTTTCTCGATGACGCAGCGCATCCGCACAGAACTGTGGTCGCGTCCGCCTACACCCGCAAGGTGTACTACACGCTCTTCACAGATGCTGCAGGGTCCCAGACCCGGATCGCGAAAGGAACAGCTGGGACCGCCAGCGAAGCGTTCGACCAAGATACCCTCCTTGCCACTGTATCAACCGCACACGTATCCAGGTTGCGGAATGCACGCTCTTCCCGTTCTGCTCGGTCTCTCACGCAGGGCGTCATGACCCTGTTCCGAGGACTTTCGCCGACTCCTTACGTCGGCTGCGAGAAGAACTCCAGCTCGGACGTTGCGATAGGAGACAAAGCGGGGTCCCCTAACCGTGCTTGCATCTTCGGCGAGAAGACACTGGTCCAGGGAGAAGATGCGAAGGGGCGGATGGAGGAAGGGAAGGACAGATCGCTCACGGGCGACGTTCCGCGTGACCAGGAGATGCTGATGGTCATCTACGGGAAGGGTGCGCCGGCGTACGTGAAGGATGGTCTGAGAATGGAGAAGCACTCGTGAGTGATGCCTCTCTCCACCTCCTAACTAACCAACGACGAGGCGAGCGCTGACCTATCATCGGGCATTGCACAGTATCACCCTGTCCATGCCAGACGCGCGATACGAGCTTAGCATCGACGATACGACCATGCCCGCGGTAAGTCCTCCCCATCGTGGCCATAATCCATCCATTCTAAGGCGGACGATCATGCTTACAGATGTTCGCCGTGGACAAGACGTCCGGCAAGCGGAGCAAAGTCGTCTGGTCGCGCGCAGCCGGGAAGCAGATCGCAGGAGGAGAACTGCAGACCGTCTTCCCAGCGGCTCTGATCTTCTACCCCGAAGCCAGGAAGTGCCTAGATGCAGTGATCATCGGGCTCGTGGCGTGGCAGCACAAGATGCTGTTTACGACCGCCCTGTAGACCTGGTCATTTGCTCCGTTAACCGCGAACCTTTGAGATGTGCCTGGATTGACGCCGACGGACGGTTCGGAGGGTGTGATGTCCTGCAGGGATACGGTGACGACACCCTTAACGCAGTGAGTTGCGCTCAAACGATGCGCTTTTCAGGCTGAATCTCGCGCTCTTGGACGTCTGCAGGCGGGCGCGCAGGGACGTTGCGACCGCTCAATCAGATTTAGTCCGGGCGGGGGCGCCGGTGGGACCGTAAGTGAGCCCTCGTCTCTACAGTTCGGGCACACGCTGACAGGGCGACCCGACGCCCCCCATGAGTCATGAAGCGGAAGGTGAAGGGAAGACGACCCTTCGCATTCTGACGTCAGTTGCGTGAGGCGGTCTGACCGACGAGTCCGTGTGCGGTGCCTCTGTGCAGTCTGCAGCGAGGCGGTGCAGCATTCCGATGACCAGACACAGTGCGTCACTGTGCATGCCCTGTCCGAAGCAGGTGAGAAGGCCTCCAGAAGCAATGTTGAGCCTATGCGGCTGGATACAAGGCAAGCCGCATTTGCCAGACGGAGCGAGCCCACGAGGGGTATTGTCATGTCAGAGGTCGAGAGCCGCTACCGGGCGGGTAGTATGGTGATCGCCAGGAGGATATGTGCTTCCCAAGCCAGATTATGCACAGGTTCGTGAAGCCAGACAGGCTTCTTGATTTCGAGATCGGCACCGCCCTCAAGGCCGGGAAGCGCAGGGGTTCAGATAATCCGCTTCCTCCGAGATCACCAGAGGACGCCCTTCCTCGATCGAGGAGGAGGTCATAGAACGCCGTGGGTGGCGGACAGCTTGATGTGAATCATTGCTATAGGGGTCAGACTCGGTCATTACGGTCATCATAGGAGGGAGATGCACATTGAGGAGGGTATTTTTCGGACCTACGAATACCTGACCACAGCAACTTCGACGTGAGCGGTAAGCAATCGCGGCCGTCTCGGACAGTCGCGGGCGTACTTGGATGTCTTCGTTGACAGACGGCAGACTTCGTCCGAAGGAAGAGGTACTGTCCTATAGGACGTTCATCGCAGTTGCTCTTTCAGCCGCCAATGGATTTCGAATGACTGCGGGAGGATGGCATATGCCGACATCTCTGTCTGCGCAACTTGGTAAAATGATGATGCGATTATGAGACTGGTACAGTATTATCTTGTCGTTGTACAAGTCAAGAAACGTCCTTGAGGGCGTGATGATATTCTAGTAAGTCACAAGTCCAGCTCAGTGGGACTTTGCGCAGCCCGGGCAGAAGCCAGCGATCTGGGGAGCTGACAGAAGAAAGTAAAGTTCAGAGGAAGTGCGGGCATCTCGATCCATGATACTCACAATATTGCTGCGGGTGTCCGCGGCTGGTTCGAAGAATCGGGATCAACAGAAGTTCGAAGTTCAATTAGGAAGGAGACTCACTACTGCTTGCACGTCTGCTTGCAGCTCGCACCGTGACAGCTCTTCGGATGCATCGGGCTGAACTTGCAGCGTGGGCTGTCGCACGAAATCTGCGCAAAAGAAAACTCAGTCGAGTATACCCAGACATTCGGCATGGAGTGTGTACCTGTTGGTCGGGCTACGGAGCCGTCAGCCAAGGAACATAAGCGATGCGCAGGTCGCTCACCATAGGGTACACATGGCCGCAGCTCTCATAGACATAGCAGACTCTGGAGGATGACGGTGAAAACACGACGAATATACAACTGAACGAATGGGACCCACTGGCGAAGGTAGCACATTGTCGAGATTGTGTACGAGGAGGGAGATGTGTTGCGAGGTGAGAGCTTTGAATCGCTGAGGGGGTGGGTTTGTAGGTCCACCGGGTGACCCTCTGTCTTTATACATCATGAAGACGCCACAGGCTTCATAGGAAGTATCGGCACTGGTCACACGGAGGCGTTCAGCGAAGAGGGTCGAATGGCATAATGTTCATCAGTATGTTCGGTGGTGCGAGTTCCGGGAGCCCCTCCACACTCGCACACATTCGCAGAGATGTAGAGTTGATGCAAAATCTGATGATGGTGGGTGCCAACAGGGGTCTGCGCATGGGGAAGTCAGACCAGCACCGACGGTGGCCATAGTATTCCGCCGCTGTCGGCGCCCCATTTAGCACTGGAAGACCCCCGTCAGAGGAGCATTTCGGCGTGCGTTTCGCGAGGACAAGTCAACACATCCGTGTTCCGATCAAATCTTGTTAATCCGCGCACGGTATGAGTCTGGTACTTCTGCTCTCGATGAAGTGAGACCATGCGGAGTCGGACCCGCTGTTTCACTTACCAACCGACCGCGGCGGCAACGCACGGACACTATTTAGTCAACAAATATGAAGAGCCCGGAGATTTGTGTGTATGGGATAAGCTTGGGAGCACTGGCGTGAGGTAACTCCGCGCACAGAGGTCGGCGTAGCAGAGAAACAGCCCGGGCGCCTGCCCATGTCCGGAGGCATTGCCCACGTGGATCGTGGGAGAAACGGGTACAGCCACACACAGGTTTACTTTCCCGCTGCGCTGCTCCGACTTCGAGAGGACAACGATGTCCTTACCCGGTCCTGCTATCTGAGGCACGTAGCAGCACTGCTCTGATCGACCCTGCGAATGGCCAGGCAAGGCAAAAAGAAAGTGTTTGTGAACGACAAGGTTGGGCGAGCCTTACCCAGTGTTCTCGAAGATACACCTGACGCACACGGTTCCCCTGATAGGATGCTGCCATAGACCTGGCGCGAAGCGTTTCCGACATCGCGGAAGAAAAGGCCCAGACGAAGATCAAGATGCACCACTCGAAGGTGGGCGTGCATGTATGCCGGCCTCAGCAGTAGCGGCTCATGATTGTGTCGGACAGGCATCCGCCGGGGCGAATTTAGGCCATCAGCGCCCAACTGCATCGAAATCAAGAGAAAGGCTGGTAGGCGTTTGATACCCCATACGCAGAGAGGCCGCTCAACTGGCGTGATGTTCACCGTATCCACTGGCAGGAGCGCGCAAAGGCCGCAGTTGCTGCGCAAGCAGCACGGGCCAAAAGGGAGAAGGCCAAAGAGCGCAAGAAGGCCCACATGCCTCCCGGTCCAAGCCGTCAGACGCAACCTGCAGACGCCACTCGGACAGAGCCCGGAGGGAGGCTTCCGGATGATAGCGCAAAGCCAAGGAAACGAGTAACTTTTGGTTGAGGTATCCTACAAGTTCCGCTGTCGTTCGGCGCTATATGCCCTCGAAGACTCACCGGCACCGATTACGTCTGGAGCATAGACACGTCCATGCTTGGATCATTCATGTCAAGCATTTGCCCGTCTGCTACTGCGCAAGGCACGCTTCGATGGTTGACCTGTCTACATGTTGCTCCATCGATCAGATCGAGCGTAGTGGCATCGTCGACGGCACCGCCCGCAGCGATGCAGGTTAGTGTGGTAGCAGGATGCTCCGCTCATTATTATCCAGTGAGGTCGCAAGCCTTCCCGTGCAAATATCCTATCTAGACTACGTTTGATCATCGTTGTAGGGCTGGAAATATGTACTCAACAGGCCGAGCGTATCAGGCGATGGGTTCGGCAGCGTCTTGCGAGCCCTGCAGATTACTACTGGCGAGACCTCGCGCGGTGTTTCCGGAGCATGACTCAATATTCTGTCCGTAAGCACTACGTTTCCGTAGCAGGCGCACGACTACGCTCATCATATCGCTGTTTGGCTCTGCAATCCAGGGAACTTCATACGGGCGTTTGAGACGGCAGCCCGAGGTCCCCAGCTTGCGCAGCGTGCTCCGCAATTGTGCAGGTCGCGCACACAGGCAATCACAGGGGCAAGGATTATACTCCATAACATCGGAGGAGGTCATCGCGACAATGATGTAGAACATCTAGCCTGTAGGAATTACATGCCGCACGTGGCAGCAGCATAGCTATCAAAATCAGGGGGTTACAACCCGCACTGACACTCTCCGGCACGTACCGTTCCTCCCTGAGCACACACAGGCCCAATAGGGAGAGCTGCGCCCATGACATCGGACGCAAATCTCAGAAGAGCGTCACGACCGGGCTTCTCCGGCTAGCAAGCTAAAAGCCGATTCGAGGCGGAGGTTTGCGCGCAGCCCGGTTTGTAATAGCCTCAACCACGACATCGGGAAAGCCAGCCTGCACTCGAGTACTCTGCAAAAATTATTGCTAGTTGACTCCAGTTCCCGACCGACCGACCGACCGGAATATGGGTGAGCCCGCACGCTGAGATGCGTACGCAACTGCGGGGGCGGGGTGCGTGTTGGGAGGTGCCGGCGGGACCGCTGCAGATTGACTTATTATCAAAATCAAAGCTTAAGCCACATGTGGGTGCGCTCGACTTGACCCTGGGACACCGCGGAGGGCACATGGCTTGCGCCCCTCAGGCATACGTGTATGCACCGGGAGACTGACACCGCGGTACCAGACTTGTCGGAGTGGCGTTGATGCCGCAGGCCGACCTAGGGCTCGTCGGCGAGCCATATCTGGAACATGCTGCGCGGTAGGTGGCGAGAGGTTCGCCATCCTGCGTCTGTTAACCAAGCTCGACGGAATCAAAATAACCATACTGACTCACCACAACGTAACGGATGCTATCTCCTCAGCGGTGACATGCTGTTTCATGTGTCACCCTAGGTCGGCGATGGACGACTTCACTTTCAAGCCATCGTGCGTTCGGAGAACTCTGTGGGAGCAATTTAGCATGATGTATCACAAGTGGTTTGTGGGCGTACCGATGCACAGCATGAGTGCCTCGGTATTCGAAGTTCCAAGGATAGAGTGGCGGGGAAAGTAGCTGCCCCTAGCCCCGATGAGCATCTAAAGTATGACGATATGAGCGGCGGTGGATGTTCCCGGACATGGTTCTTGAGCAGAGCGAGGTCGGACCGCCGCAAGAGGCCCGTATCTCCGTCCAAATTATGGTAAGCAAACGAGATGGTATAGTGTTTCAACGCCGTCCTGACACCTCATACAACATAAGCTAGATTATGCAAGAAACCTCTGTAAGCACAGCGTCCGATTCAATAGTGTAACGCACGGTGGCCGCTCTTGCTGCTGCGCTTCTAGTATCCCCCGACGCCAATCGCACCATTCTCCTGGCTCTGAGACGTGGCCGCTGGCATGTCGACATCGTGATCTTCGCCATCGCCGCCCTCACCTTCATTGTCGCCTAGGTCACGGATCCAACCATTGAAATCGACGTCCCTCTCGAGCAGCTCGCTCACCTGCTCGACATGACCCTCGACGTCGAACTGTGAGCTGTAGCCCATCGCGAAGAATCCGCTACTCCCGCGCATCATACTGCCCTGAGTGTGCGCGAACCCGCCAGCGAACGGGTCGTCATGTCCGCTCGGCTGCTGCGTAGACACGAACTTTGGCATGAACGCGCTCGGGTGCTGGGTGAACAAGGGAGACACTGGAGACAGTGCGCGCTGTGCGACCGAGCCCGGTGAATCCGACGAGCCCGAGGCTGGCGATGAGAAGTAGGTTTTCGAGGGAGACGGTTCGGGTGTATGCTCCCGAGCACTGCGCTCGTCCTCGTCTGCGTCCTCGGCCATCGCGGGAAGTTCCAGCTCGTGCTCCGAAACCCTATCGGAGGCACGCGAACCCGCCCTATTTCGAGGGGTGCTCTTCCGTGACGGAGGGCGTGGACGCATCCTGGAGCGCCGTGAAGACGCTAGGAGCTCCGTTAGAGTGGGCAGAGGATGCGGATCCGGGGTGCTGGGCACCGGAAGGCCCTTCGCATTACCCAAGCCTTTGCCCCTGGACACGGGCGTAACGGGACGCGCGGGTGGAGACGACGGAGGGGGCGTCGAGGGCGGTACATGCACAGGACCGCTCGAGGCCGGGTCCTGTTCCGGAACGGCAGGTGCATCAACACGCGCTTTCTTGCTCAAAGGACTCTTCAGACGCGGCGAACGAGACTGCGGAGTACCCATGAGAATATCCTTGGGGCTCGAATTTGTCGTGCGGACACGTTTCGCTGGTCTGCGCACGGGCGAGACGGCGGGCAGGCTCGAGGACTGCTGCGGCAGGGCGTGACGCTGAGGTCGGGATGGGTCGAATGATTGCACCGAGACCCGTGACGGGGAAGATGGAGGGGGAGAACATGGAGCTATTGGTGGTGGTTTCTGACGGCGATCGTTTAGGGGTGGTGTGGAGGTCCGCAACTGAGATGGGAATGACGGCGGAAGGAACGACTGCACGATATATTAATGATGATACGCTCTAAGAAATGGAGCCACACGCACCATCTCAGGAAGGTCTGTGATCTTAGGAACAGGAGGGGTTCGGGAACCGAAGGCCGCTCTGTGGACTCGGGGTCTTCAGGTACATCCGGAGAAGGGATGTCATCAGGAGGAGTAGGAACGCGAGCTGCCGGAGATATCCTCGGTTTCGAGGGCCCGCCGCTACCTCCTTTCGCAGACGTGACGCTGGGTCGTTTCACAACGGGGAACCCGAGAGAGGCTTGCAGCTTCTCGCCCTGCGGGGGGCGATCCTTCGCCTTGCCCTTGTCAACTTTCGGTGCTGGTGGTGAGCTTGTCGGGTCTTGTGACATTGGCGCATCCGGAGCAGCGGGTGGTACAGTAGCCACCTGAGCCTGCCAGCGTTCGACCTTCTCTCGTATCACCTCGGCCTTGCTGCTCGAAGCCCGGAGACGCGGCACGACAACTGGCTCCTCTGCGGTAGCAGCCTTGAAGTACTTGCTCGTCCGGGATGACTTTGCTGCGACCTTGGCTTCGCTCTTCCTCTTCTCCTCAGCCACGGCTGCCTCCCACCTCTGCTCGTACGCTGCCCAACCCTCCTCCGTCTCGGGCAATTCCCACTTGAAGTTCTTCAAAGTGACCTCGCGCCCATCCCCTGTCCTAATGGCCGGGACCACACCGACGTACTTGCGACTCGTACAACCAAGTTGGACCATCCGTGAGACGAAACCCCACTTCGGGTTCGTGGGGTCTCCCCCGGCAGTATTGACTGCCGTCGCGATACGCGTCTTCAAGTCCAGGATACGCTCCTCCGACGTTGGAGAAGATGGTCGTGATGCCGGACATAGCTCGTAGGGGAAAGAGAGGACAGCCGCACGCTGTCTCGCGATGCGTTCGTTGAGGCTTTCCTCGACTAATGACGACGAAGGCTCGGTCATAGCGAGGCAAGTGTGATAATCCGTGGGTTCAGCAGTATCCAAGAGCTATAGCATCTGTCAAGCAAAGGATGTGGTGGCCGTCGACGAGAATCCGTCGTCCAAAGTCGCCTGTACCAAGTGCTTTTCCAAGTTCAACTGTCTCGGATTACCTATTGTCCCTGATGCTGACGTAATTCCATACTGACCGCCGGGCGCCTGCTCCTCTCCCAAGCTCGCTTACACCGGTGCCTAACAAGCTGATGATAGTTGTACGATCACATTCGCCTCGCAACCATATTTTACCGCATAGAGAGACTTCAAAGCTTCAGACGCACGTCGAGCGAACACATGAGGTCACAGCGATGAGAACAACAACCCAAGCAAGCCGAAGTATATTCAGGAGAATAAAGGATAAGGAATAGAAGTTAGGATACATATGATACACAAGTCGTTCGTTCTGCCTGCGCTCGGACGAGACGAGACGAGACCGCTGTAAATTAACGATAGCCTTAATAGCCTACGCACCGGGAGTGGGTTGTGCGCAGACGCCCTAGTTGTAAGTAGTTCAGACTGACGGAAGGTCTCGCGAAGGCGGATCTTTGCATAAGTGTGTCATCATATCATCACCATGATCATAAAGTCCTCCATGGGCGCAACATCCGCCGTGGCCAGCACCGCCGCGCCATGAAGGGTCGAGCGCAAGAGGGGAGTTGCCGCAGACCGGGACGCACCCAAAAGTCCGCCGTGTCAAGACGGGAGTCGCCGATACCAGCAGAGCGACGGGCTATGTGGCCATGCTGTGACGTCGAAGGTCGTCACCGTCCAGTCGTCGTGTGCCGGAACCATGCGCGCTGCGTCGTCGCGGTTCGACGTTCGACCACGCCCCGGCGCGGAGACTCCCGAACTCGGCGTCCGCCTGCGTCCCTTCGCTCTCGTCCTCGTCGTCCGGCGGTGTGTACGTCCGGGACTTCTTGCGCTTTATCGACCCAGCGGAGACGGGATCGGCGTCTGCATCAGCGGTGTTGGAAGATGACGATCGCGAAGAGATGGGCAACGGATCATCCTGCGCCCCTGATGCCGACAGCGAAGCGCGCTTCGAGCCTGGCGGGGGGTCGGGCTTGCGCATCTTCCTGCAGACAGACGTGGCGTTCGTGAGCGTGCTCCGGACGACGAGGAGATCGGGCACTTACGTGTTCAGCTTGGGCTCCGCGTAGTTGACGCTCTTGCGCACGCGACGCTCGCGTCCGCCGAGAGCAGACTCCGGATCGGTCTGAGGTGGCGGCGCAACAGGACTCGACGAGCGCGGCGTGGGCAAGTGGGATGCAGGCTTCGAGGAAGGTGCCGGCGTGGTGGCAGGAGTGGACAGGAAGTTTCTCGTGGACGTGCTCGCCAGACTGGTGGCGGAGGTCGGCTCGTCGGCATCAGGAGAGCGTCGACGCTCGCGGTCTATGACAGAAACACACATGAGACACAACTCTCCGCCAGCAATTATGCTGGCAGGGACGTACCTGACGTTGTGTCGAGCTGAGGCAGAGCAGATCGGCTCGCCTGCGAGTTCGTGACGTCCTTCAGTCTCGACTTGCTGCCTGCGACAACATCCGCCGAATCCTCCGTGACACGATGCTTCTTGCGCTCGCGTGGACGAGAGGCCTCGGCGGCGTCGCTGTCAGCCTGGCGCATGCGTTCGGCATCCTGCTCCCTCTTGGCCTTGCGCTCCCGCTTGGCTACCGCTTGCAGGATCGCCTCGACCTCATCCTCATCGGGCTCCGCAGCCGCCAACTCGTCTTCTTCCATCGCGATTCGCACCGGTGAGCTAGGAACAGGACTGGGTGGGCGACCGAGCCCGTCAGCAGTGACCGCAGTGATAGATACGCTGGTCAAGAGACCGCTCTGCCGTCGTGTGGGGCGTCGCTTCCCGGAGTTCCCCAGCTGGCCGTCAAAGTCAATCTGGACAACTTCAACGGGTCCGGCAGATGGCTTGGATAAGGGGACCGGAAGGCGGCTGGAAGCGGAGCTGGAGGTTCGCGATTTCGTCTTGCGTTTGCGGGAGGGGTCGGGCTCGACTCCAGCTCTGGCTCGTCGCCGTCTTCGGGAGAGGACATGTTGGGTTCATCGTCTTCTACGAGAACGGGAATTGTTGGTGGACGGGCGATGCGGTTCGGAGGTGGTGATACATTAGGGTCTGGAATGGGACGCTTCGCGCGTGGTAATGGAGGGTGGGATTCCGGACTAGGGGAACGATGTGATATGCCGCATGATTTGCGGATGAAGCCAAGCTGCTTCATGAGGTTGTGTGTCTGGATGCATGCGTGGAGTCAAAAACGTGCAGCAAGCCGGTAGAGCCGAAGCAAGAATGGACGGGCTTCCATGCGAAACGGTTCGGAAGCTCCGAGAGTTGGAGAAAAAGAGCGAAGCAGCGCACGAAAGCGCGATCATACCGAGAACATCTGAATGGCTAGGAACACACTGCATGGAGATTCCACCAGAGACCTAAGCGTGTCTGCAGTGCGATTACTGTGACATCCAAGGTAGGCAACCGCCGGAACCCGCCTCTGATCATACATGACGCCATGGCGGGCTCCCTGTGGTCGATCTCTCCATGTCACGGTGACCCACGCATGACTAGTGCTCAGCCTGCCATTCTACCACATGAAACCGGTACTGGCTCAAGCCCGACGAAACCCTTGCCATGGATGCCATGACCACCGAGCGTACAAGCGGTTAGCTGTCAGGCTGATAGGGATGAACTTGGGCCTGAAGCCGATATCTCAGTAGCCACCGCGGACATTCTAGCCACTCGCAAAGAGGTGCCACAAGCAGGAGGAAGGGGGAGGGGTCTAGGCTGTTGCAATGTCGCACTAAAATCGTGAAGTATTCACCACAAGGGCAAGAGTAGAAGTGAGAGTCCCGCGCGCGGAGTTTCCACTGTTCTGGCTGGCGACCAGGGTCGGGAGAAGGTCAGAGCTGTGGAACGTCTCGCCCCGCGCTCGCTCAGCGATTATATGCGACGAAAGTGGGCATGAGCTTCGCCGTGTCCCAGCACCCTCACCTCAGGGCACGGAAAGGCTCTATAAATACGCATGCGAGGGCAGGTTCACCAAGTCGGGCCATGTCCGAAGGATGAAGACACATCTCTGTGAGTGTGATACTCGTTAAGAAAGGTGCCAACTCTACTCGGATGCATCTGAATACCCGCTCAGGGAGCCCAAGAGAAGCGGGATCTTGCCGCACAGCTCTGAAGGAATTTGGAACTTGGAAGTGATGCGAGAGCGTGCTCATGAAAGCCCGGTCGTCCGGAGGAGTCCCAATTCCACTCTCGACCCCGGACCAATGGTGAGCTCTGCGAACCGAGCAATCGTGACGTCTTGTAGACATCCAATGGACCTTACATAGGCTGAACGTATACTGCGCCTGATTCTCCACGAAGAGAGGTCCACATGGCCCCGGTGTCCTGACACTTCAAGTGCAGGTTCACAAGGCTTCCAAGCGCGCTGCGCGATGGGAGACAACTGGGAAGCCTGTGGATACGGGACATATGCTGAAGGCAGCTTTAGAAGAAGCGCATACGAGCACGAACAGTATGGGTCATAGTGATCGCCTTACAGCGGACCCGGAGAACCGCCAAAGATAACGTGAGGCCGAAATGGAGATGGAAACAGCAGAGGGAAGTGGAGGAGATTTGAACACGAGAGCGAAGATGGATGCTTACCGCGGACTCTGCATCGGCCAGAACCTTCCTGGACTTCTCCCTCTCCTTCTTCAACTGTGAGGTGAGCGCAATCTCGGAGGCTCTGAGGCGAAGGTTCTCGACATAGAGTGTAGAGATCTGCGCATTGAGTTCTTCTATCCGTGCGCTCAGGGTCGAGTTCAGCCTGGCTCAGCCACATGTCAGTCTCTGACATCCGCCGATGTGGCGAGCGCACGACACGCACTTCGTAATATGCTTGTTTGCGAGGAGAAACTTCTTCTTGACTGTGGGCAAGAGCGTCGAGCACGGATGTATGAGCGTGAGATACGGACGGAGTCCGGCGACGGGAATACGCACAAGTCTCGAATTCCAGCAGGGTGTCGTGCTGCCTAGCGTCGATAGATACACGCGATTGTCGTCTGCTCATCGCGGCTGGCAGCGAGCACGGTGTCCGGGGCGTCGCGGAACGGTGGTTGTCGTGGTTGGGTCGTGGAAGGGGCTCCGTGGTTGTTCGACTTCTCGCGCGTGGAACGGTTCGTGATTGTGCGGTCGCGAGTTCAATTTGGTTCAGTTACGTGGGGCCTGTTGGTTCGCCTCTCCCGCAGAGAACCGAACCAATTGGCGCGGGCTCTCCTCGGCGGCTGTGACTCAAACGCGTCTTTGCTCATCGACCACCACATCGTCACCGCCCTCTCCTGCGACAACGAGCCTTTCTTGTCATCGTGCGGTGCCCCGTAAACCACAATCACTCGTCGTTAAACATGACTAACGTCGCATCAGGGTCTAAGCGTGCGTGGGAGGGACCCAACGGCGCCGAATCCCACAAAAGACCTCGTGAGGACTCTCGGGATTGGAGGGACGTCCATCTAGACTCTCCGCGCAGGAAACCCCCACCGCCCGGACGGAGAGAAGTAGAAGACAGGGAAAGGGGACACAGTCGCGACCGGCGACCACCGCGTGGGGGAGAGTACAGGCCTCGCAGCAGAGAGGGCGACAACGACAAGAGACGGCCGCATGATTACAGCCGAGAGAGAGAACGAGATAGACGGGATGATAGGGATAGAGACCGGGACAGAGACAGAGATCGTGCGAGGGACCGCAGCCGGGGGTCTCGTCGGGACGACCCTCTTCGACGCGACAGCAGCCGTGGAAGCGACAGGCGTCGGGACGACCACCGCGATAGACGTCCTTCCCCTCCCAGAGACAAGCCCGCGAACGGCGCGTCTTCGTCACGCCCCCCTCCACCTCGAGTAGACGATGAGAAGGAAGAAGGCGAGTGAGTGTCGCGATTCTGTGCCTTCATTTTGGCGGTGTCTCATGGATATATGCGCCATCTAGGATCTCTCCGCGGCCCAGCCGTGCCCCGTCCCCTCCTCGCTCGCATCAGAGCCGACCCTCCGAGCCCAATGGCAAGCATGAGCCACCATCGAAGCCTCAACCTCCTCCTGAGCCAGAGCCCGAGATGGAGCTTGACCTCGTTACATCACCTCCACCTGTTGAAGAGACGCTTGCCGCGCGCCGTGCAAGGCGTCAAGCGATCCTGGCCAAGTATGCCGGCATAGCAAGCAGCAGTGCAGGGCCGACCCCTAGCCCGGGACCTAGCAGTGCGGTCGAGCCGCCTCCCGTGACGCCTGATGTTTCTAATCTCCCATCTCAGACTCAGAGTGTCGTAGGGACCCCTGGACCCGTCGAATCTGTACACGCAGAGAGCGCCGGTGGGTATTACATGTCTCCTCACTCCTAGCAACTCACGCTAATTGTCATCCCCTCCAGCTCCGAAGCGCGATACTGCATCTGCGTCGCCAACGCCTGGGCTGTTCTCATTAGCCAAGGGAGGTGATGAAGAGGAGGTACAAGCAAAGGCGCAACAGGAGAATGGCGCAGGTGAGCAGATATCTGCAGCGGATTACGATCCTAGCTTGGATCGCCGCGAGGATGAGCAGAAGCGCGTGTGGGGTGGGAAGGAAGAACCCGTCGATGTGGAGATGGTGGAGCAGGAAGAAGAGGAAGAGGAGGATGTGGACGACATGTTTGCGGTCGCGACTACCGAAAAGAAGAAGGTCAAGAAGGTCAAGCGTGTCGTGGTGAGTGCCTCCATGCCATCCACCTACCTCCAAGTTCTGAATGTTCGTCCTGCTGTGCAGAAGCAAGCTGCTCCAACTATCATTACGGCGACGCTCGACACTGCCGCAGATCCCGAGGGCTACTATCAGGTCATACTTGGAGAACAGCTCGATGGAGGCCGGTATCAAGTCTTCTCTTCTCTCGGCAAGGGGATGTTTGCGAATGTCGTCAGAGCGCGTGTCCTGCAGGGCGATGCAAACGAGGTTGGCAAGGAAGTTGCGATTAAGATTGTGCGGTGTCAAGAGTCGATGTGCGTTTTCAACTTTCTTCCTCCTCCAAGTTTCTTTTGAAGCTAACACTGCTGTAGGTACAAAGCCGGTTTGAAAGAGGCGCAGATCCTCATGAAGATCAAGCAGGCTGACCCTGATGACAAGAAACACATCGTTCGACTTGAGCGCACCTTTGAACATCGTGGGCATCTCTGTCTTGTCTTCGAGTCTATGAGGTATGTCGTCATCTTTCCTTCTGTCGCTCATGATTGACTCTCTGGCCAGTATGAACCTCCGTGAGGTGGTGAAGCGATTCGGTAAAGACGTCGGTTTGAACATCCGCGCGGTCCGAGCATATGCTCATCAACTCTTCCTCGCCTTGAGCCTGCTCCGTAAGTGCAACATCATGCACGCGGACATCAAGCCCGATAACATCTTGGTGGGTCGATGTGTGTCCATCCCCAAAACGTGTTCGGCTGACGTCGATCGATGCACGTTCTAGGTCAACGAACAGAAGACGCTGCTGAAGCTCTGCGACTTGGGCTCGGCTTCGGACGCGTCGGAGAACGACATCACGCCCTATCTCGTGTCGCGATTCTATCGTGCCCCTGAAATTAGTGCGTGCAGCCGACCTTCGAGTCTGTGGCAAGCGACTAATGGTTACGTTTCTTTCAGTCATGGGTCACCCGTACGACCCCGCCATTGACATCTGGTCGATCGGCTGCACGTTGTATGAGCTGTACACTGGGAAGATCCTCTTCCCCGGCCGGTCGAACAACCAGATGCTGCTGCACATGATGGAGGTGAAGGGCCGGTTCAACACGAAGATGATCAAGCGCGCCAAGTTTGGGGACATGTATTTTGACGAGCTTGGCGCCTTTCTGAGCGTCGAGCAGGACCGGGTGACGGGCTCGGTGCGTGGTTCTCTGTCGACTGGCTGGACTCCGTGAGCCTAATTGCTGTTTTCTCCCATACTGCGCTTCGGCTTCCCGTCGTGCCTCGTCGATGCCCGCCCTATCGTCACTGCTTGCCACTCCGACGCTTCGCGCTTCCAGGACGTCGTCAAGAAGGTTCATGTCACGAAACCGTCGCGCGACCTGAGGCAGCGGCTGATGCCCCCGCACTCGGTGAAACTGAAGGACGAGGAGAGCAAGTTGCTGATGTCGTTCATCGACCTGCTGGACAAGTGTCTGGCGCTGGATCCGTCGAAGCGGATCACGCCCAAGGAGGCGTTGGTGCATCCCTTCATTCGCGGATAAGTTGCCGGTCTTCGGGTGCGGATCCTCACGTTTCTGGGCGCGCTCAGCACTCTATAGTGTCATGATACTACTGATGCACGTTTCGTGTACCGTTCTGAATTTCGTCTTGTGCTTATGAGTATCTTATCTGATTGCGCAAGATCTGTGTCTCCCGCGAGGAAGTAGTGGATCGGTAAGCGAAACTTGGCGAATACACATCTGCGTCAGACCGTACCGTGGCTACCACGACCTGATTGAATTGTATACGATGTTGCCATCGGAAGATACCCTTGGGAGCGTCATCATACAACCATTTACACAAGCCCCTTCGCACATGCTACATAGTGTGGCTGCAGAGGGGTGCGCCACCGACACCAGGAAATGCAAGCGGTATACGACGTGGTCAGATGTCCGCGCACCGAGGTCACGATAGGGCTGTTCCGGTCGCCTGGGCGTAGCTATTGGAGTTTCCGCGATCGCAGTGGCCCACTCGGGCTGCGGAAGCACTTATCTTCCTGCGCCTTCGCCTTCCCCGAAACCGGCATCTCTCGCTTCGCGGTGGGGAGACATCATCTACCCTGACACTCTGTCAGGGCGCGCCGCAGAGATATATAACGGCGGGTACAATGGCGTCCGGCCGCCTCAAAGGTGTGCTCGCCCACATCTCACACTCCGCCCCGACCACTATCACCGCGATGACGACTGCGAGCAAGCTGCCGACGTTCGACGAGCTGCCGAAGTTCAAGGACTTCACCGGGTGCGCCTGGGAGGTCTGGGGCAAGGACGACCAGCTCGGGACGGTGAACCTGTTGACCGAGGAGGTGGTGAAGGAGGCGGCCAAGGAAATCAAGTGCGTCCTTCGTGCGTTACTTACTCGAGGCTTCTACTGACCTTGGCTTCTTCGTCCAGGACGGGCAAGGCGATCGGTCTGAACTGGTAAGTGCTGCCAGTGCGACGTCGGGGAGGACATCAGCTGAACCGTTCGCGTGCCAGGCCAGTCAACTTCCCGAGCAAGGTACGAGCTGCCGGCATGCGGGGTCCCGTCGATGTCGTCATACGTCCAACTGCGAGATCTGATCGCACTTGCATTCACAGCCTGTATTCGGACGCAAGGGCCCCGAGCACGAGGTCAAGTTCCTGGAGGGGACCGGTGCCGTCCACGACGACCACCTGCACATTGTACGTGTCTATGTTCTCTCTTGAGCTGGCAACGAACGGATATCTTTGGTGACTGAGACTTCCGGTCACTCTTCGGGATGTCGTTCATGTACACGGCGGCCTATCCAGTAAGACGGCGGTGAGCAGCCGTGGGTGGAAGAACGCCTCTCGGAGCCCGTGTGCAGACCGCACTCGGCGACTCGGATGGCTTGTATGAACTGCGCCACTCGGTCGGCGACGGCTCGTTCTCTGCTCTCTCAACTAACCAGTTCCGTGTTCGCTTACGAGTCAATTTGGTAGAACACCCAATCCGGGACGCAGTGGGATGGCCTGAAGCACTTCGGCCTGCTCCACCACGGGCTGTTCTACCAGGGAACGCCTGCGTCGTTCTTCAAGACCGGCAAGATTGAGATCGTCAGCCCTACGGACGTCGATCCCGAGCTCATCAAGTACGGCATCCACAGTACGTCCCGTCTTGTCTCTCCCGCTCATCTGTATGTGAACTCACATGTGCGCTATCCACAGACTGGGCACAGCACGGCATCTGCGGCCGCGGCGTGCTCCTCGACATGGTCAAGTTCTACACCGAGAAACACGGCAAGCTGCCGTACGACCCGTTCACGACACACCCCATCCCACTCGCGGACATCCTTGCATGCGCCAAGGCGCAGGGGACAACCTTCCGTCCCGCGGACATTCTTATCCTCCGCGTTGGCTTCATGCAGCGCTACAATGGTGCAACGCAGGAGGAGCGGGACGGGCTTGCCGGGAAGGAGGAGACTTTGTGCGTATCTCTCGTTGTGCTCACGGAAAGTGAGCTTGATGCTAACCCAGGCTCGGCTCGTGACAGCGCGGGTATCGAGCAGACCGAGGACATGAAGCGCTTCCTATGGGACAACCACTTCGCCGCCGTCGCGTCTGACCAGCCCGCTCTCGAGGTGCGTTCGTGAAGCGAGCCATGACTGGCTGCGAAGTTGACTGGGACTCGTGCAGAGCTGGCCTCCTGCCGAGGGCATCAACCACCTCCACTCCACCATCCTCGGGTACGTGTTTGCTTGTGTCCGCTTGGTGCTCGAGAATGATCATTGACAATCTGAATGACAGCATGTGGGGCATGCCCATCGGCGAGTTCTTCGACCTCGAGGCGCTCGCGAAGCACGCCGCGGAGACGGGTCGTTACACCTTCTTCTTCTCGTCGTGGCCGCTCAATGTGTGCGTTCATTCCTCTGCTAAATCTTGCGTCGAGTGCCAAAGTTTTGCTGATGCATCTTTACTCATGTAGCCTCGGGGGTGTCGCGAGCCCGCCGAATGCTGCTGTAAGTGCTGCCATTGATATGACAGCCCACGGCCCTTGCTGACATGTCCCTGGCAGGCGTACTTCTGAGCGGGAGTATGAATATTGACTGGATCTTGGGGATGGAGGTAAATGGAAGCGGGGAACACTCTATTCGGAGGAGAATGTATCAGTACGAACCGGAAACATACCAACGCCCACCGTGTAATTTCCCTCGAAGTGCAACGTATCTTCGACACCGTCCATCGTGATTCAGTGTCTGGGTGGAAGAGAGTGGAATCCCTCGTGGAAGCCCCAAGCGGGAGCCGTAGGATCCCGCACGGCGCAGACAAATATACCGACCCACGTGTTGCAGTGGCTTCCGGCCGCCTCACAAGCTTAAAGGCCACAAGATAGCTCACACGCGGTCTCGCCTGCTACTGCGAACACGACGATGGCGACTGCGAGCAAGCTGCCGACGTTCGACGAGCTGCCCCCGTTCAAGGACTTCACCGGGTGTGCCTGGGAGGTCTGGGGCAAGGACGACCAGCTCGGGACTGTGAACCTGCTCACCGAGGAGGTTGTGAAAAAGGCGTCCGAGGAAATCAAGTGCGTTTCTGTTTCTCTGCCCCGTGCTGTGATCACTTCCTGCTGACCTCGAGCGCTTGATGGTATAGGACAGGCAAGGCGATCTGCCTGAACTGGTGAGTACGGTAGAGCGACGTCGGGGAGAGGACACGAGCTGAAGCTTCCCCTTTGCTCTGCAGGCCTGTGAACTTCCCGAGCAAGGTGCGAGCGCGGTCACTGTCGGCGCGCAGTATCGGGCCGCGGACGTCTTTAGACGTGTCATGAGATCACAAGCTGATTCCCCTCGCGTTGTCTACAGCCTGTGTTCGGACGCAAGCCTCCCGAGCACGAGATCATCTTCAAAGAAGGGCGCGGCGCCGTCCACGACGACGTCCTCCACATCGTGCGTTGGGTCTTTCTTCTCAGTTGTCGTACTACATTGTAACTCACGCTACTTATCTCGACATCTACAGAACACTCAATCTGGGACGCAGTGGGATGGACTGAAGCACTTCGGCTTGCTCCACCACGGGCTCTTCTACCAGGGCACACCTGCGTCGTTCTTCCAAAACGGCAAGATCACGATCGCGAGCCCGACCGATGTCGACCCCGAGCTCATCAAGTACGGCATCCACAGTACGTCTTCGCCCTCACGTATTCATCCCCTCGCGTACACATGCCCGGCGAGCTCACACCTCACTGCTACCACAGACTGGGCACAGCACGGCATCTGCGGGCGTGGCGTGCTCCTCGACATGGTCAAGTTCTACACCGAGAAGCACGGCAAGCTGCCGTATGACCCGTTCACCACGCACCCCATCCCGCTCGCGGACGTACTCGAGTGCGCCAAGACCCAGGGCACGACCTTCCGCCCTGCGGACATCCTCATCCTGCGCGTCGGCTTCATGCAGCGGTACAACGGCGCCACGCAGGAGGAGCGCGACGGCCTTTCAGGAAAGCCGGAGACCTTGTGCGTGCCCGCCTGACTTAACTGTGCAAGTGCTAGCAAAGCCCGGCTGACATGCGTTCATGCTCTGGCACCCCGTAGCGCGGGCATCGAACAGACGGAGGACATGAAGCGCTTCCTGTGGGACAATCACTTCGCCGCCATCGCGTCCGATATGCCCTCTCTCGAGGTGCGTACGCCATGCCTCTATTACCCCACACATCGTTGGGGAGCTGAATGGGACCTATGCAGCGCTGGCCTCCTGCTGAAGGCACAGTGCACCTGCACTCCACCCTGCTCGGGTACGTAAACCGCTCGTGGACATAAATACTTCTCACCAACGTCTGGACGGCAGCATGTGGGGTATGCCCATCGGGGAGTTCTTCGACCTCGAGGCGCTTGCGAAGCACTCCGCGGAGACTGGTCGCTACACGTTCTTCTTCTCGTCCTGGCCGCTGAACGTGTGCGTGCTTCAGCTTGTCGTTGAATGCCGGAGGTGTACTGACCGAACGCTTGCTGAACTAGCCTCGGGGGCGTAGCTAGTCCGCCGAACGCTGCTGTAAGTACTGTGCGTCTGTACGCTCGGTGACCATTTCCTCATTTGTCCCGACTTGTCTTGCAGGCGTATTTCTGAAGGACGGTGTTTGATAACCTGTTGAATTTGAACGAGAGGGAGAAGTAACATAGGGAACACTGTATGAGGTGAATGTATCAGTACGACCGGATTTAAGGAAACACTTGGGAGACATACCAGTATACTTAGTCGGTTGCCTCAGCCTGCGAAGGGCACGAGAGGTTACTTTGACGAATGCGATTGCCCTCAAGATCTGGGTATTATCTACGACATCGTCCGTCGGAAGTCAGAAGCGTCTATGCACTGATGTTCCCCGGTGGCGATTCTCGTCTCTCGTTCAACATTCCTAGCCCCTGGTACCCCAGCCACTCACCGCGACCGACCCGACGAGACAATGGAAGATCGCCTCGCCGAACCCCCAATAACGTCATCCTCCAAGTCCATACCCCCATCCGAGCTCTCGTACGTCGAGAGCCGGCGCCGCTTCGGTATCGTCCGCCCCAGCAGCGGGCGCACTTGGTCTTGCACGTCGCCCTCAACGTCGTGTTCGTCCTCGGCGCCGCTGCCTTCGTCCTCGAGCTCGGTGACATCACCGCTCCCGCTCTCCTGCGTCTCTTCTGCGAGCTCGCCTGGGGTGCGCGGGTGCGGGTTCGGGAGTTCGCTGAGCGAGCGCGTGCGTGGGCGGGGCTGGTCGAGTACTTTATCTGGGATCTGTGTAAAGAGACACAGGGACGGTAAGTGGGGAAGGTACAGGCACGTTTACATTGATGTTAGACGCAGCGAAACGGGACTTACTGGGAGACGGACGATGTATGCAAGCAGCGTAGAGACAGCGGCCATGATGAAGACTGCGCGCAAGCTGATCGCATACGAATCGCGTGCTGCGCGTTGCAGTTCGGGAGGGAGCTTGGCAACGAGGGTCGAGGAGTGGCGGATTCTGCTGATTAGCTGCAACCCGGGAACGTCAGCGAGTTCCGGATCTGTTGTGCGCCTAATGCAACAGGCTAACCTCTTCAGCGTCCGGGGTGTGGATGCGCTTGTGCAGTTCAACGTTGAGAATGGACTGGAAGAGCGCTGCGGATATGGCGACGCCGCCGACTTGGCCGATGCCCCGGAAAAGCTGGCCGAACCCAGTGCCGACGGCCATGGCATCCTCTGCGTCGTCAACTTAGCATGCGTATGAGATGGGGTGTAAGGTAACGACATACGCGGGAGGTGTGCGAGCAGTGCAACTGTCGCATAGGGGTCAGATGGAACAGACCAGAGCCAGAAGAGAGCATCCTCACTGAGCATAGTCTGCAGAACCACCGCGTTACCGAATCCAGCTGGGATCTGCATGGATTCGTGAGCACCAAGGAGTCAACGCGAGCTGCATCAGTCGGAGGCACACTTACAATGCTGAGCCATAACACAATCGGATGAGAGTCCTCGCGCATCAACGCGAGCAACACGGCGGCGACGAAGGGGAAGAGACCGAATATGAGGTTCAGTTTCCTGTACCTGCCCGTGCGGTGCATGACCCATCTGCACAGCGTGAGCTGACAGTCGGTCATAAGCGGAGGATCGTGTGCGAGCCACTTACCCAGCGAAGAGAGAGCCAGCAGAGATAGACACTCCGTTCGGTATCAAGTGTGCACCTAGTGCGTCACGTCAGCGATAGAACACCTACGCTGGGCCAACGAGACAGAGAATTTCGCACCAGCCTCGCTCGCGCTCGTGAGCATGACTGTCTGGAACCAGGTCGGAAAGTTGTACATTATCGTGAAGTTGCATGTCGCTACGAGGAAGTTGCTGATCCCGACCAGCACCGGAATCTTCTCCTTGAGGAGGAAAGGCGCGAGGATTGGCTCCGGTGCAACCTTGAGCTCGACGAAGACGAAAAGTAGCGCGAAGACGATCGCGGAGGTGAGCGGGCCGTACACTGTCGGGGAGCTCCACTGCCAAGGTGTCAGATATAGTAGTCATGAGGGAAAATGGGAGATTTACCGGGTGTTCCTCGCTAAATCGCATACTGAGGAAGACCAGAATCGAAAGCACCTGAGTCCGAGATCAAGAGACTGAAAGTCATTGAGATTGGCGTCACTCACGGCTCCGAGCAGCGTGGCGCTTCCTCCGTAATCAATACGCTTCAAGACGGCTTTCGTGCTCTTACTTCTCCCCTGTGCGGGATGTCAGAGACGTCCGGCAAAAAGTGTAGAAATACTTACCGGCGTGACGTAGCACAGGTACACCGACGAGAGCGTGAAGGCAACAACGAAGAAGGGGAGCTGTATGAGGAACGCCCATCGCCAGCCCAAGCTGCGTTTGTACAGTTCATGTCAAATGTCAGCTCCACTGGATTGGACGCTTTGCGCACCGGTCAGCTATGAATCCGCCTAGCGGGCCACCAAGACCCATGCCCATCTGTGGTGACATAAATATCAATGCCCCGGAGGCTGGTGCGAAAACATGTACGTACACTGTTGAAAACGGCCGCTACGCCTTGCGTCAGCCCTCGGTTCTGCCAATGGGTGTTACTGTCAGCGGAAGCCGCATGTCGAGGAAGGCGTCGAAAGATCGCACTCTAAGACTGTACATGTCACTCGTGATGATCCTTCCTGGACTGTCAGCATCATCCAGAGCACGGGGATGTTATCTTTGCTTACGTGGCCGTCGTGAACAGGCCGCCACCGCCAATGCCACCGAGCTATAGGCGTATAATGAGATAGGTCGTTCAGTGACCGACGTAGCTTGACACGTACGAATCTAGCGGCGATGAGCATCTCCATGTTGGTAGAAAAGCCGCAAGCCGCAACCCCAAGACCGGCGAAAAAGATGGCGACCTGGTTGGCGCCTCTGCGACCGAGAACGTTGGAGAGTCGTCCGTAAAGTGGGGTGAAGGTACATGTCGCGAGCAGGTATCTGCACGCGTCTGAGAGTCAGCAAGAGTTCGAATTATTCTAGCTTGTACATACGCGGTGCCAAGCCAACTAGCTTGGTGGGCCTTGTTGAAGTCGGAGGAAATGGACGGCAACACTGCCGCGATGATTCAGCGCGTGTATGCAGGTCAACCTGACAAGACCTCACATGTGGCGACCAAGGTAGCTGTGTCACGCATGTCAGACAGCGAACACGAGAGCGGACTGTGACGACGTACTGTTCAGAGACTATAACGCAAACAAAAAGTGAGGGCTAAGCGGTCTGGGGTGTGATGCATGAAGGATGTATACACACGGATAGGAAAGTGCCGACCCAGATGGCGGCAAGAATTCCATAGCGAGTGGTCCTAGAGATCTCCATAGGCCCTACTCGACGCGTGTCTCGTTTGACATCGAGCGGCTCCGGAGAAGTCGTCCGAGGAATGAGCGGGTCCCGTTCCGATGACATGGCACGGCAGACGCAAGGTATTCCGTCAGGCTCTTGTGCGGGTATAGGACGTACTTATGTACGGTATAGAAATCCACTTTCACAGCTGCACGGTCACGTCACAAGCAAACAATCATGGCGACGGTGGCATGTATGGATTCTTCGTTTAGCATGCTTGAATTAACCGGTTTGGGGAGCTGAGAACTTACCGTCAAAGGCTGAGACGCAGGTGTACTCGCAATTAAGGGTATAATATATGCAAGGATAACCACCAGAACGTCCGCGAGCCAAGCTTGCCAGCGAGTCGTCCCGGGTGGTGATGGTTCAAGAGAAAGGTGCGGGTCGGTGTCGTGAGGTCATGTACCTAAGTTTCTATATTTGGATGCCGACCTCATGCCGCCCGCGGCCCAACTTATGCCGAAGCACCGCCACCCCGCCACTTTACTGATCATGAACGCGTTCGCACAGTTTCATACAGTTTCGTATTCATCCGGGGAGCTGCCAGGGCGGAGTCCTGGGGCTCGCATGGAATTGGTGAATACTCCTATGATGCGTTCTTGAACCAAAGGGGCAGACAATGATCGAGGCTGTTGAGATGCTTGCGAATGAATTGCGCGCGACAATTTTTTTTTCAAGTGCCAGGAGGTCATGCGGCGGACCCACTTTATGAATATAAAGACTCCGCAGGTTGCTTTCAATTCGCGGCTCCCGCTTCCTCGACTACCACTGTTGAAGAGGTACGTATGTCAAGCGTCCAGATTTACGTAGTCTTCGACATAAGTACTCACGGAGCTGCAGCTCACAGACTCGCAATGACTGTTCCTCTCAAGGACCCTGCCACTTGGGTGACCGGCGATGGTACGCATGCATCTCACAGGCTTCCTCACTGCAATACCGGCAAGCTGACGACTATATCACCTAATACATAGATCCCATGACGCCGCGCCAGCGGACGTACCTCCGTACGCTCGCCTGGCAGCTGCGCACGACCATGCCGTGCAACCCTCGCACGACCAAAGCCGAAGCCTGCCTCATGATCCTCGATCTGAAGGCGAGGTTGGCTCGTCGCAGAAAGTTCGTCAGATACTACGACGACAGCGACTGCTGCTGGGGATGTGCACTCAACATCGCCTTGAGCCATTGATCGCTCACAGCTTCACGGCGAACGGCGAACGGCGAACGGCGAACGGCGAACGGCGAACGGCCAATGATGCATTTTTATCCACTTGGTGCATAGGTGTCGAATGCAGCCGATCTTGATCTTTGATTTTTTTACTCAGGTTCACAAGGCCGCTTCAACAACGCTCGGTTGTGAGCGTAAGAATTTCCGCCGCTCTTCTTCGTGCGGGGCTCATCATCAGCAATTCGTGACTTGTCAGGATCAGAGGAACACGGTCAATCATCACGGGACAACCCTCATATACATCAACCTCCCAACCTGCGCTCAACGGCCTCATCCAGGCAGCGGGAATGCCATCGTACCAGCGGAATAGCTAGCTGGGCGCATTGTCGCATTCTGACTCCTCATGCGGTACTTCTGCTCGACGATCATGAGGGACGTGAGGACGATATGCGCGATGCTCTCCACCTCCGGCTCCAAGGAGAGGGCCGGCATCTCGGTCAATGCGAGCCCGTCGACGTTGTTCTGGTACGCTGCCCGGAACCACGCCACCGGCGTCGCCAACGGGCTTTGCTGATCATAGAGCTAGTAGAGCATTCAGAGTGCAGACGAGTGGATAGCTATGAGTGCACCGGATACTGACCGCAATCTCTCGGAGGTTGGTCGGCTTCCAGACGTATGTCTTCTCCCCGATGCCTGGGACGCTGCGAACAGAAGACGTCAACTCTCAATATACCGGTAACACAGTTTTCGCAGCGCACTGTCCACTACGAGCACCTGCGGGAAAGGAAAAAGCCACGCACGGGACAGTGAAGGTCTTGTGCTTGATCCACTTCTTCGTCCTCACCGGCGCACCGCCGAGGAAGGTGATCGTATCAGGGAGCACCTCGTTCCGCCGGATGCTCGCTAGCTTAAAGGACTCCCCGCCCTCCACCTTGTACAGTTCGGTGGACGAGTAGGAACGTCCTGTCGTTCTGATTGTGTACATCACTGCAGAGCCGCCCCGGAGGCGCAGGTTCGCGTTCGTCAGGCTGTCGCGGTCAAAGACGAGCTCCGTGTGCGCGAAGCGGTCGGGGAGCTCGGCCGGGTTGACGAGGGTGATCTGCGAGTCCATGGCGGTGGTGGTTCAGTGTGAAGATGCCTTCAGCGGAGACGGGCTTGCGCCCGAGTGTTGACCACCAAGCGTCTTGTAGCGTCCTGGATCACGGGGACATACTCGTACGTGTTCCTGCGCAGCACTCCTTGCCGCTGAGTGAAGACGCCAGACGTTCCAAACTGCAGATAAGTAAGGTCATTGAAACTCGGAATACCAAAGGCTATGTACGGTCCATTGCTATGGGGGCTTCCGTGAACTTCGACTCCGTCCCCTGGAGTGAGTCTCTCCGGACAATGTTAGTTCACACTCGCAACATCACGAATCATCTGCTGGCCTCCGCCAGTTTCTCCATGACCTTATCCCTATCCACCCCATCCGCATTCGTCGAGTGCGCCAGCTCCTCAAACCGCTCATTATCCCGCAGCGTCATCCGCGCCTTGTTCCTCACCAGCATCAATGCGTCCGTCCCCAATTGCACGCGCAGCGGCGGGTCCGCCATCGACGCGACCTGCATCATCGCGCGCGCGGCCTTGCGCGGGTCCCCGATGAACACCGCGTCCTTCGTCATCTCGCGGAAGCGCACCGCTGGGGCGTGCGGCTTGTCGTACGCGGGGTGGACGGGGAGGTGGAGCATGGACGCGCCGCCCCATTCGGTGCGGAACCCCCCTGGCTCGATGATCACGCCTTTGATGTTCCACTCGGGGAGCATCTCCTTGGTGAAGGACTCGGTGAAGCCCTCAAGTGCTAGGATCAGGTGTCAGCGTTGGGAACTCGAAGCGGGGAAGTGGGGACTCAGACGTACCGAACTTCCCGGCGTTGTAGTAGGCTCGAGTCGCGTTCCCGATGTATCCCCCGACGGAGCTGATGTTCAAGACCCGTCCACCATGACCTGGGGCATTGACGTCGCGCAGAAACTTGATAGCCTAGAGCAGACGGTCTGCTTAACGTCCGTGGACATGAACATGCATGCGCACATACCTCCTTTGTGACATGCACGGGGCCCCAGAAGAGAGTCTCGACCATCCTCCGCGCCTCATGCTCCGGAGTGCCTTCGATCTCGCTCTGAATGCCATAGCCCGCATTATTGACGACGACATCCAGGCGCCCGAAGTGTTTCTTGGTTGCTTCGAATGCGTTCGCGATCTGCTCCTCATCCGTCACGTCAAGCGCAACGACCAGGAGCTGCGACGCAGGGTACCGCTGTGAGAGGTCGCTGAGAGCCTCGGGACGGCGAGCTGTTGCAACCGCGCGCTCGCCGGCCTTGAGGACCTCTTCGAGAAGCGCTCTGCCGAGTCCCTGGGAGCTTCCTGTAACTAGAGTACATAGCTGTGATCACTTGCGGGGAGACGACGAGACGGAGAACCTACTGAACCATACTCTGGTCTTCTCCTGGTACTGTTGTGACGACATCTTGGATGGAGACTGATGTGGAGCAGTGGTATGCTCGTGCAGAATGGAATGGAGAGAGCTATATACGAATGGCCAGGACGTGCCCTGGGTACGCGCAAGCAGCTGGAGGTCGGCAGAAGTATCGATTGAATGATCCATTGGAAATGAGTCTCCTCGGGGAGATCGGCGTATGTGCGAAGCTGACGGTGTGGTCCAGGAAGACCCGATCGGCATATGCCAATGTTTTCAGTGCATGAGTTTATACTGCTCAACGTGCCAAAGAGAAATGACGCACCCCTCTGAGCCTCGTTTCGACTGAGGCGGCGAGGCCACCACTTGGCGAGCGAGTCGGTCTGAGAATGGATATGGTTGCCATCATCATTAAACCATCTCAGTTCGCGGAGTTCTGGTCAGGGGAGATGACGTGACCTTCCCCTACCTAAGGATATTCTATACGCAGTCCGGCTGAGGGTGACAGGATTGCGTGGATAACTGTCAGCGTGGGGATGGCGGGCTTGAACAACGGGGAGATGCATACTGGGAAGTTCCGCTGCTTGGCTATATGCGACTGAGGAAATAGGAGGGAATGTACCGCGCAGCGTCGACGTGCGCCAATGACCAAGGACATCCAGGATGCGCATTCGGCTCCTACCAGAGGCCTCAACGACTCCCGCCGCAGTACTCAGGTTGACGAGAGGAGTCCGACAACGGCACTCGGCGTCTTGATCGAACAGGGCAGATTCGGTGCGTCTGAAAGAGAATCAGTAACGGGGAGGGGCATCAGCGACCCTGCGATCTGAGAGGCAAGTGTTACTGAACCTTGAGCGTTCCCTGTCCTGACTACATGTTTAGCTCGACGATATATGCTGATCCCGATATGCTACAGGAGAGGCACAGCCGATTGTACAGTTAGTAGGATGCACTCCAACGCAGAGGATTTGGGTACATACGGAACAAGTCTGAAGACGGAAGTATCGAGCGATATAAATTGTGAACGGAGAGGAGTCTTCTCCAAGTATGGTCGGCCTGTAAGCCCTGTAAGGAGGTGATTGCATGTCGTCGCTGAAGGCCGTGAGCACAGCTGTCTTCGCAGTCCAACCCGTCGTTAGTATCAGTCATGAATAATACTATGTGTGAATTGGAAGTGACTCGCCTCTATGTGCGTGTGAGGCACAGTTCTAAATCTTGGTCAGGGGAAGGGATCCCGCTAAGTATTAATTGGTGCGAGGGAAACGGCATGGCTCCCCTGTCTGCTATCTTCCTCCTGGATAATCCCCTGAGTTGCATGGGTACTTAAACGAAGTGGTGAGCTGCGGCCGGTGTATTTTCGAACTCTGCACCATAACAGTCTTCGAAGTCGCAACGAGCTCTTACCACCATGAACTACGCCCCGCGTAAGCAATCATATACTGTGCATGACTTAAGGTCCTTCCGCTAACAGATCTCCTCCATAGAGCCCATGACAGCGAGACAGCTGGCTTATATCACGGACATGACTATCCGACTGGGTCTGCCGCCACAGGTCGATGCGACCACGACCAAGGCAGAGGCGTCTCGTATCATAGATCGTTTGAAGTCGCTTTAGCGCAGGAGACGAGGAACATGATATGTGAGACAGTTGCAGCAATCCAGAGTTGACGGAAGAGGAGCAGGAGGCGAGTATGAGGCACGGTGGCTTTGTTTGTACATGCTGGAATCCAAACAAGCATTTTGGGCGTCTGCACTTGTTCTCATTGTCGACTGCTCACTGGCTGCTTACGCCCGACTACAAGATTGCCTCTTCTTTGCGTGTGTGGGTGCTCCGTATCGTAGCGACAGCCTGTCGCTACCCGCTGCTATGTACTCGTGTTTACTATGCCGCAAACACTTGCCTGAGAAGGCAACTTTCTGTGTGTACATCTGCTCTCGCTTGACCGATTGCTACTGTTCGTCCATCCCAATCCGCGTCTCAGGCAATCCATGCAATGTTGCGCGGTATATAATTGGCGCGAATTTGACATGAAGTCCTCCTCAACAACCAACTCCTCCAGCCACCTCTCGACTTTCAGAGCACTCGCCTAGCCTCCGCTCTCACCAGCACATAACCGCTCTGCCACACCCTGGTCACCCAGCACTACCTACCATAACGATGTCTTACTCCACCAACGCTCCCATCTACACGTTGCTCTCCGTCAGCCCTGCGTCCCCGAACGCATTCGCTCTCTTCGCGTCCACCCAGTCGCCGCGCGACACCTACCACATGTACGAGGACGCACGCCAGGTGCTGCGTCCGTCGAACGGGCGCACTGCGCAGCGGAAGGCGACCAAGTCCGGCCTGAAGAAGCTCTTCGGGCTGTAGACGCATTTACCTACGCTTGCGGGCGAGTCCCCGAGCTTACGCCATCCCAACGCCGCTTCGCTTCGCGCCCTACCACGTCGCGCGTCGCGCACCATAGAGATCATCCGTGTCGCGAGGCTATACCACGCTCTCGGCTTCGCCGCCTGGACGGCCTGGCGGTCCTAGCCGCCGCTGCACGCGCCCGCTCAGTTTCACGCCGTAATCCTTGTGCTTCGCGAGTTGGCATCCTCCAAGAGATCCTGCTGGATAGGAGGAACACCACGCCGCAAGGCGCATGGGCGTCCCACTCGCTACGAACTGTCGGATCCTGTCTATCTCACACTCATCGCCGTACAATTGTGATACCCTTGTTGAATTTTATACCTCGGCTTTTTTCATTCTCCCTAAACTGTGTGCGATACGTGTGCGCAAGGACTAATATTCTGGCTAGACCGTGCGTAACGGCCCGTACCAACTAGCAAGAACCGGACTATATCCATGTACGTGTTTGATCCATTACCGTCAGAATCGTTCGCTCATGCTGTCGTACTGCAGGATCATCGGGTGGGTTTCAACCTTCGGTAACACAGGCGCGCAATACGACCAAATTTGAAGACAGCGTCTCAAGCTCAACCATTAAGCAAGCGTAACATAACGAATGACAGCAAGTTCAACACCACCCAAGGCTACTAATGAGTGGTCTAAAGAGAGATGGGAGCGCAGCCGATCGAGATGAGGCCGCCCTGCGTGGAATGAAGTGCTAGTCAGTACTAGCCCACCGCTCGAGCGTTGCAACGGAGACACTCACGACGTTATTGTTCTGGCAGCACACAGCCTGCGACGCGCACGCGTTCCCGCTGCCGAGGCCGACGGCAGAGATGGGCGAGCACCCGAGTCCGAGCTGCGCGGTCACGCCCTGGAGGTCGACGCCGAGGACTGAGAGGAGCGCAGAGCCCGCGGCGGAGTCCGACTATCGTCAAAGTTACGGTAAGCGTCCGGCTCAACCTGCGGAGAAGGGATTGGGGGACGGGACGCACGCTCTCGAGGCTGTTGCAGCACTGCACGGGTCCGGTGCTGCAGCTGTCGGCGGCGGCCGCAAGGAGTGCGAAGGAGAGGGCGGAGACGACGGCAAGGCGGGCGAACATGGTGTCGAGGAGGAGTGTGAGCGGCTGGGTGAGGGCTGGTGAGTGCTGGGTAGAGGAGGCAGAGGCAAAGACGAAGGCGAGTGTGCGAGTGCGAGTGCGAGTGCGTCGACTGCTGCTGATCCTCTGTCGCAGGTCGGTGGCCTTATATATGGGCAGGGATGGCCCGTGCGCTGCTGCGGGAGCTCTTCACTCGGTCGAGCCTTCGTATGCAAATTGTCAATGTGAGTGAAGAAGAGAGGTACCCGCCGGCTCGAGGCTCGTCAGAGGCGCAAAGGCGGGGCGCGCGTCGGCTGTCAGGCTCATTGTGTCGCTTAGTGCTGCTCTTCGTCGTAGCCCGACATTGCCTGGGCTGTCCATTCCATGTACTGTATGTGAGTGATTTCATGCCACCGCGGTGCGTTGTTCCGTGAGGGACTCGAGCTCAAGCCGCTGATGATCATGCTAGTGAGCACCGATTTGATCAAGGAACGAGGTTCGACCAAGACCTGTCTCTTTTGCGGTCTCCCCGGACGGCACTGAATAGCGATGTGAGTGAGGATGTCGGTCGTTGAACGGGCCCAAAAAGCACCGTGTTGAAGTCGAAGCTATAACTTGTCGAAGTCCTGCCAACTCCAAGCGAAGTTGCTGATGTACCTTTGTTTCCGCGTCCAGTTCACTTGCAATACGCAGACTGTCCAGTACTTCCTAGCGGTCGTCCCCTCCTATGTTTTCGGCTGTCTGGCATTCGCGCCGTGCGGTCGTGCTGGAGAGCAGTGTTCACGGGAGATCGGACCGGAGGCCGGTCGCACCAATTCTGGCAACGTCGTGCGGCGCCGACTTAGACTTCTGCCACTATGTCCTCGAGGTTCCTGCAGCCCGTGCACCTCCTCTTCATTGCGACCATGCGTATAGTCACTATCGCCGACGACGACGAAAACGCGATGTACGCAATAGGCAAGACTGTGACACTTCCGACGATGACTTGCCCGAATTGCACCTCCGACATTGCGATTCTGACCGCTCGCCGTGCATTATAAAATGCACAGGGAGGACCCTGCTTTCCTCTCTGTGACCATTGTCTGCGTCTCTGCTTAGCTCGGCCTTTGGTGCCCTCGCACAGTCGACTCTGCTGTCGTGGCATTATGGTCTTTACCAGGCTCGCTCGGTTCTTCAAGGCTGCGCCTTGCGAGGCTCCTGCGGTCGCCCAAGAGTCGTATTTGGACAAGCTGGTGGGTAATACTTCTGTGTAAACGCGTGCAATAAGCTGACTTCCGTCCAGATTATCGAAGCTATCCAAGTCGTCGTCGACGCGAGCAAGCATGCTCAGGCCGAGGTGGATGTACACGTCCGCATGTGGTTCGGCGAGGACGGGGAGATGGTACGGAGCACCTGACCGTTCCCCCTCTTTCCCCATACTGATCATGACGAGCAGATTGGCTGCCATCTCGAGCAATTGTTCGCCCTGTCCCCGAGTGTGGCCCTCGCAGGCTTCCCCGCCACCTGCACAACCCTGGTCCAGCGCATGTCGTCACACTCAATCGTTGCTCTCAGCGGAAAGTACCTCCCGATCCCTGAATTCAAGCTCGCCGCGGCTGCGCGTCTACTCGCGGACCCATCCCGGCAGACCGTGGCGCCGAAGTTGTCGGCGGAGGACTTCCAGATCTTCCAACTCGTCGGCTCAGGCGCACAGGGCACAGTCGCGCTCGCCCTGTACAAGCCAAACGGTCGGTTCTACGGCCTGAAGATGACCTACAAGAAGTCGCTCAGCCCGCGCCAGCTCGCGTTCGCGTTCCAGGAACAGGCGATCTTGAAGCAGCTCGAGGGCTGCCCGTGGTTCATCCAGCTCCGCGGGAGCTTCGAGGACAGCAAGTACTTGTACTTGGTCACGGTTCGTTCTGACTTCCTCTCGCGTTGTGCTACCGCTGACTGTGATTGTCCAGGACTTCTACACTGGGGGAGAGCTCAGGAAGAAGATTCATAAGTCTGGAGGACTGCCGGTCTCCCAGGCCAAAAACCTCGCTGCCCAACTGGTGCGTCCTCAGTTATCCTCGTTTGGCTGCAATATGATCCCTGGCTCATCTTTCGCATTGCCGCAGATTCTTGCGATCGACGAGCTGCACAAACGCCGCATCATCCACCGCGACATCAAGCCGGGTAATTTGCTCCTGACGCGCGAAGGCGAACTCGTTGTCAGTGACTTCGGGCTCTCTCGGCCCTTCGGCTTGGCTGCCGAGCAGCAGCCGTGGACCATCCGCAACGAGTGGCGCCTCACCTCCGTTCGGCTGGCCAACCGTGGCGACGGGAACACAGCGGACGTCACGTACCGCAACTGCGGGACGCTTGGGTACATCGCCCCTGAGGCGTGCTGTGGGGGCCCGTACTCGTACTCCGCAGATGTGTTCAGCGTTGGCGCTGTCATCTATGAGATGTTGTCAAACAAGGTACGTGGCTAGATGATCCGTCATGGAGGCGTCGTGCTCACGAGTGATTCAGCTCCCGTTCGGCATCCAACGTGAAGGGCGCGAGGTACGAGACGTCTATGAGGCGATGATCACCCAGCCGATCGGGCTCAACAACATCGACGCTGAAGCGCATGGTCTTCTCCTGATGGTGTGTCTCGTCGCACCTTCTATGTACTCAATCCGAGCTGATACCTTGTACTACAAGATGCTCGACCCCAACCCAGCTCGTCGGGCTACCCTCGAGCAGGCGAAGGCTCACCCGTGGTTCTCGGATATGTAAGTAGTCTTCCTCCGTCTGAGCATGCCGCAGCAGACTGAAGGCTTCTCCCTTGTAGAGACTGGAAGACGCTCGCTCGGCGCGGCCACTCGGCGCCGCTTAGGCCTTCGCCCGGACTGAAACCAGTAAGCACCATCCGTTCGATGTCCCCATTCGCTGTGCTGATCGTCATACTCAGTTCGACGATAAACACTCGGTGTCATTCGGCACTCCCTATGGGCCTGGCGAGGCCCCGCACTTCTGGTACGACTACTTCTCGCCGAGCCTCCCCACCGAGGTCCCTACAAAGAAGTCCCTTGCTAAGAACCGCGCCGCTCGGAAGACGGCGATAACTTCCACTGCGTCGCCGCCTAGGACCCGTGAGGTCCCAGCTGCTCTGTCGGCTATGTTCGTGACTCCGGCTCCTTCCCGGGCGCCCTCCCCAGGCTTTCTCGCTCCTTCATCCCGCGCGCCATCTCCCGCCCTCCTCGTCCCCGGGCCAGCCCGACCGTACTCCGCCACGCCTGCTCTCTGCGCGTCTGCGGCTACATCTGCGACCGCGGTCTCCTGGAACGGCGCCTCTGACGTCTGTTCTCCCTCGCCCATCGCATCCGACATCCCGCGCTCTCGTGCGCTGGCGTCGAAGAGCATCGGGTCCATCCTCATCTCTCCCATCCTTGACGGATCCCCTGTCCACTACATCCCCGCAGACAGCGAGCCCGCGTTCCTGTCGGTCGACCTGGCAGGATAACCCTCCTCCACCAGCGCGATGAGTTCCGCATCACCCACTAGTATTGACGCACCCTGAACTTGTTGGATACATGCATGAGCATGTCATCCTTCGCCGCACCAGGCCCTCCGAGCGGTCAACGGTCAAGACCGTCCTCCGGTGCGACGACCGCCCACACCAGATTGATGGCCTGGCTTCAGCTCAAGGGACACCGTATACGGATCGCGCACCGCGGACGTCCCACGGTCATCGCGGTCCATACCACCTACACTCCCCGGCATCTCACTCTCATCGATGTTCTGCAGCGTCCTCATACTGACGTGCCTGGAGCCGCTAGCCACCATCAAAATCGCGATGCTGGCTCATGGTCGTTGAAGTCCTCCGGGACAGGTTTTGTGTATCTTCTTTGTGTCTCGTATCTGTTGCTTGGATGTCAATGGAAGGCGACGATACTTATCTTATGCCGTATTTACCATGTGTACTTATATTGGCCGCATACTCACTACCCACTGTCATGATGTGTACGACACAACACATCAGTACTCGCAATGTTGTGAATAATAATTCCCGATGATGAGTCCGGAGGCTTGTGAAGCTTTAGTACTTTAGTAGCCGCCCCCAGAAATAGCGCCGCTTGCAAGTAACCACTGGGAGCATACATACGTACCTTCGCCACATGCCTGACCATAGTGACGCAAGTAGTGACGAGCCAACCGCAGAAGCGCGGTTTCCTTCGCAAGTCGTTGAAGGCGGGAACTTCGCAAAGTTCTCGAAACAAAACGGACACGGTCGACGTCTATAAGGTACTACCAGGGTTCGAACCTGGGTTCCGGGAAATCCACTCTCGAGGAGAAATCAAAATCCCGAGTGATAACCACTACACTATAGTACCTTACAAAGACTTTTGCTGTGCTACAATCCCACCGATAGTGTTCCCACTTTACCTGGCAAACAGAACTCAGCTTGGACTTGAACCACATCCGGGTCGACTCGGACTTGGGGTCGACTGCATGCGACTTCGACTTGTCATGATGGCTATGCGCACGCCTTGCAAGGTAATTGTCTGGACATGGTATCCCTGGCTCCTGGCTCTAGGTTCTTGACTGACAGATGAGTGCGCTGGCACCGCAGGTTCCTCTCCGGCCCTCTGAGATAGCGAAGCGAGCCTTTGGAACCTCGCTACTTCTATCATCCCGGCCCTTTAGTGCTTCGCAAGTGCACCCGGAGATCCAGTTGCGCCCAGCATGCTCAGGAGGCGCAATTTCAATGCAGGTGCTTCGTGTCGAACTGGCTCGCACGAAGACTTTGCGGCGCGCATATTCCTCGTCCGCTGGCACCCAGACTACTGACGGCACCTCTACCGGAGTCCGCACACCAGCCGAGCCGGAGACCGATGAGCCATCACACAACAGGGAGAGGCCCGAGCCCTCGTTAGCCATCTGGACCTTAGACCCCACGAGGCTCACTTCGGCAGAGCTCCTCACGATCGACTCAAGCACATCCGTCACGGTCTTCAGCCCCAACGCCGACTCGGACACTCCGGAGTGCAGGCTGTCCTTCTCTAAGCTGACGGTGCGGCATGGTCAGCGTGGCTGGCTCTACTACCACCAACCTCCTAGCGGCCCGCCGCTCGCTGGGGAGGTCCGCTTCCGCATCGCCGCCTCGGAGGACCCCGGCAGCTTTGAGCTTGGTGTTGATGCCGTGACGCGGAGCGGGATCCCATGGTGCATTACCCTTCCGGAGATCGCTGTGGACACATCGTATGCCGCCTTGGGCCACATCCTCACGGCCGTAGACCGGACGGTCTCCAGGAAGTTGATGAACACGACGTCCCAGCTCTCGCGCATACCCAAACGATGCGTACATGCGTTTGGCCAGCCCTTCGAACTCTTCATGGAGGCCGGCACCAGCAGGATCATGTTAGCAGGCAAGCAAGGCCTTGGATTTGCTGAGCTGCAAAACATTGCGATGGCGGGCGTCGTGGCCATACCTGCGGTCAAGTCCGGGCAGGCCGGTAGGAAGTATATCAAGCACAAGCCGTTCCTAGGTAAGTCGGGACTACCGAGGTGCCACCCATCTGAAGGCTGACATCATATGTACTCCGTGCAGGGACAGCTGTGTGCGCCTTCGAGCGCTCTGCTCGTACAGACCACCACGGACAACGTGTCGTCGTCATACGCATGTTGCGCTCCCCGGAGTCGGACCCCGTGCGGGTCAATCCGAACTATGTTGGACCGCAGTTTTCGGAGAAGCTCATGCCCCGCGAAGGGGAGCTATTGATGATGGTGTATCGTGGCAGAGTGATGCCGTGGGTGGGCGACGTGGACAGAAAGGCGGCAGAGGGCCGGCGCAATCCGATTGTATCGCTCGGTATACTGTTTGACAACGCTAGTGAGTACGGCTTGCCGCCCGCCGAACTAGCACTCGCAGAATCGCAGTAGTTCCTAGCTACGCAGTAGTCCAGGTCTATGGCAGGCTCCTAACCACCTTGCCTTGCGTCGTCGTTCAATTGAATCCTACAGGCGGTGGTCAGGTCGAGAGTACGGAGGAACGTCGATAGGAACTTGAAGGCGGGCTATGTTCAGCCACATGTATTCAATGTCCGAGTGAGGTCCGACGATGGCACCCACCTTGAACATGAGACGCCGACGCAATGTTGAAACTCCTGAACCTTAATTGCTTGAAGACGTCATGCAATGACCTTGCCACTAACCATCAACTCAACCTACATACTGCATTCACGATCTCGGCGATCTCGACATAATGACTGCGAACTAGCCAGCCATCTCACGGGCAGATCGTAGGCAAATTGGTGCAGGACGATTTCCATGGTACACTCCTGAGTCCTCGACCATCTCACAAGACGACGGACGTGGTCACCCATGGTGGTACCCATTCCTCTGCCATCGCGGTCGCATTCTGGCACCAGTTATGCAGACGCTTCGTCGGGCTGTCAAGGGATTTGAACGATGCGCAGGAGAGGCGGCCATCAAGTCACAAGTGGGAGCCTTCTCATGCATCATCACATGGGCGTGCCGACTGGTCAAGTGAGCATTACGCGCCAACTTGGTGACGCATGGAACCGCAACTCGAGGCTCTCGAGCCCGCCCCGGCGGTCGAGGAGTCAGGATCAAGACTGTCAGTGTCAGGGACGATCGCAAAAGGACGACGTGCGTCGACAAGCTCACCCTTAAATACGCGACACGTCCGTCGTCTCGTTCCCCTCTCCGCGTGTCTGTGCTTGTCCTGCTGCTGGGCCTCCACACCGAGTCCTGCTCTGAGCCATGTACGTCCTTGCGGCGCTCAAGTTTGCGCTTCTCGGTCAGCTGGCAGCTCTGGTCAGCGCGACTGTAACCGATCCGAAGGTCCTCGACGCTTGCCCGGGCTACAAGGCGAAGAACGTCATCAACCTAGGCCATACGCTTTCCGCAGACTTGGTCCTCGACGGGAAGGCATGCAACGTCTTCGGGCCGGATATTGAGAAGCTGAAGCTGCAGGTCACGTATGAAACCAGTGAGTGCCTTCTACCATTTGCGTGAGGTGATGGAGACGGATTGCGACGTACGGCGCGCTCGGAGCTCCTGACCGTTTGGGAGTCAGGTTGGACGCGCAAGCTGACGTCGTCTGGAGGGGCGGTCGGCCACCCGCGCCGGTCTCGCGCGGACTGCCGCAGTACTCGGGGCCGCATGCACTGCAGGCGGCCTCAACGATACGCGTACAACCGAGACACGGGTCACGTGGGCGTGTCCCGCGAGGCATGTCTTATGTCGCGGCACTCCCGGGCTGGCATCGTCCAAAATCTCCGGGTCTAAACCGTTGAGGTAATTTTCACCCGCCTTCCGATCACTTCAGCTCCCGACAAGTCGTGGAGACGGTTCGAGAGAACTTGTCGCGAGCCGATGTTGCGGCTGGATATCGTGCGACAGTTTTTTTCAGGAAGCACACGCAAGGCGACCACTCGTAGCAAAGCGTTGCCTTCTACGGCTCGAGGAGGGGGATTCGAGCATCGATAAGCGCAGTTGCGTCCTGGGGCATCGTGTAGAAGTGCTGCAGAGCTGCCTGACGTATACTTGTCCGAGAGTTTGACACCCCAAGACAAGTCCGCTCACACATTCAATCACAGAGGGCCGCATCCACGTCAAAATCACCGACCCCGTTGACAAGAGATACGAAGTGCCCGAATCTGTTCTTCCGCGTCCAAAAGCCGACCTTCTGTCGGGACCCCTGACGTCAGAAATCCGGTTCAACTACACGACGTCGCCCTTCGCATTTGCCATCTACCGATCTTCGACCCATGAAGTCCTCTTCTCGACTGCGTCACACCCGATCATCTTCGAGCCCCAGTATCTGCGCGTCAAGACGAACTTGCCGGCAAACGCAAACGTCTACGGCTTGGGCGAACACACGGACACGTTCCGCCTCCCAACTCACAACTACACACGCACGCTCTGGTCGCGCGATGCGTATGGCGTTCCGCAGGGCAACAACCTGTATGGGAACCACCCGATCTACTTCGAACATCGCACGACCGGCACGCATGGCGTGTTCCTGGCTAACTCGAATGGGATGGACATCAAGATCGACGACTCGGAGGGCACTGGCACGACGCTCGAGTACAACGTCATCGGCGGGATCCTCGACTTCTACTTCCTGGCAGGTAGCGAGAGCGACCCGACGGAGGTCGTCCGTCAGTACTCAGATGTCGTTGGACTCCCTGCGGAGGTGCCTTACTGGTCTTTCGGTCTTCACCAGTGCCGCTTTGGTTACCAAAGTATGTATCCTTTGTGCGCTATGGTGCAACCAACTGACCAATGTCTATAGACTACATTGACGTCTCGGAGGTCATCACCAACTACTCCGCTGCCGATATCCCGCTCGAGACGATGTGGACCGACATTGGTACGTGTTGTCTTACCGTTGTTGTACCGCGCCATCTCATGATGGGGGACAGACTATATGTACAAGCGTCGCATCTTCACTGTCGACCCAGACTACTTCCCGCTTGACCGCATGCGCGAGATCGTTGACTACCTCCACTCGCACGACCAGAAGTTTGGTATGGCATCACATCCGTTGTACGTCGTAAACGACAGCTGACCCTGGCACAGTACTCATGACCGATCCCGCGATCGCCTACCTCCCGGACGAAGGCTACGGGCCGTTTGACCGTGGGACCGCGGCCGATGTCTGGCTCAAGGCCGCGAACGGCAGCAGCCCGTTCCTTGGCGCTGTCTGGCCTGGTGTGACCGTCTTCCCAGATTGGTTCAATGCGAAGACGCAGGAGTGAGTGCTGTGGCTATCTGAGGAGTATGGGTTGTTTGCTCATTGTTCGCTCGACAGGTTCTGGACCAACGAGTTCAAGCTCTTTTACGACCCGAACACTGGCCTTGACATTGATGGCGCCTGGATCGATATGAACGAGCCTTCGAGCGTGTGTATTGGCCTTTAGTGATACTCAATTGACCATCTGACTGACCATGTCTGCAGTTCTGCAACTATCCATGCACCGATCCCTTCGAGCAGGCGAAGCAGCAGGACTTGCCGCCTGCGCGTACTTCGTCACCTCCTGATCCCGATGCGCCCATCTTCGGCCAGGAATTCTTCTCAGTCAAGCGTCGCGTCAAGCGCGTCGACCACAGCGGAGACGACGTGCAGACGCCGCCGTATGCAATCGCCAACTTCGCCGGCAACGGTGCTCTCTCCGACAAGACCGCCTATGCAAGTACAACCTCATTGCCTAGCCTCGCTGTAGCTGACTTACTCGCTCGACAGACCGACGCCGTTCATGCAAACGGCTTAATCGAGTACGACACGCACAACCTCTACGGGACGATGATGTCGACTGCGACTCACGATGCGATGCTCGCCCGACGACCTGGCCTGCGTACACTTGTGATCACGCGGTCGACCTTTGCTGGCGCGGGCACGCGTGTTGGCAAGTGGCTCGGGGACAACTTCAGTGAGTGGACCCACTACAAGCAGTCGATCTCTGGCATACTTGGCATGGCGGGCATATACCACGTTCCTATGGTCGGCGCCGATATCTGTGGCTACGCTGAGAACACGACTGAGACCCTCTGTGCGCGCTGGGCCATGTTGGGCGCGTTCTACCCTTTCATGCGCAATGTGAGTCATCTGCTTGTTCAGTGCGTATGTGGCACCATGTTCATATCAATATCCCTTAGCACAATGCGGACACGTCCATCAGCCAGGAGTTCTACCGCTGGCCGACGACAACGCAGGCAGCGAAGAACGCGCTCGACATCCGCTACCGCCTCCTGGACTACCTCTACACGTCCTTCCACCAGGCGAAGCTAGACGGCACGCCCGTCCTCAGCCCGCTCTGGTACCAGTTCCCGAAGGACGCGAACACCTTCGCCATCGACACGCAGTTTTTCTTCGGCCCGTCCATCCTTGTATCCCCCGTGATCGAGGAGAACTCGACCTCCGTCGACGTCTACTATCCGGACGAGCTCTTCTACGACTTCCACACGCTGGAGGTCACGCAGGGCGGCAGCACGACGTCGCTCACAAACGTCAACTTCACGACTATCCCCGTCTCGATCAAGGGCGGGGCGGTCCTCCCGCTGCGCGCTAACAGCGCGATGACGACGACGGAGCTGTGCAAGACAGACTTTGAGCTCGTCGTTGCGCCCTCGTCGAAGGGTACGGCGTCCGGCGCGCTGTACCTCGACGACGGTGTCTCGATCACGCAGAAGCACACGACGACAGTGAACTTCGCGTACAAGGGCGGCAAGCTCACTGTCAAGGGCTCGTTTGGGTATCCGACGGGGGTGGACGTTTCCCGCGTACGTTTTGCAAACACGAAGAGCACGCCGAAGACGGTCAAGCTGAACGGGAAGGCGGTAACCCCGGATAAGATCGCCTTTGATAGCGCGACGGGCGTGCTTGACGTGACCTTGGGCATCCCATTCAAGTCAAGCTTCACGGTTGAGCTTGACTGAGCAGGTTTCCGTGCCATGCTGTGAACTCGAAATCGTTGTGGATGCGATGTCTGATTCAGTTTACTACTGTACTATACTGCTGTTATCCTGCTACCCCACAGGTCTCCAGGTCTTGTGACGATACTATGGACTTGGCGTTGAACTTCACCGAGTAGTGCGCCCCAATGGTGAACGTAAGGTCGCACACGGCAGATCGCGCATGCCTCGCGGGCACACCGCGTCATACTTCACCGGGTTCGATGTGCCGAAGCACCACGTCAATCCTCCCGCTAACGGCACAACATACCTGGAAACATATCCCGATCGCACTGCCGACCAGGAAATTACTCAAATAAGTCCCACGGCGTTCTGCAGGCTGTGACCGGGCCTAAGGCCACGAGACACTTCGCGGGGCCGGTGCGATAGCCGTGCAGCGCATCGATGCGTACGCCTACTTCGTGCTCCTTCAAATCTAAGCTAACGTTGTTCGGGGTTGAGACGCGCGTGTCAAAAGTAGTGAGTAAAGGATAGGAACTATTGCCCTGACGCTTACGGGACAGACACGCCGAAATACTGTCTGGGCACCAGTGTCATGCCCGTCGCGGTCTCACTGGTCCCGATCGGCGATGTCGTTTCTAGCATAAATAGCGCCAGATGGCACTACAATGCACCTCAACAATCAAGACGCAATGGCCACCGCATCTACGCACATCAACAACTCACGCGTTTGGCTCGGTGCGTTTGCTCAATCGTTCGCAGTCAGTCTGAGCGTCGCCGCGCTGTCATTGCTCACACAACTTCTACAGTCACCGGATGCTCCTCTGGGCTTGGACTCGCCCTCATTCAGGAGGTCCTAGCCAGCGGCGAACGGGTCGTCGCGACGCTTCGGAAGCCGGCCGACATTGCCTCGCTCTCCGACAAGTACCCGTCCACCCAGCTGCTCGTAGAGCAGTTAGATGTCACCGACGCAGCGAGGACCAAGGCCGTCTTCGAGGCCACTCGAGCGCACTTTGGCAGGCTGGACGTTGTCGTGAATAACGCTGGGTACGGTATGCAGGGCGAGTTCGAGACGTTCCCAGAGGAGGCGGCGAAGGCGATGATGGACGTACTCTTCTGGGGTCCTGCTCGCATTTGTCGCGAGGTACGTGAAGCTGAGTTGTCCCGGCCGGAGAATCAACGCTTATGACCTGTTGATGCAGGCCATCCGATTCATGCGCGAAGTCAATCCTCCAGGGCAGGGCGGGCGCATCTTGAATATTACGTCGATGGGCGGGTTCGTGGGTTTTCCCACGGGGTCCTTCTACCACGCCGGAAAGTTCGGTCAGTGCGCTTTTCGCTCATGCATGAGTAAGTAGAGATGATCACTCACCTGAGACTTCTCCCTGCAGCACTTGAAGGCACCACCGAGTCCTTCGCGAAAGAACTTCTCCCCGAGTGGAACATCAAAGCCACGATCATCGAGCCCGGCGGATTCCGCACTCGCTTCGTCGAGGCCGCGTTCGTGCGCACTCCCGTCGCGCCCGTCTACAACAAGCCGCATGCACCGGGCGTTTTCATGCGAAAAATAACGGAAGATCCGTCCATCTTCGTCGGGGATGTCGCCAAGGCGGCCAAGGCGATGGTGCGCATCGCCGGTCTGGAGGACCCCCCAATTCGTATTCAGCTCGGGACGGACTCCCTGATGGCGGTGAAGGTCAAGGCCGAGAGCACAATTCGGGATATAGAGCGGTGGGAGGAGATTTCGCACTCGACGAACTTGGATGGTGTTGTGAAAGAGAAGATCATGGAAAACTTCGGGGTGGCCACCAAGTGAGGTGCTCTCAATGCTTCTGATTTGATGCATGTATTGTGGTTATGTATCAATGTTCGCCGAGTGTCATTGTAGACGAAGGGAAGTACGCAGACACGTCTGACAGACGCAGATGGGGCGGACAAGGACGACGTCAAGCCAGCTCGGTAATCAACACGGAGTCCATCGGTATCGGTGATTGTCTACAAACGGGAGACTTTGAGCAGCATCTCCGGGTTGGTATTCTCCTCGCCCATGGTAGGATAGTTCACGCCGGAGGTGTTCCACGCGATCGGTTTGTCCGTCAGCTCAACCTTGAACGCTGTAAGGAGCACCGACAGCACGATTTCTGGGGCACAGACAGGGTGAGCATGGGTGAGAAGGGCATAATATGCGACATACTCATCTCCAACTGTGAGAACTTGAAACCACTGAGATGACTTGAGGGTTGCTCAACATAATTGCATGCGTGGACTCACATGCATGACCGCGTCCCGCCGGAGAACGTCATTCTAGATAGGAACGTAAGTACAAGAGACGCTCGGATGAGAGTGAACGAACTGACGTGTTGGAGTATACTCCGGGGATGCGTGCATCTTGCAGCTGCGAGGGCAGTTCTTCCAACCAGCGCTCCGGCCGCCACTCGAGGCTGTCATCGCCCCACAGCTCCTTGTTAACATTGATGGCCTGAAGGTCAAGGATGACGAAGGTGCCTCGAGGTACGGGGATCTCTGTCATCATAGCGCCGCTCTTGCCACGGACCGGCCAGGTCAAAGGAACCGCCATATCCTTCATTGCCCTTCCAGCGGGAAATTACAGAGAATTAGATGCTGCAACAGTCTGAATGACGGCTCCACACGCACCTGCGAGGTATGAGGCCGACGGGTGCATACACTCGCAACGTCTCGCGACACACTGCGTCGAGGTAAGGCAGCTTGATGAGATCATCGTGGGAGATATCGGAGCCGTCGTGGGCCCCTCGCGCTTTCTGTATCTCGGCGCGGAGCTTTTCTTGAGCAGAGGGGTGCTGTGCGAGGACATGGAGGGTACGTGAGAGCGCGTTTGACGTAGTGTCCATGCCGGCCAGGATGAAGGTGCTGCGTCACGTCAGAAAAGGCATATCAATGCGCACTGCGATGATTGGGAATAGAAGGGCTTACGACATCTGTGCAACCAGCTCCTCGTCTGTCAGCCTCTCCGATACTGACGCCACAGTGTTCGCTTTGACTGTCAAGAGAAGAGCTTCATGGTAGGACCGCCGTGAAAGCAATGACAACTTACGAAGGATGCTCATGATATCTTTCCCTTCTCCCACTCGATCAGCCACCTCGTTATCTCCCTTGGCCAATGCAGATTTCTTCACGGTGATGATCTCTTGGGAGCGACGAGCCATGGTGTCCGAGATATCAAGCATGCGATGGAGGTTGGCCGAGAAAGGGTAGCAGCGTAGGAGAATGCGAGTAAGCCAGTCCGGAACGAAGGACGATGTCCACATGGTGATGAAGGCCAGAATCGGAATTCGGTTGAGTAGCGGGCTGTCGGGGCGGAAAGGTCGTAAGGTCATATCTAATCTGCACGTGGAGACACCGGACACGTACAAGAACATCTTGATGGACTCCCCGTAGGCGTCCGTCGAGTCATCGGCGAAGTTGTCGAAGGAGTATCCCAGTCCCGCCTGTCCGAGCATCTCGAGTGTCGTTCGCGCCATCCAGCCATTCACATCAACCTCCTCAGTCATCTTCCCGACTCTGTCTTCGACAGCCTTCCGGAGCTATGTAACCGATCAGCAAGATCGTTTGGACCAGCCGAGGGCCAGAAGTGACATACTTTGTGTGCGATATCGTAGAAAATGTGTGTCATGCGTCGCAAGTGAGCGGCGGAGAAGACAGGGGTCACCATCTTGCGCTGTCGCCGATGGTGGTCTGCCTCAGTCGAAAGCAGTCCGGGTCCCAGAAGCAGTGTGAGATCGCTGAGTTGACGGTTCAGTGGAGGGCAGATCGGCGAAAGATGTATTGCCTACGCTAGATTCTTATGCCAATACTCAGAGTCCTTGACGAGGATGTGATGGAGAGCTTTGGGGTCGGATACGATGAGCATTTTCTCCTGCAGGTTCATCAGCCACGGACACAAGATATAGCATCATGGAAACGGACCCCAAGCAGTGCCGACACCCTGTAGACAGAACCATAGGTATCATACCAGCCTTTGACGTTCTTCCATGCCGTTCTTTCGGTGAGTTCTTCGATGTTGCCTAAGCGTCCGTTAACAGTTGCGCTTCATTGACAGCGACCCTAATCCACGCACCTGCAAGGAAGGAGCTTGATGGAGGTCCTGGAATGTCGTCCAGCGGAGATTCCAAGATGTAGTCGCGAAGCAGTCGCCACAGGGTGAGGGCTACCACCGCGGCGAGGGCAGTAAGAAGCAAATATCCAGACATGATGGACGTGGGGGGACTAACGTTCGCTGGATTGGGCCGCGCCTCCTTATACTCGACGATCAACCTAAGTTCATACTCGGCACGGCGGCCGCACTTCGCCTACACGGGGCTTCAACCTCCGCTTACGCAGGTGGATTGCTAGTAGAATTACGAGTCGGGCATCCGCCCGCTACTGAGAAACCTATGGCCAATCAGCGAGTACAGCGCCGAATTTCAAGAAAACGTACGATTACACCAGTGCGTGCGCAGACAGAAGTCTCACAACGGTCACATGTTAGCTTCCCATGGAGACTTCGACACCTTGACGTGGTCGTGAATCACCGCAGTTCCGATGCCAGCAGTCAGTAGTAGGTGACAACGCACTTTGGAGTCTACAGTGACTCATAGATCTGTGCGTCGCATCCTGGGAGGAGTTCGTAGCACCACCGGACTTGTATGCGCTGCTGACAATCCGCGAGAGTGCGGGACACGTCGCTGGGTAATTTCTAAACCGTCCAATGAGGTCGAAAAGATGCATCCCTCATGGCAGTTTCGAATTTGCACCTAGAACCTGTAGCTGGAAGTCCGACTTTCGTCATCCAAGTTGAATTGAGCAGAACGCCTGACGACTTACTTCACTTTGTGGATAGAGACACCGCTTCTTGGATCGCCCTGTAGTCGCTTGGTTCTCAATTCCTACGATATCGTACGAGGGAGAAGGGCGGCTGTTACACGGTGCTGTGATCAGACGTGGGTTACAGCCGTTTACCAAACGATAGGCCCTTCTCGCGCCTGTGTATATATGGTCGGTTCAGGGCGGACCACGAAAAACAACGCTTCCGAGGCTCAGCGCCATGATGGCAGCCTTCGCCTAGGCTCGCTAGAGCGCGGACCTCGTACTATTCGTGGTCCGCTACGAGCCGACTATGTATACACAGGATCGAAAGGGGCCTATCCTTTGGTAAACGGCTGTAACAAGAGAAATGTTCTCACGATTAGCATAAGTATCTAATAACAACAAGTCACTTATTAGATACAGTAAGAGTGGGGGTTGATGCGAGAACGGATCTGAGTGGGGAGAGAATTATGGGTACACAAGTTCGAGAAAGAGGTGAGAAAGGTGATTAGATGCGTGTCAGTTTGAGGAGCATTTCCGGCCTGGTGCTCTTCGCGTCCATGGTCGGGTAGATGACGGCCGACATTTTCCATACGATGGGCTTGTCGGTGAGCTCGAATTTGAACTTGGAAAGTAGAACCGACAGTACGACCTCTGTGGTCTTATCAGCGCTGCGTCTCGAAGTTCACGAGTTTGACGACTTACTCATCTCAAGCTGAGAGAATTTGAATCCGCTTTGAGAACCTACATTAGCAACCACACGGCCCCGCAAGACGCGTGAATACTCACATGCATGATCTGCCGCCGCCGGAGAACGTCATCCTTATAAAAGGTCGATCAGCGCAACTGGAGCGGGACGATATGGGCAGTAAGTGACTCACAGATGCGAGTATACACCTGGGATCCGTGCTTCTTCGAGTTCGGCAGGGAGAGGCTCAAGCCAACGCTCCGGCCGCCACTCCATCGCATCTTCGCCCCAGAGCGCCTTGTTGCAGTTACTCGCCCGGATCGCGGCGATGACGAACGTGCCCTTGGGGACAGGTATGTCAGTGATCAAAGAGCCGTCCTTGCCGCGCACGGGCCACTGTAACGGGATGACGATGTCCTTCGTAGGTCTGACAACAGCGGGATATCAGGGCTTGGTCTCATGATAGGCAGGAATGGAGTGCTCACCGGCGGATTAAGGCGGGCACCGGCGGGTATAGACGCAGCGTCTCGCGACAGATCGCGTCGAGGTACGGTAGCTTGACTAGTTCGTCGTAAGAAATGTCGGACCCTTCGTCATGCGAGCCAGAACAGCCGCGAGCTTCTCGTATCTCTGCGCGCAGCCTTTCTTGTACCGAGGGATGTAGGGCAAGGAGATGGAGGATACGGGAGAGGGCGTTCGATGTGGTATCCATGCCGGCAAGAATGAGCGTCCTGAAAGCAGTTAGCCGATGCGGAGTGGATGGAGTCAAATTAGTACGCACGACATTTGGGCAACCAGCTCTTCGTCAGTTAACCTTTCCGTGACCGAGGCGTTGATGTTATCTTTCACTGTTGGTACATGAGATCGTGGGCAGTGGGATTGTGCGATGGGAAGAACTCACGGAGGACACTCATTATATCCTTGCCCTCACCAACTCGCTGAAGCGCGTCCTCGTCACCCCTATTCAATGCCGCCTTTTTCTCGTCAATTATCTCTTGCGACCGGCGCGCCATGGTCTCTGAGATATCGAGCATGCGCTGAAGATTCGCAGAGGGGTAGCGGCGGAGGATGGAATGCATGGTGGACTCGGACAGGTAATTCGAAGCTAATGCGATCACGACTCCGAGCAGCGGGAGCCGAGTGGTGAGTAAAGGGCTGCCACACCGTGATCCTGTTAGAGGACCATAAACTTCATACAGCGGAAAAGACGTACAAAAACATCTTGATGGCCTCGCCGAACGCGTCCGAAGAATCCTCGACGAAATTCTCGAATGAATATCCGAGCCCTGCTTGTCCGAGCATCTCGAGAGTCGTTCTGCCCATCCATCCGTTCACGTCTACTTCCTCGGGGGATTCCTTCACTCGAGTCTCAAGGGCTCGCCGTAGCTGCGCCGAGTACGTAGAATCTATACAACTACAGCGGAACGGATCTGCGTACCTTATGCGTAACATCATAGAAAATGTGGGTCATGTTGCGCAGATGCGCAGCGGAGAAGACCGGATTGAGTATCTTGCGTTGACGACGATGCTGACTGCCCTCCGTGGTGAGCACGCCGGGTCCTAGTAGGAAGCGAAGATCACTGCGTGATGTATAAGCTCAGGACCGATGTCAATAAGGTTAAGCTCACTTCGAGGGGTTGAGGTCATGAGGAAAATAGTCGATGTCCTTGACGAATATACTGTGCAGAGCTTTCGGATCAAACAAATTCAGCATACGAACCTGGTCAAGAATACGTCTTCAGCACTACTGTCTGGAAATTGTGGAAAGCACGTACGCCTAAGATGCCAGGTAGTACAGCTGCCGGTCCATATGTTTCCGCGAGATCCTGCATCCGCTTCCCTGCTGCCTCAGCGTCAGTCATATCCTTGAGATTGCCTACATTGCTCGATTTTAGAGGTGTCCCCTTAGATGAAATGGCCATACAATCATACCCAGGGCAGCAGCAGATGAACCAGGCTTGGGTCCGGGAAGATTGTCGAGTGGAGAGCGCGTCAGGTAATGGCGGTAGAGTAGCCATAACACGACGGCTAGGAGAGCGCAGAATGCCGCTCCCACCGTGTAAAGCAACATTGGAGAAAAGGTGTTGATTTTGGGACCTCAAAGCGTAGGACCGTGGCGTTCATATAACTCTGCAGGAAGGTTGTGATTGGCGCTGAGGAGTTCCGTCTCTCGGCGGCTTGCGGTTCACGACGGCACCGTACTCCCCTCCTGACATCCGTCCTTTCCCAAGCTTTGTTCCGTTCGCATGACTCGATCGGCGCCCAATTGACAGGATAGATCACTGCGCGAGCACAATGCGGATCGATTTGCCGGATTAGATGTCTACTGCCCCTCTTCATCTTGCACGGTCTTGCAAAGGCGTGCAACGGCGAGAGGAAGTGGAATATACATGACGATCTTGCAGGAGGGAGGCTACATACTGATTTGTTGACCTTGTGGTGAACTTGTGGACGTAGATCCTGCACAGCCACGTTCCAAACGGAGTCACACATCAGAACTACTCACCAATAGTAGAAGTTGGATTGCCTGTTCTTCTTCCACCTGGACAGCCACAGACATCGGTAATGTAGCACTGGACGTTCGCTATAAGCAAGGTCAGTGACATCGGCAGAAAGCACGCGGATGACTCTGCCAACGACTCTAAGGGCAAAGTCACCTTCAAGACGACGTTGAAGGCAAGGACCAGGATGAGAACGATTTGACCTTGGAGAGTTACATTCTCGGTCATTAGCCGGGGTATGTCCTCAATCATGATCAGGTCCTTGATGAGAGCGCGCAAGTAGTTGGAAAGGGAAGGGGATATGCGGAGTGTCTTCAGACACGGAATTGGAAGCAGGAATTAGTTCGTATCTTCGACGGGTTGTCGACTTTGGTTGCTGTAGACCATGTCAGCACGAGAGACCCAGATCCAGATGAATGCACTCACCGGGCCGCGTCTTGAATGCGGCGAGGCTTTGACAGACTCTTGGCCCGCACGCGAGCCGGAGCAAGCATCAAGCAATCAATTGTAAGATGCGACAACAAGATAGCATGTACGAACGAACAATCCCGGAGAACCAATACACATATAATGATACAAACAGCATGCAAATTGCACATATTCACAATCATCGCAACAACCGCGCCACAGCCTTCCCCGTTGCCACCTTCGCGCCCCCAGTCCCGAGGCGGCGCCACTGGTCGTTGCTGAACTTCGCAAGCTCAGCCACCGACGGCCGCGTATGCCCCACATCGGGGCTGCCAGCACCCGTGGTCGCCCCCACGAAGTCGACGCGCAAGGCCTCGGGCGCCCGTGAGAGGCTATGTCGAACGACCTTCGCCGCACGCGTGCGTTTCGGCGGGGAGTAGTTCGCGGGAGACGGTGGATCAGGAGGGATGCGCTTGATGAGCAAGGACTGGCGTCTGCGTGAGTCAGCGCCGAAGCTGCTTCCTCGACGGGAGTGGGAGGGGTCGACGAAGCGGCTGCTCTCCGCCAATGGAGCGTCATCCTGCATCCAGCTGTCCTCCTCGAGTTGTTCCTCCTTCCAGGCAGGGCGTCTAGAACTGTGTGTGTCCTCTTCACCTTCGGACTGATGATCGTCTTCATCTGCGACCTCGGGATTGTCTTCGTCAAAATAAGCTCCGTCTCCGTCTCCACCCTCGTCTGCATCAGCGCCGTCCTCGTCATCATCATCCTTGTCATCACGGTCAAGAGACTGCAAGACCTCGTTAGCTGTCTTGTTCGCGCTCTCCCGCATCCTGCACAGCAGCCGGTCGGTCTGTTCCAGTGAGCCTGTTGCCGCGAACACGTCGCGCACTGTCGACTCCCCAAACCCGTGGTTTTCCGCCATGATGCGGAACGCTTGGCTGATGCCAATTTCCAAAACCAGGTCGAGCTCGTTCGGAGGGAGCCGCTTCGCAGCAGCGGCATCGGCAGACATGTATGGCGATATCGAGCGGGACGAACGCGATCCCGGACGGCGACCCAGAGAGTGGGAGCGTTGGTGAGCTGAACCAGAACGCGCCGAGTTGAACAGTAGGCTGAGAGCAGAACGCGGTAGGTCGTCCCCGATGGTGAATGCAGAAGGCATCGAGCGGCGTAGGTGCATATCGACAACGCGCGATGTGCTGGGTAACATGTCGAAGGCTTCAGGTCCTGCGAGAGTGTGCCTCCTGGCATGTCCGGTCGCGTGCGAGGTTCCGCTCGCCCTTTCCTTTCCTTCGTCAGCGCGTAGAACTGGGTTCGCGCCGATCGTTCGCGAGCTGGATGCCTTGGGGACATAGTCCTGCAGACTACGCTTCTCGCCTCTGCCTGCCAGAGGCGAAGTAGGCTCGGGGAGCACAGGACCTGGAAGCTCTTCGTCTCTCTCCTCAAACTGTTCGAAGCGCTCTCCGCTGTCATCCCGAACAACACCGGGCGGGGAGATAGTCTCTCTGGACGGCGCCTCGCGTACTCGGGGCGGGATGGCAGACGCGGCGAACACATGGTTGCCCATCCCCACGGGAGACTGAGCGGTCGTCGGCGGCCGGGAGTCGCGCTCCGCCTTCGAGGGCGATGACTGCAGCGCTTTCTTCAGATGATCAGAAAGCAGCCTCTGCAGACGGGAGACGTCCGACTTCGGTACGGGAGGGTTCAAGCGATTGCTGACGGACGCAGCCATCTTAGGTGGGGACACCGGCTGGCTAAAGGGATGGTGCTGGGACGGCTCTGGATCTGGGTCTTGCTGTTCTTCCTGTTCTTCCCACTCCTCCTCGTCCCTGGCGGAAAACAAGGCTCCTCGGACATATGGCGTGCCGTTCGATGCCCGCGGGATGCGGCGCTCCACAGTCCGCACTGTCTTCACGCTGACAATCTTCTCCGTCCGCACCGTTCTATCTACTTCAGCGTCCGCGCGCGCCTTGCCCTTGTCCTTGGCAACGCGTCCCGCAACCGGGGTCGAGGGAGCGACCGTCTTGTCCTTGCGTCTCACTGGGGGCCACGGCACCGGTATAGCTGCAGCAACGTCACCGTCACCGTCGTCGTCACCGTCGTCGTCGTCGTCGTGCCGGCTAGGGGAGCCGGGGATGTCTTGGACCTCGTCCTCGAAGTCGACGCCTGACTTGCGCCTTCCTGTGCCGGAGACGCGGGATTTGCCACGCACGTCCGAGAACGCCTTGGTCCACGCGCCCTCGTCCAACCGCGGAGGCGCCCTAGGCCTGGCATCGTCTTCATCGTCGTCTCCTACAGGTTCGGGCTGCCTAACATGAGCAACACGATCCGCAGTCGGAGAGCTGACGGCTGTGCCGCTGGTTGAGGTAGTCTTCGACTGAGGCGTGCCGAAGAACTCCTCATCGGCAGGCCGGCGAATGCGCGGGACGTGCTTGCGCGATGGAGCGGGGGAGTGATCGTGCTCCAGGCGATGACGAGCCTGCGCCTCGTCGGTGGGGGACAGCGGCGGGGTGCCCAGGGCAGAACCGAGGTCACGCACGATGCGCTGGTGGTGCCTGAGCGCTGGCGGAGACGAGCGCGAGGTGGCCGGCTGTGCTTCTGCTGCATCGTCGTGGACCTCCCTGTCATCGCGCGGTCAGCGTTATACGACTATCAACCACCGTCGGAAAACGCACCCTGCCACCTCAACCATGGTCTGCTCGCCGGCCTCGTCAACGTCCATCTCGACATCGTCTTGCGTATCAGGGCGCGGGTCGTCCGTGAGCATGTTGAATAGCTCCTGCTGCTCTTCGGAAGAGTCTGAAAGAGCCGCTTGAACCGCATCCGCAGCGTCTTTAGTCCGATCGGGAGACTCAGAGATTTCTCCACGGTACTCGTCCGGACCAACCGGGCCTCCGTCCTCGTCGTCATCATTGTCCTCTCGATCTGACTCATTGGCATCCGGACCAGCATCCTCTTCTCCCTCCTGCTCAAAGTCTGGCTGGTGCTCGTCCTCGTCCTCTGCAGCCTCCTCGGGGTCCGCGTCTCGGTGCCGAGATGGTCCAGCCTCGGGCTGCTCATCTTCGGAGTCCGCGACCTGGACCCGTTTCTTCTTCCTCGGCGGGGCGTCCTGAGTGCTATTGCTGACGCGCTTCCGGTTCTCAGGCAACCCGTGCTGAGACGGGCGCCGGTGCACTCGATGGTCCTCGACCGTCCTCGGGGGAGTGATGGCAGGTTCATCATCCTCGTCCCCAGACTCATCACCTCGAACTTGCTTAGCCACGGCCCGGTCGAAATACGCTGCGTTCTTGAGGTAGCGCTCGCGCCAGGACTGCCAACCACGGCGCTGGGCCCATGGGTACTTGTCAAGCTATACGACGAGTCAGTCAACGCTGTGCGGGGTACGCGGAGGGACGCGGGGGATTGCGAGGTTCAATGAGGAAAATGACTTACGTCGTCTACAAGAGCCATCCACAGCTTCTGTCCCTTGCGTGTGCCTAAAGAGGGCGGAGCGTCGGCAAGGAAGTCGACGATGTGTTGATCGTCTTCCTTCGTGAAGGCCACCCTCTTCGCTTGGGAGCCCGCAGGTGTTGCTGGTTGAGACTTGCGTGGTGTAGCAGGCTGGTGGTTGCGACCTAGCTTGACATATCTGGCGATCCTCTTGTCCATGTGACCGCTGTTCTTGACGTAGCGGTCGCGCCAGGAGTGCCAGGAATGACGCTTCGCCCAGGGCCACAATCCTTCCTCCTGCAACACGATCTGAGACGATGAAGAAACGGCGGAGCAGCCACACGCACGTTCTCAACCAGAGTTCGGTACAGGATATTGCCGCTGCGCCCTTTGAGCTGAGGATTGTACTTGGCGATGTATTGAGCTAAGAAGTCGTCGTCTTCCGTCGTAAATGTATTCCGGCTGTAACACACAATCGTTAGAATGCCAACTAGACGCATGGAAGTGGACGTACGCCATCGTCTCCGCCTCGTGTACTAACCACCTTCCCAAACTCGCCTCCGATTCCCCAGTTGTCTTCGGATAGTTTCGTAAAGTCCTTCCAAGTTTCGAGAGGAAGGTGCGATGCAAGAGTAAGGTGCGAAGGTTGAGAGAGGATGAGGAGGAGGGTAAGAAGTTCAAGAAGTTCACCTACGATTTGCGCCACGCAGTGATAGACGCTATATCACGTGCTCAACACGTTACGTCACAGTCACATGCACCGTACGCGACGCGCAGGCAGCGCCAGGTTTTCGACTCGCCGCCCCGCCAGTGACCACGACGCCAGTACTGTCAGCAGGAACACGACACACAAGAACTCTCATTCCCCTCAGAGCACCGTGTGTACATCGAGCAGAACGGCAGCGTCGTCTCCCCCTTCTATGGCATCTCAATGTCCGCCGACCAGAACATTGGCACCCTCAACATGGTCGTTGAGGCCCCCCGCTGGACCAACGCGAATCTCCATCTCCAAGGCGGAGCACTCGACTCCATCAACTAAGCAGGACGTGATTGGGCGATACTTCACAGACAACACAAAGAAGATCTCCTCGCGGTGGTTAGCGAGTCCCGACCGTCTCGGGACAAAGTTCAAAGCCTTGCCACGGTCAGAAGATTAGTATTGGCGGTGACAGACTGCGCTCATGCTCTGACTTCTGTTTGGAATGGACATCGATCTGAACTCTCCTGGAGCGCCTGCCAAACACGCACCATCGTAGGGCACTCGCTCGTTATCTCCGTATGTTTAGCGGGCGGTTGAGCGGAACAAGTTCATAGACTTGTTCTGTGCGCGAGGAGACCGTGGACATGAAGGAGGTCGAACGCTTCTGTCGTCTGCGTCGAATGTCCAGCAAACGAATTCAGAGCATCAATGGCTGCGGTCGGCTTCATGTTTCGTACACCTTGGAGCAAGCGGAGAGCTTCAACGTAATCTAGGAAAAATGTTACGGTTTTAGACAGAGAATGAGCTACGCGTCGACAAGTCCCTGGTCATCCATCCGTGCGAGCAGAGAGTTCGGCTTGACATTCCCGGCACCCCAATAGACTTTCGTAATGGGCAATCTATCCATAGATAACGGCGCTCTCCGCTCAGTTTGACCTTTCTCTGCTGATAGTCCACAGCAGCCGCGACTGGCTAGATTATACGCTGTCGAAGAATAGAAGACAATCAGCATCATTAAATCCACCGATGGCGGAGGGCAGAGGCTCCTCAGGTCAACACTCACTCGTCCTACGCACTCTCCTTCACAGCCTTCCAATCAGCGTCGCAAAGTTCCTCTCTCACTCCATCGTCCTCGCCGTCCTCCCGCTCCTTAAGCTTGCGGTCGCCACCTCGCGCATGCATAAGGTCCGCGCTCCAGCGGCCCAGTGCTGCGAGACCCTCGAGTCGGCGCGTAGCTGCCTCCCAGGAGATGTTACCATGCTGAGGATGACTCTGAGTACTGTAGGTCAACTCTGACGCTGCGGCGGCAGCGCTCAAGGTCTTGCTCGGGTACGACCGTCTCCTGCTCGGACAACAGCGACGTGAGTATCAAAGTTCGAGCTCCAGGATGCGTCGATGCTGACTACAGTTGAATCTCTCATAATGCATCATCTCATAATGGATAAAATCTCGTTATGCATAGAAAATCCTGGGGACCGACTCCGTCCCTGCTTATTTATGCATGTAACCTCTTATCGCATAATGCATAAGCGTTTATGGAGATATGCACGAGCAGATTTGCCATATATGGGAGATACTGCGACCATCCATCCCTACAGACGCCTCGAGAACCGCTTTGCTTCCATCATGCCTGCAGAACCCACGCATTCTGGCCCTTCCCGCGTGCGGAAACCTCGGGAGTCTGTCAAACCCTATGTCCGCACTAAGCCAACTCGCGTTCCAGCCCAGCATGCTCCGAAGACGTCTGCTGTTGCCGCTGAGAGTCAAACCCGCAGCAACCTCACACTCCATGACTGGATGACAGTTGTTGCATACTGCGACAACAATCCTAGCATCAAGCAGCACGACGTTGTCGCCCACTTTCGTGCACGGCCTGAAGGTGCCCTCATTTTCAACCAGTCTTCGCTTTCCCGCCACCTGTCGAAGAAAGGCCGTGCCGAGGATCAAGCACGTCTACAGGCAACCCCGGCTGCTCTTGATGGCAAGCGTGTCCGAGCTGTGACACGGCCGGATGTTGAGAGAGCACTCTTCCTATGGACCAAGCACATGGAGGTACGGAAGGAGCATTACACGGGTGCTATGCTTGCCGCAAAGCGGACGGAGTTTGAGAAGGCAATGGATGTGCCCGAGAACGAGCGGATGAAGTCGGACGGCTGGATTTCCAAGTTCTGCAAGGCGTGAGTTAATTCTGCATATCCATTGCAAGATCCACTGACATCAGATGCAGTTACGGCATCCGGGAACACCGACGCCATGGAGAAGCAGGCTCGGTAGATGTCAATGCAGTTGGGAAGGAGCGTGAGAGGATCAAGGGTATCTTGACGGCATATGCACCAGAAGACGTCTTTAATTTTGATGAAAGCGGATTGTTTGGCTTGTAAGTGGCCGTTACAACTTTGATTCGAAACATGTTATCAATCCCGTAAGTATCCAGTGCACCACCCGACCGTGGACTTTCATCGGAGCAGATGCCCGGAAAGAAGTCGAATAAGACCCGCATCACAGTGGGATTTGCCTGCAATTCCACGGGAACGGAGAAGCTCCCAATCTTCTACATAGGGAAGTCCAAGCAACCCCGCTGCTTTGGCAAGACTTCGCCGAAGGATCGTGGCTTCTATTATCGGAACAACAAGACCTCATGGATGACAGCTGCCCTATTTGAGGAGTAAGTTGACCATTTGGAAGTGGGAATAACTGCTCACAATTTCGACTTAGGTGGGTCAAGGAGCAGGACACCCGCTTCCGGAGGCAAGGACGGTTCATCCTCCTTTGGATCGACAACTTCTCTGGCCACGATATCAATTACGTGCCGACGAATATCCGTCTCGAGTTCTTTGAGCCAAACATGACATCGTTCGTCCAACCACTTGATGCCGGCATCATCCGTTGCTTCAAAGCGCACTACCGGAAGGGATTCTGCGTCCGTGCGCTCGAGATGGACAATGCAGGTGAAGAGAACATCTACAAGATCAACCTCCTCGAGGTGATGTTGCTCGCGAAGGCAGCATGGGAAGCCGTGACGGCAGAGACGATCCGGAACTGTTGGAAGAAAGCATTTGATCTTACCAGTGCAGGCACATTGCGGTATGCCTTATCCCACAGATTTCACGACGAATAAGCCTTCTAATTTCCTATCTACGACAGCGCGACTGTTACCGAGACTCCGCAGGACTGGCAGATTATGCTCGACTTCGCATTGGGCAAGATCGAGTCCATGCCGCAGGCGGAGAGCAAGCTGCAACAGCTTCTCGGTGCCAAGTACACGCCTGCGGAGTGGAAGGCTGCTTTCGACGCAGTATTTGAGGCAGAAGAAGACCAGGCTGCCGCTGTCGCCGCGGTGGGGAAGCTGCGCGACGCGGCACTGAACCAGACAGCAAGGAAACTCACCTCCACTGATACCCCAGGTACCGTACACCCATCCCGTCTCCTTCCTGTTCCCGCTACCTGCTGACCATATCCACAGACCCACAGCTTGCAGCCGTCGAGAAGGAGCTGATGGTCCAGGTTGACAAGCTCCGGGACCAAACCCGGGTCCGTGGTACGCGCCCGACACTGGAAGACCTGCTGAACCCGGTGGCCGAGAACGAGATCGGAGATTCAGCGTACAGATTCCCAGGAGGAGATGAGGAGATTATGAGGCAAGCTCTCAGAGAGGACAAGGAGGACAGCGAGGACGTGATCGAGCTTTCAGACGACGAGGAGTTGGAGATGCCACCAGAGATCACCCCTAGCCAGGGGAGAGATCTCTGTGTGCAGCTGGAACCTCTGTGCCTGCAGTACTCAGATGCGAAAGGTATTGACGCACTGTTACTGCAGACACAGGCTCGGAAGCTCCGAGCACACCTCAGACTGGAGGAGGCTAAGGGACAGAAGCAGACGACGCTGAACAGGTTCTGGTCGCACGTCGGAGCGCCCACAGAGTCACGCATGTCACTAGTGTAACGTAACGCGTGACTAATCCAGCCATGCATACAATCTACTTATGCATAGACTAATGGTGGGACAAAGCGTATGCATTATGAGATATTCAACTGTAGTGACTGCCAATTCGCCCAGTTCCCGCTCGTGGGAATAGATTGCGTCTCTGTCGCCGCTTGAAGACCGAAGAGTCCACCGTCCGAGCGCCCCCGTCCTTGGTTTCTTCAGTGTTGAGATGAGAGATTCCCGTATGCGAGTATATGACACACATGTCTCGGCTTTGAGCTTATAGAATGAGTGTGGGTATAGTGTACAGATAGACACTCATTGGTCCTTACTGCAAGCTCACCTGTCACGAAGTTCTGCCTGTCCTGACAGGCGCAAACCGATCCATATTACTGTAGTACTAGTACAATACTTATCCCTCTCGATCCAGTCTGCGTTCCTCAGCGCCGCATCGCTCTGCTCTCCCTCGTTGCGCGACACGACGCACAAACTGCTGTCGTCAGTAAGTCCACAGTTGCGAACTACGATGAAGGCTGGAAAGACGGCGGTCAACGGCTATAAAAGAGGGGACGGGCAGCTCAGGTCGAAGACTCAGCTCGTCCCCTGCAGAACAATTGCCCTCGCCTCGACCTCACCTCGGCATCTAATATCACAATGCTATTCTCTCGCGTCTTTTCTCGTAGCTCTGCCCCTTCTTGCGGTCGCCACCACCATTCCAAGGCCGCGGTGGCAAACCGTCTGGCAGCGACTCGTACTGCGAGAGTACCGGCGCTGTGAGGACGATCACCGTCACCCGAAGCGCCATCTAAGGTTGACTGTATCCATATCCTCATAGGCCAGTGACTCCGCAATCGCGTCGGTGCTGCAGCTGAAGGGCGTCGAAACCGACGTGCAGGACATTGATGCCCTCGTGAGCTTGACGTGCTCTCCGATCACCTTAATAAGGGTCGGCTCTGGCGAGAGCTGCTCTGATACTAAGTACTCCTGCCGGCTTGCCCCACTCGTGAGTTTCGATAATTGTATGGCAGGAGCATGATGCAACACTCACCGATTGGAAGTGAAGCTTCCAGCCACGGTGGACATTGGCTGCGTTCCTATCCCCTCTTAAAAAGCTCCTGTAGCAATTGATTGAGTCGAAACAGGGAGCTAGTGCAGAGCTAGTGTTCCGGCAGTACATGAGATACCATGGTGTGCATTGTGTGAGAGGTGCTTCTGAATGATGGGAAAGTGAGTCGCACAAGTCTCATCATGACAAGAGTGCTTACGGGGCTGTAGTAGCCAATTGGCCTCCCCAAAGCCCACAAGTAGACTGCAGAAATTAGTGTCATTGCGGCGAGGATGGTGGAACTAAGAAAAGCCGTGCACACGGTCCTCCATGAAAATCGGAGTCAGTATTACTCGCGTCACCATGCGTACTGGGCGCTTCATGAAGCCGCTCTCGACTTCTCATCCTCCCCCACTGTGCCTCCAGACTTTTCTGTGCCGTACTTGATACTCGATTCCCATGCAGCAACGCATCTTCTCGAAGTGCAATCGGTGGCCGCTGCGGGTGGCTCGCATCGATCGGGCGGCACTGGAAATTGCGGCGCGACAACGAGTCGAGACAACAGGGCCTTTTGTTCGAGAACATAGTCTCAACAGGATCTCCTCGACGCGTCTCTAGGTGAGTTCTTCTACTATTCTAGTGTCTGATGTGTGTGGTGCGAGCACTGATTTTCGGTGGCGAAATCCTGTAGGGCTTCGTCCCGATATGTCTCGTGTTATCACGCTTTGACCTGCTTCTTTTGTATCGCCTCGACCCTTCAGGCAGCCTCTCCCTTGACAACACAACCAAAGAAAGGGCCTCGTGCTGCCCAGATAAGATAAAAAGAGGGCCTGCTTGCATCCCAATTTCCTCGTCTCGACCTCGAGTACCGCCATGACCACAACCCTCTTCTCTGCCTTCTCCTCCTCTTCTCCGGTGTCGGTCTCTGCCTTGGGCAACGCGACGTACGTGAACAACGGCAGGCTCCAGCCTGGGATGAACGGGTCTCCGCGGGTTGGCGGGCATGCTCGCCACACCCCTCTCCCGCCTCTCCCCGCGGTGGGGAGTGGCGCTCCTTCGAGTCCCGCGAGCTGGCCCTGTCCCTCGCTCGGGCACTCCAGGACCTCGTCCTTCTCTTCTACAAGCTCCTCCCTCCTCCTCACTCCTCCTCCCGGCGCCACTCTGGCGAGTTTCGTCGGCTTTGGCCAACGGGCACAGCTCTCGCCACCGTCGCCAACCCGTTTCTCCCCCACCATGTCTGGTTCTGAGCGCGACGGTGAGCATGTGGAGAACGCGGAGCGCAAGTATGTGCTCCTCCGAGACCCGCAGGGATGGTACTTCAACGTGCCCGAGAGCGCGCTAGAGACCTCCCCGGACAGCGCTCCACGCGCTCTTTCTCCTGCTCACCACACCCGGTCCCCGGTTCGTGCACCACCATCTCCTCGGCTCCTGCCTGCTGCTTTGCCTCCGTCCCCTGCCATGCCGCTAGTGACCGTCAGTTCGCCTCAGGGCACTGACGCTCTCGGCCTCAGCATGGACGCTGCAGATGACACCCGCCTCTGGCCATCGTCCTCTCACGCGTCTGGCACATTTGTCAGTGGTTCGAGCAACAGGTCACCGTGGTCGTCTCCGCAGAATGTGAGCCACTCGCCTCTTTGGGGCGCCACCGGTCTTCCGCACCCTCTTAGGACCTCGTCTCTCACGCAGGGTCTCGCTGTTGGCCTTCGGGTGGTTGAGTCCTGGTCTCCATCGCCCGCTAGGCTTGGCAGGTCGGCGCCACTGCAAGACTGTACTGGTATTGTGAACTCAAACCTGCCGGCTCGCTATTGTACCTATCGCCCGGCACGCGCGCCTGTACCCGCAGATCTTCCGCATCTCCCACTCGAAATTCCCTCAGCGTTCGAGTCGGTCTACGATCCGTTCGCACGCCAGCCACCCACACGCCCAGTCGTGCCCCCGCGTATCTCCTGCTACGACGAGAATGATGAGATCATCACCCACCGCTCGAAGACGATCAACGCTGCTGCGAGGATTTTCTCCAAGTTCGCCGCCTTCCTGCCCACTCACCGGCTCGGCGGTGGCGCTGTAGGCCGTGTCGTCCGCGTCGAGCACTGCCGTACCGGTCGACCGTACGCGCTCAAGGTCGTGCACAAGGGCGTGGCGGCCAGTCGCAAGTTCTCGAGGAGGAACTTCTTGGGGAGAGGAACGTCATGCTTGCGGTGAACGAGTCAGAGACCGCTGGTCGGTTCCTCATGAGCATGCTCATGTGCTGGGAGGACGTCGAGAAGGACCTGATCTTCTTCGTCATGGTGAGTCGGCAACTCCAAGACATCTCTGACCTAATCATTGATCTGGTCTCCAGCCTCTATACCCTGCGGACCTCGTCACCGTGCTGCTGAAGAAGGAAGAGATCCCTATGGCCAGTCGCTACCAGATGTGCAAAGAGCTGGTGAGTCTGCTTCGTGTTGCCGTACTAGGTACAGGTCCTCATCCGATCTCACAGATTTGCGCCCTGGTCGCGCTTTTCCATCTCGGCGTTGTGCACAAGGACATCAAACCGGCAAACATCCTCATCGGCCACGACGGACGTGCGGTGCTCACGGACTTTGGCAACGCCGCAGCGGTGCCCACTCACGACTATGCCACTTGGAAGGGCTACGTTCGGGACGGCACCTACTGCTACATGGCGCCAGAGATGGTGTCCGCGGACGCCAAGATGGTCGGGTATGGCACGAACGTCGACGTCTTCAGCTTGGGGCTCGTCATCATGGAGATTATCGGATTCTGCGACGGGCCGTTCTTCCACCAGCGGTCCCTCATTGGTGTGCGGGACGAGCATGCGAACTCAGGACGCCTGCCCATCGATCCGAACAAATTTTTGTGTACCGAGGAGAAGTTCTGGGAGATCCTGCCGGCGGTGTGTCCTGCTTACTAGTCCTGGCCTTGTTGTAGCAGCTGACGGGTATCGCAGATGCTACAAGTCGATCCGGAGAAGCGTATCACTGCACCACAGCTGGAGGACAAGTATGTCTGTTCAGAAGAGTGGACTGCGGTCCGCGACGGCTCGGCTACTCGTAGGTCTCCACAATTGCTGTGACTTATCTTGTACTGATCATGTACTTACAGACGACTGGCGTCCCACTGTGACCCTCCCGGTGGCCGACGTCAAGGACGCGGCGCACTTCCTGGACTTTAGCCCGTACTCGCACGCTCGAATCCGCTATGGCGTTGACCCGCTGGAGTTCGAGTACTGCGTTCCGGGGGTATTCTGATAATGACTGGGTGACTGTCGCTATGTCGCGGTCTCATTGACTCCGATAGAAGACAAGATCTCCAGCAAGCAAGGTGCTATTATGGCTGCCTTGGTCGTCATCGGCATGACCGAGAAGAGGGATATCCTTCGGATTGCTGTGGACGACGGATACCCACTGGTGTTTCGTGGGCTGTCTGTGAACGTGTGTGGACGTTTCGAATCCTCTTGACATGATGCTGTACCTATCTGTTCTCCTCTACGCCTTGTAACACTGAGCACCTCGGATTGTACTAGTATAAGTACTCGCTGCGCTGGGAGATATTAACCATTCCACACTTGCTTCTGAGTCGAAACTTCCCATGGAAAGTCCTACCAAGGGTCTAGGATATCGTGCAACACAGCCAATGTCTTTAGTCACCGACAGGCATATCGATGAGCAGTCTGCCAGACCAACCAAGCGACTTCTCCCGTGTTATGCGACAGCTGTCGCTATCATCAGACGCAGCACACACGGCGCCCTCGACCTGCCTAATCCGTCGGCGCCGGCCACGACACCGCCACATCTATACCTCGTCCTCGTCCTCGTCCTCGTCCTCTCCTCCACTGTCCAAATATCTTCTTTGTCAATGCTCGAACTAGCTGTGCAATAGTCTCGCTAGACCACTTCTGCTTATGCTGGCTATGCTTTCTGATAACACCGACCACCCGAATATCCAAGGGCCGCCCGCATTCGCACCGCACATGCCGTTGCTATTCGTGACGCCTTCGTCCATGTCGGGGTCGGAGGACGCTGTTACAACGACCTTGTATTAGGATATTTGGTCAAAGAATGGCATCATACGCGGTGCGTTGTTCAACCATGTCTTGACTCTTCACCACAATGCGGGAGGGTCCGGTTGCCAGTTCCCATCGTGAATTCTCCCAACCATTGTGCCACTATTGGTCGTATCATTGCTTTCGATGGTGACTTTGACTCTGCATGGGCCGCCGGTCGGTCCGAGACGAAGCGTCAGAAGCTTCGTAATGGTATGGGCGCCCCGTCATTCATAAGCCACGTCTCAACCGTCCTTGGAACCTTGGCAGTCGCCCCCGTGTCCAGACCTTGCACCTACCGCAGTCTTGGTTGCCTGCTGCAGGACCAAAGGCCACGCAAACTGGTCTCTGTGTCAACGGTTTGGACACGCGGCTGGTGCTTTCATGGTGCGCACTGGCATTGTGTCCATATCCGAACCGCTTCACGCCACCCGACCCGCGGCTTCGCAGCTCCTGCGCCGCATGCCATACTCATAATGCAACCACATCCTCCTCCATATATATACGGTCTATGCAATCCTGAACCCACATCCCTGCCTCTCCCTATCCACCACCAGCTTCCTCAGTGCTCCGCATCGTCTCCAGTCGCCCTACAAGCCGTGACGGGTCACATGAGCCCAACAACCGACCATCTGAACGTACTCCTTGACTCGTCCAACTATCCCGCAAGCTCGTACTCCTCGTCTCTGTCTTTGGCTACTGATGTCGCTGGTCTCAGCAGCATCAGCTCCTCGTCATATCTCGTACCGCAGTTCAAGGCGAATACCGTCGACATGGGGCGTCCTGCAACAAAGAAGGACCCTCTACCCAGGCAGGTGCACTCGCATACCCCATCCGCGATTGCGCATCTGCCGTACAGGATTTATGCTGCCGATGCGCGCGCTGTGACCACCGCCCACGATGCATCGGACTGTATTGTACCTCAGCACTTCGTTCCCTTACCACGAGGCGGTGCGCCGGTGCGCCCTACTCAGCGCCTCCACTTGAACAGGATGCAGCCATTTCCGTCTCGACTCATCGGGGGCGCTGTTCATGCTGAGAGACAAGGCCGTCGATACGGAGCGAGTCATCCATTCAATATGGCCATGCCTCAAATAGAGCCTGCGCTGGCTCCCGCGCTCCCTCTTTGTATCCCGCCCTTTCCAGCAAGAGGACCGCCTCTGTTGCAGTCGTCAAACTTGAGTCAGCCCTGCAGACCACTCTTCTTTGTTCCCCACCCAGCACTCTTTGTTCCTCCGAAGCTGCCAGGAATCGATCGTATCCCGCTCTGTCTTCCGCAACCGCCCGTGCTGGTTGCCCCGCGCGTCACACAGCTGCAGCACGCTGGAGTGACCTTCAATGTTTCGCACCTCCTCGGCGAAGGTTCTGCGGGTCGCGTTGTTCTCGGAGAGAACGGCGGCCGTCTCTACGCTATCAAGGTGATCCACCCACGGCGCGCGAAGCGGACACACTCACATCGGAGCAACTTCCTGCGCGAGAGGGCGTTCATGATCACAGTCGGCTCCAGGGAATGGTCAAGGCGATTCTTCGTGCCGCTGCTGATGTCGTGGGAGGAGGACGGATATGGCAACCAGGGACGGATGTTCTTTGTCATGGTGCGTTCCTATCTCGTCCTCTGCGATCGCTACGCTGAGAACGACCGTGTTCGGATAGCCTCTTCACCCGACGGACATGCATGCAGCTCTCAGCGCACGTCAGCCGATGTCCCTCAAGGACCGCTATCTGTATTGTCAGGAGCTGGTGAGATGTGGCTCTCCCGGTCCGAGCACTGATACTCATTGGCCCTCCGCAGATCTGCGCCCTATGTGCACTCCGAGACCTCGGCATCATCCACAAGGACATCAAGCCCGGCAACATCCTCATCAACAGCCAGGGGAAGGCCGTCCTGAGCGACTTCGGCCTAGCAGAAGCCGTGCCGCAGGGCGGGTACGACACGTGGACAGGCAGCTTTTGCGCAGGTACGTACGCGTACATGGCGCCGGAGATGGTGAGCGGCCGCGGCTGGGGCTCCGCGGTCGACGTCTGGAGCATGGGTCTTGCGTTCCTGCAGATCCTGGACTTCGTACCCAAGCGGTACTTCTTGTCTGAGACCCTCGACGCGATCCGGCAGGAGCACGCTGCGGGGCTCCCTATCCGGTTTCCTGTACCAGCGAACTTTGACATGGCGTTTGCGAGGCTCGTCGAGATGGTGAGCAGAGCGGCATCTCTTCCGCTCCCGCGTCGCCGTGTGCTGACGAGTTGGGCGCTGTATAGATGCTGCACGTAGACCCCGCGCAGCGCATGACGGTGCGCCAGCTGGACAACATGTACGCGAGCTCGTCGTCGTGGGCGAAGGTCCGGAACGGGGTCGCGACGCGTGAGTGCCTGTCCTGAGTAGATGTCAGTGACGGTGCGCTGATACACTGCTACTGCCAGACGACTGGGTACCTGCGATGCAGCCCGCGCGGATGCGTCCTGTGGGCCACTGTCTGGACTTCCTCACGTTCCGCGCATGCGAGCCCTCCGGCGGCGCGGACGCGTCTGGACAGCTGTGGTGCCCGGACACGGGCCAGTTTGAGTATCGGGTGCCGGGCGAGTTCGAGTGAGTGACTCTTGAGGGTATCGTTCTTGGATTACGCGTACAGTAGGTGCTTGGATATGTTCCCTTATCGTACGACGAGCTCTGGCCTCCGTAATGGGATTGACGTTGCATTGCTTGGATTTGGCTCGAGTAACGTCCGACGTCATCGGTATGGTATGTAGGTCGAATCGGGTATCGAGCTCACTTGATAACTCGCAGCACGCTGAATTGACAACCCTCGTGACTTTGGTGAGTCCGCGTCCCACCCTCAGACTTCAGTTGCTTTCCGTATTGGCTGAACCTTCTCGATTTGAGCAGGTTCCATGGACGACTGTCGACATCTCCCACCTCGACTCGGGCACCCGCTGCCCTGAATGCTGGGCTGGGTCTTCCCATGGCGGGAAGCCCTTCCATGTTGCCTCCATGTTCCATTGATCATGGGAGTCGTCAACGATCATGCGCATCGCCCTCGCCGCGACCGACGTACTGTGAGCCCTATTCCCCCCACCCTTCCTCAATGTCGTCCCGCCAACGTAGTCACATTGCCTTGAAGCTCGTGCGGAAAGTCCGAGAATTCGCAAGTCGCAGCATAGGCGATGCTCTCCAGCTCCTGCGACCCGAACGCGGGGCTCACGTCGTGAGTTCGTCTCTTCGGCCTGATCATCGCCGCCATGCTGACATGCATCTGCGCATGTAGACTAGACGAGACTACCTACCGCTCGTGCCAGCGGGGCTCAAGGAGACCTCCCGATGGCTCCAAGTCACCATCCTGAACCGGACGCACTTCAGACTCCAATACATCGACACGTACTTCAGCTCCGGGGAGTACTACGACCGCCCGACGGACGTCGCCCCCCTGAGCGATATGACGTACAGTTGCTTCAGCAACGAGTTCATGACCGGCTGCGCAGGCGGGACGAGGTTTCGGATCCATCTCGATGACGGGTCGGAGACCTTTCGTGATTTTTCCATCGTACGTGCACCCATGCAGTCCGATTTGACCTTCGTGTATCACTGATCACGTTCGCGAATCGCTACTCTGGGTATGTAGGGATGGGTCGGTCCCCCGATCGGGCATTACAAGGCAGGCGCGGTCTTTGATCGCTCGCCCCGCGTCGCGTGCGAATGGGCGAGTGCGAGCGGGGAGTTGGTGTTATCGCAGTGGGGATGGGAGAAGGATGCTGATGGAGGCTTGGGCGCGTTCAGGCTTCGAGTCACTACAGAGCCGGGGTCTCAGGCGGTGCATTTGGTTGAGGAGGTGCTGGAGCTCTAGTGGTCGACGCTTTGAAGTGAGCTCGCTGTGACGAAGGAGAGAGCTCTTGCAAGTGACCGTGACGAAGGCAATAGCCGTGAACTTGGGTGAGCACCTCTGTATGTGTCCGAGATGAGCTGTTCATTACTGACGAGCATGCAAGTATCGATCATGAAGAAGGAGCTGTCGTCATGGAGAGTACAGCTACTTCTTTTCCGTCGGGGGTACCTGCCTGATATGTATACCGACGTGAGAGCCCTCATGGGAGTAGACTCCACCGTGACTCTCCTTCTAGCTACCGTTCTCCAACTAATGTCATATTCCCCTGCCGTGTCAAGTCCTACATTCCTCTTACAGGGCTCAATCCACCAGCGCAATCGTGTCCCGCCCACCGCTGCTCCTCCCTATCCCACGACGCACAACGCACACCCTGTCTTCCTCGATTACTTCCTCGCGACGCCTTCAAGTTCGTCTGGATGGTAAGTAACGTGCTATTGGTGAGCAGTAGTCCATCCGTGTTACACGTGGCTGTGCAGAATCTGATATGAACCCTCCTCTCCTTTCCTCTCTTCTCTCTTCTCCTTCGCAATTCAGCTTTCAGCAACTCTGAGGCTTCGAGTTGTTGGTCAGCGCGACCGTCAAGCTCGAGAGCTCGGGTCTTATGTTCGCGCAGTGATTGATCCTTGGTCTCGTGCTCAGCCTATGTGCGGGATGAGGCCGCACCCCGTCATTTCACCATATCCGAATGCAGTGATAGGGTGCGGCCTTATCCCGCACTTAGACTGGGTACGAGACCAATTGATCCTGTCACTCGCGGGCTTCGGACGATTTTGCAGACATCATTGAAATCATGCGGACCAACCAAAGCTTGGGGGCCCGGAAACGACGGACGTCAGGCAAACGTCAGGAGGTGCAAAACTACGGAGTAAGTATCCTTGAGCCGCGCGCCGCCGAAAGACGGAATTTCGCAGCGCCAATCACAGCCGTTCTGCAGAGGTTATATGAACGCTCCCGTCGACACATGGAATCGCCACAAAATCCCCACATATCAGCACGTTCTCTTCCAGATGTTGCTGTACACACTGGGAGCTGCATTCTGCGCTCTCTTAACCGTTGCGTTCTGGCGGCTCTTTCGCCATTACTTGACGCGCTCTCCTCTAGACAATCTGCCCGGACCCAAGCGTCGTTCCTTTGCTCTGGGTATGTATGTACGAATTACATCTCATCTGCAAACTGACAGTTGGACATTGCGACTATCGCAGGGAACCTCGGAGACTTTACTGACGCTGCGACAGCCCGGGAGCGGATGCAGGATCTCGCGGAAACATATGGCCCGGCAGCTGTACTACCTGGCGTCCTAGGCGTAAGTCAATTCTCTCCAGTTGTACAAATCGCCGTCGGTCGTGCTGATGGAATATACCTCCTACCAGGAACGAATGCTGAATTTGTTTGACCCGAAGGCCCTACACAGCGTCCTTGTCAAGGACGTGGACAACTTTCCCCACGACCTTAACCCATCGAAGTACGTATGCCCTCGGCAGCAATCTATATGGAGCTCATCCGTTCCTCCTTGCCCAGTGATCTTCACTTCCTACTTGGACCCGGCCTGCTCACCACGGAGGGCCCTCAGCATCGACGTCAACGCAAGATTCTCAACCCTGTCTTCTCGGCCGCTCATTTGCGCAACATGACTCACATTTTCTATGATATTGCACACAAGGTACGCCTTTTCCTTTGCCCTGTAGAGACATTACAAAAGTTGCTTGGCACAGCTACGGCGAGCTCTCGAGACTCGAGTGTACAAGGTCCCCGAAGAAGTCGACATGAACGCGTGGATGGGTCGGACGATGCTGGAGATGCTCGGGCAAGCCGGGCTCGGGTATTCGTTCGAGAACTTCGTCGACGACTCCTCAGACGCGTTTGGCGAGGCCATGAAGATGTTCTTGTACGTCGTATCAGCCGTTATTAGTCTGACGCCTGCTAACAGGGATGAACAGCCCCTTGCTCACCTCGCGTCTCCCGCTGCTGGGGTTTATCATTGCCATCGCTTCAAACTACCTGTCCAAGCCCACCATGCGGTTCATTCTTCGGCGCTACCCGTCTGCGGATCTTCAACGCATACTCGATATCTCAGAGCTCATGGCACGCCGCTCGCAGGAGATAATTGACGAGAAGAAGAAGGCGTTGGCTCAGGGCGACGAGGACGTCCTTCAGCGAGTGGGCGAGGGCAAGGATATCATGAGCGTCCTTTGTGAGTTCATCTCATTGCACGATTCCACGGCTCTCAACCTCGTCCACTACTAGTGAAGGACAATATGAACGCGGCAGACACGGAGAGGCTGAGAGACGAAGAACTGGTTGCCCAAATGTCGTGCGTATTTCTCTCGACTCCATTCCCTCACGCACAGTGTAACCTCCTACAAGAACGTTCATCGTCGCCGGTATGGATACCACATCGAACGCCCTCTCCCGCGTCCTCCACCTCCTTTCCCTACACCCCTCGGTACAAGAGAAATTGCGCGCAGAGATACGAGAAGCTCGCGGCTGTTCCAACCCAGATGACGCAGGGTCCGACACATCCTACGACGAGCTCGTCAAGCTGCCGTACCTCGACGCGATCTGTCGCGAGACTCTGCGTCTATACCCGCCGGTGCCCCTCATGATCCGCCGGTAAGCATCCAAATTATCCCCAGGGCACAATTCAGCCCTAACGTCCGTTCTTGTTAGAGCTGCAAAAGACATCGTTTTGCCGTTGCAGTGGCCCGTACGCGGCAGGGACGGCTCACTGATCAGTGAGATAGCTGTTCCTAAGGGCACGCTTGTCATCCCGGCAATTCTGGCAAGTAACTGCAACAAGGCAATCTGGGGCGAAGATGCGATGGAGTGGCGACCGGAACGTTGGCTCGGAGAGCTTCCCGCCGAACTCGAAGACGCACGGATCCCTGGTGTATACTCGCATCTGTGAGTCACTTACTCCCCATATCGTCTCGCTCCAGTTGCGCTGATCGATTTTGAAAGCATGACGTTCTCCGGCGGCGGCAGGTCATGCATGTGAGTTTCTACGCGTCTTCCAGGGCCGTGCGGTTGCTAATGTAGGCTTCACAGCGGATTCAAATTTTCCCAGCTGGAGATGAGTAAGTCGTCGAGGTCGTGAACTTCGAGACCCAGTGCTGATGCGCCTCACAGAGGTCGTCCTATCGGTTCTGCTTTCCAAGTTCCGGTTCGAACTCACCGACACGCCCATCGTATGGAAGACTGCCCCTATTACCTATCCGACCATGGATGCGAAGAGTACCACGCCGGAAATGATTCTTAAACTGACACGCATCTAGTCAACTACATGTCCTGCAAGTATATCCATACCCATACTTACTCCCCCAATCCCCACTCGGCACTCGCCTCACTTATCATGAATTACTTATGACGTCGTGTTGCTGCTTGCCGCCAGGACCAATGTCTACCTGAATACAGGGGTTTCGCTCCAGCAAAGCGCTGCCAAGCAAGCCATATACGACGATTTTCTTGGCAGACGCTTCTGTATATGTACACCAGTATCGTACCATGTGTTCTCTGCTGCACACAGTCACCTCAAAGCCATGGCCGACCAGCGTCCAGATTCCGCATCCCATGCCGACGTCGAGAACATGAAGGACTTGTTGTTCTTCGACTCAAACAAGGTACTGTACTTCGTCTCCTCGCGAAGACCACAGTGGTTGATTCTCGATCTTATGGTGATGTCGTGAGTCTAGGTCAAGGACGCCCCCATCCCGCCTGCGCCCCTGACATTGAAGCGGGCCATGCGCTGGATGCAAGCCACAGTCAAAAACCTGACCCAATTCCGCATCGAGCACGTCGACGACTTCCTCCAGCAGGGCCAGTTCTGCCAGAGGCCGGGCGACGTCGCACCGCTGGACCAGATGACATTCTCATGCTGCACTCGGGAGGGCGAGCTGACGGGGTGTGGCGGCGGGACCAAGTTTCGTATCCTTTTGCACGACGGATCGGCCCTGGAGTTCGCAATCGTAGGCCTCTTCCTTTGTATCTCGTGCAACATAAGTACTTACCTCACTCCATGCAGGGATGGGAGGAGCCGGCAGGTCCCGCGTTTCCTCCTCGGTCCGCGGTTGTCTGCGACCCCCCGAACGACCCGAGGTACGCGTATCACCTCGCTGACGAACGCGGTAACTTCGTGACTTCGGACCGGCTGGAGGCAACAGATGAGCTGGGGACGGTGGTGTTCAGGATCAAGATCACGGCTGAGAGTCCGAGACACACCTGTTCTGAGTCTCCGTATAATAGGTCGCTCTACTTCGATGACTTCGAGGCAAGGAAGGACTGGTTGTATGTTGTTGAGCGGGAACTGCTCGCGTAGTAAGCCGATTGCTCAGAGTAGATGGGGCCCTGCAGTATATACCTAACCTCTATAACGACCTGGCTCGTACTTACTGCCAATACATCTGACGTTGGGTTGAAACGTTGAGTGGGAGTAAGTAGGTGGTCGACTCGAGTTCTAGATTACTTAGTAGTAAGTAATACTACTTATCGTCGTACTTGGTTCTCGTCGGACCGGGGTGCCGGCTTTATAGTATCCCAAATCGGGTGCTCTTTTCGCGGCCACCATCACACGATGATCCTCGCGTACATCCTCCACTTGTCGCATAACCACAACCGTGGAACCATCGCCACGTTGAGATACAGTAAGCCTTGTGCGACCGTCGACAGAGCAGGAAGAACCACATCAGCTGAGTTCATGAGGTCCGCACAAGCTCCCCGCCGCTGGACCGATACGGGAGGCTTGAACCTAGGTTGCGAGGCTAACGTTTTGTGCGTGCATGCAGGAGAACTTGCAAGATATCGATTTGTTCACTGCGGATGACCGCCTACCCAACACGATACTGTAGCGCACTGAAGCCACTCCTATCGATCGTGGACGTCATATATGGAGCGCTGCCCAGCGCCGACTACCCTGAAGTCGTTCGGGGATATTGCTGGTTTCGAGTGGAGCTGCTTCAGGGAAATATACATAGGTCCGTCCTGGTCAGTGCCATCACCCAACAACACCCATCATCCCTCCCACTATGGCCTCTCTTGCTCAAGCTATCGATTGTGCCATCGAAGATGTTGATCAGTCGATGCTCGGGGACAAAGGGAACGAGGTACGATTCATCCCCTTGCAGAATATCCGTGACGCTCTATTTTCAACACGCGATGGTCAGCTGAAGAACAAACCTCTCCCGGACATTCCGAACGAACTCAGCAAACACTCGTGCCGGATCCAAGCCACCGTGAAGAACATCACACACTTCAAGATCGAGTATCTGGACAGCTACCTGCACGCCGGGACGCAGTTCCACCAACAGCCAAAAGAGGTCGCCTCGCTCAGCCAGATGACGTTCTCGAGCTTCAACGACAGCGCAGTGGAGCCCTGCGGAGGCGGCGCACAGTTCCGCGTACACATTGCGGACGATCACCTTGACTTCTCCATCGTGAGTAACCGCATTATCTGCGTCCCCTCCCCGTCCACTCCGCTCATCGCGCATGCCGGCACGTAGGGATGGAACGGTCAGGCTCAGATGCTCCCCAAAGCGACCGTCTCCTTTGATTCGCCCAAATCGACATACCACGATGCCGCGTCGGTGGACGAGTCGTGGCGCAGAGATTGGGCGACGTCCGCACGTGCATGGGAGGCGAAGGATAGCGAAGGGAAGCCAGTCCCGTTCACGATCGATGTCTCTGCCGAGTCCGGACCTCAGGTAGTGTATATCGTGGAGCAGGTCGTGGCAAAAGAGAAGCCAGTCGGTGACGAGGGTACCGGCCGCGACCGCGCGTGAGTCTTTGAGCCTTCGGGGTCCGAGATGACCTGTACCTGACTTGACGTGCATTGCAGGCTAATACTTGGGCTGTGATGCTTGCGATCAACAGGTATTGTCTGCGTGTCAAGCCTACTCCCCTTGTACCCAGTGAAGTCGCGATGCCCATGCAACGCTCAAGATCCAATCGAGGGACGTGTAAACACATCATAGTTCGTCACCTTCACCCTCGTGCGACGAAATTAGCAATCACTTCGTAGGATCCTCGTCTATGGAAAGAACGAGTCTGGGTTGGATTCGAATCTCGAGGCACATGCGGGCATCTGTTGTGCATCCGACGCATATCAACGATGACTCTTTCGTCAGCATACAGCCTCCGGTGATTCGGATTCAGAGGGTAGCACCACGCAGTGCGTAAATAGCACAACGCGGGACACCAGGCTGCAGAGCTGGCGGCGCATGGACCCTGCGTGTCCGAGGTGCCGATGAGCTGCGGGGCGCGTTCAGCGAAGTGGTACATGTGACGATACACGAGTCAGTCTTAAGCTCGCGAGGTAGGTGCGTGTATCCCAACGCAGAACAGAAGCAGGATTGGGAGGGCCTAGTTCTAAAAAGAGTCTCCTAACGTGTAAAGTGTTCAAGGCCGTAACACGACCCTTACTTACTACCGAATTACTAGGGCAGTGGGAACTCACCTTGAAACGCGAATCCGGCCACGCACCTGTCCTTCTTCTGGTCCGCCGCTCTCCTTGCCGGTACATAATCTGAATGGTATCCCGGACAACCTTGTCGAACCTCCATCATGTCGACCAGTGCACAGGCCAAGCAAAATTTTAAGAACAATCCCCTCAGTGCAGCTGAGGCGCCTCCTCCATAGCATCGCGGACGGTCCGCCGTACTGTCAGGGAACCCGTTCGCTTCCCGACATTGACTTCAGCCTCTTCTACGGGAAGGAGGGTAACACCGGGTGAGTTGATATTGGTGCACGTCGCAGCGCGTGGTATTGAGTTTTTCGTGTTCACATAGGCGGTTGAACTTGTCGAGCGCCACCGAAGCTCAGCTGCAGCACCTTGCAGACGCTTGTCAACCAGCTACGTTTGGCCGCGCCCAGCAGGATGTTCATGACGAGGCGTACCGCAAAGCGGGTAAACTCGATAGGACCGATTTCCTTCTCGGCTTCGACGCGGAGCGCACCGGCTTGGTCGATATCGTACATGAGGAACTCCTCATCCCTCGGTCCAAGAAGAAAGAAGCAATCTCGGCAGAACTGTACAAGCTAAACGTCTATGGTTCGTTTGCGCACGCCCTCGTACAGCGATTTCATGCGCTTACTGTTTGCGATAGGGCCTGGGTCGTTCTTCAAGGCGCACGTCGACATGCCTCGAAGCGAAGCCCAGCTTGGCTCGCTCGTGATCGTCTTCCCCACTGCTCACGAGGGTGGTGCGCTGGCAATTCGAGAACACCGTGACAAGGGGAAGGGTGACAAGGACACGAAGGAGTGGACGTTCGACTCTAGTACGCTCCTCGCGGAGTGCGCCGAGCCATCCATCGCATACGTCGCATTCTTCAGCGATGTCGAGCACGAGGTCCTGCCAGTCACATCTGGGTACCGCGTCACTGTCACGTATAACCTCTACTGGACGGATGATCAGGAGCCCCTTCTGCCGGCCGTGTCCGCAGGCAGATCCATCCCGACGAACGAAGAGACGTTCAGGACCACGTTGCGTACGCTTCTGGACGATCCCACATTCCTTCCGGATGGTGCGGTGCTCATGCACGGCCTGCACTACGAGTACCCGCTCAAGGCCCACGAGTACGCTGAGGATGGGCGCAAGGCGCTGATCGACCTCACCGCGCGTCTCAAGGCATGCAACGCAGTCGTTTACAAGGTCGCACAGGAGCTCGGACTTCCAGCGCGGCTTGGCGTCCTGTACGAGACATCCAGTCAATGGGACGACCGCCCGGACCCCGTGGTGCTTTGCGACCGCGTCATTCCGTTCGATAGCGAAGAGCGGTATGACGATCCGATGTGTGAGACGTTGAGGAGTGAGTATGGAGGCGAGATTATGTATACGTCTGGCGTGCATTGGATCACCCACGCACCAGAGTACACGCGGGAGAAGGAAAGCTACATGGCTTACGGAAACGAGGCGGCCATGATGACGACGTACTGGCAGATCTACTTGCGTCTCAGCGTTGGACCTCATGGCGATCGGGGCGGCGAGCCTCGTCTAAAGAGCTTGGGGACGAAGAAGAAGCGATCGCCCGGGCCCCGGGGTTGTTAGTGTTGGAGAAGGCCAGGCACATAGGGAGACGGTTCTCAGTTGATTCTCAGGCGGGCTCTGGTGATGGTAGTATGCATACGTTCTCGTACTGACGGGGTTTGAGTCTTATCAAGTTGGTATCTTGTCTGCTGAGTACTGAGTACTGAGTAACGACCTTCGGTTTCCAGGCTGCCCTGTTAGCGTAATCGTGGGAAAATTCCTGTGTTAACCCACATCGACGCAGTGCGGTTTGCCATTGACTGCCACCACCTCAGAACATATAAGTACGAGCAGCTGGCTGTCGCAAAGGCCAAATGGAAAGCACCGGCGTAATTCCTGCAGCGGACTTCGGCAATCAAGGAGCTGGTATGTCGTTGCATTTCTCTTCACAGATCACCGTGGCGGGATGACGAAAGTTGTACCTCTAGGCACTCAGCTATCCGTCGGGAAACCAGCAATCCCTATCCTAGTATACGGTAGTGTGCATAGACCTCTGAGCTGGTAGGCGTCCGTCAGCGCATGATTGATGCTGCCGAATTCAGTAGCTCTCTACCGATCCACAGGGGTGCAACTGGGGTGGGTGGTAACACATGGTAGAGCCGCCACTAGGGGTCTGTAGAGCGCTGTAGAACCCGTGCGAGGGCTCTATCGAGCTCTACAGAACCTGGCACAGAGCTCTACCAACGATGACAGATAGACGGCCGCTTCGACGAGCTTGAACAGGCGGTCTGACATGGCACACAGGCAATGCGCACTCGAGGTCCTATCCGGATGAGCGCAGAAGTAAGTATATTGATCAACATTCAAGAGTATAAGTAACAAGACGCTACGTAACAAGACGGCGTTCGAAAAGCACATCCGACAAGAGCTGCGAGCAGCAACCTACTTACCGGTGCAACCTGACTTCGATTACAAAGCAGCGACCCATCCTGAAGCAGCGACAAGCTCCAAGCTCACGCAGCGAACACAGCGCCAAGCGCGGGTGCACAGTCAGAAGGTGCGCACGCTCCCTGCCGCTGGAAGGCAGCCTGCAGGCTGACAAAGGACGAGAAGCGACCTACCTTGGGGAACAGCGGCCACACAGCGGAACCCTCAGGCTTCAGGAACACGGACGACCTACCTGTGCAGCAGACGAGGCACGCGGAACGGTGCTCGACCAGAAATCATGGGCAAGGCCCTCACCTTATTTGCAATCACTCGTACGCACCTCTTCAGACCTCTTCAACACTGGCAAAAGCCATCGACTCGGGGAAGCGGATCTGCAATGACAAGACGTACGTACCTGACGACCTCCAGAGCAACCGAATCACACGGTGGTCCGTACGCACTCTCCGAGGAAGGAGTCGAGGGGCCGGTGACACGTCGAGTCGAGTCGTCTGAGATCGGATAGGTGTTGAGGCGAGCTTGCTGTGGAAGAGGGACGGTGATGGAGGGAAAGAGAGAAGTGTTGAGCAGACGCGACAATGCGAGAGCCTTATATCAGGTCCGAGTCGCGAGGCCTGCCAGAAACGGACTGTATGCGCTCACGTGACTGACGCGCAACGCGACGGACTGGCGATCTCTGCGCTCCACTCCTCCTGGCAGACCAATGACGCCATGAACACTAAGTATGACGCACCCCCAATCCCCAACGGGTGCGCCCTCTCATCCCTGCCACGCGCGTCTGCCTCTCGGACGATTCCCCGACGCCGTCTCAGCTTGCCCGCCGCCCGGCATCCGGATCCTTACATAACTGCCCACTGCTTGCTCTCTGCGCTCCTCTGCGCTTTCGGTAAGTGGTGGTAAATATTCGTAGACTTCTACTACTCTCTATATAGCTCTATCGATACCCACCGGCCATTCGACAGACCGCTGCAATAGCCAAGCGTCCTCGACGAACCACTACCATTGACGCTAGTCACGGGTAGTGTCGCCCCGCAGCTACAATCAGATGCAGTACCTAGTCACACATGGCCATCCACTGCCGTGAGGTGCCCGTTTCCCCGACGTCCGCGAGTTGCGGGTGCCACATGTTCTCGGCCTTTATCCCGTTGGGTATCCTGACGACGTCTTCCGCACGCTTTCGAATGTTCGAACCGTGCGCAAGCTCACAGTCTTATACTCCTGAACTGGATCAACGCTGGCAACAATGAAGGCTCGAGCTGCACTGCAGCCTTGCGTTATGTAGGTACTCCTCCAGTGATGCATGATCGTCGCTAGGTACTAACCGCTGCGCTGCGGTGAATCCACGACATGCCTTCTTACGAAGGTTCCGCTGGAAAACTACCTGTGAACCTGGAGGCCTGCACCTCCGCCAGTAACATCGTACGTTTTTTCAATGTTTTTTCTCGCGTGTTGATTGGTCGTCAGTACGCAACTCCGGCTTACTGAGCGCTACCAACCCGTAATGCTGCTACTTACATAGCCATAGACTGTGCAACCGAAGCTCGATCTCCGTGTAGGCGAACTGGGGCCGCTTGGCGGCGGCATGCCGAGAACAAACACAGTGGTCGTTGGGTATAAGTACTGCGCCATGCAGAGTCCACCTTTCGGCGTCGGCGTCCACCATGTCACCATCCCTACTCGTCACGGCTCTCGCGGGAGTAGCTGTAGTTGCTTTATGGCAGCTTCTTCGAGACTATGTCCTTCCGTCTCCTCTAGACGACATCCCGGGACCTCCCTCCAGTTCTCTCCTTGCAGGTGCGCAACTCGTAATCGTCACCCTTGGAACGTGGTGACTAACGAACGTCCAGGTCATCTCGACGATCTTACCGAGAGGAAAGCATGGGTGAAGGTGAAGGGCTGGTTTGATGCGTACGGTGCTGTCTACAGGGTGCTCGGACTGCTCGGGGTGCGTGTTCGCAACAATGTTTTTGTCTCCGAGTGTGTCGCTGACAATCTCGAAGGAGCGCATGGTCGTTATATCTGACCCCAAGGCGCTGCACCATATACTCATCAAGGACGTCGAAAATTGGCCGAAGAACCTGGCTCCGTCAGAGTAAGCGCTTCGTCCCATGGCGACACTCACCGTTCGCTGAGCCCCATTGACCTCAGCGATCTCCACCTGCTTCTCGGACCGGGACTTCTCACTACCGAAGGAGGCCGTCACCGGCGGCAGCGCAAGATGCTGAACCCTGTCTTCTCCGCCGCGCACTTGCGCCACATGGCACACATATTCTACGACATTGCACACCGAGTACGTCCACACGGTTCTCATTGGGTCACTCGGGCTCATGATTCATTCATCACAGATGCGGAAGGCTGTCGAAGGCAGGGTCGGGCAGACCGCCGAGGAGGTAGACGTGAACGGCTGGATGGCGCGTACAACCCTCGAGATGCTCGGGCAGGCGGGACTCGGGTACTCGTTCGACAACTTCGTCGAGGACTCGACGGATGCCTACGGAGAGTCTATCAAGATGTTTTTGTGCGTGTCTCCTGCATCTGCTCACCAGCCTGTTGTTCTTTCAACTGTTCGGGCTGACCTTGCTGGTGTTCCGTTTCAACAGCCCGTTACTGAATCAAATTCCGGTGCTCGCCTTCGTCGTCATGTGGATATCCCCTCTCATACCCGAGCGGTTGATTCGCGTACTCCTCCGTTTGTATCCTTTCTCTGCCGACCTTCACCGCATGCTCGACATCTCGGACACTATGGCTCGTCGCTCTGAAGAGATCATCGGCGAAAAGAAGTCTGCGTTGGCCAAGGGAGATGACGAGCTGGCTCATCGTGTAGGAGAGGGGAAAGATATCATGAGCATACTTCGTATGTGTTCAGTGCTTTTTGATCGTTCCTTCAACGAACTTCTGACCTCTCTCATGGCAGTCAAAGCGAATACTGCTGCCGTGGAAGCGGAACGACTGAGCGACGAGGAGCTGCTTGCACAGATGTCGTGAGTCCTGAGACCTTTGTGGACTGTTTGCCTCTCCTGACTCGACACAGAACCTTCATCCTCGCTGGTATGGACACGACGTCGAACGCGCTCTCGCGTACCCTGCATGCTCTTGCCCAGCATCCTTCCATCCAAGAAAAGCTTCGTGCCGAGATCCTGGAAGCTCGCGAGGCCAGCAACGGCTCGGACATCTCCCACGACGACCTCATCAAGCTGCCGTACCTCGATGCCGTGTGTCGTGAGACCTTGCGTCTATACGCCCCCGTCGCCCTCATCACTCGCAGGTGAGTAGTCATAGAATCACCGCCCGTTCAAACCTAACGCGCGCGATGCTCCACCACTGGAAGGGCAGCCAAGGATATGGCTGTTCCTCTGACATGGCCTGTACGCGGTAAGAGCGGAGTCATGATGACCGAGATACCCATGACCAAAGGTACCTTCGTGGTCGTCGACATCCAGCACAGTAATATCAACAAGGAGCTGTGGGGCGAGGACGCTCTCGAGTGGCGGCCGGAGCGCTGGCTGGCAGAACTCCCGTCACAGTTGCAGGATGCTCGTATTCCCGGGGTATACTCGAATTTGTCAGTCCCGTTCTGCTTCCTTTGATTGTCTTCCTAGTCGTACTGATGCTCTCGATGTAGGTTGACGTTTTCCGGTGGGACGCGGTCATGCATGTGAGTACCACGTAGTGATAACCATTGCGAGCGCCGCTGATCGTCCGGACTCAGTGGCTTCAAGTTCTCCCAGTTAGAGATGAGTAAGTGGCATACCACGTATCTCCCGATTATCTCTCAACCGGCTTATGACACAGAAATCGTGTTGTCGGTGCTCCTCACGGCGTTCAAGTTTGACCTGACAGACAAGCTGATCACCTGGAACTCCTCCGCTGTGTACTACCCGACCATGGGCGAGGAGAGTACGAAGCCGGAGATGCTGCTCAAGGTGTCCTCCTTGTAGCTTCATGACATTGGGCCTGTCATGTCTATGCGACGTATGCATAATCGGCTTGTCGTGGATCATTGATCTCACAACATCGTACTCGACTGCCCTCTGGGCCGCCCGCTGTCTCCGTCTCACCCGAGTAAACACTACAAGTTTCCACTCCACAAACGTGCGCAAGGAGGCTCTTGCGCCTTGGATGTAGATCACGCAGACGCGCCGCTATAATGCACTGACGACGCTTCCACTCTTCATGCACGCACATACCCAACGAGCTATAGTGTCATATTTCGCTGCCTGTCTCGAACGGAAGAAATCGGCGTGTCATGAGAATCTTAGACCCTCCTGTCGGCGTACAGATGCCCGAGAGCGTCACTCGGTGGAATCGAATTCGACTTCTGCTTTATGTCCGTTGCAGTCAGATCAGCATCGTTCCGAGACGGCCACAACATAGAAAGCTCGAGGACCCTGGAGGCGATCAACACCCGCGGCGCCAGCTTTTACTTACATCTGGGGATGTTGGGGCTCCGCAGGGACGTGCTGCTCACACATGGGCGTTGCAGCGTACCACAGGTGCCCCGGGCGATTGTTGGAACAGCGAGTCGTTGCACGCGCTAAGAAAAGTGGTTCCGAAAAACCCCGCTTTTCATTGGAAGGACGATCACCATACATGGCATCCCACGCGGTAGTGCGCCGCCTTCTTCGCCCTGGCGCAAACCAGGGTTAGTCACGACGACCCGGTGATTGTGTTGGTCCGCGTACGACTTCTCTCTGCCTCTGGGCGCCCGGCGGACCTGCAGCAACTTGCGAGGGGGTGATGGCACGGGTTCTGACCGAGGTCGGGTGGCGGCTGGCGAAGAGACGCCACAGAACAAGAGAATGTCATATTCCAAGCTGCATCTACTGGGACACATGCATACGACGGCGACGGCGCGCGACATGAGTAAAAGATAGACGAGGTCTAGACATTCGAGCCTCTCAGGCCAGCGAAGAGGTGAATCAGCGGCCGCGGGATGGTGAAGGAGTACGCGCGAGGGGGGAGGGGCGAGGGGCGAGGGTGGGGGCGCGAGGAAGGGGGCGCGAGGAAGGGGGCGCGAGGAAGGGGGCGGGTAGGGAAGGACGGGTAGGGATACAGGTATGTACGAGGATTATATTTGCTTTGCGATGCGACGCCGGGTTGATTGATTGCTATATGACAATGAGGGTGTATTTGCTTCTTGTTTGACGCCGTAAGAACCTCTTCCGCTTTGGTATCCAGATGTGCGCGAGAGCCAAGAATACCGGTGGTAGATGCCGAGGAGAAGGATTAGATATTAACAATTATGCATGGTAGGTAGATGTGTTCATCTAGACGGCGGCGAAGGTCAGACCGCGGTGACAGTGTACGCTGGAATGGGACTTACAATCGTCATGCGGGCACGAGACTTGTCCCAGCGTGCGAAGTCATGAAGGCGTATCAGGCGCAGCTGATACGATTAGGTGGTCCGGAGTGGAGCAGCGTCGGTCATGGTGTGGCAGACTGGGAGAGCGGCGAGGGCGAGGCAAGGTGTTTGCCCCCGGCGCGCGTCTTCGATGCCGACCGAGGACGCGCTGCGGTGCGGTCGCGGTGCCGCAAGATCAGGGACGCAACGAGCTGCTGGACAGGCACAGGTCCAGAAGACGCGGGCGGGAGATCCTGAGGGCCAAACGTGAACGGGCCGCAGGTCACCGCCTTGGTGCGACGGGCTGCGCGGTCCGCAGCCTCTCGCACTGGATCGAGAGACGTGGCAGTCGTGGGCTGGGTAGAGGCATCGGGCAGAGGCGAGGGCTCGTCGAGAGGTACCGGCTTGTAGCCCAGGTCGACGAGCGCGTGCCAGATACGCTCGACAAGAAGCGCGTCTTGCGTCGCACACTCGTCACCCTCGCTGGCGACCCCGCCGTCGAGCCGCGTGCGCACCTGGAGAGCAATGCTGCTGTGCAGAGACGCGAGGAATTGCGCGTCCGCGACGACACGCTTCGCCTTCCGCACGGTCTTCGGCAAGGGGTTGCCCGCACTCATACTCTCGCGGCGCACGGCTGGCCGCTTCCTCGCCGGCTGATCGGGCACATGGGGAGGAAGGACGGGCTTATCGGTCCCATGATGAGACCTCCGAGGGTGCTGGGAGTCCCGGTGCACGCAGGACTTGGAGCGGCGGCGGGAGACGTCGATGTGGGATATACGATGGTGAAGTGCAGCGGTGCTTCCCTGTGTCTCGCTCGGCTCGTCCACGTCCATCGGCTGGTCTTCACCCTCCTCGCTCCCATCGCGCAAGACATACCCATCCTCGCTAATAGCCCTCTTCCGAGACGGACATGGAGTCGGAGATGATGGGAATGGGACGCAAGTTGGAGACGAGTCGGTGACAGGCTGCAAGGCCGCAGGGACACACGCAGCGGTCGTGTTCGCGACTGAGACGGTGGGGGCGGCCTTCTTGATCACGGGGAGCTTGAAGTGGACCTTGAGGGAGCGGGTCGTCGAGAGGTTTGTCTTGGACGAGAAGGGGTGCTGGGCGGGGGCGACGGCGAGCATGTCGGGCAATGGGTCGAGGAGGACGTGGCGGACATCGACCAGCGCGTCGAGGTAGAGGGGAAGCCGTGGAGAGGGGGAGAGGGAGAGGGGAAAGAGGAGAAGGACTGACAAGCAGAGACAGTTGTTGTAAGTAATGAACGAGCAGCAGAGTGAAGGCAAGTGCGAAGCGCGTCGATCACGGTCCTGTGACCGCGTGGCCATGACGCGTCCGATCGCGGCTGGGGTTAGGGCTTCGTTGCGTCTCTGCTTGCCCTCGCAGCGCTTGCCCTCTCTCTCTCTCTGTGCTCTCTGCTCGCCGTCTCTCCACCGACGCTCTCCACGCCCACTGCCGCGCCTCTCGCAGGCTCTGGGTGTCGACTCGCTGCACACGGGAAGCGTCCTCTGAGCTCCACGCCTCCTGTGCATCGGTCCACGCCTGCTCCGCCTATCCGCGCAAAATGGCTCCTCCGCTGCGTGCCCGCCAACTGCCATCGACTCCGTGCGACCCTGCATCGCTCCCTTGCTGCAACACATCGCGACCATCTACGCAGCCAATAGCAAGTCGTCCAATGAGAGGCTTTATTCGGTACGTACATGCATACACCCAGTCTCGATACATACGCTGACCTCCGGTGCCTCTCCAGCCAGTCTCTCGTGCCATAAGCAGCCCCTCGCTTACGGTTCGACGCGTATGGCCCCTCCCTGACTACGCCCCTCGTATACCAGACATCGTGCGCTCAGCCCTCCCGCGCCATTTACCGTCTTGGCCGCGACGCACTCGACGTCGTCCTCTCCCCACGAACGGTCTGCCTGCGTGACGCGCTACGAGATATCAGAGGTGCGTACCTGGTTCAGACCATCCGCACACCACCTCTACCCCGTCGCAACCCGTCATCTCCACGTCATACGCGACAGGACCTCTATACACCCGGGTGTCCACAGCGGCCTACGGAGTGGCGAACAGTCAGTACTCAAGACCTCGATTGAAGACGGGCTCGCTGCTCACCTCGACGTACGGCGGCATAATGTTCAGCACCCCGGTTGCTGAGGACGCGACGTAGCGGGCGGACGATGGCGGGCCTCGCTGTTGCCGTGGAACGTCGAACGTAGAACGCAGGCTGCAACGGCTGGCGACGACGTGGCGAGTCGAGACGGCGGGGGAAGGCGAGGAGGGGACACAGGTGAGGGTCGAGCAGCGGGTGCTGGAGAGCGAACCCCGTCCTCGCAGGTACTTATGCGTGCCCCACCCAGGACAAACACGCCACGCACCCTGCCTGCGCACGGGCCACGGTGTCGCATATTCGGTCCTCGGAAGGCAGGCTCCCGTAGCACACACGGCGTCCTAACCGCGGCGCTCTGTGCCTGTTGACGTCTTACCGCGTCACGACTCACGGTGTCGCCTTTGCAGCTCGGATCCCGCCGTCGCATCCTCGCCGCGGCGGTGACGATGGGAGGCGTCCGCTGTTGGCTTGCGTTAGGACCGCACACCATGTCCAGTAGGCAGCCCGCGTCATGTCGTGCCGTACTTACGCAATACAACGGTATTTTCCCCTATCACCCTACGGTGTCCCACAGCCTGCCGGCGGAACATTCAAGTTCACGGTGCGTGACATGCAGCTCGATCACGCCGGACCCGAACGACGACGATGAAGGTTGGGACCGCAAGGACCCTGTGAGTCTGCCGGCGAAATACGCGTACGAGTGCGGCGAGCCTCGGCGGTGTTTGCGGCGAGACTCCGAGTCGGCACGCTGGTGCTGACGTCGGGAGAATGTTCGTGGTGCGTGAACTTCTTGCATCTGTTCGGCTGGGGGACGCTGCTGCTGGTCCAAGGCTTGGAGCTCGGGAAGAGCAAACCCGTCTCACGAGTCGTCTCTGCAGGCTAGGTGCAGTGTCAGCTTCGCTGCTTCGAGGCTGGAGCAGACGGACATGGGGGCACGGCCTGCACGAAGGCCCGGGAGTCCGCCACTCAAGAGAGACCCGACGCTCAACGTGCAACGCTCGAATCGCGCAGTCGCACGTCGTGTCTGGTCCGGTCGGAGTGCGTCCAGGTGCCCGACATCAACGACGACGACGACTCCTCTCGGGCGCAAGCAGCGAACGCCGTGCTCGCTTTCCGGATTGTCGGTGTTCGGGAGAGATCGAGTCCCACGCCCGAGGTCGCCGTTGGCGCAGCTCGGGCTGTCGAGTCGAGACTCGAGTCGTGCGGTGCGTCTCTCCGCGAGTCGCTCCAGTGTCGTCTGACTGGTGCTTGTGTAGCTGTTCGTGCTTCGAAGCCTCTGTACTTCGAACGGGCATGTGCAGACTGCGCAAGCAGGCCCGAGTTGGAGCATGCGCGCGAGAGAGTTGCACCTTCTCGACTCTCTGCCGCGGTTCGAAGCCCGGAGATCGCCTCGGACGTGAGGAGCGACCGGCGACCATGGTTCACGGCCTCGGTCGCTCCTCCCGCCAGCCTCCCAGACCGTCACCGGCGTAGGAGGAGCCCGGACGCTTCCGCTGGTTGCTGTATGTTGCATTGCACACGTACATGCCACATGCATCTCCTAGGGTCTGTGATCGCGCGCGTTCGAAGGATGTCGGTCGAGTTCAGTGCTCCAGTGCAGCTACGGATGATACCGTATACGACATCGACGACGAATCTCGCGCAAGCAGCGAAGCGCGATGGCCGTGCTCGCTCTTCGGGGCGTCGGGAGCCGTCCGATTCCTGCACCCGAGGTTCGCCGCCCGCGGAGCTCGCCGCTCGGAGACCATGGTCTCTTACGGTGTGTCTCTCTCGCTTCAGTGTGTTTTGACTGGTGTGTGCGTAGCTGATGCTGCAGAGAGGCCCGTGGCGATCCAGCGCACTTCGAACGGGCAGTGAACTTGAAGGCTGCGCATGCGTGCACGAGTGCAGTGCGACTCTAGCATGCGCACGCGACTTGACTAGTCACACCGTCTCGACTCTCCACCGCGTCTGGACGCGCGCAATTCGCTCCGGACATGAGGCAGCCACTGACTCGGAGCCAGGTACGAGTTCGACGTCGACCGTGGTTTGCGGCCTCGGTCGCTCGTCCCGTGAGCCGTCAAGGTATGGAAGGAGGTAGGCGATTGCCGTGTCTCGCTGTTTACTGGTATGTTACATCGACCGCCCATGTCCTAGTACTGAACGCAGCTCTGACCGTCCCTGACAGTGTGCATTCGAAGGATGCCATTGTGTGCGACCCGTTCCAGCTGTCCACTGTAGATACGACACAAGAACTTGGAGTCGAAATATCGACTGGCTCCGGTGACCACGGTGCAGGGACGCGTCGATGCAGCGCAATTCGCCTCGTTTCGGCGTGCACATGGGAGTCGTTGCGGTTACGAGTGGTGCTCCGGTCGCACCATTCGCCGGTTGCACACATCTCGGCGGTGTGTACTCTGCTGTCTGCTCCCTCTCTCTTGCGATTTGCGTGCTGACTTCACGCTCTGCTGAACGATAGGTCCCGGTATTGTCTGGGATGACGAGAGTTTGGGTCACGGACGAGCGTGGTATATGGACATGGTATGTATCCCCTTCGGGTCCTCATCGTGCGCCCAACGCGACTGACGAATTTCGGAACCTCGACAGCGGCTCCAGTCTGTCGGGAGCAAGCAGTGAACGCGTCGCCTGTTCTGTCGCTCGTCCACTCGTTCGGACCGGCACAGATATACCACTGGTGCAGAGTCCCCGCGTGGTATGTCGCCATTGCTCTTCCGCACCTCATGTATTTCCCTTTACTGTACCCCTCCTGTTATGCGCACCGCTTGTGCAGCACTGAGGCTTCGAGCGATACGGGCCTCCGAGTCGAGGGTGCGGTGGACGGCAGGGGATCAGGATCCATGTGCGCAACCGGCCGAGAGCAGACCCGGATGTATGTGCATCTTTGCCGCCCCATCGCTCGCTCGGGACCCTGCTGAGAGCTGGCAGCCGTAGCCTTGTTCGCTCCGACTCGGCTTCGTGCGGTCAATGTCATTGCGACGAGTCCTGCATGCTTCGCTCTTCGGGTACCGAGTTTGTTGGGATAGTGAGTTCACCGCTCTCTCTTTCGTAACACATTAAGCAAAAGATCGCACTCCAGTGGCCAGATACAGCTCACCATCGCATATCTGCAGGCACACGTTGTGGCCACCAGAGCCTCATCGTTCGAGCAAGACGGCCGAGAGTAAAGAGCTCACGGTTTGTGTACCGAGGCGACGCGGAGCGCACGGCAACCCTGACCAGCCGCTGCCCGTTGCACAGAGCGTGATGGGAACTGGGCGACCCGAGAAGCGAAGTGTGTCTCGCTTCGTGATGCTTCGAAGTATTTCCAGCCGCGAGACGTAGTCCTAGGCCACCCCGCGCGCCTGGTATGTTTCCCTGGCTGGCTCACACGTCTACGAAAGCAGACTGACTTTGTTTTATAGGACAGCAGGCTGTACGTCGGTCTACGAGAGAATGAGTGCAATGAAATGCAAATCTTGCATCCGGAGCCTCGAGGACGTGCAATGGAAGTCAATGGCATTGTCCTTCGTATGCCGTCGGGGAAGTATTCGCTTCTCGTCTGCAACAATCCGCATCATGTTGAACGGTCGCATATAGCATGGAACCTCAAGCAGGAGAGTCCGCCTGATGGTACGTCGTCGTAGAAGAACTGCACAATATGGTAACTAACCTATCTATGTTTCCTGTAGCAATCACTATCGGCTCTCGGAAAGGTACTCTCATGCACGCCCTCCGGACGGTGCAAACTACGCCCAAGTAGTGACCGCCGCGACGACATCTTCAGTCGCCAACTCGCCAGAGCTCAAGGTGTGTCTGGTGTGCAGCTCGTCATGCAGGATGAGAGGTGAGCACGCTCCCATCGTCACGATGATCGTGTCGACAATGGTTCCCGTATGCCTGAACACACGCATCACGGAACAGCCCATTGGGCCGCAGATATCCGGCCTGTGGACATACTCGGAATGATCCAAATGAAGCTTCCTTGTCAAAGAACTCCGGGCGGAATCTCTACCGCATGAGGCTTCAAGCGGAAGCTTGGAAGGCGGACGGCTCGGGACGCATGACTCCTCGAGGGTTTAGGGTGAGTCTTCGAGTCTCTATGTCGCTCATCCGCCCGCCTGGAATCCAGTCGCGTGCTGACTATACCAGCAGTGCTAGGCTTCTGGTATGTGCCAGCAGCTACACCGCGACCGCGAACTGTCCACTGCACTAGGGGGCGGCCACGATCTCTCACGCCGTCACAATGTGAGTGCCAAATTGACTTTGACTTTGCGGGGATGCGAGAAACATCGTGCGAACTGGGTCTAGCCACCGGCGCGATGCAAGGCATCCTCCGAGATGTCGTGGGATGTTGTCCTTCATTTTCACCGTCGAATGTCACAGGTTACACTGCGGTCACCGTTGGTGTGGCCGCTGGAATGTTTGCTCTCCCATGCATGATCTCCTCCTCATCGTGCGCTCTGAGGAGCCTCAAATTTCGAGTGTGCTCCGACTCGTCTGAACTCAGAGCACAGACACTGCTGCTCGAAGCAGTACAACCCACGGTGTTCGAGCTCTGTGACCACCGCGTGGCCTCAGGCCTGACGTCAAAACATGTATCCTTGCCTGAACTGCCGGCGGACATGTCAAATAGGATTCCAGACTGATAGGTAAGTAATCCCATAGGCAGGGATCACAGTACGTACATCGCAAAACGGACACATCAGACGTCGGGCTTCCCGGAGTAGCGATTCTGGCGAGTCAGGAAGAAGGACACATCATTCAATCCTCTACTGTTCGCTCCTCCGACTGGATCACTCCGGAAACCATGCTGGCACCCTCCCGTCGAGCTTCCTTACTATCCACTGTTGTCCTCATCCCTCTTTGCGTTGCGTTCCCTCCTTCTCCTCCTCCTCCTCCCGTCTGCTCTTCTCGGCCCAGCTCTCAAGCCCCTGCATGCACGTCTCACGTCTGCGCGAATGATGGCCAACGGCAGTACATGTATTATCGTGTGGAATTACTCTACAACAGAATCACTGGTATGTGTCTCTCGCTGACTCCTCCGCCATCTGGCACCTGCTCACACGACGATTTCCGTGCGCGCATCGCAGATTTCAACTGCAGACCACAGGGCACCGTACCGGCCGCGTGCGTGCCTCCAGTCCCGCCTTTGAAGTGTCCTGTCGCTCAAACCGCGTGAGTTATTGTTCTCGAACGCGGTGTCTGACCTGGAGATCTCCCCGTCAGACACCACTGATAGCGCATTTCCACTCGCAGATGTCCGAGGCGTGAGTCCCCAGTTCTGCGGGTGCCCCCGACGACCGCAGTGACCCGCCAAGAGAGCTGGCGAATCCACCCGGCGTGGTGCCCGGGGCACCAGGCGAGGCAGATCGACCTCCTAGTGATCGCATTGCGTGTACGTACCTCCACGCTCTGCATCTCAGCACGCGCTGACCATCTGGCTATCCAGTAGCAGGCGGTCTCTCTCTCCGACACCTCGACCGGGTTGCCTCCTGCGGCAGGTGCCTCGCGTCCGGCGCCGTGATGACTGGTACGTACGTTACGTTTCAGCGTCCGACAACCGTCGACTCACCGCCAATCGCAGCACGCGTCCACAGCAAGGTCGCGGTCCAGGCACGCAGAGGACGTGCCATCTGGCGCCGTCTTCGGACTCACCTGCGATCCTATGTCGCCGGCCGTGCTGCGCTGGCGGGCCACCCACTCATTCCCATGCTTGGATCTATGTTTGGACAGCACCGAGACAGCCTCCGCGGCCGTCCTGGAGGCTGGGTCCCGGTCGGCCGCATCGACTTTGTCTGGAACGCGACAAGTAGGATGTAAGTATGAGCTAGCAGGTCCGGCCCCGTGAGATTCGACGACAAACGGTACGCACCTCTCTGCGCCTGTGTACCATTGCATGTAGTACTGACTGCGTCTCGTACATAGTTCCCCGCTTAACCCTCTCTCCGCATCCTGACAAGTTGCCGTCTTTGATGCGCGAGCGACGAGCGTCGGCCAGGCATGGTCCGCACTGCACCGACGGAACTCGTCTGCTACGCGAAGAGCAAGCTGTCAGTCAGAACTTGCAGGGCCACGCTTTGTGAGGTCCTAGAATAACTGGTACGCACATTCTTGCGCCGCACACGATGCACGAGCTGACAGCATCTCACAGTTCCAGTATAGCGCCTCCTGAGCCTCTCCGCATCTTGTCGAGCCATCTTGTCGAGCCCCGCTCTGAGTCATTTGTGGGCGCGCACCGTGCGCGATGATACTTATGGTACGTACCCAACATCAGGAACTGAATCGACGGAGCTCTGACTTACGCAGATAGCGGAAGCTCCGGACATCTCGTCTGCAGATGAGTCGCACAACGCTGCACGACGGCGTCAGTCCAAAGCTGCTTCGAGTCGACTGTGTCGTCGAGAACTGCTTCGAGTACGACCCGGTGCCCGAGCGTCGAAGGTGAGCATGGCCGTGCAGATGACAAGAACCAGCGCTGACGCAGACCACACAGATCCCGAGAGAGGACGCATGACAGGAAGCAGCGCAGACGGCGGAGGCGGGACGTCGTCGTGGCGGTCGAGAGCGAAGCCGCGCGCTCCATCCGGTAACATAGGCGCCCGTGCTCGTCTGCTCCGTTCTGTCGCTGTCGAGTCTCCGTAGCTGTTCTGTATGATAGAGCGCGAACTACGAAATTATATTCTCCATCCCGAACTTCGAGTCGCCTGAGCAGCATGCGCAAGTGCAGGTTCTGGCCGCTGAATCGCGGTGTCCCTCGCGGGGCTCCCTCCGCCGAGTCTCCGAGCCAAGAACGTTCATGCCGTATGTCGGGACAAGAAGATATATTTCATCTACATACGTCGAGGATAGCGAGACTCGCTGGTGCACACTGTAGCTCCAGTCCCTACAGCCCCTCGAGCCCTCCCTCCCTACAGCCCCAGAACACCCACCACCTATAGCCCCCTCGAGTCCCCCGTGCGTCTATAGATCCCCCACCGTGTCTAGAGGCCCCACCGTCCCTATAACCTCCCCAGAACACCGTAAGGTCGAGCTTGCATCTGGTGCATCGCGTTCGCACTCCGCTGATCGCCTAACCACCCGGCGCCCCGCCCTCAGGCTGCTACGGTCGCACATCACCGCCACCGACGAGCGCGGCAGAAAAGAATGCCATATTCAAGCTGGATCTACTGCGACACATGCATACGACGGCGACGGCGCGCGACTAGACATTCGAGCCTCTAGGGCCAGCGAAGAGGTAAGTATGCCACGGGATGGTGAAGGGGTATGCGCGAGGGAGGGGGCGCGAGGGAGGTGAACGGGTAGGGAGGGGCGGGTAGGAGGGGCGGGTAGGGAGGGGCAGGAAGGAAAGGACGCGTAGGGATACAGGTATGTACGAGGATTATATTTGCTTTGCGACGCCGCCGGGATGATTGATATATGACAATGAGGGTGTATTTGCTTCTTGTTTGACGCCGTAAGAACCTCTTCCGCTTTGGTATCCAGATGTGCGCGAGAGCCAAGAGTACCGGTGGTAGATGCCGAGGAGAAGGATTAGATATTAACAATTATGCATGGTAGGTAGATGTGTGATGTGTTCATCTAGACGGCGGCGAAGGTCAGACCACTATGACAGGCGCGGTGAAATCGGGCTTACAATCGTCATGCGGGCACGAGACTTGTCCCAGCGTGCGAAGTCATGAAGGCGTATCGGGCGCAGCTGATACGATTAGGTGGTCCGGAGTGGAGCAGCGTTGGTCATGGTGTGGCAGACTGGGATAGCGGCGAGGGCGAGGCAAGGTGTTTGCCCCCGGCGCGCGTCTTCGATGCCGATCGAGGACGCGCTGCGGTGCGGTCGCGGTGCCGCAAGATCAGGGATGCAACGAGCTGCTGGACAGGCACAGGTCCAGAAGACGCGGGCGGGAGATCCTGAGGGCCAAACGTGAACGGGCCGCAGGACACCGCCTTGGTGCGACGGGCTGCGCGGTCCGCAGCCTCTCGCACTGGATCGAGAGACGTGGCAGTCGTGGGCTGGGTAGAGGCATCGGGCAGAGGCGAGGGCTCGTCGAGAGGTACCGGCTTGTAGCCCAAGTCGATGAGCGCGTGCCAGATACGCTCGACAAGAAGCGCGTCTTGCATCGCACACTCGTCACCCTCGCTGGCGACCCCGCCGTCGAGCCGCGTGCGCACCTGGAGAGCAATGCTGCTGTGTAGGGACGCGAGGAATTGAGCGTCCGCGACGACACGCTTCGCCTTCCGCACGGTCTTCGGCAAGGGGTTGCCCGCACTCATACTCTCGCGGCGCACGGCTGGCCGCTTCCTCGCCGGCTGATCGGGCGCATGGGGAGGAAGAACGGGCTTATCGGGCCCATGATGAGACCTCCGAGGGTGCTGGGAGTCCCGGTGCACGCAGGACTTGGAGCGGCGGCGGAAGACGTCGATGTGGGATATACGATGGTGAAGTGCAGCGGTGCTTCCCTGTGTCTCGTTCGGCTCGTCCACGTCCATCGGCTGGTCTTCACCCTCCTCGCTCCCATCGCGCAAGACATATCCGTCCTCGCTAATAGCCCTCTTCCGAGACGGACATGGAGTCGGAGATGATGGGAATGGAACGCAGCTTGGAGACGAGTCGATGACAGGCTGCAAGGCCGTAGGGACACACGCAGCGGTCGTGTTCGTGACTGAGACGGTGGGGGCGGCCTTCTTGATCACGGGGAGCTTGAAGTGGACCTTGAGGGAGCGGGTCGTCGAGAGGTTTGTCTTGGACGAGAAGGGGTGCTGGGCGGGGGCGACGGCGAGCATGTCGGGCAATGGGTCGAGGAGAACGTGGCGAACGACGACCAGCGCGTCGAGGTTGAGGGGAAGCCGTGGAGAGGGGGGGAGAGGGAGAGGGAGAGGGGAAAGAGGAGAAGGAGTGACAGAGACAATTGTTATAAGTAATGAACGAGTAGTAGTGTGAAGGCAAGTGTGAAGGGCGACCGACTGTCCCCAACCGTTCGACTGTCGGATCACGGTCCTGTGACCGCGGCGACCTGAAGCGCCCATTATGCCCCCGACCGCCATGTTCTTAACCTCATCCGACCTCTTCGGTCCTTCTTGTTGCATACGTACGAGTAGGGATGAACTGCTTGTAGATCGTCTCTCGCAAACTGACATGCAGATTCACAGTCCAAGCCTGCCGCAATCGCGGCAGCGTGCCGTGCCCGGAGCAATTAGTGGTACGCGGCAAACAATATGAGAATCATACGGCAGCTTACAAGTGCATGCCTCGGATGTACCCATTTCCGGGAGCATAAACGTAGATCAACGTGAGCCACGTTACTCCAGGTACCTCTCCTGTGTTGATAAGTAGTATTACTTGGTCCGCGCCCGGCCCTTCCAAATCAGTATATATCCCTCTCCAAACTTCAAGGCTCACGCGCTATGTAGCGGAAGTATACGCTGCGAGAATTAGTCGAGCATCCCTGAGCTTCTTGAGGCTCGAGAGAGATCGACGACCACTTGCGAACTTATCTTCGACCGTGAGAGTGAGCCAACGCGCATGGCGGCGTCTTCGGGCAGACTGTTCCATGAACGGGCTGCAGGAAACACAGTGTGTCACCGCGAGCGGGCATTGCACAAATGTGGATGGTCGATACCATGTCAGACAGCAACAGGACCGGAGGTAGAAGCTGCAGATAGTCGAGGTCGCGCCATGCCGCCTCAAGTCGGGATGACGAACGCGGCTGCTCGCTCGAGGATCTGGTTCAACGGCACTTCTGCGATCAGCGACGCGGCGTCAGTCGTCCTTTCACTGCATCACATGCTGCAAGATGCTCACCGAGGTACGGCAGTGCTTTTATCAGCACGGGAACGCAGGCGACGAGCACTGACCGTACGGTCGCCCAGTTCATCGCAGAGAGCTCGTCCATCGGCCGCGCGCTCTCCGTAAACGCCACCTTTGCCGCCGTGAGCCAGCAGATCTGCATGGCGCATTGTGTCGGAACGTCCGAGGTCAGCGGAAAGCAGCGGTATCACGGCAGAAGCTCGCACGTACCCCGAGGATAGGATCCAGCATCTCGTAATCGCTCGCCGTGAGCGTCTTCCCTATGCCGACGAGCTTGAGCACGGCGTTCAGGCAATGCTGCCGCGACTCGGGGTGCCTGCGCGGGGCGAGATGGTGCAACTCCGCTTCGACGGTGAGTGCGACGATGAGGCAGATCTTGAAACCCTGGGTGGAAGGCTGCAGTTCGGGATGCAGGGACGCCTTGAGGAGTGCCGGGTTGAGGTTCGCGAGGTTCGTCTCGACTTCTTCCAGGAGCGACCAGTACTCGGCGACCCAGGGTTGCTCTTCTTGCGCGCCCTGCGCGAGATGGAGTTCCCATGGACATGTGGGGAGAGCGCTGAGACGGGCGGAAAGCTGGCGCGTGCGTTGGAGGAGAAGCGCCCCACGGGCACGAAAGATAGACAAAGCGGTGCGGGAAAGTGTCGGATACATCATCTGTGACGGCTGCAAGGTCAGGGAATTATGCTTTGAAGAGAAGGAACGGCTACACTCACGGGGACGGCATAAAAGTCCTGCTCGTACTCGGCGCCCAGATCTGAGGGGATTCCCAGGACCATTTGACGGTCGATGGTTATGTAGAGAAGGTGACTGAGTGCGCATACCAGCTCTTCGTCCGCTGGGACGCACTCGACTAGCGGATCCCATAAATCCGCCGAGGGGGGGATGAACCGCAAGCCATGCCGCCGAACCACCTCAGAAGCGAGCCGTATCTGCTCGGAACCTTCCGAGAACTTGCGGAGAATCAAGAAGTAGATACCGAGCGTGTTATGTACCTGGATCTGGATAAGAGGTGTCGTGTCGGCGGTCAGAAGCGAGAGCGTCGCTTCGAGCTCGATGAACTCCATGGTGGCCAGCGAGGTCGTGCGGTGGATCTGCTGCCATATCATACAGCCGTAGAGTTGTGCGACATGTATGAGTGAGGGGTGGATGTGGGGACTGTTGAAGTCGCCCATTGCGACCGCATCGCTGGCCGCAGGGCTCAGCTGAACACCTACGTGAGGGCTGAAGGCAAGGAACCGTATTCGGCTGGTGGAATCAGGGCCTGCCGACAGATATCAACCCGAAGACGACTTACAAGTCCCGGAAGAGTTCTAGAGTCGTTCGGGAAGTCAAGAGGGCGGAAACAGGCAAGTCCGTCCTGGGAGGCTTCCAGACAGGGAAGGCGCCGAAAGCCGCGATGGGCAAGCTGCTAGGCCGTAGAACAGGGGCGCTACCAGGTGACGATGCTCTGTTTCCATGCTGGGGCCGGGACTCATGGGATGATTGCTCGGCGAAAGCCAAGCGCTCCTCCAGCTCGCGAGTTCGAGCGACGAGGCATTGAATGAGGTTCCGCTGAGCGTCGTCTTCATACACGCACTTGTTGGAGGTCTTGCATGTCGTGCAGTACGGCCGTTTTGCATCGCATTTCTGGGAACAAACACATCAGCAGACTGCGTCTGTGTGCGAAAGGTGCACCCGTGTCGCCTACTCTCTTTCTCTTCCTGGCACAAAGATGAACTGTAAGTCCTGGATGCGAAGCAGACCAATGGTCGGGCTCACCGACACGGTAGGCAGCTCCTTTCTGCAGGAGGTGGGAGGTTTTTGAGCTGGGTTCTACGGCGCGACTGCTGTAGTCGCAGGCGTCTGTGGTGCCAAACTCCGTGCATTGTCCGCAGATCGGCTGAATGCCGTCGCATCGCTGGAGGAGCGGCCTCAGACCGCCGTCGTCGTCATCAAAGAGCCATAGTGAGAACTAACCTCAGACCGCTGCCTGTGATAGGTTCTGCGATCAGTGCAGATGTCAGAAAATAGGTCTGTTGCACTTGCCTGCACAGAACACACGTCTTCGCCATAGGTGAGGATGGATGTCGAGGGCAAAGTCGTTCAGTGACGCCCATCATCCAGTGACGCCGGCTTATAGGGACCTGCTGGCATTCAAGTTCGCCCCATCCGCAACCCAGACTGCAGAAGTCACTGTGAAACGCAACCGGCTGGGCATGTTGGCCGAGGGTGAGTAGACGCGTACCGCGACGCCCAGAAATCCTTGGTGGATGATCTGGAAAGCTTCATAGGTGGCTATAAAGCTCAGCCACACTGATCACTATAACAAATCCCGGGCTGCGCGATCTCACCTCGGGCATCCCGAGTGTTCAAGCCCTCACGGTCGCACAGTGCCGGCATCGACCTGTCCGACTGAATCCAATGAATTCTGCCCACGAGTGAGCGGTGATCAGATGGATCGTCAACAAGCGGTTAACCCCTCCGACTCCCGAAGGAAGCGGAGTCCATTCGGAGTCTGAATGTTGGGAGGTCTCCATTCAGACTTATTCAGACGGAGCGAAGACCGCTACATAGCGACATGTGCGCCTTTACTGAAAAAACAAGCCATGAACTGCACTCAGACTTAGTAGGACCTCACTTAAGCCTCACTGTCACCTCGACGAGTCCTAGTCTCGAGCTTCACAGCGACCTGTTCACTGACCGACACGTCCATGAAGGTCTCGGTCGCAGCACTGAGTGTTCAGTCGCCCACGGAATACTGCAGAAAATGCCGCAGTAAGACTTCAAAAGAGGTCTTGCCCGAACCTCACTCCTCATGGAGAGCCACGTAACGGACAGCCCAAGCGATGCCGGAAGCCATAATGGACCGAACAGCCGACGCGCGCCCCGCCTTTGCGCCTCTGACGAGCCTCGCGCCTCGAGCCGTCGGGTACTGCTCTTCACTCACATTGTCGATTTACATACGAAGGCTCGACCGAGTGAAGAGCTCCCGCAGCAGCGCCCGGGCCATCCCTGCGCATATATAAGTCCGCCGACCTGCGAGAGAGGATCAGCAGCACTCGACGCACTCGCACTCGCACTCGCACTCTTGCCTTTGCCTTTGCCTCTGAATCTGCCCCAGCAATCTCGAGCATCCCCTACCCGCTGACACTCCCTCCGAGCCTTAACACCATGTTCGCCCGCCTCGCCGTCGTCTCCACTCTGTCCTTCGCCCTCCTTGCGGCCGCCGCCGACAGCTGCAGCACCGGGCCAGTGCAGTGCTGCAACAGCGTCGAGAGCGTACGTCCCGTCTCCCAATCCCTTCTACGCAGCTTGAGACGAATGCTGACCATAATTTTGACGGTAGTCGGACTCTGCCGCGGGCTCTGCGCTCCTCTCCGTCCTCGGGATCGACCTCCAGGGCGTGACCGCGCAGCTCGGGCTCGGGTGCTCGCCGATCTCTGCCGTCGGCCTCGGCAGCGGAAACGCGTGCGCGTCGCAGGCTGTGTGCTGCCAGAACAACAACGTCGTGAGTTGCTCGTACTCGAATGCTGGGCTGGGGGCGAATACTGACCTCGTACTGCTTGTTGACAGGGCGGCCTCATTTCTATTGGCTGCGCGCCCATCTCTCTCTAAACACGTATTCGTAGCCTTGGCTGTCATTCGTTATGTTAAGTTTTGAAATTTTTGAATCATGCCTGAGTTTGAAAAGCTCTCTTCGAGATCGGTTTTACTGCGTCCCCGTGTTTCCGGAGCTTTAGTCTGAAAGCTATAGGATTCAACCAAGGCATCACAAATGTACGAGAACGAGCGTGAGGTAGACAGTCCCTAGCAAGTGTCCAAACGTCCTTGCGCGTTGCGACGTGGTGTTCCACCTTAGGAAGCCTACGGCGGAGGATGCAGCGCGATATTTCACCGAGGCTTGCGTCGAACTATCTTGCCACTGGGCGTCCTGGTCAACCTCATCCGTGACCTGGTATGGTGCACTCGTGGAGAGTCGCTAAGGATAAGCACAGGGATCACAATCAGCGAGCATCCAAGTTTAGCGTGCCAATTAGGTACAACGACGTACAGACTGTCGGGTTCCAGACCCCAGTCAATCCGCTCCGCCACCGTTCCCGGGTAGCGTGATGGGAGAAACCGCACCCAGCGACGGCACGTGTTGGGATCGCAGTAGAGGAGGTACAGTTCCTCCAACACATGAAAACCTTCGCGTCGCTCCAAGATTGTAAGGATTTCGCTCCCGTAGAGAACCAACTCCTCCGCAGAAGCCCAACGGCTTTTGTAAGCGTTGTCATCGTCGTCCGCACGCGCGCGTGGCTGGGGAATAGCGGCGTCCTGGTAGGCATAGTCCAGATTGAGACGGAGGGTTCGTAATGTGTCCAGCGATCGTACGATTTCCGAGATGCGGTTCTGTAGATGAGTCAGCATAGGTCATGACATGAGATACGAAGTCATACTCACGTAGCGCAAAGGCGCAGGTCCATGAGGACTGCGCCTGTATTGGTGCAACTCGAATGTATGCAGGTGAGAGTACGCATAGGCAACATGGACTAGAAGTTCCTCCTCCAGTTCGTCTGCTTCGTACACAAGCTCGAGGTGCTCCAGACGCGGCATCGACATCCGCGATAGGACGCGCAAGCACTCCGACGAGGAGAGGATAGGCATGGCCAACCACCGATTGACCGGCATGTTTTTGAGATAGTGACGAGGGTGGTCGCGAATTGAGAGGTATCTCAAAGATTTTCCTGCGACTGCGAAGATGGCGTCGTCCGGGTCGGGGTAGGCCAATGTGAGCGACTCCAAGGCGTGCATTTCGGTGCACCCTCGCTCAAGTACCGTCGGCCGCGGTCGATCCGCGAGTTGGCCAACTTGTATGGACAAGGAGCGTGGATTGCGCATGGCACCGACAAGCTGTGGGATGGAGGAGACCTGCGAAGCATCCGAGTAGAGACCTGTTAGCGTCAGATCCCTAAGACAGGGCCAAGGGAGCTCCGCCATGCGGGAAAGAGGAGCACGGTCGGCGGGGAAGGATAGTGACTCCGCCGACAGATGCATCCTGAGAATGATGGGCCCCAGTTCGGCTATGTCCTTGCGGCAGTCTACCTGGTAGTAGGCAGCACGAGTGGGTTTCGAAGGATTGGCGGCGTATGAAAGTTGTTGCAGCGAGTTGTGGTGCGACTCTCTACCAGGGTAACAGCGAGTAGTGGTATATACCCATGCTGACTGGCAGTCCGAGGTATCTGCAAACGAGAGCGACGCGATGCCAGCGTGTCGGAAACACTGCTCGACGACGGCGAGCGGAACGCGTGCATGAGCACAATTGAAGACAACTGCACGAATATCTGGGAGCTGCTTCAACAGCTCCTCAAAGTACAACGGATCGGGCATTCCAACGTGTATGAGACGTCTGATTGTGAATGTTAGAGTGTGTACGCCGGGCCTATGAGCGAACCCACCGAATATAAGGACGAATACCCGGGGGCGGTATTGGGGGTGAACAGAACCGAATAGACTTGATCGAGCTGGTTGAGAAGACGAGTGGCATGCAGACAAGACGGAGTTGACGAGAACAGGAGGCAAGGCTGATGAGGGATCGTCGTTGCATCTTGAGACATTGAGTGGCAATGAGAATGACCACATCCTCGACAAATGCCTCCTTACTGTAGAAATTACAGTCAGTACCACACAGCCCATGGCACCACGACAAGTGTACTGACCTAAGAAGCGACATCGTGGTGGAGGAGGAGCTGCTTAGGCGCCTTGGAATCCGCGCTCACGAATGCACGCACTGCCACCCCCCTTTCCCCATCCACGGGTCAAGTCCGGTCTTCCTTGGGTCTTCCACAGGGCCTTACTCTTTATAGAATCCTACTGACCATCTGAGCTCTTGACCCCGACTTCGGAAAAACGAGGACAGGCTGGTAATGCAATCGCAGCGACGAAGCAACATCAACAGCTCCGGCTGTAGCATTCAGAGCGAGACCCCGGAACGCAGAGCGCATCGGAGGGTCAAGACTCTCTTGCACGCCGCAAAAGGGTTATCTTTCGTGCGCAGGCTGCGTCAACAGAGAGCTTTGCTGCGCTTTAAATGCTGCGGCGACGCGGATCCGACGGCAGCGGACGGATATCAGCAGTCGAATTGGACCTTGAGTGTGCGACCGTCGCGGCGACGGTCGGTGATCCTGTACGCCAGCTGTGCAGTCGAGGATCGTGGAGGCGCAGCGAGCAAGACATCAGCCAAATTGGCGTGGAGACACTGCATACAGCGGTGAGTGTCAACCTCCACGATATGCCGCGTAGGTGAATAGGGACGATTTCTGGATACGATACAGCCACGCAAGCGTGATAGGCGGGGCCGTAGAAATACGATTGCGCAGTCGGACCTTGTAGTGCTCATTCGGGTTTGACGGAGACAGCGGGCGGGCCAGGTCAAGCGGGGATGACCAACGCGGCCGCCCGCGCCAGGATCTGGTTCAGAGGCACTTCTACGACCAGCAAAATAACAGCAGGGCGGAATCAGTGGTCTGTTAACGCGTCACACGTTGCAAGGGGCTCACCCAGGTACGGCAGTGCCTTTATGAGCACGGGAACACAGGCGACGAGTACCGACCGTACGGTCGCCCAATTCATCGCTGAAAGCTTGTCCATCGGCCGCGCGTTCTCCGTAAACGCCACCTCTGCCGCCATCAGCCAGCAGATCTGCATAGCGCATAGGTTCGAGCATTGAGTCGACCGTCCGAGGTCAGCGGGAAGCAGCGGAATCACGGCAGAAGCTCGCACGTACCCCGAGAAGAGGATCCAGCATCTCGTAATCGCTCGCCGTGAGCGTCTTCCCGATGCCGATGAGCTTGAGCACGGCGTTCAGGCAATGCTGCCGGGACTCGGGGTGCGTGCGCGGGGCGAGATGGTGCAGCTCTGCTTCGACCGTAAGTGCGACGATGAGGCAGATCTTGAGACCGTGGGTGGAAGGCTGCATTTCGGGGTGCAGGGACGCCTTGAGGAGCGCCGGGTTGAGGTTCGCGAGGTTCGTCTCGACCTCTTCCAGGAGAGACCAGTACTCGACAACCCAGGGTTGCTCTTCTTGCGCGCCCTGCGCGAGATGGAGTTCCCATGGACATGTGGGGAGAGCGCTGAAACGGGCGGAAAGTTGGCGCGTGCGGTGGAGAAGAAGCGCCCCACGGGCACGAAAGATAGTAAGAGAAGTGCGGGATAGTGTCGGATACATCATCTTTGAGGGATGCGTGGTCAGGGGGCAACGGGATGCTCAGAAGGCACGGCGACACTCACGGGGATAGTATGAAAGTCCCGCTCGTACTCGACACCCAGGTCTGAGGGGATTCCCAGGACTATCTGACGGTTGATGGTTATGTAGAGAAGGTGGCTGAGTGCGCATGCTAGCTCTTCGTCCGCTGGAGCACACTCGACTAGCGGATCCCATACGTCCGCCGAGGGGGTGACAAACCGCAAGTCATGCCGCCGAACGACCTCAGAAGCGAGACGTATCTGCTCGAAACCTTCCGAGAACTTACGGCGACACAAATAGTAGATACCGAGTGTGTTGTGTACCTGGAGCTGGATGAGGGGCGCTGTGTCGGCGGTAAGAAGCGAGAGCGCCGCTTCGAGCTCGATGAACTCCATGGTGGCCAGCGAGGTCGTGTGGTGGACCTCCTGCCATATCATGCAGCCGTGGAGTTGTGCGACGTGTATGAGTGATGGGTGGACGTGGGGACTATTGAAGTCGCCCAATGCGACCGCATCGCTGGCCGCAGGAGTCAACTTGACACCTACGTGAGGGCTGAATGCAAGGAATCGCAGTCGGCTAGTGTAATCAGGGACCAGTCAGGGACGGAAGCATGACAAATATCAACTCGAAGACGACTTACAAGTCCCGGAATAGTTCTAGAGTAGTTCGGGAAGTCAACAGGGCGGCAAGAGGCGAGTCCGTCCTGGGAGGTTTCCACACGGGGAAGGCGCCAAAAGCCTCAATGGGCAGGCTGCTAAGCTGTAGAACGGGGACGCTAACAGGTGACGATGCTCTGTAACCTTGTCGGGGATCATGGGATGATTGCTCAGCGAAAGCTAAGCGCTCCTCCAATTCGCGAGTCCGAGCGACGAGGCACTGAATCAGGTTGCGCTGAGCATCGTCTTCATACACGCACTGATCTTTCTTGCTAGATATCTTGCATGCCGTGCAGTTCGGCCGCTTTGCGTCGCACTTCTGAAAAACAAGCATAAGCAGAGCGCGTGAATGTGCGTACAGTCCACCCGCCGCCGACCTTCTTTTTCTTCCTGGCGGGAACGTGAAGTGTAAGTGCTGGATGCGGAGCAGACCAACGGTCGGGCTCACCGGCACGGTAGGCAGGCCGCTCCTTTCTGAAGGAGGTGGGAAGTCTTCGAGCTGGGTCCGGCGGCACGACCGCTGTAGTCGCAGGCGGCTGTTGTGCCAAACTCCATGCATTGACCGCAGATCGGCTGAATGCCGTCGCATCGCTGACGAGCGGACTCAGACCGCTGTCGTCGCCATCAACAGGCAATATTGAGAACTCACCACAGATCGCTGCCTGGGAGTGATAGGTGTTACGATCAGTGCGAATATCAGATGATAGGTATGCGGCACTTGCCTGCACAGAACACAGGTCTTCGCCATACGCGAGGATGGGAGTGAGATATCGAGGGCAAAGTCGTGCAATGACGCCCGGTGATACTACCCCGGCCCTCCGGCTTATATGGACTGTTGGCCTTCGATACAGACTCCAGACAGACACGGTGAAACGCAACCGGCTAGCCGCGTTGGCCGAGGGTAGACGCGTATTGCGACGCCCAGCGCACTTCGGCAAGAAAATCTGGAAAGTAAGTATTGTGGGTGCACTACGGGAAGTAAACACACTTGTAATCAGTGTATGGCACAATTGAAAGCCCGATAACATTGTACCATACACTGTTTGTAGTCACACTTCTAATCAGTGTTCACTTATTAGCGCTGTATAGCACAGCTTCTAAAAGTGTTAATCGAATCAGACGCTTCCTCGAGCTCGCCCAGCGTGTGCGGATGCCGGTTGTCGAACACCGGTGGCTGTATAGCAATACACCTACGGCCTCACCTCATGATACCGAGTTGCAAATTCCGCATTGCGCAGTCTGACCTCGGGCATGCCGAACGCTGCCCGAGGGTCGAGACACAGGACCTTCGCCTTCTCGCCGTACAAATGCCGGCATCGAGCAGTCAATGAGCCCGTGCGGTGTGAGCGAGATGTTCAACTTGTGTTCAAGGCTGTTCCGCGGTTGAGTCGATAGCGCTTCGCGGTCGCAGTCGGAATTCACCGAAGCGGAGTCACTGCAGAGTCACTAAATTGGGTGAGCTATTGAGACGGAGCCATATCTGAGTTCAAGGCTGTCGACGACAGAGCTTTTCGCCGCTGGTCTTGACTCTCGTCTGCCAAGGGCGAGAAGAAGAAATCTCTGCTGCTCTTGTGTTGCTCTCTGTATCCGATTTCTTGCTGGGAACGCTGCACTCGATATTCTCAAGGCCTGCGCTAAGCTTAGGGATCATCCAAAGGTCTCACTGCCAGCGGTCAATCAGTGTGCGCACAAAGGAACCCCGAAGTCTGAGGTCTCCCTTCAGACTACGATGGCGATGATGGAGAGGAGCACGATGCGGACGTGTCACATAACCGGGACGAGAGGAAGGGAACAAGACAAGTGGTTCTTGGACCGTACCCGTCGTGGACTCCATCCGCACCCATAAGTACCTTAAAGTAGTGGACAGAGGTACGTGCTCCACACACTCTGCATGTGGCCGGATAGCTATACATACCTAAGTTATGTCCCCACCTCCCTTCGACGCGATTAAAAGGAGGCGAAATTCAACGTCAGGTGCGCTTCATGGAGGAGTGGTAAGCACCGTTCGCACCAATAAAATCGAGATGCTGGCTTGTCCGAGATGAAGCCTCCTTCAAACCCGTCATTGATCTTCTTCCTCAAGCTTTCTCCGGTACGCAAATACTGCTCATCGCTCTCTGTTATCACTTTCGTCGTGTTGCATTGGTCCGCACGTGGGATACATCCTCTGCGACAGAGGTATCGTACATTTGTTTCGGATAAGAGATCCATGCATGTAACACCTACTGTTGTAACAACTACTTCGCATAGCACCCTACATCTTGCATAATCACATCTTCAACATCGTAGTGATCATCGAACGCATCCCATGAGTACTGTTTTCAGAATCCTCCGCCGTTCGTCCAACCGCCGTCGGCAACGACGATCTTCAAAACAGAAGGTGAGTATCCCACCATCGTATCAGTGATGTACAGCGGGGCTTACCTTGTTCGTCATATACCCGTTGGTCGCCAGCATCAAGACGATGGATGCAATCTCGTCGGGTTTTCCCAACCTTCCGATGGGTATCTTGCTCTGCAGTCACCACAGCAGAATATGAGCTCACGCAACGAGTGCATACTCGGAGACCACTAACCCTAACAGCCTCCGACGGATTACTCATCATCTCGGTGTCTGGAGAATGTGTAGTTAGGTCAGCGGCACTGTGTAGCTTGACCGGGCACGGCGAATATCTGGCGTACCTTCAATCAACGCCGGTGCGACGCCATTCGTCAGCTATGGTACGTGTCATTCAGTCACCATACCACGCGGCTGTGAATCGTACTACACTCACGATGCCCTCTTTGCAATAGCGCAGCGATAGCCAGTGGACCAACCCGTGCAACGCCGACTTAGATGAGGCGTACTGCGGTCCTATCACACCTCCGGTCCCTGCAGCAACGCTGACACGGTTCAAATTCAAAATCAGTACTCGGTGCCCTTGTACGGACGAGAGCGGAGGAGATGCGGTGCTCACCTGGATGTGAAGATGATGCGTCCCCACTGCTTCTCCTGCATATGCGGGAGACACTTCTGCGCAAGCTGCACGAAGACGGATCGATCCGCATGAATTCTAGCCGCCTCGAACAGCTTACACGAGATGACACACCACATAGCCTGTCCCAGTGTTCGTACGCCAGATCTCCTCGAACGTTTCTGCGCTGACGGTCTGCATATCTCCTTCAGGGCCGATCCTGGGTCCCGTCACGCCGTGGTTGCTGAAGAGGATGTCTGGGTGCCCCAGGACCTGCACGACGTCATCACACAGCTTGCGCGCGGCCTCGTATGTCGACAAATCGGCCTCGAACGCAGCACCCCGTACGCCTGGTGCAAGTTTCATGAGTTCAGCCACGAGCGCATCTGCCTTGTCCTTGGACTTCGCCGAGGAGTGATGCACTGCGATCGAACAGCCACTGCGTGCGAACGCGCGTGCGGTAGCTTGGCCTATCCCGCCGCTGCAGAGCGGTGAGTGTCCGTGCAGACCCGGAAGTATGTTACTCAGCACACACGCTCTGGAACGATAGGCAAGGATATATCGTACGTGCAACCGGTGATGAGCGCAAGTTTGCCTTCCAATGGGTAGTCGACAGACGAGTTGCTAGCCATGCTGTGAGTCATCAATTTCTGTTGGTGGTGGTAGAGAAAGACGTGGACGCTAAAGTTGCCCACCTGCGATCCAGGTGGACGAAAGTATGACGTCTTGGGAAACGGCTTGCCTGTGCCGCTCGCCGGGCCGACTGATATCCCGGATCCTATATGTGGAAGCTATTGTATTCGAGTGCAAGTACGACTACGATGAGGAGCTCATCATTGCCTGTTTATCAAAGAGCAATGCACACATCGTTGCCAAGGACTTATTGAGCCGTCCTGCACCTGCTCATACTTCGGGCTTACATTCATCATTGCACTTCAGCGTCATCGCCCAGGAATCCTCGCAAGGTCTTATCAGGCAAGTCCCAGTGAGCCTAGATCATAACATCAGCTGAAGAACCAAAGGATGAAGGCCCAACATCACTCACGAAATGATTTGCTCCCCGGAAGCGTACCCATTCGACTTTTCGCACCGCCCTGCCTGCTTTCCTCGTCTCCTCCAGCTCCTCGAACAACGTCCGATAGGCCAAGGGCATCTCCCAGGTCGACGCATCACCCCACAAGTATCGGACTTCGACTTCTCGCCAGTCGTCCGAGCCAGACGGCAAGTCTCGCAGCAGGAACGCGCCCTTCCTGAGCGACGCGTACGTCCCGTGGGCGATCGACGCCATGGCGATCCCATGCTCACTCCCGCCCTGCTCTCCTGGCGCCGGGTACGCCGACTCTGCGATTTCGTCCGCCGTCATGCGCGTGATCGTCGGCGAAGGGCTCTCGAGGTAGTGGCGGGACTCCAGGGCTGCTATCCCAGACCGTTCCACGTCTCCGTGCGCGAAGTATGCGGATACCCATTTCCCAAAGTGCTCCGTCTTCTCTGCAGGCGCGAGCGCAGGGTCGTGCAGGGGGTGATATAGTCCTCCCGGTATGGTGTATCCGTGGCAGACATACGATGCATCTGTCCGAGCAGTGAGTTTCGCCTTATCAGTCTTACGGGACGTACTGATCCAACTATCAGCTCACCGTAATACACGATTCTTCTGACGTATTCCTTCAGGTCCACGTCACCGACGGGGAACGACGCGACATGAGTGAGAAGAGCGGAGAGCCATGTCGCGCCGAGAGACCATCCGGCAAGGACGAGACCGCCCTTCTTTCCCTGAGCTCGGACGACTCCACCGGCCTTGACGACATCGACGAGATAGTCGTAAAACTCGCGCGCGCGTTCCTGCATGACCACTTCCATTCTCTCTGTTGCTCCGGGACTCCCGGCGGGAGTTTCGGCGAGTCGAGCGAATTCCGCACGCTCCTCCGCCGTGAAGGGGACGGAACCAGGGTAGTCGCGTCTGTTCGGGAGGACGATGCGCGCATTGAACTTCGAAGCGAGCGGGATGAGCTTCTTGAAGTTTCCTGTATCGTACGTGTTTCAGCGTTCGTCAGACATCATGCAAGAAACGAGACTGACCACCATGAAAGCCCCAGCCGTGTACGACGACGAGCGTCGTGTGGTCCGTGCTGCCTGCCGGAACACCCGAGTCGAGGAAGGTCCGGATGGAAGTCGTCTCTGTCTGTGCCATGGCGATTCAATGGTTGGCTGTCCCTGTCTGCCTTCCTGCATGTCCTTTATAGTCCTTGTACTCGGGAGGTGAGTTGCTGACTGATGAGTGCTATGTGCTGTGCAGGCATCACCGTCGAGCCATTACTGGCAGCAAAGCTTGGTCAGCATCATACCAAGTGGAAGATACGCGGTTGCGCCATCTTTTACCACTCGACACGCGCGCTCCGTGCGGGAAAATCAGTATCTGGGATTGGTTGACTCAGCGGAGGCGATGTGCATGTTTTGGTCTGATGGCTGGTATTGCCCTGAGGTTCGGAAGTATGTATGCTCATGTAAGCACTTCCATACGGGCATCTCAGTCCTTGCTGACTCGTTAGGTAGGCCATCAAAGCCCGTACCGCCTCTGCGAAGTCACCAGTTATCCTGCGATACCGCGGCGCCGCGCTGTCCATCAAAGCACCCAGTCCTATCGAGGATTCAGCATACAACCATGACCTGCGATAAGACGACATGGCCTCATCAGGCACAATCTGCTGGCTACCAGTAGCTGTCCTGAGAGCTCGGATACAGGGTCGTCACTTGCCAGAGCTCGCGCCTGCTCGGATCCGGGATCAAACCCGCTTTATGAGAGCTATTTCGTGAAGATACTATTCGAATTCGAACACAGTCTTGTTTGGCGTGGAGGTGAGTGTGTCGGCTCACGATGTTGGCAAATCTCACGTTCTATGATAGCTTCTTTGATCCACGCACTCATAGCTGACTTCTGCCCCTTCTCTCTGCAGAACCTCCACCTCGTCGCTCTCAACCAGCGCGACTATCCAGACTGGGAGCTTTACTCCGAGGACGAGTGTGCTGCTCTCTCTTGTGTGCTCGCATCGTCTGCGCGTCCCCAGAATGGCGCTCTACTGGTGTCGATGCGCAAGAGTTCTCGCGCGAACGTGCGAGAGAAGTGTACGAGCACCGGCTCGACCTCGTGGAACGCGACGATGTACCTCTTGCGCAAGGAGGGGCGGAATCCTGCTTGCCGTTTAGTCCTTCGGTTCGGTGTGGCCGACCGCTTTCCTTGCGCATGCCCATTTATTCCCATCGCCAGACGTGCAGTCTAGTACGTAAGTATGGCGAGTGATATCCTTGGTGAGCATTGAACTTCCTCTATCTTCTCACTCTCTGACCACGAGACATGCGGTCAGCAGCTCGTGGGGCTTCTTCGGCTACGCTCATCCTCCGAAGACCTATCAACCGCTGCAAAATAACGCCTTGGCTCCCGAGTAGCGCATTCGACGGTTTCACGGGTGAGCGACAGATGTTTTCCACACGGCGATCCTATCGAAGCGGACGACACTCCGGAGTCTGCGTCGTCACTGGAGAGCATCATGCAGACGAAGATGACTGGATGCGCGTCGAGCTGAGGGTTGCCCGTATGCCGCAACAAGTGCATGCCGGAGATGCCTTAGGCATCGAAGAACATTGCAGCAGAGCTGGAGGTGGCAAAGCGCGCTGGGAAGGCTACCCGTCCGGACTCGCTCATCAATGTGCGTGGTACAACTCATCTCGTGAGTTGCCACTATTTTGATGCCGCATGTGAGTATGCTGATGGATTAACACGCGCGCATTGTTACTTCCCCCAAGGAAGTCCTGTGCGCGTTCTGCGGGAACGAGGCAGAGGCGTGCACTCCGAATTCTAACACCCTTGCGAGTCATGTGCTGCTGTTGGGCGTCATTGCATCCGAGATGCTCGCCGAAGGAGGACACCACCTTAACGCATAGGCAGTACTCGCAGGTCATCGCACTTCCTGGCCGTGGCGGTCGGCGTTTGGGACGCAGTCGTCTATCATTGCTCGGGCGTTGGATGCGGATATGACGGAGAAGGCCTACTTGGATGCACAAGCCCCGTCTTCGAGAAGAATCGTGGCATTTTGACAGGAGAACGACGCCGCCCACGCCGAGTGCCTAATCCCGGTAGGCGGTTCAGGGATGTCCCAACGTGCCCTGCAAGGTCGGTTAGCTGAAGCGCATCGAGGAAGGTGGAAGGTCTCGCTACTCACCGAGTCGTTGCATTGAACCTGTCTGACCGCCATCTCAGTTTTCCATGCCCGACTTAACTCCGTCGACGAACGCAGAACGCCGCCGTCAGGTGAGGATTTCCCCTACCGCATCTGGGCCGCTATTCCGATCGTCCGCACATGGGGCCGTTGCGCGTAGGATGCACTTCCCTTGTGCGATTAACCCGTGCTAGCCATGCCCAGAAATTCAATCGCCACCTGCAGGGTCGCCTGGTGTGCGGCACGTCGACGCCACGATGTTGATGTGCCGCACACCATGTTGAGCGCGTACATATTCGCTCGCCGCTGTTGGCGGTGGATTCTCCGATATGGTACAGTACTCGGGAACAGCGGCGTCGGACTTGGACACGTCTCGGTGCGAGGGGCAACCGACGATCGATTTGCTGAAGTGATTTTGTTCTCTCCGCCAGGATGGAGGTGGAATTGTGAACTTGAACAAGACAAGTAATTGGGATGATCACTCAAGCCCTGTGGCAAGTCACTGGGGTTCATGCGACTAGAGGCTGAGGCTCAAGTCAGCCAGAAAAGCTAGAAAGTTAGTATTGGCTACTATGTGACGCATATGGCAGAACACGCATTGAAATATGATGTATGTATGACTCTGATTCCGAGAGTGGACGATCATGCGTTCTCCGACCGCGCCGCCGCACGCGAAACAGGCCCAATCCCGCAATGTAGACGCCCCTCTGCCAGCGTGACCATGATACGGTAGTCATCCCGCCTTCCTATTATGGTCGGCTATGGAGACTAATCAGCCACAGGCTCCAGTGCCATTCTTTCTTAGTACGCTCACCACCATTACTCGCCATTGCAGCATCCGATCTCCAGGGAGTTCCTTTCAATTTCCTCTGATCACAACTTGCACTTATTCGCGTATCAGGTGGGCCTACGGAAAAAGTAACTTCGTACCTTGCCGGCTGTTCTGACTTTCTGTACACTGGTGTTAGTGCTTGAGAACTACTCTACCCAGAGCATGGCCACCTCCGCCGGTTCATCACCGGAAGTATAGTGCCTCGGAAGGATTGTCGGACCTTGTCGACTCCTTTCCGGGGAGCATGCTACGCAGTGGTCGCATCTACTTCTCGTTTAAGCGGCTTTGCCGTTACTGTCGCTTCCTGCGATTGGTGGCACCGTGCGATTCAACTCCGGCCGCCCTGCTATCTCTACACGGCTACAGACTTGCTCATGAATTGTTCGCCCCGCGTCGCATGTGAGGTCTTGCCGGAGAGAGAGTATACTTAAAGGCCTCGCAACGTCGACGACGAGCAAACAAGGTCCTGTTCTACTTCTCAACAGCCACCTCGAGCCACCATGGTTTCCACCCGCGGCGTGTTCTTCGTCTCGCTCTTTGCCCTTGCCTTGGGCAAGCCCATGACGCACAACATGAAGCTGCACGAGTCCCGCGAGGGCGTCCCCGATGGCTTCTCGTTCCGCGGCACTGCCCAGCCCGACCAGTCCCTCAAGCTTCGTATTGCGCTCGTGCAGAGCAACGTCGCCGAGCTCGGGCGTAAGCTGATGGACGTCAGCACGCCGTCGAGCGCGAACTACGGCAAGCACCTCTCCAAGGCAGAGGTATGTGCTGCGCGTTGTCGTCTTTTTGGCTGGCACTGACCACAACAATGTTCTACAGGTCGAGCAGCTCGTTGCCCCGAAGCAGGACAGCGTCGACGCCGTCAACACATGGCTCAAAGAGAACGACATCAGCGCGAAGCCGATCTCCCCCACCGGCGATTGGCTCTCGTTCGAGGTCCCAGTCAGCAAGGCGAACTACCTCTTCGATGCCGACTTCTCAGTCTACACGCACGACGAGACCGGCACGGAGGCCGTCCGCACCCTCTCCTACTCCGTCCCAGCGGAGCTTCAGGGCCACCTTGACCTCGTCCATCCGACCATCACCTTCCCGAACCCCAGGGGCCTCCTCCCCGTCTTCTCTGCGCCGATCAAGGCTGAGGCCCAGAATCTGACGTCGCGTGCGACAATCCCCTCGTCCTGCGCAAGCACCATCACACCCGCGTGCCTGCAGGCCATCTACAACATCCCTTTGACCCGGGCTACCAAGTCATCGAACAAGCTCGCTGTCACCGGCTACATCGAGCAGTACGCCAACCAGGCTGACCTTAAGACCTTCTTGACCCGGTTCCGCACGGACATCTCGTCTTCGACGAGCTTCACTCTTCAGACGCTCGATGGCGGTTCGAACTCACAAAACAGCAGCGAGGCCGGCGTTGAGGCTGTAAGTTGTCCATGCCGTCACTCGAATGGACAACTATAAGCTAATCCTGAGTTGCTTCAAGAACCTCGACACCCAGTACACGGTCGGGCTTGCTACTGGCGTTCCCGTTAATTTCCTTTCCGTAGGCGAGGACAACCAGGACGGCGGCCTCCAAGGCTTCCTCGATACCGTAAACTACATCTCCAAGATGGACACGCCCCTAACGTCATAACAACCAGCTACGGTCAGAACGAGAACACGATGTCCTCCAACCTCGCCATGTACGTATACTTGTGGCGCTCGTGATCTTGGTTAACTCACGTATTCCTCCTAGCAACTTATGCAATGCTTACGCGCAGCTTGGTGCCCGGGGTGTCTCCATCCTGTTCGCCTCTGGCGACGGGGGTGTCTCCGGTTCGCAGTCCTCCAGCTGCAGCAAGTTCGTCCCGACTTTCCCCTCCGGCTGCCCATTGTACGTAGTACCATCCCTATTGACGCTCTCGTGCCTGATCAGCCTGAGACAGCATGACCTCCGTCGGCGCCACCCAAGGCTTCAGCCCGAGACCGCAGCCGAATTCTCGGCCGGTGGTTTCTCCAACTACTTCGCCATCCCCGACTACCAAACCAGTGCCGTCTCGGGCTACATCAAGGCGCTCGGTAGCACCAATTCCGGCAGGTACAACGCGACCGGCCGCGGCTTCCCCGACATCGCCACACAGGGTGCCAATTTCGAGATTGTCCTCGGTGGCCGGTTCGGCACCGTCGATGGGACGAGCTGCTCGAGCCCGACGCTCGCGAGCATGATCTCCCTCTTGAACGACCGTCTGATCGCGGCTGGAAAGAGCCCCTCGGATTCCTCAACCCCTTCCTATACTCTCATACTGGCGCGTCGGCGCTCAACGATATCACTTCTGGGTCGAACCCCGGCTGCGGTACGAACGGCTTCCCGGCCAAGGCTGGCTGGGACCCTGTCACTGGTCTCGGTACGCCCGACTTCAACAAGCTGCTTACAGCTGTTGGCTTGTGAACGGAGCCGGCCCTCAGCGGCAAATTTGGAGACTTGCCGAGCGCGCTCGAAGTGTGTATTCAGTATGTACTTAAGTACTCCTCTCCACTGCCTGTCAACGGTGTCTACGGTTCCACTTAGCGGTAGATGATTTTGTGCGTAACACACTGTGTTCAATGAGTTAGTCCTCCGAAGAGTACTTGAACCCCCTGCAGAATTGTGAGGATAGGTGCAGCGGCATCAAGCTTGTAGCTTGATGCCAGAGTGGTCTTGAGGCCCGTCTCGTCATGGACGCTCATATTACTGTATGTCATTGTCAAAGCGCGCGTACCCGCCACCAAGTACCACAGGGAAACGGTCTCATGTATCTTCAACTCTTTCTTCTCGTCTCAGCTGAGATTCTCATCTCCCGTCTGTCCTATATCCCTCTCGATCCTTCACCCATTCATTGGCAGCTGTCGCATGTCCTCGGATTTGAACCTCTCACTGGAAGAGATCCAACAACTCTTGCGGACATCCAGCATGCAGTTGGACGATCGGCCTTTCGATCGTGATGATTTCGCGGTCCCGCGCAGGATCAAAGCCACCGAGAAGGACGGCGTTCCCTTGGTGGTGCGCTATGGATACCACGTCTCCCCTATCGAAGCGGAGACGACTCTCTTCGTGGCCCAACACACCTCCGTGCGCGTCCCGATTGTGTACGCGATCTTCTCCGAGTACCGCGAGGATGCTGGCCAGACAGTGACTTACATCGTCGAAGAGCGCCTTCCCGGAACTACGTTGCTCGAGGCCCTTTCTATTCTTGACGACCACGCGCGTCAGGTTATCACCAGCGAATTACGCACCATCTTCTCCCGACTTGCCACGCTGAGCAGCCACCGAGATCGCCTCGGACCGTTACGCGGGCCCTGGCATAAAGGGAACGCAAAGTTTACATGGCTACTGGATCGTTATCCGTGCGGCGAGAACGACGCCCGCGAGACGAGGAGTTTCATTCAGTATTGGGTCAATATAATCGGGCGGAATTCTCTCACCTCTCACCGCGTTTCCGACCGCCTATTCGCGCCTTATGACTTCTCGAGACCGCCTGCCTTCTCGCATGGGGATCTGCAGCCTACGAATGTCATGGTACATGAAGGCCACGTCGTCGGTATCATCGACTGGGCCGAAGCGGGATGGTACCCGTACTTCTGGGACGTGTACATTCTGCACAAGAGCCTGCATCAGCTATGGGCCATGTTTTCGATTTGGGAGCCTATGGCGTCCCAGATAGGCGACCCCTACATGCCCGAAGCGAAGGCAATGTTCCGTCTTCTGACTTTGGTGGAGGATGCTTCCTGAACTTCGTGAGTCTCTCCAGGTCTCTCCCATTTTGGTCCCACGTGGCACAGCCTAATATGGTATTGTAGACGCTGGGGAAGATGCCACGAGGCGGCTTGCCTTCAGCCATTTTGCATGATGCACCCCCTCCATCCACCACGATCTCCCCGATCTCTACAATATGAAGACCACAGCGATATAATTGCCTACGGCCATCTTTGCGATGACGTGTCTATAGGGTTCTCATATCATCATGGAGGGAATTTGAACGCCGGCTACGCCTGGCTGTCGCACGCCATGACTAACCCCAATTCCGCGCGTCGTCGGGGCGCGTTTAGGTGAACATATGACACCAAAGGGTTTTCACTGGAATGTTTTGATATTATGTGTGCAGGATGGTTCGATGCTGACCTATCGATGCATATTTTGACAGTCACAGCACCCGAGGTTCTATCGGCGGGGAGTTGCTCCCGTGGACTTCTTTGCGCCGGACGTGGCATCCACACGGTCCATCGGCGACTCCGGTGAGCATACTCGTATGAGAAGACACTACGGAGGCACTTATCAGGTATGAGTGGAGTAAAAATAGCTTTGCGGCTTGCCAACTGCTCTGATCAATCTCTACACTGCTTCTAGCACATGGCGATCACTCGACAGCAAGCTTCGCCATCACGAGTCCTTCCCCGCACAACAACCTGCCTCGGAAGGATTGTCATCCCTTGTCGGAGAGCACGTTGAGACGAGACACAGCCGCTCGAGACAGCCCGTCCGACGACTATTCCTGCCGTTACTGTCTTCCCTGCGAATGATTGCACCATGTGCTCTAGCACCGGCTACTCTGCTATCTCTGCACGCGTATTGAGTTGCTCACCTCACCTCGCATGTGAGGTCTCGCCAGAGAGTGTATAAAGGCCTCGCGGCGTCGACGAAGAGCATCGAAGGCCCTGTTCTACCTCTCAACAACCACCTCGAGCCACCATGGTTGCCACTCGCGGCTTGTTCTTCGTGTCACTTTTTGCCCTCGCCTTGGGCAAGCCCATGGCGCGCAATATGAGGCTGCACGAGTCCCGCGAGGGCATCCCCGACGGCTTCTCGCTGCGCGGTGCTGCTCAGCCCGAGCAGACCCTCAAGCTTCGTCTCGCACTCGTGCAGAGCAACTTCGCCGAGCTCGAGCGTAAGCTTATGGACGTCAGCACGCCGTCGAGCGCGAACTACGGGAAGCACCTCTCCAAGGCAGAGGTATGTACTACGTGTTGCTGTTGCAGTAGCTGGTCTCTGATTGCAGTGACTGTTACAATGGTACACAGGTTCAGCAACTCGTTACCCCCACTCAGGACAGCGTCGACGCCGTCAATTCTTGGTTGAATGAGAACAGCATCAGCGCGAAGACGATCTCCGCCACCGGCGATTGGCTCTCGTTCGAAATTCCCGTCAGCAAGGCAAACGAGCTCTTCGATGCCGACTTCTCAGTCTACACGCACGATGAGACCGGCACAGAGGCCGTCCGCACCCTCTCCTACTCTATCCCGGCCGAACTCCAGGGACATCTTGACCTCGTGCACCCGACGGTCACCTTCCCGAATCCCAGGGGCATTCCTCCGGTCTTCACTGCGCCGATCAAGGCTGAGGCCCAGAATATGACGTCGCGTGCGACAATCCCCTCGTCCTGCGCACGCACTATCACCCCCGCGTGCCTACAGGCGATCTACAACATCCCTTCGACGCCGGCCACCGAGTCGTCGAACAAGCTCGCGGTCACCGGCTTCATCGAGCAGTACGCCAACCAGGCTGACCTTAAGACCTTCTTGACCCGGTTCCGCACGGACATCTCGTCCTCGACGAGCTTTACTCTTCAGACGCTTGATGGCGGCTCGAACCCACAAAGCAGCAGCGAGGCCGGTGTCGAGGCTGTAAGTCGAACATGACGTCACTTCAGCTGATAGCAATGGGCTAACTCCGAGCTACTTCAGAACCTCGACATCCAGTACACAGTCGGTGTCGCCACCGGCGTGCCCACCGTGTTCATCTCTGTTGGCGAGGACTTCCAGGACGGTGACCTCGAGGGATTCCTCGATGTCGTCAACGCCCTTCTCGACGAGGACACGCCCCCTTTCGTCATGACCACGAGCTACGGGCAGAACGAAAACACGATCTCTCGCAACCTCGCCAAGTATGTCTATGTATTCTACTGCACCATGATCTCCTTCGCTCACATACCCCTTTCAGCAACTTGTGCAATGCGTATGCGCAGCTGGGGGCCCGGGGCGTCTCCATCCTGTTCGCCTCTGGTGACGGAGGCGTCGCTGGCTCTCAGTCCGCCAGTTGCAGCAAGTTCGTTCCGACTTTCCCCTCTGGCTGTCCTTTGTATGTCAAATGTTCTCTCGTGTTGCGCAACGGATGCTGACCAGACCGCAACAGCATGACCTCGGTTGGCGCCACCCAAGGGTTCAGCCCGAGACTGCTGCCGACTTCTCGTCCGGCGGCTTCTCCAACTACTTTGCCGTTCCCGACTACCAGACCAGCGCGGTCTCAGGCTACATCAAGGCCCTCGGGAGCACCAACTCTGGCAAGTACAACGCGACTGGCCGCGGCTTCCCCGACATCGCCACGCAGGGCGTCAACTTCGAAGTTGTCGTCGGTGGCCAATCTGGCACTGTCGAGGGGACGAGCTGCTCGAGCCCGACGCTTGCCAGCATCATCTCCCTCTTGAACGACCGCCTCATCGCTGCTGGGAAGAGCCCCCTCGGGTTCCTCAACCCCTTCCTGTACTCGGCTGGGGCGTCGGCCCTCAACGACATCACCTCTGGCTCGAATCCCGGCTGTAATACGAACGGGTTTCCGGCGAAGGCTGGCTGGGATCCCGTCACTGGTCTCGGCACGCCCGACTTCAACAAGCTGCTCTCGGCTGTCGGCTTGTAAACGGGTGGCCGGGCCAGGGCGGCTTCAGGGGCAGAGTGGGTTCAAAATGCGATTTGTAGATCATTCTGTGTACTCCTTGTGTCGTATGTAGAGTAACCATCATTGGATTTGGAAACTACATGGCTTTGCACGGCCCTCGTTCACACTTCGTCCGAGGCAACCCGATGCACTCAGCACTGAAAAGTAAATAGTCTTGAGAACGATCCCATTCGCGCGGCGTCCTCTTTTTCTCCTCTTTCTTCACGTCCCCATGGTTGAGCCTCACATATGATGTACTACCAGCCCCGCAGCGTCTTCATAGGATGATGTTAGAGGACAAGCTCAGCATTGCACACTCCGGCGATTTCGGACTGCGGAGGAGAGGCTGTGCCTCGGACCTTTTTTTGATCAGGCCAGCAGCGCCACCAGTTCTCTGCCTCTTCCGTTCCTCTTGGCACCCCCCGCCGCTTGTGCGGCACATAAGTAAATAGACAAACCACCGCGCAGTTCTCGTAAGTCTTCTCACCACTTTCCATCCGCAGGCACGCACAACCCACCGACCGCCACCATGCCCGGCGGACGCAGAAATCCGATACAGATGTCGCAGATTCTTGGCACGCTCCACAACACGGTCTCCCGGGCCAAGGTCGAGGCGAAGGAAGCGAAGGGGAGGGCCGCGGCGTTCATGGACGATCACCACGTCGAGCGGACGTTCGTAGACCTCACCATCAAGTTCATCGGGGCCTCGGGCCTGCCGAAGATGGACGTCGTGGGGTCCGCGGACCCGTACTTTGTCGCAAAGCTCGACGACAAGCTGACGTTTGTGTGAGTGGTTTGATCCTCGTGGCGAATGCCAAGGCGAAGTTCGGTATATAGCTGATCTCGATCCGTCCTGTGTGCGCCGTGCAGATCAACGGTGAAGCCTAATACGCTCGCCCCTGTGTGGAACGAGCTCTGGAAAATCAAGAACGTTCCGAGCACGGCTACGCTCACCGTCGACGTCAACGATAAGGACGTGGGCAACATCACTGACGACCATGTCGGCACGTTCTCGATATCAGTTGCTCCTGGCGCGAAGGAATGTGCGATCGAAAGTGCAGGCTCCATACGACGCAACAGCCGGGGCACCTTTTGGCTGAACGTACGTCACACTTCATTTCGATAGATCAAAGCAGGGCGAGATTCTGCATGGGTGAGCTGACCATCGCTCTGCTATCTCGCAGATCGAGTCCACACCGTCAACAGACCCCAAAGCCGAACGCAGACAATACATCTTCGACGGGCCCATCCGCTTCTCTCGCCACTTCTCGCCCACCATCGGGCGGCTCACGAACCTCAACGACGCCCGGCTCTACTCGACCTGGAAGCTCTACATCAAGGGCGTGCGCATGTTCTTCGGCGACACAGTCCAGCACTGGAACCGCTCCTACAAAGCCGCACAGGCCATCTTCCAGGGCCCCGCCTCCATCGCCGTCCGCTCGACGATCCAGGCCGGCCACCGCATGCTCTACGCGCGCACGACGACCAACGGGTTCGGCGTCATCGAGGGCCCCGAGGACGTCTTCCGCCTCCTCCTCCACGGGAGCGTCGGCAAGCCCGATGGGACGACCCCTTCTCCGGGGGTGGGCCCCGCCGCGGGCTCATACACCTCGGCGCCACCGCGAACACCCCCGCAGCAGCAGCGAACGCGTCCCCGTTCGAGAACCGCGTCAAGCCCGCGGTCTACACGTACGTCATCGCCGTCGAGGACGACTCCTTCCGGTTCTCCGAGACCGGCGCGGCGTTCTTCGTCGACTTCGCGTCCAAGCACGCGCTGCACGCGAACTGCGCGCAAACCGTGCGCTACTCGGGCGAGTTCCACCCGCGCCCCGCGTGCGGATGGGACAAGTTTTCGGACGACACGCCCGACCAGGCCGTCCAGTGGGAGCTCGTCATCGACAACAACAGCGGGACGTACAGCCCGGACCCGCTGATGCTGCCCGACCTGAAGGAGCTCCTGGAGTACAACTTCCCCGGGTTCACGATCCATGCGTGGGACCGCAACGACCCGCGGTTGAGCCACAGTCGCGAGGCGTGCAGGGCGTATGCGCTGGAGCATCGTGGGGTGCGGCAGGAGGAGCTGCAGCCGCATGTGGCGGAGGGCCAGGAGACGTTGTCGCAGAGCGCACGAGCGCATGGGGCGGACGTTGACGGTGGCGTGGAGGGTACCGCTGGCACTACCGTGGGCGAGCCCGTGGAACATTGAGCTGGGCCAAGTCGGGAGGCCATGGCTCCAAGAGATGTCTCGTTGTACACATATAAGCTTATCTACCGGTCGATGTATCGTGAACTATGTTCAGCTCCATGTACTTACACTTACGCTACTATACCCCTCTGCTTACTCGTTACGAACCTACCCATAACAAACACGCCGGGCACAGTCTGCACACAAAACACGCATGATGCACAAACCAAGTACTTAATTGCCGACACCGGACACCGACGCCACAGGCGCAAAGATGCCCGGGATCGCGAGAACGAGAACAGGATTCAGGACCATGTAAGAACAAGCACTGAAGCAAACAAGAGCAAGGCGCAAGGTCCACTCAGCAGTTACAGCAACGACAATACGAGACAGGGTCAGTCAATCAATGTGAATGGATCCGGAACGGGAACGTTGACGTGAATGGTGAACAGCAGACACGGAGTCGAGATGAGATGTCGGCCGGGCGAAAGACGTTGACCATGCGATGGACGGTCAGTCGGGCGGCGAACGGGTGACCGGGAGCCTCAGGTCTGGTCGAATGACCGTTGATACTTGACGGGGGCGGCCGGTCGGATATTGTAGTGAGCACAGAAGGCGAGTCAGGCGGGCGGGGCGCATGGAGGTGTTTATGGGGACAGTCGGACAAGAGGAATATCGGGGGTAGGATAGGTAGGATGAACGGGGACGGTAACCAGGGAATAGATGGGAGCAGGGTATGCAGAAATGCAGAAGCGCGACGGAATGCAGAATGAAGAATGCGTAGAGGAAGGGAACCGACGCGCCTATGACAACATGGTAATAGCTACAGAATTGCATGGGGACGTCAGATGTTAGTATAGTACACTCTTGCCTTCCAGCCTGGCGATTAGCGACATTACGATGATACAACAGGATACAGAAGTCCGATATAAGGATCACAAAACGAGACAGGAGGAAAAGAGAAAGTCAGCCGAAGTCCGGTACGACGACGAGCAGCGCACGCGACGCACCATGTTGCACGGAACAAACAGAGGAAAGCGATCGCCACATCATATCATCTCCATGTCGTCATCCGCGTCCGCACCGACGTCCTCCGCAGACACCGACATGCGCAGCCGAGAGGACTTCCTGACCAACGAGTGCGCCTCTGGAGGTTTGCTCTCCAACGGCTTCGCAGCGCGGTCGCGCCGCCGCATCATCATATGGGCGAGCAAGTGGTAGACCGTGCGGGTCCATGGCTTGCCGCCCATGACGAGCGGACTCGTTGGCGGGTGCATCTTGAAGTCGAGCAGGGCGCCGATCTCCTTGCTCCGCTGCTTCTGCAGCTTGCGCGCACGACGAGCCTCGGCGCGCATGTCCATCATCGTGTGAAGCTCACGCTTCCGCATGCGCTTCTCGACGGGATCAGGCTCTGAGCGCATCTGCACGTCGCCGTCTTCGGATTCGGACTCCGAGTCGGAGCCGCAGGTACTTGACGAACGCGACATGGGGAGGAAGGCGGACGCTGCGGCGGTGATGCGTTCTGTGAGGTCCGCCTCGGTCATCCGCGCCGCACGTTCCTGTGCAAGGGCATGCTTGCGGAGTGCCCGCAGCTGCAGAAACTCGTCGATCTCGACGTTGACAGACTCGGGGTCAAGCTGGATGTCCAGGAACCCAAAGTCATCTTCGCCTGGGGACGGCGAGCGGGCGAGTGGCGGGTCGGAGAGCGGCTGCAGGAAGAGGCCGAGGCCCGGATCTTGCTGCTGCGGCTCGGGGGCGCCACCGAGCAGGGACGGGGAGATCGTCTCGATCGGGGGCAGGTCCGAGAACGAGGGCAACCCAGGCAGGGGAAGGTCGTCCTCGAGGACCGGTAGGGATGTATGTGGAGAGTGTGGTGACGATGGCGCTTCTGACAGAGACGCATCTTCCATGTCCGAGTCGTAGTCGGGCAAGGAGAAGTGTGGCGACCGCGGCGACCGAGGGACGGGCGTCGGGCAGACATCGTCATGCGGTAGAACGACGTCCTGAAGATCGTTGAGAGTGCGCCGGCGAGGTGAGGCAGGCGTGAGGATGTCGCTATCGTCGTCATCAGGTGGCATAACGGTGTCCGGGTAGTCCGCGTCGATGTCCAAGGGCGGCGGCGGCTGCAGGTGTATGGGATGGAAGAAGCTGCTAGACATGAAAGGACTGTGGTCCTCCACAAGAGGAGTAGGCTCGTGCGATTCCCCGTTGAACCAATGGGGGTCGTGCTGGCCAAAGGGTATCTCATGGGGCGAGACGGGCGAGGGCTGCTGCAGGTGACCAAACGCAGCATGTGGCTGAAATCCAAGGGGAGAGTCGAACGGCGGAAGGTCGAGAGAGAGACAGCCGGGCTTCGGAGAAGACGGGGCGGAAAAGTGGTCGACGAAGGTGCTCGTAGGACTGCTTGTCCAATCCATCTCCGATCCGGACGCCCAGTCGTCCGTGCGACTGTCCGCATCGCTGAGACTGATCGGGGAGACCAGGACGTCGGTGTGACCGCTATTCCGATCTTCAACCGGGCCGCCCACAAGAGCGGTGTTGAAGGTCGGGAGGTGGTCGAGCGGGAAGTCATCGATGCAGAGAGGGGACTCCATCAAGGCAGTGGTTTCATGATACTCGTCGGACTTGCGGCCGTCCGCCTGCGGGACGAACTCCTCAAAGCCGGAGTCATCACGCAGTGGCGGAAAGAAGGGCGCCGCCGCGCCCGAGTTCTGCAGGCTGTCGGGCGCGCCGTACCTCCATGACTCTACCTGATCATCTCCGTCGTCTTCGACACTGACCGGGGAGTGTGGACTCCACACAGGATTCGGATTTGGCTCGGGGAACGAGGCATCATGGCAATCCTGGCGTTCTGCCTGAGCGATGCACTTGCAGTAGCCCTGATGAATTACGCACCGTGCTGTCACTGTGTTCAAATCCCCATGGCCCTACGGCATGGCCTACATCGTGAAACTCATCTTCTGACGGCAACTCCTGGAGGGTAACCTGCAACGTCGGAGGCGGAGAAAGCGGTGCGGCGTGTCTGGCGCCATCGTGTGACATGGTCTCATGAACTAGATCCTCGCAATCAAACGTTCTAAACGCGTGTCTTGAGGGTTCCCCGTAGACGTCAGGCAGCGGAACGGTCGACGCAAGGGCGGCGTCGGTCAGCGGTGGCGAGGGATACGGAATGGCTTGTCGGTGGTGATCGAGCGGCGGTGTAGACTTCGCGCGTGCCTCCTGATGCGCCGATGTGTCCTGGAGGTTGCTGGGACCAAGAAAAGAGGGGTTGGCGATGTCGCATGAGTGTGGCGGGGGTCGCCACGGCAGGGATGGGGGTACGATAGAAGGTGGGAAAGGTGGGAGGTTCGCCGAAGGAGAGGCCTCGTGAACGGGCGAATGCCAATGTGCCCTGCACGCGTTCATTATATGGCGTTGTAGGCAGCCGTCGCTGTGGAATACAAAGTGTTGAGCTGAGTTTGTCGTTGCTGCTGGCGGGTGGGCGCTTGGATGGGGCGTTGGGGGCGATATGATGGTAAAATACTCACAAAGTTCGTCGTCGGCGAGTCACAAAGCCATAGCGGAGAAGCAACGTTAAGATCTGGAGGATTGTAGTCGAGGTGGGGGAGGAGGCAAGCTCGCTCGTCTGTAGCGTGCACGGTGTTCGACATCTTTGCGCCTCACCGGCGCTTGCACTCAAAGACCCCGGTCACTTACACTGCATTGTGGAAGGGATAATGTCGACACTAGTAATTTGACTTACCTCACTACATCATTACATCGCTTCGAAGAGGTTATGACTGAGTTCAAAAGGATACAGTACGAAACCGCGTAGTGACCACAACAAACATTTCCCGGTCCGACATGAGTGTAGTGCCCGGGGTCGCTGCGCCTATCATGGACCATCTCCGGTGTGCGTACAACCGTCGACGGCGCATTTTGATCTTCTACGAAGCTGTGCCTTCGCAAGCCTCGAGTCTGTGTTGAGTCCAGCCTTACCCCGCCCTGTCTTCGCACTCGGCCATCTAACCTCCTACTGCGCCTCGGAAACCTGTCTATCCCGTATTGACCATGTCTTGCGAATGTCTTGTGTACCTTCCCCCGACTCAGCAGCATCAGCTTGAACTTTCGAAGGCTACAAGCGTCCACGAGATTGCGGCGAAGTGTTCCTGGGGTTCCACAAAGATGCGCCCGAATCTGAGGGTGTCCAGCTCCTCCGTCACGCCATGGTCTGACCCCCACGCACCGGACACGAGGCCGGCTCGCCAGCATCCACGCCTATCTCGCAGCATCGATGCCAGCACTTCAGTCTGCATACGTACTCACGCGCTGCGGCGAGCCCACGACCAGTCCAACGCTCTTCTGATGACCCTCGGAGCCGGTGTCTCCCGGCTTTTATTCTCTCCTTTTGGCGGTGCGAGGTGCTGAGACCGCCTGTCATCTACGTGGGCATGCCGCGGAATGCAAGGATGCACTTTTTAGTCCAGGTGAGCATGGTGACTGTGAAACTCCTGATTGACCGATGTAGTACTTGGCGTCCATCTTTGACCCTCTAGATGCACGAGACATCAGGCAGGAATCGTATCGTACGGCTATCTGCACGATGTTCCAAGGAGATCAATCTGGAATGCACGCACGTCAAGGTTCAGAAGGTACTATCGTCGAGCGGCGACTATGTGATGCACATGGCATGCTGCAGCAGATAGCCTGCCTGGGCATGGTGAAGGTTCACGATGATGTATCCAATACGAAACGTCTATATGGTCACTTGTCTCTTCTGACGCTATGACTCCTTTCTATGCCCTTTGACCATTCCCTGGAAGGGTAGGTCGGCACGACGGCAACAATATCTAGGTGCGTATATGCTGCATCGATGACTCCTCGAGCTCTCAAGTCTTCGCCAGCGTCCCAAACGGGAAGGAGAACGATGTTAGTCCTCCTTTCCTTTTTGTTACTCGCCCTCATTGTTCTGGGAGCGAGACTACATATGTAGGCTAGTCTCATACCAAAGCCCTCCATGTGTCACACTGTGCCGAACCTCACTATATAGGTAGAAGCTCTACTATGCTACTAGTAGTTACTAGTACGCCAGAGCTACATACGTGGTGAGCGCTTCGCGTCGTTCTCATCCTCTAACTACTCAAATTAATGTATGATATCCCATGTAGATGAGGCGCCGCCGGCCCAGTGCAACGCGGGTCTGTTGCTCCAGACTCGTGTAGTTATGAACTATGATGCATGACTGGAGCAACCCGTTGGTGATCTTCACTCGTGGCTGGGACGCGCCCCCCGTCACCCGCCCAGAGCGAGAGCAGTCCTATCTTTCTATCTTTGAGCTGATGGCGCGCATATTACAAGGTGAGTCAAGCTCAGTTCAGGATACTTCCTCGCTGACTCCGGCCCTCTGATTTTCCGTGCTAGATATCCGACGAACGCGCAGGGTCTGCCAAGCCATGTCGACGTCCGCGTTCCTCTGTGACTGTAGTCGGCTCGTCGAGAACGTACGCCACGAACTCCGAGTCGCCGCCCGATGTACTCACTTGCGCCGGCCCATTCCCTTCAGCCTTGCCTCCACAACCCCCGTCCGGCCTGCCTGCCGCGCTCGTCGTTTACACCCCGTCATCCACGCACGGCCACCCGCGAATCCCGGGCCATGTGTGATTATCCTCGTGTATGCATGCCCTCAGGTACCGCACACGAAGTCGCGGCGGAGAAGGTTAGCTGCGCGCCAAGGCGGTGCCCTTCATTTTCGCCGCAGCGTGCTCAACGCTCCCCTCCGGGTCTGCGCTCGAACGCCCCTGGCCCACTGCTAGTGTGGATCCAGACTACCCGACAAGGGCTGTACTGATGCAATGCCACGCCGCAATCCGTGGGTGTCGCGCGTAGCCACGCCCCTCGCACCTGAGATTCCGAGGTGCGTCTTTTCATGTCGTCACCTGGTTTGTGTGTAGCTCATTGTCCTGGGCAGTTGGATGCAGAAGGGCGGCGCGCGAGGGAAACCGGCCGTGCCCGGGCGCTGCTTGAATGCCGAAGCCAGCCTGTCGGCCGCCATTCTGTCGTACTTCGGCTTTCCGGGCCTTCAACTGGCGACATCGGACTGTCAGACGTGGACACGCATATACCCGCACCTCATTCTCGGGTCACACATCTCCTCGTGCGAGTCTCGGTTTGGCGGTCTCGTGTCTAAGACTCAAAGTTGTTCTGCACAGATGCGTACCTTGCTCATCTAGCTGCCCGAGGATCCCGACAGTGCATATAAATGTACAGGCTGCAAGCTAGCTCGACGATCATCAGGGAAGCATCAGACTCGGAGAGCAGGATAGTGATGAGATCTAAGGGCACGTTGGAGCGGAGAAGGCCAGAAGACCAGCCCAGGACTCGGAGAGCCGCACTATTCCCCGATATCTCGCCCTGCGATTGGCTGTGGTCCCTCGGACTCGCGTGCAGAACCCGGGCGAAGGTGCGGAAGTCGCGAAGTCGAAGCGTGTCATGACGATAGGGACGCTCGTTCGAGGGTCAGCAGGGCAGGTGAGTGAGTCGCTGCAAGACATCAGTGCTCATCGATAATGGGTTGGTTCTGCTCGTGGACAGAGTCTAGATCGGGTCTCTAGTCGTTGAGTGGAAGTGTCCTTCGGGAGTGTCGAGGACTTAAAATCTCGGTGTGGCGTGGGTTTCAAGTTTCAGGTGCGATTGAAATGTATGTTCGCGTTTGGTTCGTGTTGCTTACACTACCACCCGCTATTCGACTAGTCCTCGCGCCCATATTTGCGCCCATATGTTTTAGTGATTCTGATTCATGTCTTCAGATATTCCCTGGATGGCCCGGGCGAGCTCATAGCCACCTTTCCATGATGGCGCTGCGATCATACGCAAGCACCGCTGGGTGTCTCCCGCTATGTTATGTTTAGCTGTACGGCGTGGCCAAATGGTGCCTGGTAATTGGCACTTTCTGCGGAATCGAACAACGTCGATCTCAGGCTGTCACGGCCAGCGTTGCGCAGCGCTGTATCAGCCACTTCCGACTATCGCTATAATACTAGGTCCCTCTTCCATTTCTCTTGCATCTTCCCCGCGTACAAGTCATGGTGAACCTCGTACTCGCCGCCATCGCGGCGACGACGCTCTATGCTCTATGGCGCGTCTTCCGCAACTATTTGGTGGCACATCCCATGGACAACCTCCCTGGTCCTCCCCCGTTTCATTCTTCTTCGGTGGGTACTGGCCCTCGTGGTTTCTACGTGTCTGTGCTGGTCATCTTATATCAACGTTTTCTCAGGTAATTTGCCCGAGTTTTCTGGAAGACAAGCATGGAAACGTATCGCACATGTGGCTAAGACGTACGGACCGGCGGTGACTTTGAAAGGCATTCTTTGGGTGTGCTGCTGCGCGCGCAGTTCTCGGTCACAGCAATACGGCGACTGACACGATACGGAACAGCGGCGCCTGATTGTGGTCCACGATCCGAAGGCGTTACACGGCGTGTTGGTGAAGGAGCAAGAGTTCCTCCAGAAGGGGCTTGCTCCCGCGAAGTGAGTTCAGCGCGATTTGTTGGCGTCCGGCCGTATGGCTAAGTTGTTCTCCTACGTAGTGGATTGATCGTCCTGCTTGGCCCTGGAGTGCTCTCCACTAGGGCCGGACAGCATCGTCGGCAGCGGAAACTGTTGAACCCCGTGTTCTCTGTCGCCCACCTGCGCAATATGACCCACATCTTCTATTCTGTCGCCCACAAGGTCAATACCTAATGACTTCCGCGCATAAGTATTCGCCTACTCACTGATTTACTCAGGTACAAGCGGCTCTCAAGAGCCGGCTCCCGGAAGATGGCGCAGCCGGGATCGTTGACATGAACGGCTGGAACGGGCGCACGACCCTCGAGATGCTCGGCCAAGCCGGGCTGGGATACTCCTTCGACGACTTCGTCGAAGAGTCGTCGGACGAGTACGGGGAGGCCCTAAAGATGTTCTTGTACGTGCGTTTGCTGGGGACTCGTCGTGGCTTATACTGAACGCCGTGCACGTCCGTGGACAGTCCGACCTTGAGCCTGGTCCAGTCCTTGCCCGTGGACACAATGTCATACGTCATCTCCGTTGACACTATCCGACGGATCTTCCGGATGCTCCCTTTCAAGAACCTCCGACGCCTCATGAGCATTTCGGACACCCTGCAGCGGCGCTCGCAAGAAATCATCGAGGAGAGGAAAGCGGCCCTCCGGAAGGGCGATCAGGCACTGCTGGCTCAAGTCGGCGAAGGCAAGGACCTGATGAGTATATGCTGTCAGTCTCGGAGCGTGGATCCAACCGAACCAGATGAGCTACTGACCGGTCACCGCGGCACATAGTGAAAGCCAACATGGCAGCGACACATGAAGAGAAGATGAGCGACGACGAGCTCCTCTCTCAGATGACGTGTGTAGTCCCGCATATACCGCGGTCGCCAATGTCATCAGCTCACGTTCTCCCTGATAGCACATTCATTCTTGCCGGCATGGACACCACCTCCAACGCTCTCTCCCGTATCCTCCATCTGCTCGCGCAGAATCCCTCCGTGCAGGATAAATTGCGCACGGAGCTGAGCGCAGCAACCGCAGGGGGCACGGCCGACCTCGACTACGACGGACTGATGAACCTTCCGTATCTGGACGCAGTGTGCCGCGAGACCCTTCGGGTCTATGCGCCTGTCACCTCCACCGGACGCATGTGAGTCCCTTTCCACTGGGAGGAATCGGGTCACAAGCTGAGTGCCTCCTCATAGAGCCACGAAGGACCTCGTGCTTCCGCTGTCTGCACCCGTGCGAGGACGGGATGGTCGGCTGGTCAGCGAAATCGTCGTGCCGGAAGGGACGGTAGTCATCGCCCACTTCCAGGCGATCAACAGCAGCAAGGAGCTTTGGGGCGAGGACGCAGAGGAGTGGAAGCCAGAGCGCTGGCTTGCGCCCCTTCCACCCGCATTGGACGAGGCCCGTCTGCCGGGTGTCTATTCGAACCTGTGAGTTTCCTAGTCCAATCGAAGGGCGAGGCACTCACACGAGCGGCTACGGCCACCTAGCATGACGTTCTCGGGCGGCGTGAGATCTTGCATGTAAGTCTTTCCTTTGCCCGACGAGAGGGTGATGTTGACTCAGCGCTTTCACCGCAGCGGGTTCAAGTTCTCGCAGCTTGAGATGAGTGCGTGGTATCAAACTTCTGTTGCGTGCCAGTTCCGGTAAAACTCAGGGATTCCACGCTGCAGAGGTCGTCCTCGCGGTCCTGCTCACGAGCTTCTCCTTCGGACTGACCGACCGCCCGATCGCGTGGAACTCGTCTGCGGTCATCTACCCGACCATGGGTGAGGAGAGCACAAAGCCAGAGATGCTCCTGCAGGTGAAATCGCTGTGATTGACGTATCATGTCTCTCGTCTTGGTTTCGAATCCTATGTATTTTCTCCACATAGACGGTCTGGCAGGGTTTCCTGGAGATCTCTTATAATGTCACGTAATTCCTCCCAGTGCGTGGCGCACGCCTCGAGGATCGCGCGCTCGTTGAGCAGGTATTCAAGGGCGTAGCGAGTCTTGCACTTCTCCGGTGGTAGATTCTGAGACGTCGCAGGTCAATGTCAACTCGAGCGCACGTTCTACTCATATGAACTTGTCACTTACGTCCAAAATCTCACCGAGCATTTGGGAACTGGCTGCTCTATGTTCGGGATGCCCCACCCGCCCAAGCCGCGCTCTACAGAGGTCGCTGATGGTGCCTGCACTTTTGACAAGAATCTGGAGAGCCTGTGGTACATAGTGTCAGCATGATTGAAGTGTGTAAGGCAAGAACATCATAGCACTGACGGCGACATCGGTAATCGGGTCGGCGTCTACGTCAGAATCCATGTTTCGCCGAATCTCCACTTGCAGAAGGACGCTGAATGTTCGTATCAGGAGCCCCGATATGGCGTCTCGTGTCACCGAGTGTGCTTGAGGCGGCGACGACAGTTCGTCCGATGCGACATTTCTGGCAGCCCAGACGAACAAGCCAAGAGACGCCTGCCCGTCGGAGTTGACGCTCAAGGAAGGCTCCTTCGTATCGTCGCCGGACTCATAGAGCGATGAGCTGACATCTACGAGCGGCCCGACGCCGCTCTTCACTTCTTGGAAGATCTCCACGAAGTCCTCGTGCTGGTTCTGAAGGACCAAGCCAGACCCGGGCCAGCCGAAAGTGACTTTGTCGGCCTCGCAGCCGTCGAGGACAAAGCCGTAGCGGGCTAGCAGTGCGGCGTTACCGAGGTGGGCGCCGTACGTGTTGAAGATCTCGACCCCGGCTGGGATCGGACGAACGGCGACCATATCGACCGTATCCATGACATCCTCGGCTGGATGCTCATGTCGAGAGGGCTCGATAGAGTCCTCTTGGTCATGCGGGCACTCTGCGAGCGAGCCGCATTCGGGACAGACGTCGTACTCGCTCTATAGTGGCAAGTCGATCAGCGGCGGCCCCTGATGTAGCGTGGTGGCTACTCACGGCGAGCTGAACATGGTTGTTCTGAGCGTGATTGAATCTATATAGTAGGATTCAGCACAGATAATGCAACAAGAAGCAATGTACTGACGCGTCGGCGACGGGCACCATAGATAGCCCGTGGTAGGCATCAACGAGGAATGCGCGAGAGCATACGAGTGAGTATGCGTGGAGAAAACCGGAGAGAGAAGGCACTAGATCATGCGAAAGCAAGAGTGGCTCCACGTCAGACTTGTAGTAGTCGTCGATCTCCGCCTGGCTTTTGAGCGCACTGAGCCAAGTCGCCGAACCAGAGAGATGATCACTTACAACCAGCAACGCCCCGTCGTCGTCTTGCAGCTCTCTTTGCACTTCGGTCCCGCGTATCCAGTTGCACGCTTCGTGTGCATCTGTCTCGTCTGGGAACGCTGCGGGATGTCCCCATAGCCTGGCGATGGGGACGATCTTGGCCGGAAGAGACTGCAGATAGCCAAACCACCTCGACTGTGTGCCACTCAGTCTATCGGGCGGCTGAAAGAATGAGTAATGGGCACGAATTAAGCGACATAGTCAGCTCACATCTCCGAGTACAGCGCTAGTGACAGTGCCAGGACAGCGCCGTGTCCGTATGGGACCCAGGAAATCTGTTCAGAAAGCGTACATGTCCTTACTGACAATACTGCGCTCTTTGGAATTGCAGCAACTGCTCGTTTTTGATCAGTGTCTTGTAAAATGAACGTAGCAGCATACTGACCCCTTGCAAAATTGTTGAAAGCTGCTGTCGAGTGTACGGTTATACCCGCTTCTGCCTGGACGATTGATATGCCCGGATCCACTTGTATGTCATTCTCGGAGAGCCAGCGGAAGAACCTGTCTATCCGTTTGGACATCTGGTAGGGAATGTTTCAGTATGGTGGGCGGAGGAGAAGGAATATCAACTGTCCGGTCCGTCCTCATGTCATCATCTGGCGCCGGTCGGGATAACCCGGGTGGGCCTAATGCGGAAAGTATACTGAACGCCGCCGATCATTCCTACTGGACAACGTACTGTTGATGCGGCACAAAGGTATGATGTGACGTATGAGAGAGCGCACGGGTGTTTCAAGACAACGCAAGAGCGTCATTGATGAATGACTGCCTCGGTATTGTACAAGTAAGTACTTAGCAGTCGAAGACACAAGCTACTTAATATCGAAACATCATCCGACTCTCACACTTGAAGCCGTATTCGGTACTGAAAAGGAGCTGATGAGTTTCTTCACGCCGAGGCCATGGAGACCTTGAGATACATCTCCGGCTTCAGATTGCCCTTGGTCGTAGTAGGGTAGGCAATTCCGGCGAAGTTCCAGAAGATCGGAGTCTCCGAAAGTTCAAACTTGAACGCGGAAATGAGCATGGCAAGGACGACCTCTGAAGAAAAAATTAGAAACGGTCAGCCGGGCGTGCAACAGCTGTAAGGGAAGGGGAACTCACTCATTTCGAGCTGAGAGAACTTGAAGCCGCTGGAATGATACAGATGAGCAATCACGAGACGAGCGTGGTTGCGGAAGAGACAACGTACATGCACGAGTGTCCGCCACTGATGAAGGTCATCCTGCGTAATACTGTTTGTGAGATATGCACATAGCCTCGATGAATGGGACAACTGACGTGTTCGCATAGATCCCGGGAATCCGCGCCTCCTCCACGGTGCGCGGGAGGGGCTGCAACCACCGCTCTGGCTTCCACTCGAGGGCGTCCTCGCCCCACACCGCCTTGTTCGTGTTGCACGCCCTCAGATTCAGCATGAAGGTCGTTCCCTTCGGGATGGCAATCTCCGTGATCAGTGTACCGTCGACGCCTCGGATAGGCTCGGAGAGTGGCAGGATGGTGTCTTTCTTCGCTCTGTCAATGGGAGACATCAGCAGCGGACGACGCTCGATACTATGAGAAGCTTACTGCCGATTCGAGAGGGTGACGGGAGCGTAACTGCAAATGACAGTCAGGAATTCGTCAAACCTAGAAGATCAGCCTTTCCACTCACAGCCGCAGAGTTTCGCGACAGACGGCATCGACGTAGGGGAGCGCCATCAGCTCGTCGAAGGGGATATGCGCCCCGAATTCCTCCTGAGCCTGATGTATCTCACTGCGCAGCTTGGTTTGAACATCTGGGTGCTCCGAAAGCAGATGCAAGACACGAGAAAGAGCGTTCGACGTGGTGTCCACTCCAGCAATCATGAAAGAGCTGTATGACAGTGTGCTGAGAACTCTGCAGGAAGATGGTGTAAACGGAGAGTACGCACGACGTCTGTGCGAGCAGTTCGTCGTCAGGCAGTTTGTCTTCTTCGCTAGCCAGGACATTGGCCTTCACTGCGCAGTCGTGGACACGATGAGTTCGTCTCGGGACCACGGAGCGAACAGGATACTCACAGAGTATGCTCATGATATCCTTTCCTTCACCTACGGTATGCAGCAGCTCCTGATCGCCCCGCTCGATAGCCGACTTCTTTGCGAGGAAGATCTCCTTCGACTTCTCGTGCACGATATTGGTAACATATTTGATGCGCTGAACACCCCTGTTGGGCACCATGTCGAGGAGCATGCGTCGGAACCACGCCGGACCAAGGTAACGCAAGTACGGGAAGATGAATCGATAGCGTGTCGTCTGTGTAACGGATGGTCTATTCGGATTCGTCAGCCACATACGAGGATCTATTAGCAGCGCACCACAACTTACATGAACGCCTTGACGGCCTCCGCGTACTCGTCCTTTGTATCAGCGGTCAGGGGGTCGAAAGAGTAACCCAGACCGCCCTGGCCGACGAGCTCGAGCGCAGTCCGACCCATCCACCCGAGGATGTCGAGTTCTTTCGGACCATCCTTGACGCGGGTCTCGATAGCGAGCCGAAGCTGTAGTGAACGCTGTGAGGAACTGAAGACGAGGAGAATCACTGAGCTAAAGCATACCCTGTCGGAGATCTCGTGGAAGACGGGTGTCAGGTTCCGCATGTGCGCGACCGAGAAGACCGGGTTGAGCATCTTGCGCTGCTTCTTGTGCGGCTCCCCATACGTCGCGAAGAGACCGGGCCCAAGGAGCAGCTTGGATGCACTGAATGCAGCAATGAGTGAAATATACGGGTGCCTTGCGACTGGACCACGTACTTGATCGCCTGGACACCCCGAAAGTACGAATCTTGGTCCTTCACGAAGATGCTGTGCAGAGCCTTGGTGTCATAGACGTGCAGCCACTGGGACTGAATGGAATATCAACGCGGGGATCAGGGCCTGACCAGAGTACATACTCCGAAGAAGCTATGAATCCGCGCCACCGGCCCGTAGGTATCACAGAGGTCTCTTATGAAGTCCCAGCTGTCATAGTTGAATAGCTGCAAGAGGTTGCCTGAGTCATAGAGAGGTCAATCGTTGCACGACGAGCGAAGAACGGTTTACGTACCTGTCCATACTGAACCAGAGGGAGGACCGGGGATATTGTCAAGGGGTGAGCGGACGAAGTAGTCTCGGACGAGCCACCAAACTAGGTACAACGCGACCGCAGCCGCAGCGAGAGCAACGGCGGACACCATGATGGACGAAGTGCGAAGAAAGAGATAGGCTGCGAATTAAGGTCACCTACTCATACAGTCATACTTATATGCTCACTTGTGAACTCAACCGCTGCGCTTCGACTGCTCCGCATGCGTCGGGCCTTTTAGGTCTCACTTGGATGAACGAGCATCCCATTACGCATGACATTGACGTGGACTGTCGGCAGGAAGCAAAGCGTGGCTACGGGACCTTGACGTGGGAGATCGACAGCGGAGGGAAGACGGTTTAAAGGAGGCACGGGACCGACGCTCCAGGATCACACTGCGCCGGCAAGTTTCCCGCGGCTAATTGGGTCGTATGGCGGAATCCCGGGGATGTCTTCCGCTTCCCGCCCACAAATCAGCCTTATGGCTCGGAATGATGGGGGCCGATCAACCGAGACACGAAGCCGGCGGGCATGGTTAAACCTAGGTAACACACCTCGCTATGTCAGCACATCTTTCGCACGAAAATACGGCTACAGACCTTGGGTCTGGGAGGCGGGAGGCGTCAAAGCTCGGGAAGGCGGCGTAGTTACCTCTGTTGTCATGGTCCATGATTGCAGGAAATGGTCAGTCTCAAGTTCAGATGAGCTACTGAGCGTAGGTCCGTCATGACTCCTTTCCCATAGGAAGGTGTGCACCGCCTTGTCGACCGAGACGCTATTCGCGAGGAATAACACAACACCAGCGGCGCCAGAGGACGAGTGAATCAAAAACGCTGTCCAACACCGAATGACACCAGCTCTCGTGCACAACCAGTCTGGAAGGCCACTCACAAGGTAAGCACTTTCCTGCCTATAGAAGCGTCATCTTCTGCGATGCCGTCGGCCGCGGGAGGCGCAGTTCCTTAGAAGCGTACGGGGACAGGGTGCGAGTGCCTGCAAGACGATTCGGGGGCGAACACGGCATCGAGGCTTCCCACAGTCTGAGTATGCATCCCGCTGTCTTGTTCCACCACCATGCGCAGCGTCCACTCGAGGAATGGACACAGGCTGTACGAACCTAAAGTCAGTCAGTACAGGCTCTAGGCACGAGTGAAGGATTCCGACCATTACCCGTTATTCAAGACGTTCACTGCAGCCTGCGCCGCCGTTCAGCCGTTCAAAACGTGCGTCGCGATTGTGAGTCGATGGTGGTGAGTCATGGTAACGATGAGACGCGCGCTGGCACAGCGAGGTCCAGTTAGGGTCCAGTGCTGTGGTAAGGAGTGTGAGTACTCAGGCTGTGACACACAAGGGGTCTGCGCAGAGCTTGAGATGGCATATGCGACAGAGGTCATGTTGATTGTCAAAGCATACATTCGTACATCACAGCCCGTGTGACTGCTGCATAATCGCCTAGTCCGCGTTCGAGTCGTGGAGTCCGAAAAGGAAGACTTCCCTCCGGTCGAGTCCCGTTCCCACTTATCCTGCGCCCTGTCATTCGGACGACGGGTGGGTATTGGTTCTGCTGGCAGTGCCACGCAACCTCTGGATGGAATCTCTTGTGACAGTCTCTGTAAAGCTTGACGTTCTTGAGCTTGGCCTTCACGATTTTCGAGCTCCTCGTGTTCCAAGACATCGGCGAAACCGACGAAGTACGGCGCCTGAAGCAAGTTGCGTAGGCGTTGTCTGCAGTCGTCTAAACACATGTAGGGGTATTGCGCGTCCAGTCGCAGAGGAGGAGGTCATGTGCGTTGCAGCGGCGCGAGAGGGCGACCTTGCCCTCCATGACGCGCATGACGTTGTCTGGAGAGAGGCCGTCCGTTTGGCCCATCTTGTCGAGCAGCCGGTCGCGGAGCGTCGTGCAGACCGAGAAGGCGGACGATAGCGGCTTGGTGTGTCCGGTGATGCGGGAAATCCACACGACGGTCATAGCGTTCTCGGGTGAGCAGCCCGGGTCTTGACCTTCCGTCATTCCGAGAGAGTAGCAGCACTTCCTTCGTTACATGGGGAATGTCATACTTGTCTCCGAGGCTGATCAGAGCGAATTTGACTGAAAAATCCGGCGTAGACCGCGTGGTTACCTAATAGCTACGACGAGTATCATCACGATGCTGAGGGTGATGAATATGCCAGCGCTCACCTTCTTGTCGCAGTACAAGCAAACGTCAGACTGCTCCACGTCGTTATCGCTTTGCGTCCGTGTCTGTGGTCGGGAGGGCTGAGCTTCGCGCGAGAGTTCCTTTGTGGGCCCGGGGTGCCGCTGCGGCTGCCGCGAGGGCGATGTGCCCGTCGTCGAAACACACTTGTGAGTCCTTTGGCTGCGGTTAAGTACTCTTCAACATGTGGTCGCTTGGCTGCTCGTGAGGAAAATGAGTCCACCCTAATAGTTCAGTAAGTATCGGCGTGCATAGTATCATCTCATAGCTGCTTACTCCGAGTCAGCTGCGCTGGTAACGAGCCTGGATAATACGAGTTGGTGGCGGACGAAAATCAAGTGACGCGCGCTCGTCTAGTCCAAGTTTAGCAATTTTGATGGGGCTGTTGCCAAACAAAGTCAAAGCCTGGGAAGCTCTACTTACTTACTGACCCTTATCTTGACCTCAGCGAAAGTACAACAAACAATAATTCATCGCCGAAGCTGATCGACACCCCCTCCCTCCTCCCCGTTGCGTACCTCACGTGCTGTGGGCTCATTACCTCGAGAGATCATTTCGATGCATTGCGCGGCGCACTCCCTTCGGATGATCTCTACAGAATAATGCACGGGCCAGCAGTTATATCGCGGTCGTGCGCCATGCGGATGAAATCAATGCTTCATCCTTGGCGCGCCGATAAATGCGAGTCTTCCGACGCCTGCAACGCCACAGTTCTTGCCTTTGCGCAGGATATGGAGACACTTGGAGCCTGAGCGGCTTATATGCGGGCAGCCCACCTGATACCGGATGCGTATAGGCTATTATGGGAGAAGAGCGAGGAGTTTTCGTTATGCGATGCTTGCATGACGAGTGCGAAGGAGCAAAATCGAGGTCATCGTGCAACTTGTTGGATCTTCCTTCCTACCGATACGTTCCAGATGGAGACCAATCCTTGGATGAAACGATGGACACAACGTATGTACTAGTTCTGTCGCGCTACGGTTAAGTGACTTGTCCTTATAATATGCAAGTACTATCTGCAGTGCCAACGTCGCCAAGGGCAACAACATTCATGGCACACGCCGAGATAAGCCTTCTACAGTCGGGAATATTAGTTGTCGCGCGAACAGTTGACCACGTAGCCATGCTGTACTCACAGTGATCTGAATCAGTTGCCGGCCACCCATCCACCTGCAGGTCGAACAGATCAGGCAGCTGTTCCCACACGATACGCCTGTTATCTCTAGGGCTGTCTCCACATCTGCGCGGCACTTGGCGCACAAACCGGGGTCGGAGTTAGCCATGTAGCCCGATAGCGAGGAGAGCAGAATGTCGTCCTGGTCGTCCTGGTACACCGATAGGATGAAGTCATGTCCGGCGTTCCCAAAGCCAGCGAACATCGCTTTGCCACAATTGGTTGACGTGCGGCACTCCGCGGAGGGAAGCGATTTGCGCATGGCAAAGATGGCGAAGATGCGGAAGGTGTGCATCTTGGTCATCTTGACCCGTCCGCGCAGTATGCGCGTGAGGTCCTCCGGGGCGAGTCGCGCGAGGATATGTTCTCTGTCCCCCGCTGGCGAGGAGGAGGGTACGGTGGTACCGTCGAGTGCAAAGCAGCTGAGGAAGGCGGTCGGGAGGAGGGATGGGGTGTCCGTCAAGCGAGCCAATTCGATGACGGTGATTGCGTCCTCGGGATCGGCCTTGACGTATTGCTCGCGAGAGGCGATCGCCGACCATTCTGCGAGGCTCGCAGTGTAGTACCGCTGCAGTCGCGCCAGCGCGTCTGCTAGCACGTCCTGGATGGCATACTTGTGTGACATGCGGATGAGAGCGGCCAGTACTTTGACAGAGACGGGCTGGACCTTATCTTTATTGTAGTAATAGCTGCATAGAAACGGGCACAAGATCAGCGTTTTCATGAGCGACATATGCCAATAGACTGTCAGCATGCTCACTTTTTGCCGCAGCAAAGTACAGAAAACAAGTGACGGAGGTCGTCCGGCGGGTCGACAAGGTGAACAACTGGACAGCCGTCCATTGTCTCTTCTGTCCCGCTGCTCGGGAGAGAGAACAGATCCCGGAAGATCTCAGAACGCTGAGCGAGCAGACTCTTGTGGACGCGGAACGCGACAGCGTGTTGAGCAACGACGACGATGTTTCAAACCGTCCGACAGCCACAATTCCTCGTCTCTCTGTGGCTCCCCTACTTTGTCTGTTTGTGAGCTACGTCCCTCGGCTTTGTGACGTGGTCGCTTGCGAGATAGGCTGCCGGACATGGTGGTAGACTCGGTAAATCGATAGTAGGCGCCTGTTCGGACTTCGCATAGTCGCCGGGTGAACCGATTCGTCCGTAGTCCGACCATAGACAAAAGAAATTTACACTTCCACAACACTTCGCGGACAGCGCGCGCGTTGATATTTCGGGAGACCACATCAATTATTACAAGGTACATACATCAAACCAACCGGTTTGAGGGCAACTCGAAGGGGATTCGGCTATCGGAATGCGTCCCACCTTCCAAGGTCTTGCGCCCATATAGCATCGAACTCGGAGCACATCGTGACATCCATACTCACTCTGGCTGACGATTTTCAAAGTGTGGATGGATCACGACGCGTGCCTGCCGGTGATCGAAGCACCTGTCAATCCGAACTCGAGGACGAGGACGAACTATCCGTAGAGGAGTCAGAATCGGAATCCGAGTCCGAGGTATCAGAGGAGTCGGAGGAGTCGGAGGAATCAGAAGAGGAAGAGTCTTCCGTGGTTGATTTGTGATTATTCGCAAGTTGCGACGATGTGATGCCAAGGTGCGGACAACGTGTCGGAAGCTCCTCCGGGGCAGGAACCAAACTGAACGCTGCCGGCAGGTAGTCCCATAGTTGCTGACAGTGCCCCTTAATCTCCTGGACGAGCTTCTTGTGACAGCGTTTGCAAAGCTTCGCCTGCCTGAGCTTGGTATCCCAGCTGTTGACGTCCTCACGAGCGATCGCGTCGATGAAGTCGACGAAGAGCGGCGTCCGCAGGAGAGTGTTGAGATTGGTTCTGCAAGCCACGGTGCACATCATGAAGTTTCTCCGCACCCATTCGCGGAAGAGGAGATCGTGTGCGTTGCAACGGCGCGAAAGCGCCACCCTTCCCTCGATGACGCGCATGACATCGTCCTTGGAGAGACCGTCCGGTTCGCCCATCTTGTCCAGAAGCTGGATGTGTAGCGTCGTGCATACAAGGAATGCGGGGGCAAGAGATTGGATTGACCTGTGATTCGGGCGAGGTGGATGGCTGCCATAGCATCCTCGGGGTTGGTCTTGACGTAATTGGCCCGAGTCTTGACCTTCCGCCATTCCGCGAGAGTAGGAGCGTAGTAGCGTTGAAGGCAGGAAAGCGCTTCCTCCATAACGTGGGGGATGTCGTACTTGTCTCCGAGGGTGACGAGGGAGAAGAGAATAGAGAATTCAGGGGTTGAGGGCTTTCCGTTATGGCAGTAATAGCTACACGAGCTTCAGACTTTGATTCGGTACAGGTAATAGGATTGTGCCGGTACTCACTTCTTGTTGCAGTATAAAGCGAGTAGGAGATGTTTGAGATCGACATGAGAGTCCGCAAGATGGACCACCGGGACATTGTCGAATTGCTCCGCGTCGTTTCGGCTTGCATGCGAGTCGGTTTCCGGAGCTGGTAGAGAGAAGAGGGTCCTGAAAACGTCCGAGAACTGCGCAAGTGCGCCCTTGTATACCCGAAACGCAACCTCTTCCGCCACGAGTATCACATTCCCATCATCAAACCACACCTGCGAGTCTGCGATCCAAGGTTTGGCTGTAGCGGAGTCCGAGTCTCGGACGCGTGGTCTCTTTGGAGGCCGGGGTGATGTATTCATCCTGTGGTTGTGCAGTAAGTATCGAGTCGCATAGCGGGGTAACTCAAACACTTACTGAACTGTTTCACGACGAAAGGATGGTGGTTGCGGAAAGGAAACAGTCGGCGCTTCAAGTCACCGTCGCGTTAGGTCACGCGTTAGCCGAGCCTCAGGTTGTCGCGCTCCGCCTGCTCCGCCTCCCCAGACAGTGATTCTCGCCGCTTCCGTAGTACTGGCAGACGACCGGGACTTGTTCTGGATAACACTCGCTCTCGTGCTCTTTCGTCGGAACAAGTGCAGTACAAGTATAGCGTCACCGAAGTGAGTATATAAGTAAGTAAATTAGTACTACCTGCAAGACTAATTACTACGGTTTGCCTAACTGCAGCTTTGTGTCACCAAAAATCAGAACCATATCGTTCACCACCGGAGCCAGCGCCCTGACAGTCGTGATCTCCATCGCCGCGTCCTCCCAACCACGCCCCTTGGGATCCTGCGTCCAGCATTGCCACACAGCATCGAACAACTTGGTCTCCGGCCTCACCTGCAGCTGAAGCATCAGCGACCACGTCTTGCGCGGAGGGCAGGAGACGACGATTTCCAGGAGAAGTGCCAAATCCTTCTCGATCTCAGCCACGGAGCGAGGTTCGACATCGTCCGGCCATTCGTCTTCATCCCAAACGCGCGGCGCGGGCTCTTCGTCCACCACCCATACCAGCTCGAAGCGTGAGCCTTCGGCCATGCTCCCGTCCGCGGTTGACTTCGCGGCGTGCTCAAAGAACGCTTCCAGAGCGTCACGCTTCGCTGTCGATGCGGCCAGCTTGAGGATGCGCAGGCCGCGCAGGGCGTCGATCATTGACCTCGAGATTGATTCGTGCAGTGAAGGCATTTCCTCTTTTCCCTCAGGAAGGAGCACGACGTCTAAGCAGAGCGTGTGTACATTGCGGGGGAGCCCTTTGAGGAAGTGCCTGATGTTCACGAGTCGCTTTGCCGGAGCTTCTATGTGCCGCTCGCGAAAGCACAAGGTGCTCGCGCTGCGTCCCTCTAGTTGAACCCAGCCGTCGTCTGTTATGTCTTTCCCCACGTGAAGCCGGACACGAAGCGACACGGTGTCGATGCGCGAGGTTGGGTAAAGCCCTGGAAGAGACGTGCGCCACTGGCTCATGTCTCCATCGAAATCTCCGCCATCCAGCACGAAGCGTATGGGGTGGGAGATGTCGAATCGTTCGAGGAATAAGCGGATGAGGTGCAGACTTCCGGTACTGTCTTCAACGTCCAGAATTCGCAAATGCGGAAGAACGATCGGGGTGCTGGCGGTGGGCGTCCCTGCTCCTACGAGATGGTAGTGTCTTATACTCAGTTCTTCGAGCATCGGACATCTTCGGAACGCCTCGACGAAGGACGCGAATGCCTGTCGTGGGACACCCCCGACGAGTGTGATATCGGTGAGGGATTTGACGACGCACGCAGGAATGAAGGCCGCCGGCGCGAGAATCATTGTACCAAGGGCGGGAAGTGCGCTGTCGTCCCAGGGTGCGAGACCGGCAGCTTCCACAACCTCCTCGCGGCCGTCGTCCCAGTCCCAGGAACGAAGGCACAACCATTTCAGGCTGCCCATGCTTGAACCGATGACCTGGTGTGCCTGGCGTAGTTGCGCCACTGGAAGATAGAGTTGCAGACGAGCAACTCGTCCAAAGTGAGGACTGAGCAGTTCCCACATCGCCGGGGGTAGGGTGTAGCCAAAAGAGATGGCGAGCGGACGGGAGCCGGTGCGTGAAACGCACATCCGCACAAAGTTGTCTCTTCGACTATTCCACTGGCAAGAGCCGAGCTCGTCATCGAGCAGATACCAGAGCGCGGTCACCCAGAATCCTGACATGTGGAGGAGGATATTTCGCCATCTAGAACAAACATGGGAGAGCCAGGTGCTCGAGTGGCGGTCATCCTTTGCTTCAACAAGGATCGAGAAGATTATCGTAAGGATTTCGTCCGGGAGGCGGTGGATCCCCTGGGCAGGAGTGCCGTGGCGGAAGAGTGGCGAGAACATAGTTGGAGGAGCTCGCAGGGTATCTCTAGATAGGGGAATCAGCATATGATCAGCAACCGGTGCAAGAGCACTGCATACCGTATGCAATGAGCGTTCCGGGACTCAAGCTCAAGCCGAGAAAGACGTTCAGGAGGCCTCCCTCATATACGCGACTTACGGACGGGGTTCTGTCATAATTTGAGCGCAAAAGCCTTCCATTGTTCACGGACCATCGTTGAAGCGAATGCTTCCTTTGTTCCGAACGGGCGCCCCACTGCGTGTTCACACGACACGCGGTGGCAAGAGCGGGCAGGTCGGGCGAATTTCTTCAGTCCACCGCTGTACGCAGCCTATACAGTGCATCGACCAGTGTAGCAAAGACCAAAGATGTGGAATACGCTGAGGGTCGGAGAGATAGGGCCCGTGCTCGGGCGCTGACTGAGTCTGACCGCAGTGGCTGGCGGATGGCTCTTGCGCTCCGGTCCTCCACGCGTCCCTTGCCATTATGGTGAGACATTCACCTATCATCTTAGACAATGCGTTGAATCCGCAGCATGTCTTGTCTCTTTGTCTTCGTCGTGTCGAGAAACGGCCGACAAGCAAGCGGATGGTGTAAATCTGTGGCTGAACCATGCCGTATGATCTGGTCATGACGGACGATGCGTTATTCAGCCAAACCTCGACGGAGAATATGCACACAAACGCGCGAACTTGTACCTCAAACATGCATAGATCATGTGCATATGCTGGTACGGCTCCTCGAGATACTTCATCTCGACGCTCGTGAGGGTGCCGTCGAGAGAGCCTGAAGAACGTCCGTATCAGCCGCATACCCTCAGCACAAATACGGAGCGACGCTCACTCAAGATGTCTACCAGGTTGGCTCAGCTTGTCGTTCCGATGATGGGCGTGGTGACACCCGAGCGAGCCGCGAGCCTTAATCCACGCCATGCTGAGCTACGCCATGCTGAGGCCCTTCTTCTTCGCGAACTCACCAATCCTACCTGCATGATATTGTCAGCAGCACGAGATGAGCATTCGGAAGAGAGCATACCTGCTCGTGAGGGTCTCGTTGAACGAGATGTGCCAGTGAAGCTGGATTCATAGTCGTCTGTCTTGCTGCGGAGAGTGGCCTCAAATGGCGGCACGAGTCGGTAGCCCAGGCCAAAGAGGAGACTACTGAAGTGAGCCAACTCCGAACATCTACAAGGCCGGGTGGTGAGCAGTCATCGAGACACAAGCGGTGAGACGTAAGCTGTACCTTGATAATCGAGAACAAAGGGCGCTGAGCAGTCGACTTGCACCCGCTGAAGGCTGGTCTTGACGGAATTAAACATGCACTGCGGTGGCACGGTCGAGACGCATCCGTGCGGCTCAAGCCCTCCTACTTAGACACTTCGAAATCGTCGGGGGTGTTATACCTGGAGCGTAGAGCACTTGGTCGTTGATAGTCGACAGAAGCGCAAAGCAACTCACCTTCGTCATGACAATGAGGTCTCCCACGGGGTAGGTCTAGCTTCTTCCTGGTATTGCCCAGCACGATCTCGGAGTGACCGTTCGATCACATATAGATATCGTCAACTTTCAGTGCGTTATGCAACCACACAAAACCGCCACCCCACGCTCGCGATGACGGAGGTCTGAATGCCATAATTGAGGCTTTCGGAGGGAAGTCAGAGCCCTGTCATGGCGATGAATGCAAAACGACTCACGGCGCAAACTGGGTGTGGGCGATCTCTTCTTCCTCGGACAGGACCCAGTTCCACCACTCCAAAAAGTCATAAGACATGCAGCAGCGTTCGAGTAGATGCTATGGAGACCAGACGAAACCAATCTATGACGGAAAGGACAGGACTTGAACGTTTGGAGCAAGGATACAGCCGCCCACAAATCGTCCGCGCTAAAGTTGCCGTATTGGGACATTTGATGCTGCTCTTGCCAAACAGCAACAAGCTCGTCCTATCACGACCGGCACGATCTGTCAGGCGATATAGCCGGGTCAAATCCTCGCTGTCATTGGATGCATAATTGGAAGTGCGCTATACAGCGCAGCGCCAGTGGCCATAAGTATGCCTGCGCGTAAGTAGTACAAGTATTGTAGAGTTCAGTAATGCCCGATCACGTTCATGGGCTGATAAGGCTCCTCGAGAGACTTGATCTCCTCAGCAGTGAGCGTCACATCCAGAGCGCCTGCAGCAGACCAATCCATGAGTGAGACCTTGTGGCGGGCACACTTACTAATCCGTAGTATCAGGCGCACCAATGATATCCTCGAGATTCTTCAAGTTAGTCGAGCCAATGATCGGCGCGGACACGCTATCCTTCGACAGCGTCCACGCAATCGCAACCTGCGCCATGCTTATGCCTTTGCGCTCCGCGACTTCCTGGACTCTGTATGTGAGAGGCGAAGTCAGGAACCTACCCGGAGAGGACGATACGCAAGGACAGCGCACCTGGAGATGATGTTCGTGGCGGCGTCGTTCTGGTACCACGCGAGGAGCCTAGTCATAGCATATTGAGAGCTTGCGCATGCAAAATATTAGTCGGGGGCATACCTATCAGAGCCAGCGCGCTTCGACTCGCTACTCGGAGGTCGGGTGAGAAGTCCTCGCGCGAGCGGAGACCATGGAGTAGCACCGACACCGAAGAGCTGGAGACATGTAGAGTACAACGTAAGAGCGACGCAGAATGCACGAGTATGTGTACACACCTTGAGCGTCGGGAACATCTCGCGCTCTTCCTCGCGGTAAAGGAGACTGTAATGGTTCTGCATCGAGATGAACGGCGTGAGCTTGTTATTGATGGCATAGTCTGCGAAGCATCTGTCAGACATTGCCCAGACGTAGTGCGTCAAAGCAGACGCACTCTGCATCTGATGGACTAGCGAAGCAGGGTTAGTGAGTAGTTATTGTGAGCGTCGGGGCACGATACGTACACTGGTAGGCGTAGCAGGAGCTCATCCCGAGATACCGAACGTACCCCGCCTTCACGACGTCATGGAGAGCTTGCATCTGAAAACCCCACCGGTTCAGTTCAACGTGAAATATGACGAGCCGGATTAGCAATCACTCACGGTCTCTTCTATGGGCGTCGCGTAGTCAAAACGGTGACCTACAAGTGGAACACGATCATTCGAAGACTGGTGAAGACGATGTCTTGAGGGACGACCTACACTGCAGGACATCGATATAGTCGACCTGGAGGCGCTTCAAGCTTGCCTTCACGGAGTCAAATATATGCTGCACACGGCATCAGTTCTACTTCACTAGTCTTAGAGAAGTCGAGCATGTAAGCTCACCTTGCGGTTCAGTCCGTACTGATTGATGACCCCGAAGTCTTCCGGCCGTTTCCCGGTGGCGAAGAAGTCGATTCCGGTTTCGTGCATCACCGGAGAGAAGACCTATGTATACGCGAGAAGTCATCAGTGAGATTTCACTGGCAGATGCCGACTTCTGTACCTTCGTCATGATAACGAGCTCGTCCCGAGGCAAGTTGTACTTCTTGATTGCATTGCCCAATATCGTCTCGGACAGGCCGTTCGAGTACGACTGCGAGAGCAATCAGCAGAGTACTGTTGCCTAGTCATAGGCAGACGTACGTTTGCAGTATCGAACGTCTGGATACCGTGGTCATACCTGCAGAATGTGATCCGTCAGTATAGCGAAGGTTGGCAGGGAGTAAAGGAGACGCACGCAAACTTGATGTGCTCGAGGGCTTCCTCCTCCGGGAGGACCCAGCCCTGCCACTGAGGGTCCCCGTAAGACATACATCCCAAGATGATGCGGGAGACTTTGAGCCCTGAGTTGCCGAGACGGACTGCGGGAAACGTGACTATGTATTAGTGTGGATCCCAGCCTGCGAGCTCGGGAGTAGACATGTCAGGTAGATACACACCATATTGCATCTTCGGAACCATTGTACTCGAGTGGTAGGCGAGAGGTGCAGATTGTTCAAGGTTGGTTGCAGGTCGGCCTCGACGACCCATGAGCTATAAACCCGTCCTGCAGGCGCTGCGGAGCTTGAAGCGTGCCCGACCAGTATATGAGGGAATATGAAATTAGTCCAGATCCCATTGGCCGGACAGACGTGCCGAGAACCGCAACGGAAGTGAACTCTCAAAAACACAACTTCGCTGAGATATGCAGGACGAATGGTGCGAGAAGAGCGGGCGCGCTCCTACATCGTTGAAGGGGATCCAGTGCGATCGTCGCGCACGCTGTACCAAACGCGGGACAGGACGTGGGTCAATGTCAAATAAGTAACCTGTAACGCATCGAGCATAGCCACATCTCCGCTGTCCCCGGTTATCACTGGATCGCTGTGGTTTGAGGCCTAGCGCGTTGACGCACGCCGGGGAACCACGGCTACCCAGGGCAACTCATGGTGATACTTACTTGACTCCGTGAGCGACTAAACGAGAAGGCATGACCCACGGGCGTGTTCACAACATTGTATGTCCGCGGAAAAGGCGTCCATCCTGTGGCTAACCACGATATCGGGTGATGGAGGGAGTCCGATCGGGATCGAAGCGTATTGAGTGTGTGGTGACAAATCTGCATGTAGGTCAGTACCATTACTACACTCCGTTCCACTCGAGCCGCCTAAGCAGTGCTCTCGGACAATCCTCACACGAAGCGCGACGTACGTAGCCACCGTTCATGGGAATGAAGAGGTCGAAGTCCTCCGCTGATGTATGTGTAGGACCGTGGATGAGGTCGTCTGCTTGCCACGAGGGATCTGAACGTCCCATCAAGATAGTCACAGTTCACGTGCGTGTGACTTCACACGTGGGCCCGGCACTTACGGTAGTTCGCGCTTGCCGCAGCACAGATACTTATGGACTACGGTCTTTTGAGAACCGCCAGCACCTCCGCGACCTGACCATGGAATTTTCGGGATCAACGACTGCTCAGCCGAGTTCCAACTGGGTCAAAGACGACCAAGTCTGGTTGTCCGATGGCAACATCGTCATCATCGCACAGAACAGCGCTTTTCGCGTCCACAAAAGCATCCTCGCTCAGCACTCCGAGGTTTTCCGCGATATTTTCTCCTTACCTTGCTCTTCCGTTCCGGAGGCTGTGGATGGCTGTGAGGTGGTCCATGTATCGGACAGCGCCGAAGACATGCGCCAGTTACTCCTGGTCCTTTGTTGCGGTAAAAAGTGCATCTCAACGCTGATCTTGGTTCAACGCTATGTCTGACTTTACGTCTGCAGCCCTTACTACGATCTCGATGAGATCATCCCTGTGCCGTTTTCCGTCGTCGTATCCCTCGTCCGAATGGGACACAAGTACGACGTCCCCGGCGTCTTGAACCCTGCCCTTGCCCGGCTGAAGAAATACCATCCCATCACGCTCAAGGCATGGAGAGACACCGACGGGCGTGCGCGCTACGTGACCTCTACCGATCCCCACGATGCCATCACAGCGGTGCAGCTCGCACGGCTGACGGATACACCTTCCATTCTGCCCACAGCCTTCCTCCAGTGTTGCGACTTCGCGGACGAGGTCTATCCGGAGACTCACCCTCAAAGGGGCACTTTCGTCCTCTCGGCGGGCTTGCCCCCTGGAGACCATGCGACAGTTATCTCTGGCCAAGTCCTTGCAACCAGAATAGCGGCTGGATTCGTCGCCAGGTTGTTTTTGGAGATACCCCGTCCGGGATGCGCCTCCCCTAATCAGTGCAAGCAGGCAGTCAAAGGCGGTGTGATTCAGGAGCTTGCAAGTCTATCACTTGCAGCGGGACTGCGAAGCGGACCAGCGATATCTGCAGCAGGTAGTTCTGCGGCGATATGCCAGACTTGCCGGCGTGTACTCTCGAAGGCTTCCGATGGAATTTGGTCAATTCTTCCGCACTGTTTTCATGTGTCCGTGGACGGCTGGCCACCCATCCCCACCAGCTAGGGAGCCCGTTTCATGCTAGCCTTAGTTATCTTTGTCGTGTTCAGCATACACGTATCGTGATACGGTCTCGCGCATATGCCAGTTATTCTCGGGTCTTGTAACTTGTCGAGGTTGATTGCGTCGCTTGACCTTTGTCAGTCTCAGTTTGCTTACATATGTAGCATCGGATCATACCTGTAGTCCATTTGTTAGCTGTACAACTTTACATGAGTATCCCACAGGTAGTCACTACAGATCACAATCCGTTCCACTCAAACCGCTTCGGTATCGTGAACTCCGCAGACAGCTTCAGCGCGGCCGGTGCGCTGCTGCTCCCCACCCGCACCCGGTACACGCCGTCCTCGACGACCCAGCGCGCGATGCGCTCCTCCCAGTACGACACCGCGTACTTGTCGAGCGCGAGGCTGACGGTCGTGCTCTTGCCCGGGGCGAGGTCGACGACCTTCGCGAACGCCTTGAGCATCAGCGGCGGGTGCGTGAGCTCGGACGTCGTCGGGAGCGAGACGTAGAGCTGCACGACTTCCGTGCCCGCGACGCTGCCAGTGTTCGTGACCTTGACGGACGCGGTGATGCTGACGTCGCCATTTGCGATCTTCGGCTCGGAGATGGAGAGGTCGGACTGCTCGAACGTCGTGTACGAGAGGCCGTGGCTGTGATGCTCGTCAGTGACAGGTAGATCGACACCAGGACGGACGTACCCGAAGTGCCACTGCGGCTCGATACCGCGATGGTGGTAGTGCTTGTAGCCCTATGAGGGAGATAAGCAGACCGCCTCATTGCGTATCACCAGACGATACGCACCACGTAGAGGTCTTCTCCGTACCACAGCTGCACAAACGCATCTCAGCAACGCGCAGCACGACTCTGCGACAAAGCTCACCTTGCCGTGCTCGTGGTGGAAGTGTCCGTGGCTAGGCACGTCCTCCAGCCGCTTCGGGAACGACAGCGACAGCCTCCCGCTCGGGTTCACCTTGCCCGCAAGCACCTGCCCGATCGCGTCCCCAGTCGCATTCCCCAGGTACCACGCATGCACGATCGCAGCCACCTCGTCCGCCCACGGCATCGTGATGCTCGACCCGCTCTGCGTCACGACGATCATGCGCCTGTTCGCCGCCGCCACCTTCCGCACGAGCTCGTCCGTCCGCCCCGGGAGCGCCAGCGTCGTCCGGTCGTACCCCTCCGTCTCCCAGTCCGCGTTCAGCCCGACGACGGCGATGACCGCGTCGGCCTCCTGCGCGAGCTGCACGGCGGTCGCCATCAGCTCGTCCGGGTGCTGCACCTCCGCGCCGCCAAGTCGCACACCCCCGTTCGCGTCCATGAGCGCCTCGACGGGGTCCTCGTCCGCGGGCGCGCGCACGTTGCAGAACTCGACGAACACCTTGTGCTTGACCCCGGCCTTGAGCTTGAACACGCCCGTCTCCTCCGTCGAGCCGCAGTTGAAGAACGCCTGCCCGCGCGTCTGCTTCGTCCAGTTGTCGATCACGAGCTGGTCGTCGATGAACAGCTTCGCGCGGCCGGCGGACAGGAGCCCGAACTCGAAGTCAGTGTCCTGCTCGCGGGGCTTGAGGAACCCGCGCAGGCGCAGAGTGAACCGTTTCGTGAGCTCTCGAGGGTAGTCGTCGCTGCAGCGAGACGTCAGCAACGATGCTACTGGGGCTCAGGAGATGCGAGGTACCTCAAGAAAACGCGCGTCTCGTCGATGTAGCGCGTTGCTGTGACTGCAGTCAGCGGCGTCATGCTATCGTCGTCCTCGTGGGAGTGGAAGTATCCCGTCCAGCCGGGCTTGCCGTCTTCAGTCACAATCTCGTTTTCGAGAGTCGGCATCTGCATGTAGGCTGAGGCGAACAGGATGAGTGATCCTTCTTGGTCAATTCACATATGAATGACGTACCTCGTGCACCCTCGGAGTACGTGACCTCGACGTCGGGAGCGACGTCGCCGAGAGCAGAGACGATGCCCTCGTACGGCGTGACGAAGAAGCTCGGCTTCAGCGCCGCAGATCCACCACCGCTGACTCGGAGCACAGTCGCCTTCGCATTCCCGCCTATGATAGCGATCTTCTTCAGACCGTGCTCCTGTGACAGCGGGGCATCACGTCAAGACGCGATGCGACATGACTACGCGTCGCTCACCTTGGGCTTCAAGGGAAGGACTCCTCCCTCTTCAAAAGGACGACCTTCGTCATGATCTCCTGACGATCACCAGTCTTCTCCACGCGATCTCCGTCCAGAACCTGCCAGGCAACCGTCAGCGATCCTACTAGGATTTCGAGTAGGCTCTTGAACGCACCTCGGGAGCTGCAGCAGCGCACTTCTGCACGAGGTCGAGGACCTTTGCGGCACGTTCCCTGACGGTACGCTTTGTGGTTTTCCTGCTCTCAATGCTGTTCTCCGTCTGTTTGCGTCAGCACGAGCGTCGGCGGATAGACATAAGACACCTACGAGCGATTTCATGATGTTCACGGTCCGCTGCTTGTTCGTTCTGGCATCTCAAGGCCAAGACCGGCGTTGACAGCGTGGTCGACGGAGTACACACCGAACCTGAAGCCAATGTGCATATGAGTAGCCATGAATGAGCAGATACGAAATGAGCGTACCAGTCGCTCATGACCGTCGCGTTGCTGCCCAACTAATTCCGGAGAATGTCGCCGATGATGTAGGGATTCTCGGAGACGTGCGTCCGGCCTGTCAGCACTGGATGTGAGCGAAGACCGGGCTCAAGGACACAGGGATACCTACGCAGTCATGAATTCCTCCAGCTTGGCGTACTTATCCACCAGCATGAACGACATGAGGGTAGATCTCCCTCAGCGCACGCTCGGTCATGGTCGAGTCGTAGCGGAACCGGTCGTTCTTGTTGTTGTTACCGACAAAGTGCTTGATGCACGCGCTGATCCCGCCCTCCTGAAGACCAATGCCGCAGCGACCATGCCGGAGAGATGCGGGTCCTCGGAGTACGACTCGAACGAGCGTCCCCCGAGCGGGTTGCGCTGAATGTTGCACGTCGGGCCGAGCAGGACGGACGCAGCCTTGAGCTTGACCTCTTCGGCGAGGAGCTCGCGGCTTACGCGCTCGATGAGTGCGGTGTCGAAGGTGGCAGCCATCGCGGTGGCGCTTGGCAGGCACTTCGCGGGGGTGCTCATGAGGAAGTAGTTACCGCGCGCACCTGATGAGGAGGAGAACTCAGCGTGAAGTTCTCATCGGTAGGCGACGAACACACCGTTGGGACCGTCGGTGACATTGAATGCAGGGATTGCGAGGCGAGGGCCAGCGTGTGTGTGCCAGAAGCCAGCGCGGCCGTGAGCAGACTCGCTGCGGCAGTGGTCAGTTGCTGGACGACATCGGAGACGGACGCGCTGGCGCAGTCTGAGGGAGGCGCGGCGTGTGATTGACTCCCTCGAGTGCGCAAGGGAGGAGGGATCGCCCCGTGCTATACAGAAACAGCTGCGTCATCGCTCTCGGGACCCGCGCTTGTCGGCAGGGCCCGATGACGTGCCTGGCGACTCTAAGTACACTCTGTTCTACGCACTACGCTCGGACTCGATCGCCCTCTGATGACTGCCCTGGCACCCGGCGACTTGATACTGCGCTCGTCTGCCCCACACGTCTCGACGACACGCGACTGACGAACCGGTGTCTACCCCGAGTCCCGTCCTCCCGTCCTGCCACCCGCCTACGCCTCGCGCCCTCCCCGCATACGTCCACGCCCGAGTCTACAAACGCGGAGAATCTGGTACCCGAATGCAGTACAACCGGTCAGTTGCCCGCTGCTGTCCAGCCACAGACGCGTTACTCACCATCAGCGTCCGCGTCGGACATGTCGACAGGGTGGAGCGGAGGGCGTCGGCACCTGTGCGTGTCGTGAGGGACGGTGACTGCGACAGAGAGAGCGACGACCGTCGAGGGTGGAGACTGGTGGTAGGGAGCTGGATGACGGCGCAGTGCGAGGGAGAGGGAGAGGAGGCTTGAGTTGCCACCCCGTCACCTGTGAGCTTATATCTCCCTCAGCCCGTGTGCCCGCGAGCAAACATGCCACGCCTACACACGCCCAGGCCCTCCGCCGTAGCAAGGGCATTTCCTGTTTCGTTCACCCGAGTACCGCCGTCTGCGGCGGTCGCGTTTCCTGCTCGGGATGTATGCGGTCAGTGCTCCCGATCGCGCCGTCAGTGAGTAGATATTCAGTGCATTCTCAGAAATGAGTGCTGATTCGTATCAGAAATTACCAACCAGGCGCACGGTTCGGTGCGTCTGAAGCAGCCATCCCCGGTGACGAGATTATTCATTCATTCAGTACCGAACACGGCCGCCATTCGATGTATTCAACCCGCCCGAAATTTTGAAGCCGTTGCTGACCCGGGATTCGTGCAGCTCACCACACGGTTAAAGGCGAGTGTTCACCGTCCCGACTTGTGCAGCACGCTGACAGCACCAGATGTCATTATTACAAGACTCGAACCCAACGATGTCGTGCCGGAACGTCGAGATCTCGCTCCTCACGTCTACCGACATGCACGCATGACGCGCGGGACGCATCGCACGCTCAGGTTCGTGCGTGTTCACCGTCCCGAATTGCGCTTCGAGTGTCTTGCTGACGCGACCGTGCAGATCGTCGAAGCGAGCATCTTGCACTGGCAAGGTCTCGCTGGCAGTTCACTCACTCCTCCAGCTACGGCATTGCGCTAGGGCTCGCCGCTCAGCTCCGTCCGTCGTCCGTCGTCCGTCGTCCGCATACACAGCGCGCACTGAGTCCCTCCACGTGCAGAGGGCGGGAGGAACTCGAAGGTCGCATGGAGCAGGTCGGCGACTCCGCGGATCGAGCTTCCTCCGAGCTCGCACGCAGCTGTACGTTGCATCCCCCATGACCGCACCCGAGCACGCTCGACGCAACCCTCAAAGGCCCTGGAAACGGTGAGTCGGTGTCCGTGAGTTCGCACGAGCCACGGCCACCGCGTAGCAGGTACTGTTTCGCTCGCCGCCGACGCCGCCTCGAGGCCCGCTGCAGTGCCCGTCCCCGTCCCCGTCCCGTCTCTGTCTTCGTACGACGTACGTTCCCTCCAGGCTCCAGACTCCAGACTCCAGGCTCCAGACTCGAGCAGACCGCAGGGCCGCGCTAAGCAGCTCCCATGAGCCTCGGAGGTCTGTATTCTGCACTGGGAACTCGGACGACACGGCGACCTCGGACTCTCCTCGCACAAGAGCGTGGTTCGTCGCCCGGACGCGAAGAGGACGGAGGACGGAGAACTTGGAAGAACGCTCGACCTCTGGCGACCGAACGACCGAACGACGGGACGGGACTGCGCCGATGTTCAGCACAGGGCCAGGTACGCGCTGTCACGATCCACGCATCGCTCCTCCCGGCCGGCTGTACCGGTTGACGACCTCGGGTCCACGGTCTCGTGCGCAGGGATGGGAGGAAGACGCCGTTTGCGCTACGAGACTGAGTCGTGCTGGCGAGGATTGAGCTGCGGATGGGGTCGGACTCGCCGTGTCGTGTCCTGTTGGTAGAGTACGGGAAATACAGACACCGCTTTCTCGAAGCTCCGAGAGATTCAGAGGACAGTTCAAGCCGGTTGCGTTCTGCTCGTTCGTCTCTGACGGTTGGTTCCACCGGTGCTACGCACCTCGGGCAGCATTTGCTTGAAATATTGAGATTGTCGGCACTCGAGCGAAACAGTCGTGTGGCCTGAGTTTGTGGCTTCGTTCCGGACTTTATTTCTCTCTGGAGGCGAGGAGGGAGTCCTGGCCTCGTCCTGCAGCAGCTCCGATCTCAGTACTCGACGAGCCTTACCAGAATGATGCTCTGCCCCTCCGCCGTATACTTCTCTTCAACGTGTGGGTACCTCCAGCTAGAGAGCCGCAATGCTTCACGAGGAAATTTCAGAGCACGGAATGCTGACACTCTCTCCCTTCAATCGTCGTCGTGTCTCGTGTCGTAGGATCGACGCGGTCGTCGACTCTCGGGAGTCCCGCTCTCCATGATCTTGAACTGCGAGACACCTGCCAGCTTCAGCGAGAATCCAAAGGGCGTGCTCACGGCACCGTGCGTGCTGCGCCGAGTGCGGCTCGCATGTGGCATGTGCAATGTAAACCTGTCGCCTACAAGACGGGCTGGGAGGGTACCCAGATCCATACGGGCCCTAATGAAGCCGACGTTCGACGGTTGCGTGTTGAGCTTCAAGTAACGCTCCGAGTCGGATGCGCAATGTACACCTACCGGACATGTTGTCTCGAAGACATCGCATCGGAATGGATACCCGGACACCGGTGCTTCAAGGTCTGTGGAGTGTTGCAATACCATGGTCCATCCCAGTGCGAAGGGCAACTGAGGCTAGCCCCACTTCCCTTGCGAAGTCGGACTGGTATCGAGCCTCTTGCGTTCTTACCCCGAGAAATAGAGACGGTCGCGTGCCAGCGACAAGTTCGTGCTTGAGGCGGCCGCTGCACTGGTACGTCCGTCTCGCTGGCTCTGCGAGAGCAGCATGTTCACTGTGCTGTGTGCTGCGTTGCTCTCAAACGGGTCCCGGCGGTGAATAACCGGGAAGGATCCTGCTACGCGTCGTTCGGATGTCCTCAGCGTGGAGGTATTCACCTGGGAACCTTGCCGTGATCCAAGCTCACACGTTCTCCCGTTACCCGTAAATGCTCGGGTCCCTCGCGAAGTCAGGTTGACACATGCACAACCCTGCGAAGGGCTGCTCGCCGGAAGACCTGAACCGGCTGAGTCTCCCGTTACTGAACGGCTGGTAGTCGCATTGTGTATTTTGACAGCGGCCTCCTTTGGCTGCTCTCACCGGTTTCCCGAGGCCGCGGTGTGTCCCGGACATCGCCCACCCTCACGGATACCGACTGCTTCGAGTCTGCGCAGTTGGCTATAGACAGAATTTGGCCCAAGTCGCGGAGACATCCGAGCACCTTGCAGGACGTAATCCGAGGTCCCTGTAGACCAGAAGAACATCGCGTCATGCGGCAGGCGTTGCATGATCGGGATCTCTCGCTTGCTCGGCCGCTCGAAGACGGCAGCCTGCATCAGCGCGCATCCCGAGTAGCCTCGCGTGGTTAAGAGCACGTTCACACGGTTGTCCATGCTCGAGCTTCCGTGAGAGCTGGCAACACCCGCCATCGGCTGGGAATTTGGAGGATGGCTGAGGAGGCCGACGAAGTAGTACCCGGAATAGCCTAGCAATTCCATGTTGACGGCTGCCTGCTGTGCATGTCTTGCATCTTTCCCCGCTGGAGTCACCTGTACGTACTGCGATTATTGGTTCCCGGGAGTCTACCGATGCGGCCAAGCCAGGCCGGTGCTCGTGGCCGTATTCTGAATCTCTTCCGCGTGAGATCAGCAACCTCGCCAAGGTGACTCCTTCCATACCAGCGATAGCCAACGTGCCTGCTAGCGGTATCAATCTGGTAAATATAACCATTCCCCTAGCTGTGTGACGTGTATGTCCGCTCTATTCTCGCTCGCGGTCGCCGCCTTCTCGGGTGGAGAGATACCGTGAGGGTCCCGATTGCGCAGCTGCGTGTGAGACTCCTCAGTACTGTGGACGCGCATCAGCTCTGCAGCTCATTATTCTCGAGATACATACCATGAGATAGAGTGCGCAAGAGCACCGTACACTCAAAAGCTACCGAAGGGGAGAGCGCAAGTATACGGAATCAATGAACGACACGATCACATGACCATGTCACCCGCGTCGCGACGCGTGTCCGGGATTGGATGCCGGTTCCATTGTAAGTACCTTGGGTTACAGGGCCGTGAGATAGACATCCTCCGCGATACTCACTCGCTTCCTCGCCGCTTCCGTCCACAGTGCTCTCCCCAAATGACCATGCCATCCCGCGCAGAGAACGGTATCAGAGGTATGACCGTCAGTGCCAGAACCCAGATATCACTGTATACACACATATCTATGTGGCACCCTCCTCGTCGCGCAGCGTCTGCATTCTCCCGAAGAAAATTGCAGCGTGAGATCCGGTGCGCTTCCATGCCTATGAATGCACGCTGGCGGTGTTTGCGCCCGCTTCCCAACAGCCGAGGCTGACATGCAGCCTGGGTGAGGCTAACAAGCCCGTCCGGCATAGTGCGAGCTCTGCCGAATACGAACCACTTACTCCAGGATGACGCGACGTCCGGCGGCATCGCGATGCGCGTCTTGAAGGCACACGGGAAGACGGAACAAGTGTAGGCATGGAAGATGTCACCGCCTCCTGAGCTCAGAGAGGGACCTCCGGGATACAGGCATGTCCTGCTGTCTTCCGCCGACACCCCTCACGGTTTCCCCCCGCCCTCACCTGCCCTACCTCGATGCTGGTTCCGCCCTCCGTATGCGTGTCGACTTCTACCTCTGATGGTGACGACGACACCCCGTCTGTAGGTGAGCACTCGAGCTATGTCTATGACGGATACCCGGTATCGAGTTGTACTCACCGTACCCGGACAGAGGCCCGCGTCGGCATCGCTCTTCCAGCACGACCAGACATCAAGCTCCCATGCCGGCCTGGCCCAGCGGCATCGAGAAGGTCTGTCGAGTTCGTCTCCTCACCGAGCCTGCTGCTCATACTTGAACATAGAACTCGAGTGCGCGGCTGAGGAGTTCCCAACCGCCGCGTCCGGTATCGTCTAGTCGACATCGCGCCTGGATGTAATGTAGATGCCACCGCTGGCTCCAGGTACGTGTCCCGGCACGCACAGGTGTGTCTGTCGACGCTATGCGGCTGTCCGTCTGGGCTCCAACGTTCCGAGGAGTATTGTCAGCACGCGACTAGTATGTACCTCGTTGCATTCGACGTCGCTCGCACTGACCATTATGATGATGTAGCATCCGTGCTCCGGCCGCCTTGACGAGCAGCAGCGGGTTCGAAGGCCGCGGGGCTCAGCTTGCGAGGAGGTACGTACCGTCAGCGCGTTGTGAGGACCCGAGGCAGCCGTGCGCTTTCGAGCTACGTTGTCCCGGCTCATCCGGCGGCGTCCCATCGCACGCCGTCCTGCATCTGGCGGCGACAGGTATGTGCAACATGGTGTTCTCCGTGCATCAGTCCCAGTCGCAAGCGGGCCACAAATAACTACCGCGTCTTCGGTACGTGCCCGTGCCGCGCTGTCGGTGTCGACTTCGCGAGCCGCCGACTGTGACGGAATTCAAGTACGCACCTTCGTTCTCCCGCTCCGTTCCGCAGACTGCCGTTTGTCGGTGCTTCTTGCGTTCGAGTATAGGCTTCCGGCGATCTGTCTTCTGCCGCTCAACTTCTGGAATCGTGTCGGTTAGTCCGTCCCAGGTGAGCCTCCGTGGCTGGTGCGTGTATCGCCGTACCGGAGAGATAACTGACGACATAGTTTCGGCAGAGTCTGTCCAGAAGCATGGGGTGCAGAGCTGCGAGAGGAGAGCGGGAGGGCAGACGCGGTCGCGGTCGTGGTGGTCTGGACGAGAGTCGCGGCGAGAGAAACGCGGCAAGTCACGCAATAGGCGCCCGTCGCGAACACGCGTTTCTGCATTGGTGTCCGCCGTTCCTGTGTAGTTAGACTGGGCCGCGAATAATGTCTTGAGATACCTCCGCTATTGCCAGTGCGAATCCCGCGCTCTCCGCCTTGAGTGCACAAAATATATGTCCTTCCAGGTCTCCAACGCAGCCAGTGCTCACATGCACAGAGTACCCCCCTCATACCCTATACCCCCCAGACCCACCGTCACTATACCCCCAGAGTGCCCTAAGGTCCAGCTTGCATCTGGTGCATCTCGTTCGCAGTCCGCTGATGGCCCGCTACGCGCACACGAGGCTACCGGCCGCCCCCGTGCCTGCACCCGAGCACCATCACAGCCCGTTCCACTCGAACCGCTTCGGCATCGTGAACTCCGCAGACAGCTTCAGCGCGGCCGGTGCGCTGCTGCTCCCCACCCGCACCCGGTACACGCCGTCCTCGACGACCCAGCGCGCGATGCGCTCCTCCCAGTACGACACCGCGTACTTGTCGAGCGCGAGGCTGACGGTCGTGCTCTTGCCCGGGGCGAGGTCGACGACCTTCGCGAACGCCTTGAGCATCAGCGGCGGGTGCGTGAGCTCGGACGTCGTCGGGAGCGAGACGTAGAGCTGCACGACTTCGGTGCCCGCGACGCTGCCGGTGTTCGTGACCTTGACGGACGCGGTGATGCTGACGTCGCCATTTGCGATGTTCGGCTCGGAGATGGAGAGGTCGGACTGCTCGAACGTTGTGTACGAGAGGCCGTGGCTGTGATGCTCGTCAGTGACAGTAGCATCGACACCAGGAGCGGACGTACCCGAAGTGCCACTGCGGCTCGATGCCACGGTGATGATAGTGCTTGTAGCCCTATAACAGAGGTAAGCAGACCGCCTCATTGCGTATCACCAGACGATACGCACCACGTAGAGGTCTTCTCCGTACCACAGCTACAACGACGCATCTCAGCAACGAGCAGCACGACTCGCGACAACGCTCACCTTGCCGTGCTCGTGGTGGAAGTGTCCGTGGCTAGGCACGTCCTCCAGCCGCTTCGGGAACGACAGCGACAGCCTCCCGCTCGGGTTCACCTTGCCCGCGAGCACCTGCCCGATCGCGTCCCCAGTCGCATTCCCCAGGTACCACGCATGCACGATCGCAGCCACCTCGTCCGCCCACGGCATCGTGATGCTCGACCCGCTCTGCGTCACGACGATCGTGCGCCTGTTCGCCGCCGCCACCTTCCGCACGAGCTCGTCCGTCCGCCCCGGGAGTGCCAGCGTCGTCCGGTCGTACCCCTCCGTCTCCCAGTCCGCGTTGAGCCCGACGACGGCGATGACCGCGTCCGCCTCCTGCGCGAGCTGCACGGCGGTCGCCATCAGCTCGTCCGGGTGCTGCACCTCCGCGCCGCCAAGACGCACACCCCCGTTCGCGTCCATGAGCGCCTCGACGGGGTCCTCGTCCGCGGGCGCGCGCACGTTGCAGAACTCGACGAACACCTTGTGCTTGACCCCGCCTTGAGCTTGAACACGCCCGTCTCCTCCGTCGAGCCGCAGTTGAAGAACGCCTGCCCGCGCGTCTGCTTCGTCCAGTTGTCGATGACGAGCTGGTCGTCGATGAACAGCTTCGCGCGGCCGGCGGACAGGAGGCCGAACTCGAAGTCAGTGTCCGTCTCCCGGGGCTTGAGGAACCCGCGCAGGCGCAGAGTGAACCTTTTCGTGAGCTCTCGAGGGTAGTCGTCGCTGCGGCGAGACGTCAGCAACGATGCTATCAAGGGGCTCAGGACATGCGGGTACCTCAAGAAGACCCGCGTCTCGTCAATATAGCGCGTTGCTGTGACGGCATCCAGCGGCGTCATGCTATCGTTGTCCTCGTGGGAGTGGAAGTATCCCGTCCAGCCGGGCTTGCCGTCTTCAGTCACAATCTCGTTCTCAGAGTCGGCATCTGCATGTACGCTGCGTGGAACAGGATGAGCAACTCTGCTTGATCGGTCCGTGCGTGGGCAACATACCTCGTGCACCCTCGGAGTACGTGACCTCGACGTCGGGAGCGACGTCGCCGAGAGCAGAGACGATGCCCTCGTACGGCGTGACGAAGAAGCTCGGCTTCAGCGCCGCAGATCCCCACCGCTGAGCACAATCGCCTTCGCATTCCCGCCTATGATAGCGATCTTCTTCAAACCTTGCTCCTGTGGCATCGAGGCATCACGTCAAGACGCGATACGACATTACTCCGGGTCGCTCACCTTGGGCTTCAAAGGAAGGACTCCTCCCTCTTCAAAAGGACGACCTTCGTCATGATCTCCTGACGATCACCAGTCTTCTCCACGCGATCTCCGTCCAGAACCTGCCAGGCAAACGTCAGCGAGCCTACTAGGATTTCGAGTAGGCTCTGGACGAACCTCAGGAGCAGCGGCAGCGCACATCCGCACGAGCTCGATGACCTTGGCGGCGCGTTCCTTGACTGTACGCTTTGTGATTTTCCTGCTCTCAATGCTGTTCTCCGTCTGTTTGCGTCAGTAAGAGAGTTGGCGGACAGACATAAGACACCTACGAGCGATTCATGAGGTTCACGGTCCGCTGCTTGTTCGTTCTGGCATCTCAAGGCCAAGACCGGCGTTGACAGCGTGGTCGACGGAGTACACCGAACCTGAGACCAACGTAACTATGAGCAGCCATGAATGAGCAGTTACGAAATGAGCGTACCAGTCGGCTCATGACCGTCGCGTTGCTGCCCAACTAATTCCGGAGAATGTCGCCGATGATGTAGGGATTCTCGGAGACGGGTGTCCGGCCTGTCAGCACTGGATGTGAGCGAAGACCGGGCTCAAGGACGCAGGGATACCTACGCAGTCATGAATGCCCACAGCTTGGCGTACTTCTCCGCCAGCATGAACGACATGAGGGCAGATCTCCCTCAGCGCACGCTCGGTCATGGTCGAGTCTTAGCGGAACTGGTCGTTCTTGTTGTTGTTACCGACAAAGTGCTTGATGCACGCGCTGACCCCGCCCTGCTGAAGTGCCTTGCAGTACGCCGCAGCGACCATGCCGGAGAGATGGGGGTCCTCGGAGTACGACTCGAACGAGCGTCCTCCGAGCGGGTTGCGCTGGATGTTGCACGTCGGGCCGAGCAGGAGAGACGCCTGAGCCTTGAGCTTGACCTCTTCGGCGAGGAGCTCCCGGGTGCCGCGCTCGATGAATGCGGTATCGAAGGTGGCAGCCATCGCGGTGGCGCTTGGCAGGCACTTCGCGGGGGTGCTCATGAAGAAGTAGTTACCGCGCGCACCTGATGAGGAGGAAAGCTCAGCGTGGAGTTCTCATCGGTAGGCGACGAACACACAGTTGGGACCGTCGGTGTCATTGATTGCAGGCATTGCGAGACGAGGGCCAGCGTGTGTGTGCCAGAGGCCAACGCCGCCGTGAGCAAACTCGTTTCGTCAGTGGTCAGTTGCTCGACCACATCGGAGACGGACGCGCTGGCGCAGTCTGAAGGAGGCGCGGCGTGTGATTGATTCCCTCGAGCAGGGAGGAGGGTAGAGGGAAATCGCCCCGTGTGTTTGCAGTTCTTATACAGTCACAGAGCACCCCAAGGAGTCGCTCCGAAGTTGAGTCGAAACTGTTCTAGCTCTTGGAAGTCGGTACCCGCGGATGGCGGTGTAGCCGATTGATTGACCAGTCAGCCGCCTCTTCTGTTGCGCATCGGACGCATGGGCGAGATCACGACGCATTCACATAGGACGTTTGAGCTGATGAGTGCAGGTTTGTGAGTCTCAGGACGCCAGACAGGTGCGCAAAGCGATCGCAGGTTTTGCGAAACTAAGTCAGTATGCTTCGAGTGGGAGAAGCTGCCGTCTCTGCTTCGTGCTCGGGAACGCGGCACGCAGAAAGGGTTAAGATGCTGCTCACCTGTGCTCAGCGCCCGACAACAATCAGAGGCAGGACATCTGGGACATGTGAGTTGCATGTGAGCTCAAAGGTCGCGAAGACGTACTGTAAGCGGCGTATCCCCGGAAAGTCCTGTCCTACATGTCCAGCCACAGAGTTGCCACGGCCGTTGAGGCGCGGCGTGTGATTGACTCCCTCGAGTGCGCAAGGAGGAGGGATCGCCCCGTGCTATACAGAAACAGCTGCGTCATCGCTCGCAGGACCCGCGCTTGTCGGCAGGGCCCGATGACGTGCCTGGCAACTCTAAGTACACTCTCTTCTACGCACTACGCTCGCACTCGATCGCACTCGGATGACTGCTCTGGCACCCGGCGACTCGATACTGCGCTCGTCTGCCCCACACGCCTCGACAACACGCGACTAATGAACCGGTGTCTCCCCCGTGTCCCGTCCTCCCGTCCTGCCGCCCGCCTACGCCTCGCGCCCTCCCCGCATACGTCCACGCCCGAGTCTACAAACGCGGAGAATCTGGTATATGAATGCAGTACGACCGGTCAGTTGCCCGCTGCTGTCCAGCCATAGACGCGTTACTCACCATCAGCGTCGGACAGGTCAACAGTGTGGAGCGGAGGGCGTCGGCCCTTGCGCGTGTCGTGAGCGGCGGTGACCGGGTCAGGGAGAACGACGACGGCCAGCGTCGAGGGTGGAGACTGGAGGTAGGGAGCTGGATGACGGCGCAGTGCGAGGGAGAGGGAGAGGAGGCCTGAGTTGCCACCCCGTCACCTGTGAGCTTATATCTCCCTCAGCCCGTGTGCCCGCGAGCAAACATGCCACGCCTACACACGGCCAGGCCCTCCGCCGTGGCAAGGGCGTTTCTTGTTTCGTCCACCCGAGTACCGCCGTCTGCGGCGGTCGCGTTTCCTGCTCGGGATGTATGCACTCAGTGCTCCCGATCGCGCCGTCAGTGAGTAAATATTCAGTGCACATGTCGGCAATTACTGCTGATTCGTATCAGAAACTACCAGCCAGGCACACGGTTCGGTGCGTCTGAAGCAGCCAGCCCGCTGACGAAATTATTAATTCATTCAGTACCGAACACGGCCGCCATTCGATGTATACCCCGCCCGGAATTCAAAGTCGTTGCTGACCCGGGATTCGTGCAGCTCACCACACGGTCAAAGGCAAGTGTTCACCGTCCCGACTTCACGCTGACAGCACCAGATGTCATTCTTGAAGACTCGAACCCAACGATGTCGTGCCGGAACGTCGAGATCTCGCTCCTCACGTCTACCGACAGGCACGCATGACGCGCGGGACGCATCGCACGCTCAGGTTCGTGTGGTTCGCCGTCCCGAATTGCGCTTCGAGTGTCTTGCTGACGCGACCGTGCAGATCGTCGAAGCGAACATCTTGCAAGGTCTCGCTGGCAGTTCACTCACTCCTCCAGCTACGGCATTGTGCTGGGGCTCGCCGCTCAGCTCCGTCCGTCGTCAGTCGTCCGCATACACAGTGCGCACTGAGTCCCTCCACGTGCAGAGGGCGGGAGGAACTCGAAGGTCGCACGGAGCAGTCCGCGACTCCGCGGATCGAGCTTCTCTCCGAGCTCGCACGCAGCTGTACGTTGCATCCCCCCATGACCGCACCCGAGCACGCTCGACGCAAACCTTCAAAGGCCCTGGAAACGGAGAGCTGGTGTCCGTGAGTTCGCACGAGCCACGGCCACCGCGTAGCAGCCTCAGGTACTGTTTCGCTCGCCGCCGACGCGCCTCGAGGCCCGCTGCAGTGCCCGTCCCCGTCCCCATCCGTCTTCGTACGACGTACGTTCCCTCCAGGCTCCAGGCTCCAGACTCCAGGCTCCAGCAGACCGCAGGGCCGCGCAAGCAGCTCCCATGAGCCTCGTGGTCTGCACTCTGCACTGCGAACTGGGACGACACGGCGAACTCGGACTCTCCTCGCACGAGAGCGTGGTTCGTCGCCCGGACGCGAAGAGGACGGAGGACTTGGAAGAATGCTCGACCTCTGGCGACCGAACGACGGGACGACGGGGCGGGACTGCGCCGATGTTCAGCACAGGGCCAGGTACGCGCTGTCACGATCCACGCATCGCTCCTCCCGGCCATAACGGTTGACGACCTCGGGTCCACGGTCTCGTGCGCAGGGATGGGACGAAGATGCCGTTTGCGCTACGAGACTGAGTCGGGGCTGGCGAGGATTGAGGTGCGGATGGGGTCGGACTCGCCGTGTCGTGTCGTGTTGGTAAAGTACGGGAAATACAGACACCGCTTTCTAAATTCTCGAAGCTCCCAGAGATTCATAGGACAGTTCAAGCCGGTTGCGTTCTGCTCGTTCGTCTCTGACGAGTGTTTCCACCGGTGCTATGCACTTCGGGCAGCACTTGCTTGAAATATTGAGATTGTCGGCACTCGAGCCTCGAAACCGTCGGTTGGCCTGAGTTTGTGGCTTCGTTCGGACTTTATACCTCTCTGGAGGCGAGGAGAGAGTATTGGCCTCGTTCTGCAGCAGCTCCGATCTCAGTACTCGACGATCCTTACCAGAATGATGCTCTGCCCTCCGCCGTATACTTCTCTTCAACGTGTGGGTACCTCCAGCTAGAGAGCCGCAATGCTTCACGAGGGACTTCAGAGCACAGAACGCTGACACTCCCTCCCTTGAATAATCGTCGTGTCTCATGTCGGTGTCTGTACATGTAGGATCGATGCGACCGTCGACTCTCGAGAGCCCCGCTCGTCATGTTCTTGAACCGCGAGACACCTGTTAGCTTCAGTGACAATCCCAGGGACGTGCTCACGGCGCCGTGCTTGCTGCGCCGAGTGCGGCTCGCATGTGGCATGTCAACCTTTCGTCTACAAGACGGGCTGGGAGGGTACCTGGATCCATACCGGCCCTATTGAAGGCGACGTTAGACGGTTGCGTGTAACGTGTTGAGCTTCAAGTACCGCTCCGAGTCGGATGCGCAATGTACACCTACCGGACATGTTGTCTCGAAGACACCGCATTGCAATGGGTATCCGGACGCCGGTGCTTCAAGGTCTGTGGAGTCTTGCAATACCATGGTCCATCCCAGTGCGAAAGGCAACTGAGGCTAGTCCAACTTCCCTTGCGAAGTCGGACTGGTATCGAGCCTGTAGGCTACTAGAACCTTGCGTTCGTACTCCGAGAAATAGAGGCGGTCGCGTGCCAGCGACAGGTTCGTGCTTGAGGCAGGCGTTGCATGATCGGGATGTCTCGCTTGCTCGGCCGCTCGAAGATGGCAGCCTGAGTGTACTATGTTGACGTAAGTATATCAGCGTGCATCCCGAGTACCCTCGGATGGTTAAGAGCCTGTTCACACGGTCGTTCGTGCTCGAGCTTCTGTGAGAGCTGGCAAGGCCTGCCATCGGCGGGGAATTTGGAGGATGGCTGAAGAGGTCGATGAAGTGCCCCGGAATGGCCTAGCAACTCCTGCATGTCTTCCCGCTGGAGTCACCGACTCTTCTGGTCTTCTGTTCGTACTGCGATTATTAGTCCCGGGAGTCTGCCGATGCAGCCAAGCCAGGCTGGTGCCTGTGGCCTTGTTCTCTTCCGTGTGTACAGAGATCAGTACTTCGCCAAGGTGACTCCTTCCATACCAGCGATAGCCGTGCCTAACAGCGGTACCAATTCGGTATGACCATTCTTTCAGTCGTGTTACGTATAAGTATCCGCTCTATTTTTGCTCGCGGTCGCCGTCTTCTCGGGTGGAGAGATAGTACCGTGAGGGTCCCGATTGCGCAGCTGCGTGTGAGACTCCTCAGTACTGTGGACGCGCATCAGCTCTGCAGCTCATTATTCTCGAGATACATACCATGAGATAGAGTGCGCAAGAAGCACCATACACTCGGGAGAGCGCAAGTATACGGAATCAATGAACGACACGGTCACATGACCATGTCACCCGCGTCGCGACGCGTGTCCGGGATTGGATGCCGGTTCCATTGTATGTACCTTGGGTTGCAGGGCCGTGAGAATGACATCCTCCGCGATACTCACTCGCTTCCTCGTCGCTTCCGTCCACAGTGCTCTCCCCAAATGACCATGCCATCCCGCGCAGAGAACGGTATCAGAGGTATGACCGTCAGTGCCAGAACCCAGATATCACTGTATACATCTATGTGGCACCCTCCTCGTCGCGCAGCGTCTGCATTCTCCCAAAAAGAATTGCAGCGTGAGATCCGGTGCGCTTCCGTGCCTATGAATGCACGCTGGCTGAACTTTCCACGCGGTGTTTGCGTTCGCTTCCCAACAGCCGAGTCTGACATGCAGTCTGGGTGAGGCTAACAAGCCCGTCCGGCATAGTGCGCGCTCTGCCGAATACGACCTACTTACTCCCAGGATGACGCGACCATCGCGATGCGCGTCTTGAAGGCACACGGGAAGACGGAACAACTGTATGCATGGAAGATGTCACCACCTCCGGAGCTCAGCAGAGGGACTTCCGGGATACAGACATGTCCTGCTGTCTTCCGCCGACGCACCTCACGGTTTTCCCCCGCCCTCACCTGCCCTACCTCGATGCTGGTTCCGCCCTCCGTATGCGTGTCGACTTCTACCTCTAATGGTGACGACGACACCCCGTCTGTAGGTGAGCACTCGAGCTATGTCCATGACGGATACCCGGTATGGAGTTCTACTCACCATGTCCCGGACAGAGGCACGCGTCGGGATCGCTCTTCCCGCACGACCAGACATCAAGCTCCCATGCCGGCCTGCCCAGCGGCATCGAGAAGGTCTGTCGAATCCGCTATCTCCTCACCGAGCTCTGCGTTGACCCGCTGCTCATACTTGAACATAGAGCTCGATACGCTGCTGAGGAGTTTCCAACCGCCGCGTCCGGTGTCGTCAGCTCGACATCGCGCCTGGATGTAATGTAGACGCCACCGCTGGCTCCAGCTACGTGTCCCGGACGTGCACGCACAGGTGTGTCTGTCGACGCTACGCGGCTGCCCGTCCGGACTTCAACGTTCCCCGAGGAGTATTGTTAGCACGCGACTAGTATGTACCTCGTCGCATTCGACGTCGCTCGCACTGACCATTATGATGATGTAGCATCCGTGCTCCGGCCGCCTTGACGAGCAGCAGCGGGTTCGAAGGCCGCGGGGCTCAGCTTGCGAGGAGGTACGTACCGTCAGCGCGTTGTGAGGACCCGAGGAAGCCGTGCGCTTTCGAGCTACGTTGTCCCGGCTCATCCGGCGGCATCCCATCGCACGCCGTCCTGCATCTGGCGGCGACAGGTGTGTGCAGTACGGTGTTCTCCGTGCATCAGTCCCAGTAGCGAGCGGGCCACAAATAACTACGCGTCTTCGGTACGTGCCCGTTCCGCGCTGTCGGTGTCGACTTCGCGAGTCGCCGACACTGCGACGGAGTTCATGTACGCACCTTCGTTCTCCCTCGTCCGTTGTCCGCAGACTGACCGTGTGTCGGAACGTCTTGTCTCGAGTCGATAGGCTTCCGGAGATGTTTCTTCTGCTCGCCTCAACTTCTGGAATCGTGTCGGTTAGTCCGTCCCAGGTGAGCCTCCGTGGCTGGTGCGTGTATCGCCGTACCGGAGAGATAACTGCAGAGTCTGTCCAGAAGCATGGGGTGCAGAGCTGCGAGAGGAGAGCGAGAGAGTAGACGCAGTCATGGCGTTGCAGAGCTGAGAGAGGAGAGCGGGAGGGCAGACGCGGTCGCGGTCGTGGTCTGGACGAGAGTCGCGGCGAGAGAAACACAGCAAGTCACGCAATAGGCGCCCGTCGCGAAGACGCGTTTCTGCATTGGTGTCTGCCGTTCCTGTGTAGTTGTAGACTGGGCCGCGAATATATGTCTTGATGAACTCCATACGCTATTGCAAGTGCGAATCCCGCGCTCTCCGCCTTGAGTGCACAAAATATATGTCCTTCCAGGTCTCCAACGCAGCCAGTGCTCGCAGAACACCCACCGTATCTTCCCCCTCATACCCACCGCCAATATACCGCCCCAGATCCACCGTCACCTGTATAACCCCTCATACGCTATACCGCCCCCGAGTGCCCTAAGGTCCAGCTTGCATCTGGTGCATCTCGTTCGCAGTCCGCTGATGGCCCGCTACGCGCACACGAGGCTACCGGCCGCCCCCGTGCCGGCACCCGAGCACCATCACAGCCCGGTCCACTCGAACCGCTTCGGCATCGTGAACTCCGCAGACAGCTTCAGCGCGGCCGGTGCGCTGCTGCTCCCCACCCGCACCCGGTACACGCCGTCCTCGACGACCCAGCGCGCGATGCGCTCCTCCCAGTACGACACCGCGTACTTGTCGAGCGCGAGGCTGACGGTCGTGCTCTTGCCCGGGGCGAGGTCGACGACCTTCGCGAACGCCTTGAGCATCAGCGGCGGGTGCGTGAGCTCGGACGTCGTCGGGAGCGAGACGTAGAGCTGCACGACTTCGGTGCCCGCGACGCTGCCGGTGTTCGTGACCTTGACGGACGCGGTGATGCTGACGTCGCCATTTGCGATGTTCGGCTCGGAGATGGAGAGGTCGGACTGCTCGAACGTTGTGTACGAGAGGCCGTGGCTGTGATGCTCGTCAGTGACAGTAGCATCGACACCAGGAGCGGACGTACCCGAAGTGCCACTGCGGCTCGATGCCACGGTGATGATAGTGCTTGTAGCCCTATAACAGAGGTAAGCAGACCGCCTCATTGCGTATCACCAGACGATACGCACCACGTAGAGGTCTTCTCCGTACCACAGCTACAACGACGCATCTCAGCAACGAGCAGCACGACTCCGCGACAAAGCTCACCTTGCCGTGCTCGTGGTGGAAGTGTCCGTGGCTAGGCACGTCCTCCAGCCGCTTCGGGAACGACAGCGACAGCCTCCCGCTCGGGTTCACCTTGCCCGCGAGCACCTGCCCGATCGCGTCCCCAGTCGCATTCCCCAGGTACCACGCATGCACGATCGCAGCCACCTCGTCCGCCCACGGCATCGTGATGCTCGACCCGCTCTGCGTCACGACGATCGTGCGCCTGTTCGCCGCCGCCACCTTCCGCACGAGCTCGTCCGTCCGCCCCGGGAGTGCCAGCGTCGTCCGGTCGTACCCCTCCGTCTCCCAGTCCGCGTTGAGCCCGACGACGGCGATGACCGCGTCCGCCTCCTGCGCGAGCTGCACGGCGGTCGCCATCAGCTCGTCTGGGTGCTGCACCTCCGCGCCGCCAAGACGCACACCCCCGTTCGCGTCCATGAGCGCCTCGACGGGGTCCTCGTCCGCGGGCGCGCGCACATTGCAGAACTCGACGAACACCTTGTGCTTGACCCCGCCTTGAGCTTGAACACGCCCGTCTCCTCCGTCGAGCCGCAGTTGAAGAACGCCTGCCCGCGCGTCTGCTTCGTCCAGTTGTCGATGACGAGCTGGTCGTCGATGAACAGCTTCGCGCGGCCGGCGGACAGGAGGCCGAACTCGAAGTCAGTGTCCGTCTCCCGGGGCTTGAGGAACCCGCGCAGGCGCAGAGTGAACCTTTTCGTGAGCTCTCGAGGGTAGTCGTCGCTGCGGCGAGACGTCAGCAACGATGCTATCAAGGGGCTCAGGACATGCGGGGTACCTCAAGAAGACCGCGTCTCGTCAATATAGCGCGTTGCTGTGACGGCATCCAGCGGCGTCATGCTATCGTTGTCCTCGTGGGAGTGGAAGTATCCCGTCCAGCCGGGCTTGCCGTCTTCAGTCACAATCTCGTTCTCCAGAGTCGGCATCTGCATGTACGCTGCGTGGAACAGGATGAGCAACTCTGCTTGATCGGTCCGTGCGTGGGCAACATACCTCGTGCACCCTCGGAGTACGTGACCTCGACGTCGGGAGCGACGTCGCCGAGAGCAGAGACGATGCCCTCGTACGGCGTGACGAAGAAGCTCGGCTTCAGCGCCGCAGATCCCCACCGCTGAGCACAATCGCCTTCGCATTCCCGCCTATGATAGCGATCTTCTTCAAACCTTGCTCCTGTGGCATCGAGGCATCACGTCAAGACGCGATACGACATTACTCCGGGTCGCTCACCTTGGGCTTCAAAGGAAGGACTCCTCCCTCTTCAAAAGGACGACCTTCGTCATGATCTCCTGACGATCACCAGTCTTCTCCACGCGATCTCCGTCCAGAACCTGCCAGGCAAACGTCAGCGAGCCTACTAGGATTTCGAGTAGGCTCTGGGACGAACCTCAGGAGCAGCGGCAGCGCACATCCGCACGAGCTCGATGACCTTGGCGGCGCGTTCCTTGACTGTACGCTTTGTGATTTTCCTGCTCTCAATGCTGTTCTCCGTCTGTTTGCGTCAGTAAGAGAGTTGGCGGACAGACATAAGACACCTACGAGCGATTCATGAGGTTCACGGTCCGCTGCTTGTTCGTTCTGGCATCTCAAGGCCAAGACCGGCGTTGACAGCGTGGTCGACGGAGTACACCGAACCTGAGACCAACGTAACTATGAGCAGCCATGAATGAGCAGTTACGAAATGAGCGTACCAGTCGGCTCATGACCGTCGCGTTGCTGCCCAACTAATTCCGGAGAATGTCGCCGATGATGTAGGGATTCTCGGAGACGGGTGTCCGGCCTGTCAGCACTGGATGTGAGCGAAGACCGGGCTCAAGGACGCAGGGATACCTACGCAGTCATGAATGCCCACAGCTTGGCGTACTTCTCCGCCAGCATGAACGACATGAGGGCAGATCTCCCTCAGCGCACGCTCGGTCATGGTCGAGTCTTAGCGGAACTGGTCGTTCTTGTTGTTGTTACCGACAAAGTGCTTGATGCACGCGCTGACCCCGCCCTGCTGAAGTGCCTTGCAGTACGCCGCAGCGACCATGCCGGAGAGATGGGGGTCCTCGGAGTACGACTCGAACGAGCGTCCTCCGAGCGGGTTGCGCTGGATGTTGCACGTCGGGCCGAGCAGGAGAGACGCCTGAGCCTTGAGCTTGACCTCTTCGGCGAGGAGCTCCCGGGTGCCGCGCTCGATGAATGCGGTATCGAAGGTGGCAGCCATCGCGGTGGCGCTTGGCAGGCACTTCGCGGGGGTGCTCATGAAGAAGTAGTTACCGCGCGCACCTGATGAGGAGGAAAGCTCAGCGTGGAGTTCTCATCGGTAGGCGACGAACACACAGTTGGGACCGTCGGTGTCATTGATTGCAGGCATTGCGAGACGAGGGCCAGCGTGTGTGTGCCAGAGGCCAACGCCGCCGTGAGCAAACTCGTTTCGTCAGTGGTCAGTTGCTCGACCACATCGGAGACGGACGCGCTGGCGCAGTCTGAAGGAGGCGCGGCGTGTGATTGATTCCCCTCGAGCAGGGAGGAGGGTAGAGGGAAATCGCCCCGTGTGTTTGCAGTTCTTATACAGTCACAGAGCACCCCAAGGAGTCGCTCCGAAGTTGAGTCGAAACTGTTCTAGCTCTTGGAAGTCGGTACCCGCGGATGGCGGTGTAGCCGATTGATTGACCAGTCAGCCGCCTCTTCTGTTGCGCATCGGACGCATGGGCGAGATCACGACGCATTCACATAGGACGTTTGAGCTGATGAGTGCAGGTTTGTGAGTCTCAGGACGCCAGACAGGTGCGCAAAGCGATCGCAGGTTTTGCGAAACTAAGTCAGTATGCTTCGAGTGGGAGAAGCTGCCGTCTCTGCTTCGTGCTCGGGAACGCGGCACGCAGAAAGGGTTAAGATGCTGCTCACCTGTGCTCAGCGCCCGACAACAATCAGAGGCAGGACATCTGGGACATGTGAGTTGCATGTGAGCTCAAAGGTCGCGAAGACGTACTGTAAGCGGCGTATCCCCGGAAAGTCCTGTCCTACATGTCCAGCCACAGAGTTGCCACGGCCGTTGAGGCGCGGCGTGTGATTGACTCCCTCGAGTGCGCAAGGAGGAGGGATCGCCCCGTGCTATACAGAAACAGCTGCGTCATCGCTCGCAGGACCCGCGCTTGTCGGCAGGGCCCGATGACGTGCCTGGCAACTCTAAGTACACTCTCTTCTACGCACTACGCTCGCACTCGATCGCACTCGGATGACTGCTCTGGCACCCGGCGACTCGATACTGCGCTCGTCTGCCCCACACGCCTCGACAACACGCGACTAATGAACCGGTGTCTCCCCCGTGTCCCGTCCTCCCGTCCTGCCGCCCGCCTACGCCTCGCGCCCTCCCCGCATACGTCCACGCCCGAGTCTACAAACGCGGAGAATCTGGTATATGAATGCAGTACGACCGGTCAGTTGCCCGCTGCTGTCCAGCCATAGACGCGTTACTCACCATCAGCGTCGGACAGGTCAACAGTGTGGAGCGGAGGGCGTCGGCCCTTGCGCGTGTCGTGAGCGGCGGTGACCGGGTCAGGGAGAACGACGACGGCCAGCGTCGAGGGTGGAGACTGGAGGTAGGGAGCTGGATGACGGCGCAGTGCGAGGGAGAGGGAGAGGAGGCCTGAGTTGCCACCCCGTCACCTGTGAGCTTATATCTCCCTCAGCCCGTGTGCCCGCGAGCAAACATGCCACGCCTACACACGGCCAGGCCCTCCGCCGTGGCAAGGGCGTTTCTTGTTTCGTCCACCCGAGTACCGCCGTCTGCGGCGGTCGCGTTTCCTGCTCGGGATGTATGCACTCAGTGCTCCCGATCGCGCCGTCAGTGAGTAAATATTCAGTGCACATGTCGGCAATTACTGCTGATTCGTATCAGAAACTACCAGCCAGGCACACGGTTCGGTGCGTCTGAAGCAGCCAGCCCGCTGACGAAATTATTAATTCATTCAGTACCGAACACGGCCGCCATTCGATGTATACCCGCCCGGAATTCAAAGTCGTTGCTGACCCGGGATTCGTGCAGCTCACCACACGGTCAAAGGCAAGTGTTCACCGTCCCGACTTCACGCTGACAGCACCAGATGTCATTCTTGAAGACTCGAACCCAACGATGTCGTGCCGGAACGTCGAGATCTCGCTCCTCACGTCTACCGACAGGCACGCATGACGCGCGGGACGCATCGCACGCTCAGGTTCGTGCGTGTTCGCCGTCCCGAATTGCGCTTCGAGTGTCTTGCTGACGCGACCGTGCAGATCGTCGAAGCGAGCATCTTGCAAGGTCTCGCTGGCAGTTCACTCACTCCTCCAGCTACGGCATTGCGCTGGGGCTCGCCGCTCAGCTCCGTCCGCCGTCCGTCGTCCGCATACACAGCGCGCACTGAGTCCCTCCACGTGCAGAGGCGGGAGGAACTCGAACGTCGCACGGAGCAGGTCGGCGACTCCGAGGATCGAGCTTCTCTCCGAGCTCGCACGCAGCTGTACGTTGCATCCCCCATGACCGCACCCGAGCGCTCGACGCAACCTTCAGAGGCCCTGGAAACGGAGAGCTGGTGTCCGTGAGTTCGCACGAGCCACGGCCACCGCGTAGCAGCCTCAGGTACTGTTTCGCTCGCCGCCGACGCCGCCTCGAGGCCCGCTGCAGTGCCCGTCCCCGTCCCGTCCCGTCTCCGTCTTCGTACGACGTACGCTCCCTCCAGGCTCCAGGCTCCAGACTCCAGCAGACCGCAGGGCCGCGTACAGCAGCTCCCATGAGCCTCGAGGTCTGCGTTCTGCAATGCGAACTTGGACGACACGGCGATCTCGGACTCTCCTCGCACGAGAGCGTGGTTCGTCGCCCGGACGCGAAGAGGACGGAGGACTTGGAAGAATGCTCGACCTTGGCGACGGGACGACGGGACGGGACTGCGCCGATGTTCAGCACAGGGCCAGGTACGCGCTGTCACGATGCACGCATCGCTCCTCCCGGCTGTAACGGTTGACGACTTCAGGTCCACGGTCTCGTGCGCAGGGATGGGATGAAGACGCCGTTTGCGCTACGAGACTGAGTTGTGCTGGCGAGGATTGAGGTGCGGATGGGGTCGGACTCGCCGTGTCGTGTCCTGTTGGTAGAGTACGGGAAATCCAGACACCGCTTTCTCGAAGCTCCGAGAGATTCAGCGGACAGTTCAAGCCGGTTGTGTTCTGCTCGTTCGTCTCTGACGGTTGTTTCCACCGGTGCTACGCACCTCGGGCAGCACTTGCTTGAAATATTGAGATTGTCGGCACTCGAGCGAAACCGTCGGTTGGCCTGAGTTTGTGGCTTCGTTTCGGACTTGATATCTCTCTGGATGCGAGGAGGGAGTCCTGGACTCGTCCAGTGCAGCGGCTCCGATCTCAGTACTCGACGATATGTACCAGAATGATGCTGCACTCTGGGCTTCGGTAGACTACCGGATGTCGACGCCTATGATGCGCCTCCGCCGTATCCTCCTCTTCAGCATGTTGGTACCCCAGCTAGAGGGCCGCAAGGCTTTATGGGGAACGTGAGAGCATGGAATGCTGACACTCTCTCCCTTCAATAGTCGTCGTGTCTCGTGTCGTAGGATCGACGCGGTCGTCGACTTTCGGGAGTCCCGCTCGCCATGATCTTGAACTGCGAGACACCTGCCAGCTTCAGCGAGAATCTAAAGGGCGTGCTCACGGCACCGTGCGTACTGCGCCGAGTGCGGCTCGCATGTGGCATGTAAACCTTTCGCCTACAAGACGGGCTGGGAGGGTACCCGGATCCATACCGGCCCTATCGAAGGCGACGTTCGACGGTTGCGTGTCGAGCTTCAAGTAACGCTCCGAGTCGGATGCGCAATGTACACCTACCGGACATGTTGTCTCGAATACATCGCATCGGAATGGATACCCGTCGGCGACGCCGGTGCTTCAAGGTCTGTGGAGTGTTGCAATTACATGGTCCATCCCAGTGCGAAAGGCAACTGAGGCTAGTCCCACTTCCCTTGCGAAGCCGGACTGGTATCGAGCCTGTAGGCTACTAGAACCTTGCGTTCGTACTCCGAGAAATAGAGACGGTCGCGTGCCAGCGACAAGTTCGTGCTTGAGGCGGCCGCTGCACTGGTACGTCCATCTCGCTGGCTCTGCGAGAGCAGCATGTTCACTGCGCTGCGTTGCCCCTCACACAGGTCTTGGCGGGGATTCGGATTCCGGAAATGACTGAGAAGGGATACTGCTACGCGTCGTTCAGATGATCTCAGCGTGAGCGTATTTCTCCAGGAAGTTCGCCGTGATCGAAGCTCACGGGTTCTCCCGTACATGCTCGGGTCCCTCGGGAAGTCAGGTTGACACATGCACAACCCTGCGAAGGGCTGCTCGCCGGATGACCTGAACCGGCATATGGGTCTCTCCTTACTGGACGTCTGGTGGTTGCATTGTAAATTCTGACAGCACTCCTTTACCCTGCTCGCACTGGTTGCCCGAGGCCGCGGGGTGTCCCGGACATTGCCCACCCTCACGGATACAGACCGCTCCGAGTCTGCGCAGTTGTCTATGGACAGAGTATTTGCGGCGCCGTTTAATCTGGCCCAAGTCGCGGAGACATCCGAGCACCTTGCAGGACGTAATCCGAGGTCCCGGGGGACCGGAATGACACCGTGGCATGCGACAGGCATTGCATGATCGGGATGTCGCGCTTGCTCGGCCGCTCGAAGACGGCAGTGTACTGCATCAGCGCGCATCCCGAGTAGCCTCGCGTGGTTAAGAGCACGTTCACACGGTCGTCCATGCTCGAGCTTCCGTGGGAGCTGGCAACGCCCGCCGTCGGCAGAGAATTTGGAGGACGGCTGAGGAGGTCGATGAAGTTCCCCGGAATGGCCTAGCAACTCCATGTTGACGGCTGCTTGCTCTGCATGTCTTGCATCTTCCCCGGCTGGAGTCACCGACTCTTCTAATCTTCTGTCCATATCGGTCTCCTCGGGAGTGTACCGATGCAGCTAAGCCAGGCCGGTGCCTGTGGCCTTGTTCTCTTCCGCGTGTACAGAGATCCGTACTTCGCCAAGGTGATTCCTTCCATACCAGCGATAGCCGTGCCTACTAGCGGCACCAATCCGGTATGACCATTCTTTCAGTCGTGTGACGTGTATAAGTATCCGCTCTATTTTCGCTCGCGGTCGCCGTCTTCTCGGGTGGAGAGATACCGTCATGTTCCTGATTGCGCAGCTGTTTGTGAGACTGCAACTTACTGTGCCCGCGCATCAGCTCTGCAACTCATTGTTTGCAAGATACATACCATGAGGTAGATTTCGCAAGAAATACCATACACCCAGGAGCTACGGGAAAGGGAGAGCGCAAGTATACTGGCACCACGAACGACACGGTCACATGATCATGTCACCCGCGTCGCGACGCGTGGCTGATATTGGATGCCGACGTACCCTTTGGCTTGAAGCGTGTTGCAGGACCGTGAGATGGGCATCCTCCGCGATCTTTACTCGCATCCCCTCACTTACTGTTACGGTGCTCTCCTTCGGAGTCCCCAAAGGACCATGCCTTCCCGTGCAGAGAACGGCATCTCTAGAGGCATGACCGTCAGTGCCAGAACCAAGATATTACCGTATACACACATACCTATATGGCACCGTCCCCGTCGCGCAACGTCTGCATTCTGGAAAGGAATGCAACGTGACATCCGGTGCGCTTCCGTGCCTAGTATGAATGCACGCTGGCTGAACTTTCCACGCGGTGTTTGCGTTCGCTTCCCAAAAGCCGAGTCTGACATGCAGCCTGGGTGAGGCTAACAAGCCCGTCCGACATAGTGCGAGCTCTGCCGGATACGAATTACTTACTCCCAGGATGACGCGACATCCGGTGGCATCGCGATGCGCATCTTGATGGCACACGGGAAGACGGAACAACTGTATGCATGGAAGATGTCACCACCTCCGGAGCTCAGCAGAGGGACCTCCGGGATACAGGCATGTCCTGCTGTCTTCCGCCGACACCCCTCACGGTTTCCCCCGCCCTCACCTGCCCTACCTCGATGCTGATTCCGCCCTCCGTATGCGTACACGGGAGTCGACTTCCACTCTGGTGGCGACGACGCCCCGTCTGTAGGTGAGCACTCGAGCTATGTCTATGTCGGATACCCGGTATCGAGTTCTACTCACCGTAGCCCGGACAGACTCAGGCCCGCGACGGCATTGCTCTTCCGGCACGACCAGACATCAAGCTCCTATGCCGGCCTGGCCCAGAAGCATCGAGAAGGTCTGTCCGCTATCTCCTCACCGAGCTCTGCGTTGACCTGCTGCTGATACTTGACCATAGAACTCGAGTGCGCGGCTGAGGAGTTCCCAACCGCCACGTCCGGTATCGTCTGGTCGACATCGCGCCTGGATGTAATGTAGACGCCACCGCTGGCTCCAGGTACGTGTCCCGGCACGCACAGGTGTGTCTGTCGACGCTATGCGGCTGTCCGTCTGGGCTCCAACGTTCACCGAGGAGTATTGTCAGCACGCGACTAGTATGTACCTCGTTGCATTCGACGTCACTCGCACTGACCATTCTGATGATGTAGCATCCGTGCTCCGGCCGCCGAGCAGCAGCAGGGTCGAAGGCGTCGGGGCTCAGCTTGCGAGGAGGTACGTACGATCAGCGCGTTGTGAGGACCTGAGGAAGCCGTGCGCTTTCGATATACGCTGTCCCGGCTCATCGGGCGGCGTCCAATCGCACGCCGTCCTGCATCTGCCAGCGGCGACAGGTATGTGCAGCATGGTGTTCTCCGTGCATCAGTCCCAGTAGCAAGCGGGCCACAAATAACTACCGCGTCTTCGGTACGTGCCCGTACCGCGCTGTCGGTGTCGACTTCGCGAGCCGCCGACACTGCGACAGAGTTCATGTACGCACCTTCGTTCTCCCTCATCCGTTGTCCGCAGACTGACCGTGTGTCAGAGCGTCTTGTCTCGAGTAGATAGGCTTCCGGAGATGATTCTTCTGCTCGCCTCAACTTCTGGAATCGTGTCGGTTAGTCCGTCCCAGGTGAGCCTCCGTGGCTGGTGCGTGTATCGCCGTACCGGAGAGATCACTGACGACAATATTTCTGCAGAGTCTGTCCAGAAGCATGGGGTGCAGAGCTGCGAGAGGAGAGCGAGAGAGTAGACGCAGTCATGGCGTTGCAGAGCTGCGAGAGGAGAGCGGGAGGGCAGACGCGGTCGTGGTCGTGGTGGTCTGACGAGAGTCGCGGCGAGAGAAACGCGGCAAGTCACGCAATAGGCGCCCGTCGCGAACACGCGTTCTGCATTGGTGTCCGCCGTTCCTGTGTAGTTTGTAGACTGGGCCGCGAATATATGCCTTGACATACCTCCGCTATTGCAAGTGCGCATCCCTCACGCGCTCTCCGCCTTGAGTGCACAAATATATGTCCTTCCACGTCTCCAACACAGCTAGTGCTCACATGCACAGAGTACCCACCGCCAATATACCCTCTCATACCCTATACCGCCCCCAGAGTGCCCTAAGGTCCAGCTTGCATCTGGTGCATCTCGTTCGCAGTCCGCTGATGGCCCGCTACGCGCACACGAGGCTACCGGCCGCCGCCCGTGCCTGCACCCGAGCGCCGTCACAGCCCGTTCCACTCGAACCGCTTCGGCATCGTGAACTCCGCAGACAGCTTCAGCGCGGCCGGTGCGCTGCTGCTCCCCACCCGCACCCGGTACACGCCGTCCTCGACGACCCAGCGCGCGATGCGCTCCTCCCAGTACGACACCGCGTACTTGTCGAGCGCGAGGCTGACGGTCGCGCTCTTGCCCGGGGCGAGGTCGACGACCTTCGCGAACGCCTTGAGCATCAGCGGCGGGTGCGTGAGCTCGGACGTCGTCGGGAGCGAGACGTAGAGCTGCACGACTTCGGTGCCCGCGACGCTGCCGGTGTTCGTGACCTTGACGGACGCGGTGATGCTGACGTCGCCATTTGCGATCTTCGGCTCGGAGATGGAGAGGTCGGACTGCTCGAACGTTGTGTACGAGAGGCCGTGGCTATGCTCGTCAGTGACAGTAATCGACACCAGGAGCGGACGTACCCGAAGTGCCACTGCGGCTCGATGCCACGGTGATGATAGTGCTTGTAGCCCTACAAAAGTAAGCAGCCTGCCTCATTGCGTATCACCAGACGATACGCACCACGTAGAGGTCTTCGCCATACCACAGCTACAACAATGCATCAGCGATGATCAGCACGACTCTGCGACAACGCTCACCTTGCCGTGCTCGTGGTGGAAGTGTCCGTGGCTAGGCACGTCCTCCAGCCGCTTCGGGAACGACAGCGACAGCCTCCCGCTCGGGTTCACCTTGCCCGCGAGCACCTGCCCGATCGCATCCCCAGTCGCATTCCCCAGGTACCACGCATGCACGATCGCAGCCACCTCGTCCGCCCACGGCATCGTGATGCTCGACCCGCTCTGCGTCACGACGATCGTGCGCCTGTTCGCCGCCGCCACCTTCCGCACGAGCTCGTCCGTCCGCCCCGGGAGTGCCAGCGTCGTCCGGTCGTACCCCTCCGTCTCCCAGTCCGCGTTCAGCCCGACGACGGCGATGACCGCGTCCGCCTCCTGCGCGAGCTTCACGGCGGTCGCCATCAGCTCGTCCGGGTGCTGCACCTCTGCGCCGCCAAGACGCACACCCCCGTTCGCGTCCATGAGCGCCTCGACGGGGTCCTCGTCCGCGGGCGCGCGCACGTTGCAGAACTCGACGAACACCTTGTGCTTGACCCCGCCTTGAGCTTGAACACGCCCGTCTCCTCCGTCGAGCCGCAGTTGAAGAACGCCTGCCCGCGCGTCTGCTTCGTCCAGTTGTCGATGACGAGCTCGTCGTCGATGAAGAGCTTCGCGCGGCCGGCGGACAGGAGCCCGAACTCGAAGTCAGTGTCCTGCTCGCGGGGCTTGAGGAACCGCGCAGGCGCAGAGTGAACCGTTTCGTGAGCTCTCGAGGGTAGTCGTCGCTGCAGCGAGACGTCAGCAACGATGCTACTGGGGCTCAGGAGATGCGAGGTACCTCAAGAAAACGCGCGTCTCGTCGATGTAGCGCGTTGCTGTGACGGCATCCAGCGGCGTCATGCTATCGTTGTCCTCGTGGGAGTGGAAGTATCCCGTCCAGCCGGGCTTGCCGTCTTCAGTCACGATGTCGTTCTCGAGAGTCGGCATCTGCATGTAGGCTGCGTGAAACAGGATGAGCAACTCTGCTTGATCGGTCCGTGCGTGGACGACATACCTCGTGCACCCTCGGAGTACGTGACCTCGACGTCGGGAGCGACGTCGCCGAGAGCAGAGACGATGCCCTCGTACGGCGTGACGAAGAAACTCGGCTTCAGCGCCGCAGATCCACCTCCGCTGAGCACAGTCGCCTTCGCATTCCCCCTATGATAGCGATCTTCTTCAAACCTTGCTCCTGTGGCATCGGGGCATCACGTCAACACGCGATACGACATGACTTCGCGTCACTCACCTTGGGCTTCAAGGGAAGGATGCCTCCCTCGTTCTTCAGGAGGACGATGGACTCGCTGGCGACCTTGGTCATGATCTCCCTTCCGCTCTGCCGGTCGCCAGTCTTCTCCACGCGATCTCCGTCGAGGACCTGGGTGACAGTCAGCGATCCTCCCAGTACTTCAAGTAGGCTCTTGAACGCACCTCGGGAGCTGCAGCAGCGCACTTCTGCACGAGTTCGAGGACCTTGGCGGCACGTTCCTTGACGGTACGCTTCGTGATCTTCCTGCTCTCAATCCTGTATGTGGTCAGCCCCACGTGAGTAGGAGCGGTGGCGAATACAGGTAGGACGCTCACGAGCGGTTCATGAGGTTAAGGGTACGCCACTTGTTCGTCCCAGGCATCTCGAGGTCAAGTCCGGCGTTGATAGCGTGGTCAATCGAGTAGACACCAAACCTGTATAAGGCGAGCAAGTTGATTCAAGTCATCCCATCGGAGTCCTGGCAGAGTGAACGTACCAGTCGCTCATGACCGTGGCGTTGCTGCCCCACTCTTTCCGGAGAATATCGCCGATAATGTAGGGATTCTCGGATACGTGTGTCCCGTTCACTCGGTTGTACCTGTCAGCACTGGATGTGAGCGAAGGCCCAGCTCAAGAACACGACGATACCTACGCAGTCATGAACGCCCAGGGCTTGGCGTACTTCTCCGCCAGCATGAATGGCATAAGGTAGATCTCCCTCAGCGCACGCTCGGTCATTGTCGAGTCGTAGCCGAACCGATCGTTCTCTTTGTCGTTCCCGACAAAGTGTTTGATGCACGCGCCGATCCCGCCCTCCTGGAGACCCTTGCAGTACGCCGCAGCGACCATGCCGGAGAGATAGGGGTCCTCGGAGTACGACTCGAACGAGCGTGCCCCGAGCGGGTTGCGCTGGATGTTGCATGTCGGGCGAGCAGGACGGACGCAGCCTTGAGCTTCACCTCTTCGGCGAGGAGCTCTCAGCTCACGCGCTCGATGAGTGCGGTGTCGAAGGTAGCGGCCATCGCGGTTGCGCTTGGCAGGCACTTCGCGGGGGTGCTCATGAAGCGGCGCGCACCTGATGAGGAGGAGAGCTCAGCGTGAAGTTCTCACCAGTAGGCGACGAACACACCGTTGGGACCGTAGGTGACTTTGATTGCAGGGACTGCGAGACGAGGGCCAGCGTGCGTGTGCCAGAAGCCAACGCCGCCGTGAGCAGAATCGCTTCGTTAGTGGTCGGCTGCTGGACCACATCGGAGATGGACGCCTTGGCGAAGTCTGAGGGATGCACGGCGTGTGATGTGATTGATTCCCCTCGAGCAGGGAGGAGGGGTAAAGGGAAAGCGCCCCGTGGGTTTCCAGTTCTTATACAGAAACAGAGCACCCCAAGGAGTCGCTCCGAAGTTACTCGAAACTCTTCTAGCTCTTGGAAGTTGGTACCCGCGGATGGTGGTGTAGCCGATTGATTGACCAGCCAGCCGCCTCTTCTGTTGTGCATCCGACGCACGGGCGATATCACGACGCGTTCACATAGGACGTTTGAGCTGATGAGTGCAGGTTTGTGAGTCTCAGAACGCCAGACAGGTGTGCAAAACGATCCTAGGTTTTGCGATACTAAGTCAGTATGCTTCGAGTGGGAGAAGCTGCCGTCTCTGCTTCGTGCTCGGGAACGCGGCACGAAGAAAAGGGGTTAAGACGCAAAGGCTGCTCACCTGTGCTCAGCGCCCGACAACAATCAGAGGCAGGACATCTGGGACATGTGAGTTGCATGTGAGCTCGAAGGTCGCGAAGACGTACGGTAAGCGTATCCCCGGAAAGTCCTATCCTGCATATCCAGCCACAGAGTTGCCACGGCCGTTGAGGCGCGGCGTGTGATTGACCCCTCGAGTGCGCAAGGGAGGAGGGATCGCCCCGTGCTATACAGAAACAGCTGCGTCATCGCTCTCGGGACCCGCGCTTGTCGGCAGGGCCCGATGACGTGCCTGGCAACTCTAAGTACACTCTGTTCTACGCACTCCGCTCGCACTCGATCGCACTCGGATGACTGCTCTGGCACCCGGCGACTCGATCCTGCGCTCGTCTGCCCCACACGCCTCGACAACACGCGACTAACGAACCGGTGTCTACCCCGTGTCCCGTCCTCCCGTCCTGCCGCCCGCCTACGCCTCGCGCCCTCCACGCATACGTCCACTCCCGAGTCTACAAACGCGGAGAATCTAGTAGATGAATGCAGTACAACCGGTCAGTTGCCCGCTGCTGTCCATCTATAGACGCGTTACTCACCATCAGCGTCCCGTCGGACAGGTCGACAGGGTGGAGCGGAGGGCGTCGGCCCTTGCGCGTGTCGTGAGCGGCGGTGACCGCGACAGAGAACACGACAACGACGGCCGGAGACAGAGGGTGGGAGTAGAGGAGGAGCTGGTCGACGGCGCGGGAGATGGCGAGGGAGAGGGCGAGGGGACCTATGTCGCCACCCCGTCACCAGGTCAGCTTATATCTCCCTCAGCCCGTGTGCCCGCGAGCAAACATGCCACGCGTACACACGCCCAGGCCCTCCGCCGTAGCAAGGGCGTTTCCTGTTTTGTTCACCCGAGTACCGCCGTCTGCGGCGGTCGCGTTTCCTGCTCGGGATGCATGCGCTCAGTGCTCCTGATCGCGCCGTCAGTGAGTAAATATTCAGTGCATGCTCAGAAATGAGTGCTGATTCGTATCAGAAATTACCAGCTAGGCGTACGGTTCGGTGCGTCTGAAGCAGCCAGCCCCGCTGACGACATTGCTCATTCTTTCAGTACCGAACACCGCCGCCATTCGATGTATACCCCGCCCGTCGTTACTGACCCGAGATTTGTGCAGCTCACCACACGGCCAAAAGCGAGTGTGCACCGTCCCGACTTGTGCAGCACGCTGACAGCACCGGATGTCATTATACAAGACTCGAAGCCAACGATGTCGTGCCGGAACGTCGAGATCTCGCTCCTCACGTCTACCGACAGGCACGCGTGACGCGCGGGACGCATCGCACGCTCAGGTTCGTGCGTGTTCGCCGTCCCGAATTGCGCTTCGAGTGTCTTGCTGACGCGACCGTGCAGATCGTCGAAGCGAGCATCTTGCACTGGCAAGGTCTCGCGGTTCACTCACTCCTCCAGCTACGGCATTGCGCTGGGGCTCGCCGCTCAGCCCGTCCGCCGTCCGTCGTCCACATACACAGTGCGCACTGAGTCCCTCCACGTGCAGAGGGCGGGAGGAACTCGAACGTCGCACGGAGCAGGTCGGCGACTCCGAGGATCGAGCTTCTCTCCGAGCTGGCACGCAGCTGTACGTTGCATCCCCCATGACCGCACCCGAGCACGCTCGATGCAACCTTCAAAGGCCCTGGAAACGGAGAGCTGGTGTCCGTGAGTTCGCACGAGCCACGGCCACCGCGTAGCAGCCTCAGGTACTGTTTCGCTCGCCGCCGACGCCGCCTCGAGGCCCGCTGCAGTGCCCGTCCCCGTCCCGTCTCCCCTTCGTCTTCGTACGTTCCCTCCAGGCTCCAGACTCCAGACTCGAGCAGACCGCAGGGCTGCGCAAAGCAGCTCCCATGAGCCTCGAGGTCTGCGTTCTGCAATACGAACTTGGACGACACACGGCGAACTCGGACTCTCCTCGCACGAGAGCGTGGTTCGTCGCCCGGACGCGAAGAGGACGGCAAACTTGGAAGAATGCTCGACCTCTGGCGACCGAACGACGGGACGGGATTCCACTGATGTTCAGCACAGGGCCAGGTACGCGCTGTCACGATCCACGCATCGCTCCTCCGTACCGCTTGACGACAGGTTCACGGTCTCGTTCGTGGGTGACGGCCGGCGGGATGGGATGAAGACGCCGTTCTGGCTCGGGGCTGCGAGACCGCATACGACCTGAGTCGGGACTCGGGACTCGGGACTTGGGACTCGGCGAGGAATGAGGTGCTATTGGAAGAGGTGGGTACTCCCGTGTTGTGTTGTGTCCTGCTTGTAGAGTCTCGGAAATAGAGACAGCTTCCTCCGAGAGATTCAGAGGGCCAGTTGAATGATGCGTGCAGCGTGCATGAGAGCGAGAGATGATCGTTCGGAAGATGATTGTTGCCTCTGGTACCATCCATTGCGCGCAGCATCTTGGGCTAGCGACTAGTAGGGCCATGTCCGCACTGGAACGGACGGCGAAGGTATCGTGTGGACCGCACTGCGATGCTGCCAGACTCCAGAGGTTGCGGCTTCGGTCTGAGCTTTGGTGTCTCCGGACGTGAGGACAAAGTCCCGGGACTTGTTCTGCAGCAGCAGAATGATGCCGCACTCTGGGCTTGGCTGATGTACCAGATGTCGATACCCGCGATGCGCTTCCGCTGTATACGTCTCTGCGACATGCTGATATTTGAGCTAGAGGACCGCAATGCTTCGGAGAAGATTCGAGCATGCACTCATGCTGAGCCTCTCTCCGCTGCAGAAGTTGTGGTGCCCCGCGTTGATATACGTATGGGTACGCATGTCGACTCTCAGAAGTTCCGCTCGCCATGCTCGCAGAACGCGAGACACCTGCCACCTCGAGCACGAGTCCCAGAGCCTCGCTCACCACGCCCGTGCTTGCTGCGGGCTGGGAGAGAATCCGGAATCCAGATCCATACCGGTCGATTGCAGTCGACGTTCAGGCGTTGCGGGTTCAATCTCGAGTACAGGTCCTGCTACAGGTGCGCAATGTGCGTGTTATTTTCTACACATGTCTCGGAGGGTTTCCGTTGTCACGGTAGCGTGGGGCTGGACGCCGGTGCTTCAAGGTCTCTGCAGTGCACTGAGTATACGGTCCTCCAAGTGCGTGAGGCTCGCTGAGGTATGTCACACTTCCTGGCATGCGGACGGTTAGAACCAAGACCATACGGTGCTAGCACCTTGAGTTTTGACTCCGTATTATGATAGAGATGGCCGCCTGCCAGCGACGTCTTGCTCCAGCTGGCTGCTGTACTTGTGCGGCCGTCTTGATGGCTCTGCGCGAGCAGCATGTTCACCGCTGCCCCCGAGCGGACTCGGCAGCGACTGACCAGTGAGGATACTGCTATGCATCGTTCGGATGATCTCTGGCAGCATGCGGGTATTTTTCCTGAGAAACTCGTCGTGATCGAAGCTGACAGGCTCTCCCATACATGCTCTGGTCCCATGCGAAGTCAGCTTGACACATGCCTTGAGTGAGGCTGCTCGTCGGAAGACCTGAGCCGGCGTATGAGTCTCCCGTTACTGAACGGCTGGTAGTCGCATTGTGAATTCTAACAGCCCCCCTGCTCTCGCCGGTTGCCCGAGGCCGCGGTGTGTCCCGGACATCGCCCACCCTCACGGATACAGACCGCTCCGAGTCTGCGCTGTTGTCTATGGACAGAGTATTTGCGGCGCCGTTTAATCTGGCCCAAGTCGCGGAGACATCCAAGCATCTTGCAAGACGTAATCCGAGGTCCCTGGAGACCAGAAGAACATCGCGTCATGCGGCAGGCGTTGCATGATCGGGATGTCGCGCTTGCTCGGCCGCTCGAAGATGGCAGCCTGAGTGTACTGTGTTGACGTAAGTATATCAGCGCGCATCCCGAGTACCCTCGCGTGGTTAAATGCTTGTTCACACGGCCGTCCGTTCTCAAGCTTCTGTGAGAGCTGGCAACTCCAGCCATCGGCTGGATATTTGGAGGATGGCTGAGGAGGTCGATGAAGTGCCCCGGAATGGCCTAGCAATTCCATGTTGACGGCTGCTTGCTCTGCATGGCTTGCATTTTCCCCTGCTGGAGTCACCGACTCTTCTCATCCTCTGTCCGTACTGCGGTTGACGGTCTCCGGGAGTCTGCCGATGCAGCCAAGCCAGGCCGGTGCTTGTGGCCTTGTTCTCTTCCGCGTGAGATTGGCAGTAGCGGTGACTCCTTCCATATCAGCGATAGCCGTGCATACTAGGGTTACCATTATGGTATAATCCTTCTTCTAGTCGTGTTACGTGCATGTCCGCTCCATTTTCGCTCGCGGTCGCCGCCTTCTCGGGTGGAAAGATACCGTGGTGGTCCCGAGTGCGCAGCTGCGTGCGAGACTGCTTAATGTGCCGCGCAGCAGCTCTGCGACTGATTATTGTCAGGGTACATACCATAAGATAGAGTGCACAAGCAGTACCATACGCCCAGAAGCACGGGAAAGGGAGAGCGCAAGTATACGAAACCACTGGCACGTCGAACGACACGGTCACATGATCATGTCACCCACGTCGCGACGCGTGGCCGAGATTGGATGCCGACGTGCCAGGGCTTGAAGCGTGTTTCGGGACCGTGAGAGGGGCATCCTCCGCGATCTTTACTCGCATCCCCTCACTTACTGTTACGGTGCTCTCCCTCGGAGTCAGCAAAGGACCATGCCTTCCCGCGCAGAGAACGGCATCTCTAGAGGCATGACCGTCAGTGCCAGAACCCAGATATTACCGTATACACACATATCTATATGGCACCCTCCTCGTCGCGCAGCGTCTGCATTCTCCCGAAAAGAATTGCAGCGTGAGATCCAGTGCGCTTCCATGCCTATGAATGCACACTGGCTGAACTTTCCACGCGGTGTTTGCGCCCGCTTCCCAACAGCCGAGTCTGACATGCAGCCTGGGTGAGGCTAACAAGCCCGTCCGGCATAGTGCGAGCTCTGCCGAATACGAACTACTTACTCCCAGGATGACGCGACGTCCGGTGGCATCGCGATGTACATCTTGAAGGCACACGGGAAGACGGAACAACTGTATGCATGGAAGATGTCACCACCTCCGGAGCTCAGAGGGACCTCCGGGATACAGGCATGTCCTGCTGTCTTCCGCCGACACTCCCTCACGGTTTCCCCCATCCCTCGCCTGCCCTACCTCGATGCTGGTTCCGCCCTCCGTATGCGTGTCGACTTCTACCTCTGATGGTGACGACGACGCCCCGTCTGTAGGTGAGCACTCGAGCTATGCCTATGACGGATACCCGGTATCGAGTTCTACTCACCGTAGCCCGGACAGAGGCCCGCGTCGGCGTTGCTCTTCCAGCACGACCATACATCAAGCTCCCATGCCGGCCTGGCCCGGCGGCATCGAGAAGGTCTGTCAAGTTCGTCTCCTCACCGAGTTCTGCGTTGACCCGCTGCTCATACTTGAACATAGAGCTCGAGTGCGCTGCTGAGGAGTTCCCAACTGCCGCGTCCGGTGTCGTCCGGTCGACATCGCGCCTGGATGTGATGTAGAGACCACCGCTGGCCCCAGCTACGTGCCCCGGACGTGCACGCACAGGTGTGTCTGCCGACGCTACGCGGCTGCCCGTCCGGACTTCAACGTTCCCCGAGGAGTATCGTCAGCACGCGACTAGTATGTACCTCATTGCATCCGACGTCGCTCGCACTGACCATTATATCCGTGCTCCGGTCGCCTTGACGAGCAGCAGCGGGTTCGAAGGCCGCAGGGCTCAGCTTTCGAGGAGGTACGTACCATCAGCGCGTTGTGAGTACCCGAGGCAGCAGTGCGCTTTCGATCTACGCTGTCCCGGCTCATCGGGCGGCGTCCGATCGCACGCCGTCCTGCATCTGGCGGCGACAGGTGTGTGCAACATGGTGTTCTCCGTACATCAGTCCCAGTCGCAAGCTGGCCATGAATAACTACCGCGTCATCGGTACGTGCCCGTGCCGCGCTGTCGGTGTCGTCGCCGACACTGCGACGGAATTCATGTACGCACCTTCGTTCTCCCTCATCCGTTGTCCGCAGACTGACCGTTTGCCGGGAGCTTCTTGCGTTCGAGTCGATAGGCTTCCGGAGATGTTTCTTCTGCTCGCTTCAAATTCTGGAATCGTGTCGGTTAGTCCGTCCCAGGTGAGCCTCCGTGGCTGGTGCGTGTATCGCCGTACCGGAGAGATAACTGACGACATAGTTTCTGCAGAGTCTGTCCAGAAGCATGGGGTGCAGAGCTGCGAGAGGAGAGCGAGAGAGTAGACGCAGTCATGACGTTGCAGAGCTACGAGAGGAGAGCGGGAGGGCAGACGCGGTCGTGGTCGTGGTGGTCTGGTTGAGAGTCGCGCTGAGAGAAACGCGGCGAGTCACGCAATAGGCGCCCGTCGCGAACACGCGTTTCTGCATTGGTGTCCGCCGATCCTGTGTAGCTGGTAGACTGGGCCGCGAATAGATGTCTTGAGATACCTCCGCTATTGCCAGTGCGAATCCCGCGCTCTCCGCCTTGAGTGATCAAAATATATGTCCTTCCAGGTCTCCAACGCAGCCAGTGCTCACAGAACACCCACCGTATCTTCCCCCTCATACCCACCGCCAATATACCGCCCCCGAGTGCCCTAAGGTCCAGCTTGCATCTGGTGCATCTCGTTCGCAGTCCGCTGATGGCAGCTACGCGCACACGAGGCTACCGGCCGCCGCCCGTGCCTGCACCCGAGCACCCTCACAGCCCGTTCCACTCGAACCGCTTCGGCATCGTGAACTCCGCAGACAGCTCAGCGCGGCCGGTGCGCTGCTGCTCCCCACCCGCACCCGGTACACGCCGTCCTCGACGACCCAGCGCGCGATGCGCTCCTCCCAGTACGACACCGCGTACTTGTCGAGCGCGAGGCTGACGGTCGTGCGCTTTCCCGGGGCGAGGTCGACGACCTTCGCGAACGCCTTGAGCATCAGCGGCGGGTGCGTGAGCTCGGACGTCGTCGGGAGCGAGACGTAGAGCTGCACGACTTCGGTGCCCGCGACGCTGCCGGTGTTCGTGACCTTGACGGACGCGGTGATACTGACGTCGCCGTTTGCGGTCTTCGGCTCGGAGATGGACAGGTCGGACTGCTCGAACGTCGTGTACGAGAGGCCGTGGCTGTGATGCTCGTCAGTGACAGTGAAATCGACACCAGGAGCGGACGTACCCGAAGTGCCACTGCGGCTCGATGCCACGGTGATGATAGTGCTTGTAGCCCTATGAGAGAGGTAAGCAGACCGCCTCATTGCGTATCACCAGACGATACGCACCACGTAGAGGTCTTCTCCGTACCACAGCTGCACAACACATCTCAGCAACGAGCAGCACGACTCTGCGACAACGCTCACCTTGCCGTGCTCGTGGTGGAAGTGTCCGTGGCTAGGCACGTCCTCCAGCCGCTTCGGGAACGACAGCGACAGCCTCCCGCTCGGGTTCACCTCCCGCGAGCACCTGCCCGATCGCATCCCCAGTCGCATTCCCCAGGTACCACGCATGCACGATCGCAGCCACCTCGTCGCCCACGGCATCGTGATGCTCGACCCGCTCTGCGTCACGACGATCGTGCGCCTGTTCGCCGCCGCCACCTTCCGCACGAGCTCGTCCGTCCGCCCCGGGAGCGCCAGCGTCGTCCGGTCGTACCCCTCCGTCTCCCAGTCCGCGTTCAGCCCGACGACGGCGATGACCGCGTCCGCCTCCTGCGCGAGCTTCACGGCGGTCGCCATCAGCTCGTCCGGGTGCTGCACCTCCGCGCCGCCAAGACGCACACCCCCGTTCGCGTCCATGAGCGCCTCGACGGGGTCCTCGTCCGCGGGCGCGCGCACGTTGCAGAACTCGACGAACACCTTGTGCTTGACCCCCGCCTGAGCTTGAACACGCCCGTCTCCTCCGTCGAGCCGCAGTTGAAGAACGCCTGCCCGCGCGTCTGCTTCGTCCAGTTGTCGATGACGAGTTGGTCGTCGATGAAGAGCTTCGCGCGGCCGGCGGACAGGAGCCCGAATTCGAAGTCAGTGTCCTGCTCGCGGGGCTTGAGGAACCCGCGCAGGCGCAGAGTGAACCGTTTCGTGAGCTCTCGAGGGTAGTCGTCGCTATCGGGAGACGTCAGCCAGAATGCTGGATGGGTTCAGGACGTGCGACGTACCTCAAGAAAACGCGCGTCTCGTCGATGTAGCGTGTTGCTGTGACTGCAGTCAGCGGCGTCATGCTGTCGTCGTCCTCGTGAGAGTGGAAGTATCCCGTCCAGCCGGGCTTGCCGTCTTCAGTGACGATCTCGTTCTCGAGAGTCGGCATCTGCATGTAGGCTGCGTGAAACAGGATGAGCAACTCTGCTTGATCGGTCCGTGCGTGGGCGACATACCTCGTGCACCCTCGGAGTACGTGACCTCGACGTCCGGAGCGACGTCGCCGAGAGCAGAGACGATGCCCTCGTACGGCGTGACGAAGAAGCTCGGCTTCAGCGCCGCAGATCCACCTCCGCTGAGTACAGTCGCCTTCGCATTCCCGCCTATGATAGCGATCTTCTTCAAACCTTGCTCCTGTGACATCGAGGCATCACGTCAAGACACGATACGACATTGCTCCGGGTCGCTCACCTTGGGCTTCAAGGGAAGGACTCTTCCCTCGTTCTTCAAAAGGACGATGGACTCGCTGGCGACCTTAGTCATGATCTCCCTTCCGCTCTGACGGTCGCCAGTCTTCTCCACGCAATCTCCGTCGAGGACCTGGGTGACAGTCAGCGATCCTCCCAGCCTTCGAGTAGGCTCTTGAACGCACCTCGGGAGCTGCAGCAGCGCACTTCTGCACGAGTTCGAGGACCTTGGCGGCACGTTCCTTGACGGTACGCTTCGTGATCTTCCTGCTCTCAATCCTGTATGTGGTCAGCCCCACGTGAGTAGGAGCGGTGGCGAATACAGGTAGGACGCTCACGAGCGGTTCATGAGGTTAGGGTACGCCACTTGTTCGTCCCGGCATCTCGAGGTCAAGACCGGCGTTGATAGCGTGGTCAATTGAGTAGACACCGAACCTGAATACGACGAGCAAGTTGATTCAAGTCATCCCATCGGAGTCCTGGCAGAGGAACGTACCAGTCGCTCATGACCGTAGCGTTGCTGCCCACTCTTTCCGGAGGATATCGCCGATAATGTAGGGATTTTCGGATACGTGTGTCCCGTTCACCCGGTTGTACCTGTAGCACTGGATGTGAGCGAAGATCCAGCTCAAGAACATGAAAGTACCTACGCAGTCATGAATGCCCACGGCTTGGCGTACTTCTCCGCCAGCATGAACGGCATAAGGTAGATCTCCCTCAGCGCACGCTCGGTCATTGTCGAGTCGTAGCCGAACCGATCGTTCTCTTTGTCGTTCCCGACAAAGTGTTTGATGCAGGCGCCGATCCCGCCCTCCTGCAGACCCTTGCAGTACGCCGCAGCCACCATGCCGGAGAGATGAGGATCCTCGGAGTACGACTCGAACGAGCGTCCTCCGAGCGGGTTGCGCTGAATGTTGCACGTCGGGCCGAGCAGGACGGACGCAGCCTTGAGCTTGACCTCTTCGGCGAGGAGCTCGCGGCTTACGCGCTCGATGAGTGCGGTGTCGAAGGTAGCAGCCATGGCGGTGGCGCTTGGCAGGCACTTCGCGGGGGTGCTCATGAAGAAGTAGTTACCGCGAGCACCTGATGAGGAGTAAAGTTCAGCGTAAACCTCTCCTCATTATGCGACCAACATACCGTTGGGACCGTCGGTGACTTTAATCGCAGGAATTCCGAGACGAGGAACAGCGTGTGTGTGCCAGAAACCAACGCCAGCCGTGAGCAGAATCGCTTCGTCAGTGGTCAGTTGCTCGACCACATCGGAGATGGACGCCTTGGCGAAGTCTGAGGGAGGCATGGTGTGATGTGATTGATTCCCTCGAGTGCGCAAGTTCTGTAGGGAGGAGGGGTAAAGGGAATCGCCCCGTGGGTTTCCAGTTCTTATACAGAAACAGAGCACCCCAAGGAGTCGCTCCGAAGTTTACTCGAAACTCTTCTAGCTCTTGGAAGTCGGGATGGTGGTGTAGTCGATTGATTGACCAGTCAGCCGCCTCTTCTGTTGGGCATCCGACGCATGGGCGAGATCACGACGCGTTCACATAGGACGTTTGAGCTGATGAGTGCAGGTTGTGAGTCTCACAACGCCAGACAGGTGCGCAAAGCGATCGCAGGTTTTGCGAAACTAAGTCAGTATGCTTCGAGTGGGAGAAGCTGCCGTCTCTGCTTCGTGCTCGGGAACGCGGCACGAAGAAAGGGTTAAGATGCTGCTCACCTGTGCTCAGCGCCCGATGGCAATCAGAGGCAGGACATCTGGGACATGTGAGTTGCATGTGAGCTCAAAGGTCGCGAAGACGTACTGTAAGCGGCGTATCCCCGGAAAGTCCTATCCTACATGTCCAGCCACAGAGTTGCCACGGCCGTTGGGCGCGCGTGTGATTGACTGCCTCGAGTGCGCAAGGGAGGAGGGATCGCCCCGTGCTATACAGAAACAGCTGCGTCATCGCTCTCGGGACCCGCGCTTGTCGGCAGGGCCCGATGACGTGCCTGGCAACTCTAAGTACACTCTGTTCTACGCACTCCGCTCGCACTCGATCGCACTCGGATGACTGCTCTGGCACCCGGCGACTCGATACTGCGCTCGTCTGCCCCACACGTCTCGACAACACGCGACAACGAACCGGTGTCTACCCCGTGTCCCGTCCTCCCGTCCTGCCGCCCGCCTACGCCTCGCGCCCTCCCCGCATACGTCCACGCCCGAGTCTACAACGCGGACAATCTGGTAGATGAATGCAGTACGACCGGTCAGTCGCTCCCTGTTGTTCATGTATAGACACGTTACTCACCATCAGCGTCCGCGTCGGACAGGTCGACAGGGTGGAGCGGAGGGCGTCGGCTCTTGTGCGTGTCGTGAGCGGCGGTGACCGGGACAGGGAGAACGACGACGGCCAGCGTCGAGGGTGGAGACTGGAGGTAGGGAGCTGGATGACGGCGCAGTGCGAGGGAGAGGGAGAGGAGGCCTGAGTTGCCACCCCGTCACCTGTGAGCTTATATCTCCCTCAGCCCGTGTGCCCGCGAGCAAACATGCCACGCGTACACCGCCCAGGCCCTCCGCCGTAGCAAGGGCATTTCCTGTTTCGTTCACCCGAGTACCGCCGTGTGCGGCGGTCGCGTTTCCGCTCGGGATGTATGCGCTCAGTGCTCCGATCGCGCCGTCAGTGAGTAAATATTCAGTGCACGCTCAGGCAATGACTGCTCAAGCTTATCAGAAAGACCGGCAGAGCGCACAGTTCGGTGCGTCTGAAGCAGCCAGCCCCGCTGACGAGATTATTAATTCATTCAGTACCGAACACGGCCGCCATTCGATGTATACCCCGCCCGGAATTCAAAGTCGTTGCTGACCCGGGATTCGTGCAGTTCACCGTCCCGACTTGTGCGGCACGCTGACAAGTGACAACACCGGATGTCATTCTTGAAGACTCGAACCCAACGATGTCGTGCCGCAAGGTCGAGATCTCGCTCCTCGCGTCTACCGACAGGCACGCGTGACGCGCGGGACGCATCGCACGCTCAGGTTCGTGCGTGTTCGCCGTCCCGAATTGCGCTTCGAGTGTCTTGCTGACGCGACCGTGCAGATCGTCGAAGCGAGCATCTTCCCTGGCAAGGTCTCGCAGTTCACTCACTCCTCCAGCTACGGCATTGCGCTGGGGCTCGCCGCTCAGCTCCGTCCGCCGTCCGTCGTCGGCATACACAGTGCGCACTGAGTCCCTCCACGTGCAGAGGGCGGGAGGAACTTGAACTTGAAGATGGCAATGCGAAAGGTCGCACGGAGCAGGTCGGCGACTCCGCGGATCGAGCTTCTCTCCGAGCTCGCACGCAGCCAGTGTACGTTGCATCCCCCATGACCGCACCCGAGCACGCTCGACGCAACCTTCAGAGGCCCTGGAAACGGAGAGTTGGTGTCCGTGAGTTCGCACGAGCCACGGCCACCGCGTAGCAGGTACTGTTTCGCGAATCGCTCGCCGCCGCCTCGAGGCTCGCTGCAGTGCCCGTCCCCGTCCCGTCTCTGTCTTCGTACGACGTACGTTCCCTCCAGGCTCCAGACTCCAGACTCGAGCAGACCGCAGCGCCGCCAAAGCAGCTCCCATGAGCCTCGAGGTCTGCGTTCTGCACTGCGAACTCGGACGACACGGCGAACTCGGACTCTCCTCGCACGAGAGCGTGGTTCGTCGCCCGGACGCGAAGAGGACGGAGAACTTGGAAGTACGCTCGACCTGCGGCGACCGAACGACGGGACGGGACTGCGCCGATGTTCAGCACAGGGCCAGGTACGCGCTGTCACGATCCACGCATCGCTCCTCCCGGCCGTACCAGTTGACGACAGGTTCGCGGTCTCGTTCGTGGGTGACGGTCGGCGGGATGGGATGAAGACGCCGTTCTGGCTCGGGGCTGTGAGACCGCATACGACCTGAGTCGGGACTCGGGACTTGGGACTCGGCGAGGAATTCGGTGCCATTGGAAGAGGTGTGTACTCCCGTGTTGAGTTGTGTCCTGCTTGTAGAGTCTCGAAAATAGAGACAGCTTCCTCCGAGATATTCAGAGGGCCGGTTGAATATTGCGTGCAGCTCGACCCTCTATGAGAGCGAGAGTTGATCGTTGCCACTGGTACCATGCACTAAGCGCAGCATCTTGTGAGCATCGTGATGTGTAGATGTGCTCGGGGTGGCGACTTGTAGGGCCATGTCCGCACTGGATCGGACGGCGGTAGTATCGTGTGGACCGCACTGCGATGCAGTCAGACTGCAGAGGCCTCGATGTTGCGGCTTCGGTCTGAGCTTTGGTGTCTCCGGACGTGAGGAGAAAGTCCCGGGTCTCGGCCTCGTTCTGCAGCACCAGAATGATGCCGCACTCTGGGCTTTGCTGATGTACCGGATGTCGATACCCACGATGCGCTTCCGCTGTATATGTCTCTTCGACGCAGTTATTTGAGCTAGAGGAACGCAATGCTTTGGAGAAGATTCGAGCATGGACTGAGCCTCTCTCCGTTGCAGAAGTTGTGGTGTCCCGTGTTGATATACGTATGGGTACGCATGTTGACTCTCAGAAGTTCCGCTCGCCATGCTCGCAGAACGCGAGACACCTGCCACCTCGAGCACGAGTCCCAGAGCCTCGCTCACCACGCCGTGCTTGCTGCGGGCTGGGAGAGAATCCGGAATCCAGATCCATACCAGTCGATTGCAGTCGACGTTCAGGCGTTGCGGGTTCAATCTCGAGTACAGGTCCCGCTACAGGTGCGCAATGTGCTTGTTATTTTACACATGTCTCGGAGGGTTTCCGTTGTAGCGGGTGGCGGGACGTCTGTGCTTCAAGTTCTCTGCAGTGCACTGAGTATACGGTCCTCCAAGTGCGTGAGGTTTGCTGGGGTATGTCACACTTCCTGGCATGCAGACGGCTAGAACCAAGACTGTACGGTGCTAGCACCTCGAGTTTTGACTCCGTATTATGATATAGCATCTCGAGTTTTGACTCTGTATCATGATAGAGATGGCCGCCTGCCAGCGACGTCTTGCTCCAGCTGGCTGCTGTACTTGTACGTCCGTCTTGATGGCTCTGCGCGAGCAGCATGTTCACCGCTGCCCCCGAACGGACTCGGCAGCGACTGACCAGTAAGGATACTGCTATGCATCGTTCGGATGATCTCTGGCAGCGTGAGGGTATTTTTCCTGAGAAACTCGTCGTTATCGAAGCTCACAGGGTCTCCCATACATGCTCTGGTCCCATGCGAAGTCAGCTTGACACATGCACAACCTTGAGTGAGGCCGCTCGCCGGAAGACCTGAGCCGGCGTATGAGTCTCCCGTTATTGAACGGCTGGTAGTCGCATTGTGAATTCTGACAGCCTCGGCCCTCCTTTGCCTGATCTCGCCGGTTGCCCGAGGCCGCAGTGTGTCCCGGACATCGCCCACCCTCACGGATACCGACTGCTCCGAGTCTGCGCAGTTGTCTATGGACAGAGTATTTGCGGCGCCGTTTAATCTGGCCTAAGTCGCGGAGACATCCGAGCATCTTGCAGGACGCAATGCGAGGTCCCTGGAGACCAGAAGAACATCGCGTCATGCGGCAGGCGTTGCATGATCGGGATGTCTCGCTTGCTCGGCCGCTCGAAGATGGCAGCCTGAGTGTACTGTGTTGACGTAACTATATCAGCGCGCATCCCGAGTACCCTCGGATGGTTAAGAGCCTGTTCACACGGTCGGTCGTGCTCGAGCTTTTGTGAGAGCTGGCAAGGTCCGCCATTGGCTGGTAAATTGGAGGATGGCTGATCGGAGGTCGATGAAGTGCCCCGGAATGGCCTAGCAACTCCTTGGTGACAGCGGTCTGCTCTGCATGTCTTCCCGCTGGAGCCACCGACTCCTCTGATCTTCTGTTCGTACTGCGATTATCGGTCCCCGGGAGTCTGCCGATGCAGCCAAGCCAGGCCAGTGCCTGTGGCCTTGTTCTCTTCCGCGTGTACAGAGATCAGTACTTCGCCAAGGTGACTCCTTCCATATCAGCGATAGCCGTGCCTAAGAGCGGTACCAATCCGGTATGACCATTCTTTCAGTCGTGTTACGTGTATAAGTATCCGCTCTATTTTTGCTCGCGGTCGCCGTCTTCTCGGGTGGAGAGATACCGTGAGGGTCCCGATTGCGCAGCTGCGTGCGAGACTAATAACTGTGCCGGCACATCAGCTCTGCAGCTCATTATTCTCGAGATACATACCATGAGATAGAGTGCGCAAGAAGCACCATACACTCGGGAGAGCGCAAGTATACGGAATCAATGAACGACACGGTCACATGACGATGTCACCCGCGTCGCGACGCGTGTCCGGGATTGGATGACGGTTCCATTGTAAGTACCTTGGGTTGCAGGGCCGTGAGATGGACATCCTCCGCGACACTCACTCGCTTCCTCGTCGCTTCCTCGCCGCTTCCTTCCACAGTGATCTCCACAAATGACCATGCCATCCCGCGCAGAGAACGGTATCAGAGGTATGACCGTCAGTGCCAGAACCCAGATATCACTGTATACATCTATGTGGCACCCTCCTCGTCGCGCAGCGTCTGCATTCTCCCAAAAAGAATTGCAGCGTGAGATCCGGTGCGCTTCCATGCCTATGATTGCACGCTGGCAGAACTTTCCACGCGGTGTTTGCGCCCGCTTCCCAACAGCCGAGTCTGGCATGCAGCCTGGGTGAGGCTAACAAGCCCGTCCGGCATAGTGCGAGCTCTGCCGAATACGAACCACTTACTCCCAGGATGACACGACGTCCGGTGGCATCGCGATGCGCGTCTTGAAGGCACACGGGAAGACGGAACAAGTGTATGCATGGAAGATGTCACCGCCTCCTGAGCTCAGAGGGACCTCCGGGATACAGGCATGTCCTGCTGTCTTCCGCCGACACTCCCTCACGGTTTCCCCCATCCCTCGCCTGCCCTACCTCGATGCTGGTTCCGCCCTCCGTATGCGTGTCGACTTCTACCTCTGATGGTGACGACGACGCCCCGTCTGTAGGTGAGCACTCGAGCTATGCCTATGTCGGATACCCGGTATCGAGTTCTACTCACCGTAGCCCGGACAGACTCAGGCCCGCGACGGCATTGCTCTTCCGGCACGACCAGACATCAAGCTCCTATGCCGGCCTGGCCCAGAAGCATCGAGAAGGTCTGTCCGCTATCTCCTCACCGAGCTCTGCGTTGACCTGCTGCTGATACTTGACCATAGAACTCGAGTGCGCGGCTGAGGAGTTCCCAACCGCCACGTCCGGTATCGTCCGGTCGACATCGTGCCTGGATGTAATGTAGACGCCACCGCTGGCTTCAGGTACGTGTCCCGGCACGCACAGGTGTGTCTGTCGACGCTACGCGGCTGCCCGTCTGGGCTCCAACTGTCCCCGAGGAGTATCGTCAGCACGCGACTAGTATGTACCTCGTTGCATTCGACGTCGCTCGCACTGACCATTATGATGATGTAGCATCCGTGCTCGGCCGCCTTGACGAGCAGCAGCGGGTTCGAAGGCCGCGGGGCTCAGCTTGTGAGGAGGTACGTACCGTCAGCGCGTTGTGAGGACCCGAGGAAGCCGTGCGCTTTCGAGCTACGTTGTCCCGGCTCATCCGGCGGCATCCCATCGCACGCCGTCCTGCATCTGGCGGCGACAGGTATGTGCAACATGGTGTTCTCGTGCATCAGTCCCAGTAGCAAGCGGGCCACAAATAACTACCGCGTCTTGGTACGTGCCCAGGCCGCGCTGTCGGCGTCGACTTCGCGAGCCGCCGACGCTGCGACAGAGTTCATGTACGTACCTTCGTTCTCCCTCATCCGTTGTCCGCAGACTGACCGTGTGTCGGAACGTCTTGTCTCGAGTCGATAGGCTTCCGGAGATCTTTCTCTGCTCGCCTCAACTTCTGGAATCGTGTCGGTTAGTCCGTCCCAGGTGAGTGCGTGGGAGAGATAATTGACGACGTAGGTTCTGCAGAGTCTGTCCAGAGCATGGGTGCAGAGCTGCGAGAGGAGAGCGAGAAGGTAGACGCAGTCATGGCGTTGCAGAGCTGCGAGAGGAGAGCGGGAGGGCAGACGCGGTCGCGGTCGTGGTGGTCTGGACGAGAGTCGCGGCGAGAGAAACGCGGCAAGTCACGCAATAGGCGCCCGTCGCGAACACGCGTTTCTGCATTGGTGTCCGCCGTTCCTGTGTAGTTGGTAGACTGGGCCGCGAATAGATGTCTTGACATACCTCCGCTATTGCAAGTGCGCATCCCTCACGCTCTCCGCCTTGAGTGCATAAAATATATGTCCTTCCAGGTCTCCAACGCAGCCAGTGCTCGCAGAACACCCACCGTCACTTGTACCCCCTCATACCCACCGCCAATATACCGCCCCCAGAGTGCCCTAAGGTCCAGCTTGCATCTGGTGCATCTCGTTCGCAGTCCGCTGATGGCCCGCTACGCGCACACGAGGCTACCGGCCGCCGCCCGTGCCTGCACCCGAGCACCGTCACAGCCCGTTCCACTCGAACCGCTTCGGCATCGTGAACTCCGCAGACAGCTTCAGCGCGGCCGGTGCGCTGCTGCCCCCACCCGCACCCGGTACACGCCGTCCTCGACGACCCAGCGCGCGATGCGCTCCTCCCAGTACGACACCGCGTACTTGTCGAGCGCGAGGCTGACGGTCGTGCTCTTGCCCGGGGCGAGGTCGACGACCTTCGCGAACGCCTTGAGCATCAGCGGCGGGTGCGTGAGCTCGGACGTCGTCGGGAGCGAGACGTAGAGCTGCACGACTTCGTGCCCGCGACGCTGCCGGTGTTCGTGACCTTGACGGACGCGGTGATGCTGACGTCGCCGTTTGCGATCTCGGCTCGGAGATGGAGAGGTCGGACTGCTCGAACATCGTGTACGAGAGGCCGTGGCTAGATGCTCGTCAGTGACAGTAGATCGACACCAGGAGCGACGTACCCGAAGTGCCACTGCGGCTCGATGCCACGGTGATGATAGTGCTTGTAGCCCTGTAACACAGAGGTAAGCAGCCCGTCTCTCCACAACGACGACAACACGCACCACGTAGAGGTCTTCGCCGTACCACAGCTACAACGACGCATCAGCGATGATTAGCACGACTCTGCGACAACGCTCACCTTGCCGTGCTCGTGGTGGAAGTGTCCGTGGCTAGGCACGTCCTCCAGCCGCTTCGGGAACGACAGCGACAGCCTCCCGCTCGGGTTCACCTTGCCCGCGAGCACCTGCCCGATCGCATCCCCAGTCGCATTCCCCAGGTACCACGCATGCACGATCGCAGCCACCTCGTCCGCCCACGGCATCGTGATGCTCGACCCGCTCTGCGTCACGACGATCGTGCGCCTGTTCGCCGCCGCCACCTTCCGCACGAGCTCGTCCGTCCGCCCCGGGAGCGCCAGCGTCGTCCGGTCGTACCCCTCCGTCTCCCAGTCCGCGTTCAGCCCGACGACGGCGATGACCGCGTCCGCCTCCTGCGCGAGCTGCACGGCGGTCGCCATCAGCTCGTCCGGGTGCTGCACCTCCGCGCCGCCAAGACGCACACCCCCGTTCGCGTCCATGAGCGCCTCGACGGGGTCCTCGTCCGCGGGCCGCGCACGTTGCAGAACTCGACGAACACCTTGTGCTTGACCCCCGCCTTGAGCTTGAACACGCCCGTCTCCTCCGTCGAGCCGCAGTTGAAGAACGCCTGCCCGCGCGTCTGCTTCGTCCAGTTGTCGATGACGAGTTGGTCGTCGATGAAGAGCTTCGCGCGGCCGGCGGACAGGAGCCCGAACTGAAGTCAGTGTCCTGCTCGCGGGGCTTGAGGAACCCGCGCAGGCGCAGAGTGAACCGTTTCGTGAGCTCTCGAGGGTAGTCGTCGCTGCAGCGAGACGTCAGCAACGATGCTACTGGGGCCAGGACATGCGACGTACCTCAAGAAAACGCGTGTCTCGTCGATGTAGCGCGTTGCTGTGACTGCAGTCAGCGGCGTCATGCTGTCGTCGTCCTCGTGAGAGTGGAAGTAGCCGTCCAGCCGGCTTGCCGTCTTCAGTCACGATCTCGTTCTCGAGAGTCGGCATCTGCATGTAGGCTGCGTGGTACAGAGTGAGCGTCCGTGCTTGATCGATCTGTGCGTGGACGACATACCTCGTGCACCCTCGGAGTACGTGACCTCGACGTCCGACGGAGCGACGTCGCCGAGAGCAGAGACGATGCCCTCGTACGGCGTGACGAAGAAGCTCGGCTTCAGCGCCGCAGATCCACCACCGCTGAGCACAGTCGCCTTCGCATTCCCGCCTACAATAGCGATCTTCTTCAAACCTTGCTCCTGTGGCATCGGGGCATCACGTCAAGACGCGATACGACATGACTACGCGTCGCTCACCTTGGGCTTCAAGGAAAGGACTCCTCCCTCGTTCTTCAAAGGACGACCTTCGTCATGATCTCCTGACGATCACCAGTCTTCTCCACGCGATCTCCGTCCAGAACCTGCCAGGCAAACGTCAGCGATCCTACTAGGATTTCAAGTACGCTCTGGGACGAACCTCAGGAGCAGCGGCAGCGCACATCCGCACGAGCGCGAGGACCTTAGCTGCGCGTTCCTTGACAATGCGCTTCGTGATCTTCCTGCTCTCAATGCTGTTTTCCGTGTGTTTGCGTCAGCACGAGCGTCGGCGGATAGACATAAGACACCTACGAGCGATTTCATGAGGTTCATGGTCCGCTGCTTGTTTGTTCTGGCATCTCAAGGCCAAGACCGGCGTTGACAGCGTGGTCGACGGAGTACACACCGCACCTGAGACCAATGTAACTATGAGTAGCCATGAATGAGCAGTTACGAAATGAGCGTACCAATCGGCTCATGACCGTCGCGTTGCTGCCCAACTAATTCCGGAGAATGTCGCCGATGATGTAGGGATTGTCGGAGACGTGTGTCCGGCCTGTCAGCACTGAATGTGAGCGAAGACCGTGCTCAAGGACAGGGATACATACGCAGTCATGAATGCCCACGGCTTGGCGTACTTCTCCGCCAGGATGAACGACATGAGGGAAGATCTCCCTCAGCGCACGCTCAGTCATGGTCTAGTCGTCGCCGAACCGGTCGTTCCCGACGTAGTGTTTGGGGCACGCGCCGATGCCGCCCTCCTGGAGACCCTTGCAGTATGCCGCAGCGACCATGCCGGAGAGATGGGGGTCCTCGGAGTACGACTCGAACGAGCGTCCCCCGAGCGGGTTGCGCTGAATGTTGCACGTCGGGCCGAGCAGGACAGACGCAACCTTGAGCGTCACCTCTGCAGCGAGGAGCTCCCGGGTGCCGCGCTCGATGAATGCGGTGTCGAAGGTAGCGGCCATCGCGGTTGCGCTTGGCAGGCACTTCGCGGGGGTGCTCATGAAGAAGTAGTTTCCGCGCGCACCTGATGAGGAGGAGAGCTCAGCGTGAAGTTCTCATCGGTAGGCGACGAACACACCGTTGGGACCGTCGGTGACATTGATTGCAGGGATTGCGAGACGAGGGCCAGCGTGTGTGCCAGAAGCCAACGCGGCCGTGAGCAGACTCGCTTCGTCAGTGGCCAGTTGCTCGACCACATCGGAGACGGACGCGCTGGCGCAGTCTGAGGGAGGCATGGCTGTGATTGACTCCCTCGAGTGCGCAAGGAGGAGGGATCGCCGCGTGCTATACAGAAACAGCTGCGTCATCGCTCGCAGGACCCGCGCTTGTCGGCAGGGCCCGATGACGTGCCTGGCAACTCTAAGTACACTCTGTTCTACGCACTACGCTCGCACTCGATCGCACTCTGATGACTGCTCTGGCACCCGGCGACTCGATACTGCGCTTGTCTGCCCCACACGTCTCGACGACACGCGACTAACACACCGGGTGTCTACCCCGAGTCCCGTCCTCCCGTCCTGCCGCCCGCCTACGCCTCGCGCCCTCCCCGCATACGTCCACGCCCGAGTCTACACGCGCGAAGAATCTGGTACACGAATGCAGTACAACCGGTCAGTTGCCCGCTGCTGTCCATCCATAGACGCGTTACTCACCATCAGCGTCCGCGTCGGACAGGTCAACAGTGTGGAGCGGAGGGCGTCGGCACCTGTGCGTGTCGTGAGCGGCGGTGACCGCGACAGAGAACACGACGACGACGGCCGTAAACAGAGGGCTGGAGTGGAGGAGGAGCTGGTGGACGGCGCGGGAGATGGCGAGGGAGAGGGCGAAGGGACCTAAGTCGACACCCCGTCACCAGGTCAGCTTATATCCCCTCAGCCCGTGTGCCCGCGAGCAAACATGCCACGCGTACACCCGCCCACGCCCTCCGCCGTAGCAAGGGCATTTCCTGTTTCGTCCACCCGAGTACCGCCGTCTGCGGTGGTCGCGTTTCCCGCTCGGGATGTATGCGCTCAGTGCTCCCGATCGCGCCGTCAGTGAGTAAATATTCAGTGCATGCTCAGAAATGAGTGCTGATTCGTATCAGAAATTACCAGCCAGGCACACGGTTCGATGCGTCTGAAGCAGCCAGCCCGCTGACGAAATTATTCATTCTTCCAGTACCGAACACCGCCGCCACCTGAAGTCTCCAACCCGCCCAGAATCTCGAAGGCGTTGCTGACCCGGGATCGTGCAGCTCACCACTCGGTCAAGGCGAGTGTTCACCGTCCCGACTTGTGCGGCACGCTGACAAGTGACAACACCGGATGTCATTCTTGAAGACTCGAAGCCAACGATGTCGTGCCGGAAGGTCGAGATCTCGCTCCTCACATCTACCGACAGGCACGGGTGACGCCGGGACGCATCGCACGCTCAGGTTCGTGCGTGTTCGCCGTCCCGAATTGCGCTTCGAGTGTCTTGCTGACGCGACCGTGCAGATCGTCGAAGCGAGCATCTTGCAAGGTCTCGCTGGCAGTTCACTCACTCCTCCAGCTACGGCATTGCGCTGGGGCTCGTCGCTCAGCTCCGTCCGCCGTCCGTCGTCCGCATACACAGTGCGCACTGAGTCCCTCCACGTGCAGAGGGCGGGAGGAACTCGAAGGTCGCACGGAGCAGTCGGCGACTCCGCGGATCGAGCTTCTCTCCGAGCTCGCACGCAGCTGTACGTTGCATCCCCCATGACCGCACCCGAGCACGCTCGACGCAACCTTCAGAGGCCCTGGAAACGGACAGCTGGTGTCCGTGAGTTCGCACGAGCCACGGCCACCGCGTAGCAGGTACTGTTTCGCTCGCCGCCGACGCCCCGCTGCAGTGCCCGCCGTCCCGTCTCCGTCTCCGTCTTCGTACGTTCCCTCCAGGCTCCAGACTCCAGACTCCAGCAGACCGCAGGACCGCGCAAAGCAGCTCCCATGAGCCTCGAGGTCTGCACTCTGCACTGCGAACTCGGACGACACGGCGAGCTCGGACTCTCCTCGCCCGAGAGCGTGGTTCGTCGCCCGGACGCGAAGAGGACGGAGGACTTGGAAGAATGCTCGACCTCTGGCGACCGAACGACCGAACGACGGGACGGGACTGCGCCGATGTTCAGCATGGGGCCAGGTACGCGCTGTCACGATCCACGCATCGCCCTCCCGGCCGTACCGGTTGACGACTTCAGGTCCACGGTCTCGTGCGCAGGGATGGGAGGAAGACGCCGTTTGCGCTTCGAGACTGAGTCGTGCTGGCGAGGATTGAGGTGCGGATGGGGTCGGACTCGCCGTGTCGTGTCCTGTTGGTAGAGTACGGGCAATACAGACACCGCTTTCTCGAAGCTCCGAGAGATACAGAGGACAGTTCAAGCCGGCTGCGTTCTGCTCGTTCGTCTCTGACGAGTGTTTCCACCGGTGCTACGCACTTCGGGCAGCACTTGCTTGAAATATTGAGATTGTCGGCACTCGAGCGAAACTGTGGTGTGGCCTGAGTTTGTGGCTTCGTTCTGGACTTTATACCTCTCTGGAGGCGAGGAGAGAGTCCTGGCCTCGTCCAGCGCAGTGGCTCCGATCTCAGTACTCGACGATATGCCAGAATGATGCTACACTCTGGGCTTCGGTAGACTACCGGATGTCGACGCCTATGATGCGCCTGTGCCGTATCCTCCTCTTCAGCATGTTGGTACCCCAGCTAGAGGGCCGCAAGGCTTTACGGGGAACGTGAGAGCATGGAATGCTGACACTCTCTCCCTTCAATAGTCGTCGTGTCTCGTGTCGTAGGATCAACGCGGTCGTCGACTCTCGGGAGTCCCGCTCGCCATGATCTTGAACTGCGAGACACCTGCCAGCTTCTGCGAGAATCCAAAGGGCGTGCTCACGGCACCGTGCGTGCTGCGCCGAGTGCGGCTCGCATGTGGCATGTAAACCTTTCGCCTACAAGACGGGCTGGGAGGGTACCCGGATCCATACCGGCCCTATTGAAGGCGACGTTCGACGGTTGCGTGTTGAGCTTCAAGTACCGCTCCGAGTCGGATGCGCAATGTGCACCTACCGGACATGTTGTCTCGAAGACATTGCATCGGAATGGATACCCGGACATCGGTGCTTCTGTGGACTGTCGCAATAGCATGGTCCATCCCAGTGCGAAGGGCAACTGAGGAAAGGCCCACTTCCCTTGCGAAGTCGGACTGGTATCGAGCCTGTAGGCTACTAGAACCTTGCGTTCGTACTCCGAGAAATAGAGACGGTCGCGTGCCAGCGAAAAGTTCGTGCTTGAGGCGGCCGCTGCACTGGTACGTCCGTCTCGCTGGCTCTGCGAGAGCAGCATGTTCACTGTGCTGTGTGCTGCGTTGCTCTCACACGGGTCCCGGCGGTGAATAACCGGGAAGGGTCCTGCTACGCGTCGTTCGGATGTTCTCAGCGTGGAGGTATTCACCTGGGAAACTTGCCGTGATCCAAGCTCACACGTTCTCCCGTTACCCGTACATGCTCGGTCCCTCGCGAAGTCAGGTTGACACATGCACAACGTTGCGAAGGGCTGCTCGCCGGGAGACCTGAGCCGGCGTATGAGTCTCTCGTTACTAAACGGCTGGTAGTCGCATTGTGTATTTGACACCCCGGGCCTCCTTTGGCTGCTCTCACCGGTTTCCCGAGGCCGCGGTGTGTCCCGGACATCGCCCACCCTCACGCATACAGACCGCTCCGAGTCTGCGCAGTTGTCCATGGACAGAGTATTTGCGGTGCCGTTTAATCTGGCCCAAGTCGCGGAGACATTCGAGCACCTTGCAGGACGTAATCCGAGGTCCCGGGGGACCGGAATGACACCGTGCAGGCATTGCATGATCGGGATGTCTCGCTTGCTCGGCCGCTCGAAGATGGCAGCCTGAGTGTACTGTGTTGACGTAAGTATATCAGCGCGCATCCCGAGTACCCTCGCGTGGTTAAAAGCCTGTTCGCACGGTCGTTCGTGCTCGAGCTTCTGTGAGAGCTGGCAAGGTCCGCCATCGGCTGGGGATTTGGAGGATGGCTGAGGAGGTCGATGAAGTGCCCCGGAATGGCCTAGCAACTCCTTGGTGACAGCGGTCTTCTCTGCATGTCTCCCCGCTGGAGTCACCGACTCCTCTGATCTTCTGTTCGTACTGCGATTATCGGTCCCCGGGAGTCTGCCGATGCAGCCAAGCCAGGCCGGTGCCTGTGGCCTTGTTCTCTTCCGCGTGTACAGAGATCAGTACTTCGCCAAGGTGACTCCTTCCATACCAGCGATAGCCGTACCTAAGAGCGGTACCAATCCGGTATGACCATTCTTTCAGTCGTGTTACGTGTATAAGTATCCGCTCTATTTTTGCTCGCGGTCGCCGTCTTCTCGGGTGGAGAGATATCGTGAGGGTCCCGATTGCGCAGCTGCGTGCGAGACTAATAACTGTGCCGGCACATCAGCTCTGCAGCTCATTATTCTCGAGATACATACCATGAGATAGAGTGCGCAAGAAGCACCATACACTCGGGAGAGCGCAAGTATACGGAATCAATGAACGACACGGTCACATGACGATGTCACCCGCGTCGCGACGCGTGTCCGGGATTGGATGACGGTTCCATTGTAAGTACCTTGGGTTGCAGGGCCGTGAGATGGACATCCTCCGCGACACTCACTCGCTTCCTCGTCGCTTCCTCGCCGCTTCCTTCCACAGTGATCTCCACAAATGACCATGCCATCCCGCGCAGAGAACGGTATCAGAGGTATGACCGTCAGTGCCAGAACCCAGATATCACTGTATACATCTATGTGGCACCCTCCTCGTCGCGCAGCGTCTGCATTATCCCGAAAAGAATTGCAGCGTGAGATCCGGTGCGCTTCCATGCCTATGATTGCACGCTGGCTGAACTTTCCACGCGGTGTTTGCGCCCGCTTCCCAACAGCCGAGTCTGACATGCAGCCTGGGTGAGGCTAACAAGCCCGTCGGCATAGTGCGAGCTCTGCCGAATACGAACTACTTACTCCCAGGATGACGCGACGTCCGGTGGCATGGCGATATCTGCGCGTCTTGAAGGCACACGGGAAGACGGAACAACTGTATGCATGGAAGATGTCACCACCTCCGGAGCTCAGCAGAGGGACCTCCGGATACAGGCATGTCCTGCTGTCTTCCGCCGACACTCCCTCATGGTTTCCCCCTCCCTCGCCTGTCCTACCTCGATGCTGGCTCCGCCCTCCGTATGCGTGTCGACTTCTACCTCTGATGGTGAAGATGACACCCCGTCTGTAGGTGAGCACTCGAGCTATGTGTATGTCGGATACCCGGTATTGAGTTCTACTCACCATGTCCCGGACAGAGGCACGCGTCGGGATCGCTCTTCCCGCACGACCAGACATCAAGCTCCCATGCCGGCCTGCCCAGCGGCATCGAGAAGGTCTGTCGAGTCCGCTATCTCCTCACCGAGCTCTGCGTTGACCCGCTGCTCATACTTGAACATAGAGCTCGAGTACGCTGCTGAGGAGTTTCCAACCGCCGCGTCCGGTGTCGTCCGCTCGACATCGCGCCTGGATGTGACGAAGAGATCACCGCTGGCCCCAGCTACGTGTCCCGGACGTGCACGCACAGGTGTGTCTGCCGACGCTACGCGGCTGCCTGTCCGGACTTCAACGTTCCCCGAGGAGTATTGTCAGCACGCGACTAGTATGTACCTCGTTGCATTCGATGTCGGCTCGCACTGACCATTATGATGATGTAGCATCCGTGCTCCGGCCGCCTTGACGAGCAGCAGCGGGTTCGAAGGCATCGGGGCTCAGCTTGCGAGGAGGTACGTACCGTCAGCGCGTTGTGAGGACCCGAGGAAGCCGTGCGCTTTCGATCTACGCTGTCCCGGCTCATCGGGCGGCGTCCAATCGCGCGCCGTCCTGCGTCTGGCGGCGACAGGTATGTGCAGCATGGTGTTCTCCGTGCATCAGTCCCAGTAGCAAGCGGGCCACAAATAACTACTGCGTCTTCGGTACGTGCCCGTGCCGCGCTGGCGGTGTCGACTTCGCGAGCCGCCGATGCTCGACGGAGTTCATGTACGCACCTTCGTTCTCCCTCATCCGTTGTCCGCAGACTGACCGTGTGTCGGAGCGTCTTGTCTCGAGTCGATAGGCTTCCGGAGATGTTTCTTCTGCTCGCCTCAACTTCTGGAATCGTGTCGGTTAGTCCGTCCCAGGTGAGCCTCCGTGGCTGGTGCGTGTATCACCGTACGGAGAGATGATTGACGACATAGTTTCTGCAGAGTCTGTCCAGAAGCATGGGGTGCAGAGCTGCGAGAGGAGGCGAGAAGGTGACGCAGTCATGGTGTTCAGAGCTGCGAGAGGAGAGCGGGAGGGCAGACGCGGTCGCGGTCGTGGTGGTCTGGACGAGAGTCGCGGCGAGAGAAACGCGGCAAGTCACGCAATAGGCGCCCGTCGCGAACACGCGTTTCTGCATTGGTGTCCGCCGTTCCTGTGTAGTTGGTAGACTGGGCCGCGAATAGATGTCTTGACATACCTCCGCTATTGCCAGTGCGAATCCCGCGCTCTCCGCCTTGAGTGCACAAAATATATGTCCTTCCAGTCTCCAACGCAGACAGCAGAGTACCCACCGCATCTGCCCCCTCACACCCACCGCTATACCCCTCATACCCTATACCGCCCCAGAGTGCCCTAAGGTCCAGCTTGCATCTGGTGCATCTCGTTCGCAGTCCGCTGATGGCCCGCTACGCGCACACGAGGCTACCGGCCGCCGCCCGTGCCTGCACCCGAGCACCGTCACAGCCCGTTCCACTCGAACCGCTTCGGCATCGTGAACTCCGCAGACAGCTTCAGCGCGGCCGGTGCGCTGCTGCTCCCCACCCGCACCCGGTACACGCCGTCCTCGACGACCCAGCGCGCGATGCGCTCCTCCCAGTACGACACCGCGTACTTGTCGAGCGCGAGGCTGACGGTCGCGCTCTGCCCGGGGCGAGGTCGACGACCTTCGCGAACGCCTTGAGCATCAGCGGCGGGTGCGTGAGCTCGGACGTCGTCGGGAGCGAGACGTAGAGCTGCACGACTTCGGTGCCCGCGACGCTGCCGGTGTTCGTGACCTTGACGGACGCGGTGATGCTGACGTCGCCGTTTGCGATCTTCGGCTCGGAGATGGAGAGGTCGGACTGCTCGAACGTCGTGTACGAGAGGCCGTGGCTATGGTCGTCAGTGACAGTAGCATCGACACCAGGAGCGGACGTACCCGAAGTGCCACTGCGGCTCGATGCCACGGTGATGATAGTGCTTGTAGCCCTACACAAAAGTAAGCAGCCTGCCTCATTGCGTATCACCAGACGATACGCACCACGTAGAGGTCTTCGCCATACCACAGCTACAACAATGCATCAGCGATGATCAGCACGACTCTGCGACAACGCTCACCTTGCCGTGCTCGTGGTGGAAGTGTCCGTGGCTAGGCACGTCCTCCAGCCGCTTCGGGAACGACAGCGACAGCCTCCCGCTCGGGTTCACCTTCCCCGCGAGCACCTGCCCGATCGCGTCCCCAGTCGCATTCCCCAGGTACCACGCATGCACGATCGCAGCCACCTCGTCCGCCCACGGCATCGTGATGCTCGACCCGCTCTGCGTCACGACGATCGTGCGCCTGTTCGCCGCCGCCACCTTCCGCACGAGCTCGTCCGTCCGCCCCGGGAGCGCCAGCGTCGTCCGGTCGTACCCCTCCGTCTCCCAGTCCGCGTTGAGCCCGACGACGGCGATGACCGCGTCCGCCTCCTGCGCGAGCTGCACGGCGGTCGCCATCAGCTCGTCCGGGTGCTGCACCTCCGCGCCGCCAAGACGCACACCCCCGTTCGCGTCCATGAGCGCCTCGACGGGGTCCTCGTCCGCGGGCGCGCGCACGTTGCAGAACTCGACGAACACCTTGTGCTTGACCCCGCCTTGAGCTTGAACACGCCCGTCTCCTCCGTCGAGCCGCAGTTGAAGAACGCCTGCCCGCGCGTCTGCTTCGTCCAGTTGTCGATGACGAGTTGGTCGTCGATGAAGAGCTTCGCGCGGCCGGCGGACAGGAGCCGAACTCGAAGTCAGTGTCCGTCTCCGGGGCTTGAGGAACCCGCGCAGGCGCAGAGTGAACCGTTTCGTGAGCTCTCGAGGGTAGTCGTCGCTGCAGCGAGACGTCAGCAACATGCTACTGGGGCTCAGGACATGCGACGTACCTCAAGAAAACGCGCGTCTCGTCATGTAGCGTGTTGCTGTGACTGCAGCCAGCGGCGTCATGCTATCGTTGTCCTCGTGGGAGTGGAAGTATCCCGTCCAGCCGGGCTTGCCGTCTTCAGTCACGATCTCGTTCTCGAGAGTCGGCATCTGCATGTAGGCTGCGTGGAACAGGATGAGCAACTCTGCTTGATCGGTCCGTGCGTGGGCGACATACCTCGTGCACCCTCGGAGTACGTGACCTCGACGTCGGGAGCGACGTCGCCGAGAGCAGAGACGATGCCCTCGTACGGCGTGACGAAGAAACTCGGCTTCAGCGCCGCAGATCCACCTCCGCTGAGCACAGTCGCCTTCGCATTCCCCCTATGATAGCGATCTTCTTCAAACCTTGCTCCTGTGGCATCGGGGCATCACGTCAACACGCGATACGACATGACTTCGCGTCACTCACCTTGGGCTTCAAGGGAAGGATGCCTCCCTCGTTCTTCAGGAGGACGATGGACTCGCTGGCGACCTTGGTCATGATCTCCCTTCCGCTCTGCCGGTCGCCAGTCTTCTCCACGCGATCTCCGTCGAGGACCTGGGCGACAGTCAGCGATCCTCCCAGCCTTCGAGTAGGCTCTTGAACGCACCTCGGGAGCTGCAGCAGCGCACTTCTGCACGAGTTCAAGGACCTTGGCGGCGCGTTCTTGACTGTACGCTTCGTGATCTTCCTGCTCTCAATCCTGTATGTGGTCAGCCCCACGTGAGTAGGAGCGGTGGCAAATACAGGTAGGACACTCATGAGCGGTTCATGAGGTTAAGGGTACGCCACTTGTTCGTCCCAGGCATCTCGAGGTCAAGTCCGGCGTTGATAGCGTGGTCAATCGAGTAGACACCGAACCTGTATAAGGCGAGCAAGTTGATTCAAGTCCTCCCATCGGAGTCCTGGCAGAGGAACGTACCAGTCGCTCATGACCGTAGCGTTGCTGCCCCACTCTTTCCGGAGGATATCGCCGATAATGTAGGATTTTCGGATACGTGTGTCCCGTTCACCCGGTTGTACCTGTCAGGAGTGGATATGAGCGAAGACCCAATTCAAGAACACGAGATTACCTACGCAGTCATGAATGCCCACGGCTTGGCGTACTTCTCCGCCAGCATGAATGGCATAAGGTAGATCTCCCTCAGCGCACGCTCGGTCATAGTAGAATCGTAGCCGAACCGATCGTTCTCTTTGTCGTTCCCGACAAAGTGTTTGATGCAGGCGCCGATCCCGCCCTCCTGGAGACCCTTGCAGTACGCCGCAGCGACCATGCCGGAGAGATGGGGGTCCTCGGAGTACGACTCGAACGAGCGTCCCCGAGCGGGTTGCGCTGAATGTTGCACGTCGGGCCGAGCAGGACAGACGCAGCCTTGAGCTTCACCTCTTCGGCGAGGAGCTCCCGGCTCATGCGCTCGATGAGTGCGGTGTCGAAGGTAGCAGCCATGGCGGTGGCGCTTGGCAAGCACTTCGCGGGGGTGCTCATGAAGCGGCGCGCACCTGATGAGGAGGTGAGCTCAGCGTGAAGTTCTCACCAGTAGGCGACGAACACACCGTTGGGACCGTCGGTGACTTTGATTGCAGGGACTGCGAGACGAGGGCCAGCGTGCGTGTGCCAGAAGCCAACGCGGCCGTGAGCAGACACGCTTCGTCAGTGGTCAGTTGGAGACGGACGCCTTGGCGAAGTCTGAGGGAGGCGCGGCGTGTGATGTGATTGGTTCCCCTCGAGCAGGGAGGAGGGGTAAAGGGAAATCGCCCCGTGTGCTTCCCGTTCTTATACAGAAACAGAGCACCCCAAGGAGGCGCTCCGAAGGTACTCGAAACTCTTCTAGCTCTTGGAAGTTGGTACCCGCGGTTGGTGGTGTAGTCGATTGATTGACCAGTCAGCTGCCTCTTCTGTTGGGCATCGACGCATGGGCGAGATCCCCACGCGTTCACATAGGACGTTTGAACTGATGAGTGCAGTTTTGTGAGTCTCAGACCGACAGACAGGTGCGCAAACCGATCCAGGCTTTGCGATACTAAGTCAGTATGCCTCGAGTGGGAGAAGCTGCCGCCTCTGCTTCGTGCTCGGGAACGCGGCAGGAAGAAAAGGGGTTAAGATACAAAGGCTGCTCACCTGTGCTCAGCGCCCGACAACAATCAGAGGCAGGACATCTGGGACATGTGAGTTGCATGTGAGCTCAAAGGTCGCGAAGACGTACTGTAAGCGGCGTATCCCCGGAAAGTCCTATCCTACATGTCCAGCCACAGAGTTGCCATGGCCGTTGAGGCGCGGCGTGTGATTGACTCCCTCGAGTGCGCAAGGGAGGAGGGATCGCCCCGTGCTATACAGAAACAGCTGCGTCATCGCTCGCAGGACCCGCGCTTGTCGGCAGGGCCCGATGACGTGCCTGGCACTCTAAGTACACTCTGTTCTACGCACTACGCTCGCACTCGATCGCACTCTGATGACTGCTCTGGCACCCGGCGACTCGATACTGCGCTCGTCTGCCCCACACGCCTCGACAACACGCGACTAACACACCGGGTGTCTACCCCGCGTCCCATCCTCCCGTCCTGCCGCCCGCCCACACCTCGCGCCCTCCACGCGTACGTCCACGCCCGAGTCTACAAACGCGGAGAATCTGGCATATGAATGCAGTACGACCGGTCAGTTGCCCGCTGTTGTCTGTCTAATGCCGCGTTACTCACCATGAGCGTCCGCGTCGGACAGGTCACCAGTGTGGAGCGGAGGGCGTCGGCCCTTGCGCGTGTCGTGAGCGGCGGTGACCGAGACAGAGAACACGACGACGACGGCCGGAGACAGAGGGCGTGAGTGGAGGAGGAGCTGGTCGACGGCGCAGGGAGATGGCGAGGGAGAGGGCAAGGAGACCTAAGTCGCCACCCCGTCACCTGTGAGCTTATATCTCCCTCAGCCCGTGTGCCCGCGAGCAAACATGCCACGCCTACACCCGCCCAGGCCATCCGCCGTAGCAAGGGCATTTCCTGTTTCGTGCTTCCGAGTACCGCCGTCTGCGGCGGTCGCGTTTCCTGCTCGGGATGTATGCGGTCAGTGCTTCCGATCGCGCCGTCAGTGAGTAACAATTCAGCGCACACTTTGGCAATTACTGCTGATTCGTATCAGAAGGTACTACCAGGCAGAGCGCACGGTTCTGTGCCTCTGAAGCAGCCGGCCCGCTGACGACATTGTTCATTCTTTCAGTACCGAACACCGCCGCCACCTGAAGTCTCCAACCCGCCCAGAATTTTGAAGGCGTTACTGACCCGGGATCGTGCAGGTGCAGACCATGCGTCCAGCTCACCACACGCTCATAGGCGAGTGTTCACCGTCCCGACTTGTGCGGCACGCTGGCAGCACCAAATGTCAATCTAAGTACAAGACTCGAAGCCAACGATGTCGTGCCGGAAGGTCGAGATCTCGCTCCTCACATCTACCGACAGGCACGCATGACGCGCGGGACGCATCGCACGCTCAGGTTCGTGCGTGTTCGCCGTCCCGAATTGCGCTTCGAGTGTCTTGCTGACGCGACCGTGCAGATCGTCGAAGCGAGCATCTTGCAAGGTCTCGCTGGCAGTTCACTCACTCCTCCAGCTACGGCATTGCGCTGGGGCTCGCCGCTCAGCTCCGTCCGTCGTCAGTTGTCCGCATACACAGTGCGCACTGAGTCCCTCCACGTGCAGAGGGCGGGAGGAACTCGAAGGTCGCACGGAGCAGTCGGCGACTCCGCGGATCGAGCTTCTCTCCGAGCTCGCGCGCAGCTGTACGGTGCATCCCCCATGACCGCACCCGAGCACGCTCGACGCAACCTTCAGAGGCCCTGGAAACGGAGAGCTGGTGTCCGTGAGTTCGCACGAGCCACGGCCACCGCGTAGCAGCCTCAGGTACTGTTTCGCTCGCCGCCGACGCCGCCTCGAGGCTCGCTGCAGTACCCGTCCCCGTCCCCGTCCCGTCTCTGTCTTCGTACGACGTACGTTCCCTCCAGGCTCCAGGCTCCAGACTCGAGCAGACCGCAGGGCCGCGCAAAGCAGCTCCCATGAGCCTCGGAGGTCTGTATTCTGCACTGAGAACTCGGACGACACGGGGAACTCGGACTCTCCACGCATGAGAGCGTGGTTCGTCGCCCGGACGCGAAGAGGAGGACGGACGTGGAAGAATGCTCGACCTCTGGCGACCGAACGACGGGACGACGGGGCGGGACTGCGCAGATGTTCAGCACAGGGCCAGGTACGCGCTGTCACGATCCACGCATCGCTCCTCCCGGCCGTAACGGTAGACGACCTCGGGTACACGGTCTCGTGCGCAGGGATGGGATGAAGACGCCGTTTGCGCTGCAGGACTGAGTCGTGCTGGCGAGGATTGAGGTGCGGATGGGGTCGGACTCGCCGTGTCGTGTCCTGTTGGTAGAGTACAGGAAATACAGACACCGCTTTTTCGAAGCTCCGAGAGATTCAGAGGACAGTTCAAGCTGGCTGCGTCCAGCTCGGTCGTCTCTGACGAGTGTTTCCACCGGTGCTACGCACTTCGGGCAGCACTTGCTTGAAATATTGAGATTGTCGGCACTCGAGCGAAACTGTGGTGTGGCCCGAGTTTGTGGCTTCGTTTCGGACTTGATATCTCTCTGGATGCGAGGAGAGAGTCCTGGCCTCGTCCTGCAGCAGCATCAATCTCAGTACTCGACGATCCTTACCAGAATGATGCTCTGCCCCTCCGCCGTATACTTCTCTTCAACATCTTGGTACCCCAGCTAGAGAGCCGCAATGCTTCACGGGGAACTTCAGAGCACAGAACGCTGACACTCCCTCCCTTGAATAATCGTCGTGTCTCGTGTCGGTGTCTGTACATGTAGGATCGATGCGACCGTCCCGTCGACTCTCGAGAGCCCCGCTCGCCATGTTCTTGAACCGCGAGACACCTGTTAGCTTCAGTGACAACCCCAGGGACTTTGCTCACGGCGCCGTGCTTGCTGCGCCGAGTGCGGCTCGCATGTGGCATGTGCAATGTAAACCTGTCGCCTACAAGACGGGCTGAGATGGTACCCGGATCCATACCGGCCCTATTGAAGGCAACATTCGACCGTCGCATGTAACGTGTTGAGCTTCGAGTACCGCTCGGATGCGCAATGTACACCTACCGGACATGTCGTCTCGAAGACATTGCATCGGAATGGATACCCGGACATCGGTGCTTCTGTGGACTGTCGCAATAGCATGGTCCATCCCAGTGCGAAGGGCAACTGAGGCTAGGCCCACTTCCCTTGCGAAGTCGGACTGGTATCGAGCCTGTATGCTACTAGAACCTTGCGTTCGTACTCCGAGAAATAGAGACGGTCGCGTGCCAGCGACAGGTTCATGCGTGAGGCGGCCGCCGCACTGGTACGTCTGTCTCGCTGGCTCTGCGAGAGCAGCATGTTCACTGTGCTGTTTGCTGCGTTGCTCTCACACGGGTCCCGGCGGTGAATAACCGGGAAGAATCCTGCTACGCGTCGTTCGGATGTTCTCAGCGTGGAGGTTTTCACCTGGGAACCTTGCCATGATCCAAGCTCACACGTTCTCCCGTTACCCGTACATGCTCGGGTCCCTCGCGAAGTCAGGTTGACACATGCACAACGTTGCGAAGGGCTGCTCGCCGGGAGACCTGAGTCGGCGTATGAGTCTCCCGTTACTGAACGGCTGGTAGTTGCATTGTGAATTCTGACAGCCCCGGGCCTCCTTTGCCTGCTCTTACCGGTTGCCCGAGGCCGCGGTGTGTCCCGGACATCGCCCACCCTCACGGATACAGACTGCTCCGGGTCTGCGCAGTTGTCTATGGACAGAATTTGGCCCAAGTTGCGGAGACATCCGAGCATCTTGCAGGACGCAATGCGAGGTCCCTGGAGACCAGAAGAACATCGCGTCATGCGGCAGGCGTTGCATGATCGGGATGTCTCGCTTGCTCGGCCGCTCGAAGATGGCAGCCTGAGTGTACTGTGTTGACGTAAGTATATCAGCGCGCATCCCGAGTACCCTCGCGTGGTTAAATGCTTGTTCACACGGTCGTCCGTGCTCGAGCTTCTGTGAGAGCTGGCAAGGCCCGCCATCGGCTGGGAATTCGGAGGATGGCTGAGGAGGTCGATGAAGTGCCCCGGAATGGCCTAGCAACTCCTTGGTGACAGCGGTCTGCTGTGCATGTCTTGCATCCTGGGGCCACAGACTCACCTATGCCTCCCACGGTGGCCCTCTACTTAGCCTTGCCTGATCCGTCGGAACTGCGCCTCTAGTACGAAGGCTTCTCAGCCTGTCCCCGTACTCTTCGCCAATTCTCTGGTCAATTCCCTTATCTCTAGACGATTAGATCAGTCTTTTACTGTCCTTCCGGTATGTTGCTATCAATGATACTTCTTATGTCTCCCCTGCCTCTTTCGTGCATTCCGGCGGCTTCCCGCCTCACGGCGCTGTTGTTCCCCTATTGAGGCAAGTCGCGCCCCCTTCCCTTTTGAGTATTCTAACCACTTCTATGTTACAGCTGAGTTTTTGGTCGCGTAGTCTGCGTCCCCGAGAGCGCTCTCCCAGGCCCTCCCCCGCCCGAGAGCGCCCTCCCCTCCGCCACGCAAGCGCCCCCCCCTCCGCCCAACAACAGACTATGCTGCGTGCTCGCTGTCGCGGTCATCGCCACCCTTCCTGGCCGCCTGCCATACCCTCCTTCTCCGCGGTCTGCCCGACATGCAGCGTCGCGCATCGCCAGGCTTGTCGCTGCTACAGAAGCGCGGGGTCGAGTATCGGGGCGTCGGGTGTCGGGGCGTCGGGATGTCGGGGCGTCAGAGCGTCGGGGCATCCGGGGTGTATGTTGCCATGGGTTATCGCTATGGCGCCTCTCCTCAGTCTGGGAAGCATGACGAGGTACGGTACCGGTTGCACTTCTTGCAGTTCTGATAGAAGGTTGACGTGAACACCCTTTTTAGCTTTTACGTCCGGGAAGCTCGGCTCCCAACATCTCCTCCTCAGCCCGCCTCTGGAGCATCTCCTCCCAGTGTCCTTGAGCTGCAAGGAACACATAGATGGGGTGCTGGGACACGCCATAGACTGCGTACTGGCGGAGGGATCCACGGAGCGGGAGGGGAGGTAGGACCTCTAATGCCGCGTGCGAGCGAGAGACCGGAAGGTAATCGGTTCCGACGCAACTTCTCACAGCCTCGGGCTGTCGAGACATGTCGAACGCTGGCTGCAGTCGCTGCAGCAGTCCATGACATTGTTACATACAGCACAGACACCGCAAAGACATGTGCACTGGATCGTAGTATTAGTTCTGCGTTGAAGGTACACAAACAGTGTAGTATCATACAATATGTTGTATCTACAGAGGCACAAGCGATGGCAGGTGTGCCTGGCTTTGGCCACAAACTGTCAGCGGTCTTGCAATGGTAGAGCTTCGATTCCCATGCAAGGACGGCGGCGGCCTTTCATGGCGGGCCGTAAGATGATCTGATTCGTCGACGCAAATGTCTTCTTGTCACCGCAGAAGTTGTCATCAGCCCGAACGCGACATACTGTCCAAGCCGTTCATTGAACATAGATACATGCACAGACTACGGGGATAAGTCTAGAGGCTCGAGGACACATCAGTCCTCCACAGGAGAGGTGTTGCCGCTATCCTCGACCCGGGCGCGCTTCTTCCGTCGGGCGCCGCCGGCCTCGTCGTCGTCGTCATCATCGTTCACGTCGGTCGCCTTGCGACGGCGATAAGTACCACGCTTTTGGCCCTTGTCCGAGCGTGCCTTCCGTGGAGCGACAGCACCTTCAGCGACCTTGCGATCGAACTCGCGCTGCCGTGCTGCAAGCTGAGCCTTGTCGAGGCGTTGGAAATAGCACTTTCCTTCGTCAAGGGCGTCGAGGAGTTTCTTGAGGGGCTCAATGGTAGCGGGGAGACTGCTCGGGCAAGCGAATACCTCGTGCGTCCAACCCACCAGCTCGATAGAATAGTGCAGCACGATATCCTTCTCGTAGGACTTGTACTGCATCACGGCATTCTTGTTGCCGCTTGCTTTGACTGCGAAATGTGGTTAGTTCTTGTAAAATCGACAATAAGCAGCGGCGGCCGCTCACTCACCGAGCAAAGTAGTAATCTTCTCCCGAATCTCGCCCTTGAGCCAATCAGCACGGGCCTTGGAGTTGCGAAGAAAGGCTACGGCATGTCCTTGTGTCAGTCGTCTATCCACTAGACCAACTAGGAATATCTAGTACATACCCATGAGGTCGCAACCAGCAATGGCGAACGCCTCGCCTTGCCCACCGATGGCTTCAACGTCCCACTTCTTGATTGTACCCGTGAGGTATCTGTTGAGTTGTGGGGATGTGAAGAACCATCGAGGGCGAAGCGCGAACTCCGAGTTGTTCTTGAAGAGGCAATAGAAGCCGTCGACACCGACTCGACACTTCAAGGCGATGAGCTGCACGAAGACGGTGAGATCCAGTCCCAATCAGATATCGCAAGGTCACTCTTACCATTTCCTCGACCTTCGCACATGTGTTGTTGACGTCTGCAGTACGTCCTCGTGGATTCACCCGTGTTCCCATCTTGCGAGAGTTGCGTTCATCCTCGAACGACACGGCAAGCTCTCGCTTCTGGGTGTCTGAGAGTGCGTGGTACTCATCGATGTGCTCTCGCTGGAGGTCTAGCAGCGAGGTCGCCTCGCCGGGTTCGGCATCTGACGGTCGAGGCATCAGGTCAGTGTCATGTACTGTTCAAGATCAAAGCAAGTTCACGAGTACTTACCTCGATTTGCTTCCTTCGCAATTTGATGCGACCACGCGTTAAACGAGGAGGACTTCCTGGCCTTCTGCATCGACGCGCCGCCGCTGAACATGAGTCGCAAGTAGTAGTCGGGCTTGTTGCCGTAGGTCTCGGAAAGCCTGACAGCGAGTGCCTGGCAATATTCGTAGAACTTCTCCATCTCCTGCCCGATCGCCTCAGTCTTCTCCTTTGTACGCGCGTTGGTCTCTTGCTGTTGCTCTGTCGTTCGACCGGCAGCTTTCCGCCGTGCAGGGACGAGGGGCGCAGCGGCCACCACGGTGGTCGGTGCATACACGACGGTAGCGGTGACGTTGGATCCCGAGGCTGTCGACGACATGGGAAGGATAGGCTCGGAGTTGAGAAGTTCGCTGGACAGCGGGCAAAAAATAAAGAGGGTGTGCCCGCTACTTGGGGCGCGGGACATGGAGTATTTTCGCTCTGGGTGCCTACCACACAACGCAAGTAGCAATGCGTCTCCTATCCTGGCGGTTGTATATGACATGGGCAGGGATGCACGTCACACGGTGTCAAACCGTCTACTTAACCCCTTGCGGTTGGGTATAGTCTTACGTGTAGAGCAGTTCTGCCTCTTGGTAGAAGCATCGGTGGTCGAATTTACTAGGTACCTTCTCACTCGTGAGCATAAACTTGAAGCCTCGCAACCGAGTCAATGGGGCAAGCAAGAAGAATCATTTGAGATGCCATGATATGCAAGGTAATATACATTTTGAGACCACGCGAACGATACCAGATCGACCAAGAATACGACGCCGCAGCAACGACAGCACCCGAACACGAATATTCCCCTCATGCTCACTGCTGACATTCTTCCTCCAAGCGAAGTGCATCCAGAGTGTCAGCCCTCATGGCGTCCGCGAGCGCGTAGGCGAGCTGCGGTGGACAGTTCTGGATTGCGTGAGAGATCTGCGTCGGCCAGTCCTTCTGGTCGAAGTTGTCTGCGATGTCCTGCAGACGGCAGTGCAGGCTACGAGGCAGGTACTCCCTCATGATAACGTCGTCAGTGGCAGGGCCGAACATGAACCAGGGAGCACGATGGGGCTGCGCAAACGCACGCTGCGGACTGGTCGTGTGGACCGTCGGCGGAGGGGCCGGTGGCGGGGAGCGAACAGCATCCTGACGACGCGAGAACGTCTTCTTCGAAGTCCGAGCCGATCCCGACGCGGCACTGGACGCGGACACCGACGACACCGATGACACGTACGATGTGGACGAGCCTGCCCGTGATGCAGGACGCGTCGTGCTACGCTCATGATGTCCAAAGGTGTCAGCGGTCCCGGAACGGCTTGGAGGGATAGGCAGGATGGGCGAGACAAAGTCATCCTCCGTCGATTGGCGACGTTCTGCAAGATGGTCGTTAGTTCAAGTCAGAACAATAAAGCGAGGGGACTTACTATCTTCCTTGTGTTGCAGCTTGACTCGGAGAAGGTGAATCTCGAGCTCCTGTCTGGCCTTCGCTTCCTCAAGCTCAGAGATCCGGAGGTAGAGCAAGCTGAGGAGGTCCGGAGAAACTGACCGCCGCCCGCCATCCTCGGGTGCCTGCTGCTTCTGCTTCTCAAGCGTCCTGCTCGAGGGACCGGGCTTACTCCCAGTCTCGGAGCGAATGCGAGAGAACGTGCCATCGCCGTCAGCTGAGGTGACAACGTTAGATCGGTTGCACAATCGAAACAGGGCGGGTACTCACCGACAATCTCGAACATGTCCGGATCCCACTCCCTGTCGGTGTCGTTGTCGGATCCCTCTTCGCATTGCTCAGTATCGCGCTGCTGAATGGCACGCTGAGAGTCGGTGACGACATGCTGAGATGCAGCGGTGATGCGCTGAGGAGTAGGGGCGGCACACCGGACAGTAGGGGTGGTGCGCTGATGAGTAGCGGCGGCGCGCTGAGAAGTAGCGACGGCGTGCTGAGGAGTAGTGGTGGCGCGCTGAGGAGTAGCGGCGGTGGGCTTGGGGTAGCAGCGGCACGCTGAGGGGCAGGCGCGGCAGCAGGCTGAGGGGCAGGCGCGGCAGCAGGCTGAGGGGCAGGCGCGGTGCCAGGGAGCTGGTCTCCGGGGGAGTAAATCCCAGCCAGGAGCGTCTCAAGCTCGCCGGGGGCTCGGCCGTAGAAGACCCAGGCTGGCGAGCCTGCATCCGGTACTATCGGCCGGCCGGCGCTGCGGTAGCTGAGTATCGTGGTGGCGTTGGTCTTGCCCCAAGATGTGACATTGCTGGCCTTGTCCCAGCGGCGCATCTCAGGCACGGCGACCTTCTCGGCGAAGTACTGTGCCATACGCGCAAGTGCGACCCAACCTCGGGGTGCTCCTTGACGAGGACAGTAGGGATGTACGCCTCCATCTTGGCTTCCTCCGGGATTGCCGATGTATTCGGAACGCGTGTGCCTTCGCAACGGAGAAGGAAGGATGCGCCGCCGCCTGCACGGTCCATGATAGTCAGCTAGAGAGGAGGTCAGCGTGCAACTACTTGGTAAACCTGACGTACTCACATGGTCGTAGACTGCCTCAAGAACCAAGTTGTCAAGGCCATCACGCCATTTGAGGACGGGGTCTTTGTTGACTACGGAGTAGAGGGGTGGAAACGCTGGAGCTGGACGTCGTGCTTGCCATCGCGGGTGGCGCCAGCAGTCAAGAAGCCCAACGCCATGCCGTGAAGAACCTTCTCAGAAACCCCCTGGAACACCCCGGTGTGACGCAAATTACGATCGATGAGGAACGAAGAGAATCGTCTTTTAGGTACGACGATTCCTGCCAGCGAAGGTAACGACAACTGATGTCCGTGGGAAAGTTGTTGGAACTCCGATAGTCAGTGGTAAGTGATTACATAAGCGCATGTAACAACCAGGTAAGAAACTTTCTTATGCCCTGAAACCCCAGATCGAGGTTAGGAGTGCACAGCTTTAGGGTTGGCTTCGCGTTCAAGCGCCGTTTGCTGGACTTGGTGTCTCTTGCCTTCGTACTTCCACTGTCCGCTCTCGCGTCCCTCTCACGACACCTGCAACGACGTTATACGCTTGCAGAGTGATCATCTGAAAGGTCTCCTCTAACTACCTGTTGCCATCCACGCTCGTTACGATACTCTGTTGTGCCAATGGTCGGCCACTACACCCTCAAGAACGGTGAGCCGGTGTACATTGAGGAGAGCGAGCTCCCTCAGGTAACGTTGTTCATTCATTCTCTGTAGTCAGAGGCGTGGAATGTAGAAGTAGTCTATTAGTCGATCAATCTAACGATTTCCACCTGTGGTAAGGCCCCGCAACCTGCTGCCAGCAGTCCCAGTCCGTCCGCCCCCCCCTATGCACTGTCTGCTCCTGCTATGGGCAATGTCCTGCTCAGCCACGTTGCGCAGGAGGTAAGTTATGAAACATATGGTTTGTAATGGGAAAAGTCAAGGCCTAATTCCTCTGCGGTGAGATGCGTAAGGACGCCAACCTGCGCGGCGCGCTGGAGAACTTCTCTCCCCCAGACCTTCATGAGCAATGCCGGGCTCATGCGGCAGACCTTGTCAAGAGTCATTCGCAGGCTGCAGAGATGCTGCTCCTGCACAAGGAGACCGCGGCGATCGAGCTCGTCAGGAAGGATCGTGAGATTGAGGGTCTGCTCGCCCAGTTGGCGGACGCACGCGCAAGCAATGCGCTTCTGGAAGCACAGGTGGACAGAGAAGCTACCGCGCGACTCGCGCGGGACGTCGAGGTGTCCGAACTTCGACGACAACAAGAACGCGAAATATCCGCGCTTCGCGTCCAGCATGACAATGCAATGTCCTCGCTCAGGTCAGCGCATGCTCAAGAGGAGGCACGTTTTGCCGCGGAACGTCAAACCCACGCCGCGGACCAGACGCGGTGGCTATCGGACACCAGTAGTCTTCAAAACCAGCTCCAAGGAGTCAAGAATCAGCTCCAGAGCGTGACAAACCAGCTACGCACGGCTCTGGGGCCTCAAGGTCGCAGCACGCGCAGATCGCGGTGAGTCCTCTCACGTTGAACCCTCAAATTAGGTGCTCATCAGGAATCGCTGTAGCCCCTCCGGCAAGCGCAGGTATGTCTGAGGGTACTCTCTCGTTATCGTCTATTTGACTGAGTCGTTCGCCAGGAACGTCTCGAACAGCAGCTGCAGGATGCCCGGGCAGCCCTTTTCTGCCGTCTTTGCACGGATGAGGCCAATCTGGTCACCAACATGTGCGTGATCGCGACACTAGCTTCTGTTCCTGGAGAACTTGACCTAACCGCCTTTGCAGATATTCCTGCTGCCTAGCTACTGTGTGCCAGGTCTGTGCAGATAAGTGGCGCAACGAGCAGCCGGCTTTCCTTACGGACGAGAACGAGCTGGACGAGTCACCGCGTTGCCCGTTCTGCCGTCACGCTGGAAAGGCGGCTGATGCCCGTGTTTGTACGCGTTGAACGACATCATTGACGAGCTGACTTGAGCGATTCGCTCATGGACATTGATTGAACTATACTGTACAATAGAAACTCCATACGCAATGTATCTCTCGCATGAATGCACAGGTGATGACTTCTATTAGACTGCGGAGTGTGGCGTGAAGCGCGAGATTTTGAATCGCCAACGACCAACGACCACTTGGTGATTGATCGATAGCTAACTCCCCAGACGTCTGTTCACACCAGTTCGTTCTATCACACGTGGTTTGCGCAGAAACATTATTCAGACCATGCAGAGTATAATACAAGCGTGGTGAACAACTACTCAGGACAGATCGAACCGACTGAAAAGTGCGTCAATGTTCTTGAGCACTGGAACAGGCGCCGCGGCAGCATTGGCACCTCCAATGTCACTCCTACATGTTGGGCAACGGTACATCATCCGAGTGGCCGCGACGTCGTCGCGGGTGGCCGAGTTGCGGAACGCCTCGTCACGGAACGCCTCGTACTCTCTCGTGCATTCGTGGCAATATGTATGCCCGCATTTGTATCTACACTCAACGAGTCAGCAAATGCAGTGAGATCTTACGACGTTTTGGCACATACGTGTGAGTGACGCGCCGTACTCCTCGACAGATGCCGCACGCCAGTTCAGTCTTGATGTCGGCCAATTCGCGTTGTGCACTGGCCAAGCTGCTGTTCGACACCTCGAGCTTCCTCTCGAGGTCAGCCTATATAAAGCATGCTCATGAGCCGGATTCTACACGTATTGGCAATGTAATTTTGACTACATACCGACTCTGCGGATACGCGCTACAAGCACATTCAGTTAGCCATGCTGGGATGAACAGCTTGGAACTCACCTGGAGATCACGTTTGGCGGCAGTGAGTGCGTCCAGAGTGTTTTGCAAGGTCGTCTCGCTCTTGAGAAGTTGCCGTTGGACATGCAGATGCTGGTCGTTCAGCTGAGTTGCGGCCTTTGTATATTGCTCGAACAGGGCTCTCTGCCGGTCTAGTTCTGATCGGTCGGCCCGTGCCTTCTCCCGTTCCTGCTGCAGCTGTCGACGCTGTTCTTCCAGCACTCGACGACTCTCTTTGAGAGAGCGGTTGCTTTCAGACACGCAGGTCTCCAGTCCGACGATACGGACCCGGGCACGGTCCAAGTCGCTCTTCACGGCGGAGAGTTCGGCGGCGCCGTGGTGCATATACCCCCGGAGCGTGTCGATGTGTTCGGCATTTGCACGATCCCTCTGCTCGAGGCTCCGGATGTAGTTGTCATTGTGGGGAACGACGGCCTCCTTGGACGCGGCATTCCCAGATGTCTCGGAGGAGTCCGCATACTATTCACCCCAAGGATGGTCAGAAGAACGACCACAAAGTGGGGTTAGTAACCAACCTGGTGAACACCATAATCAAAATAAAGTTGCGAGGCTGTAGCCTCAGCGCGGGTATAGTCCGGGGAGGTCCGAGGAGACACATCGTTTCCTCTAGAAGCGGCGCTGATGTGCGCACCCTTTCGCATTGAACCGTAAGTATACGTACAGCGGGGTCACGGTACTACCTCCCCTCCTGTTCACGAATCATGAAAATTTTACCTCGGTGATGCGCGTACAGCTCGCGTGTACGCTGCCCTCCCTCACAGATGACGACAGCGCGTCCATACGACCCGGCGAAAGAGCAGCAGGCGAAGGCGACGTTGGCGTAGTGATCGTCATAGGAGACGCGCGGCGGATAGGCTTGTCGGTATGGTCTACGTTTTCCATTGTGTGAACGAGTTTTGAATGTCACTGCAAGCGTATAACGTCGTTGCAAGACTGTTCGGAAGGCGCTGCGATTGAGGCGAACGATGGAGGAAGGAGCAAGGCGCAGAAGGGCGCGCAAAGTCAGTTTACATAACGTAAGTAAATGCTGTGCTATGCCTGTTAAGTACGATAATGACCAGTAAGTGCTCAGTTCCCAGGCCTGCTGTGCAACTTGCTCCTGACCTCTGCTACCATCTGCACGCTCTGCGTTTCACCGCCAGACCTGACGCCTGCAACGACGTTATACGCTTGCAGAGCTGTCTACTTGAGCGCCACGCTGCTGCGCTCGACGCCCGTTACCGTTCTCATCCGCCCTATCGACGTCCTTCGGTCCACATGGCCGAACGCTCCTCGACCTCAGCTGGCGAGCAGGGTTCCGTCACTGACGATCCCGTGGCGAAGGTAAGACTGCTCGTTTCACGGGGATAGGTGTACATACGTAGCATATGTTTCAACTAATGTCGGTGGTGGAAGATCACGGATCCCAGTCCGCTCCTTCGCACCGACCCAGGTGAGGTTATCGTAGAGACCGCATCTGAACCCCAGCAATCTGTTCCTTCGATTGCCGACATCTTCAGGAGCGTATTTTACGAGCGTACTCCTGACGCAATACCTTCCGCGTCCCATGCGCAAGAGGTAAGTATTGGTAAGGCTTTTTGGCACTGGCATGACAGCTGCCCTTCGCGCATTTACCGTTTTATCTTCAAGGATGCGCGTGCTGAATGTCACTCCGCGGCTCAGCGGACGCTTTCCTTGGTCACCGAGGCTTTTGAGACTCGTATTCAAACTCTGGAGTGCATGAAAGCGGTCCAAGGCCAACGTATTACCCGTTTGGAGAGGGAACTGCAGGATGTTCAAGCAGAGCTCTCTGCTTCCCGGTTGGAGTGTTCTGAGCAACGAGTTGCATTCAGAGCACACGAAGATGCTGTCGTAGCCGTCTTGCAGGACACTCTGGAGGATGTACGACTGGACTACGCCGAGCGCGATGCTTCGTGGCAGAGTGCCGTGCAGGAGCTTCGGCGTATCAATCAAGAGCTGGAACAGCAGCTTCAGGCCGCTGAGCGAAACTCCGCAGAACAGATCACGGTAAGTTATGCGACCCTTCTCTCATTCACTTTCACTCATCTGCTTATATATGTCCAGGTCTTGCAAGAGAGCAAGGTGAATACATCGCTTGCGGTTTATACGTTGCTTGTCCAAGCATCCTCACAATCACTTAGCATGCGCTCGAAGGCGAATTAAACCAAGCTCAACGCCAAATCCAGACCATCGTGGAGACCATAACCTGCGCGACTTGCCAGCGAGCAGTCCGGCAAATATTGTACATTTCCCTGACACGCTTCCTCCGAATATAGGTACTTGACGTTCTTCCTCTTTGCAGGGCCAATCGCGACCATCAAGGCCTTGCCCACGGCAGCGACTGCACAAACAGTCTTCCCTCGTTCCGTTGCCCATCGTGCATGATCGCTGAAAACGGCACTCGAGTGTTGCGGTAGGTGCCTAAGGATTTGATCATGTCCTCCGGTATACGTTAGTTCTGTCTCCTACTCTTGCGTGTCGCGTCGGCCATAGGTATGATCAATGCAACGGTGTCTATTTTCCCTTTCTTTCCTTCTCTGCGTGAACGCGTCATTGCTCGATTTATGCGTGTATTGGCCAATGACATGCGCCTCCGATTTGCGGTTCCAGTCTGATCACACTTCAAGTACTTCTGGAACGCAAAATGATGTATATGCCGCCCGTTACATTGGATAGGTGAGCTACGTAGGTGATACAGCTGACTATGCGTCCGTACGGCTATG